>CM033341.1:43356788-44650086 GCA_019395295.1 Osmanthus fragrans | reverse complement strand
ATTAATGACTGGAAAGTCGCCGGGGCATTAGTAAGCCTAAAAGGCATTACTAAAAATTCGTAATGGCCCTCATGAGTTCTAAATGCTGATTTGTATTCGTCCCCAGCCTTAAGACGTATTTGGTGATATCCTGATTTCAAATCCAGTTTGGAAAAAATTGTGGCTCCATGCAATTCATCTAATAGTTCGTCAATCACAGGTATCGGAAAACGGTCCGGTATAGTAGCTCGGTTTAATACCCGATAGTCCACACAAAACCTCCACCCTCCATCTTTTTTCTTTACCAACAAAAGGGGGCTAGAAAAGGGGCTAATGCTTGATTGTATGATACCTGCCTCCAACATCTCCGTTACTAACCTCTCAATTTCTTCTTTTTGCGCATGGGGATATCTATACGGCCGAACACTAATAGGTTCGCTCTTCGCCTTTAGTGTAATAGCATGCTCATGGCCTCGCAAGGGAAGGAGTCCTGCTGGTAATTCAAAAACAGCCCCATATTCTGCAATGATTTGCTGTACCGGTTGGGGAATGGCCTGAATGTTAGGCCCCAATTGGTCTCTATCCACCTGTACCGAACATAGCTCCACAACCATACCCTCTCCTTCTTGTTATAAGATTTTGATCATCGATTTTATTGATATCAGTGACTTACTGAGTCCTTCCTCTCCCCTTAACGTAACTACCTCATTCCCCATAGGTATTTTCATTACTAGCGATTTCCAGTTGACTTGGATACTGCCCAAAGTGCTCAGCCACTGCATTCCCAGGATGATATCGGAGCTACCCAAGGTGATAGGTAGGAAATCCTCCACGACCAGCACAGTCTGTAAATGTAGTACCACTCCTCTGCACTTCCCTTTACCTTGCACTGTCATTCCTGTGCCCACTTGCATCCGATATCCATTGGTTTATGTGATTGGCTGATTGAGCTTCTTGATCAGTTCCCAGGACATGAAATTATGTGTAGCCCCTGAATCAATCAATACCACCACTTCCTAATCCTCCACCATTCCCTTCATTTTCATAGTTTTTGGTGAAGTGAACCCCACGACCGAGTTCATTGACAATTCCGCTCCTTCTAATTCATTGCATCCTGCAATCTCTTCCAGTAACTCATCCTCTGTCTCTTCCTCTCTCACTTCCTCATCCACTAACACTTGTAATTCCTTGTTCCAGCACCGATGCGTGATGGTGTATTTCTCATCACATCGGAAACATAATCCCTTCTCTCTTCTTGCTTGCATCTCAGTTGGCGTCAACCTTTTAAACCCGGTTGAGGCGTTAGATGGGGGGCTGCTCATCTTCTCTGGCACCGTAGCTCCCCTTGACAGACTCCAAGGAATCGTTGGCGGATCAATTCGTGTTGGGCTCGGGGTAGTAATATTTTTAAATCGTGGCCTCTCATTTTCCTTCCCCTTGCTGATTCTATTATTCTTGTCTTCCACCCGTTGAACCATATCCATAATTTGTGTCAACCCACCCGGATTGGCCATCAACACCTCTGCCTGTAACTCCTCTTCCAACCCCATTAATGAAGACTCCTTCTAATGTATCCTCACTCATATTCTTCAGTGGTGTAGACATGATTTCAAATTTCTCCCGGAATTCTGCTACTATTCCAGTCTACCGGATTGCTAAAAATCGCTGATGCAAGGTCCCATACTGAGTATCTCCGAACCTTTTCAATAACCGCTGTTTGAGATCTGCCCAGCTGCGCATGGGTCGCCTTCCATCTTCCCATTGAAACCATGAAAGAGCACTCCCTTCCATGCATACTCCTACTGCCACAGCCTTCTCTGTATCTGAAAAATTTGTTAACTGTGAAGTACCTCTCCGCCCTGAAGATCCAGGAATTCGGATCGGCCCTGTGAAACAATGGGAGCTCTAATTTGCGATAGCTCCCTTCGCCCGAACGTCCGGCGGTTTTCTCAGAATAAACTGGTTCTACTTCCGTCGGCGACCCCAGTGACGTGGCTGATTTCAACCCACTTCCACCGTCAGACCCATCGGAATCCAATGGTAAGCCCTTAATCACCCTCGCCAGAGCCTGGAGCCTTTCGTTCAGCCCCCTCCTACTGATAGCCAAGCTCGCCTCGAGCTTCTCATTCATTTTACTCAACCCCGTCCCCAGCTTCATGTTCAATTGCTCTAGATGCCCCTTCAGTTCATTCACTGTAGCCCCGAAAATAGGGAACAGACTCCTCCAACGCTTCAACCCGTTGATCCATTCGAGTGATTGGCATTCAATCTTCCGGAATCTCACGGCTCTGATACCAAATGGTAGAACCTATTTCAATCACAACCAGAATTAATCTCGTAGTTTATTGAATTGAAGTATTTATTGAAGTAATCAAAGGACTAAAACAACTCAAAAGGAAATGCAACAAGGAATGAAAATAACAAGGCAGAATTCGAGAGCCACCCCTCTCCCAATTGACTCAAATTTCCCCTGATTTCTGAATGAATTTCTAGACTCCACTATTCTCTATTTATTAATATTTCAGCAACTAACCTTCCCCCCACTTCTTTCTTTACATGCCTTTCTTGTGACGTCTTTGATAGGTAAACCGTATGGGAGGTTTATCAGAATCTCATTCTTTCCGTGGAAAAAAAAAGGGAACTTTTAATCAGATGATCCCCGTGATTATTCTTTGAGTTTACTGTTAATTATGCGTGTTTATCCTTCTTTTCATACAGAACGTTCATCATCCAGGACTGCCCATGCCAGGTGAAGAGCAGGAGGACATAGTAATGACCAGTACACAGTGCAATCTTTTGAATGTTACTTGCCCATTGAGTGGAAAGCCTGTGATTGAACTTGCAGATCCGGTTAGAAGGTATTTCTTTAACTTAGTTTAAACACCTAGCTTCTTTCATACTGAAGAGCTATGACAAAATAGCATAGGCAACATGTGAACTACCAATGTACTGTTATATAATGCTTGCTTGCACTTTTTGTACCAAACCATGGCTCACTATTGGTGGCAGTGGAAGTTCTATCAGCTCCAGATTAACAATTTTTTTCATAAATTATTTTATCCAAGATACTGGTGTTTTATGCTGATGCTCGGTGACTGTTAGGGTGTTTCGAGTACAGTAAATGAGAAAATAAAGCCCTTCTATATTCCAGACAAATTGATAGGGAACATGATGAAAGTTGGTAATAGAAACATGCCATAGAAACACCCCCTTTTGGCATAGTTGCATAGAGGAACACTTTCTGAAAAGAGCCCAAAAGTTTCATTCACAAATTAAACATTTGATCTGTTTATTATTATTTTTTTTGTAGTGGAATGGTTTTCTGGTTTAGGGATATTGACTCTGATTGCCTATTTGATATACATTTTTCTGAAACCAAAGTTAATTGGACTGGATATATTACCTGATGTATAATTCTAAATTAGAGACGCAGTGCTCTGCATGAAATGATGCAATTAACCTACTTAAAAAAGGTAGTATCGTTGCTTGTTCCCAAACACTTGTTGCAACTCATTACTCTTCATCTATTTTGAACTCATTAAGCTAACTCTAATGTGGATTTAATCATAATCAGAGCTTTGTGTCCAGATTCTTTTCTCTGAAATTACATTTGATTTGTAGCTCACGAGGTCAAATTTATTGAGAAAAATACTCGACTCTTTTCAATATTCTCGACATCATTTGTTATGGAAAAAAGGGCGTTCTACAGATTTCTGGAGATTCGTTACCCCCCTTTCTTAAATCTCTGTAGTTTTTGACATAATAAAGCAATGCTTATTCTTCGTTATAATGAAGCTCTAAGGACTATTATCTAACAAGTAAATACGCTTAGTTGACATACACTGAAGAGTGGAAACATTTGTGACAGTTTTGTTTATCTTCGTTTTTATGATGTTTTGGCAGTATGGACTGCAAGCATATTTATGAGAAGAAGGTTATCATGCAATACATAAAGTCCAAGAATTCACACAGCCAATGTCCTGTAGCAGGTATGCATTATCTCTTTCTGAAATTACAGCTTTGAAATCCCAGAAATACTGAAAAGGGGAAATTGTATCATTGGTCCCAACTTATTGTTCCATAGTAAGTTTTTCCCCGACATTTTACTGAAAGTTGCATAATCAGTCCTTCAATGATGGAAACTACACAAATCTTCCTAAAATTGTGCCATGACTCGTGGAAACATGTGTCACTTCAATCTTCTTGGCACTAACCTAAATCAAGCAAAACCTAGCTTCATAAGATATGTGGGGGCTATATTTTGTCATTAGCGATTGATTGTGCAACTATAATGAAAGCTCGAGGACCAAATTGTTCATTTTAAAGGTTGGAGACTAAATTTCTACATGAGAAATGGTTTGAACTTTGGAGAGCAATTGTGCAACTTTCCATGTGGGGTTGGAGAGAAATTATGCAACTTTCTTTACTGGAAATGGGCTGTTGGATTTTTGTCCTCGCTATCTTATAATTTCTTATTGCAGGGTGCCCTAAAATGCTGAGGCCGGATAGAGTGGCGTGTGATCCCTTGCTACTGATAGAAATTGATGAAATGCGCTTCATGAACAAAGAAAGTACTAGACATGATGTCATTGAAGATTTCACCGAACTTGATGAAGAGGACTAATTAGTGGAAATTATACGGCTTACCCAAGTTTGAACTTTGATCGCTAGATATTAGCAGAAAATGGTACATATGCAAACTTATTCACCCTCTTTAGGTCCTTTCATTAGTTGAAGCAAGTCAAGATGATGTTATATAAGTCATTTTACCAATTTTTGTTCATGCTTAGGAATGAATGGAAGGCCAGGGGATTTTTTTTTTTTTGCTTTTTAGATATAAATGTGATAAACAAATATTTTTCAATATGTGCTATTAATTAACTCTCTCCTATATCAAAATAGAAGCACGGAAATGGAAGAAACTTAGGGTCCGTTTGATTGCAATGGTGGAAAATGAGTGAAACGAAAATTAATGGCAAAGAGTTGAATTGTTTAGAATTTGTTTTAGAGGGAATTGTAATTAATGGTGTTTGATTGGTATAATTTTTCACCTAATCCGTTTGACTTTGTTTTTCATGTAAATTGTTACTTTTTGGAATAATTTTTTTTACAATCTGTATTAAAACTTATTTGGATTGCAAAAAAGTAAAAAAAAAAAATTAAAATTTTTTTTTTTTTAAATTTTTGTGTTCGTTTGGTTCTATTTTTCATACAAATTGTCAATTAAATGGATAAATTTTTTACTATTGAATTTAGAATATATTTTCATTGTCAAAAAGTAAAAAATAAAAAAAAATGGAAAATATTTTCTAACCAAACTCATAAGAAAATAAAAAGTGAAAAATGTGTTTTAAATGATTGTAACTAGAAAAGTGGTGAAAATGAATTTTATAAAAAAATTATGCAATCAAAAATTAAAATTAAGGATGAAAAAGGAAAATATTGAAAATCAAACAGAGCATTAGAAATTTCAATTTCCACTCTTCTCGTTATGGACTTGAATACAAATGCAAATTATGAGCATTCTCTTGTATGGACCAACTTTTATTTGTTAAATGGAAAATGGCAAGTTGGCAACCTTTCGCAAAGACACCAACTGCCAGTTGACAATAAGGGTGCATTTGATTGTAAGGGTGAAATTTGGATGGAAAGAAAATGAATTACAGGGAATTGAATTGTCTAAAATTTATTTTAGGGTCCGTTAATTGCAAAAGTGAAATTTGGGTGGAAATGAAATGAATTCTAGGGAATTGAATTGCCTAGAATTGTTTTACCGGGAATTATCAATTATTTGTATTTGATTGGTATAATTTTTCACCTAATACGTTTGACTTTATTTTTCATGCAAATTTTTATTTTTTGAGATAAATATTTTTACAATCTGTATTGAATTGCCTAAAATTTACTATTTTTTTGTATTCATTTGACTTCGTTTTTCATGTAAATTGTCAATTAAGTGGAAAAATTTATTTATCATTGACTCTAGAATTTGTTCCCATTGTAAAAAAAAAAACAAAAAAAAAAAAAAAAACAAAAAAGATGGAATTCAATTACCACCTAATAGGTGAGAAATCATTTCCAAGCAAAAGGTGCATTAATGGGTTGTACCTAGAAAACGGTTGGAATTCAATTCTATGGAAATTTTGGTGTATCAAACACCAAAAAGTTGGAAAAAGTTGGAATTCAATTGTCAGTTCCATGGAATTTATCTGTATCAAACAGACCCTTAGAGGGAATTGTAATAATAGTGTTTGATTGATATAATTTTTCACCTAATTCGTTTGGTTTTGTTTTTCATGCAAATTGTTACTTTTTGGGATAAATTTTTTTACAATCTGTATTAAAATTTGTTTGGATTACCAAAAAGTTAAAAAAAAAATTTAAAAAATTTTTGAATTTTTTTTAGTGTTCGTTTGACTTTGTTTTTCATGCAAATTGTCAATTAAATGGATAAATTTTTTTACCATTGGATTTAGAATATGTTTTCATTGCCAAAAAAAAAAAAAAAAAAAAAAGATGGAAAATACTTTCCCACCAAAACCATGAGAAAATAAAAGGTGAAAAATGTGTTTTAAATGGTTGTACCTAGAAAATGAGTGAAAATGAATTTCATGAAAAAGTTATGCAATCAAACACCAAAATTAAGCATGAATTTTTTTTTTTTTCCGATCATTTTTCACCATAATCAAACGGGCCCTAAGTAGAAAGTGAAAGATGGAAAGCGGGTCAAGTTGTGATTTGAGACCACTTGATAACTGTTATGGACTTGACATGGCTAGCATTTAAAGAGATTCGAGCATAAAATTTGTATATTAGTCACTAATACTGGTCAAATAAACCATTTTTCCAAAGTTAGCGTATATACACTCCTACAGCTGGCTAGCTCTCAGTATATTGAGATCGACTCCATCAAGTTATTTGTTTATCTCATAATATGATTCCCTTGGATTGTCTTTAGTGGTATGAGGAATTGTCATGAAAGATTCACGTGTATTGAGATTGACTCTATCATGTTAGCCATCCATCCCATAACCCACTTCCCTTGACTAACTTCAGATGTAAAAGGAGTTGTCATGTAATCTTCTCGTTCGCTATCGATGGCCTTCATAACTTATTCATTTTTAGTCATATCACTTGCAACTTCCTATGATCAAACCACCCTTTATTTTTAAAGTTTCTAATGTTTTCTTTTTGTTGATTCTATTATTTGTTTATCTGATTTGAAGAAATCCAACTCGATCCCACCCGCTCCACCTCCGCTTTTTATTATTTATTATATTATAATTACATAGAATTTCTGTACAAGATGGTTCAAGTAATGAAAGTGTACGGTTTTGTTTGATTCCTCTACTATGAATTTAACCTTGTTTGACAAATATTTTTGAGATATTAAGCTGTGGTTCATGAAACTCTTGGTTGAAAGATGAATAAAAGTTATGAATCCAATAAAATGTATAACTAAAAATGAAGTTCATCCAACTTATAATCTCAAATTGTCAAATAGGGGTTTAGTTTCTTAAATCTCGAAAATAATAAAAAAAATTAATTAAATATTATTGAATGCATGTTAGGGTAATTTTTAAAAATTTAAATAGATTATTTTTGTAGATTAAAATTAATAATAAATTAATTACTACTTTTACTTAAAAATAAGAAAAATAATTTATTTAAAAATGTAAATTTTAGTAATTTTTATGCTTAACCAAGTATGTTGCTAACTCACTATCTTGCCAATTGCTATAACATAATTTAACTCCTCGTGTTAAACACGTTGTTTAATAGACAATAGTAAATTCAATTATGCAATAAAAAATTTGTACAGAAAAATGTTATATAAATAAAACCGGAATTATGGATCAAGCCTAAAGGAATATTCTCTAGTGGTTTGTGAATTGAAAAGGAAAAAGGGTAGCCTTCAGACAGAAAGCGATGGGCCTACGGCTTACTTCAGGCTTTTTGTGGTGGGCCCAAAATAACCCAATCCAGAAAAATGACATTAAACTAGTCAATTTATTAGCCTAATTTCCTATAAGTGGACGCTGAAGCAGATTTTTAAATATTGTATTTCAAAAATCATATTTAATGTTTATTTATCCATAAATCATGTGATAATTAAATTATTAATATTAATAACCCCAACCTACTTTCATTTTATTCTTTCCGCTTTCTTTATCTTCACCATGAATCTTGCTAGTTGTATAGGACCACGTGGGTCCTGTACTTGTTGGATTTTGCACTGAAATTGAAGAAGGAACACACCAAAAACCTCCAACAATGTGATGTACACTGAAATAAAACTTGAAGGTCCGAACGCGTGATCGCTGTCCTCAAACTATATTTGTCTCATCTCCGAATTGATGAGATATTTAAGGGTTTACGACAAATAGTTTGTAAGATTTTATCAATCTTTGTTTCATAAAATATTAAAGCACAAAATATTTACCATCCAAACTTGAAGAACACGATGGAGGATTTGAATATGGAGAAGAAAGTTTGATTTCTTGTATTTGCGGAATTAACAATCTTTCATATATATTAAAAACTTTTTGCCTTGACCAATATCATCTATTTATAGCCCACAGTTAGATCTCATGAAATGGTGCCAAAATCACATTGAAAGGCCACCAAAATTTGAACATAAACGATCAAAAATCGGTTTCCAACGATCACTTGTTTTCTTCCATGCGACTGCATAATATAAAATTATGTGGTTGCATAGTTTTCCCCGAATAGGAACTTGAAGTCCCTGTAAATGCCCGTGCGACCGCATGAGAATTTGGCTTATGCGGTCGCATAGGCTAAGGTTTTGGTCATTTTCCTCTATTTCATTCCACACACCAAACTTCATGGATTTTGAACAACATTCTCAACAATTCTCCACTTGTTCAAAAATCAACAAAGTCCCATATTTAGAGATATTCAATACTCATACGTAAGGATTATATATCTTTCAATTTGAATCTAAACGTAATGTAATTCAAATAAAGTAAAGTCGGAATCAAATGTAGCATGGAGTTTTGAATCAGTTATTCCATATGATAATACCGATTACAACCATAGTTATAAAACCTGACCTGGATCGGCCTGGAAAAATCGGAAACCTGGGCTCTTGTTTGGGCCGAGTAGATTAATTTAATAAGAATGCACATGACTCGATCAAAAATTGATTTTAACCGAGAAAATCGTCAATTTTAATATAAAATCGCCGGCCCGATTTACTGATTTTCAAATTTGTCTTTTAAAATTTGGGTTGGGTTGGGTTGGAATGGGGGGGGGGGGTCATGGAATTGAACCTTGGACATCCAAGAAAAACAGTTAGTTCCTCACCATTGGAGTAGTAGAGTACTTTAATAATTTTTATGTGCAATAACTTATATGTATGCAATTAATCATTAAAACGCGTTGATCCAACCTTTTACTTTATTTTATAAACCTAAATAATTAGTGAAAAATAACTTAAAAAAATATAATTCTATCTAATTTTTTTTTTATACTTTTTTTTTTTATATAGATTTTTATGCAACGACCCACTGGTTCAACCCGTAACTTGAGACTCAGTGCTTTTTTCGGATCGATGTCCGGTCGCGTTTAATAACTATGGTTAGAACACACACACGAGCATTATGTATTCTCAAATTTCTCAAACTCGCTTAGCGCTGACGCCTCTATGAGGCTAGAGTAGAGGAGCTTAGATCGCCGTTGCTCTGAGTCTCCATATATAGCGATGCTTTGTCTTCACGATCTTTTTTTCCCCAGCGAAACAATGCGACTATGAGAGTCGGAGCAATAGGCTCAAATCGCCGCTGCTTTGTTGTTGTTGTTGTTTTTTTTTTTTTTTTTTTTTTGCGGTGGTTTGTAGTGGTTTTATGGTGGTGCTATCAGTGTTTTGTCGTGGTTTGCGTTGCTGTGGTGTGTGGTGGTATTTTTGTGCATTCTGGTGGTTGTGGTTGTGGATGGGAATGTGATGGAGTGAGTGTTTATCATCAATTATTTGGTTGATTGTGATAACTAAATTGATTAATTTGTAATCAATAAATAACATGTAACCTAAAAAATGTAATTGTGACTTACATTTTATTAAGTTGTAATCGAAAATTTAATCGTGATCAATTAATTTGATAATTTGTGATTGTTATATAAGCTGTGACATATGGAATTTGCAATTTTGTGAACGATGAATAAATTGTAACATATTGTATATAATTATGACTTTAATATATATAATTAATAAAATATAATTTTAATCAATTAATTCATAAATAAAATTTAATAATATGGTTTAAATATTATTTCTTAGTTTTGAAATGTGTTATAATTAAACTATTAGATAGATATGAAATTATCCCTTCTCGTAAAGTAGTTTTCTATATTTTTCTTTTCCTTTAGAGTTTAAACCTTGAGAGAATCTCAAACTTTTAATTTGTAGAAACCTAGTACCCAACCAATGAAACAGTTGTGACTAACGTCCTTTTTTGTGACGGAAGTAGTGTTCGTGGGCGTCAGAGAATTAATCAATCTTTTCTCTTGAAATTTCAATTTCTGGTGTAAATTATGTTGTTTCTCCCTTCAATCTCCAGAATTTTCGGATCGTCAACTCTCCTTAAATCTTCATCTAGCTGGTTTTGATTTTTGGCAAAAGAGTCCAAACGTTCAGCATGAATAACAATTGTAAATGAATAATCCTCCTTATACATTCTATAGATGATATGGAGTTTGACATCCTTAGCAATCCTTTTGTAAATTCAAAATGTCGTGTGACGGAAAAGTGTATTAAATTCAAAAAATGACTAATCATGTGTCGACAAATGGTACAATGTTAAACTTGATATCAAATATAATGTACAAGTAGTATGATTGATTATAAATATATAGTTAAAATTAAAAATTGACTTCAATTTTTTCTAGTTCTTGTTTCACCCTCATTTTTTTCTCATGCTAATTTTTAACCTCACATTTTCTAAAATTCACAACTTTTATCATTTTTTCAAATAATTTTTTATTAAATTTTATCAAAATCTACTAAAAATTTGATTTTTTTTTTTAACTAAATCAAATGAATAATGTTATCTAACTACACTGATATTGCAATATCAATTTAAGTGATGTTATGTGATTGACTTAATAATTATAGAATCAAGTGATATATTTAATTGTATTTCTCATTTAACGTATATTTTAACATCAATGATGCAAAATAGGAAATAGCATTACTCAAACCAAATAGGGCATGATTGAGCAAATTTTGATTGAGGGAGGCATGCTATTGTTTGTTGCCCCATTATTTGAAAAATTAAAGAATTTTGAACAGTAATTTTTTGAGGATATATGATTGAAAGTAAATTTTTTTATTGATTTGTGTGCATAATATTTTATTATATGAATGTATGATAAAAATAATACTATAATAAATAATTTTAAATTTTAAAGGACGTTAACATGAGCATAATAATTTTCACCCACTAATCAGAGGCTATTTTGCCAAAAGACCCTCAAAATCCATATCAAATAAGGCGTAGATCCGAATTTTAGAAACAATCGCAATCGTCAAAAAGAAAAGCAATTAGCCATTTGGTATTTAACAGTTAAAAAAATAGAAAGGCACAATTATTGTAATTCGTAAAATACAGAAAACATTCAGGTAATTATCTATGAAAACTTCTATCTCTAAATTTGGGAGAATTTTTTTCTCTACCTCTGATCATCTTTCAATTTGGTAATTTTTTAAGTTTTCTAATCAATTTTCAATTCCTCCCCCCCCCCCCCCCCATTTCAGTTTTTCCTTTTATTTTCTTGTTATTGTCGGTTCTAATATTTAATATATAAACATGAAGACATGCAATGCATGCATTTGTGTTTTGAAGACATAATCTTGGTGGGTTTTTGTTGGGTTGTAGGTTGTCTGACCATTGATCACTTTTTAATGAATGGCTGAAGATTAGGGTTTCTCTCCTTTTTTGTTTATTTTTTGCAGGGGTTACTAGTTATTTATTGGAAATTTACTGCTGGTAATTATTAAAGGTGGAAGCATGGGTAATCCTGGAATTTTTTGATGAGAAAAAGGTGAGTTCATCTTTGTATTTCTTTTTTGTTTTTGAATTAGATGATTGTTTGGGGCTTCGTAATCATCAACTGCATTGCTTCCCAATGTGAAATTATTGGGGAAAAATGATTGTTTGTTATTGGTATGTAGGTTGATATACTTTTTATTTGATTACTGGAAAAAAAAATAATACTAAACTTGAGTTATAATATTCATTTTTTCTTTTCCCTCTTGAAGAAAACTTGAAGAAATTTCTACCCTATGCTATGTAGATCAGGTAAACAATTTGCTGTGTGTCATAAAAAGCTGCACTTTTACTTGACTTAATAATGTTGGAGATTCCTAAAACTTCCTAGTCTACTTGGTTTGGTTGAACCGTTGAAGTGTTTTGGAATTAATTAAGCCATTCTTATAAGAAAATATGACAGACTAATGCTGTGAATAAAAGGAATAAGATTGAAAGGAAATTATGGAGAATTGAACCAACTCATTCTGTGTTTTTTATTTTCTCGCTTGCTTCTTTTGAAAGGCACAGCTACACATATATATACAACTCATTGCAACAAACTTGTACAGCTGTCAAAAAACTATTGCACACTAATCATACACTAACAATATAACTGAATTGGAATCTATTCTAATTTCTCTCAGCACGAGCACCAGCTGCCTTCACTCCAATGCATTTTGATGACCGTAATCTTCTAAGTCCTTCTCGATTTTGCTGGCTTGTGAATTAGTGCAGTCTTGAATTTCAACAGTCCCTTTCAAAATGGAGAGTAGGTATTTTCTACTCCCATCTTGGATAAATGAGAGTAGAAAATGTTAGAACAAAGAGGCTTAGTAAGTACATTTGCAATTTGTGAACCTGTTACATGTTTTGTAATTACACTCCCTTGTATTTTCTCACGCACCAGATGGCAATCCAATTCAATGTGTTTCGTTCTTTCGTGAAACACTGGATTAGTCGCTATGTGTAAGGATGCTTGATTGTCACAAAACAATTCAGCCGGTTGTGAATGGGATTAGGCCTGGGCACGGTTCGGTTCGGTTCTCAGAACTGAACCGAACCGAAAAATTTCGGGTAGTTAGTAAACGGAATCGTCGGGTCCAAATATAATTTTGGAACCGTTCGGGTTCGATTCAGTTCGGTTCTATAGTATAATTAATTTTTTTAACATTTATAACAATACTACAGTTTGACATGTTCAAACTTAGCTTTTACAAATTAACGTATTCCAATTTAATAACATATAAATAACAAGTTGTTCAATAAAATTAATTTACCAATGTATACAAATAACAAAAAATAGATAGTAAATTAGTAATACTAAAACATCGGTGATCCATATAAATTAGAAGTCATAGACTCATAGAGACGAAATATTTTAAAGTATTGTTAATACAATAGTACTTACCAACTATTTTATTTACCATCAATTGTTTGACTTATTATACTAGATACTAAGAACATTTTACAAGAAAAATTGAAAAATCACAATTAACAAATATAAATAAACTAAAAATTGTTCAACTAATAATATTTAATAAGAAAAAAATAATATATTTTTTATTACATGTCTCAATGCTCTCATAGAACTCAATCTCTTCATTGCAAACTCTATCTTTGTTAATTTATTTTTAAAAAACTAAAATAATTTGATTTATCCCATATATAAAAATTAAAAAATTTAAAAAAAAAATTGGTTTTTATTCGGTTATTTGGTTCTGGGTCTAGAATCGAGAACCGAACCGTACCCGTCGGTTCTCGATTCAGATACCCGTTCGGGTATTTCACTTACGAAGAACCGCTCGGTTCGGGTCCGATTCGATTCAATTCGGTTCAGGATATATGCCGAATTCTTCTTCGGTCGACCGAAACTCTGCAGGAGATGAACAGTCGAGTTGTAGGAGTTTTCGGTCTACCGGAAGGTGACTTTCGGTCGATCATTTGGTTGACTGTAATATGAAGGGTTTCGGTCAACCGAAACATCAAAATTTTGGTCGGTTTATTTTTCGCCTACATTACGATTAAAATTATGGAAATAAGACATTTTGTTATAAATTCTTTATATTCCGAACCATCAAATAACTTTAAAGAAAAATGGGCTTCGTTACCTTTGAACATTCATTCCTTCTAAAACATGTTGGACCAATTATTGGGCTTTCATTTCTTTATGGGCCATACATAAGGTTTGCCATAGAATTAAGGGCCTACCTTCATTTTGAAGTTTGGGTTTCTACAATTTGGGATTCATAATTATATGATTCTATCAGCCATGAAGGTTATTATGTCCACAAGTATCAAAGTTGCAACATATTTTTTCCGAAAGGCAATTTTACAAGACATCTGTTTTGATGTGGTGCTTCTAAATTCTTGGATTTTATAGATATAGTTACTCTATAAATGTTATTTGATAGTTCTATAGGATTCTTGTAACTTCACTAGTGAGCAGAAGCGTGTAGACAAAAACGTAATATTTTTATTTTTACAGTTGTCTTCCTTGATGAGCTTTGATTTCATATGACATGTACTTACAAGCAAACTTTGATTTAATTACATCTTCGTTCATCCTTTTTAACAAAAAAAGAGAAGAACCAGGGTCTTCGTAAGATAATTTTATTTGCTAATATTACTGTGAAATTAACTGTCTCATGACTTTCCCCAGGGGTGTAAATAAGCTAGCTAACCGCCAACTTTTGGGCTTCCAAAACTTAACTTTGGTATCGTGAATGAGCCAATGACATTCAATATTGGGTCATATTATGTCAACCAAGCTTGAGTAAGGTTTTGACTGCCAAAATCTGAGTAAGCTCATGTAGCTTGGTTGATTAATATTGTTTATGGCACATAATTAGCTTAATGAACTCATCTCCAATATTTTTACGAGCCGAAATATGTATCAAGATTGTTTTGCTTTCTCAGCAGCTAAGATTTAACATACTCTAAACAATAACTGGTCTCAAGTTGCACACGCCTATTTTCAGCTTACATCACCTCAATTCTTGTATCGTGTTAATACTTGCATATAGTAACCATGTATGTTATAATATTCTTTGACGTGTCTTATGGATATTTACTTTCTTTTGATAATTTCTTAGCAAATAAAGATTCATTGCAGTATCATCAAAGTTTAGTAACTAATACAAAATATTGTATGAGCAAAACCCCCCCACCCCACCCCACACCACACCACCACGCGATAACTAATATTTCTTCCCTTTTATTTAAGCCTTCATCATATCTGATATTTGGCTTTTAATGAGTATTGTTTGAAATCATATGACATATAAAATGATTTCCTAATCTGTTGTGCCCAAATTGAGCAAAAATGTCTTTCATAACCTGGTTTGGAGGACCATCTAGAAATTGATAGTTCATCTCCTGAACGCAAGAGATCTATTTTATTCTACCTCATTTTGGAGAGGCCAGGATCTAAGGTTCAAGGAAGCTTAATTTGTGACTTGCGGGTATTTTGTCAAGAAAACAAACAAATTCCAACAGGTTAATTGTAATGAACCACCCTGCTCTTTTAGATGTTAGAAATAATTGACCAGGCGTATAATTCCAATCATGCTTTGTGAGTTTGCAAGTAATTCACGTGCTAAGAAATGCAAATATTTGCTAGTGATATCTTCGGAGGATGAGGCTTTTGCTAATGGTTCATGGCAGGAACTTCTGCAATCTAAGGATCCCTTAAATCTTTAGCTCTTTTGCCGAATCTTGTGTCATTGAATGTGTTTGTTCTTTCTGCAATGGCATTATTAATGCCATTCTCTTACTCAATGTCTTTCAGTTGATGATTTTTCTACGTTTTCCCCATTTGGTTAAAGTTGGACTTCTTCTTTGTTGTAAATTGTAAAAGACAAACACGTGACTCTTCAGGGCTGATTCTTGCAACATTCTCTGGGAAGTATTTGTGAAATAAGTGAGATAATTAGTTAGTTTTCTTAGGTGAATAATAATATTATTTTTAAATAAGCGAACGCTCACCAGATTATGAGCCCATGGACTCCTGAAATGAAGGACTCATCTCATGGTTTCAGTTTGCTTTATCTTATGCCATGTTTCATTGTTTCTTTTTATTTCCGCGATGATTCAGAATCAGATAACCTCTACGCTGTATCATAATGAGCTGAAATAAGATTATGTTTTAATTTTGTTGGAGGCCTCCGTGTTGATAAATCCTATTATCGGCTGATTCACTGACTTTTCTCAGCCATGTTTAGTGAGTTCACATGAGATTTATCTTTTGTTCTTTGAATGGTTCAATTTTTAATTACATATATTTTTATCTGTTACAGGCATCCTGTACAACATGCATCGGAACACTCAATTCAGAGGTCATATGATTTATTTGGAAACAAAACAGCAAGGTCCCATTCATTTACATCCTGAACCTTTTGTCTTTTATGGGAATGCATCAAACTTTCCTCAGTCTAATATCCATTCCATAGTTCCTGCTCCAGGGAACCCTTGTAATTTTAATTATCAACATATATCAGAACATCGAAACAGTGCTTTATTGTATGGGATGACACAGTACAATGCTGTCCAGCATCAGCCTCCGGCCTCAAATCTTAATTTAGCTGTTGCCGCACCATCCAGTCATTATAATCCATATGTGGCAGCCCCATGTGGTATTAGGGATTTCCCTGCCCCGGTAAATTATGGGGTGCATGATCTGTTGTCACTCTCAAGCACTCACAGAATTGTTGGTATTCCTTCAGAGAACTACAGAAGAATCATTCCTTATGCGGATGGAGTTGGAGGATCATTTAAGAGAAAGAATGCTGAAGGTGTTCCTGGAAATTACTATTATCATAATGCTTTAGCAGGGCCTAGTTCTTTTCTTTCCCTCGTGAAGTCAAGGCTGTCTGAATCCAATGCTGCTTCTTTTCTACCACTTGAGGATGCAGGTAATGACCCTACATCAATGGTCGGAAGTGGATCTCATAGACGTACGAGTAATAGACCTGGTATAGTTGGACCTGAATCTGTCCTGGTACATAACCCTAATCATTTTCAAGGAAATCATGTCGCTCAACCTGCGCAGTTTCCTGGGAATAATTGGTTGAGCGTGCATTTTAACAGTGGTGATAACAGCACTTGTTGGAATCAGGCTCTTAATTCACCCTATGTACACGGTGCATTATTTATTTTATAAACTATTTGGAAGCTTTCATTGCCATCATGTGTTTTTGAATTTCTGGTTTTTGTTCTTATGATTTTCTCTATATGACTCCTCAACCCCTTTTCTAATTCTTGGCATCTCAGCAAATATGAATGGACATTATGTTGAAGCTGGGAATATTGGCGTACAAGGTTATCAAATGACAACCACTAACATAGGTTCCACTGGTTTTCTTCATTCTTCAATGGCTCAGGGCCACCCCCATCTTCATCATCATCATCCTCCACCTGTGCAAGGGGTCAGAAGTTATAATAATAACTTTCTGTCCCAAGTGGCTACATCTTCACTTAGAACATCAACAATCAGTTCATATACCGGTGTCAGTGCACTCCAGAACGTTGCAGATGCTGGGCTTACATTTGTAGCACCTGCTTTGCCAACAGGCTTTCAGTTGTATGAATCTCGTAGAAGGGAACTCGTACTTGATCCAAATGCAAGGCACCACAACCTTCCTCACTTGAGAGTTCTGCCAGAAGATGTAATATTTTCGTCGTTATTTTAGTTTTAGCTTTTACCTGTATGAATTTCTGTTTCATTTATATACCTTTTAGTTCTGTCATAACAGGCTACTTTGCTTGTATGACTATGTTATATATTGATGCGTTTGATGAACCAGAGATTTACAGTAATTGTTAATTGTTCTTTTTCTTCGTAATGGATGGACATTTTTAGGAAGTTGCCATCCTAGAGATTCCTGGCTATAATGAAGCAGGAGATTCTACTGATCAGCACTGGGATATGCGTCTGGATGTAGATCACATGTCATACGAGGTAACTGAGGAGGTTATACTGATCTGATTATGATTTATTTTTAAGATTTTAGAGCAGTTTATGAAAATGGTTTTCCTCAGCAGTGCAAGTGTGCAACCATGTGATGTATGGTTATATGATGGTAAAAACACTATTGGACACTAAACTCATAGCGTTGTTTCACTTTATCTTTTTATTCCAAAATTAATCATTGAACAATTTACTCATTCCTTCTACTTACATCTTTGAAAGTAATGGAATTTCTGACTTGTATGATAGAAGTAATGACGTGGCATAAACAGTCCCTTACTGCATTATTTTTATTGTTTTAAATTGGCAAAAATGCTTATTCTAAAAAATCAATGCATTTATGAAGCACAGATTTTTAAAATTTTTTATGTTTGCAATCTGAACAAAGAAAGCAATGCATGATCTTTTAAGCTGCATCATCAGTGATGTCATACAAGTTGGCAAATCCGTTACTTTCGCTAGACACAGGCAGATGGAGTGCTGAAACTAAAGTAAAAATGAAAGTTCATCGACTAATTTGGCTAAAAAAAAAGAGAGAGAAAAACTTGATGACCAAAGTGACACCACCAATAAGTTTAGTGACAAACAATATTTTTAACCATTATGTGACTTGTGCTACAATTCTTCTGATCTTTGACAGGAACTTCTCGCATTGGAGGAACAGATTGGAATTGTTGGCACTGGATTGTCTGAAGAAGCCATTAAAAATAATTTGAGAACAAGAACTTTCACTTCATCGGCAACTTGTTCGAATATTGAAGAGCCAGCATGCTTGGATCAGAATGTCAATTTATGTGTCATATGCCAGGTATTATTTTATTTTACAACATGGAACTAAAATGTTGTCAGATTATGTTTGTTGTTAAGGTTGTGTCAAGCCTCTTTCACTAGTAAATATGGAATTAATCTTGGGAAAAATTATAAGTGATACAAGTGTAATTATATTATTTGATACATAAATTGCTGATGTCCGAATCCCCTTCTGCTTGGCATATCCTCCCCCTCCCTCTGTTGCCTACCCTATGTAACACAATGAAAGCAGGAGGTTTACAGATTTTTGTTGGGTGAAAACCACAGTTAGTCGCCCTACTTAGTGTTGTTTCACTTGGCTCACTGAACTTTATTTTCTTTTAGTCAGTCACTGAATTTCATATTTCTTACAGTTTAAGCATATTTGTTCCCATTGAATTAACACTAATGTGTCGCGGTTAAGAAAAATGATGACGTGGTATGAAAAATTTGTTAGTCATTATTTTTATCTTGTAGTTTGCTAGAAATGTGTATTGTCGGACAAGTTATCTTGAAATGGACTTTTATAAAGGAAAAAAAAATGGAAGAAAGACAGCACAACGTGTTTTTGCTAATTTGATAATAAAAATAAGGCACAAACAATTTTTCATGCCACATCAACATTTTACATTTCCATTAATTCAGCTGGTGGAGGTGGACAGGGTGCCTAAACTGAAATGAAAAGTGTGTTACATGACTAACTTGGAAGCAAAAAAAAAAAAAAAAAAAAGGTCAGCGACCATAGTGAAACAATGCTAAGTTGAGTGATTAACATTGTTTTTAACCTGATTTTTTTATGCTAAAAAAAAGTGCCCTATGCTTAGATGTACCGTGGATAGCGGCTCCATTGTCATAATAGGATATTGCACGAAGCAAACCTTTACTAGTGATGTTTGTTTGCTCTATCTTACTCTCATGTAGATTGATTACGAGGATCAAGAAAATATTGGAATATTGGATTGTGGACATGAATGCCATGGAGATTGCATAAAGAAGTGGCTGCTTGAGAGAAATACTTGTCCCATATGCAAATCCAAAGCATTGATAATTGAAGGGAAGGATATGTAAATAAAAGAGGCCATGGCTGTTGGTGTGGGAAGACCAGTTTAACAAGTTGGGCCTCTGTCATTTTACAAATTATTCATAATCCTTAAAAGATACATTTTTTTGTTATGTATTATATTTATGTAAATACTTGCAGGCATAGAGCAGCAGTCAACATTTCTCTCTCTCTCTTGCAAAGTGTACAGATTTTCTCATTTGTTTTTCGAATTCTGCATGAGACCCTGTATTCACTCGTAGTTGATTCACTGGTCGTTGTAGGATATATTTGCACAGATAAATGTGCAAAGGATTTTCCCCTAAGGTATTGAATGTGATATTCATTGACACATTTCTTATTGCTTGTGTTTTTTTATCTATGTTCTAAAAGGTATGCCTATTTTCCTATTTTTCTTGACATAGTTTCTCTATATAGTTTTCTGATAGCCTTGATGGTCGTGCCCCTCAAAACGCCAAGTTTGTTATCTGATGCTACCAAAAATCTTCACCTGTTGATTCCCAATCTCGAGGACAAAAGAAGCACACGAACAAAATCTCTAGTACCTGAAATAAAGGCAACAAGATGTGATGTCGTCGCTCCTCCAATGCTTAAGTTAGCGAGAGAGGAAAATATAAGCGTAAGGCTGTGAATTGAATGTAAAAGCGTACATGAATAATGAGCTTTGATCATGTATTTATAGGCGTTGGTGGTAGAGTTGTAGAATGATTCAACCACATGTAATATTTATTTTTATCATGCAAGGTGTTTGTGTTATATTGAAAGTGTTCCATTTGAGTTCGAATCGAATCGTGATAAGTAAATAATGAAGATAAGGGTCATATGAGAATTATAATCGCAGTAGGATTAACGTCTTCTAGTAGGTAGAGGAGAAATGTTACGTTAGAGGACACACAACCCAACTTAAATAGGCTCGACCTTGACATGTAAGGTTGACCTCAACTCTATCGGAGGCCAACGTCGGGCTTCGAGCTCATTCACACTAGCCCGATGATGTTACGATCCATGAAGAGAGTGACTTCAAGTCCAATCATAAAACTCGAGGATATTCTAACTCTAGGAGAGTACTCGAAGTTATCATGACCTTGAGCATGATAGTCGAGTCATGCAAGAATTGTACACATCAGTATCGATTTTAGATCCAAGAACATAATTTCCCGGTCTGGGACGGATCAGCAGTGGTTGCAAGTTGCTAAACCACGACACGATGGGGGAAATTACCCCCCCCCCCCCCCCCCCCCCCCACCCAAATTTCCTAGCTGTGGCTGCAGGCAGTTCTCAATTTTACTAGAGTTTGGTCTCCAATTGTCTGAGTTGGTGGTTTTGGTCCTTGAACTTCAAATGTGCATACTTATTGTCTATGACTCCGAATTACGATTCTTTTTTTGCATTGAACTCCAAGTTCAATTATTTGGCAAACAAGTGTGCTTGCGTTGTGGTAAATGCATTCCTTTTTATCTTTAAACCCACTTTACTATCTTTTCAATGATATATTATTTGTCGTGTCAAGATCTTTGTACTAAAACTTTATGCTCTAAAAGCAATATGCTAGATTGTAAAACACACTTATCAATCGACAAAGTGCAAACATCACGCATTTTTTTTTTTGTCTTTAATCCTTTATTACTAATCCAATTAAGTTTCAAAATCTCTAATATTAATTAAAGAGAAATTTTTCTCTTATAATCATCAAGACCAACGTACCCCTTCTTCCTCCCCAAAGGCCCAAACATAGATAGGTGGGTTGAACCGTACACAATCCAGTTGTACCCTTATATGAACCAGTGCAGGCCTAGCATAGTTTGAAATGTGAGTTGACTGGCCGAAGAGGAATAACATATGATCCTAGTTTTCTAGATTTGCAATTCAGGGTGGTCAGCGTACACATTTTTTTTTTTCAAAATTACTTTGTACAATAAGAATAATTCTATTCGTATATTCAAAAGTGTACCGAATTGTTTATTTCCTCTCACATACACGTGGTCCCGCGTGGATAAAAAAAATTCTAAAATGTGGTCCCCATTCCTCCTATTGTGAGTAGTTGGTAAGGGGTTATGTAAAAAAAAATTGGTACATTTAGCGTGGTTCGTAAATGTGGTAAGTCCGATTCCTTTTTTATTTTATTATTTTCTTTTCTTTTCATGTGGATCTACACAAAGGAGATCAAAGCCTGAAATGAATGATCCTTTGCCTCTCCTATTCAATTGAATCTCTGATTTCATTTCAGAATAACACAATATGAGGCCCGCCGAGGGTCACATCGGCACATGGTGGCTGATTCCCCTCTTATTAAACTACTGCTACTTTCCCCTCCTCCCAAATAGCTGTTGCTAGCTGTCCTATTCCACCACCCATGTGATCCCCACTTAGTCGCTTACCCCCCAAACCAGTCGAACCCTAAACCCCAGAGTTATTTTTTTTATATTTTATTTTTCAGAGAAAGTAGTTCAACATGATATTAAGAAAAAAAAATATATCGTGTGGTAGGCCTTTCGTAAAAAGTAAATTAATAAATTGAAACACACGTAAGAAACGTGTCCGTTCCTTTATTGGGACGTTAATATCACTTATAGACTTCGATTTTTTTGTCATTTTGAGTCGGAAAAATTACCTTCCATCTTACTGGTTACTGAAAGTGATTATTGAATACTAAATTATAAATTTTTAGACGAGATAGTTTTTGGGTACCAAGTGTCAACCCATCCCTCCAAAACCTTTTGGCCTTAAAGGTAGGAATTATTAACCAATATCCTATAAATGTCCTATTGTTTCACTTTCATTACATATATATAGCTCACATTCCTTAAATCTCTCAGTACCGTCTCTCCAAATTCCGCTAAAAGAATCATGTCTTTTTTTAGATGTTAGTTATTTAGTTTTTTCTTTTCAATTTTAATCATGGAGCAATTACCACCAAAAGTTCCAATAATGAAACACGATTGGGTAATGCCATTGCCATCCGCCGCCGGCCAGCAGAATTTATGGGTTGACGAATTCTTCGATTTCTCAGCCACACGGCGGAGTGCCCACCGGAGGACGGTAAGTGACCCCATTGCCTATGTGGAGGCGTCGTTCTCGGAACAAAGCCATAATCCAAATGAAAACTTAATGGAGTCATGCAACAAAAATAATGGGTTCGAAAGATTGGATGACGAGCAGCTCCGGCACATGTTTTCCGACAATGCGGCGATGGAGATAGGCTCTGCACCTAGGTCGTCCTCCAATTCGTCGGATCAAAATAGCGACAATGATGATAAGAGAACGCTGCTGGAGCGCCACTGTGTGCGGCCGAAAAATGAGCCTGGGGAGGTGGACAGTTTTGGAAAACCACCAACAGAAACTCCGCCTCCTGCCACCGCTTCCAGTTCTTTCGATAATGGCTCCGGGGACGCCATTATTGACCCAAAAAGGATCAAAAGGTGAAACCATCATCAACAATTTCTAAACAGGATTAATTAGGATTTCGTTTACTAATTATGCACAGAAAACCCATGTACGAAATGATTTATTTCAAAGATAAATATTTTGATTTTCACTATTTTTTTTGGTGTAATTATCAGAATTTTAGCCAACCGGAAATCAGCTCAAAGGTCAAGAGTGAGGAAACTGCAATACATATCAGAGCTTGAAAGGAGTGTAACAATATTGCAGGTCCGTTCAACTCGACATGACAACTCAGCAATATGTTAGACTCGACTCGACTCAACTAAATATCTAGTAATTGGGCAATAAAGTTCTATCCAGTTTGCGTATCAAACATGTCTCGTTTCTGTACAAATTAAGAGCCCGTTTGACCCCAATTTTATTCTCATTCTCATTCTTCATTTCAACCACACATTTTTCAAATAAAATAATATTACACACAAATCTAAAACTTTTCATCATTTTTTCACCACACATTCTTACATCAATCACTATTCCAAAAATTCTATTCTCATTAAAATTAACATCAAACACACTCTAAGTGATTTAGATCTTGGAACTTTTTACTAAAAGTTGCAATATAGTTCTATGGGCTAGCGCGTCAAACATGTCGTTTCCGTACAAATTAAGTGATTTAGATCTTGAAACTTTTTACTAAAAGTTGCAATGTATTTTGTATGTTGAAATGAAGAGTGAAGTATCAGCATTGTCACCAAGGGTTGCATTTTTAGATCATCAAAGGCTGCTTCTCAATGTGGATAACACTGCTCTTAAGCAAAGGATAGCAGCATTGGCTCAGGATAAAATTATCAAAGATGGTAAGGTTTTCAATTTTAGACATACCCTTCATCTCCACCATCCTCAACATAATTCATAGCAAATTACTGCATCTCACACGTCTCTTTGTTAATTCTCAGGCTAAACATACCAACTATAGATCTTGATCCGATCATGTTATGATCCAACCTCTGAGATAAAGTCGTTATATCATATGTACTATTCGTTTTGAGAGAGTCTCTATCAACTTTACCCCTCACAAGAAATTGGGTCTCCCGAAATTCAATCTCAAAACCTTGCTTTATGAGAAACTAAATTAAACATGATACGAATGGTTGAGTCCAACGTACTAAACATGCATTCTATAATTTTGGATTGACCAAGCATGCTAAACAATACTAGGCTAGCTAGGACAAAGCACAACATTTTGCCCATCTATCTTGTCAAATCCAGCATACTAAGAGTTCACGATTATCTTCAACTTGAGCATTAAGAAATTTTCTCTTAATTTTGTTAATAAGCTAACATTCTTTGAATATAACCCAATAAACAGCCCACCAAGAAGCATTGAAGAAGGAGATAGAGAGATCGAGACAAATATATGAAGAACAAAAGATGAAAACGAAGATGGGCAAAGAAGCCATTGTTAGTGCACAATCACCAGAAATACATAGTTCTGAACAGTGATAGGCTATGGTGCGGTGCATTCTGATTTTTACATGTGCAAGATCACGTGATGTCCCCTCTTTCTTGATCTAATGCTGTAGTGGGGACCACTCTGATAATCTCGCTGCATGATTGGAGTCTATGGAAGGCACACGTGCAGAGCTGCAGATGACTTGAGTTTATAGGATATGGTTTAGTATTTTAATTGTTGACAAGAAAATTAGGAAATGTTTCCTCCTTTGCCTCGCTATTTTGATTACAATTTGTTGTGTTAATTTTTTTTTGCCTTCGGGTTTTACATCGATCTTGATGGTTTCAAATATGGTTTGGCTATTTTGAGAACCAGACATTAATTTTCGTTACATGAATAATTTATCGTACACTATTGCAACTCGAAAGACTCTTGATCTATGTTTCATTGATTTCATGTATAGATATTCAAATCTAAAATTTGTCTCCAATATATTCCATCAAGTCAAGTAACAATGTTCTGATGTCTTTTATTTTCTTAAAATAAAACAAAACGATATCAAAATTCCATAGAAAATGTATATAAGTAGAAGAATTGAAAATATTGCTGACTCAATATGCGTAACAAAATTCTAGACGACTATTTTCTCATTTGTCACATTAACTTGAGTCCCTATTAGATCACGTTGATTGTCTACTTCGCTTATCTAGCATATTTGTAAGCATTGTAGGTGCTCTTATATATGTATTTACCTCTACTAATTATAACTTTTTAAAGGAAGTTAGTTTAAAGTGATTTCTTGAAAAGTTCTTCAAAGTAAAAACTATGACAAATGGACCCTTGACACCGACTTTCAAATAAATAAGGATGTTACAACACAAGTTAAAGTAAGGAAAATGGCAAATGTACATGGTCTGATTTTACAGACCCTGTACAGATCACTCACATGAGGACCGACCCCATGCAATAAAAAATGGCCCAAAAAAATGCGGACCCCACCCATTGTAAGAAGTCTGTAAGACATTGTAAAAAAAAAATTGTACACCTAGCAAACTCTTTAAAGTAATCCTTTAACCTCAAATTTGATCATTTCTTTATATTTCTCCTGACGACCTCTGCCAATGAATCATCTCCACCTTAGTAGAATAGAAGTACTTCAAAATGAAGCAAAAATATTTCAACCAGATTTTCCTCAAAACGTGAAAAAGACAAGGCAAACTGCCAACATGTCACAATCCGCGCCTAAATTCTTAGACATGAATGTCAGGATTATGCAGGAGAATACACAGTACAGCGAAAGATTGAAGTGCAAAGCTTGATGAGATAGAAAACAGACGGTTCATATTGGGAAAGGAATTCTTTGTGAAAAACTCCATTCTATCTCCCCTCGTGAACAAAAATAAGGACGACTTCATTTTGCCTCTGCCAGTTACAAACAAAAATTGAGGCTCTCCACATCAGGACAGGAACTCTCGAGGCCTCAGCATTACAAAATCATTGTCTTCGGTAATTTTCATAGACTTTACTACTTTACAAAGTCTAAATGAAAGGTCACGTGAGAAGAAAACACACAAACAAAATCATCTTCAGCTCCATAAAATCTCTCGCGTGCTAAAGTTTGGTGCAGATAGAGGGCGCTGGACTTGTCCACCAACCATGCATAGGAAACCAAAAAATACGCAAAAATTGGTCGGGCAACCAGCAAAGTTGCTTTTGCATAGAAATGGAATGCTGAAAACTAACAGTATCTTATCTCTTCCAGCCATCACTTTGCACATGCACAACATTTCGTCCAATAAGGATCCAACTTAAAGATAACATCCACAATATCCTTAGCAGTAGCTGGAAATTGGGAAGGCACCAATCGTGTAAGAAAGCAACCACAAGTTGAAACCATGACAAAATTGACAAGCTCTTTCTGGGAGTAAGTGTGTGCTTGGCCTAATGAAATTACTGAAAGACATGAGCAAATCTCTATAATTTCAGACTGAGATCAATTGGTTCCCCTATTTTACCATTGCCATCCCTGGCATGGACTGTTGGTTGGTCAATTTTCACCTTAGTTGGGAAGAAGCTAAAAGGAGGTCGTTCCATAGATCCACTTGGTCCTGGCCTTTGGATCACGTCTTTGGTGAATTCCTGTAACAATGGAATAGCCCAGAAAAATTAACTCCGAGACCATAAGACAAAACTGTTCGACCAAAAACAAAGCAGTAAGTATAATTAGAAGATGCATAGAATGTAAATAGTTTTTGTTGCACACCTGACTGGAAGGATACCCAAAATCAAATAATTCCTGCTCCCGATAGCCTGAATATGTCAGAGGATGCGTATACTTAAAGTTCAAAGGCTGGGTAGTGGGAGCAGGAGGAGCCAATGTGAGAAAATCTCCATTCAGTTCTTTGTTTTCTCTGATTACACCACCAGCATTTTGCTCAGGCAGGGGACTTGTGTCTGGAGGGTCTTCTCTGAAAAAGCGGTTCAAGAAATTGTCAGCATACATTTAAGAAGCAGTACGGATTTTTTCCCAATATCGAGGAACAACGTGTCAATTAGTAAATGAACCTGATATATTTATTGCTTCGTTCGAAATGATTTGTGCATCCATTGCTACACGAAGCGGATTCATCTGATCGGGATCTTGAAGTACCATGCGCGGGTTGATATTTGCACTGACAAGGGGCTGTTGGACTTTCTAGAGAGAGGGGATATGACCTTTTCATGCCAACCATCTAACATTGCATCAAAACCTAGTCAGATATTGCTACTGAAAATTGACAGACCCTTTACTCAATCTTATTATACAAATGAAGGAAAACAGAAGTTCATAAAGATCCACCATTTAAAATCGGAGCTTTGCATGATTTTTGAAAGAAGAATCACTACAATAATGATGAAACAAACGTAACATAAAATAAGTCAGTAAACGACCATATCCTAAAATGTCAAGGTTTCACGCTCCAATAACAGCAAAACTTTCTTCTAACAGGCAAATCAGAACAAACTATCCTACAATTTATCACATGAAACCATCTTATGGAAATTTAGTATGTTCTGATAGATTTCAGTCCATGAAACAAAATAGTCTTCTTGTTTATATGAGTGAACAAGAAAAATAGGAATACCTTCTCTTCCTTTGGTGACAAGGGTGCATAATTGTTATCACGAATACTTTGGTTTGAAGGGGGCTCCATCTGAAACTTCAGTACAGATGATGATGAAGTCCCTGAAGAGACGTTCACCTGCAATTGCCACATGCGGATTTTTTGTTTCATCAATATAAAAATAAACACAATATGTAAAAAATACACCTGAACTCATTATATTGAATACTGCAATATATATCTATTTTACTAACCATTGATGAAGAAGAAGGATGATGAAATTGATGTGATCTTTGCGTAAGAGGCAAAACCAGGGCATTTGATTCATACGGAAAATTTATACGAGGCCAAATTGCAAATCTATGATGATCTAACATTTGCTTTTCCCCTTCAAGATTCTGCTCACCATTCCACAATCTAGGCCAATTGCCCTGCCCAGGACCCGAAATTGCTGGCAAACCTATTGCATTTCCACCTATATTCAAGGGTTTGGGCAATTGAACAAAATTTGGGTGTAGAACTTTGACACTTTTGCTCGATTGGAAAGGCCTATACAATAAATTCGGTGAGGGAAGATCAGTTGGTGATAGTGGTGGCATGGGGATTGAATTTGAAGAAGGGCAAAGATTTGGCCTAAAACTGGGACATGGAATAGCTAAACATGCAGTAGAATCATTGTGTGAACCAATTGCATTATTTACCAAAATATTGGCTGCTTGTACAGCTGCCTCCTTTTTCTGTTGTTCCTCCAACCTAATTTTCTCAAGCTGGGCAACCCCTAATCCTCTCTGTGGAACTTTTTTTTGCTTAATCTTTTTTGATCTACTCACACCACCACCATCCACTCCTCCTACATCACCTCCGTCCACGAGGTTGCCACAACCGTCCCCATCAGTATTAAAATTGCACCTTAGGATATTTTCTTCTTGTGTCATTGTCCCTCTCAGGCATCAAAATTAACAAGAAATCTTGGAATTTAAAGAGAACCCCAAATGCAATATTATATAGAGCAAGCTATTCACCAAATCCACGCCATATTTCTAAGATACCCAAATTCTCAAAACACAATCTGGGTTCAAGAAAGATCCGAATGAAAATCTAAGAGAATTTATTACACACAAAAATAAGCCTCTTTAAATAGAAACAAGAACAGCCCACATTTGCTGTATATATCCTCAAACAATTATATATATACATGTAGACGGAGAGAGAGTGAAAAAAGAGCAATTAAGATAGAGAAAATAGGGGAGAGTATCTGAGGGCATCGGATTTTTCTCAACCCCATTTGTTAAGAATTTTGTCGGATCAATTATACATGGGAACAAAATTTAAGGAAATAAAATTCACATTTCAAAATTCAAACTCAAATCTAAATCTAAGGCAAGCTATTTGAATGCTTTACCTCTCTCACCTTCTCATTTATCGCCCAAATCCTCGCTCCACTCCTCCTTTCCTTTCTAGACCGACTCTCTCTCCATCCCTCTCTCTCTTCGTACTTTATTTAGCTTCTTCGTTTGATTAACTTAGCAAATTGGGGTTTTCCAAAATCAGCAAAGTATCACTCGGACAAGGCAAGCCTTGACGATGCACGTTTCTGCCAACACTACGTTTGGACTAACGGTAAATATATAACAAGATATTTTACCTAATAAGTAATTGTTTTTTAATTTTTGACCAACAAATAGCTATTTAGTAAATAATTGAGAAATGCTACAAAAATAAGGTTAAAAATAGGGAGACACGTGTTGAAGTATGAATGAACAATTTTAAAAAATTTAAAAAAAATATCCAATCAATTGCTATCAACTCAACCACTTTTAACCATCATTATACTTAAATAATTTTGTACAAGTAGCATTACTTTTCTCTCAATCTAACAGCTACTAAAATCACATGTCACCATTCTAGAATGAAGTCACAATATTTGGGCCTATTGGGCCTTACACCATCGAGCCTAAAATCTTGAGCCCCCATTGACCAAACAAACATTTTATGAGTACAGTGAAATAATATTTGATATTTTGTTTATCATTTTGATCAAAATATGAGACGTGTGCAAACTTTTGAAAATAAAATGCTAATTATTATACATATAAGTAAATAGTAAAATGCACTTAAATGTGAGTATTAGAATTACAACTAAAATGTATAGATGAAAATAAATGGTAAATATGATACATGAATTAACGTGAATATTAATTAATTTAGAATTAATACCAATGAATATATCCGTGACAACGAATGTTAAATCATTTATACTAATTAAATACATATTGAAAAACGAAAAGTTGTAATACCAATGAATATGGGAAATTTATGCATGAATAAAAATTCTGCAGTATTTATAACATTTTTTGTAAATTAAATACATATTAAAAAATGAAAAATTGGATATTATTGAAATAATTAAATTGTAATGGGTTAAAATCATCCAAAATATGATTCTTTCTTAATGTGATATTTAATATATTATAGATTAGAGGTAATTAGTTCAAAACGTCCACATCATTTGCATTTAGCCCTTATTTGGTGGGATTATAATCAGATTTTCAATAGATTTTAATAGGGCTGGGCATATTTCCCGAACCGAACTGAACCGAACCGGACCCGAACCGAACCGAACCGAACCGAGCGGTTCTTCGTAAGTGAAATACCCGAACGGGTATCAAAATCAAGAACCGACGGGTACGGGTCGGTTCTCGGTTCTAGACCCAGAACCGAAGAACCGAATAAGAACCGAATTTTTTTAAAATTTTTTAATTTTTATATATAAGATAAATCAAATTATTTAGTTTTTTAAAAATAAATTAACAAATATAAAGTTTACAATGAAGAGACTGGGCTCTATGATGGTATTGAGACATGTAATAAAAAATATATTATATTTTTTCTTATTAAATTTTATTAGTTGAACAATTTTTTGTTTATTTATGAATTTTTTGTTTATTTATGTTTGTTTATTGTGATTTTTCAATATTTCTTGTCGAGTTTTTTTAGTATCTAGTATGGCAAGTCAAGTAATTGATGGTTAAATAAAATTGTTGTTAAGTAAGTACTACTGTATTAGCAATACTTTAAAATATTTTCTCTACGAGTCTATGACTTTTAATTTATATGGATCACTGATATTTTAGTATTACTAATTTACTATCTATTTGTTGTTATTTGTATATATTGGTAAATTAATTTTATTAGACAACTTGTTATTTATATCTTATTAAATTGGAATACGTTAATTTGTAAAAGTTAAGATTGAACATGTCACACTGTAGCATTGTTATAAATGTTAAAAAAATTAATTATACTATGGAACCGAACAGAACCGAACCGAACCGAACTGAACCGAATGGAACCGAACCCGAACGGTTCCAAAATTATATTTGGACCCGACGGTTCCGTTTACTAACTACCCGAAAATTTTCGGTTCGGTTCGGTTCTCTTCAGAACCGAACCGAACCGACCCGTGCCCAGGCCTAGATTTTAATATAAGTTGATGAAATATGTGGTTGAAAGTTGTGGAATCCATAAAATATGTGGTTGAAATGAATTGTTAACTTTAACTTAGATTAAAATCTATATTTTACCAAACAGGGGCTTATTGTGCAAATCATCCATGTCGTTTCAAGCTTGGCATTTGTACTCTTATTTCAATATTTTCTTGTGAAGTTGGTCTCCGTCGCCTCTTTTAATCAATTCATTCCGTCAAATATGAATAATTGGTGTAAAACGTCTCTATCATTTGTGTTTAATTGTGCAAATCATTTCTATTATTTCAATTTTGACACTTGAACCATCATATTGACATTTCTTTGCACAGAAGGTCCTTATAATCTATTTTTTCCCATTAAAACATTATAAAACGACTAATTTACCCCCTCTTTAAGTAAATAAAATAAAAGGAAAGATATAATATATAAAAAAAATTCCAACTAGATTTCCAAGTTTTTAGAAAAGTACAAATGAGTATCACGTAAAATAATTTTAAACATATTAACAAAAGAAAAGCATTTCATCTTCTCAATTAACCCCACCTACTCGTGTCCCTATGGCTTACCCTCCACCACTACCAGTAAAATAATTAAAAAGAGAATTAAATGTATAAAAATAAGTAAGAAAAGAATTAAAAATAGAAAAAAACAAAAAACAAAATGGTAATTTTCCCTATCCAATTCCACACCCTATTTACCACTGGCCACCACCTCCACCCATTCTCCCCATTCCAACACGACCCAATAAGAATTTAGCTATTTTCCTGTAATCAAGCTTTTTGTTCCAATATCTTTTTGTTTTCACTTTTCAGCGAAGTTGCAAGAGTTCTTTTTTATTTTTTTAGAATTTAACTATTTTTTTTTTAGTAAATTCTTATTTTTATTTTCTTCTTGTTGATTACACACACCCTTGACATATATATATATATATATATATATATATATATATATATATATATATATCAAGTGCACCATCTTTTGAATTTTGCTCTAATTTTGTTAAAGTTTCTTTTGCTTCACAAAGTGATGTCTAAAGAGGAGATTTCTTTTTCAATTAGAGGGTTCATTCAAGATTCCAATTCAAACTCCAATCCTAACTGTTCTAATTCAAACCTAGCTAGAGGAAAATAAATCTTTTCTTTTTAAGATTAATTTATTTTTTTGTTGATATGTTTTAAATTAGTTTAAGTGGGACTCATTTGCACTATTTGAAAACTTTAGGGCTTTGATTGTAATTATTTTTTTAATATTATTTTTTCCATTTGTTTATTTAAAAAGGATGGTAAATTAGTCATTTCACAACTTTCATAAAGAAAATAGACGGTAAGAACCTTTTGCGCAAAGAAATGTCGATCTAAGGGTTCAAATGTTAAAATTGAAACGATATAGACAATTTGCGCAATAAATACAAACAATATGTATGTTTTGCACCAATTACTCATATTTGATGAAATGAGCAGATGGAATGAGACGGAAATGACCAACTTCACAAGAAAATATTGAAATGAGAGTGCAAATGTCAAATTTAAAACGACAGAGACAATTTTTGTAATGAGTAACGATAATGACGTTGTATGTTAATTACCCATGAAATAAGCATGAGCAAATTGTCCTTGCAAATACATATATATCCAGTAAAATCAAACCTCATAAATAAATAGAATTTGAAATGACGGAGAGTTATTGGCTGTCGGAAAAAAATAGAAATTATTAAATTTTTGTTTTCCTATTTTTTATTTACTAATTAACATTTTCCCTCAATGCATCTAACATTTTTAAATGGGTTTCAAGATAATTATAAATCATGAAATGACACGGTATAGGAGTAGGAGTGTCAACGAGTCAAGCCGAGTCAGCTCGCGAGTCGAAATTTAAGACTTGGGTTGGCCTCGAGTAAAATGACTAAGTTTTTTTGGGGTTCGAGCCAAGTCGAGAAGAGCAAAAGCTCGCTAAAAAATGGGGCTCGATAGAATCGAGCCTCAAACCGAGCCGACTGGGGCTTTTTTCGGGTTGAGTCACAGGCGGCCCAAGCCGGCGTAGCGAATTGCCATCCCTAGACATGAGTGAAAGAAAATATTGAAAATAAATTTTAGAAATTTAATTTCTTTAGTAACTAAAGTAATTACACAAACAAAAATAAATAATATTATTATCGGAGAAGTATTTCGATAATAAAATAATATTTACGTATATATTAGTATTCATTAGGACAGAACTCTCGATCTTGCGTAATTTAGTACAGCGTAATATATTTTGATCGGAATTAGGTCTTATTCCATAACACGAAGTGCGATTTTGGGCATAAATTGAAGGTTCTTTTAGCATTCATAAGTTTGATATCAATGCAAGACACATTGAAGACGATAATTTCAACCTTTAAACAATCATAGTTTTTGTGAATGCAGATGTGCTATCAAATTCTGCTACATGGGCAAAACTCGAAAGAAATGTTTGTGAAAATACCAAATTCTTGAAAGCACAAAGTCTGATATTTCGGATATTTATAACATTTGTCTGCAACTTCAGAAAATCATGTCTTTATTTCAGGGACCTTGCTGCATATATATTAAATTTTACGTAATGAATTATATAATGTCACATGTCACTCTATCATTTGCATTGATATCCAAGTTTGAAACCCTACAAAGACATAAAAGTTCATATAAATTTTCATTAATTTTTTTGGGCGAGTTACAAAATAAAATGAGACCTCTACTATAGGAATCAGGTAATGTTTTATTTTGCATTTTCACCATTTCTTTCCCCAATAATAATCCCATTCTCATGTTACAATTATTTACTCCCTAAAGTTTACGAAAAAATCTTTGAGTACAAAAGAATTTTACCAGAAATTGAACGGAAATTTGAATTCTCACTCACATGTAGTAGGTCTCATGTGTAAAATATTGAAAAAAAAAAAAAAAAAAAAAAAAAATCTCTGCGTGTATTCTGTAGGTATAGGAATTTGAATTCCTGTACTTATTGCTGGCTTCAAAGTTTACCGTCCAAACTGGCCATATCTATCTTTGTTTGTCTGTCCTATGACATTAAATTTGTGAATTAATATGATTTCTGTCATGCCAGAATGTCCAGACTAATTCCCTCCTTTTATCATTTACAAACTTTTAATGCCTGCTAATATGCCATTTTTTCTCTTTAAAAAAAGTGGGAAAATTCAAATTTCCTGAACCAAGACATTGCCCACGAGTAGTTGGCTTCGGGGCGCGATTAGAGCGCTAACTGAGTATCTTGGTCAGGCTTCTTACCGCGACCTTGACAAGGCTCGATGGAGCATGAAGGACCGTTGGATAGCAAATGGTCCATGAAAGATTTAGGTTCTGGCAAGGTGTGTTATGCTGCATAAGTGTAAAACTACAAACTTGGCTTCATAACTGGTTTTGTCCATTCAAGAAAATTGTCCAGCCAAACTGTCGAAACTTGCACGAGGATAACATTTAGTAGTATCTACATTGGCTGAAAGGGATTATTCTCCACCTTGTGCCACTAGAATGAACACAAAAATGCTAACTTATTGTGTGCTCGGCTTCGTGAGACAGTTCAATCCATATTTAATGTGTAGAGTATTGAGAGCTCCTTTCAACATATTCATCGTTTGTGTAATTTCTTATCTTAAATCTGGAACTTAGAGGTCTGGATTTTTCAATTAAGTTCTTTATTTTCAGCCTGTGGCATTAAAGATGGTTATGCTTAGCATTGCTTTTTAGACAGCCGACTAGATAACATTGCCATTATGTGTAGTGTAGTTATCTACTACTGCATTTCAAACATGTCCTTAGAGCATGTGGGATAAACATTTCTAGACGACTCAGATGACAACGGGTCAGTTCGATCAAAATCATAACCGCACCACCAAATGTATTGGTATACCATAATCGCATCATAATCACGAAAGTTGGCTCGGTTTGTATTTCGGTTTGGTTAATAACCACGAAAATAAATTATTTTTTATAAGTCTAACAGTTAAATTGAAAAAAAAAAATTATGAATAAAAATCAATAAAAATAAAAACACAATATTAAGCCAATTTAGCAAACAATATCCCAAATGAAAATGCAAATAATTTAAAGAATCTTTCTTTGGCCTTTGAGAAGTTAAGATAAAACAACCCAAAATAAAAAAATTATAAACAGATTAAAAAACATTAATTTAATACCATACAGATAATTAACAATCAGTAGACATACCAAAATTGCTAGTAATAAAATTAAAGTACCCAACTAAGTAAACATTATATTAAGTAACAAAAAGAAAAGATAGAATTAGAGAACCAAATAAATTAATGAGCTCAATTCCCACGAGCAGTAAAAAAAAGAAGGAAAGATCATAATCAAGAAAATTGTGTTTGCATTCGCTAACCAAGAAAATGTACGAAATGACTTAGAGAAGGAGATCATCATATAAAATAGACTTGTCAAAACCAATTCAAAAAATATCTCCATCCCAATCACGGAAGACATTTTCAAATTTAAATCATAGTTATCACACACATACTTCCATTACATAATATAATATAAAGAAATATAGCATATTTAAAATGTCATTTCAAAACTACAATAATAAGAAAAAATAATAGTGAACTAATCAAGATATAGATATCAGAATAAGATCTGAATGTCGCACACTATGGACGACACACAGCCTATACCTTTCGAATTCAGATCTGATTATAGCTTCAAATCTGGAGCGGTGATACGGTAGAAGACGGAGACGGTGTTGTTGATTCCAATTTCGAATTTTAAACCTCGTCGTTGCCCGTCACTTTAATATTTCCTATTTTCTGTGTATTTTCAATGAGTGAGTGAGTGAGTGAGTGTGAGTATGGTTAAGTTAAGGCCAAAAAATTGGGTTAGTGTGTAGGTCATGTTAACTGGTCGGTAGGTAATGAGCCATAATTATACAAATAATTATTAAAATAAGTCCAATTGTCCAATTAATTTTTTTTTAAACGGGTAATCGATTCGGTTCGGAACACCGTTGCTAAATATCATACCCGTCCCACCACGAATCGGATCATTAAATTAAAACCATAACAAATCCATTGCATTATCGGTTCGATTTTTTTCACCCCATTCGATTTGGTTAACCGTGATTTTCGATTTTAACGATTCGAATTGTCATCTCTATAGACGAGATTGGACAACTCTATAAACAAGATTTACCATCTTTTGCTTACTTTTTATTGTGTAGTTTTTTGTACAACGTGTTTTGCCCACACCTCATTAAATAAGATTAAAAGTGGAGCATTCCAACTAATGAATCAATGTCCCGTTGGGCCTTCATTATTTCAAATTTTAATGGATGAAATAATATTTTTTTGAAAAATATATAATTGAAAAAAAAAGAAAAATTTGTGTAATATTATTTTATGGAAAATTGTGTGATAGAAAATAGAAGAGAAAAAAATAAAATTTAATTTAGTAAGAGTCAAAATGGGGCAATAACTAACCATCTTATAATATTGGAGTCGAGTTCATCATAAGCCCCACATACCCCACTCCAAGGAAAAATCAATTATTTTTGGTATATTCTTCTCTAATATATCCCAACCCCATCCTAAATTCAATTATGTTGGATCTGTCACTGGACATAAGAGTGCAATCACAAAATTCTAAAACACGTAATTTAATTTCTGAGAGGTATTCATCAGCCATAAAGAAGTACCAACAACCATGAAGCAGTTGTCACAATCTCAATAGAAACCAAATATTTTGCATTGTTTTCTTTCAAGATGAAAATGAGTTTCCAGCTAGACTTGGAGATTATTAAGAGAAGAGACCTGGCTAGGGGACCATCAACTGATTGAAGGGTGTCGAATTCAAAAGATAAAATTAAAGAAAGATCCAGCTATTCTGAGCATGTTTAATATGTTCGACCGGACAAACTGTACGCGATCAAGAAAGATGGACATGTACATTATTTGTCCATCAGTTTAACGACTTCCTTATTGCATCAGAATTGAAATATAAAAATATATGTATTTATTTTTGTGTATGTTACCTGAATTGCAAGGAATGAAATAGGTTAGGTTTCAAGATTTCTAGTTAGGTTGCCTGTTAATCTAAAGGGCTCTTCAAAAGACAATCAATCGATGTTGTCAACCATTACCAAAAAGGCTAAATAGATAATCTAAAGGGCTCTTCAAAATACAATCAATCGATGTTGTCAACCATTACCAAAAAGGCTAAATAGCTAATAAATTGAAATAAATTATATGTTGGTATAATTAAAAGATTAATAATGTTATAACAAAGAGTCAACATTGTGAATATCGCTACCTAGTAGGTCAGTAATGTTGTCAACACTACCACCCCATGCTCTTCTACTTTTTCTTATTTTTTTAAAATTTTTTTTTTTCAAAATTAAGGAAGTTGATGGAGGAATGAACTGTTTCATTTTGAAGGCATGAATAATTGACCATTTCTATACATAGGAATCAGCTTAATTGTTAGTTCTCATTCTGACTTTGAATTCAAGAGACCAGCTCTCAGTATCAGCACAAGTATAAGACATCCAAAACACGTAAAACTTTAAATCTCGTGCTAAATTTTTATCGCCTGCTTCATGCCGGAAGGTCAAGAAAGCCAGTGACCTGATGGAGCTGGCGACGACACGGGAAAAAGGAAAATATAGAAAGGTAATTAGCCCTCAACAAGGTTGGAATACATTGTTCTCATAGTGGTACCAGATTTGACACCTCAGATATACTAAGGAGAGCAACTATGAAAATCAGTTCATCAAATCATATCTTTCACCCAAAAATAAATAAATAAATTATAAAAACCTAATTCACGATGGAATAAATCAAAAGGCAGCAAAATAGCATGAAAAACAGAAAGCAATTCAAATGGCTTGATGCAAAGTTGAGTTCTACTAAGTCACTCAGATAAGAAAATATGAAAGTCAAGCTGGAATATTTGGACAACTGATACATATAATAGCAAACTGGGATTGAAAAACCTGAAACGTACTAGACTCAGTATTCTTCTTCCCACGGTAGTCGTCATTGAATTAAACTCACTGAAAACTCTCCTGAGAACCAAGATTCATCTACGACAGCAAGTACTTGAATTTTTAAGGGTTCTCTTATTGGACAAACAGATAACATCCTGCAAATTGAGTCCAATGTAATAGAGTGGTACCGTACTAAACATAGAGAACACGATATGAAGATTAAATAGAGTAAAAAAAAAAAAACTAAAAAATTGGAATTTAGAAGATTACCTGTTTATGGAGAGGAAAGCTATTTCATTATGTGATATAAATTCAATGGCGAGAATCAGAGGAAGATGGCTTGTCGGTATATCCATCGTGCTCCTCTTTATCACCTTGAATTCGTGCAGGAATATGAAACTCGGAGAATCCACCTACTGTTGAGGTGAATTCAATACCAGATATTGATGATGAATAAACTGGCACGGCTGCTGGATTGTGACGATGATGATGACGCTGGCTATGGTCAACAGTGGCGATACCTATGGCGGATGGGTCCATCCAAGCACGAATTGAAGGTGTGTTACTGGACTGAAGGGGTCCCCTCTGAGAAAAAAACTGGCTTTGGCCTAATAGCTGCTGCAGCGATGGCTGCGAAGTGAACAGATATCCTGCTTCTCCACCACTCCCACCGGTGATATCTCCACCGGTGTTCCAAGGAGTCAGTCCCTGGAACCGGCTTATTTCTGTGGGCGGGTGCTGATGGTGTTCAGACCAGCCTGCATAAGAGCCATCTAACCCCAGTAAGGTGGTTCCATTGAATGAGACTTGAGGCTGAGAATATGCTTCTTCAGTGTGGTGAGTGGGGTTCTTGCGGTGCGGCGGCTGAGGCTGATGGTGGTGGAGCATAAGTGGATCTTGAAATGACTGCAAAGAGAGCCTCAGATCCTGACTCTGGCAACTAGTTCTTGAAGTGCCAATTGGGGAAAATGACTTCAAAGTATCTGCAATGGAATCCGAATCCAAGGACGGAGGAAGAAAACTTGCGTTGGGATCCGCATTACTGCTCTGGTGCAACACTTGCAGCCCATTTTCATTCCCCAACACTGTCATCGCCCTTTTACTCGAAGAACCTGCAATATTAGGGTCCACCACACTAGCCTGTTCTTGTTCTTGTTCTTCCTCTTGCTCAAAAAAAGCATTTTCTACCGAAAAATTTGTGGGATTCCATGCAGGCAATTGCTCGAGCTCATCAATGGCGGGCTTAGCCTTTTTTATGAGCCAATCCACTGCGTTGCTCGGGCGGTCATAGCCAAGCCGATCCTGGACATCGTAAAACTGAATAGCAGTGTGAGCAGCAAGGCGTACACGGCGGTCCCTGGGTCCCTTCGAGGTGCATACCTTACTGTGCCGGTCTTTTTGCCCGGTGGACCGTACAATGTGTCCGCCTTGGACTTCCACTATATCGCCGCCAGTACGGTTCCTCAGCCCTAATCTTGTCGCAATTCGTTGGTTACGAGTATTCTTTTCCATTTTTCCCAGCAATCTTGCATGTTCGGCACTTGCTTCAAATGAAACAGATGATTTCAAGAACAACCGTTTCTTGGGCGGCGGCGACGGTAGTGATGATGGTTCTTCTCCTCCTCCTCCTTCCCCTTGTTCTAAATATCTAGAGGTCGTTCCAACCTGATTTTGGTTCCTATACGGATGTAGATTACGCCGAGGAATCCTAACAGAATCCAGACTCAAACCCTTGTTATGAATTTCTTTTTCCAGTTCTTTGATTCAGAAGAAAACTTTATAATTCTTGTTTACAAATTACAGTGGTGTTTCTGCAAAATCTAAAACTGCAACCTTCCGAATCCCCTCAGAGAACAGAATGCTAAACCATAACAAAATAATCTTAGCCTAACCCATCTTTTTGTTTCTTACTTTTCACAGCTTTTGACGATAGGGATTAGGGCTACTATCTATACACTAGTCTGGTACCTGTATCTAATAAACTTACTACTGAAATACAAAGAGAAGAGATCTCTAGTCTAGGGCACTATCCCAGTTGAAATTTCAAAGATAATCAAGACAAGAACCTATCAGTAATTAGTTGTCTTATGCACAGAAATTTAACGGTAAAAAAAGTTGTCTTACCACAAACCCATCAGTGTCAGAAGCATATGATGTTTTTGTACACCCTGCAAACATAAATACCAGGAATACTCTTTCTGGTTCATTTACAACTATGGCGCCGAGGTTAAAAAAAAGGATTAATCTACACGTACATAATACATTACACAATCCCTTACACTCCTCTCACATGAAGAGGGGTTCACGCATAATAAAATATTTGTGGACCCCTCTCCATGTGAGAGAGGTGTAAACTATTTGGTACATCATAAAATGTACAAATAACTTTATCCTAAAAAAAAATTTACTCATACGTGAATAAGTAAATTGTTGGAAAAATTAGAGTGATGATTTTAAAACCAAAAACAAACTTACCAACCCTATTGAAAATTGAACAAAATAACAGCAAAAAAATAAACAAGGAAATGTATGCCAACAAAGATAACGCCAAATGAATTGATACAAAAATCGAGACAAGAGTTGAATTTTATGTCCTTAAATTAATTTTGCCTCACAACGGTACCTACGGATGATGTCAATTAACTATACAACGACTATCTTGTTGTTTTTGTAGCACTCCAAACATAAAATCAGCGAACAAAAAATGAATTTTGTACTCATTTTGAATAAACAAAGAAAATAAGAATTTAAGCAGAATTATGGTATAGAAAGAATGAATGTAATATTATGTTATGATTGCATATCATTGGGATGAAGAAATAGACATCCCCAATGGTCCTAATTATAGTGGGGGAGAGATTGTAGGTGAAGAAGCACGGTCCAAAACTCAACAACATTTACCAAGGGTCGCACCATTTGTTGTAGCTTGCTTGTCATTTTTACATCGCCCAAGCGTAAAAAGCAAAGAGCTTGTCGCTCAAGCATAGGCGAGCGGCGGAGCTTGTTGATTTTTCAGCCAATTTTTCCTTTCTATTTTCCCAATTTCGGACCGTAATTTCTCATTCATATGAAATTGGTTTGGTTATTCTAAATATATCACAACAATCTACTCGACAAGTAGAACAAGTTATCTATTTATTTTCATAATTTAACTATCGGATAAGGTGCAAATATTTTGTCGAAATTGACATAAAGACAGACCACCTGTTAGAAAACTTTTAGTTATGATTAAGCATAGCCAAACATGTTGGCAACTTGTTACAATTTTCACCATTGGATTGGCTCAGAATTTTTTAAATTTTAATACAAATTGTAAAAAAAATTATCCCAAAAAGTAATAATTTGCATGAAAAACAAAGTCAAACGGATTAGGTGGAAAATTATACCAATCAAACACCATTAATTACAATTCCCTCTAAAACAAATTATAGGCAATTCAACTCCCTACAATTCGTTTTCTTTTTACCCAAATTCCAACTTTGCAATCAAATGCACCCTAAGATTTACTTCTACCATGACATGACTTGAAAATGATAAAAGATTGACTCAAATAAAAACCGAGTAGGTAATTCTTAAATGGTTTTCGAGTAACTTGATCGAATTGTTACTTGTACCAAGTCTCATTTTTTAAAATGAGATTTAATTAATGTTATTGATTGTTGGTTGAACAAAAATGTGTGAACGACAGTACTCTCAACTTCAATTATTGATGGAAATAAATTTAAATGAAATGACACTCACGTCTCCTTTATCAACTGATTAAAATTATAGAAATTTGACAATTATTTGGCGTTACAATATTTTCATTTTTTTCCTGCTAGGTTGATTTGTCTAATTTGCCCTTGACAACATTATTTTTGCCCACTGCTTTACACGTAGAGTACAAACAAATTATACTTCCGTCTTCGACATGATTATTTAACCATGATCTAGCTTTTTAACAATAATTTGAATAGAAATTTTGTTGTCCGTATAATTTTTTAATAATAGTTGTTATTAAGAAGTTTGGTAAAAACTTCAATTATTTATTTCATATCCTATAAAATCTATTAAAATTAATATTTTATTTGAATTAGCAATGGTATAATTATATAGTACATATCAAATTATTTAAATTTTATTTATCCAAATTATACACATTATGGCCGTTCAAAAAAAAAATATGTATATTACAAAACATATCGACATACTTAAATTTGTTACCTCATACATAAGATGAAAATAATAATTAGAATGTGGATAAAAATATTTTATAAATTATTCAAAAAGAATCAAATTTTAATTTATCCCAAACAGGGGCATTGTAACTAAGATCCTATTAATTTGGACTTTGTTTGCAATTTGAAGAAAGTACAGAAAGGGTGGACAGCTTTCGAACTTTTATTAAGCCGTGTTTGCAAATTGATATGGAAAGCAACTAGATTATTTTTCAACACTCAAAAGTGTCAATAGCACACAACAACCCGCAATGGAAATTCTCTCGATTAACATTACACACTAAAAGCCCGTTTGTTTCCCATTTTTACTAAAATTCATTTTTCTCTCTCTTCTTTTCAACCACACATTCTTCAATAATAATATTACACACAAACCCAAAACTTTTCTTTAATTTTTAACCACACATTCTCCACCAATCAACTATTTAAAATGCATTTTCTTCTTCAAAATGGGAATCAAACATGCTCTAAGCAACTAGACATAACCAAGCAAATGTAGCTCATAGGCGAACAACTTGATTATGTAGCCGGTATTATTTGAAGTAATGTGCTCTAAAAGCCCATTTCGCAAGGACTGGTCTCTCTGCATGGGAAACTTCAAATATCGAACTTTGGCAATAAAAAATGCAAAATTGTGTCGAGTTCTTAATGATGAAATGGAGTACCATAGAAGCCATTTCAACTCTGATGCACAAACTTGATTCCCTTTTCAATGGAGGATTTCAGCTCAGGCTTGAGAGCTTCCAGGCCTTGCTGCTCGAAGTCAGAAAGCGGCCCCAAACCAAGGACTTCCTCTACACCATTCTTCCCTAGTCTCACCTGGTATTGCACACAACACTGAAATTAGAGGCCTATAAAAAAAAAGAAAAATTTGGAAATGCAATAAGCAACCTGTGAAGCCGATAACAGAACTTGCAGATTCTGTTTCCTAAGCAGCCCTTCAGAGGTGAAGGGAGCTGCAATGAAGTTCTTTGTAAAGGATAAGAAATGGTCATGCTCATATGGATGCCTAACAGTATGGATGAAGCAGCTTCTCATAGCATGAAACCAAATGCCTTTTTTTTTTGGGTAAATACATTCAACCAAGGGCTAATATATAATAATCATTGAACAAGGTGAGTGATATTCAAATCATTGAAAAGATCATTTACCAAGTCATTCCTATAAAGCTATCGTTATAAATAACAAAGTGTTTGGGTATCATCATTGCACAAATTTTTTGAACTCACCTTGGATGCAAAGAAGGGTAACTCGGTGACTGTTGACTGCACGAATGAACATTCCACTACATCTGGGAATCCATTAAGTCCTTTCAAGCAAGCATCAGCAAATATAGCCCCTGCATAACTACAGAAAGCATATTGTTGTTAGTACAAATTAGTTAAATCAACCAGTCACTAGCAGAAATACACGAATAGCACATTGTTGGCTAATATATAGACTGCTATGGCTTAGGAATACATTTGCTACCTTGCGAAAGATGTGGTAGGCTAGGGCACGCTTCTTTAAATAAAAATGTGATAAATTTCAAGAAGCTCCGAATTAAAATCCTGTATTTTCAGTTAATGATGTAAAGGAGCAGTAGTCAAAATTCACCTTTTCATTACAATACTTTTTACTAAAAGGATAATTAGGAATGATTGTACCAATTTGGGATTCGCCAGGGATCCCAGCAATAAATAGAATGACTGCCTTTATTGTCATGTTCTAAAGAACAATTTATAAGAAAGTTATCTGACGAAAAGGAGTTCTGTATAGAAGAAGACGTTCTTTTTAATTCAGAACCTAAAAAGGCTTCAAAGTGATCAATTGGAAATTGATAATATGTGAAAATCAAGCCAAAGTCATCTAAGAATAGAACAGGCTGCGTTTCAGGAAAGCCTGATGTTCAAACTCGAGATTCTACTCAAAAAAAGTGATCACCAAAAATATCTAGAAACGAGTGAAAGTACAGCTCTTACGCCATTGAGAGGGTAGCTGATCCCTTTCCGGCCTTAGCTTCGACGACTTCTGTTCCACCATCTTGTGTTCTTTTCGTGAGAGCTTTAATATCTTCATCAGACAAATTGGCTATTGGTGAGGCCTAATACCAAACATCAAAACATAAGTGTCAGCCTATACTGGGCACATATGCACTCGTAATTTCCTACATTTTCCCAAGTATAGTATGATAAGAAAAAAACTGAAAAATCAGCGCGAAGGCAGTACCTGTGAAAACAATGGAAGAATCGTTATGCCTGCATGACCACCAACAACAGGTACATTGACCTCTGCAACAAAGAGAGAAAATTTAGGCAATGAACTTTATTTTTAACCATGCAAAATTTAAATATGAAGCTAGCAATCGCTACTCTGTAAGTCAATAAATATATGCATCACTATCAGTATACCCGCCACATTGACTTTGGCCTTGCCAGCATAGAATGTCTTGGCCCTAACCACATCAAGGGTGGTCACGCCCAACAGTTTCTTCTCATCATATACTCCTAATCCCTTGAGGACCTCAGCTGCAATTGGGACAGTGGAGTTCACAGGGTTGCTAATCATAGTGACAAGTGCCTGATTGAAATACAGTGTCATTAAGTCACGGCTAAAATTCAATAATTGAAAAAATATAGATGTAAAGAAAGGCGGGGCTCACATTTGGGCAATACTTGCCGATGGCAGAGCAAAGAGATTTGACAATGCCAGCGTTAATGTTGAAGAGATCATCACGGGTCATACCAGGCTTTCTGGGAACACCAGCTGGAATGATGACAACGTCTGATCCCTCCAGAGCCTGTTTCAGCTGGTCATCTCCCATGTACCCAGTCACCTATCCGTACAAGCAAATACATGGATAAATTATGTGAGCAACAGCACAAGATAATTAATGAGAAAGAAACAAGTAAATACTTGAAAGTAAACAGGTTACAATTTTACAGATTTTTATGAAAAAAAAAGAATTAGTGATGTGAAGATCGAGCATACTCATAGAGCATAGAACTAGAAAGAAAAGATTCAAACGTGCAGAAATGATTAACCAAAATCACAATAATTCTGAAATGTAAACAACCAATCAGAGTTCAAAAGAATGCGAGTGAAAATGAGGAAATGATTTACATTTGCAATCGTTTCTCTTCATATGTTTCATGATTGATTTACAACACAAGAGTTCATGAATTCAATTTCCCCCGCGAGTCTATAAATATAGTATAATTAGCAATTGAGCTAAATCCTGGAACGCTGTACCGAAGAATACGAAATAAAATAAATCAAGGCATATAAAATAAAATAGAGAAATTAGGTACACAAACCATTAAGCAAAAAAATAAAAATAAAAAGCACTAAAACCCTGAATAAATACCGAATTGAAAAAATCAAATCGTCAGATAAAAAAACCACCAAAAAAAGAGCAAACAGTAAAGATTAATAGTTACAGAGGGAAGCGGAAGGGACCTCAGATCTAGTGTTAATGTGGCTGACGTCAGCAGCGACACCGGGGGTGCCGGCAATGTCGTAAAGAGCTAACTTAGAGACGAGCGGGTTCAGCTTCATCAGCAAAGACAGCGGCTGGCCGATCCCACCAGCGGCTCCAAGAATGGCGACTTTCCTCTCCGGCGCCAACTCCGACGAAAATCCACGGCGCAATACATACGATGATGATGGAGCTACTGTAGAGCTCTTCCTGAGAAGAGATCTCAATATAGCTGCCTTCATTTTTGTGCTTCGTACTATCACAGCGATAATGTAGATAGAAGGAAAATTCAAAGGAACCAAAATGAATTGACAGCTTGAAGAGAAGTGGGGGGTGGCATATATATATGGTGGGTGCTTATATCGAGAAGTCCGCTGCTTTTAGCTCCCTACTTTGTAATAGTCATCCAGCTTGCACTTTGTGACAGATATTTTTCATCTTAATTACGCCAAGGGTCCATAAAGTTTTGAATAATTACCTTAATGATCATTAAATTTACTTTATTAAAATAATAATTACTCATATTTTTAACTGTTATCACTCAATTAAAAGCATTAATGTTGAATAAAAAGTTGTTCTAAATAGTGTAATGCGTGACGATGCGTCAAGGTCAAGCTAAGGACTAAACGAGTTTAGGCGACACTAATACGTAAAAAGACGTAAAAAAGTATTTTTTTATTTTAATATTATTTTAATTTTTAATCAATTAAAAAATTATTTAATAATAAAAAATTTAAAAAATTAAATAATGCACGCTTAGAGGCGTTGACCATCATATTACGCGTCAAATATTTTGCTTGGCGCTAAAGTCGCGCTATGCACTAAGACGCGCACTTTAGCGCGCTATTTAGAACACTGATAAAAAGTAAGTAATCAACGAATAACTATTTTTTTTAAAAAAAAATATTGAGTGAGCAAACGGTGATGAAAGATAAAGATTATTTAAATTTTGAAATACTCATTCAATTAACTTTTAAATTTTAACACTGTTAATTGTCATTTAATATTTTCACCCGTCAAGTGAGATTTTTTAGCCACATAGACAACAAAATTTTGATAGATGATGAATAGACAGCATTATGTAAAAGTAAGTGAACAATTAGTAACCTCTTTATTTTTTAGTGAACAAATAGTAATTAAAAATAAATGTTGACTAACATTTAATTAAATCAAAGGGTGACGGTATATATTTATAATGGGTGGGTAGATCGAGAATTATGATGCTTTTAGCTCTCCAATGTGTAATAGGAATTAAGCTACTTGTACATTACTTTTGTGTATCATATATGATATTCTATGATGTGTAAAAATTGAGGTAATTGATTGCTTTAATGTTACTAAAGTCAATGATAAAATTGAGTGACATGTCATTGAATGTAAACAAAGCTGTTAATCATGATGTAAGGATAGCAAAACTATTTGTAATAGTCATCATTCACTTTGTGATACATTTTTTTTCATCTTCATTATGCCAATGGTTCATGGAGTTTCGAATAATTACATCAAAAATCATAAAAATTGTCTCCTTGAGATAATGATCACTCCAATTTCTAACGGTAACACCAATGATCGCTCATTTTGAATTTTAAAGCATTGGTCTTAAATCCCATGTAACGCTGCAAAAGTAAGCAAAGTCGTGAAATTTTGATAAATACATTCAGATGATAAAATGTAGAGTTGTACTATAGGTGCAGAAATTTTGCAGAATAGACACAATATTGGGCGGGAAGGAAATTTTTTATTTTCAATATTTTTATACATGGGTCTCACTCATTGTGCCTGGGAATTCAAATTTTTGTGGAAAAATCTGTCCCAAAAATCTGTACGTGCAGTTTAATTCTAAAATGTATAAAGATTTTAATTCTTCAAAGTTTTTTATACTTAGGAGGGCATTTGGTATGAATTAAAATTAGATTTTTCAGTAGATTATAATACAAATTTTTGAAATGTATGATTGAAAAGTTATGTGACCCATAAAATATGTAGTTAATATTGATTGTTTAATTTTGACTTAGATTAAAATCATATTTCAATTCGAACCAAATAGTATGTTAATTAAACCCACTTTTTTTATATTAAATAAAAAGTTTTGTAGACTGTACATAATAAACAATGTCAAGTTGTTTGATAAGAGTTTGTGGGGGTAACGTATTTGTATTCCCCCCCTTTTTATGCTAGTTTTTGTGATGGATAAGAGTTTGATGGAAGACTTTCTAAAAGGAAAAATAAAGTAAAAGATAATATGCAATAACACATTCGACACATCAATATCGTTCATTTCCTTTGTAACTTTTTGAAACTTTTTCTTCATTACAAAATAATCAAATTTGGATGTAGACATTCCTGTAATGCGTTTTTTATAATGTGATTAATATCGTAAGTGTACAGTGTCAAGTTTTATTAATAAATGAGTTAGGATGTTGAACCCACAAGGATTGTAATTCAATTTCTACTAAGTACTATAATTGTGTAGCTTTCTATTTTATCTAGACAAATGAAATTTGTAATCAATATTTTTAAACTAATATGGTGACGGCTGTGATAACAAATTCAATAAATAAATGCAAATTATAAGAATAATCAAAATGAGAAAGCATAGGGTTATGATTTCACCTCACTATCAAATGTGATTTTCAAAAGTCTAGTTATCTCTAATCAATCTTTCAAGTTTAAAAGCAAGAATCCTAATATATTTATCTCCCCTCTTTCGAGTGCCGACTAAAAATTAATCATGGTTTCAATTCCAATATCTCTATTCCGAATTAAAATAAAAAATTTATCAAGTACATGATTCTTTTATGGAGTAAACTTCACAGATCCTATACTTCTCTCGAAACCCATAAAATCTAGTTGTGTCAATCCTATGATCGCGCCTAAATTCCTATCTCTCTCGAGTGCCGAAATTGACTAACATCTATTCATTCAATTAGTGGTCAATTAATTAAAAGTATTAAAATCATAACACAAATAAACGGAAAGGAAAATCTCATAGAAATAACTCAAACAAATTCAAATCATATCCTAAAGTTTTGGTTACTAACAAACCCAAGAAGATTAGTTTAGCTCATAATGAAGGAATTAAATCTAAACATATTGATGAATAACGTAAAGTGGAAAAGAAAGAAAAATTATTTTGAAGCTTTTAATTGGAATTTTCCTTGATGTTCTTCATGCTTCCTTACTTGATTTCTTAATGTTAACCTCATTGTCCTTGGTGAATTGTCTTCCAAATTCTATTTGGCCGGTTGAATTTTTCTTTGGCCCCTTCAAATGTTGGGAGAAATATGTCTTTTGGATAGTATTTATAGTTTTGTTGGAGTTTTGGACGAATTATGGTTGAATTGGGTAAAAAAAAAAGAGTCCAAACATATAAAAAACTATTTTCCGGCACAGGTGGCGCATCGGCGCCACTGTAACAACGTCACGGCACCGCCCTTGTTGTATGTTTCAGAATAGTGGGCGTTGCGGCGCCCACTTCGAGTGAACTGCGTAAGTTTTAATATTTTTATCATAACTTTTGCGTCCAATATCCGATTAAGGTGATTCAAGATACGTTAGAAAGATAACTCAAATGACTATAACTTTGCTTAAGACATCATTTTCCAATTTGATTGTTTGCTATGTCAAAAGTGGATCTCAATATGAGACTAAAACTCCAGGACAAAACGTTTTCGGTTGAAAATTTATATGTGATCATACTTTGACTATACTGTATCCCCTTGACATCTTTCTTTATCCAATTGACTCCTATCACTCTCGGATCTTCATCGTAGGGTTTGACACAATTTTTGAGTATTTTCACTTTAGTCCCCGAATTTTGGATCTCTTACAATTTAGTCATTTTCTTCCAAATTTGCCAACTTTGCCTCAATTTCATCTACATATACCACAATATCAAAACACACATTAAAACGTTCTAAAACACTCTCACGAATAGCAAAATAATAAATTAAGTGACATAAACATTATGAGTGTAGAGCACTCATCAATTATTCTCTAAACTGTATAATCCACATTTTTCACCAAAAAAAAAAATTAATAAATAAATAAAAATTTGTTTAGACCATTAAAATTGTCTAATTCACCGTATCAATGAACTTTCAAAATTTCATATATTATACTATAATTGTGTCATACTCAGCCGACAAAATCGTCACTTGGCTATTAAATTCTTTAAATTTGTTCAAATGGACAACTCAATTATTGTAATAAAAATATTCAAAATATACCTCAACCATCAAAAACCTCCACCAGTATAGGGTGTTAAATGAATCAAGGTTCAGCTCGACTCACCACGCTCAGCTCGTTTCAAGGAAATTGGGCTCGACGTGCCTCTTATTGATAAAATTTTTCCCTAAACTTGCCTTTTCACATACTCGCATTAGATTTTTGTTGTTCAACTCACACATTGCAATTTGCCTCAAACGCGAGAAGAGTTACCTCGACTCCACGAGTGCCATGAGACGAGCCTACGAACAATTCGCTCCACTTCCCACCCTTACCCCAATCACGAGAAAGGAGGATCAATTTGATCGAATTTTGGTCAAAATCTGGTCTATATAAAGGGTGAGGGCTGGGTGCAGTGAAGTTGTTTTCTGATGAAGTGGCGGTGGAAATTGGTTTTAAGCCGTCACGTGATTGGTGAAGATGTGGCAGAGTGGGGTAGCTTTCGAATGGGTGGAGCTGTGGAGGAGTAGGAAGGTTGCTTCTATTTTTATTTTTATTTTTATTTTCTATTTCTTTTTAAATTATTTACTTATATACTTCATTTCATTTTAAAATTAGAGTGGAATGGTCGTTTAAGGGCTATCTGGTATAAATTTTTATGAAAATTAAAATAGATTTTTTTGACCGTTATTGGGTTGCAGCCGAATTTCAAGTTTATCTTCTCAGTATGGGACCATCGAAAAGGACTAGTAACAAAAAAAAATATAATTTTCAATTCGTAGAATGTCTAAAACATCATTTCTAATGTGTTTGACTGATATAACTTTAGAGACAATTTGGTCTTTTCTCTTAGCTATATTGTTGAATGAACTGCAGCAGCCAATTAATGCTGCAACAACGTGGGTCCCATAACTTTGCTGTAACGATCGAAATTTTGATTAAAATTTGGCCAAAAGTGATACCAGACAGGGCCTAAATAAGACTTGATTGTCAATGGTTCGTCTATTAAGGTCCCGTTTGTATCCCATTAATCATCCATAAAAATGAAAAATACGATCGTTATCAATCACGTTCAGCCACTATTTTTTTATTTTCCATCTCCTGTGTGGAGTCCATAACGACTATATTTTTCATTCTCTTTCTACAAATTATTTATAAGAATCAAACGGGATCTAAGAATTTATTTAAGCTACATTTTTTGAAATTAGATTTTACAATAGCGATTTTTGAAGATTGTGTCGTTAAAAATAGAGAATTTTTTTAAATTTATGTATAAAATTATTTATTAAGAGAATAAGTGATTAAAAATAAGTTTTTATTTCTAAAGAATGAAGATCAAATGGGAGTTTAAAGTATAGCCTGTACACATTTTTGACTTTGGGGTGTCACAAATAGAAGGGACGCTACCATTGTCACGTGGCTCACTTAAAAGCGGGGACTCAAGTTGTAATACTCCCAAAGGCAAAGTAAAAAATTGCTAAGCAGTATTTCTTTGAATCTTTTTCTTGAGTTAATTATTTCAACACTTACTGAATTTTTCAATGTATCACATTTCATTCATTGAATTTTAAGTTGCATCACATTACTCACTGAACTTTGAAAAAATTGCACTCCATGATTCACCGACTTAATTCCTTCCACATAGTTTGCCTACGTGGGGGACAACATTGCCATTTGGAAGTTAAATTACTCCAATTAACTGATAAATCTACATGTCATTAATCCCCAAACCCCTAAACATGCCTCACTCATTTTTACACTGAAATCGTTTTGTCAACTTTAAAAATGGGTGAGACGTGTTTGGGGATTAATGACATTACAGATTCATCAGTTAATTAGAGTAATTTAACTGCGAAATGACAACGCCGTCCTCCGAGTAAGCAAATGGTGTGGAAGGAATTAAGTCGGTGAGTGATGTAGTGCAATTTTTTCAAAGTTCAGTAAGTGATAGGGTGCAACTTAAAGTTCGATGAGTGAAACGTGACACATTACAAATTTTAGTGAGTGTTGAAACAATTAACTCCTTTTTCTTTCTTTATTAATGTCATTTCTCTTTCGTATCTTAGCCAAGCAAGACAGTTTGGGTGAGGACCGAGGACAAAGGGTATGGGATAGTGGGGTTTTACGGCATTAAAATGTAAACGGCGCCGTTTAGTGGATGGTTTTTACAATTTGGGCAACGGGGTGGGCCGATTAATGTTTTGGACACGAGAAAGAGTATGTAGAAATTACACTACACCCTATTTTTCAAGATGTAAGTTCTAAAATCAGGGAGAAAGTTTAATATTTCAAAAATTAGATTTTTTATTTTAATTTAATATTTTTATAAAATAAATATATTTACTAATAATCATCACACAAGCCGTAATACTCTCTCTCTACATTTCTCCCCCAAGGCGTCACCTCCCTCCAGCATATCTCTCTCTACATTTCTCCACACACGGCGGAGCACCAACGCGCAACAAGACGGCAGAGCCTGTGAGCAACGAGACAAAGCGTCGTCTCGCTGCGAACGGAGTAGCGAGGCAAGGCAGTGTTGTTGCGGTGGTCTACCGCCCTCGCAGTTCGGTGGTGGTGGGATGTTAAGTGGTGACGACAGCAGTGAGGTGATGGCGGTGTGGGGTGTTGATGGTTTGTATCTGATTAGTTGGTACTTGGTAGATCTGGCGGTGGCGCTTACGCTGTTCTGCCATTGTCTGCAATTTTTTGTTTTTTAGTCGTCCATTCTACCGTTTGGCTGCGGTGGTTCTGGTCGCAGTTGTTTGTGTGTGGGAATGGCTGGGGTGTTGCGATCTGGTGGTGTTGTTGGTTTTTGGTTTTTTTGGGTGTCATAGACCTGTTGGTTGTTTTGTTTTGATGGTGTTGCTATTTTGGTGATGACGGTGGCAGTCGACAGTTGTCATGGTGAGACGTTGGTGGTGATAAGTCTGTCAGTGTGGTGATGGATCTAGTGTGACAATGTTTTTCTATTGATTTGTTTGAGGTGTTGATATTGTCATCGAGAGGTGGTGGTGGTTTGACGACGACGGTTGTCGAGTAGTGGTCACAGATTATTGGTTGACAGTGACCATTAAATAAGTTAATCTGTGATCAATAAAAAAATATGTGACCAGTAATTTGAATAATTTGTGAGCTAAATAATTTGATAATTTGTGATTTATAATAATTGTGATTTATGATCGATAAACAAATTGTGACCGATGAAATTTTTTAATCGAGATCGAAAAATAATTTGTGACCTTGAAAATAAACCGTGACCAATCATTTTTTTGATTTGTGACTTCGAAATAATTTTTGACTAATTAATTTGACAATATGTGATCAATAAATAAATTTGTGATCAAATTATATATATTTGTGACATTTATATATTTAATTAAATTATAAATAAAAATTAATAAAAATCTAATTTTTAAAATTTGAAACTTATTTTCTTATTATTGAAATCTATCATGCTTATCCTTATCGAAGGTATTCGGGAGTGATTTTTGGGGGAAAAAATTGATTTTTAAATAGTAATATGATGAAAAATATGTGGTTGAAAAAAAATGAAAAATTATTGATATGATAAAAAATATTATTTTATTAAAAAATATGTGATTAAAAATAAAAATTAATTTTGAAAATCTGTACCGAACAAATCCATCCTCTTACTTACGAAGATTTACCAAAGAGTATACCCATCCTCTTAGTTCCGAAGATTTACCAAAGAGTATTCATTTTCACCGTATAAATACTCTCTCCGTGTCTCTCTCTCTCACGATTTACGTTTCCCGAGCCTCTTTCAATCATTTCTCGCAGTGGCTCAATCTTTTCGCATCCGATCTTTATCTCTAATTTCTGTAAGTACTTTTGAATTGTCGATTGATTTATAAGTTTATTTCTATTAATCTGATGAACATGTTGTGTATCCTGCACTTTTATCCGCTTTATATTATTTAATTTATTTATTTGTTTTTTTGTTTGGATTGTTATCGGATCTGTTTGTGTACGTTTAGCTGATAAATCCGTTGGAATAATACAAATATGTAGTTGTTTGTGTAAATTGACTCAGCATTTATATTAACTTCTGCTATATTACTGAACATGTATTCCTTTATGTCTTTTGGTACAGCGAAAGAATTCCTAGATTTTGTCTCTTTAAAACTTCTCTTGGTCCCCGATTTAGTGATTTCAATTGAATTGATAGCTTATTAACAGAATTAAGTATTCATGTTTGTTGAGAGGCAAGGTTTATATGAATACATATACAAGCTTCTGGACGTGTCAAATATTTTATATAAAAAAATGTGAGAAGGCATGTTGAGAACATACTTAAAGAAATTCACGTGGTCTCACTCTAATATCTTCAGCTTTTAGATGATGATTAAGCATTAAAAAAATTTCCTGGCTTTTTGTCAATTGTTGATTTACTTTAGAAACTATTCATGTACTACAACCGCAAATGTGAACATAGTATCATGAATATGTAGTTGTGTGCATTTGTGCACTTGTCATTTAGGTTTCCTTTATGAAATTGTTGGCTAAGAGAATAGATGAATTTTCTATATGATAACTGCTTTGGATATATACACTTACAACATACACGGGGATGCACATACGCTTTCTAACTTTTGAATGCATTTGCTAGGTGTTTTATTAGCTTCACAAGTTTTTGTTTTTTGTTTTTGTTTTTTCATTTGAAGGATTCGTTAAAAATAGTTAAAATAAATTAGGACAATGGTTATTCTTTTTGTCAACTCCAGCATTTCAAGTTTCCCTAGCTTGACAGTACCTTTAGGGGCATATTTCATCTTATCATTGTCTTAGATTTAGGCATAATGAAATTTATTTATATTGTTTGACTAATTTTGTGACAGTATCTTCATAGTTTGTCTCAAACTTGACAATGGAGGAGATCTGGATGATAGAATTAGAGTGGGAAATTGAAACTGTGGGCCACTTGTACATAAAATACTTGGACCTAGTGGATATGGTGGGTAGGAGAATATGAGTCAACGTAGGTTGCAAATAGAAGAGCCAAAATGAGTTGGAGAAAATTTTAAAGAATTATGGATCTAAACTAAATTTGATATACACGTGTAAAGAAAAAAGTAGAAGTGGGATTAAATAATCACTGAATCGTGGTTAAACGTTGTGGTCATGACATTGGGATTATATTAGTTAAGATTATGTTGTGACGATAGTTATTTATTATTGCTTTCAGTGCTTATACTCTACAAATATGATTATTTAAAGAGACAAATAAATGATTTGGGAAGGCATGGATTTGTTAATTCTGACAATTTTTTTGATGGAGTAGATTTGAATGGTTATGTGGGTTGAGGAAATTTGTTATATGAAACACTATTTGAAAATTGTGACTTCAGCAGTTGTAAATTGTAATAAGGAAGATGAAATTATTTGTGGACTTTGAGATGATTTATATTTTGATGCTATTGAGTATGAATTTTAAAAAGAGGTTCTCCATTAATAACATTTGGAAGTTGGTAAAAGTTCTTGTTAAAATGATTAGCTAGCTGCCTAGATTTATTGGAAATAAGGCTTAGCTTCTTGTTGTTGGGCTTATCAAAAATTTCTTTAGGCTAATATATTTTGCCTAAATGAACTGACTTTGAATTAATGATTGAAATATTGGTAGCATCATCACTTACTATTGTTACAAATACATCATGCTTATTATGCCATTTTTCGTGTTTGTGAAGAGAGGTTTGGTTGCTGACATTTTCTGTAAAATAGGATGATGTCTCGAGGTTCCATGTATTTATGCTTCTGGCAATTGTATTCTGACTTCTATCTGGTTATGTTCTTTTCCTGTTTATATTTTTGGCAAATAGGTGTCTTAAAAGCTAGAGATTCTTGTAGATGGCAGATAATGGGGAGCGGGAGGAAACTGCTCCTAGAGGAAATGAGTGGGAAGTTGTATCACTTTCTGCATCAGCATATGCTGCTGCTTCTCATCCCGAACAGGTTGTCTCGAGCAATGATAACCTCAGTAATTTAGGTGGAGAGAATGAGGCAGAAATGTCTCGTGCTGTGTTTATGTCTGGTCATTTCGTTTTTCCTCCAAGTCAGCATGAGAACTTGTCATTGGAATCTGAGTACAATGAGATACTACAGGAAAGGGGAGGTGAAGATGATGGTCCTAATACAGTTGCAATAGAAGGGGATAAATCAGATGCAGAGGACAAAGAAAATACGAGTATCAGAGGACTGATGACTGATGAATTTCCTGGAAATCATGTTTTTGATGACAAGGGTGACAGGTTACCAGTCAGTGGTTCAGACTTGGAAAACTATATGGAATCTGACGAATTGCAGAGCATTTACAACACCACAGAATTTAATTCGCTCCACAGCGAAGCAACCATGGGCAGGTCTACCACTGTTGAGGACTTAAGGACTGATGATGTGATCCAACCTTCCGATCATTCCTCAGATTCAGGCTTGTCAAATTTTCAGAAGCCTTTTGATAAAAACAGGGCTGACCTTCCTTGTGAAGCTTGGTGGAAAAGGCGGGCTGTTTCTTTATATGCCCATGCAAAAGAAACGAACACAGTTTGGTCTATTTTCATTGCTGCAGCCGTCATGGGGCTTGTAATTCTTGGTAACAGGTGGCAAGTTCTGTGCCTCAAGTGGCAATTTAGCATCAATGATGAGGTATCAACATTTAATATTTTAAAAATTCTTGATTATTTTAATGCTTCCTAGTTTGGGTTAATTATGGTATCAACTTTTGATAGTTTGACACCATTTTATTACTTTATTGTGTCCTAGTTTCCGTAATTTGATAGTTGTTCTGTTTATTCCTGATGACAGTGGCATCCAGAAAATCAGACTACCTAATTCCATGATCTAACTGTAGATGTTTTATTTTTTGTGCAATTCTAGAAGTACTGGTCTTTTTTTTGGTAGAATTACTAATGTGTAGAACTCTAGTCTTGATAAGTTACCCTAGTTCTTTGAGGATGGTGGCCAGTCCATCTGTGAGCCACTTTGGATTCTTTTCGGGTAATTAGCAGAAATGGTCCCTAACGTTTACACTTATTGTTAAAATGGTCCCTATCGTTTTAATTTTGGCATTTACACCCTTATTTCAAACGTTTGTTGCGGAATTGGTCCTTCCATCCAATTCCGTTAAATCAACCGTTAACAATTTAATGAAATTTGCAGAAATGGTCCCTAACAGTTACACTCATTTGCTAAAATAGTCTCTATCTTGTTTGAATCTAATTAAATTTTATTCTATTACATTTTATTTTTTTCTCTTTCCTATTTTCAACCACATAACTTTTCATAAAATAATATTATATGTAAATCGAAAATTTTTCCTTCTTTTTCAATCATTCATTTAAAAATAATAATAATATTCCACATATTTTCATTCACAAAAAATAGGGGCCAAACGGAAAAATTAGTCAACTTCCCATATTTTTCTCCTCTTAAATTTTTTGGTGAATATAATTCCCGTGGTTTGATATAATTTACAAGTTTAGACCTCAACTCAAAACGTTGTCGGCAAATCTCATCCCTAACCCTCTAACCATTTAGCACAAATAATCATTGATGAGCTATGTAGTATAAGTTCTCAATATTAACCTACTACAATAGATACAAAATATCATAGTAAAAGGGAAAATAAACTGCTACACAATAGATATTTGTCGACAACGTTTTGAGTTGGGGTATAAAGTTGTAAATTACATCAAACCAAAGGAATTATATTCACCGAAAATTTTAAGAGGAGAAAAATATGGGAAGTTGACTAATTGTTTGGCCCCCATTTTTTGTGAATGAAAATATGTGGAATATTATTATTATTTTTAAATGAATGATTGAAAAATAAGGAAAAATTTTCGATTTAAATATAATATTATTTTATGAAAGGTTATGTAGTTGAAAATAGGAAAGAGAGAAAAATAAAATGTAATAGAATAAAATTTAATTAGATTCAAACAAGATAGAGACCATTTTAGCAAATAAGTGTAAATGTTATGGACCATTTCTGCAAATTCCATTAAATTGTTAACGGTTGATTTAACGGAATTAGAAGGACCAATTCCGCAACAAACGTTTGAAATAAGGGTGTAAATACCAAAATTAAAACGATAGGGACCATTTTAGCAATGAGTGTAAACGTTAGGGACCATTTCTGCTAATTACCCATTCTTTTCCCATCAGGCCTCGACCATGTGTCGGGGACCTAGTTGTCCCTGCTCTTGTGGTGGCAAAAAGAGACAACAAAAAAGAGAAATTATAAACAATTGGAAGCACAAATGTTTCTAATTCTTAATGAAGACCCACTTTGATCCAAGGTCCCTAGTATATGATTTTGCTTTCACAGTGCCATAGCTCTTCAGAATACTAAAAAAGGAAAGGAAGGTCCTTGCTTTTGCGTAGACATTTTTAGTTTCTCATATGTTGATTCATCATGAACTGCTCTTGACCTTGTATAGTACAACAATGTTTTTTATTATCATATATCCATTTAGCTTGATAAATTTTTATTTCATTTTTAAGCACTATAACCTTATAGTCATGTCTGAGTACTCGTATGCTCGTGTCTCAGTGCATCTACATGCGCATTAGGATTATTGGATAGGAAGGAGAAAGTGAATTAGCATATCAAGCCTGCTGAGCTTTTGCTGATGAGACATTTGTCCACCAACTTGTGCATATTTGCTTGCAATATGTTTTAATTTACATGAATTAGAAACTATTCACATTCTTTATAGTTTTCACCCCAACGTGAGTGTTCATGCTAGCAAATTGTAATGTGTAAAAGTTAAATTACCCGACATAATTTTGTTATATATGGTATTTCGACTTCTAATATTGTTAGAAAGCATTAATGGTTGATTTATTTTTATTTTTATTTTTATTTTCATTTTTTTGAAGACTTTAGTTATTTGCATTTGTTGACTTGATATTGTCTCTACAGAGGATGGGCAAGATGCTTGGCCCCTTATCTCGATTTAAAGATTTGATTGTTGGTGGCCAGCGACCAGGGTCACTTATCCGCAGGAGTCCCTAGCAAAACGTTAAGATGTTGACGAAAAGCTTGAGAGCACGACAGAGTTCGTTGTATGTGAAATTCGACTTCTAAGTTTTATTGGGAAATTCGACTCTTAATTCTCTTTTGACTAAGTTTGTTTACATTTGCTTTTTGTATGCTCTATCATAGGGTTGGTATGTATGTAAACTTATTGGATATAATGTGACAAAGAAATTGAGCAAAGCAATTTTATTTTCCTTTTCGATCCATTATCTTATTTGAACTGGGAATTCCTGTTCATATTTGGCTTTGGGTTTTAGTCGTTGAAGATTATACATTTTGGTTTAAGCCGTTAAAGATGATACATTAGTCATTTGAAGATGAAACACACGTTTCATTAATTTACTTGCAAGTTAAAAGTTTTAGTTTTTTAATTTTTTTTTTTAACTGGATTTATATTAGTTGTTTTCTTTATTGCAAAATTATTTTAGAATTGGTTTATTAAGGTCATTCTTTCAATTGTTTTAATAAAAGGAAGTAGAGTATCTTTAATTACTTGTTATTGATTTAACAATTGATTTTCTTCAATTATTTATCCCGAAAATTATTATATATCCCTAGCATATAACCAATCCGGGTGCAATATCAATAATATCTTGTTAATCAGGAATTCTCAAGGACTATAGTTTCATGATCTTTATCACTTAGGATGTGTTTGACTGCAAGCATGAAATTTACATGAAAATAAAAATTAAATCGCCTAAAATTTATTTGCATGAAAATTGTCAATTAAAAGTGTTTAATTTATTTAATTTTCAATTTTCAACTTTCAACTTTCAACCTAGAAAATGTTTTACTTGTTCATTTTTTATTGGTGGGTGGATGAGAAAGAGAGAAGGGAGGTAGATGAGAGATAATTACTTAGAAAATAGAAACTTACTCCCTCTGAAAAAAAAAATTTCCTTTGTTTTCAAGGAAAATATTTTCTATGCAAACAAATATCTATCAAACAGTACACAAGAAGAAATTTGAGTGAAAATTTTCATTTTTCATGAAAAATATTGACAATCAAATACATCCTAAAGTAAATTATAATTAATCAATTTTTGGTAAAATGATATTAATTAATTTTGAGATCCATATTTTCATATAAAAATTGAATCATATCACGGAAGCTCTATATATCTTGACTTCAATAATTTTAAGGGATAATTGCAACAAAAGCTTCAAACTTTTGAAACACTGGCAGATTTTTTTCAAACTTTTGATTTATTGCGGTCATCACCTTTAACATTTTCAAACGTTGCAGATGAGTCCACTTTGGACGGTATCCATCCAGAATTCAGTTAGTTGACCTAAAATTTAACTTTGACCACATTTTTAGGCCTTATTTGATTCTCATTTATGAGTGTATTTCACTCATACTTTACGTACTATCTAAGCTTGATATTTAACTAATTCCTATGAGTTTTAGGGCGTTTTAATGTGTGTTTTGATATTATGATATAAGTTGATGAAATTAAAGGAAATAAACAAAAATTAGCAAAATTGAAAAATAGGCTAAATTGTAAGAGATCCAAAATTCTAAGACTAAAGTGTAAATACTCAAAAGTTGTGTCGGACCTCACAAATGAAGATTAATGAGTGCTCAGAGTCAATTGGATAAAGAAAGACGTCAAATGGATGGAATATAATCAAAATATGGTCATACATCAATTTTCAACCGAAAAAAGTTATGCGCCAATTTTAAGTCTCATATTGAGACCCATTTTTTACATAGAAAATAATCGAATTGTAGAATGATACCTAAATCAAAGTTGCATCCATTTGAGTTACCTTTCCAATGCATTTTGAATCACCTCAATCGAAGACTCTTGTGAAGTAACTAGGGTTTTCAAGTCTTTAAACTATTTTTCAGGCCCAATTCACCTTCAACTCTTTCCAATGCTAAAAAACACTATAAATACAAGATCAAAAATCTAATTTTTTTTTAAAAAAAAAAAAAAAATCAACCCTACAATCCAGAGAATTGAAGGGAGAAAAAGATAGAATTCAAAAGAGACAAGATACACAATTCAAATGAGGCAAAACATCAAAAGATTGAAGAATTCAAATAAGGAGGTGTGGAGAACATCGAGGCATATTCAATTAAAGCTCCAAAAGAGTTTATCTTTTTCTTCTTCCGTGAGTTCTATCATATAATTTGCGTAGATTTTATGAATTTCTTAATGAACTAAACAATTTATCTAGGGTTTAATGTAACCAAACTTGAAATTATGATTTAATTTGGTCATAGTTATTTCTATTTATTTTTCACATATGTTTAATTGAGTTATGAAATTAACGTTTTCAATTAATTGACCAGTAATTGAATGAATAGATGCTAATCAATTTCAACACTCGAAAGAGAGGGGATCATAGGATTGACAGAACGTTAATTTTACGGGTTTCGAGAGAAAATATATAATTTATGATGCTTACTCCATAAAAGAATCATAAACTTGATATATTATTGACTTTGATTCGGAGTAAAGATATTGAGATCAAAATCTGAGATTAATTTATAGTCGGTACTCGAGAGAGGGGAGATAAATACTTTAGGATTCTTGCTTTTTAAACATGAAAATTGATTATAACAGCTGGACTTAATTGAATCATTTGATAGTTAAATGAAATCATTCCCTAGACATTTCAATCTTGATTAAATTCATATAATTTGCATCTATTGAATTCACACCACATTCATCACGTTAATTTAGTTAAAATAGTTGATTTCAACTTTCATTCGTCTAGATAAAATAAAAATTATATAACTATAGTACTTAGTATAAATTGAATTACAATCCACATCGGTTCGATATCCTAACTCCTTTACTATATTACAAAACTTGACACCGTACACTTACGATATAAATCAATGTATAGAAAATGCGTGACACCAATTTTTTCCAAAATATGTTTTTTTCTCTTTTCTTTTTAACCACACATTATTCAATAAAATAATATTACATGCAAATTCAAAACTTTTCATTATATTTTAACCACATATTCTACATCAATCTACTATTTAAAAATACATTTTTTCAACTATTGGGCTCAAACAGTCATAAATATTTTAAAAATGGGCAAACGAATAATTTTATATTTATCACATTAAATAATTACATTTATTAAATTAAAAAAAAAAACAATCATCTTCTTCCTCTCACCCCCACCTCAAACTTATCAGCCACCCGACCACCGCCACCGCCACCTCCACCTCCACCTCCACCTCCACCAACCACTTGTTATCGGCAACCACTATCCACCCCATCACAATCGCCATCAAACAACCTCCACCACCCACCTCAAATCCCAAATTAAAGCCAAAATACATTTATTCTTTACTTCCCTGCATAATTTGATGACTGTTATCCCATTAAAATAAGATAATTATTGAGAAATACGTAGAAGTATCATAGAAAGACATTTGGCAAACATAGAGTCGAAAATGGCTAAAATCCACTTTGACCGAAGTACTCCAAAGAAAGGACCGGAGTCGTTGTCGAAGTGTCTTGTTAGAGGATGCTGAAGTATTCACTTCAGGTCGAAGTACCTTCTTTGTTCAAGCAGAAGTCTCATACTAAAGTCTCGTGTCTCGTACCGAAGTCCCATCTTCCAGCTGGCTAATGCCTCTTTTGTCGAGGTCATGAGAAGGAACAAATCTGAAGAATCTTCTTGAGAATGATTGGTATAACAGCTTCCTTTACACAATGTCAGATTAGGCAAGTAGGGTGGTTGATTCATTGTCATTGTAATTAATATTATGAATGAGTGATGTGATATCTAAGTTAATAGGATGAGGCCACGTGAATATGATCCGACGATAGGCAGTTCGACTGTTTGACTATAAATAGCAAGTCTTGTCATTGTATTAAGGAGGCTAGATTGAATATAACAAGGAGGCATAAACTTGAGTTTTGACAAAAATATTATTGTAAAAACATTTTATTCTTATAATCATTGTAACTTTACAATATTATAATAGATAAAATCTTAAACCATTGAAAAATCTTGATTCATATGACACAATAAACAACCTTTGGTAATCCGATTTGTCACTATCTCTTGATTCTGATCATCATCTCCATCAATCTCGCCAGAGCTTTCACTCGTATCACGAGTCCGATACCGACATCCATTCATAACATTTTTTGGGTCAACCCTACAAATTGATTGTATGACAAGAGAAAGTCAAGAAAATGGGGAAAGACGAGATGAAGTTTGAAATCATTAGGGAATGGATCGTCGAGCACAAGCTTTTGAACTGTTGGTAATTCTATATCAAAATCACTTTTTTATTTTTTTATTTTTATAATTATATGGCCTTGAATTTTTGTGGGGAAATTCTTGAAGGGACTCTGGGCAACTGAAACTATGGGTTCGACGGCATAAATTTTTTGTGGTTGGCATTGAATTTTTATTATTGATTTTGTGGGAAATTTTTATAAAGGGACTCTATGGGCGAGTGGAATTCTGGGTTCGATGGCATACAGTCGGCAGGGTGGTGATGGAATTTATGGTTTTGATTTTGAGGTTTAGGAGGTTTGCCGATGATTCCATTTGATTCTTTCGAAGGAGAAGAGTCATGTTGGCTCGAACAAACTAAAAATTCAAGGCCAATACCGGAGAGAAAATCTCCTCTTTTACTCCACTACGTTCCAACTCTACTGCATAGTGCACACTTACCTCTCAAGTTACTACCAGTACCATTTTTAATGGACGCGCCATTTATTCCAAAGTGACAGTACGATCCAGCCACCGAACCATTCAGCCCCTTGGCAGAACACCGCCACCAACCGTCGTTGATATCCTCCTTAATACATCCGCCCTCAATCTCACACCTGAATTTAAAAATCTTTGCCAACAAAACCCTGTTCCGCATCCTCTGTCCTGCTAACAAGACCAGAAGCGTCAACGGGAAAGGCGGAGCTGTCGTCTGCCAAATCACAGATGAGATCGATGCCAGGATCCGTATCGATGATTTTGGGTTTGAGGTGGCGATGGTCGATTTTGGATTTGAGGTGGGGGGTGAGAGGGTTAATTATTCTAATAGTCACTAAACTTTACCTAAAATTTTCACGAGGTCATTAAATTTTAAAAATCGCATTATTCATCATTAAACTTTGCAAAAAAAAATTCATGGGATCACTGAACTTTGCAAAATATTTCCTAATCAGTGATCTCCTAAGAAATCTTTTGTAAAGTTTAATGATGAATAATGTGATTTTTAAAATTTAGTGATCCCGTGGAAACCTTCTACAAAGTTCAATGATCCCGTAGAAGATATTTGCATAGTTCAGTGATGACTTGGGTGATTTTTAAAGTTCAATGATCATTTAGGTTATTATCCTGAAAGTTCAGTGACTATTGGTGCAATTAATCCGTGGTGAGAGGAACAAGATGATTGTTTTTTTTTAATAAATAAATAAATGTAATTATTTAGTATAATAAATAGAAAGTTACTCTTTAACTCGATTTTAAAATATTAAAAATGTGGTAAAAATTAAAATTTTGGTCAATTGGAGGAATTGTGGATGGAAACTGTTCAAAAAAGTTTCACTTGTAACGTTTGAAAATGTTAGGGGTGACGATTGCAACAAATCAAAATTTTAAGGAAAGATTGTTAATGTTTTAAAGATTTTGAGCTTTTACTGCAATTATTCTTAATTTTATTTACGTTGAGCTTGACTTTTATGCTCAAGTAATGTCCAGAGTTCCACGCTTTTCCTATTTTTACTCGGATAATGTTAAGGGTCAGTTTTCTCAGGCAGAATTAGACATTCAGCTTTCGAATTTTGATTAACTAGCTAGTACCTTTTCTTTCTTCTCTCTTTAGTCAATTATGTAGTTACTTTTTCTTTTTCTTTCCCGAGTAAAATAAATAAATAAGTTATCTCCGTTTTACATTCTATCTTTATTGTCCTTGTTTGATCTCATAATTTTTTATTTATTTATTTTCACATTCATTTTTACCACAGACTAATAATTTTTATCAATTTTTTAATTATACTAATCAACGTTGAACCTGTGTTACAAATAATTATGAAATGCTTTGAAGTGCTTTAAAAATTATATTTGAATATGTGTGGATGTTAATTAATATAAAATTAATGTCAGGAACATATACGTAGCAATAAATATTAAATCAATTTATTTAATTTCCAATTAAGTAATACTTGATATTAATTAGCATACATGGACCTGAATAATGAAATCCATTATTGAATGTGAGAATCTAATTCACTTGTAATTAAAATTAATAAAGCAAAAATACATGAATGAAGATGAATATTAATTAAATGAGTGTGAATTTTAATTAATTTAGAATTAATAATAGAAAATTCATACAATAATAAAAGCACACAAGTGAAATGAATCAGTCAAATATAAATGTACATTGATGTTAATTAAATGGTTAAATAGATTAAATACTTATTGAAAAACGAAAAGAAATGTATTATTTAAATAATTGAATTATAGTAGGACTAAAGTCGTCTAGAAAAATGATTCTGGCTTGACATAATATTTAATTCTAATTAAGTAAAATTAAATGTTAATCAGTATATATGGACGTAAATAATGAAATGCATTCTTAAATGTAAAATTATAATTAACTCATAATTAGAATTAATGACACTGAAATGTATAAATGAACATGAATAATAATTAAATGAACGTGATAATTAATTGAGAATTAATAATGGATACTTCAGATATTGATGTAAGCACACGGGTGAAATGAATTTTAGCCTATAATTATAATTATAATTAATAGCATCAAAATGTGAAAATGAATATTAATTAAATGAGTGAATGTTAATTAATTGATATTTAATAATAGGTAATTTATACATTAATGAAAGCAATAAGGTGAAATGAATTATAATTAACTTATAATTATAATTATAATTAATAACATCGAAATGCATAAATGAATATGAATGTTAATTAAATGAGTAAATGTTAATTAATTGAGAATTAATAATATGTAATTCATACATTAATGAAAGCGCACATGTAAAACGAATCTGTCAAATGTGTATTTACATTAATGGTAATCAAATGATTAAATAAATTAAAAGCATATTAAAAACGAAAAGTAAGATATTATTAAAATAATTAAATTATAGTAGGGGTATAATCATCCAAAAAAATATTATCACTTAATATGATATTTAATATATTAGAGATATTTCATTATTTTTTATTAGAATAAAATCTATCAAAATTAAAATAGTTTAAAAAACAAAAATTCAATCGGAGAATAACCAAAGTTAACGACCCGGAACGACAGCTAACCTGTTCCGGTCCACTTCCTATACTGTCTTTATTATTCAATTTCGTCGAATTTCAAGCATTGTCGCAAATCTTGCGTCAACGGCTCTATGGATACTTTTTCATGTGGGATGCGATTTTAGTTATACATTGAAACCGGATTTTAAACATATTAGGCCCCGTTCTCTTTGCCGTTTTCAAGCCATTTTCTGTTTTCGATTTCTCAAAACGATGAAAATGCATTCTCTTTCCCATTTTGAAAAACACGTTTTTGAAAACAAAAATTTTTTTTGCAAAGAAAACTGAAAATGGCAAAATGTCGTTTTGAGCGTTTTCTATACAAAACACGGAAAACTGGGAAAACACGGGAAACGGTGTGAGTGAACAAAGGAACCCACTCTATTCTACATTTTCTAATTCAAATCCCCCTTTTCTTCCTCGGATGTAAATGTCGATCAGTTCATCAAAGACATTGGAGTGAAATATGAAACCCGACCCAGCTGTGAAACTGAATCCTGTTCTCCGTCCGAATACCGATGGCATAAAAAATCCATTATGAAGTCCCAGCGAAATGCGCTTTTGATCGCCTCGGCTCTTGTTTTCTACTGGCTGCTTTATTCCATTACCGGCCTTGTTGTGAAGGTTGATCGGTTGAACAAGCGGATCGAGAAGTTGAAGGCACGGGATTAATTAATCCGAACTGGAACTTTTCGGATCTCAGATAAGGGCATTTGATCAAACCTTTTTGTTGTTAGTATCTGTTATTAATATTTTGATGATGAACTAGGTTTTCGTTGGATGTGTAATTACTGCTTTTGACCATTGTTATGATGTCTTCTATTTTTCCTTAATCGACTGAATTATATATTGGTTCATGGTTTAATTGAGTATTTTTGTTGAGGGCTTTTGAACTTCTTCGGTTTAATTTGTAAGAGTACTTTTTGGCTACCGTGGCTTTGTTTTGCAAACTTAGCTGGAGCATGCTCTGAAATATAAACACTCAATTTTACCCTCAAGACAACAACTTATCCAAGGACTTCTTTATACAGAGAGAACATAACTATTCTCCAGTACATGTCTATCCAAATTGGTATACATCTATGTATACATGTCTAATATAATGTAGTATGTGTGTTTATACGTGATAAATGATGTCTATTTGGATGTATATGTTGTGATAATTACAAAGAGTAGGTATTGTAGAGAACCTGTTTGATATATTTACCATGTGAGATCATGGGCTGTGATTTAAGTGTTATGATAGATCCCTGCGCTATCGTAAGAGAAATTTCAGTTAGTTCCAATTCCCATTCTTGTTCTGTTTCAGGTGGCCAAGTTTTTTGGAATAAGTTTCAAGATTTTTTATTGACTGATATTTTAATTAAAGTGCAAAGTTGTTGAATTATGTTGATTATTGAACAAGCTTCAGATTTGGGTTTGAAGCTTATAATTAAGGAGAGGAATAAAAAAAATTCGGAGTTGAGGTAGGAAGGTAGGAATGTGTGTGAAATTGAAAATTATTACGACACATGGTCCAGGCTCCATCAGTCCTATAAATGAAAATATTCCTACAATGTACAGGTTCCATCAAGCATAGAAAATGAAAAATTCTCATAAAAGGCTTCATCTTTCTTGGTGACAAATGGGGATTCTTACATTTTTCTCATTTTCTTTTCATGTGCAAAATTAGAAGAGCATGGAATCAAATCCTTCCCTCGAATAGATGAACTTGAAATTGAATGTGGAACCAAGCATATATAACCCATAATAGACACTAAGATACACTTGGTGGGGTACACATCCTAGTGCTACTAATATTCAGGAGCTAGGCCTGGACCAATTTATAACACTGAAGTCCACTAAGCTTGTTTTGTTATTCTTATGGATATAGTAAATATTTTCGGATCTTTATGCTTGTACTGTTTGATATCTGCAGCCTTAGTTATGTTCTACTATGAATTTTTGCTACTTGGATACAGTTGACTCTGCAAAGAAAAAGAGCAAAGGTCTCGACTTTGAAGCTTTGAGTCAACATGGATATAAAGGAGAACTATCAGTCTTGAGCATCCCACCACCAAAAGAGCCTGATCAGAAACATGACTGGTCTTGGTCATCTGGAAAATAAACTCGGGCAAAGGAGGTAGAAGAAACTTATGAAAATCAACTGAGAACAAGAGATGCATTAGTTGATGCAGAGCTTCTAAAAAACGTGCAAACACAAAAAGATAAAAAGAATCTTTCATTTCAACAGAAGAAGAGGAAGAGAGATCTTGGTCAGGCTAGTCGGGGGAAGAACTATGTGGAAGAAGAGAAGAGGTTGCTAAGAGAGAGTGGCGTTTACTCTGGGTTTGATTTTTAGTTTGTCTCACCTATCTGTATATGTTTCACCCATCATTTATAGTGTAATCCTGAATCTTATATGACATTCCTAGTACTAAAGTTCAATTTTAGTAAATGTTGGTGAATCCATTTTGCAGTATTGGTAGCTTGTAGTTTATGTGTGCTTTGGTGAATCCACTTTGCAGTATTGATAGCTTTTTATCTCAATGTGTTAGGTGAATACAAACATTTTTTAATAAATCGACATGGCTATACATACATTTTAACGAAGAAACTGTCCAGGACTAGCAATAGAAGATGTTTCTTCACAATAACTGTGATTGATATTGTCCCAGCTCGTTTATACAAATTTTACTTTTAGTTGGCATGTGTTTTCATGTTTCTAGATGCTTCCAATTGTGTGTTCTTACGGCTTCCAATTATGAGAATGATGGGCTCTATCTTTATCATTTTCCACCTTTCCATCTTTATCTAGTACATCCCTCATTTTACTAGGATACTCAGATGAACATCCAAGAGAAGCTCATCAGTGAGAATAATTTATTGGCAGCAAAAAGGACAAAGATCTCAAGTAATTTGGCAACTGAAAAATATTTAAGAATAAAATTTCCATAGAAGAGCAGTACATAAATAATTTTGTGACCACCAAAATGGCTTGTCCTTTAGCCCAACACCTCTCCCTTTCTGTAGTTAGTTGCCTTAAGACACTCTTAAGATAGGGTAGCGGATCTGCTGGAAAAGGGTCCTATAAATTGCTCTGATGGTTTGTTTGAATTAATACAAATTAAAAATATTTCAAGATTCAAAGATATTTCAAGTTTATATATTATTTAATACTATATTAACATTAAACTATTAAAATTAATTGAATAATCAGATTTTTTGAATAAAATATTATCAAATAATATTCTAAAAAATTGTAAAGTAAACGCGTTTTCAGTTTTCTGTTTTGAGAAACAGTTTTTCAAAATTATAAAAAGAACGCATTTTCAATTTTTTCAAAACAGACAGTCAAAACACAAAACACAAAACGAATTTCAAAACTCAAAACACAAAACTGAAATACGATGAGAACGCCACCTTACTCTTCTACCATCACAGAAACACTGAAATTCGATTGATCTGTGTGTACATATGTACTGAAGATTTTCTTCTCCATTATGATATCTTCATTTCAAAGAATGAAAAAAAATTCTTGACAATATCACTTCCTCAGAACCCATTAGCTTTAATAGCTGTTTGTCCATTATATCTCTTCCGAAAATGCCATCTTCCCCAAAAGTCTTTCATGCGCGTCAATCTTCCTACAGCCGCAGATCAACAGTCCTGATCCTCTGTTTCCTCATCGGCATCTCTGGTTTTATCTTCGGGTTTATTGCGATTTCGCGGCAGGGTTTGGGGTATAGATGTAAATACGCTAAGCCCAAGTCGGTGTCTGTGACTTGGGATAGGCTTGCTAGTAGTATTGACAGCGGTAATGGGGGGCAAAACAGGTATAAAGTGATGGGTTTTGTTGGTATTCAAACCGGGTTCGGATCCGCAGGCCGACGGCGATCGTTGCGCAACTCTTGGTTTCCGTCTGATCATCAAGGGCTTAAACGGTAATCAGATAATGTGTTCCCCATTTTTGGCTGTGCAGTTCGACTTCTTATACGTATTTGTGTACGTACACATATAGATAGAACGAAAGTAAGATTGCTGACTGTAATGTGATGCTTTATTGGGATGGTCTGAAGAACATTTTTTTCCCTTTTTTGGTGGCATATCTAGGATTGTTTTCCTAGTTGCTTGGAAGGTTTGACTAACTTTTTTAGTACAATAATGTTTCTGTACTGATGACAATCTTAATTTGTCTTACTATATGAATCAGGAATGGTTGTTTTCAATTGGACAGGAAATATAGATTAAGAGATTCTGATTCTTTTTTCTTTCCAAGATTACTGTACAACTCTGTTGTGTACCTTTCTTGAATTAAGCTAGGAAATATGGGGGAGTATTGAGAATTAAGTTGCAATAATTGTCAGATTCAATGTGCTGATGTATTCGTGGGATTAGATTTGGGGTTGAGTGACTAGAATTAAGGAGCTTTTTATGGGTTCTTGTATTTAAGAAATGTCTGCTGTGGTGTAGAGCATCAAACTATTCTATAATTCATCTCAGAAATAAAATTCTTTATTATCACTTTTCTTCCAAGTTCATGTGAAACTCTTAGCTGTAGTAGAAAGATTTTTTAGGTGAAATTATGGCTTTGTAACTGATTTATGTTGGAATCTGCTTGAAAATACTTTTTTATTTTCATTAATTGCACTTCTGTTAATTTTTATTTTTTGCTTGAAATGGGATGTTAGGTTGGAAGAATCCACAGGTTTGGCTTTTAGATTTGTAATTGGCAGAACAGATGATAAATCAAAGATGTCAAACCTTAGGAAGGAGATAGCAGAATATGATGATTTCTTGCTATTAGATATTGAAGAGGAGTACAGCAAACTTCCATACAAAACGTTAGTGCTTTACTTATGATTCCTTGATTTTAAGCACCTGTTGTTTGTGTTTATAACTTACCTGGTTTCTTTTACAGTTTAGCTTACTTCAAAGCTGCCTATGCACTTTTTGATTCAGATTTCTACGTAAAAGCTGATGATGATATATACTTACGACCAGGTGGGTAGTTGTGGGAAGATAATTTTGACTTGTGTTTGCACCTACTTCAGTTTCACTTGCTTAAATTTTGACTTGCTCTTAAACTATGATGCACAAACACTTCTACTGTGACATGTCATCTCATGTCGGTCACTGACACTCCAATACATCAACGATATGTAATTTCCTTCTCGGCAATGTAATATATAGTTTAACTTGAAGTTGTTTTAATATGATAAATAGCTACTTGTCCGTGTTCAACGCTTTCACGAACAAAAATCAAAATTATGAAAATAATTGATTTTATTAGAATATAAACAATATAAACACAAAGATAGAATATACAAATTTACAATTTTAAATAATTTAACATATTCCGACGTTCGTGTTCTGCATTTTTTAAAAATCGCGCGTCAATATGTCCTTGTCGCATTTTTGTATTTGCGCAATATAGCTTTTATTTTCTTACATGTTTTGACCGAATTTCTTCTGTCAGATCGCCTTTCCTTGCTTTTGGCTAAAGACCGACATCACTCACAAACATACCTTGGATGCATGAAAAAAGGTCCAGTTTTCACTGACCCAAAGTTGAAATGGTTAGTACTATAATATTTTTCCACGTGCTGATATTTTTTCTGCTGTTAATTTGTACTTCGTCTTTTAATCTTGCTTACAGAAGATTTGAAAATTGCTCCATTTTTTATTGGTTCTCTCAGTGATTATCATTTTAAGTTGTCCACTGACAAGGGCACAACAAATGTAGTTAGTTAATTTGCAGAAGGATGAAGCAAAACTTAGTCTGCTCATTTTTATGTCAGCATACATTGCAGTTACACGACCATTGAAAGCCATTATTATCATTTTGGTATATTGAAAAATTATTTGTTATGGATAGATAGGTTAACCATTTGTAAATTTGATAATTCGATGTTAATCCACCACATGTTGTCGTGGGACTTCATCCTCAGTAGTTGAGCTGTTAGTACATAAAACTTGTGGCAAAAATTTGAAAATTATCTTATCACACATTCGTGTGCTTTCCATTGGTTTCTTCCAAACTCACTTTTGGGCTCAAGGGTAATTGATGATGTTGGGACCAAAAGGCTGAATGGATTATGAAGTTGATGGAAAGTTCCCCAAAATGATTTCTTCCCCTTAAATTATCTCACTGTCCCTCGTACCTCCAGTGGACACAAACTATATAAGTAAAAACTATAAAATAGAACTTTATGAAATACTCATTTATGGAATCCATGCAATTCCAAAATGAGAACTGCTGCAGTAATGTGTGTTAATGCACACTTCCGCATGCACAGATAAAAATCGAAACACTGAAAACAAATAAGTGCGAACAAGAAAGGAAAGTGATATTACCTTTATGATTTATTGTTTTTGTTGTCATTACATATGGTGATCTTATCATTTTTATTTATACAGGTATGAACCACTGTCACATTTGCTTGGAAAGGATTACTTTCTTCATGCTTATGGTCCGATTTATGCTCTCTCAGCAGATGTAGTTGCAAGCTTGGCTTCTTTAAGAAACAACAGGCAGGTTTTCTTTCCATTCTATCAACGTTTCTTTGCTATAGGTGTATTTTAAGTTATTTCTTTTTATTTTTAATTTTTTCGTAGTAGAATTTGGGAGTTCGGTAGGAGTGAGATTTTGCTGGCAAAAGAAAGGTTTCTCAAAAATAGTCATCATACATCAATACTTCTTCTGAGGACTGGTGGCAGTGATGTAAACCTGCCATTTGCCTTTTTTAAACGATTCAATATTTGGAACTTGGAATGCTGTATTCCACAAACTTATACTGCTGAATATTTTCTTCGTTCCTTTCAGAGACCCACGGGTTTCTTTTCCTTTTTGGACTTGCCCAAGGTAGTTGCTTGTCTCCTCACCTGTTGCGCTATAAATGGTACAATATGCTAGACTCAGCTGTTAACCTAAGCTCTCATATCGAGGAAGTCGATCATCTGTTTTGCTTGAGCTTAGATGGAGCTAGAACTTTTTGAATGAAAAGCCAGATGATACTTCTTTAGATGCCTTTTAAGGAAGCGTCATTGCAATAATGGTTTGATTAGGACACTTGAATTGAACTTAAGAGCAGATGAATGGTATTTATGGCAAACCATCATAAATTTGGAATACCCCTCTTAGAATAAAAAGTTGAGCAATGGGACCAACAGATACTGGGCCAGAGCCTTAAGATGTGGAATCATGGCAATGGGAATGGAGGAACATACACAGAAGTGTCTGGAATGACCCAATGAATGAACTCCTTTCTTAATAAGACTCTTTTAGGTTCTCTCGTAACATGCAAAGTATACCATTTTTGTGTAGGCATGAGAACTCTAGAACAACAACAACATATCTTCTTCTTAATCAAGTTATTTAGGAGGGGTGGATCGAGGCACTGTCACTTATGCTAACAGCTATCTTTGTCTTAGAATTGGAATAACTAGATTTAATTACTTCAAATAAGCCAAAAGTGCCATTTCCCAAATAAATTTGTCCAAGGATAATTTAACTTAGCACGTGATCTCATAAGGATTTTTCTACATAATCTGTAGTAATGACACATGTCTGCACATACACAGACACACACTGAGAGAGAGTTACTATACGATTCCTGTTGTTTCTGACTTGAACTTATCAGAGATTCTTATATTTTATTGTCCTTTAAATTTGAAGACACGGAGATTTTGTTACTGTATTTTGGCCTTGAATTCAGAAGAGAGGATGCAAAAGTATTATGTGGAGGGAACATTTTTTTAGTAAAATTAGAACTGTTGGTTACAGTTTGGAACGTGTCTCGCGCGTTGAAGTCTGAAATCATGCGATCATGTCATGTTAAATACCTAAAATAATATTTCTTTCGAAAAACATGATCCTTTCTTGTAACTCTAGTGTCATTCACCCGTTCTTATTGCTACTATAACTAAAGTATACTTATATACCATCTTAGTTTTGCTTTAGATAAACCTTAAACTTCAAAGTGCTTGATGTAGGACAATCCTATTTCAAAAGAGAGAAAAAAGACATCATATTCTATTTAAGAAGAAGAAAAAGAGATAAAATCAAGGATTGTCCTACATCAGTTCTCCTTTAATCTTCTAAATAAAATATTCCATCCTTAGTATTATGACCTAAAACTTATGTTATCAACCAATAAAACATGCCAAGTAGTCTTATCCATGACCAAAGCAATAGGATGAGGATTTGTGGTGGAACATGATGCAAGCTTTTAGTAGGAAATATCTACTACCAGCCCAACTAGATTCCATAACCGTGAAAGCTTCATCGAACACCTCCTTAAAATTAGTTATATTTCTTATGGAAATTTCTATCTTCTCTAGCATCTAATGTGGCATTCCCTGGTGGGCACCTATATATTTTTATAATGTTGAATATCTCCTTTATTTTATAAGTAGGCACTAAACTCGTCTCGATCCTCGTCATATCCTCGTCTTTTCCCTTGGTTGAGATATTCTGCAGATAGCCTTCTCCCCGTCCCTTTGTTTGATGTAACTTCCCATGTGGCTTCCACCCTGGACCCTCAAATCACTCTCTCCTGTTTCACTGACTTGTACTTAAACTCCTCACTATTTTATTTGGTAAGTTGAGGACACATTATATTAAAATCATGATTTGTAATTTATCTTCTAATAATCTTCGTAATAAAATAATTGATAAACCAAGCTAAGAGTTGAACATGGTTCGTCTTCTTGGATTCTGTGGCTGCTGTGTCTTAGCTGTGTTGGATCAAGTCTTTGTTGTTTATGCAGTCCAGCCTATGCTGTTATAATTAACAGGCATTTTGATGGGCCAAATGGCCAATAATTGATGCTTCCTTGCCACTGAAACTGCTGCCTGAGATTCATGCTAATGGCTTCTCTAAACCCCTTCTCTGAGCAAAATTTTGGGCCAGGGCTGTTAGGCAGTCTCGCTGCTTTATTTTCCAAGATTCTTAATCACAACAAAGTTTTGAAGCTAGAGCAAGCGCATTTAAAAATGCGAATTGGAATTTTGTGTTTCAATTTCTTCATTTATTTTGAAATGAATTGTTAATTATCAAGAGTTAGAACCATGATATCTTACTTACAAGTTAATTGGTGGATGTGATGCTATGGCTTCATAGCAGGTGTTCTTTTAATTTTAAATAATATATACTTTAGGCTGAATTCCATGTGCTTGAATTTCTAGTTTAGGGACATTTTAAGGTCCCCCCCCCCCCCCCTGAAAATTAGAAACCATCAGTGTAGTTATTTTGCTTCCCCATTGTCGATCTAATTGCTAGTTTCTCATTGTCTCTGCTGAAAGTAATCAAGGAAATGGTTCGGTAACTAGTTAGTTATGGAATGAAACAATTACTTGTGAATTATACTATGCTCATGTAATATTTATTTAATGTCAGCGTCTACTTCTTTTGAAGTGTCTTCTTGCACTTTAAGGGACATTCCTCTTTAAACCCTAGATCCTTTCAGTTTTCATGGCACCTCTGATCTATATACTCCATTTTGTTGGATGTACAGTTTCCGCATGTTCAACAATGAGGACGTGACCATTGGTTCATGGATGCTTGCAATGAATGTCACTCACGAGGACAATCGGCAACTATGCGAGCCAGACTGTACATCCACATCTATCGCTGTGTGGGACATTCCCAAATGTTCAGGTATATCTCTTCTAGTAATTCTAGAATCTAACGGAGGTTGATATCGGGTATAAAGCTTGATATTCCAAAGAAAGAACTAGTAATGGATCTGTGAATCAAAATCTTTGAACGACTTGCTCTTCAACATATCCCAATTTTATTAGAGTTCGTGTTTTTTCTTTTTTTAAATTGACCTATCACTGATTTCAAATCATGAATAGATCACAAAAAGAAGAAAGAAATCATATTTTATTTATTTTTAACTTATCACTGATTTCAAATAGATAATAGATCACAGAAAAGAAGAAAGAAATCCCCCTTTTTTTTTTCATGAGATGTGATGAGCCTATTTATTCATATTATATTAAGAAAAACTTAATCTAATGCAAAACCAAAATACTCGGCTAATGCTAACAACAGAATATTTATATGGCAAGAAAATAAATTAAATACTTAATAAACATGTAATCTTGGCCACTCTTCCATAGAATCTCGGGGTCAGGATAATAATCATGGTAATTTTGATGTTTTCCAGGACTCTGCAACCCTGAGAAGAAGATGTTGGAGCTTCATGCGAAAGACATTTGTTCAAAAATCTCAACTCTACCTTCTGACAACAGTGATTAGCACTCTTGGCTGCCTCCTTCCAGACTCCAAAAAGTATAACAGATAGTTTCGTAAGAGAGATTTCACCAGCAGTCAGAAATTGCCCCCTGCAATACATATTACACAATTCCCTTTCTTCATTGTGCTCTATTTTTTTCATCTACAGTTTTCTGGGTGAAAATTGGCAGTATTCAATTTTGAATCTCAGAACAAAAATTCGGGCTGGAAATTAGAATTTTCTAAAGAGAAAATGATAGGAGTTAAAGGAATTATTTAGTTCTTGCTGTGGAAGTCGATTCTCATTCTTTATAACAAACTGCATTCTTTGATAGTCTTGACGCAGGTGCAATAAACATTTCGATACTTGTATGATTTTGTCTCCCTGGAATCAAGCTGTTTCAGTTTTGTGTTTATATTTTTTAGTATCAGCTTTCAAAGATTTCCTCCTTGTGTGCCTTCAGACAAATGCAGTATTCAAGTACAAATCCCCTGGTTTTCTGCTTGCTTCAAAAGTGTTGTGCATCTTGAAAAGTTCACCTCATCATTTTTTAGTGCTTCTTTTTGCAGGTTGATAGTAAATGCATGTTTGGTGCATAGTATCAGGTAAGACTGAACAGTATAATAAATAAAATTTTAGCTTATTTTGTAATAAAAACGTGTGCACACTTGAGATGAGGGATTGCATGATTAAAGGGACAATTGAAGTTGAAGTCAAGTTTATGCTTAAAGGCTACCTTTATTCTCAAGTCATTGGCTGTCTGGTGATTTCAACAATGAATGCTAATCAAGTTATAGTCTTATTTGACCCACCCGCATAATAATCTTATTCCTCTTCTTTTCTTTTTGTATTTTCGGTAGAGTGGGTGCGCGTGGTTGGCTTTCTATGGCAAGAATGTCATGAGTCGAGGGACGGGGAGATTTATATGTCCTTCCCAACTAAGGTTGAAAATATTGAAAAAAATCAACTATTGACAGTCATAATGTAAGATTTGCACTTATTTTCCAAAAAAAGCAAAAAAAGAAATGAGAATTCGAATGATGTTATGAAAAAAAATTCAATTATTGACAGCCATAATGCAAGATTCGAAACAAGTTAGGAATCAAATATCCTTTTTTTATTAAATCGGTTGAAAATATTGAAAATTTTTAATCTTTTTATTTTAAATAGAATGAATTCAGTCTTCTAAGAAGGTAATTGAATTCAGTCTTTTAAAATATAGAGCATCTTATGTGTAAAGAGTCTCTTGAATATAATCTAATTTAGAATCGACTCAACAGAATGTTAAAAGGTTGTATTCAACAATATGATTAACAAGCTCGACATGCAGATATTCAAAACAACATTAAAAGTGATCCACCAAAATCTCAAACTAAAAATTATATTAAGCCATAAATAATCCGCTACCCTTTTGTGGAATTTTTCTTTTTTGTACTTTTTTGTAGATTTTTTATAGAAATTTTGTCAGTGTAGACTTTTAGCTATATGTGACGATCTCTATCAATTGATTAAAATATTGTCTTTATTCCCATATGCCCTGTATTTGTTACGTCTCAATCTCAAACTTGCCATTGTCTCCTTAAACGAAAATGATTTTGCTTTTATGTTTTTGGCTTTTCGAAAGTAATAATTACTTCTTTGCATTCAAACTTGGTGCACCCATGTCCCTACTAAATACTTGGACACCTTAACTTGAAGAATAAACCCCCCGTCCAGGCTTGGGGACAGGGAGCAGGGTTGTAACTTGAATGCATGTCACTTAATCAACAGAGTATTTCATAACTAAGCACGATTGAATATGATATAATTTATCAGTTAATTTAGTCTTTATTATTCCAATGTAAAGTAAGAGATGTATTAATAAGCCTTTGTTTGGTCTTCATTGTTTTCAAAATATTTTTTTTCTCTCATTTTCAATTACACATTCTTCAATAAAGTAATATTACACATAAATTCAAATTTTTTTCTTAATTTTTAATCGCACATTTTCCATCAATCACTATTCTAAAATATATTTTTGGCAAGAAAATGAGGCTCGAGCAAACTCTTAAGTGTATAAATAGTACATTGTTGACTTTTTATTCACATCAAATGCTTCTTTTACGTGTTTGGTAAAATGAATTACATCGTACTCGATGTTAATTAATAATAAAAATAAGTTAAAATGGGATTTGTAGAAACAAATAAATAATTGGTCGAAATTACTAACAATAGATGGTGACACTATGATGGACATTGATTTGATATGATACAAATTCCTAGTATCGTGTTCTATATTAAATATCTTATATGTATGTACCATCAAAATAGGGACTAATCGAGATAGTAACTTGATTGGACAAATGACATGAAAAGGTTGACCAAGGTCAAAACAATAACTCGTCAAAAACCCATCCTCGCATCGTATGATAGGTTCCTATTTAAATAATATCTATTCGACGAGGGTTAACTTATCATTGAACTTTTAACGAAAAGATCCTCACATTCTATTTATTTACATTAGTTTAATTGATAAAGAAGTTGATTCGATAGTCTAGTAAGCAAGGAATTAATTTTTTATGTTATCTTTTATTAGTTAAATTAACATATATTGATAAAGTGATCAAATTGTAATAAAATCATCATTATTTATATGTTCCAAACAAATAGCAATTGTACATCGAGTTACTGTAATAGGATTCTTTTGGAGAATGTGTGAATAAAAAGTAAGAAAATTTTTAATTTTACATATTAAATTATTTTATTAAAAAAATACACAATTGAAAATAAATTATAAATAAATAAATTTTAAAGAATGAAACTCAAACATAATATCATTTTGGAAAATGCTAAATGAACATAATCATTGATACCCTGATTGACTGTATGTGAGTGTGTGGATCTCAAGTGAATTAAATAATATTTTTTATGTGTGTAAGATGTCAACGATTGTATCAACCAAAATGACATTGTAACATGACTCTATAATTTTAATCAACACTTTGTAATTGTGATTTTGTCACTTTGTACTTTTGTAGCACATCCACTTATTGCCTAGTGGATTGCTACATGAGTTTGATTGGTACATATGTTGCTAATATAAATAATAATTTAGACAGTCGGTAGGTAACCATACCGTTCAAGAGTCAATATTTGAGTGCCTAACCCACTACAACAAACCACCAACATCGACCGCCCCCACCACCATCAACCCATTGCTCTTAACAATGTTAAAAATTTTAATTTAAAATCTGAACAATGTAATATTAAAATAAATTAAAGATATTTAAAAATCAAGGGGGTGGTGTCTAACTATCCAATTAACATTTCGACTGTGATTTAATTGTGAACTTCAAATAAAATTAGTTTATTAATATGTTTAATTTTTATACTGTAAATAATAGTAAGTGGTGACAGAAAATAATATGTAGGGAAATGATTAAATAAAAAAATTGACTATATTTTAAATTGTCAAATAATAAAGTGTCCTGTTGTATTATATAATTAGATCCCGTTTTGTATCCATTTTTCTTCATAAAAATGAAAAATATGATCATTATCCATCACATTCAGCCACCATTTTTTTATTTTACATCTTTTGTGTGGGACCTATAATAATTATATTTTTCATTTTCATTCTACAGAGGATGAGAATTAAATGGGTAGGGCTTGATGTAGATATGGCAAATTCCATTTTTGACAAGAAATTTTATGGCCACGTGTCAAGCCTTAATAAATACAGATCACCGCATAGTACTAGATTCCACCTAGAGGGTAGAGGCAGAGATTACTGCTGACCTGGCAGGTATGGGGAGGATCGAACGGTCATCATTCCACGTCTCTGCCACCACAGATGATAGCTACTCATCCGACTACCTTACAGTGCCGTCATAATTAACGGACTATTCGAGGAATCTCCCTAACGTTGTTTACTTCCTCCCGTCATCTGCTTAGCTGGCTACAATTTGTAAAGTCTCATTGTTTCTTGAATGAGCCAGCTGGCAGGGAACTAGGCGCTTGGCCAACTACTTCTGTCCGGACAAAATGACTTGAACTTCCTAAACTGCCCTCGTTCTCACGGCAATCACTGAAATACCCCTCCCCGAGGTCAACGTTGTTTACGTCATTTTTCTAGAGGATATTGAAGTGGTGTACCCTCGTGAGAAGTATAATGTTATGTAGTCCTATTAAAATTACAATATCATTTTAGATGATGTTAGTGAGAAAAATAATGTTATATAGTCTCATTGAAATTACAATATCATTTTAGGTGACGTTAGATGATAAATCGAATAAAATATGACTTATTTAATTTTACCTATCATTAAATGTCATATTAACGGTACTTAAACTGATATTGTAATCTCAATGAGGCTGAATAACATTACTAAAAGTCTGTATTAAAGCATTTTTGTTAATCGAGGAGCAATTTGGGGTTCATAGAGAATTTAGGGGCAATTCGGGAATTTCAATATGCTTATAAAATCGAGTGTTAATCCCTGGTTGTATCACTATAAAATAAAAGAGTAAGTCTGGCTTTGCCACTGTTCATAGGATTCCATGTCTAAATTTTTTAATTTTTTTTCATCTGCCATGCCTAATTTTTTTTAAAATATTTTTTTTTAAAGCACATATCTTGCACAGTACAAGACACCTCTCGCACTATGCTGTGAGACATTGTGTTGTCTCGCACAATGGGATAAGCATTTCTCACACTGTGTGAGACAATGTCTCTCTTTATTTTTTAATTTTTTTTAATTTTAAACACTCACGAGCACTTTTTTTTTTTTAATTTCACTGCGGGTTGGTTTTGACACTGTTCATATCTCCTCCTCCTCTTCACGCAATCCATCCCATCTTCCATTTTCTTCACGCAACCCATCTCATCTTCCATTTTCACACGCAATTAACTTCATCTATACCCCATCATTCATCAATCCACCATCATTTCTTTTTCTCGTTTTTTCTATTTTGTTTTCTTCTCTCACATTGTTGTTTAGCTTTCCATTTCCATTTCCATTTCCCTTTCCCTCATGGAATCGATGATCTATGACCAAGAATTTGGTTGTCGCCATGTTGAACGCGCCTCTTTGCCTTCTTCCCCGATATGTAGAGCTTCTTTTCAGTTGACGAGGCAACTATTTGAATCAATTCTAAGAATAAACTTTATATTTTTCAAAATTTGATAATAAGTATTTATTAATTAGTTTCCTCACTTAGTGAGCATTTTTAAGTGTAAATTTGTTAACATTGTAGCTTTTTTATGAAAGTAATTTGGGTAAAATTTTGTGATATTTTTTCAGTTAAAACAGGGTTAACAATGAAGAAAATTGTTCTTGTGCAATGATTTGTATATTTTTTTGCATTCGGTGTGATTTTCTTATGTTTTAGTGTATTTCTGTATGTATGTTGTTTAGATTCCATTTTTATATAAAGGGTTTAGAATTTGAAGTTTTTCTAATGAGTTACAGATTTCAGATGCCAAATCCTCAATCAGATATATTCTTTTTTTTGAATAATAACAATAATCTATGTTCACTGGCACTGCTAATGATAGCTCGTTTCTTATGTGATTTGAATGGAAAACTTGTTTTGTTTTTCATTTAGCATGATACTCGTGTTGATTACGTCTTTGTTGTTAGGGTAGTCTCATGTATAAATCCACTTTTCTTTGCTCAATTACAAGGTATAATTCTACAACAATGATTTTTTTTTTTTTTTAAATTCATAAAAACATCCACATAACTTTATTATTATCTAATCATATAATCCAAGATAAAAAAAAACCACATTTAGGTTGAGCGCTGGTAACTTTACATATTAATTGTCTAAAATGAAACCCAAATTTTGGTTGAATTCAGAGAGCTTATTGTCCTTTTCTTTATTGGTGATGTATTGGTGTAGATATTGTTTATATTAAAAGGGAAACACAATGTGCATGTCTTGTGTTTATGGGCAATGTCTCAATTCTAACTTTGGGAAGTCCACTACCTATTCAAGTTCTCTCTTCACGTTTTAGTTTCTAGCAGTGCTTCAAAATAACAGAATACGTACTACTAATATCAAGTCTCACCTCGTATAATAGTGTCTAGAACAACATTGAATTTAAAGGATTTTTAATGTAGATGTCAAGCTAGGCAATGACAATTAATAGTAGTGGTCCTAGCATTTTGAATGGGAAGGCTACCAAAAGGTCAAAGACTACAGCTAAAGAATGCTCGTTGTTGAGGGTTCGAGAGGAGAAGAGTGTGAATATGAACATCTTCGTATCTATCCTGCTTTGGCAAAGTCATTGTGCCTTTCTCCTCTCATTAAAATGTTGTTTGATTGCAATTTTACAATGCAATAAGTGAATGAGTATTTTACTTATGCAAAGTACAGGGTGTTGGAAGATGCTTGTAAAAATGACTTGGAGCTATGACTTGCTCTAGGATATAGCATTGGCAACCCAGAAATTGTGTGAAAAAATGGTAAGTTATAGTTTGTTCAAGTTTTGTCCAACTGTATGATGATTTAGAGCTGGTTTTGTTCTTTACTGTTGAATGCTTAGTTGATAGATAATGTTTCGTAGATTAATGATCTACTCTCAGTGTCTGCATTATTAGATTGAATAAAATATTTTTTTTTTCCAATTAATAGAAAATTTGTGATGTTAAGAATTTAAGAGTCCAATTAAATCTACTATATATAGTCATAGAGATACTCTAAAAGCATATCCACTATGCTGGTGTTAAAGTTTCGATTATTACCTAGATTATATGTCACGATGATACTACCATCTATTGTCTAATGATTGACTTTAGGGAGTAATGGTGCAGCTTAGATACACCACATCTACTGGGGTTGACAAAGGTTAGAGAAATGTGAACCATGACTAACATTTATCAACGGAGTTAGAAATTATATAATAACTTTTTTGTTTGAGAATCTCATTTTATTTATGATGCATTGAGTTCAACAATGGACTTTGCTATGTATTTTCATGGCGATACCTTCAAAAATGTTAACAAACATGTGTAGATTTGTTAGTGAGCTAGGGTTAGGATGCACATAATCGCCCTTGTAATTACCGCAGGGCATTTTCAAAGGTGTTCCCTTTGTATTTCACAATTCAATTGTGAACTTGAAAAGTGTCAGACTAACATGTAAAAAAATCGTTTGAGTACCTGGACATATGTTGTAAAAGAATTGATCTTTAGCTTTTGTTATTGCTTTGAAACCAGTGATTTTATTGTTTCTTGAAGCATAAAATATTTTGTTTTTGTGTTTAAATTCAAAAACCTATTGTTTATATTGTTGATAGGTTGAAGAATGAGTTTGACAGAAATGGTAAAATTTTTAGAAGTCCAAGACAGGATTAGTCCTTGCCTTCAAAGTCAGCTTTAGAGAGTAATGCACCTCTTAGACATATAGACAGATACACATTTGCTGTCTCTATCCGTTTATCTCATTTCAGTACCTAAATTAGCACTGAACTCTCTGAAACTCCTTTCCGCACTATCATTCTTTTGCTTTTTTTGTTAATTAGAGCTCTTATCTGTGTGATCATGAATCAAGTGAGGTCGTAGCTGAATCCCCAAAATAGTGTTTTCTTATATTTATCCTTGGTGTTTGACTTTCATCTCCTAGAGTTTTTATTCTCTGCTTATTAATTAATAAACTGGCTGTGAAGTTAGGAACTGATGGACAAATACACTGACTTTTAATTCTCCTTCATTCTTATATTATGTGTAAACTATGTATGTTTAATAGGTTAATCTAATTAATCTTTAGTACTTTGGTCCATGGCTCTCGTTTGATTGTCAGGAAACTTTTTATGGGATATGCATTTGCAGTTGAAAAACTAAATTGTCACTCTTTTACTTCAATGCTTTCATATGCCCCTTGAAGGCTATAGCAAGCAAACACTTATTGAGTTGAAAAAAATGATGAGAACATTTTTTGTTCTTGAGTAGTTACCTTTCGTGTAGATTGCCAAAATATTGAAATGCCGACCACACGTTGAATGGAATTTAAGGAGAGATCATGGAGTGCCTCTCTTCAACCTAATTGCTCAAAGACTAAAATTCTGTAACTTTCATAAAAATGCTATCAAGGAGATAATAAAATTGTGATTTTGATAGAGCTTTTCAGACTTCGGATTGCGAATTGGTTGACTGGTATGTCAATGAAAGTTGCTATGCAATAAAGGTTAAAAAAATGTTATGCTTTATTGCAGACAAATATTTAGCATTGGATAAATCAATATTTGACACATTTGAATTGCAGTAAAATTGCACATATACACATGTTTTTACATCAATGCTATTATATAGTCAACTATATCATGTTACGTATCTTGCACGTGCGTCTCACTAGTAATGTATAAAAATCTAGAAAGTACGGGAACAGGGAATCTAGAGATGTGGGAGTCCATAAATTTTTTGAAAAATGCTAATGTACAAGTCATTGTTTATGGAATTTTTACAAAGATAAATCTACTTGTACATAATTTTTGTACATAATAGTGTTCATACACTTACATGAAGGTGTGGTCCACACAAAAAATTATGTAACTCAAGCACTTCCTTTTTTACAAGGCCTGCATTGGCACCACATGATTGGCAATTTTCTGTTTTTTTTTCAGCTGCAAATGAAATCTTGACAAATGTAATCTTATAAAAATTCTGTAAGTGTAGTATTACTCAAAAAAATCAACCGTGCTTTTTGTACATGGCTGTTTTACCAGGTCCCTGTAATAATCACCCACCCCCTCTCCCATGTGATTGCCCTGTACAGAGGCCTGGTAAAACAGCCATGTACAACAGGCTTTATTCCAAAATAATTATTCTTATATGTAGAATGATCCAATGTTTTATGAACCCTGTTGTGTGTACATATGAGAGATTTACTTAACCTTTCCAAAACACACACACAACAGGTGGTTTTTTTTTTTTTTTGGCACTATTTTATTGACATGAGATCCACGACATGAGATTCATCTCTATGTGAGTGTTTTGTATTATTTTTGTGATACTATTTTTTTACACATGGAAAAAAATGTTTATGCTTTTGGAACACCACCCAATAAAAGTAGGACAATCTGTCATGTATAAAAAAGGGATATAATCATTTTCACCTATAGTTAGGCAATTTTCTTCCTCAGGTTAAAACATTTTCTTGTTTTTTACTTCAAATTTTTTTTAGAGAAGACCTTACAATTACATGAATTTAAAAAATCATTTTTTTTTTGTACATTTTGATAAAAGTTGATGAAATATGTGAATAAAAAATTGTAGAACCCATCGAATATATGATTGAAATTAATTATTAATTTTGACTTATATTAAAATCTCAATTTTATTCCCTACTAAACAGGGACTTAGAATATCCGTGATTATTTAGCCATTTATATTCTAGGACGCATGGTTTAACATATTGAAAACTAAAATACTTAAATATTTTCCCAACAATTCATATTACACAGAAATCAAAATCAAAATTTAATAAATATTCTCTAAGTAGAAAACAATAGCTCAATTATCTACAAGGAAAAATCTCGAACAATGAGTAAATTTATCTATCGTTAAGTAAACAATAATCTCAGGCGATCATGATTTATTAATAATATTTTCAAAATGCATTTCAATGGATAATGAAAATCATAGAGCATGATATATTCTAGTATTCTACATAGGTATCATTTATCATTAATTATCTTTGACTGTCGATTAAATATTTACGAGCCTAATTTTGGATAATCTTGACTTTTTAAATTTATGAAAGATTGTTTTTAACAAGATTCTCATAATTCAATGAGCGGTTGAAGTTTGAATTCGTATACCTACACACAAGCTTTTGTTGCGTATGAACTATGTAGTTCGGAATTTCAATGGTACATTAGTTATATCTGCAAATAAATCAAAACAAAAAATATAAAACATTAGAAAAATTCTTCATCACTTTTCAAATGTCTTTTGACATTTCAGACACAAAAGTATTTGTAGTAAAACAATAGATCAATTATTTATAAGTGAAAATGATGTGCTATGAGCTGATTTTACGTATTATTAAGTATGATACAATATTGTTGTACCGCTATTTTATTGATAATATTTTCAAAACGAACCAGAAGGGTAATAAAAAATTTAAAGCGTGATATATTTTATGCAAGTATTATTACTCGTCTTCGACTCTTGATCAAATTTTTATCAGTAGTGTAAACATATCTAAATTAAATATTAAATATTTTTGCCCAGCAATTCGTGTTAGACACCGAAGTTATAATTCCAATTGTAATTTTAATTAGAAAAAACAGCTAAGAAAAAATGTGTTTAATGAGTAAATATTATGTATCATTAAATACAATAAAAATCGTTGCAATTGCAATTTTATTAGGGTTGGGTAAAAATTTCGAACCGAATTGAATCGAACCGAATCGAACGATTCTTCATAAGTGAAATACCCGAACGGGTATATAAATCGAAAATCAATGGATTCGGTTCGGTTCTTGGTTCTAGACCCAGAATCGAATGAGAACCGATTTTTAAAATTTTTTTTTTATATATGGAATAAATCAAATTATTTTAATTATTTCAAAATAAATTAGCAAAGTTAAAGTTTGCATTGAAAAGACTAAGTTCTATGAGGGTCTTAAAACAAGTAATAAAATATATATTATATTTTTTCTTATTAAATCTTATTAGTTGAACAATTTTTAGTTTATTTATGTTTGTTAATTGTGATTTTTCAATTTTTCTTATAAAGTTTCTTAATGTCTAGTATGATAAGTCAAACAATTGATGATTAAATCAAATAATTGGTAAGTATTACTGCATTAGCAATACTTTAAAATATTTTATATTTATGACTCTATAACTTCTAATTGATATGAATCACCGATATTTTAGTATTACTAATTTACTATCTACTTTTTGTTATTTGTATACATTGATAAATTAATTTTATTGGATAACTTATTTTTTTATATATTATTAAATTGAAATATGTTAATTTGTAAAAGTTAGGATTGAACATGTCAAATTGTCGTATTGTTATAAATGTTATAAAATTTAATTTTAGTATGAAATCAAATCGAATCCGAACGGTTCCAAAATTATATTTGGACCCGACGGTTACATTTACTAATTATTTGAAAATTTTATCAAAAATGCTTTCTGCACGAACTTTCGTTGATAATGAAAATAAAAATCACAGAAGATGATATATTATTTTTGACCATACAAATATTTTTTTAGCAAAATCTCAAACAATCTCAACTTTTTAAAATTTTTTATTACAAAATATTATTGTAACTCAATGAATGGTCAAAGTCGAACATGACTTCTAACATCTTATAGAAGGGCTTTTGTCACGTGTATATTACGAACTCTTCTAGTTCAATTTTCATGGTTCGATTATTGTAAGCAAAAGAATAATAATAATGATAATAATAATAATAATAATAATAAAAATAAAATAAATAAATAAAAATTAGAAATCTTCATACCGCTGTTCAAACGTCTCTTGACAGTCTGGAGTTTGGAAACTGAAGTATTATATGCACAAACCTCAACTTAATAAAAGTAAATAATTTTTGTTTTCGATATAATTCAATTTAACCTATCAAACATACATAATTATTTGATATTTGTTCAACAATTCATATTAAGCCAAAGTCGAGAAGGAATTATAATATTTTTCTATAAGAAAAAATTGACGTGCAATGAGTTAACTCTATTTATCATTAAATACAACACTATCATAAGACCGTAATTTTATCAATAATATTGTCAAAATGAGGATAAGATTACTAAAAATTTTGTGATATTATTAATTATCTTAGACTCTTTATCAAATATTTATTAGTAGCGTAACATATCTAAAAATTAAGAAGGTAATATTTTCCCAAAAATTCATATTACAAATAAAAGTTGTAAATTCAATTATAATTTTAAATAGAAAACAATAGCTCAATTATTTATAAGAAAAAATACGGATTAATAAGTGAATATTATGTATCATTAAATACAATATAATCTGATACAATCATGGTTTTATAACGATAATTTCAAAATGAGTGTGCATGGATAATGAAAATCTCGAAATATAATATATTTGATATAAATAACATTAAGAGTCATGCTAAGTTTACAGAAAGAAAACTCACAAAATATTTACAAAATACACATAACAGGTGGGGTCCAATTTTTTGTAATATTTAATTTATTTGGAGTCCACATCCCTTGTAAGTATCTGTAAAGATTTTGTGAGTTTTTCATTTGTGCATATGAAATTTCCCTGACATTAATTATATTTAACTTTCGAACAAATATTTATGAGCATAATCTTGACTTTTTAAATCATCGATTACACAAGATCCTTACAATCCAATGAACAATCAAAATCGTACCTGAATTCTAACACCTTGCACGCGCTTTAATCACCTCTATATTACAAAGTCCTCTAATTTGGTTTTGATGGTTCTATTCTTGCAATCAAAGAAAACAAAACAAAAACAAAAGCAACCGTTAGCACCACTTTTCATATGTCTTTTGACATTTTGGACACAAAATTATTTGTGATGGAAAAATCAAATTCCAAAATTTCGAACGACTTTTCTCGAATGTACCTTTGACTTTAATAAAAGCATATTTGGTTCATGATACTAAGCCCCTGTTTGATTCCCATTTTCTCAAAATTCATTTTTCTTTCTCTTCTTTTCAATCACACATTCTTCAATAAAATAATATTATACGTAAATCCAAAACTTTTCTTTAATTTTCAACCACACATTTTCCATCAATCAACTATTCAAAATGCATTTTCTTTCACAAAATGGAAATCAAACGGGATTTTCATTCTTTGTACAACGAAAATGAAAAATATAGCCGTTATGGACCTTACACAAGAGATAAAAATTTAAAAATTGTTGCTGGATGTGATGGATAACGGTCATATTTTTTATTTTTATGAAGAAAAAATGAGTACCAAACGGGATCTAAACATAACTTAAAATAAATGGTAAATTAAATTTTAATTATTAATTATACAGTCGAAATTCCAATTCAACTTATGAGAAAAGTTTCCTAATGAAGGATCATGCAAACATTGCAGTCCTTGAGAGAAGTGGGGGTGGAGGTTGTGTCCCCCCAATTTTCAACCGAACAAGAAATACCCATTAAGAAAAATTTGAGACAGAAAATAAATAGAGAGCGAAAATAATTAAACCTCGTTTGTTGGATATTAAAATCAGATTTTTAATAAATTTTGATAAAAATCGTGAAATGTGTGTTGAAATTTGAAAAGTTGAAGGTTCCATGAAATATATAGTTAAAATTAATTGTTGACGACTTATAATGAAATCTTGATTTTAATTAATACCATACATGGTCTAAAAAAATAGGGGGAGTAAATGGGGGAGACAGAGCTGTCTCGTGAAGGGGAAAGACAGCTCTTTTCTTTTCCATTGTACTCTTCTTCTTCCCCCACAGACACTCTCTCTACCCTCTATACCTTATTCTCTGTATAAACCTTACTTTCTCTCTCTAAGTAACATCCCGTTTCTCACTGTACCGTTCACATTCATTCTTTCCTTCTACCTTTTAAATCACGGGATCCCCATCAATTTTTTTTTTCTTTTTCCATTTCTATCCCTTTTAATGTCTTCTTCGAAGTTTCAATCGGTCTCTCTCCATTTTTGCTTCACATTGGTCAGATACACTGAGGAAAACTGAAAAAGAACCCAACCCGGAGAGTGAAAAGTGATTTTTTTTTTCCCGTATATATACATAGAGAAGATTGTATAGAGGAAGAGAGTGAGCGGGGGAGTGTGTGAAAATGTCGCATCAGGGAAAACCTATGTCGGAGTCAGGGTTACAAACGCTGTCGGATCGGTTAAGGAATACGCTAAGTTACGGTGAAGAAGATAACGGTGTCAACGTTAATAAGCCGGACTTTCGGGAACTCGATCTGGGATCGCCGGTTTCGCCGCTGCGGACTCGGACTGGTGGACTCACTTCAAACACCGCCACTACAGCCACCAGCAGTAGTTCCAGTTCATCCGGATCGGTGTCGGGCCGCAGCACTGCAGGGGTTCACTTGAATCCTCCGAGAAAATCCGATTCCAACAATAACAGTCATTCCGGCGAGCTTTCGAGCTGTTCCGTGGAGAGTTCCCCATCAGCGACACGTAACTTCAAACCGGGTCATATTCGCACCGATTCGGGTAGTAGTCACCAGCTAATTTATGCCGGTGGTGGCTCTGTAAACTCTCCGGCGGTCAACGTGCTTCCCACAGGGAACATTTGCCCTTCCGGCAGGATCTTGAAGACCGGCATGTCCAGTCGGTCCACTAAGACTGACGTTTTGGGGTCCAGGACGGGTAATTACGGCCATGGCAGCATAATGCGGGGCGGTCCTACGTCAAAGCCCTGTGTGATGACGGATAGCAGACCCATAAATTACTCGAGAGGACTAATGGTTGGTGGAGAGTCGGTGAAGAGAACAGGAACGTGCAATAATAATGATCCAGAGGAGTTGAAGAGAATGGGGAACGAGAATTACAGGAAGGGTAATTTTGCAGAGGCTTTAAACTTTTACAGTAAGGCAATTGCGATATCACCAGGCAATGCCCCGTACCATTTTAATCGAGCAGCTGCTTTGATGGGGCTGAGGCAATTGGCCGAGGCTGTTCGGGAATGTGAAGAGGCTATTAGGTTGGATCCCGGGTACATGAGGGCGCATCATCGGTTAGGATCTTTACTTCTTAGGTGAGCCCTTGAAGAAAATTCAAATCTTTGCTTGTTAACTATTATGGTTTTCGGTATAGATAAGAAATTAATGTTGTTTCTTAGTTGTGTTTTAGAATTTGGTGATTGTGATTTACATCGGCGAAAAGAGTTTGTTGATTTGGAATACGAGTATTCTTTCGTTATTTGATCATCTTGTGAATTATGATTGGTTTATTGTAGAGGGTTTATAGTGCTATATCTGGTTCTTTCTTTTTTTTTGTTGTTTGGTTTTAACTATTTTTTTTTTTGTGGCTAATGACCCTGTTATGTATTTTCTTTGTATCACATTGTGATAGGGTCGCCATTGTGCTTTTTATTGGACTAGTGTATGTTTTCTTTATCTGTTATTGTGGCTCCAACTGTGTTGGCTGGAGGACCATACAAATTTTCTGTGGTAATGGGCCACTTTTCTCATTCGAATTAGTAGGATTGGCAGCCACGTTTTAGTTCTTAATAACATGGAATGTTGTGCATTATTATTCGAGTTCACGTGATGGTTCTAGGTAGTGGTCAATCAAGTTCTTAATAAAATTGTTAAGAAAATCCCGTGTTTGTGAAATGATTTCCTTCTCCATATGGTATAGATGCTTTTTACCTTTTATGGTTTAGATTACTGGAGTTCCCATTTTTTATTGTCTACTTTGCATTAAGCAATCTAATTCCTCTTAAGGATTGCAGTTTAGGACAGGTTGAGAATGCCAGGAAGCACCTTTGTTACCCAGGATGTCAGCCTGATGCAGTTGAGTTGCAGAAGTTGCAAACAGTCGAGAATCATCTGAACAAGTGTGCCGATGCGAGGAGAGTTGGTGATTGGAGAAATACATTGAGGGAAGTTGATGCTGCCGTTGCTTCTGGTGCCGATGCCTCACCACAGGTTAGTATTTGCTGCTAAGTATCTGCTCAGTTGTTGACCTAGAGCTCTTTTTGGCTAAGCTTTAAAAAGTTCTATGAGTAAATAAGTTTTGAAAATTATAATTACTTCTTTAGATAGTAAGGCACTTTTAAATTTCAAAATAGATATTCTTACTTGAAAATAAGGAAATAAAGTAGCATATCCTAAAGTATTTGGAAACAAAAGTTTGTTATAAGTAACTTTACGTTCATGAAGCTTAGCCAAAATGCTCCTAATGATTAGAATGGGAAAGGAAAGTGCTGTTACTGAACTGGTTGAACATGAAATGATAGCTTTGTGCATGTAGAGCAGAGGCTCTCTTGAAGCTCCATCGACTAGATGATGCTTTTTTAGCAATGTCTGACATTCCTAAATTTGAACCGTCTACCGGGAAGATTTTCGGGATGCTTTTCGAAGCATATATATTCTTTGTCAGAGCCCAAATTGAGCTGGCAAGAGGAAGGTTAGTTCAGAAATTTTGCACTCCATCAAACAAAAGGAAATAAAGATTCAGAGTATGAGATGTATGATGAATACCTGCAGGTTTGAGAATGCACTTACAGCTATTGAGCAAGCAGGAAAGCTTGACTCGCGTAATGTTGAAATCTTGGTTATGCTCAATAATGTGAGGTTGGTGGGCCGAGCACGTGCTCGTGGGAATGATCTCTTCAAGTCGGAAAGGTTTACTGAAGCCTGTTCGGCTTATGGGGAAGGGCTTAGGCTTGATCCTTTTAATTCCATTCTTTACTGCAATAGAGCGGCTTGTTGGTTTAAGCTTGGACAGTGGCAGCTGTCAGTGGATGACTGCAACCAAGCTCTCTGCATTCAGCCTAATTACATTAAAGCTCTTCTTCGAAGGGCTGCCTCAAACTTCAAGGTGAGATGCCTAAAAGTATTACATATTTTAAAATTTTCCACCAAGAGTTCTATAAAATGTGCTAGTTTGATTGTATTTGAAATTCAACTTTAATCTAATTGCACATTGTTGATTACAGCTTGAACGGTGGAATGCAGCTGTAAGAGATTATGAGCTTTTGAGAAAGGAACTCCCCAATGACAATGAGGTTGCCGAATCTTTATTTCACGCGCAAGTTGCACTGAAGAAATCACGTGGAGAAGAGGTTTATAATTTGAAATTTGGTGGTGAAGTGGAGTCAGTTTCAGGGCTTGAGCAGTTTCGAGCTGCAATCTCTTCTTCTAGTAAGCATGTTCATTTTTGTGCTTTTTGCTCATTCTTCGTGCATCCAATTATTCATAATTAAAAAATGCAGGTGCATCTGTCGTCCATTTTAAAGCGGCATCCAACCTACAATGCACGCGGATCTCTCCATTCTTGGACACGTTATGCACCCGTTATCCATCCATAAATTTTCTCAAGGTAATTGATGTAATTCATTATGTTCATTACCATTCATTTTCAATAGTTTTTTTTTTTTTTTTTTTCCTTTTAAATAGTTGTGGTTTTGTGCTTTGCCCTTACTTTTATTAGACATATTTGGCTAACCCTAAAAAAAGTAAAACTACTTTTCTGAAAATAAGTAAAGACTTACCACTAAAAAATTAAGTTTTTTGACGAAATAGTCCCCTCACAAAAGTAAGCGGACTGACAGACAGGATGTGCTTAGATAAATAATCTTGTCTTCAATTGTAGGTGGATATAGAAGAGAGTCCTGGCATTGCACGTGTCGAGAATGTTAACATTGTGCCAACGTTCAAGATATACAGAAAGGGCAGCCGAGTGAAGGAAATGATCTGTCCAAGTCCAGAGGTGTTGGAGTCTTCAGTACGACATTATAGTATTTAGATCTTGGTCTTACTATCCTTCTCTATCTCCATGTCATGCTCAACCCTGAAATCCCAGCTTTTCAGAAACAACCCTTAGTCCCACCATATGAGGATTATTAGTTACCTGTGGCATAATCGGAAACTACACTATAATCCCCCAACCTTATTTGCCCAAATGCCTGTGAAATACAAACACATAGCATAGTCCCTTATTGTTATTTCTGCTTATTCTTTTGTTTATCATTGCTGTCCCGTTCCATCTTCTTCCATTATTCAATCTTTTTAGACCTTATTTCCCACCCTTTTCGAGTAGGTCGACCTCTCTTTCCGGTATATCATCATTTAACAAAAGATTATTCTAATGGGCACTTGGGTTAAATTTAGTGGAGGATAGAGAGAAATCACTTTCTGGTTGGATAGCTTTTAAGATGGGATCTGTACATGTATATATGTGATGATATATACAAAACAATGGTGGCCCATTGAAGGGAATGAATTTCTAGTGGTGGTTAGTAATAAAAGAATGAACATGAAATCATTGATATTGATGTTTCTTTGCTCGACATTGAATTAATAAAAATTTCTCAGATTTTTTCATCATTGTTCAGTACAGTTCCAATATATTCTGAAACTCTCTCTCGTTTTGAATGAAATTATTCCCATTTATTTAGAAAAGTGTGGTGATTTAGCCTATGTTACTAGGTTTTGATTATTCTTTATGCTGGTCAGCCGAACAGGGTTGCCGAAAAGGTTTATTCTTTTTTGTTGGTTTTAAACAAATGCTTAAACGAGTTTCATTAAGAAGGTATAGGACCTTGAATGCAGCACTGGTTCGTTGAATTGGACACGGCTTTATTATGTTCAATCCAAGTTCTCTAATTCAGTGTACCAAACGTGCACTTTGCCGATTTAATAAACATCCATTACTCATATTAAAATGTTTGGATGTTGATGGCATCCATGATTTTAACCTGCCTCTTTAATTTATAATGGAGTATTTACATTGTTTATGGAGATAAAACTGAATTAGTTTTTCAAATAATTGCTCAATAATGCCAATGGAGATGCCAAGTCAAAAGCCCTCTTCTCGAGGGTTTGTCTGCTTTGTATAATATAAATCACATGTAAGCATTGAAGTTTGCTGGCTTCCAAACTGTGCCCACCTTCCCCAGTGTAAAGGAGCTATTAAAATAGTATTGCCTTTGAGCTCAATATGCGACTCTCTCGTGATTGTTTTCTGTTTTAATGAATTTTCTGTGTTCATTCTTTCATCTATTTCTTTGACTTGAACATTAGAATCTTTAGCAACAATGCACACTTGTGTTCTCACGTGACAATTCGATAGTTTTGTTTTCATATGTTTCATAATAAGCTTGTCTCGAACCCATTTGTTCAGTTTCTAATTCAATCGATTTGAATACCGCCTGCGAGTTGAGTCCCGAACAGTGAAGGGGAGTATGGGTGTAGAGAATTTAAAATTCCGAAGCTGGAGAAGAGGAGGGGGAACTCAAAAGAAACATAGGATTCTTACAGTATTTAATCTTGCGTATTGAACTTGGAATCCATGCTTCATTATTGTTTTCTTGCTTTATTTGGACTTCTTGTACCTTTCATCGGACACGATGTTGATGTTGAAGAGTATCTTTAATCAGAAGTATGAGACAAATCTTGCTTGACGACATGGAAAATTAAAGTGTGTCAAATTGTGTATTAGAGAATTTTACCCTCGATTGTACACTAAGATTATTCGATTCTTCATTCATTTTTTATTTTTGTACACGATAACAACAATATAAATGTTTCTTTTTCAAAATTTTAACAGAATTCGTTAATTAGTCATTAAAATCTGATGTTGTTTAAATTTTTAATTTAGCTTGTCAACTTGTAATTAATAACAGTGTTCACATGGACATTGCGGGACATGATAGAGTCTTGCCAGTATTTGATTAGACTTTTTACATGAGCTTTCTTTAAAAGTTCGAAATACTCTGGAAAATTAACATTTTAAAACAGGATCCTATGATATTACATTAACAATCAGTCTAATTTTAAAATTCGTGTTCTTAAACAAGTTCGTTCTGACGGTCAAAAAGTACGAAGTCTGTAATTTATGGTAACCAAAGACCCGCGCACTCCATGCACTACTTGCACATAAGCGCGTCCATTCTTGCTGCAACTCGAAAACAAAACAAATCATATTTAAGTAGAAACAGTGGCACGACTCTCTCTTAAAATCAGGCATATCAACATTTCAACTATACCTGTTTCAACGGCTTCAGCCTCATTTGCTTTCCAATGCCTATCAATGTTTTCAGTGTGTGGATCGTCTGCGTTTGGTGCACTCAAAAGCGCTTGAATGCTAAACAGAAACAATAGAACAGTGTAAAGTCATGCATAATCGATAATTATCTAAGTCGGAAGAATTTCCTTGACACAAATTATGGAGTTCGATCAATTTCCAAATTTAGGTAACAAAGGAATTCTTTAAAATTTGCTACTTCTTGATGGGCACAAACGTAAAGAGATGTGAAGCTTTCCTAGATGAAAGATATTGGATTTAGTACCTCAAAAGTACTGTTCGAATTTGAAGAGCAGGGCTCCATCTGTCTTTAAGAATATCTAGGCTATCCTTCCAAGCTGCATAGAAAATCCACCAGGCAAGAGTCAAGAATATAGCACTCGAACCTAGAGATGGATAACGAGTGAAAGGAGGACGACAAACCTTATTGATGTTCGGGTAGTAAATTTTCGTGAGGAATCGAACCTGATAGGAGACATTCAAGGACAACTTTTAATCTCATTTGACCTTGCGACCAGTCCAAATAGCAATTCTTGTTGCAAACAAGGACATTGTAATTTTAATCGAAGTGATGAGAATGCACAAAAATTAAAACCTCCTCTTTTCGTGGCTGCAACCATAATATCACATTTACTAGACTCGGATTAATAGAATATTTCTGCAGGAACTACTACTCCAGAAAGTATAATATCTATTAATTTAAAAAACACGGTAACACAAGCAGGCGGTACCATTTTTAGAAAATTATTATCAACTAGGAGGAAAAGGGACTCTAACAATGAATTATTTCTTCTGTTTATTCTCCTTTGTCTCAAAAATATAAATAAAAACAAAACAAAACAAAAGCATAGTTAAAATGTGTTAATCACCTCATCTAAAAACTTAGGCTATTAGAGACTCTCACAGAGATAATATAGTCATATATTTACATTGTGTTTTCGACGTGAACCCCCCACGTGCAGGATTCATTATGTTCCATGCCCTTGAATATGCACAATTTATGGGTAGAGACAATAGTTCAGCCAATGTCTTCGTCCCTTTTGATACCATATCAAAGCTTGCCACTAGAGAGAGAAGATAATTATATAAGGATAAAGCAGGTGAATCTTCCATTTAAGAGAATAATTTCCAGGATTATGGAGCAAGTATTAGAAATCGAATCACGCAGGTATTGTCAGGACTAGACAGTGAAATGAAAAGTACATAGACAAGGTGTTTGCTAAGAATTACTAGGCCATCAAATCATAGAATTTAAGTATAACGATGACATAAAAGGCCTGGAAACAGGAAATAGATGAATAACAAAGACCATAAATTTTGCTTAAGCTACCACCACTCAAGCAAAGTCCTCCAACAAGTTGTGGCCAATTCCATTCACCAGTATCGGCTAATTAAATGAGGCTCTCCATACACTGTGTAAGAATCATAAGCAATATTTAACTCATACTCGTCACACATTAGTTACAAATATATAGATAACACTCTAATAAAGCAGTTGAAGCATTAATATAAGTTGAATAGATCTCTCTCATTCATTACATTATTGTTACAACTGGCCAGATGTCGCTCCATTTAGATGACACACTGGCACCGTGGACCCCACTCCGGTAAGGGCCCATAGGCCCAGATTACCGAAGCCCACTTTATTCTCACCATAACTCCCTGACCCACTACGATCCCCCTCCTCGGAAAACTTAGCAACAGTAAGCAAGGCTCTAGACCTAGACTCCATGAAAACTAAGTTTAAAACGACGAAGAATCAGAAAAATGAGTTTCTGCTGCAAAAATACCTAACTGGAAGAACACTAGACAGAAAAGAGGTCGCCGGAATACAGAAATGTGGCCGGAACACTTGCAGACAGAGAACGCAATAAATTTATGAGAAATCGCAAAGTAAAAAGTTCAAAAATGGCAATTTTCAGCTTTTTATATGCAGAAGAAGAAGACCTCAGCCGTTGATTAGAATCAGATTCAATCCGAGGCATTGAAACTTAAACACATCTGGGACGTTGGATCCCAAAGGGTTTTAGAACAAACGCTTAAAACGTGAATCACACGCGCGGGCCTCAGCGACTCTTCGTTGAAAAGGTATAAGGATTGCCATTATTACGTATTTAATGCGATGGTGGTACGTGTATTGGAAGTTGTAAGGATTCGACCGTTCAACTTTGAAAACATGCGAAACGTTAAATTAGAGGCACGTTCAATGCATCAAGAAGAGCTTCAACATAACCAACGTTATAGCTTCGACTGAAATATTATTTCAGAAAAATAATACAACAGGAAGAATCTCAGCATAACTAATATTATAGCCTCGGATGAAGCATTATTTCAGCAAAATAATACAACAGGAAGAGCTTCGGCATAACCAATGTTATAGCCTCGATTAAAACATTATTTTAGCAAAATAATACAACAGGAAGAGTTTCGGCATAACTAACGTTATAAACATGTTTCGAGTATCTCTGCAACACAAAAAACATTTACACTTTCAACTCCAACTCTGATATAAATACATACACTTGGACTTAAGGGTCTGGTTATATATGTGTGCAAACAAATTTCACCAAAAGAAAGTTTACATTATGCTTTGAACTTCAACTATGATATAAATATCTACATTTGGATTTGAGGGACTATTGTTATGCCTCACCACACGTGGCTCCACGTGAATGACCTACTGGCACCGTGGACCCCACTCCTCATAAATCCACTGCCCACAGGTAAGGGCTTGTAGGCCTAGATTATCGAAGCCAACTTTATCCTCACCAAAGCAGAACGAATCATGGCCCAAGGCCGAGATGGTTCACCTCCGAGGCGCTCCATAGCTTTGACACCCAACTCCGAGGCCCTTTCATATCCGAAACGCTTAATAGCCGAGGCAGTCCTTGAGCATAGAAGTCCATAGGATATAAACGGAGCTCCTTAAGGTAGACCTACTTCTTGAAGATGTGCACTCAAATGAAGATGTTCAAGGAATGACTGATGAGACTTGTGTAGTGAGTTCAAAGTGTGTTGTCTTGTTATAGGGTGGCTGCCACTTGTGTAACATTAAACGCGCCCTACCATTGTGTCATAAAAAGTGGTTAGATGTGATTGATTAGTTAACGAGATGAGGCCACGTGTAATATAATCTAACGGCCTCAATCTCGAATGTGTTACTATAAATATATTGCCTTGAACAACTAGGAAAGCATGTTGAATTTGATACTAGAAGACATTATAGACAATTGACTCCCAAAATATACTTGGAGAAATATTGAATACACTCGGTTCTTGATTGATTCTTACTCGATCGATTCTTATTCTACGATTGTCATTCTCCATTTACTGTGATCCGAACCTCATACTCTCGTGTTTGAAAGGCGCTTCTCCCACGTCCCATTCCTTGGACCGTTTCTACTTTTTAGGTCTTTGCATGTTGGACAAAGCTTGTGTGGACGCGAGTGGGTCCGGTATCTGTTGTCCTAGTGGCCCTAACCGAAAACGAGGTCAACAATTATTTCAAAATGGTCTCGAGGTTCAAGTAAAGTGAGCATATGGAAGAGAAAACATGCACGACTAACCCACATAGAAAAAGTGCAGCAATTAGTAAACTAAAAACCATTGTGCAAAATGATTTTCCATTAACATATAAATACCTTGAGAGTGTGCATATAAATTTCCATTATGTCAAATGCAAATGAACATGCTAATTAGTTGCTAGATTTTTTATGGCGAGCAGATTAGAAAAAAAGATAGCTTCCATGTTGCCAAGTTTTCTTCAATTTCCCATTGTAGAACTCTATGAACTTCCTGCCATGGGGAAGGAGGAAGAACCATGCTACTAAATAAACGAAAAAGAAACACGAAAATAGAATTTCACCAACTGTTTTTAAGAAATTAAATTGCATTATCCACCCTGCCACCATAGCGGAGTCTTTTTAAAATACCTTGGGAGCAGCCATTGGGTAATCTTCGGGCAAAAACAATTCCAGCTTGAAAACACCTCCTACAAAGTAAGGTCTTACGCCACAGGAAAACATCGAAATTAGTGAATTATATGTTGATAAAAAGCAATCAAAATTCAGAGGCCTATGTATAGATGCACATTTTGGGATAAGAGATGGGGCTCAATTCCAGCACCAAGACACAGCACAGCATTAATGCAGTTAAAATGGCCAAAAAATAAATTGCCACAAATGATTCAAGAAAATGCTTCAAAACAAAGTTTTTGTTCCCACAAGGATTCACTTCAACGTTGAGAAAGTGATGCAAAATTTCAACCTCGAGGAATAGCACAGAAGGATATTTCAGCGAATGTGGTTAAAAAGGAACGGTATTTTAGGATGTCCAAATCAGTGTCTGGATAGGATGGCCATATGCTTGTCTAGGAAAGAGGGGAAACATATAATGCCAGCTGAAGTTACCTTCATAAGGAGTCTGTGTTGGACCAAGAATCATACGTTGAAATACCGCATACTCTCTCCGGATGGAGATGCACTTATTCCTGGAGCTGCATCCACAAACCAAAAGAACACTTAGAAGCCTCAAACTCTAATTCCATAGCTCAAGCGATGAAAAGAAGTAAAACATTGAAAGTTTTTGGCTGTTAAGCATCAATAAGAATTATCGCTAACAAGTACAAATATGCTAAGACATAACTAGTTAACTAAGATTGAACACTTTGGATCCCACGGCTAAACATTTCCCATATTTGTCAACTCGGAAACTGCTTCTACTTACGAAATAACATAGAAATCTTGACATAGGCACAAAGAAAAAGCAAATACCGAAAAAATAAATAAACGTTTATTTAACATATGCCAGAGATCAATATTAGACAAAAATATATACATTTAAAACCCGAATTTAAATGGCAAGAGAACTGAATATACACATAAGGTAAACACTAAACACAGTGAAACAAATTCAAGGAGTCAACAAAACAAAGGAGAACAGGGATAAATTTTTTCAAACAGATCAAGAAATAACCCAAGATTAAATCTTTAATATAGAATAAGAAAACATTGATAGAGTTCTACGTAATGTAACGCATATACTAATGTTTGTATATTATTAAGTTCAGATGTTAAATTTACCTACAGATTACAGACAGACACATATGCACACGTGTATGAATATTACAGGGTTTACCTGGTTCGCTGAGAAGACGTTGAGTCTCCTATGAGATCACAAAATAACAAAAACCCATTAAAAAGCAAAAGAAACTACGGTGAACAGCATAAACAAAACAATAGAACCCAAAATTTTCAATAACTACGGTGAACAGCAATTCAATGTAATAAAATGAGTTAATTGTTTCATCAGTCACTGAACTTTGCAATGTGTCACGTTTCACTAATCGAACCTTGAGTTGTACACAAATACTCACTGAACTTTGAATAATTGCACTCTGTTACTCACCGTCTTAATTCATTCCACACGGTTTGCCTACGTGAAGGACGTCTTCGATATTTGACAGTTAAATGACACCAATTCAACGTTTAATCGGCCATGTCATTAATCCTCAAATCTCCAAACACGCCTCACCCATTTTTAACACAGTTTAATATTTACGACGTGTACTGAAATCGACCTTCCAACTTTTCAAATTTCGACCGTCGTAGAAAGACTAAAGTTCCATCTCACGCTTTCAGTGTTAAAAATTATCATTTAACTGCCAAATGTCGAAGACGTTCTCCACGTAGGCAAATCGTGTGGAATGAATTAAGACGGTGAGTAACGGAGTGCAATTGTTCAAAGTTCAATGAGTGTTTGTGTGCAACTCAAAGTTCGATAAGTGGAACTTGACACATTGCAAAGTTCACTGACCATTGAAACAATTAACTCTAATCAAATGGACAGATCGAAGGTAATGCGCGAAATCAAGGTTTATACCTTGATGATTCTTCGCGGTAAATTGCTGATGAGGCCATATAGTTAAATTTTAATTTGCACAGGTTTCCTTCGGACGGAAAGTTTACGCTAACAAATAGCTTCTTTTTCTCACGCTAGAAAAGCAGTTGTACTGATAGAAAATTGGTTGGGTTCTTTTTATTTTTTAAGCCATCAATGTTCTTCCCCTCATAATTGGGAGATGGATTTTTTTTTTGGGGGGGGCTTCATTTATTAGAATTTTGTAGACGGTTGGGAACGGAATGAACGAATTATCTACTTGCGACCCAGCTTGTGTATAAATGTTTGTATTGCATGTTTGTTGTAGAACCAAAAATCTCAAGTCAATGACTCAACTCAAGTAATTTAGCTATCAAATCTCGACTTGTATTGAGTGCTACTCGAAAATAATTTACCTAAACGCTTTAATTCTAAATATTCGGGGATGTTAGAGACTACAATAATTAAATACGACCTTAAAATATACCGATTAATAAGGGATGACCCTCGCAACGGCTACAACAAACTACAAAGGCATGATCAACACCCCAAATTCTGCATCTTTTATAAATATGGAATAAACGTAAACATAATTGCATACTTAATCAAAATTCTACTAGTGAAACAATCATTGAAGTGCCTTGGTGAACCATGCAAAGAGTAGGGACTCATGAAATGAGTATATAATAATTATGACTATATAATTAAAATTAAAATTTGACTTTAATTATAAATTATAAGTAACTTTTAATGAAGTCAGAACATAGGCACTTTCTTTGTGAAAATAAATATACTAATCCACATTCATGCATAATTTAATATTAATTATTGGAAGAAGAGAAGAGAAGAGAAGAAAGATATTGCAACTCCACCATACTATTGCACAACAAACTTGTCATATTACAATATTTGGTGGGGGTGGGATAGACACAATGCAGGAGAAGCCATCACGTATTCATAATATCCTCCTCTTCCTATTCGATGGCAAAAGCTTTAATAATCTTAAATTCAAAGATCCAAATCCTCTGGGGCGAGACCCAATTCATCAAGAACTTCTTTACAGCCCGAGATCGAGTATTTGGTCATGAACCCTAGCGTGTTTGCATAACGTACTGGGTTGTGCATTCCACTATTTTTAGTGCATACAATTCTTGCTGCTAGGCCAGCCATTGGCACATTGCACTCAGGTTCGGGACTCTCGGTTACAGTCACTTCACAGATGTTGTCCTCGTGATCTCCTTCTACGCTCAGCTTGTAGTGTCCATTGCTGTCTGTTACACCCTCGATCGAATATGTCACGTTTCGAGTTATTGGGTCACTGCATTCCAACTTCAAAGTCGCACCTAAATATTATATAGATAGAGGTGAGCTGGTTGTGCGTTTTGTGCTGAATAGCATAGATAATTGATTTAGAATAATTACCTGCAATTTTGTGGCTGAGTTTGGTCTCGAACTGGACGCGGCATGGATCGCAGTACACATCACCTTCGACATCGAGTACTTCTGGTGCATGGCAGTGAGCAACGGTGGCAAAGGCTAAGATGCATAAAGCAGAGACGAGAGCAACAGCCTTTGCCATTTTTTTTAGGTTTCCTTCTTCTCTTGCTGTGTGAAAAATGAAATGCATTGAAGGGATTTTTATAGAGGGAAGGATTAGAGAGAAAAAGGGTAGAGCGAATATTTCTTAAATAGTTTATGGAGTCTCCCTAATTTTAGAGAGAGATGGACTCGGTTCCCTATTTACCTTCACTCACGGGTACAAATCATTTTGAGCCAAGAAAAATCGAGTGGGGAATTATTTATTTATTTATTTATTTTTCTATGAAGATTTCTTGTAGAAAAGAAAAAAATTCACCCACAATTGATACTAATAAAATTACACATGCATTCTTAATATTTTTTTAAAGTTGCAAAATTTCTCCAACTTAAAATGAATAAGAAATCGATTTTTAGCTAGAAAATAACATCTAAAGTCAAAGATTATTTCAATTGACTGATTTTAATTTTTATTCAATGAACAAATTTTGTTAATTAAAATAAAATAATTACGAATTTTAATAAGTGAAGCATTTCCTAATATTTTGTTAACTTATTAAATTTAGTGTAACGGTGTTATTTGTTATTTTAGTTGATGATATTTTTGTAACCATTATGCAAAATGTAAATTTAAAACATACAGTATATAAAATATAATCACGATATGGTGCTAAACTTATCACAACTTGGCCTCTTATCGATGGACTACCATGTTTGGCTCATGTTTATAAATAATCAAAACTTGGATGTAGTTAATCATACGATGATGTTGGAGATTACACGTCTCAAGTTAAAAAGTGTCGCATGATACCACATCTAATTGAGAATAGCAAGCAAATTTCACATTCTTTTAAGTAAACTGCATAAAGGTGAAGAAAATTGAAAATTAAGATTTATCAGTGTCACAGGAATGCAGGGGACAGATAATCTTCTTTGAGGCTCAATTAGTGGTCAGAGCGCGAGTTCAGAATCAACACCGTTCACAGATGATCAACCTCTATATAAGGTAGAGATAGAACCTTGCCAGCCATGAAGTTCTTTTCCCAAAGAGTAGAAGATTGATTACGTTTCTGATTTCGGTATTCTCTTAAGTAGCTTGTACAAGCCAAACACATTTTTCTGCTGCCATAGATATGGGATGAAGAATGACCGGTACTTAGAAGGTGACAATTCGCGATCTAGATATGGTAATGCTGCAACCACCTATCGGAGAAAAGGTTGAATGAATACACACACCTCGATAGATATAGATATACACATACAGGGGGAGGGAGGGAGAGAATCTTTACCTCCCACGTATTCAAGTCACTCCCTCGAGGAACGTAAGGTCTTTGGAGGTGCAACTCTACAAGGAAGGTGCATTTTTCAAGATCTTGAAGCTGCAATGTTATTGGCACAAAAGAAAGGAGGGAAAAAAAATCCAAGTCATTGACAAGTAAGACGAAGCATGAAATTGATTCACTTGCTTGAAGTTAAAATATAATGAAGAGAAAAGGAATTAACTAGTGAGAAAGTGGGCAGAAATTAATTACATATTGTTGATCTGATGCCTTGTTCTTGTTGTTGAAATACGATGGTGCTGCAGATGTTCCACCCAATGTAGAGTTAAAGGGAAAAGGGAGAAGACCTCTGAACCCATCATCTATCCACTGAACCTCACTCACATAGTCGGGAACAAAAAAAGATGATGGAAAACGGTGCCATTCACTTCCAATGCAAAGGGTCGAACCTATATTACATGTTACCATAATAGTAATAAGAAATGAAATTGAACTAATAGGACAAGAAAACCGTGAATGCAATGATTCACAGATACTTTGAGGAACAGCAGAGTCCACATCCAATGTGACAATCCTCAGACACAACACCAAACATGTTCAACAAGCAAAACGTGTTTGAAAATCAGGAAAACAAGCATTTGATCAAGACAACCAAATTCGGTCATTATCATTCTCTTATTAGAACAATTTTGAAAGTTTCCTGCAAATGGCAATAGAATTGTTAACAGTTCCAGTTCAGTCATTATCATTCTCTAATTAGCATAATTTGGCAAATTTCATGCTAATTTCATAACTTGTTGAAATTGTAAAAAAGAGATGGTTGCACTTGCTCATAAAACATTTTTCATATGTTACCCAAAAAAGTTAAGTCCTTGTTTGTTAGTCGAAATATAATATGCCCCAAGGCATGGAAAATTCAGAAAAACTAGTACTGTTGGCTTGTAGACAAAAGTCCTTAAAGACATAGAGAAGATGATGACCCACAAGGGCCACAACATGTAAGTTATGACTAGAGACTAGTCCATGCTATTCCAAGATCAATGAAGTGCAAACACTGATTCTTACTTGTCCCTGCATCATCGTGGTGCTCCAAATGCTTGTATATTTCTAAAGGAGCCAAATAACCATTAGTCAAGGAAAACGTCCTGGCATGGGAAGCGCACAGAACGAGTCCAAGTACCAGAGGTCTCAAACCTTTTGCTATCTGTACGTGCAAATCAAAAGTAAGTTCTAAGTGGCAGCAATCATCAATCAACACAACTTTGCTACAGGAATTAGGAATTTTACCACAACCAGCAGAGAATTATCATTGGGATTATACTTATCACGAAACAAGTCCGGAAAGCTCTCAATGACAGCTGAAGCAGCAACACAAATAAGTGGATATATTGGATAGAGGAATCTGCAAAAAGACAGGAAAATAACAAGAATCATCACTTAATTTTTCGTTCATATCCATTTTACAATCTCGAGTCAAGTAAGATTATACAAAAACCATTGATGTCTAAAACCAAGACCACGTGATAAGTGGGAAAGACTAATCACGAGCTGGCAGGTGCAAACTAGCAATGGTAATGCAAAAGCACACCGATATTATTTTTAGATTGGACTCCAAGCAGTTCCATAACAGGAATTGGCACAAAAATATTAAGTGCTACTGCCGCATCAAATGTTTGTACAGATAATAGAGAACTTCACCAAGTGCATTGGAATACCCCATCCGAACTCTTCCGTGTAAAAATAAATAAATAAATAAATGGTATAAATATCACGTTAATCCATCTGTTCCAACATGTTAATCTATCTGTTCCCACATTGGAATACCCCGTCTGAACTCTTTCGTGTAAAAACAAAATGGTATACTCGCTTTCTCTATCCTCTACGCTAACTGGCATACAAATATCTCCATGAACATTCAAAATCTACCAGAGAGTTATCCAAGATGGAGTAAAGTGATACAGAAAAGATGGTAGAGGATGACCTGACAAAAACTGTTAGGAAATCAATCAACTTAAACCCGTAAAATTCAGATGAGCACTTTGCATCGGTCTATGCTAACTAATCAGGAAGAGGTGGGGATAACATATACCAAAGGCATTGCCTTTCTAGACCTCATAAATCTATGGTAAAAAACTATAAAGATATCCTAGTTTTAGGACTTCCTGAATTCCTAAACCTATAACCCGATATTTATGCAGAAACAGATCTGAAAAATTAAGTGGACAGAATTCACAAAGCTTACTGCAGTAATCAAGAATCACAGTTCTTTAGCACATGGGTAGCATGTTACATGAATGTGCAGAGATTATTTGGGCACAAACAGTAGAGCAACATGCATGTGACTGTAAACCTCCATCAGATAATTGCAAAATAAGAAAATTTCACTTCTGATGAATAGTTTATAAACCCCAATGTAATGTATAGAATCTGTACCAACCCTACGTAATTAGATGAGCTTTTTATTCTCTGATATGTGAACTAACTCTCCTCTTTTATCCATTAATAAAGCAAAAATAGCTTTTCAGAAAAGTATGGCAAGGGACATCTTTCCCAATATTCACATGCATACAAGTATCTTAAGAGTGGAAGAAATGACTTGAGACGAAAACAGTTTGGCATTATACATGATTAACTAACATTTATAGAAATAATATGAACCGGTGATCAAAAGTAAAGATATTAGTTGTCATTGTTATCCCTTGAGACAAAAAAAATAATGGCAATGATACATATTTAACTAACACTCTAGGAATAGTACAAACCAGTCACAAACAATTAAGATGTTATAGTTAATAAAAACAATCAAATATAGAGAGAGAAAAAGACTGAAAAGATTTTTCTATTCTAGGGTGGGATGGGGGTGGACAGATAATTTTGATATAACCTTTCTTCCTTGTGCGGCTGCAAAGACATAAAAGCTAGCCAGATATAGATAGGTGAGATGATAACCAACAACTCTGGACCATACTTCTTCTTTGCAATGGGAAGAATGGCAATGAAAAGCAGAGCAAGAATGAAACAGAAGTTGAAGTTATTGAAGCCATTTCTCAGGTAAAATAATATCCCTTCAGTGCCATACAAATGACTCTCTCCACCGCCTACGACATTATATATCAACAAATTGAGAACAGATGATGTCCACTTTCCATAGTAGAGGTAGTCAACATAAATTGAAACTGCCTGGAAAAAGAAATTGACATATCTATCATATGATATGCATATCATGGGAAGGATTAAGAAAATTGCAATAATACGGGATATGATTCATTAATCTTATAGGATTGCCAATTATAATTGAACAAAAAGTTTGTAAAGAAATTTGATTTATTATCAATTTCACTTACCATAAGAGCAAGAGAAGTGACAACGCCAGATATAACTGCATATTTAAACCTTCTAAATAGAGAATAAAATGTAACTGGAAGGAATGCCAAGATTGAGAATGGCCACCCAAGAATGACTCCAATGACTGCAATAGCAACTGCTGTTGCAGGTTTCCCAAAAAGAAATAACGCTGAAGAGAAAGACATCGCATACATAGAGAATGAACTTGGCAAGAAACCTGCAGTTGAATTCCATACAAAATATGTTCAAGTCAACAAAAGAGAGTAAAATGTGAACTTATTTATAAAAATAAGAATGAAGAACTGAGTACAACCAATTGGCCCTCGTGGTCACATAAAAATGCATTACCAATGAATTATAAAGAAGAAGAGCGCAGATTAGGAAACAATTAATTAAAAAGACATGCTTACTAGTGCTAGCGAAGAAACAGCCGCTTGCTAAGCATAGCATTGCAAGCGTATATGAAGCAAGACGTTTTCCATACTTCCTGGATACGGCTACAACTAGGGCAGCATCTGCCATGACAGAGAGAAAGCCAAGAAAAAATCGCACTGCATAGAAAACTTTCACCTGAAATATTTAGACTTATTGAGCACACAGAATCAAGAAATGAAAAGAGAATAAGGAGGTAAACGGGGCCGCTGGGGTGGGGGGGTAAAAGCAAAAAGTAGGATCACACAGAAATATCTCACTTTTTCTTCATAAAACCACCAGGAAGCAGGCCCACCAGCCAATTTATGGAGAAGAATATACAAATATGATCGTAATGCAAACTGCGAGCTGCAGGAGACCAAGCATTTGGTGAGAAATTATTATTAAAAAATTGGCCACACTTGCAAAACTTGGGCTGTATTTATATGCATACATGCAAAGATTACATTCTGGAGTACGAAGAAGATTAAATGAACGAAGTATTTACTGAATTGACACTAATGCAACTCCCTTCCGGAGGCCATCATCATGACAAGGACATGTTTTCAGCAGCGCCTCAAGGCACAGATCAGACGGTTCATTAGGAGCCTCAAAACTTACACTTGCATTGTCTTTTGTCAAGGTTTGCGACTTAACTTACTGAGTAAATGCCTCAAGGCATTAGCATTAGGGCGTTGAGGAGTGAGCTACTTTCTCTTGCATCCTGGAATATTTTAATGGCCTCGGATTTTAGGACTGCTTTTAATAGCATATTTTAACGCTTTTCTTGAGTAGTTTTATACACAGCTCATCCCAAAAAAGGAAAATAATTACAAGTTAAAGAAGAGAATGAGTGAAGAATGGTACATGATTTAGCCCTCTACTCCAACTAAAGTGCAATCACTAATGTGAAGTTCCAACTTCACAAAGGCATATGACCAATGACAAGAGACTTGTAACTTCAAAGTAAATAAAACTCTTTGGTCAGTGACTCAGTTGTTTCGTTGACTTTTAGTTCTACTCGTGGATTAATGGTCTTGTTATGTAATTACTGCTTAGATAATTAATTATGCGCTACTTAGTTTATCTAGTTTATGTAATAGACTTTTTAATTTAGTTAAAATGTCATTTACGGATACTTTTAGATGCTTATGGTTTGTTATTAGTGCAATATTGCATTTTCTAAAATTTCGAATTATTTTATGATTGGAGGCTGCCTCCAATCTTTTGTCTCGCCCCAAGGATACAAAATGCCTCATACCATATTTTCATAAGAAAGGGAAGATTAAATATGTATTGAAGTATTTACTAAATAAAACATTAGCTATCTAAAGGCCATTACTTGTGACAATTGTAACAATTGTGTTGTAATATCAAAAATATCCTAGGTAACTTGATTTCTAATAGTATGACAGCACTTGTGCATACCACACTAAAATTTTATGCAGCTTTCTTCACTCTCACGATGTTTTGTACACCATTCTACTTCGTATTTCAAACAAAATTCACCACCTGAAAAAGTAAGCTTTACCCTATACTCAGAAGTTAAACTACAAACTATACGGTGAGTCTTTCATATACATTTCACTATACAGTTTAGCCACAGCTTTAGACAGCTCCAAACAATAAACTATAACTAATTAAGAAAGATAAAAACATACAAGTAGATACACACCTGTATTCCCAGGTCTGGAAGCCGGACTTGTAGAGGAGGAAATGGAGGGGCTCCCAGTAATTGAAAACCTCATCGCAGTCGTGTATGATGTTCGATGTGGCGCTCATGTACCTCAACATCCCCAGTGCCACCAGTGGCAGGAACCATCCTAATCCCTTCTCCTCGCCATCGTCGCCGGATTTTTCCGGCTTGTCCAGCTTCGTGTACGGCGTAGACGACGTCGTGTACATATCCGTCGGCGACGGACGCCGCTGCCTCGTCGTTAGCGACATTTCCTTTTCTTCTTTCTCTAAAAATTTATTTCCTCTTCTTCTCTCTCCGTGTAGATTGTATTTAAAGTGGAGAATTTGCTGGTTTTGCCTTTTGATTTTGCAAATGATTCGATGCTTGTATTTGGGGGAATTAGTGTTGATTGAGAGATTTTAAAAGTAAAATTGGACGGGTTGATCTCAACCCAATTTGTCTAAGAGTGATTTATAGAATGGAAAATTACAATGTTGGTCCCCAATCTATTAATACACATCACAGAGGTAGTGATGTGGAGCAATCTGTTTTACTAGGAAGCCAATCCAATAGAGATAACGAAAGTGTAATTGTCTTCGGGGGCTTATCCTATTACGATTTATATTTAGCCCGGGTTTGACATAACTTAGAAGTTAATAAAAATCTGAATCAAAGTGAGTACTGAATTCTTGTTTGGACTTCACTAAAAATAGATGGGAAAATTACATTGCTCCCACCTTTTAAAAAATACAATTCTAACATCAGATGATAAGTTTCATTATTCATTAATCAGATGTTTAATGTTAATAATAATAATAATAATATATACACAATATCTCTAAATTAATCATTCAAACCCTAATCATTTTCTCTCATCTTCATCTACTTCTCTCTTCCTCTACCGTTTCTCTCTATCGTTCCCTCACAAATGGACTCACTATTGTAGCCACCGCACAACGCTAGAGAGCACTGCCACCGGAGATCATCTCTCTATCTTCTTCGTTGTGAGCGCTACACTAACCAACAGAAGCCGATGACACTCACAACAGCGTTATGAAGAGAGTCCGTGAGCAGCGATGATGATGTGGAAAGGCTGCATTGTGCAGAGAAGAGGTAGAGTTCGCGCAGATTCGTGCACTGCGGCATTGTCGCTTCTATTTTTGTGGTTTTGTTGTGGTGGTTCTGTGTTGTGCGATAGTGGTTTTGCGGTTGGTGGGGATTAGAGTGTACTTTAAATGCTACAGATCAAAGGTGGTGGTGGGTTGTTGAGGATATGTCGGGTGTCTGTGTTGTTGGCGAAGGGGTTGTGTTGGTAGTGGTGGTGGTCGCAAGTGAGTGGTGGTGGTTATGGGATGTGACCAACTATTTAACTGTTACCTAAAAAATCAATAATTTGTAACTGAAAAATATTCCGTGACCAACTAATTTCGCAATAAATTAGCCCACTGTCCAACGTTGATTCCCTTAAATGTGTCAATTGGGCAAATACACCCATAGTGACTGGAATTTTTTTGATTTGTGACCAAAAAAGAATGTGACTAACTAAATTGTGAATTTATGATCAAATTATATAGATCTGTAACATTAATATATTTAATTAATAAAATATATAATTAATTAATTGAATCATAAATAAATTTTAATAAAAATCTGATTTTTGAATTTTATTTTCTTATTATTGAAATAGGTCATGCTTAACATCTTATTTATAAATTTTTCCCTCTAAAAAGTCGAGCATCACATTCATGAGTTGCATAAGCATACACCATAGACAATGCCCATAACACCTCGCTTGGCCCATTTATCACCGGCTTAACCATCCAATCTGTTGGCCCAAGTGCGATCCTAGAGGCCCATATATAAGTTCCGACAAGAAGTGATTTTCGGAGGTATTTAGATTGTTGACCAAAAAAAATGTTGTCAACTGATGTTAATATCGGACTCGTGACACGTGGACGGAATCCGACGAGATTCAACCGGAGACGAGGGTGGAAGCGATAAAGTACAACGAATCGGAATATCGACGAGCGATTATCGTGTCAAGGAGCTAATAGATTGTAGATGAAAATTTATAAGATATTTTATCAAAGAAAAGACTTGTAACTACTTGTAAGAACGAGATGAAAGATCTTTAGACAAATATATGTAATTCGTATTTGCCAAAAGAGTTCAAATACAAGTCTTTTCAATATTAATTTTTGCATCATTAGTAACGTTACAAAACTTACTATTTATAGCAAGGAGTCGAGGTGTTCACCGTTGGATCATATTCAAGTGGCAACATCCTATCAATCTAAATCTTCAATCACTCATTCGCCATATTAATTACAACGACGGAGGGTCAACCACCCTACATTCTTAGTTTGACGTCAATTAATACAGACATTTCATCAATCACTCTCAAAGATATCTTCTAGATTTGTTTGCATTGAGGACCTCGGTGCATGAGGTGGGGCTTAGGACGTGCGACGGTTCGATAGTTACAATAGGCACTTCGACGTGTTGTATAAAGGCAGTTGGACTTGATCATAGAGACATTTCGCCCTTGAAGAGGAGGACTTCGGCTACTTCATTGGGTACTTCGGCAATAGGCGGATTTTAGCCTTGCTTGGTTTCGTTGTCAAGTAACTTCATGTGATGCTTCCACGTGGTGATCCTATTTTAATGGGATAACAGAAATGGAATCGTATTGTGCAAGAATTACGTGTATTATTAGTTATAGTTTTTTTATTCTCTAAAACTCTTTTTTTTCCTCCTCGAATTTAGTTTAAACCACATAATTCTTGAAGTATACAACAATATATTTTATCAAAATCTACTAAAAAATTTGGATTTTTATATGTGGAAATTACACAATACCCTACTTTAAGTATTCAACATTCTAAAATCACACCCCAAGTTTCACATTTCAAAAATCAGAAGTTTTATTTTAATTAATATTTTATAAATTCTCCAAACCCTAATTTTAAATTCTCTCTCTCTCTCTTCCTCTCCATTCCACAACCGTCACTCTCTCTCTTCTCAATTCTCTCTCTCTCTCTCTCTCTCTGCCGGTAGGCGATAACAACCTGTCGCGCGTGAATCGCCGGCCAGAAGAAGCATGCCGCCTTGGCTGGAGAGAAGTGAAGCACGCCGCCGTCGCTGTAGAGAAGTGAATCGCCGAAGTGAATAGCACGCTAGAAGTAGGCCTCCAAGGCAGCGGTGGTTTCGCTCGATGATCGAGAACACCAAACCGCCGCTGCAGCTTACAGATCGATGGGTTTTTTTTTGGCAAATGGTTGTTACATATGGTTCTGGCGTGTTGTGTTGGCAGTGGTGATTGTAGCGGCGATTGTGGTACGGTGGTGGGTTTGGGGTGACGGGGTGGTGATGTTAATGCGATGGATCTAGGTAGGACGACGGTGGTTGTGATAGTCGCGACGGTGCTTGTGTTGGCAGTGGTGATTTGGGTGGTGTTGGGAGTTGTGATAGTCGCGGTGGTGCAGTGCTTTTTGGTGGTGGGATGGGCGTGCGTGCTGTTGGTGTTGTAGTGATGGTATGTCGTCTGTGTTGCAGTCCGTTCGGTGGCGCGACGGTGGTGCGTAACTGTGGGTGCGACAGTGATGGTGTGTGTGGCTGTGTTGTAGTCCGTTCGGTGGCGTGACGGTGGTGCATGACTGTGTGGTGGTTGGGTGTGTATGCGCCGGCTGCGGTGGTGGTACAGGTGGGGGTGGAGGTTGGTGGTGGTGTTTTTGTTGCGGTGTGGTGGTGGTGTGTTTGTTGCGGGGTGGTGGTGTGTTTGTTGCGGTGCGGTAGTGGTACAGGTGGTGGGGGTGGAGGTTGGGTGTGGTGGTGGTTGTGCAGTCGGTGGTGGTGTGTTTTGTTGTGTTTTTTAAGGTGGAGACCTGATTTGTTGTGACCATTAAATTGGTTGTTATGTGACCAAACAATATGTGGCTAATGAAAAATATGAACTGTGACTAAGAAATAATGTGTGACCTAATCTGTGACCTAATCTGTGATCAGTAAACAATATGTGACTAATGAAAAATATGAAATGTGACTAAGAAATAACGTGTGACCTAAAATTTGTTAATTTGTGACCAATTATAAGTTGTGATTTATAATGTTCGTGATCTGTGACTGATAAAGAAATTGTGACTTATAAATTTTTCATCTGTGATCAAGGAAAAAATTGCGACCTTTAAAATTTTTGAATTGTGATCGTAAAAAAATCTGTGACATTTAAAAATTTTGATTTGTGACCGAAAAATAATATATGACTAATTAAATTGTGACTTTGTGACCGATGAACAAATCGTGACCTATAAATTTTTTGAATTGTGACGTAAAATAATTTTCGACATTTAAAAAATTTGATTTGTGACCGAAAATAATATGTGATTAATTAAATTTTTGAATCTGTGACCAAATTATAAAAATTTGTGACCTTAATATATTTAATTAATTAAATATATATTTAATTAATAAATTTATAAATAAAATTTAATAAAAATCTGATTTTTGAAATTTTAAACTTATTTTCTTACTTTTGAAATTGGCCATAGTTATCTTCTTAATTATGAAAATTTCCCTTTTTTTATATTATGGGAATTAGCTTGAGCCGGATCAATCGAATGGTCCAACGACCTTTATACTCGGTCCAATTGTCATCTATTCAAGAACATAGCCCCGTAACCAAACGCTCAATAAAATCCCCTATAAAGTATCAATCAGCAATCCCTTGCAAAAGTCGTCAGCGCGCGCACGGAGATTTTTTTATCGAGAGGAAGAGAGGCAAAGTAGAGAAGAACAGCAATAAAAATGGCAGGAATTGCACAGGATTGGGAACCAGTTGTTATCCGGAAGAAGGCTCCCACTGCCGCTGCTCGCAAGGATGAGAAAGCGGTCAACGCTGCTCGCCGTTCCGGCGCGGAGATCGAAACTCTTAAGAAGTGTATGTATCTGCTATTTTTTGCTCGTACATCCTCGCAATTATACCGTTTAGGGTTTAATATGTTGTATAACAGCTCCGTTGCGAAAAAAATAGTCGTGTGCACTTTCCGTCTCTTTGTTCGTTTTTTTTTCATCTTCCCCCTAATTATCTCTTTATTTCTGAAAGTTTATGCAATTGATTTATCTTTTTTCAGCCCTGTTTCAGTTCTTATCTGTCATTTAGTGTGCTGTTTATTCGTTCCCTTTTGAATTATTCGTACATAAGTTATGCGTGGATTTATGGCTTGTGTAAATATTTGTTTTATCATAATTTGGTACTTAGTGTATCTTCCGTCAGAAATTCGATTTAAACATTATGTGGGAGTTTAATTGCTGAGATTATCGTGGGTTTTAAGTTCTAGTCACGGCAGATTTCATTTCTCTACGATTTGAGTGTAAAATGTACGGTATTCTAGTTTTAACCACATTAAATTGGGGCCTGGAAATTGCTATTTCTTTAGAAAAAAAGAAAAAGAAAGGAACGGTATATGAGTGCAATCTTTCATATTCCATCTTAAGCCCTAATTTTATGCCACGGTACATAGCATTAGAGTTAGCTTTGGAATTTTAGTTTGAACTATGATCATAGTACTAGTGTATCAGTGCAAAACTTGATTTTAATGGAAATATTTTTTATCTGATCAAACCTCATCGTGTGCAATCTGTTAGAGATAATGTTGATGGGCACTTCTTTTGTTTTGCTTCAGCTAGATTCATATATCTGCTTTTAACTGGGTAAAGATCATTTTGATACTAGGATAGTTTGTTTTCTATGCATATTTTCGAAGTTTTAGACATTCATGCATGTAGCGTCCAAGGAATCTACATGGCATATCATCATAAATTCCTTGAATCCTGGTTAGGGAACCAAGTGCTAAGATCATTCCCTTACAAAGAGGTGCTGAAGACTAGTGAAAGAATCATCCTCTTGAGAACAGGTGTCCATTACAGACATTGGATTATTCGGTGGGTATTAAGGGTCGGTAGACCAAAACAGGGGAACTGACACTACTCGGAAAACAGAGCAATTGCAGCACATTAAGTTAATCTGCTGAGTTCAAGGACAACATAACACCAAGTAACATCCTCATTAATATTAACACCCCAACTATTTACTTCATCCTCAGCTGACCAAAAGCTTCACAAGGTCATCAGTGCTATCGAGGCCTAGTAATTTTCTCTACGTCTGCAGGAGGTATGACGGAGGGATCGACACTGACATCCAGTTGGCATAAACTCCGGAAAGCCTGGGATTTGACTCCTGCTGGCTAGAGTGATGTTAAGTAGTTTTGTAGCAGAGAGCATGATTTGGACACCACTTAAAGCATGTAGTGGAAGCAAGGAGGAGACCACGCCACTTTCCTCATCTGCTTCTATAAAAGCCTCTTCATTGGCTGAACAAATACATCTACAAATAACATACATGTAAAAAACTCTGTTAAAATTATTGCCCCCACCGTCCCACTTGAGCACTCAGTAAATTCAAACAGATAAATCTTGTAACCTAAGTTCAATCTTTGATATAGTTCTCCATTTATGTTTTTGTCTGTGTATGCGTCATAAACACAGATTTTGAATTGACAATGTGATCATATCAAATTCTTTTTGAAGCTGATTGGTTTTGATTATCCGTTGTATGTGTTTCATAGCCATTGTAAATGACCAAGGTCTCTCCCTTTTTGCTAGAGTGCCGATTCAATGATTGTTTCTAATGCCTTTAGTAGTTTAGTGTATCTGTTCACGGACCATAAGTGAGATATAAATGTAACTTCTTGTAGCCTTTTAAAGTGTAAAGCTTTTATTACTTTTTACTAGCTCTTAATTTGTTAAGTAACAATGACTTCATCTGCCACTGCAGCAAATGCTGGCACAAACAGAGCTGCTTCAAGCAGTACGTCTTTGAACACCAGGAAGCTTGATGACGACACAGAGAATCTAGCTCGTAAGTTGATTTCACTTGCTTCTTTTCACGGAATTACAGCATTTAACTGTTCTTATTATGTTTAAGAGATAATCATGCAGGACTCATACATGCTTCTAAATGTAGTGAATAGCCTTTTTGCTTCAAAACTGTTGATTGAATGCCAGAAACTGTTTGCTCTTTAATCTATTTTCGTTTGCTTTCCTTCACTTAATTTTTTTGGCATTCATTTTTGAAGATAAAGACTTCAGAGTCCATTAACTTGCTGTGTTTTTGGACGATAATAAAAGTTTATTCTTTTTTAACTGCCAAGTCTGAAATTTCACCTCCCTTTCACTTGTTCTGTTTTTGTCACTCTGTCTCAGATGAGAAGGTTCCTAGTGAATTGAAAAGAGCCATCATGCAAGCTCGATTGGACAAGAAACTGACACAGGCTGAACTTGCTCAGGTGAGTCCTTTCTCTGTTTCTGCATCCAAGCACGTGTTTTCATGGTGCACAGGCAGACAGATGAAGCAGCTAATGTTTGTTCCTCCTAACCTTGTCATTCTTTGCTCGACAGATGATAAATGAGAAACCCCAAATCATCCAGGAATATGAATCTGGAAAGGCCATTCCAAATCAGCAGATAATTTCTAAACTCGAAAGGGCTCTCGGGGCGAAACTGCGAGGAAAGAAGTAAAACAAGCAATGCGACCATCTGCACTTTCATTGTCGTTTTGAGTCCTGAAAGTGGTGGTCTACATGAACCCTTTTGTCCTTTTCGTTTACCCGGTGTTAACTGTTAGAACACTGGGACTATGGATTCGGCTTTCCTTGTGAAACATTGCTTGTTAATCTTTTGCTGCTTCAGGTCCCCCACTGTTTGGTGAATGCCATTGCTGGTGCCAGTGGGATGAAGTGTCCGTTGATAGCGGAAAATATTGAAGTGCAAAAATTCAAAATCTCGGTTTGGGGTTTTGGGGTATCATGTCGTGTTTGACATTCTGATGAATTTGCATATACTGGCAATTATGTAGGTTTCACCACATGTTATCAACTTTTATTAAAATATCAAAATTTTGGTCTAGGCACTGATTTTATTAATTTTTTGGAGATGAAAAATGTTACTCAACCACCCCGCTGATCGCATGGGTGACCACCATGTGAGTGTTGGCCTTGTACGAATAAAATAATATTTCTTTCATGTGAGTGCAGTGTCAATCAGGATGTCAACTAGGATGTTCATGTAACATATATCTTTGGAGAATACCACCGAGGTTCCCAACCTTAACAAATGGTTAGGTTCTTAATCTTCAAACTAGAGCACTAGAGTGCCTCTACCTTTCAAGCATTTTTGAGTCTTCCGAAATCATTCGTTTAGATATCCATGTCAGAGTTTATATCAAACGAAGTGAATATAATTATTACGTTAAGAGAAGTGGAGAGATTTTTGATTAAAATTCTCTTACTATGTCAGTGGTAGGAAGCTTTATCTTGTCCAGTGTGGACAAGGGATCAAGCCACAAAGAATGTATACATATATGCATGTAAAATTAAATTAAAAAATAAGCAATTTTTGACATTATTTTTTTATTAAAGGCCATTCAAACTTTTCTCACAATTGACATCATGAGTAACCGAATGGGTTAAGATTTCCACAAGGGATCATGCATCGCATGCAGTACAAAATTTCTCTGTGCACAATAAATTGGCATACCAATCTTTATACCGTTAAGCTTTTGAAATTGACAAGAACACGTCTTGCTCCCACGATGGGGACAAAAAAAAAAAAAAAAGGTTGAAAGCCAAGAACCTGATTCATAATTATATCCATACTAAATAATCCATGTTTACGCAGAATCTTTATCAACAACATTGCCTATTCCTAAGTTCTTTACATGTGCCAGATGTAGCTCAAAGTGGCGAACTCAGGTTAGTGAAACCAGAATTCTTGTAAAGATCAATGTAACTGACTTTCAAATCTTGTAAAGATGTTGCGAATCAAATCTGAAATTGTTGAAGACCTATAAAATAGTCACTAGTTGGTGAGGTCGACAAAAAGAAACTCTGAATTTGGACTGGCCGATTGGACTCTGACAATCAGGTCATTTGATAGAATTTTGGCAAATTTCAGTATTACTAATAAATATTGACACAAAATAAATGTAAATGGCTATGGGATTTTTGAAAGCAATTTTGGGTAGTGATGCTGTGTCACATTGAAATTCTAAGCAAAGCATACTTTATCTTTGATGAGATTCGAGCTCGATGTCAGCACCATGGCGGCATTCATCTTCAAGCGCCAAATTCAACATCTCTGTACAAAACTGTTCATCTGGTTTGAGCCACAAAGCCTGTTAAAACAAATAGAATCGATGTGAATACACGGTCGAATATAATCAAAATATACAATTTTCCTGCGCTATAATGTGTTTTACTATCAAGGGAAAACAACTTGGTAAACCGCAAAATCATTGTAAACAATAACAGGATGCCTAAAATCTAGTAAGCCAGCTCTAAATTTTTTTAACAATAACTTACTTTGTGATAGTATGTAATTGCTGAAGTGAAGTTATCCTGCAAAAACAAAATTTTATAATGTAAGATTTTCATAATTGATTTGCAGAGAATAGTACTCAACTAGAAATATTTCAGAAATAATCACCTGCAAATGATACGTGTATGCAAGTCCTGCATAAGTACTCGAACTTCTTGTTGATAAAGCAAGAGCTTTCTCATAGTATTCAATTGCCTCATTGTACCTCCTGATATTAAGCAGCGATTGATATTAACAGCAACATAGCTTTCTAATTTGAATCTAATAACACAATTAAATTAGAACTATGACTACAAAAAAAATCAGAAATATTAATGACAACACACTATATATATTCCAATTCTATAATTTTTTGAGAGCTAGAAATTATAAGTCACGAACAGTTCTACATCTCCATAACAAGAAAAGTACATAATGATAGACTTGATCTTATGATTTTACTGCACTTCCACCCCGATCCAAACTGATTAGTGAGTCACGTGCTAATGGAACAATAGAACTTACAAGTACATCATGACACTAATACACATCAGACAGGTTCCATCCATCAAAGGAGACAACTTATTAGTTTTCCAAGCTAATCAAAAATCAAATGTTTAAATGGCAGCCAAATAACAATTTTTTCCCCTCAACCCGTAGTAGTTTTGTTACTCTAATGCATTCAATCTCAACATGTTCTTATTCCTTCAAAGTTGTGAAACCTGTAATAATTTTTGGTTTTGGAAAATTTAGTGTAAATATGCCATCCATAAAAAAATGAGTCAGTCATCTGAGCATTAACTACTCGCAGTTTACCCAACCAAGAGCAGTTCTGACTCAATACATCAATGGTTGAGAAAGAAAAAATAGATGACGAGGAACCCATTTCACATTGTTGAGTTTACATAGCTAAAATTGAGAGCAGCTGGTGGAAGCATAAAAAGAATATACATACTTTAATTTCCTCAATGCATGCGCAAGATTGACTACAGTTGGCTCCCACATCTCACTTACAGAGGATGGTATGCGAGCCAATGTCTTCTCGAACCACCGTACAGCTTCCTTGTACCTGAAAGATTTTAAGAAAACAATCATGCTGATTATAATAGCTTCAAATGTATGTATAAAAATACTTAGTTTACCAAATACGATCACGTGAATAGGGATGTATACATTGTGTTACTTGTATAGCAATATATAATTGCAAAAAAATCAGAAATTGTCAGAAACAAGTAATTGCAAAAAAATCAGAAATTGTCAGAAAGTGGTGTCTAAGTATCAGAATGCTTTTGTAAAAGGGCGTCAGATTATGGATTCTGTTCTTATAGCGAACGAATGTATTGATTCTAGAATACGTCTGGGAGTTCCAGGAATGTTATGTAAGCTTGATATCCAGAAGGCGTATGATCATGTGAACTGGGGGTTTCTTATGTATATACTCAGGCGTTGTGGTTTTGGAGAGAAGTGGTGTAAGTGGATTCAGTTTTGTATCTCGACGGTGTCATTCTCAGTGTTGGTCAACGGCACACCCGAGGGTTATTTCCGGAGTAGCAGAGGTTTGAGGCAAGGGGATCCATTGTCTCCATTGCTGTTTGTGATTGTAATGGAGGCATTCAGCAGGATGATTGAAAAAGCAGTGAGGGAGGGTCTGTTAAGAGGGTTCAGGGTTGGTCACCTACAGGTTTCCCATTTGCTATTTGCAGATGATACGTTGTTGTTCTGTGACGCAGATGATGAGCAAATTAGAAACTTGCGTCGGCTGCTTCTGTGCTTCGAAGCAGTATCTGGATTGAAGATTAACTTGAGGAAATCTGAGGCTATTCCAGTGGGAGAGGTCGCTAACGTGGATGAGCTGGCTGCAATATTGGAGTGTAGGGTTGCGCAGCTGCCTATTTCATACCTTGGGCTTCCTTTAGGCGCACGATTTAAGAGTACACATATTTGGAATGGGATCATAGAAAGGGTGGAGAAGAGGTTAGCGGGGTGGAAGCGTATGTACCTTTCTAAAGGAGGCCGTTTTACTCTCATTAAGTCCACTCTCTCTAATCTTCCTATTTATTTTTTTGTCATTGTTTCCTATTCCTGTTACAGTGGCAAAAAAATTAGAGAGGATCCAAAGGGAGTTCCTTTGGGCAGGGTTGGGGGAAGAGAGGAAATTTCATTTGGTCAAATGGGGCGACGTTTGCTCCGCTATGACGGTGGGGGGTCTTGGATTGAGGAGTCTTGTACTGTTCAATAAGGCCCTGTTGGGCAAGTGGTTGTGGAGATTTGGAGTGGAGAGGGAGAGTTTTTGGAGAGAAATCATAGGGGTGAAGTATGGTGTTATGGAGGGAGGCTGGTGTTCAGTTGAGGGTCGTGGCTCACACGGGGTAAGCTTGTGGAGACATATCAGAAAAGGATGGAATGATTTTCAGAGTAGATTGACTTTTGTGGTGGGGAATGGTGACAATGTCAGGTTTTGGGACGATTGTTGGCATGGAGATCAACCACTAAAGATGAAGTTTCCTTCTTTGCATCGTATTGCTTTGGAACCCTCTACTATGGTGAATGAGGTATTAACTATTCAGAATGGGAGTCCTAACTGGAACATCGTCTTCAGACGGGGCTTACAGGATTGGGAATTAGATGATTATGTGCTGCTCTTGACATTCTTGCATGAGGTGCATATTCGGGCTGGAGATGATTGTAGCAGGTGGAGGATGGCAGCAAATGGTATGTTCTCTGTGTGCACATACTTCAGATCCTTATTGGAACCTGTGGAGAGTTCATTCCCGTGGAAGAGGGTTTGGCAATGCAAATTGCCTCCAAGGGTGGCATTCTTACTGTGGACAGTTGTGAGGGGCCAGATGTTAACGGTGGATAACCTCCGAAGAAAAGGTTGTTATGTTACAGAGTGGTGTTATATGTGTAAGAGGGATGGAGAGACGATTGACCACCTGTTTCTTCAATGTGATGGTGTGCGTTGGCTGTGGAATGATATTCTGGCTGTTCAACAGATGAATTGGGTGTTGCCAAGGCGTATAGAGGACGTACAAGCATGGAGTAGAAAGCTTAGAGACAAGAATAGTAAACTAGTCTGGAATCTCATACCAGGGTGCATTGTTTGGTGTGTGTGGAGAGAAAGAAACAACCGCTGTTTTGAAGATCAAGCACGGTCGAAAGAGCAGTTTAGAGAATTATTTTATCTGACATTGTTTAATTGGTTTAATGCGGCGACTACTAATCCGATAGAGGGGTTGCCTAATTTTATTGTATTTCTATCTTGTTTAAATTGATTATGCACACCTTGTGTATAATCAGTTAATTAATAAAATGCGAGATTACTTATCAAAAAAAAAAAAAGGATGTATAAACTAACTGAAAAAAGTCATATTTTATTTTTCTCCATTTCTCATATAGGCAAAGTAAAGACCTTTTCAAATGAACCTGACTCAAAAGGACATGGGGTTTACAAAGAAACTTCCATCTAAACCTGCATCATTAAAAAAATTTACACGCTACATCTCTGAGAACTTGACAATGTTGATGTTCCCACAGGTATTCATTGGTTTCATCAGTTACTAAAGATAGAAAGACCTAGACCTACGCAAGTTTATTCAAGCCTTCATTTCCTCCACATTCTTCTCATTTTCTTAGTATAATATCTTTGGAAAGTGGAATGGATACAAATCATGTCTACAAAATGCCATTAGAATGCAGCTGCTTCAGAGCCAATGTGACGCTTCTTAATCAGATGACCTAAGTACTGGTGAACTGCCACGTTTAGAAAAGAGCATCTATAATCATGAAGAAAATTTTATAGATTTCTTGTCGTCTTAAATTGCTGTAAACAGATTTATATCAAGTATAGTTGGTTCGACAAACAGGTATGAAACGTTAGTGGATATGTCAAAACTGTATCCCAGCGCACTTGCTATACCCGCTAATGCTTCCCGAGGGTCAAAATGTTGAAGAAGCAAATGAAATTAGAAGAATGATACAAAGTTAACACAGCCAAACATAACTAAAACTTTTCACAGAATACTAGCTCCGAAGCTTTCATAGATTACTGAAATACAAGCTCTAACTTTGACCAGTATTAAAACCTTAAAAATTGAAAATCAACAAGTGCAAACTAGCGTAAGCTCTCATATCTTATCACCTAAAGGTGCAGAATGCACAATTAGAATCTGACCCCTTTAAAAACAATCAAATCATGGATCTTTTGATCCTTTGTACAGTCAAAAGTGTAAGAGAAAACAAACTTATTTGTACTGGAAATGAACAAGTAGTCTACATATTTCATGAAAGGTGAAAATCTTACTCCTTCATGTGATATGCCACAGTTCCAAGTTCATTATATACAAGTGGGTCTGAAGGACATATAGTTTTTGCCTGCAAGAAAAACTGAAAGCAGAATCCAATTAAAACTATTGACGATAGAACTAGCTAGTAAATCACTGGAAAATAATACAGATACCTAAGTAACACAGGGAACAAAGAGATTTAAATAATTTCCACAAGTTGACAGCTAAAGTCAAAATCATAAACGTGACAGGGAAATTCCAATTTTCAGAAAGTGATATTTTACCTGCTCAGCAAGTTTGAAGCTATGGGTTCGCATGTATTCCATCCCAATGTAAAGAGTAGGCAAATGGCATCTGGAACAAGAGAATATCAATAGTCAAACTAGTAAAAGGAAATTTATCCCTCACAAGTAATAAGAATTTCGCACTTCAGGATTTTATTACTGCATTTAATAACTTTAAGAATCATTTATACGCATAACAGTTGAGATCTAGATCTGGAATTCATCCTACAATACAAAAATGTCAAACAGATCTAAATCCAACATAATATTGCAGCTCTCTATCAACCACACAATGTTAAGATTTACAACTTCAATAATGCTATTAATAACCATATAGTTTCAATTAAGATGTTTATTATCTCTGTTTATAGAATTGAATCAATTATGATTCTCTATCTAACATACTGAACTTCAAAGTCATCCAAAAACATCCTAGGTAGGATATCATTAACCTTCCTTGCATATTATGTTCACACCCACTTCATTATGTAGAACGAAGTAGGCATAACTTATCCATAGCAATACAGACGAGACCTAGGGGTAAAACCTTCAGAATTTATTAGGAAAGTGCATGCAGAGAACAACTAAATCTTGTTATCCCAAATAAAACCACAAGTCTCATAGAGAGACTGCAGTCGTATCAATGCAGAATTGAGGTGAAAATTCTACCCAGGAAATAAACGAGAAGCAGTTCGATAAGCAGACATCGCTTGGTCCCCTTCTTCTTGAGCAGCATAAGCATTCCCATAACCAATCCAAGCCGGGGCAAAAGTCCCATCCAAACTTGTTGCTTTGCTGCAAAATAAGATAACTCATGATTCAAATCAATCCAAATTGCAATAACAATCAAATATCTCAAGGATAATAAAAATTAACATATATTATTCCAGTTTCATTAGCTTATTAATGTGTCCATTTTTTACGTGGTTATGCCAGGGCACCCTGAACCCATGTTGGGACAATAGTCATTCCTTCGATGAAAGAGATACCAGTTCCTTAAATGCTCAAGTTATCACACCTAAAAAGGATGAAATGTCTTCAAAAAATCTAAGACATCCTGATTTTCAGCATAAAAAAAGCTGGAAATAAGTTACTTATTTAGAAAGTAAACCCTTATCAAAATAAGTAACTTTTTTCATTTTATATGGAAAGTAACTTTTCAAAAGATGCTTGGAACAAAAATTTACTTATATTAAGTTTGACTAACTTCAATGCCTAGCCAAACGTGCTCAATTATATCTCTGTCTTAAATTATTACTGACAATTATATTGTATGCTCTCTGAACTTGCACTTCTGCTTGTGTCATAGAACTACATTAAGTAAGATATTCTGATGTCAAATTGCATCACATATTCGAACATTACACTGGAGGATGACCAGAATTGCAACTACATAAAAGTACTATCTTCCCAGGATTCTGGATAGTTAGGCCGCGTGTCAGTTACTCATAAGTATAATTCAAACTTGAGCACAAATAAAAATTCAAACTGTTCAACCCAGCAACATCTAAAGTCCTGTTCTCTTTGTTGTTTTCAAGCCGTTTTCTGTTTTCGATTTTCCTAAACGGTGAAAACGCGTTCTCTTTCTCATTTTCGAAAATGAAATTTTGAAAAAAAAGAAAAAAAAAAAAAATTGTGAAGGAAACCCAAAATGTGATTTTCATGTTTTGGGCGCTTTCAAGCCAAAATTTCCAAAACAGCCAAAACACGAAAAACACAATGTTGCTTCTTCCTTCACGCCAAAACTCAAAAATTTTCCACCAGTCTTCTTCCTCCACGAGCCCCGCCTTCTTGCTCGTCAAATCGACCACCACCCACCACCTAGACCATCAGACTCCAACACCACTCGAACCCCCTTACCTCCCCCTAGTGGCAGAGCCACACTTGGGCAAGGGTGGTCCACTGACCACCCAAAATAAAAAGTTTTCGCACATACCATCGAATTACACCCATAAATTCATCAAGTTCTGGGCAAAATTAGGGTTGACCCATGGTTGGACAAGGTGCGCCAGGTGAAGAGGAGTTCAACCCATGTGGTCCGCGACCACGGGTGGACCGAACGGCGCCGAAATCTGCAAAATTCTGGGTTGAATTCAGATTTTCGAGCAGCCTACTTTGTAGATTGATTCTGTCTGAATCAAGTAGAGTTGTGGTGAGAAGTTGGTTGATAATTGAAGAGGAGGTTAAGGGATTTTCGATGGTACCAATATCCGGTGGTCTTGATGCCGAAAGTTGCCGAAAATTTGGTCCATAATGGCGGTGGTGTTAGCTTTGACCGTGGTTTGACACTGATGGAATGTGCAGTCTTAAGTGGTGGTGTTAGCTTCGGCCATGGTGGAGATACAGGATTGGGGTTTGGCATGATAGTAAACACGTTTTCAAATTTTATGTTTTGAGAAACAGAACGCATTTTTAACAATTTCAAAACAAACACTCAAAACACAAAATACAAAATGAATTCAAAACTCAAAACTAAAACACGAACAGAATGACCCCTAAACCTTTCTAGAACATATTTCAATTTTCAAAAGAAGGTAATGTCATGGTTGAATTTATGGAAATGAATACGCAACGTAAATCTCTGGTGGGAGGTACCCCCTCCTGGGAGGAAAAACTTAAATTCTGGTGGTAGAATATCACTCAGACAACCATACATTAAAATCCCTTCAAAAACTTCTTTGAAAGGTTAATGCCTCAAATAAAGGTGTAACTGATAAGACGTTTAATTCCAATGTAGAACACCACTCAAAGATAAATTTGTTAGAATCCTCCCTTTACAACCTTTTCTGAAAGGTTAATACCTGAAATAACGGCGTGATTGATCGTACTTCTTGATGCAGTAATAGTAGCAACCCACAGCAAACCATGACAGAGCCCTGGATAAACATATCATAGTGAATTGTTAAGACATAAAAACTGAAACCTCTCAAAAAATGAAGAGTAGGTTTTGATGGAACTATTTAGCAGTTCCTTTCAAAACCGAAGAGCATGGAAAATTACGTGTTTCAGAATTGTAAATCAGAACTAAATAATTAATAGGAGAAACATCGAAATGCCCAGTAATCATGTCTTTGTTGCTTGATTCAAACAACTGCCACATAAAGCAAGTTTTCCCAGAAAGACAGCAAGTAAAATGTCTAGTTATTTTCCCCATAAGATTCTTTTCTTCCAGCAATACATTACAGACTTCAATCACATGGTGCGTCCAAACACACCAAGAATGCGCGTCGCATACTATTGACAATTGAACAATGATAAGGGGATATGTATCCAAACCTTTTGGGTTGATCAAATGTTTGTAGCACATATTCAAACTTTAGCATTTAGCACATACTTTAAACTGAGTTAAGCATCAATTTTGAAAACATGATATTCATGAGTAATGCTTTGAGAGCATATCCATAATCCATATATGTTCGCAAGGACACTAAACAACTACTTCAAAATGGTTCAAGTTAAGAAAAGAACATACATATCTCCTGTAATCTCATGTTTACTTGGAACTGGACATTGGGAATCTGTTTCTTGGGCATGTGACATACCTAGCGCCCCTACCTAGATGGCTGGATCCACGCAATATAGTTACAGACCTAAATCAGTTTCATCTCAAATCTCATATTTATAAAACCAATCCTTCTCAGGGTTAAACCAAGAACTATGAAATTTCTAGTATTTAAAACGTCGTGTAACCTCAAAATTAACAAGTGCGACAAGAAATATGTCGGGGGTGGCAATCAATTGACAATTGACAAATATCTCACAAGATACAATGCGCTCACCAGTGAATGGAGATTAGCTTTGAGAAATAAGGGATTTTTTGGACAAATTTATATATGAACGCCGCTTTATTTTATTTCCAAAAGAATTCAAAGATCTTACAATAGCTATCATGGTGCTTCAAAAAATTATTGAGCTTAGATAACTAATCAAGATGATAGCTACATGTTCCATTCTCTTGATTAGATCATAATGCATTTGTGTTCTATTTTCAACTACATTAGATATCCTTAATTTAAACAGTTTATAAATGTTGCTAGGAGTGCAAAAATTAGGTTTAAACCTAACCACTGGCATTAATTACCAGGGTTGCTTGCGTCAAATCAGAAACTACTGCCCTTGAAGGACTCGCCCAAAACCTTTTTAACATGGGCACTGCTGCACAAGATGTCACCTCAACAGTCCATTATTAGCAATATAGTATAGGCAGAGTGCTGATAGTTTAAGTAATACTCTCCACTCCATAGTGAAACTAAGAGCAAATTTGGAAAATAAATAAAAGCAAAAACATAATATTATTTCTCAAGATTAACAAGGGTTGTTAACATAAATAATACAAAAATATAGATGCATACTCACTTTTGAGGATAGTCCTTGACTAAATTACATGCCATGAGATAGAGCTCGTTAGAATGCCCAAGCTCCATAGCTGCTGCTAAATGCACCAGGGTACATTTTAGGTGGAAAGGATCCTTCTCGAGCAATCTGAATTAAATCATGTGTAGTGACACAAGTCACATTGGTCAAGGAATAGAAGTAAAAGCATCATTCCGTTCAAACAAAATTATCAACCCACATTGATGTTAGTTCAAAGCATTTCTGATATTCACCACACTGATGATAGTACTCAGCTTTGCAGGCCAAAAGATCAGTATTGTTCTTCAATGTATGTTCCTGTTCTAGTTCTCTGAACTTGGCTTCTACAAAATATTCTTTATCGTACTGGACAAGATGACAAGAGTACATTCTTAACGATCAGAAGTAAACAGAATGAAATTAGATACATATAAACGCATATACACCTAGAAGGGGACAGCACTGAGGGTCAACAACCTTTTCATGAAAAACAAGTTTGTCCCCAAGGACCCCAACCTAATTTTGTTTTTGCAAGTTTTGTCCCCAATTTTTCAAGTTTCCAGCAAGTTAGTCCCCGACGGACAGTTTTCATCCAGTTGACCATTAAAAAGGTACGTGACTTTCACATGTCCGACATGTCTAACTTTTTCAAGTGTAATATAGATAAACACTTAACTGTCATGAAAACATAAATAGAAAGGAATGGGAAAGGGAAAAGATAAGGGCAAAAAAAAGTAAACTGTCCCTGCCAACCCCCAACTTCCCCCACCATCAAGCCACCAGCACCTTCCTTCACTCCCCACCTACTTCCTCCCTTTTCACAGTCAAGTGGATGGAAACCATCCACCGGTTGAGGACCAATTTGTTACATGGAACAAAAAGTGGGGGACCGTCACTGCTACTTTCCCAAAATTGAAACTAAATTGTAATCTGAAGTATACTATAATTGGAAACTATACATACTTTCTTTACCAGACATGAGTAGAATGAAGAGAGCCAGCCATCTTCAGGGCTGAATTGCAATGTTGATAGTAGACTTGTCTCTGAAATTTATTGGCAAATTGAATTATAATAGAACTTTATCTAGTTATACAAAGGGAAATTCAAATGTATTTAGTACAGAGTAACATGAACCTATGGTATTCAACCAAAGATCCATGTATCGCAAAGTAGAAATTAACAAATATTACAAACCGTTACATGGTTAAACGTCCACTTTATGTTTAACTTTGCCATAGTTAAGAATCACATAAAACAAAGTTAAGAAGTTTGACAGTTTCTCTCACCTTCTTCACAGGTGAGCATGTGACCCTCTATAAGACATTCCAAGGCCTGAAATGAGAAGGGGAAAAAGTGGTATTAGGGTCAACGAGAGCAACAATAGTAATAGAGAAAGTCACATTGTAACAAAAAACTTTAACATGTAATAAATTGTGAAAAACGAAAATAGTTAACAGGTCTGTTCTGAAGAAAATAAGTATCAGCTATCATCAACTTCACAAAAAGAATCCAATAATACTAATGAGAAACACCTCAACGGAATAACTAGCATACCTCGTAACATAGAGGATCTGCCTTGATGGCAGCTTTGTACCTGTAAGTTCATGGAAAAAGGTAGAACGATGATATCTTTCAGCTACCAAAACAACATAAAAAAAAAGGCGCAGAACAAAGAGGGGAAAATATTAAGACTCAGATAGAATAAATCTAAAGATTCATGTACGCCAACTTGAATATCTAATTCAATAGTTTTAATTGTACAGAAACCAACGTGATTCTATGAAAAATTCAAACACTGTGATACCAATTCTTAACTTAAAATACACTAGACTTTAGCAACGATATAATAAGGCCAAAGAGGTTAGAAACGGAATAAAGCAAAAATGGAGGCCAGACAGAATACCTAAAGAAACGAAGAACAAATAGAGATTCTCTATATCCACCATTTTAAATGAATACAAAGGTTCATTGTATTGACTTCGGAAGAGACCTTTCTATGGCACGATTATAACAAGAAAAACACAGAGCATCTTGTTTACCATATCCTACCACCATAGATGCCTCATGAGTCATAATAGCCTTGATCTATTACACTCCACCAATATATATTTATTTATCAATTCAGCAATTGATGGGAATAACAAACACCAAAAACTTCATATGTCATAACATTTATCCTACACCATGAAACACTTTCACATCTAATTACGTCACCTTCTATTCTAAAATGTCACAGTGCTTCCCTTTTATTCACCAGGTAACAGTGTTAACGTAGTTGTGACCTTATTTGGTTTTGAGAACCAAACTATTTATTAACTTCTCCTGTTTCAAATATCTTTAGTTTTTTATGTAATGCCATCATTAGAAACACATTTTTTAATGACCCATATAAGTGTTATTCTAGCACAGTAAATAATTGAAATAACTTATTTTGTTCATTTTGGGGAAAAGTGATACTTCTATTATTATGTATCATCTTAAATATGTCCTATATAATCAACCAGATTTTAAAATTCTTAAAGACATGCTCTCTATTTTCCAAGTTCATGGGGCTACGTCATGGCCAGAAACTAGAAAGTCATAAATAAAGATAATATAACTATAATAAGAAAATAAATTATGCACCATAGTCGAGCCTGTACACGATTTTCCAGTGCTTCATATGCCTTGCCTCTTAAAAAGTATATTGCTGACAAAATCTGTCACGTGATGTAAAAATTATTTCACGTCAATGCTTCTCTGATGTGGGAAGAATGAAGCAGGGATGCAGTTACTGAACGTGTGCTGGAGAAAAAGAAAAGGAAAACACTTACATTGATTTCACGATCTTCACTATCTTTATCCAGATACATGCTGTCATAATCCTTTGTATCAGTAATGTTACCTTGTTCATCCACTTTAGCAGGACCAAGCATTAAAAGGCACTGATCCCACTCCTTCAGTTCCTCCTGATAAATAGATGAAATTTTCCATGTAATGAAATGTATCCAAAGGAAGCTGTATATTTATCATATAAGCAGAGAAGTCATGTATATACAGACTTTCATTTTGACATGCAGGAAACTGATGGAACTATTGAGTTTAGTCAAGGTTTAGGAAGAACATGTCATGTAAAGAATTTTCAGAATAGTGTACACCCGCTGGCGTTCTAATCCTAAGGAATTTTTTCAAAAAAAAAAAAAATTATAAAATTTCTTGTTATGGAAATTTCCTCACCACTTTCACATGGAAATTGGAATTAGAAAAAATCCTAAATCTTGAGTAGTTCAGGAAATCCTCGATAAATCTGATTGGTGTGGCTTGAGTAATTAAATTCCAGATTAACCGATCAGATATTTCAGCAACCAATAGACGAGCATCACCACGAATGAAACTCGAGAAGGGAAAATGAAGAAGCTCAAAATTCCAAGACCGATCTAAAAACGACAAGTAGGTAGTACACAGGCGCATAACATTAAAATATAACATCGTGCATTTGTATCGGTGGTGGAGAAGTGAGGAAATTAAGAACTTACAAGGCATTTGGCTGCGAGGTAGCGGAATCGAAGGTCGCGAAGGACAATCTGGGAGGCATTGAGGAGGTGGAAGGCGCGGCGGTAGTGGCGGCCGAGGTAGAGTGCCTGTGCTTGCATATATATGTCGGCGGGGTCGGACGTGATGGCTGCCACCTTGTCGGCGAAGAAAATCGCCGATGAGTACAAATGCTTGCCGACGCAATCCCTCACCACCCCTCTCAGCTTCTCTATTTGCTCTTCCTTCATATCTCCGTTAACAGCGTGAATTTGACAGCTCCGAATCCTATTTGCAGACAGATGAGGGTTTGGGACTGGAGAATTTTTAGAATGAGAGTTCAGATGGTGAAAAGAGCGGGGGCTTTGCACAAATTGTGTGAATGGAGGTGTGGGTTTTGAATTGAATTTTGGGAAAGTGGGAAAAATAGATAATTGTGTTTGTTAAATTGACAATAAACATATCTTAATACATATTATTATTCACTTAAATATAATTTTTGAGAACCCAAATCGAGGTTCATCCATATTATTGGTCATTCAACTTCGCCCCCATGCTGCTATTAAGCTCTTATTTGATCCACATTTTCATTTTTATTCTTCTACTAAGAGTGTGTTTGATACATTTTCATTTTTATTCTTTTACTAAGAGTGTGTTTGATAGAGATTATTTGGGAAAAATAAATTTTGAAATAGTGATATGATAGGAAATGTGTGGTTGAAAAAGAAGAAAAAGTTATTGATGTGATAGAAAATATTATTTTATTGAAGAATGTGTGGTTAAAAATGAGTAGAAGAATGAAAATGAAAATATGGATCAAACGTGGCCTAATTTTTAATCACATATTCTTCAACAAAATAATATTTTTTCATCATCAACTTTTTTCTTCCTTTTTAATCACATATTCATCATCACATCACCCAAAAAATATATATTATTTTCATTTTAATGTGCATCAAACGGGGGCTAACTCACCAATCTTCAAAAGGATAATTAAAACAAAACATTTTTATTTTTCAATATTATCGTGCGAAGCGTCTTCATGTTTTCTTTTTTGATATTTTTAGTTTTTCACCTTTCATTATGGAAAATATCATTTTTTTCAATAAAAAATATAAAATGACAAATATACACTTTTATTTTATTTTATTTTAAAAAGGAAAAGGAAAGAAAAATTCAAAAATAAATTGTAATTATACTCCAGAACTTTTTTAAAAATTACAAATGAGTTCAAATAAACTATTAAAATGATAATTAGCACAAAACGTCCTTATCGTTCATTTTTTGGTATTTCACTCTTACTTTCATATTATATTTTAAAAATCATCATTTTCATCTATTTTCTCAATAAAAAATTGTAAAATGATAAATATATTCTACTTTTTAAATTAAAAAATAAAGAAATTTCTTTTTTAATTATTTATTTAAAATTTATTTGTACTTTTTTCTGAAATTTTTGAGATTATAGTTGCAATTTGTTCTTTTTTTGTATTTTCTTTATTAGCAGATTAATTATTTTGCAACTTTTAATTTTAAAAAAATAGATGAAAATGATGATTTTCGCAATGAAATATAAAAATAAGGGTGAAAATGTAAAAAAAAATGAAAGATATGAACGTTTTGTACAATAATATTGAAATGTAATGACGTTTTATGATAATTATTCTTTTAATAATTTTTTTGAACTCATTTTGCTGTTTTTTAAAAGTTGAAGAGTACAATTGCAATTTTTTCTTTAATTTTTATTTTATTTTCTTTTATTTTACTTAAATATAAGAGTATATTTATCATTTTACATTTTTATTGAAAAAATGACATTTTTTCACAACAAAATGTGAAAATAAAAATATAAATATAAAAAAATAAAAGATAAAAACGTTTTGTGTTAATTATCCATCTTCAAAACAGTATTCAATGTTGAGAGTGCGTTTGATAGGCATTATTTGAGAAAAATGAATTTTGAAATAGTGATATGATGGGAAATGTGTGGTTGAAAAAGAAGGAAAAGTTATTGATGTGATAGAAAATATTATTTTATTAAAGAATGTGTGGTTGAAAATGAGTAGAAGAATGAGAATGAGAATTAAAATGGGAATCAAACAGGCCTGATTAAATTTTGCTTTGACGAAAATGCATACGTGACATATAAAAGGCCTACGTGATAGCCCTTTACCATCAATCATCAATTAACGGCAATCTCTTTCTCCCTTATTTAAAGGAGAAAAAAAGAACTCAAAATTATTTATATACACTACTTGATCCAAAAAAAATTCGCATACTGTCTTCCCCAAATCGGTCGCATCTCTTGTGAGAGAACGTCCTCATTCATGGGTATTCGCAACTAGTCAATGTCTATGTGGTCACTTACAAATCAATCACATATATTGGGTTAATTATGTAAACAATCATCTTAAGTTATTTTTTTACGATAATAATTACTTAACTTTCTATTTGTTATACTAACGGTCACTTACTTTCTATTTGTTATACTAACGGTCACTTGGTCAAAAAATTGACATTAAATCCTATATGATACCATTAAGTGCTAATGTGTTACCAAATAATGTTATTTATTACGTCAAACCCGCAATACTGTTGTTAAAAAATAGAATGTGCTTACTGCATGATTTAAGCCCAAACTCTAGCGCAACAAAACCCGATTTACGTTTTCTATTTAAAACATGTTTTAATCCCAAATTCTTAACTCTCCAATTTTGTTGACTTGGTGTAATAAATTACGTTGTTCAGTGACACATTGTGAGTTAATGGTGCCATATTCGATCTAATGCTAATTTTTTATTTTTTATTTTTTTATTACTGAATGACCATTAGGGTAAAAGTTAGTGACCATTATCTTAAGAAAATAACTTCAATGATCATTGGCGTGATTACTTAGAATTTCAGTGGAGATTGGTATATTTAACACCATACAATCTTCTTATAAGTTGTGCGAGTTATTTTTAGAATCGTAATCTCTCTGAGAATATGTGAAATATTTAATTATCACATCTATATTATTAGCAAAAAAAATCGTGATTGTGAATCCGTTACTTGGTTCAATTCAAGACGATTGTTATTATCAAAGCTAAAGATCCAATTTTGCAGCACATACTGGTAAGTACAAAAACTTGATACTTGATCCTAAGTTTGTTATGATCAACATAGACGTCGTTGAACCACCTCATCTAAAAGCTATGATCAAACTTATTTATTTAAACCGTCTTTGACATGCACTTCACGTGCAAGCTGGATTCATTAGATACACTTGACATTGAATGACGGTCTTACCTATTCTGAACCCGGGAACCACAGTGAAAGCCACACGAGGATGAGTTTCTGGTGTGCCATTGGACAACAAGAATGCTTCATCGCTTAAGCTATCCATGTAAACTTCAGAAAAACGAGCTCCCTTGTTCACTTGAAAGATAGAGACCTCGTAGTCGGAATACAAGGCTAGGCAGTTTAGGAGCCAAACGTGCTTAGCCATCTCAGCAAATGCCAAGAAGAAGGATGTCTCCAGGTATTCACCCGAATTCACCAAATTCCTCTGATCGAGATTGTCAAATAGGGATGCTTCCATCTTTGGATGAACGAGTCTCAAATATTTAGCGCGGCAAAACATTGCAAACATAGATTTAGGCTTCCAGGCTAGATAATCCGCTGGTCGAACAGATTTTAACTCCATGAATCTGTCGAAAAATAGCCTTCGTCTTTCCTTCTGCTCTGGCAAGGACTCCTTTTGGATCGAGAAGTTCGGGTAACTGAAACCATCAAATATTTCTTTGCAGACAAAGGATTCAAATGCAAAACACTTGTGATTTTGTTTCCAGAAAACAACCCCGGGTTCAATTGAACTGGCTGCGCCCTCCAAATCCCATCCCCCAGACTCCATCTCGATAATCAGCAACCGGACAAATCTGCGAATTGATTTTACTGTCTGTCTAAAACATGTAATAAAGTGGTGAAGACTTGAGCCTGAGAAATGAATATCCTCAGGCATACCTAATTGTCCACTTGATTTTAATCTCTTCTGGAGTAACTTATTATCCGTGTAGAGTTCAGCCAATTCCTCTTCAAGAAAAGTTATTTCAGATTCTTTAAGTTTAAGCTGAGAAACCAACTTATTATTAATAATTTCATATGTTTGTAGTAGACTCTTCTGCTCCTGAATTTCTGTTAAAACCGGAGTCTTCTCAGGGAATATCGTGTCCACTTGTTTCTTCAAGTAACATTGCTTCAATTCAGACAAATTCTTTAGTTCCAACACTAACATTTGATCTGCAGATTGAATCCCATTAGCATCATAAGGAGAATGAGCAAATTGAAATTCTGCATATGCAGCTTTAACAGCTGATATTCCAGCAAACAGCTTAGCAAGGAAAGCTTCTTTAACCGCCCTATCCCGAACCAATGCATCTTCATCACCAGAGGATGGAACCCGGGAACTCTTCAAGTGAGCGTTTGTTTTCTTTTCAATCTTTTGGATTCCACCATCCGGAGCTATCCCTGTCAATGCTCGAATATAAACCTTAGCGGAAGTACGTGCCAATCTAGTTTTACTCGGGATGCCACCAGATTGTTTAACTGAACCCATCTGAAGCAACGAAGACCACGAAGATGAAGTGATTTCTGGGGTAATGACAGCAATGCTGATGCAAATTGTTAAAGGACAGGATGAATAATTAAGAAAGAACTAAATATTTTGACTATGATTGCTACAACAACTATGCATAATGAATAAAAGAGAAAAGTTGTATGCTTTAACTCTTGAATCGAGATGATTAAAGGCATAGAAATTCAACAGAAAAAGGTGGACTACAACGACCAAAAAAAAAAAATCAGTTGAAGTGCAAAAGAGAACAAGGGAGAAAGCATCAAATACGAGGAAGCCCTCGAAAGACACAGGAAAGCTTTGACATCCTAACGGGCCTAACGTAGTGTAAAATACAGAAACATAATGCTTTACGACAGTACTGGACAGTATGAAGGAATAAATTAAAATTTTGTTCAGTGTAGCATCCGATAACTCTAGCACAATATATTTTACGCTGAATGGTAAGAGGGATACGCCAACGAACAAAACAGAGGAAACCAGATTATGTAATTGATTTTAATTTTTAAATTAATCGTGAATGACTTTATTTACTTCGTTATTTTTAGTTCGACACTTTTTATATGAAAAACGATATTCTAATTAATCATTGGCAGTTGAGTGTTATCGAATATTTAAAAATGTGTTAAAAGGTCATTGAACAATGTTACAGTCACTCCTTTGCACATAAATTGACGATATTATCTATACTCGTTTGAATGACATTACTTTTTGTTGTATATAGGTTTGTTACAATTGCGGGATTAATCGATGCACAAAACCATCTCCTTCATAACTTATATGGAATGTGCTACATATACACAATAGTATACATAATATTCTACATCCTCTTCCCTCCACATGGAGGGGGGGTCACATATAATAAAATATTTGTGGGCCCCCTCCATGTGAGGGAGGTGTATGGTGTTATGTATACTATTGTGTGTACAGGTAGATTTATCCAACTTATATTTGGTAAAGATAAGAACTTATTTGGTAAAGTGAAAACTAGGTGTTCTCATATGAATATAGAAAAAATGATACAACCCTTTAGCAGCTCTTGGGTCCAATCATGGTATCCAATGTAACTTAGCACCCAAACCGAAAGAAGTGATGAAACCATTGACACCCCACCTACACCGACCCCGTCCCCACGCCAAATGAAAAAGGAGGAGAAAAAAAGCATGTTACATTTTTGATAAAAACCAGGCAAGGTCGGTCCACAAACTTGATTATTATTATTTTTGAATTACGCTTCATTATTAACGCTCTCACCTGTCCTATATTTTGGTAAATGGGTAAATCGCAGGTTATGTCTCTAAGAGTGCAGGGTGGAAGACTGTCATTTAACTCCCACTTACCAAGGACTTCATCCATATTTCAGGATTCGAACTCTCATCCGACTGTTGTAAGCGAAGCTAAATTTTTTTCACTTTCCCCTTTCACGACAAACTTGATTATTGATCTCATGTCAGCTGGAAAAGAAGTTGGAATTAAGCTAGATAAATGTTTTTTCACATTTGTTGACTGATGCTGAGATGACCATTTATTTAGATTTCATTTATTTAAATCAAGGGTTGAAATGCAAGCTACCACGACATCTGTCGACAACAAATATGTAAAGAAAACCATACAAATAGCATCTCTCAAGAAATTGTAGGTCCAAATAATACACGTAGACAAAAACATTTAGTACCGTTTGAGCTTCATTATTATTAATTTTTTTTTTCAAACTCAATTTCAATTACACAATCTCCTAATTAAATAATTTTACTCGTAATTCAAAAAAATTTCTTTTCAAAAAATCACTCTTACAAAAAATATATATATATATATCAAATTCATAATCCGAGCCTAATCATAACATCCAACGGACAAAAAAACACATGCCCCGTACCCGACTCACCCTACCCCAGTACCTCTTGTGGACTCAACATTCTTTTGCGTCAATCAATTGCATCATCGGTTCCCAACTTATTGATTCAGTAACAATTGGTCGTCAATTTATAGTTACTGAATTAAGGTTTTATTTCTCAACTTTTTTTTTTTTTTTTTTTTTTTTTTTGTGTATTTTTAACGGGGAACTGCAGCCTTTATGTTCTGGGTGCGCACTGGGTAAACCTTCGGAATGACGCAATAGCCTACAAATCACGTCAATCAAGTTAATCACACTAGGCAAGTTTCATGCGATAGACTCAATCGAGAAAGTGTTGGTAGAGGAAATCGAACTCGTGACCAAAGACCTTTGCGCTCACCGTTGAGAACCTTCCACAAAGCTATTTCGTTGCGTTCAAAATCCCACCAAAACTGTTCTCTCTTCTTCTCTTCAGTCTCTGAAATCAAAACTAATTTTTTTATGCTAAAAGTGAAAGTCAAATGCAAGAAGTGTTGATCTTTTAATAAAGGATGTAATGTGGATTTCTGGCATTGAAAAATGAAAAGAAAGTGTAGGTCTTCATTCTTCAATGGAGATTCTGAATAAGGAGATTTAAAGGGTCGATTTTTGTTGGATAAAATGGAAGAAGGGTTTTGCTATTTTGAGGGAGAAAATGTAATGATCAGAGATTGTAGAGAGGTAAAGAAGAGTAGTATTCGAGAGAGAGAGAGAGATCATTCGTGTGAGGCAGCACAAAAAAAGGTGTATTGTTAAATAACAAATAATAAAATAAATATAAATTGAATGTAATTTTTAGAATTATTAAAGATACTCTCAATAGTCTCAAAATCAACAATATGTATTGATCTATTTACAATTCTTTGATATCAATAAGAGAAAAATATTAAATAGTGTTTTGTATCGACTCAACATTAACTCGAAAAAGGGTAAAGAATCAAGAGCTAAAATGGTCGAATTGAATTGAACCTATGATTTAAAAAATAAATAAATAAAAACTTGTTGGTGAATAAGCAAAATTCACGTTATTCAACAACTTCTAAATTTTCAGTTTTCTTTTTCTTATGTATAATTTATCGAATTCCAAATTAATTCTCGGTTTTTACAATGGAACCGACTTGTACAAATTAAGTCCCAGTTTGATAGGGATTAAAATAATGAAAATTGATGAAATGTGTGATTGAAATTTTTTGAATTCCTTGATATATGTAATTAAAATTAATTGTTGACTTTAATTTATATTACGGCCCTGTTTGATACACATTATTTATAAAATGAAAATGAAAATAGATGTAAAGTAAAAAAATGACGACTAATTGTAATGGATAACGATCATATTTTTCATTTTTACGGAGAAAACATGAAAATCAAACGGGGCCTAAAACTTAGATTTTAAGCCTTAACAAACTGGACTAAGATGCTAAATAAACCATTTTGTCATTTAATACTTTTTTAATTAAAATATAGGACATTGCTACTTGTACCATCTTGTTTACACTTTGGTTTATTCGATCCCATCTGTCCTCTTACATGGAGGTCAGATCCCACGTATTTATTGGATGTGGGACCCGACTACATGTGAGAGGGTAGGTGAGATCGAGTATATTAAAATGTAAAGAAGAGGGTGCAAATAGGTTAATTCTAAAATAGATTTCCATTCCTAAGAAATGTCAAGTCTTAATCGGCATGGAAGGAATGCGATTGTATCGTAGATATAAATCATGAACACCACCTATTGGAACATGCAATTAAAAGAACCCAGAGAGAAAATTCTTTAACAATAATTTTGGTGAATCAAAGACCACAAGAAATCTACGTGGTTGTACTAGAATGTGAAAATTCTGAATCTCCCCATAAAATCTTCTTATTAAATTTCATTTTTTGAACTAAGCACGTGTAATGTAATTATTTGTATACTCAACAAATAATCCAAGTGTTGTAACATCGCCAAGTTTACAAAATATTGCAAAGTCTAGATATTGAAAATCACGTAAACAATTTTTACGAAAATGTTATTAAAAAAAACCACTAACAAAGGGTTGAAGTAGTGATATCTCTTCACGCAATGTGCCAAGTATTGAAAAATGCTCGAATACCACCATGTATATAACATGAATTGTGATAGACAAAATTTACGTCACTTTAATTCAAGCTAGACCAAATGACTGAAACGATTACTACACATAGCATTTCTCTAATTTTTTATTGTTTTCTTTAAAAAATTTCAAAGTCCCACAGCATTTTTGACATAGAATTTCCCCCTGTGCGCCCGGGGGGGGGGGGGGAGGGGGGGGAATAAAATATTCTATATGTAAATTAAAAAAAAAAATTCTACATTTTCCAAAAAATCACCATTCAAATTTCCATTTTATTCAAATAATGGTTGTCAAACTGAGACTAATTTCCAACATATTATAATTATATAACCGGTGTTAAATAGTGGAAACCTTCTAATCTCGTTAAATTGTACATGATCCTTCATATAGTCACATTTTGCTTATCAACTTCAATTCGTAACCAAAATTTGAAGCACACCTTTTCCATTGACAATCTGAAATAAAGTTTAAATATAATAATTTTCATCGTCTAAGAATTAACATGCAATCTATATACTTTCCAAGTGCTTCTCTTTATTGCGATTTTCCTTACAATATACAAACATTTTTGTTTTCACGTTCTTGATCGTGATCAAAGAATAGCAGAGGGATTTAAGGCAACGTAGAATATACACAAGAATATAATCTCTCCATCTTAACAGCATTCTGGTGAGGAGGTAAAGAAATATTATTTACCATCTCAGTCAATTTTAATGCTTCTGATATAATAACGATAATGAGTGATAGAGCAAGGAAGCTGCCGGAGGCCGAGGCATTGAACCAAGAAGAATTTCTGATGCACTAATGGATGGATTCCCGTAGAACCTGGAATTAACTTGTGTTCTTGTTGTTACGATATTTCCTTCGAGGGAGCAACCAACAAATGCGCCTGCAAAGACAATTTTCCGTTATATTTTGTGTACCAAGTTTCATGATACATTATAAATCAGTCATTTTAATGGTTCAAAGGGATCGAGGCAGCAAGATTTAACGCTGATTAATATCAAGACAACAACTCTGCCTGGTTAAGTTTGTTACAGTCCAACGATGTACTAACAAATTGATGATAATATCATAAATGGATCACCAAACGAGAATCAAAATGAAACAGATTTAATATAAAATTGGTTTGCATCTGCCAAAAAGGGCGAGGGGGGGAATGGGTGTAGTTCTTGCTTTGTGTCAATCTGAAGTCATTAAATTATTTATCTTTGATGAGTTTTTGCTTCGTTCGAGGCCACCATAACTTAATGAATCATAACAATTGAAAAGCACAATAGCAACATTGAGAATGGTAGACATGATATTATGCAGGCTGGACAACTGCTCCTAAATTATCAGCAAGTTTTAGATTCCTAGGCAAAAATTTCAATGCTAAAGCTAACTCAGTAAGTACCTTTACTGCAGCTGTATGTATAGCAAGAAGCGAAACCACCATCACCAGCTCGTAAATCAGCTTCAGCGGCCCTTCCGACAATACCAACAGCAGCACTGCAACCAGCTCCAACTGAAAAATGAATGTTCCCACCAAACGTCTTGATAGCAGAATTTGTTCTCAACACTATTATGAAATCTGTCACTTCCCCACCAACCTGTAAGGCCAACAGTACATGAGACATACATACCATTGACTAGTACACGCGGCAGAGATACAAATGCCTAGCATTCTGGTTCCTAATAGTTCCTAGTATTCTTCCAGAATTTAAAAAAAAAAAAAAAAAGGGAGTCAAAGCATTAAATATCTTGGATCCATAGAACATCTGCTAAACATAGATAATGAATGAATACGACTAAAATACTTTTTTTGGAGAAGGGCCACCGCTTCCTCCATTTTTTCTTTCTTGTATTTGTAAAAATGAAGAGAGAGATTCTACTTTCTTGCCTATTTACCATAGCGACGAAGACTATGGTAGGAGCCGGAAAATTTTATTTTAGCTCGCCTTCTTCCTCTTTTTACGTAATGAATTCATTGTTAGGGATGATAACCGTATTATTAGGAGCTACTTTAGCCTCCTCTTTACCACTAATCATTTTACTCAATATCATTAATTGTAGTTTTGCCAATATCTGTGGATTCCTAAATTTTCTTTCTTCCACATAGAGGAAATATCGAAAACAAGTCATAAATGGAGTTCAAATTCCAAAGAATAAATTTAATTTTGTTCATCATGAAAAGCATCAAACAGAGTAACAAAGAAAAATAATTGAAAAGTAAAGTTTAAGATCATGTGTGCAAGTACAATGGGCAAGAGCTAGTAATGTATTCAAAGACAAGTATTTGGAATAGCACAAACATTGCACTCACCTGTGCTCCCCAACCGAAACCGAAGGATGCAATGGCAGATGGTGGAGACCAAGATCCATCTTCTCTACGAGCAACAACTAACCCTGTCCCAATGTTGTAAGTAACCATCATGCCAACCTTTGCAACGGTTAGAATAGCAAGGCCCTTAGCATCCTTGAGGATTGCATATGGTATGGACTTCTCAGGTTTCAGAGATCCAACCTGACAATAATGACCCCATGAGTTCTTATCCATAAGCAGACTCTATTTGCTAATTGAAACTCTTGATGATCATTTGTAAGTATAGAAAGGATTCAAAAGGGACTTCAACGCTGTAACTCAACAAATAAGAATTCTTAAAATGGGCGATATAAATATGACATAATGCATATTAATTACGTGTTGTAGCTTCAAAGTCAGGTATAACACTTGCTAATTGCATGCTGAAAATCAGGTGAAACACAGTTTTATTTAGGTAGATACATAAAGGCAGCTGATATCTGCGCTCCACAGATTGAGTAACAGAATTTCCCTCAACTTCAATTCACCCCATCCTCTGAAACAGAAGACAAGTGAATCAGAGCTACTGTGCCTTTTCTGCTCCAATTTACCAAATCATCTTTTCTTCGATTATGAATTTTATGATTGACAAAACTTCTGTGTGCCTAAAACTGCTATAATTTTTCAATTTTTCCCATTGAACAAAAGGCCTATATTCACTTGCCTTTCTCTCTGTCTTTTCTCAGTCTCCAACACCAGTCTTCACCATTTCTACTGGAAGATCTCTCTAGAACATCAATAACAAGAGAGTACCCTATCTTTGGAACTAAGAACCAGCTTTTGTGATTGTAAAAAAAAAAAAATTAAAAAATAGATGAAAGATCATGAGAAAAAGAGATCGAGAGAGGGGTGGGGCACTCAAAAAAAAATTTGAAAAGGCTTTCATTGGGTTGTCAATTTCCTGTCTAAGTGTGAGATAGAGATAGAGAAATCTCATCTAACAATGAATGAAAGCAAAACCCTCCTAATTCTTTCCATCCTACCAATGAATTATCTAGAATAATTCATAAATCTAGAATCAGCTAATTGTTCTCGAATTGCACCTGCATCTGTACAGTTTTCTCAATTGCATAATGTATCGAAGCCTTAAGTATATTGGATTTAAGATAGTATACAACAATATGCATAGAGCAGTACAGAAGTCCCCTTTGATATTTTTTTTGGTTCATAAGCTTGACAGTTGTGTGTTTCAAGAGAAGAATAGGCAATGCAATCATTCTAAATAGATGATTAATTTACGGTGAAAACAAATTATTAGCTCGCTAAATTGGGTGGGGGGGGGGGGGGGGGATGCATACCTTATTATAACCTCGAATGGTGTTTGCTGCCTTGTATATTTCATATTCCATAGACTGGCCCCATGGAAAATTCAACCATGATCTCATTGTACTTAGGTCCGTCAGATCATGAGTTGGTAACTGTGCAGCACGACTTACTCGGTCCATTAAGCATGACTGAACAGACTGAAGCCGTACACAGCACACATCACAGACTCGTTGAGGGTCTTCAGTTCTGAATTGTACAGGCAACAAACTCCTTCCCCTTGAGCATCCATTGCAGAAAATCCCGCCACAAAATCTGCAATGGTGCCTAGAACACATGATAGGATGAAAACGCACATTACACAGCATGCAAGCAGAAGCAGAACTGTCAGGCAACCATTTTGGTGGTTCAGATTCGAGTATTTCCTTCATTTTACCAAAGTTAGCATCTGTAAGAGTTTGAGCCATCTCTTTCCAAGCATCCTCTAAGAGATGGGTTTGCATCCAGGAGATACTATATCCATTAATGTCACCAGATGAGAGAGCACTAATTTTTCCTCTGGCTGCTAGTAACACGTCAAGAACCACATCCCACATAGTCATCTCCTTAACTTCTCCAATGCATTCACTCCAACCCATGTCACTATCAGGCAAGTAACCCCCGTTGAAATAGAGATCCTTATTCCATTCTGTTCTTTCATTTTCCAGCATTGGTGGAACAGAGACAGGTATCCAAATGCCTGTATCCTCAGAAAGTGGTGTGTCATAGTAAAAATATTTTCTTAGCTTTTTATTTCCAGCAGCTAAATCTCTTTGCACCTCATCGTCCACTGCAGCCCCAGTCATTTCTTCATCTTGACTAAGTGTATCCTCTTTGAGATTAAAATTCTCTAATGCTTCTATGTTACAGTCTCTCACGTGCTCATCAGCACCTTCATAGACCTGAATATCAATAACTGGGACTTTAAAATTAATTGAAAACCTCAGCAGTGCTGCACAATTCCATTTTCTTCGTACAGATGATGCATCAATTAGAAATCACTCTCTGAGGGTGAGAATATTACTATGCTAATTAGAATGCGTTATGCGTCAACACAAATCTTAGGAGAGAAATTTTTTGAAATGACTACTATAGATGCATAGATTTACATGTCCTCAGTTATATTTAATTTTGATGTTTATATTTACTACTACAAATCCAGCTACTTTTGACATTATACTAACTTCAACTTCTTGAAAATCAAATTCTTATTATAGCGATCAAACTGCCTTGACGTCAAACAGCAGTCTGTTATGCATTAAATAGCCTACGATGAAGTACTTTTCTGTTTCCCAGTTCCATCTTCTAATGGGCAATTCCCCATTTCTCTAATAACACACGCGTTTTACTGCAATTCACCAAACGCGTTTTTATCAATTGAAACTCTCCAGCGATGGTCTAAAACTTCATTCACTCCCTATATAACACGCGCACAAGCAAAAGTCACCATGAAATTCAAAACAACCAGTTAGCATTAAACATTCAACTAATCAAATCGTATTTTATCACAAATAAATGAATTGTTAAGGACAGAGAAAAGCTCTAATCTTCATGTATCAGTATATCCAGTAAACCTACTCAATCCCAACGACTTAAAATCACAATCCATTTATTCCATCAATAAGAAATAAACTTGTCAAATAAAAAAACCAAATTAAAAAATATTTTATTGAAGAGAAAGAGCCTTGTTGAAAGTTACCCTCGGAGGGCAAACTTTTGTCTCAAAGTCGTCGATTTCGAATTTGGGGTAGAGAATTTTGGCGTCCATTAAAGAGCTCCTCGGCGCATCCTCCGTTATCAACCCATGATTCGACATTAGGGATTTTAGGTTATTGCTTAATTTGAGAAATGAATTGTAGTATAATATTGAGAAGATAAAGGAAACCTACTTGGCCAAGGAAACTTGATAAGGAGTTGGCATGCAATTAATTATGAATTAATTAAATCGCTGCTCATCGAAATTAAATCCTATGTTATTACTTACTCCCGCAACTAAAAATAGTTACTCGTCGTTTATCCATCTATTTGTCACTGTTTTAAAATCCTTTAATTACAGCTAACGAAAATTTTCAAATTTGAGAGGAAAAGTTGATTTGACCCATTAACACTGTATAAAAAACACACACCGTTCATTCGAGAGTAATATTATTTATAGTGAGCGACTACAGTAGTTATCATGTGTGACATATGATGACTAATGTAATCGTTAACTGTGAATTAAAGTAATTAATGTCCCAAATCAACTTTCCCTCTCACGCGTAAATTTTTTTGTTAGCTGTAGTTAATGGATTTCAAAAGAGTGATGAATGGGTAAACATGTGAATAAATTGGTGAGCAACGATGAACCATTTTTGATTGGGTGAGCAAGTAAGAAGAGAAGGTATAATTTGATGAGCAATAATTTAATTGACTCAATTAATTATCATTTCGAAATTCAAATTATAATCTTTTGTAGATAATTTAAAATCCCATTGAATAATTTGAATTACATAAACGAGATTTAACTTTTAAGAAAAAAGTAAGTATAAATAGCACGTTTCTTTGATGTCATAAATTCGTTTTAAGTTATTTATTTTATTAAGTAAATATTACTTATCATGTTTACACAAAACTAAAACAAAAAATAGATGTTAAGAAAATTTAAAAAAGTTCAAACAAAACAAATGGTTGCAAATTTTTAAATATGTGATTTTATTTTATTTTTATTATTTTTAAGTTTTGGGTTTATTTAAAAGAAATCATAAAATTAGAGAACGAGACTTGATTATGAGTTTTCAAGATGAATACGATTATTGTGTAGAGTTTTAATGTAAATATTTCAGAATATAGTTTTGATAACACATATCAACTGGCTTTTAAATCGTAGCATGGTTGATGAGTAGTTTATTGTTTGTTGACACGATCTTGATTTGCACTTTTTAAGGATAACTACAAAATCTGCATAATGAACGATGCATTAATGTACAATCTAATTTGTAATAATAATAATAAAAACGACAGCCCAAATCTTGAGGTAAAGAGATTAATGAATGATTCATTAAATGATAGTAGCTTCTAAATCATAATTTACCAAAACCATCCCTTTTAGATTGATACACATGGATTATACACATTGTCATAACAAGTGGCTAGGCAAATATACTTTTAACGTTGGAGCCTTGGAAGAGAGTCCAATCGTATCTCCATGTTGAATAGAATGAACAACATGGGAACCATCAATATATATGTTTCCTTCTCTACAAAACCAAGTAATATCCATTGTCTCTTCGAATTTCACAAGCCCGTGCATCGAATGAGCACTGGTCCCCGCAGAAATGGGTTCCCTTACCATGTATTGGAGTTCCTTGGACAAGATGGGCATCGTAAATCCACCTGCCGAGAGCATTGCAGCTGTTGATCCAGCAGCAGTCGAGACCCTAAGCCCGCTTGATTTACAGTTTAGTAAAGAATTTTGAGATGTTCCATCTTTCCTGATCCAAAAAAGTAATAACACAAGAATGTCAACCAAGACTATGCAAGTTCGCAGTGACACACTAGAGCAGTATACCATTCTTGATGTTGTAAAGCAAATCTTCTTACCTGAATGAGAATCGAGAAACTGTTGCAGGACATGGATGCGCGACTAGAATGTCATTTAGAGCAAAAGTTGAAATCGGCTTTGAGTTGACACTAATAGCCATCCTAGATACTTCAGAGGGTTCACTGCGATTCTCAAGGATGTCATCTAATAGCTACAAAAAGAAGCTTATATCAATGAGCTATGCTTCATAAGAGTTAACAAGAATGACAATAAAAGGTAATTCCTTGTTATGCATGACTGCATGATTTATTGTGCTAGCTAAAAAACTGAAATGTGAAGAAGAAACTTCATGAATAATCAGTTTGCACTCTATCCGGAAAATTTGTTCAGTCAGGTGCACCCAAAGAAAGTCAGTGTTTAGGTGGTCCTAGGTTGTGGCTGCCTTAGTTACTCATTCTAAATTGAGTTAATGTGGATCAAGAAGTGATATAAATATTAGACATTCTTATCCTGACATGATTACAATTTATTAGAAAAATTAATGTTTATGACAAGTTAAATAGTCAGTTGATGTCGTGTTTTCTGTGTAATCAATCTATATCCCAAAGGAAGTAACAAGTAACTGACTTGAGATAGAGAAGTCTCATTCTATCTTTCTCTTAAGTTTCCTTCTGTTTATATATATCATTCAACAAAATAGAGGATTGATAGAGTCATAGAGAGTGGAAAGTACTTAAAATATATAGATAACTGTCACTTGGGAATGAATATGTCGAATCTAATAAGCCCGTAGTTCAAAAATAATTTCAATAAATCACAGGAACCCAACGCAAAAGATGTTTACTATCACCTTTCAAAGTTTTTGAAAGACAGGTGTAGTATTTTATTTAATTTTTCCATCTTCGTAACATGTTATTGTCCATAAAATTATTCAACATAGTTGACAATTCTGTTCTTCCACCATATTCAAATGGATATCTATACGAAGTAGTAGACATGGTATAGGTGCATCCTAGATTTCCTGCTAGTCAGACTCTTGTACAAAGGTAACATTTGACTTTAGGCAAATTAACATGGGTTAAAACTATCAAATTTCAAGGATCCCTCCAAATGATCTGAAACATACAAATGCAGCACGTTTTTAAAAGTATCAGAAGTATGTAAAACATTTTGATCTCATAAGCAAGTAGTTGATGACACTAAGGTCCTTAACTTCTGATGAATAGCTATGTTCCAAAAATATTTTGAAATTTCCTGCCTCAATGCTCCAATTACTTGTGTATTTGCTGAAATATACAAAGTTAATTTATCCATTTAATGAAGGCTGCAAATCTGAATCTCATATATTTGGATCAATAGAAGTTCTCCAGTGAAATAAACACATCTATGGACAACATATACTGCCAGTTTTTCTAGCAAAATCAACTACTAAATAGGAGTTGGAAAAATCACCAGCTTATCTAAGAAAAAGTAACGGCTAAAGTAGTAGTCTCACTCGTTCAAAGTTGTTGGTTGTTGCTGCACAAAGATAACCAGTGCTCCTTGTAGCATCAAATTCGTCACAGAATTCTTCCACCTAAGTAAATAAGACAAACTTCTTTGGCAAAGGGAAGCTAAAAAAGAATTTCTATATTTTTTAGTAAGTTTAAAGGGTGGAAATTATTGCCAGAAGCTGCACTCTAAACTCAAAATAAACATAGAAATCCAAGAAATGGCTGACCTCTTCCTGTTGGGTGGGATCAGAATTCACTCCTAGAACTGGAACAGAATCATCCATGAAATGGCTTGCCTGTAATAGTGTGCCATCACCTCCGACTGAAATGACCAGGTCAACACCACGGATTGACTGAGATAGATCATTCCGGAAAACAGTTTTCCAGTCAACAGCCTTTTTCTTCAAAATATTCTGACAGAAGCTTATTGCATTTTTGTGAACCAACCTCCTGTCATCTAGATATCTCAATACCTTCAACATCTTCAGTAGAAGAAAAGATGTATTAAGTGAACATTAATTATGAACAAATGGCAGGAAGCCACATGGGAAGCATAAGTTTTTGAAGTAGAATTTGACTAAATAAGACTCGGTCCAATTTCTTTTAATACCTGTTAGTAGCTACAAGTCTTAGGGGGTGGAAGTTAAATGGAAAACAAAAATCATAAGGTATATTATTGTAGATGTAAAAGTGCAACCAGAATGATAGTGTACCGTCAATACATTAAATATTTCAAATGAAAAAGTGTTATCTGGGAAAACAAGGGATCACAAAACCCTCAGATAAATTGTAGCAGCCAAACAAATAAGGTGAATACTTTTCTGAAATCTTAATCACATCATTCCCCGAGGGTTCTTCATGAAGTTCCAAGCCACACGAGTGTAACTAAATCATGTTCAAATGCACATACCAGTAGGAACATTTAATTTTTGGTTGGGTCAGCAACTTACCACTATATCTTTAATGAATCATAATGCCACTAGGAGAAACTGGTCATAAAATCATATGTTCTGGGAAAGCAAGTTTGCAAATTAAAGGGGTAACTTTAACGCATCGGTTTATCATCTCTAAGAGAAACTCTTAACTCAAGAGCTATGCATAAAGTGGCAGACCTTGAATGACAAGGAATGGATATCCATAAGTAAAATCCAGTCAAGAGGACCACTCAACTAGATCACTTTGATGAACCCACAACTGGTATCAAATTAAGTTATCCCCATTTGCATAATCAAATTAATTTTCCTTTATGCCCATATTCTTCATCAGCAGCTCCAATTCAAATATCGATCATAGTGTGCAAAATAAAAACTTAAGCGGCAAATCATAGCATTGCGAATCATAGTCTCAATCTAATCATATTTATCTTAATGCATACCCCAACCAAATGTTCCTTTCCCAAATATCATTCACACAATACAATCAATACATTACTACGGAAAAAACTGTTTTGATATATGCAGTGTTTACTTTCCCCTAACAGCGATCTTGAAATATTATCAAACACATGATAGACTATACACGAGTGGGCTTTTAATCCTAAAAATGCAATAATCGTTTGTCCTGCATTAAAGTAATGTCAAGCAAGCGTTACCTTATTGCGGCTGGAGGAGAAGGCGTAGCAGGCGATGGATTCATGAGATGGGTACACATCGATTGGCTTTAACAGCAGCAGCAATCGCTTACGCACCATTTTTCCTTTAAATTCTCTGCCTCCTCGTTGAACACACACGTTCTTACGGTTACGAGATGGAGGAATAGGCTGGACGAAGAGTCCGAATTTGGCGAAGTTGATGAGCGAAGGCGAGTTGAACTGAATCAGTGCGCGTATAATATCATATATTCTTTTCTGTACTTCTTTTTCTTTTGTTCTAGTGAAGCCTTAATTAATATTTAATTATATTAGTCTGGGTGATTCAAAATTCTCTTAGCTGTATCAAATCGAATCTATGCCCTGTTTGATAGGGAAAAAAAAATTCATGGAAGATGGAAATTTTTTTTATTTTTTATTTTTAATCCATTTTTCACATTTTGACTTGGTTGACTGCATAAATTTTATAGGAAATTGGTTTTCCACTTTTGCGGATGTGACTAGCTTTTTTTGATTTTTAAAGAAAATCAATTCTCGACATTTTGGTAATTTTTCATTTTTCATCTTTTTTTTTCTAACTCAAACAAATTATATCATCAATTGTAAAAAAATAATAATAATAATTTAATTAACAATTTTCATGAAAAACAAAGTCAAACGAATATAATTTTTTTTTTGGCCGTCCAAACAAATTCTATCCCTAATTATAAGAAATTATATCCCTTTAATCGACAATTTTTATGAAAAATAAAGTCAAAAAATCATAAGATAAAAAATTTCAACATTTTTCAGAAGAAAAATTATATCAATCAAACATAATTAATTGACAAATTTTAATAAAACAAATTCTAAACAATTCAATTATCTATAATTCATTTTCTTTCATTCAAATTTCATCTTCTAATCAAACGGATGCTTTAATTGTTAAGAAATTCCGTCATCTAATTGTTTTACGCATCATGGCTCACAAAACCTTCAAAATTGGACCTCCGGGATGGCTCGATGAGCCACGTGTGCTTGCAAGTCAGCTCTCACGTGCCATAATGAATAAACGAATCAAATTTAAGTAAAAATAAAACAATAATATATTAGGCCCACATTAGGCTCTATTTGACCCGCATTTTCATTTTCATTCTCATTTTTCTAATCGTTTTCAACCACACATTCTTCAATAAAATAATACTTTCCATCACATCAATAACTTTTCCTTTTTTTTTCAACCACACATTTCCTATCATATCACTATTTCAAAATTCATTTTTTTCAAATAATCTCTGTCAAACACACTCTAGATCTCATCTTGAACAAACATTCAAATGAGACGAGTCACGAATAAATGTGAAAGGTCGGATTTGGTGCTGCCAGCTGAATTCATTCTGCACAACTATATTCTAACAACTGTTTTTCCCCCCTTTATACCCTCTTCAAAATATTAATGAAGGACTTCGAGTTGCCTAAATTTCAACAAAGCATTACGAGTAAAATAATACCCATTGTACATTCTTCTATAAACACACGAAATTTAACATCATTTATAATTTTTTGTAAATTCAAAATATTGTTGGCGGGAAAGCGTGTTGAATTTTAAAAAATGATCAATCATGTATCAACACGTGGTACAATATCAAATCTGATGTCAAATACAATGTACAAATAGTATGATTGTTACAAGTATGTATACAATTATTGTACAAGTCAAAAATTAGACTCTAAAGGCAATTTTCAACTCTGTACCAAAATTTGAAATAAATTTTGCATCATTTTATACCAAATCTTACACCAAACTAAAAATCATTACCAACCATTACACCAAAACTTGCAAAAATGAATAATGTATAATCATTTTCTTCTCTTTTTTCTTCTTAATAATTTATTCATTTGAAATATTATTTATTTTACAAATACATAAATTACTAAATAAATAATTACGTTAAATTAAGAGAAAGATTAAATTCATTAATAAATATAAAAAAACAAAATACAATTAGTAGAACACTACAAAAATGAAAATACTAATCATGTCATTAAAAATTATGTATCGTTTTCTTTAAATAAAACTATATTAATGTAAATATGTTGTTGTTGTTGTTGTAATATATTTCATGTTAATTTTAAATAATCGTATTTGTTATATTGTAATTTTTTTGTATCATTATTTTAATTAATTAATTAATTATTATTTTTAAATTTTAAATTTATTTTAAATGCAAATAATAATAATAATTTATTGTATTAAAAATATATAACATAAATGCCTTTAATCAATTTATTTGGGAGATGAAGATGAAGGATAAAATTGATTTTAGACCATTTGGTGGAAAATGGCACAAAATGAATACTATTGCAATATATTTTTTTGGATAAAACTACTTATACAATTTATGGTGTACCAAGTAGCTTACACCTCTCTCACATGGAGAGGGGCCCACGAATATTTTATTATGTGTGGACCCTCCTTCATGTGAGGGGAGTGTAAGTAATTATGGAAGGTGTTGTGTACATATAGACAAGTCCATATTTTTTTTGTGTAATTTGATATTTTGGTGTCTCTATTGGAGATGGCCTTAGGAAATAACAGTGTCGATGTTCTCGATAATGAGGAGGTAGTTGACAAGATCGACACTGGCAATATCCTCCTCAACAAACTTAAAGTTTGGGGAAAATTTAGAGGGCAAGAGGTTTTAAAAATTCAAGCAATAAACCAGTTTGTCTATGACAACAATCTTGTAATCAGGGTAGTTTCGGATGAGCCTATTTGCAACATGACATGTAATGAATCCAACAACCCTTGATAATCTTCAGAGAGTATTATGACATTATAAGTCAATCAGAAATGCTATTTGTACAATATTTCTGCATAGCATGGTGCATAGTCGTGACTGAGTCGGTGGGGTCCGCGATTTTTTTAATCGCGAGCCCCACCCCTACATGTGAGGCAGCTGTGCATCGTGTTGTACTTACAGCCGAACTCATAAATCAATATCTACTAGCAGTGCTGGAAATGTAGCATGAAACAAATATGGACTTTCAAAGACAACTTACATAAATGCAAGAAAAAACATATATCTTAAATAACACCAAAGGGATTTTCAAAAACAACTTACATCAGATTTCCAGATCAAGATCGACTGATCACCACCAAAAAAAAAAAAAAAAAACTCTAATTAAACAGAAAGAGAAAAAAAAGTGGGAAAAAAAAATCCTCAAGATATATCAAATTAATAAAGCCAGAGGAAATTTAGGTATAGAGAAATGATTGAAACCAAAGGATGAAAGAAAGGAGAATTGAAGGTGACTCAATGGCGGCAGTGTCTCTTCCTCTATTTATACATACACAGTCCTGTATTTCTCATTCTTAATTTTTGCTCATTATAATTAATAATATGTCTTTAATGATTTTTTTATGTCATTCTTATCTTTAAATTTTTCATTAGTTAACACATTTTTGTATTTTATAACAATTTCATGTCCGAAAATTCGTTGAAATGGCGCAAGATAACTTATTTTTTCATCATATTTTAAAATAAATAAAAAGTGCAAAAATTATTTATTTCCTCATTTTAAATCATGAAAATAAAATATTGTTATAAATCATCATAAAATACGAGACGTATTAATTAATGAAAAATTAATTATAAGAATTCAATGAAAAAAAGTCCAAAAAATAATTGATACAATGAGTAAAGATTGATGAGCTTAACTATAATTAAAATGTAGTGTATCAAATAAAATTTATGGTGGCAATATAATGACTCTTCTTTTTATTAACATTTTATTTTTTGACTCTCTTTTTCATATATATAAATTGATTTATAATTCTAAAAAAAAATGTATGTAGCTAAATTTATCATTCCCTATATTTTTACCATTAAATAATAAATTTACACTTCTCTTTAATAAAACAAATATAAAAAGCAGCGAAACAACAAAAATTAAGAAAATATTACTACTGAAGTTAGGGTCCGTTTGGTAAAAAACATGGAATTTAGTTGAAAAGAAAACGAATTGCAGGGAATTGAATTACCTAGAATTTGTTTTACAGGGAATTGTAATTAATGGTGTTTGATTGGTATAATTTTTGTGACAATTTTTTACGTTTGGCTTTGTTTTTTATGCAAATTATCAGTTAAATGGATAATTTTTTTTACCATTGATTTTATAATGTGTTCCAATTGGTATAAAAAAAAAAATTGTTGGTCAAAAAGCTGGAAAACATTTTCCCACCAAAGTGGTGGGAAAATGTTTTCCAACTTTTGTGCATCAACAACTTGTACCTTGAAAAATGGTGGAAAACGTTTTCCCTAGAAAAAAAATGCCAATCAAACAAGGAAAAAGTTGGAAATGGAAAACTAATTCCACTTTCCCTAGAAAATCTCGGCCAATCAAACAAGGCCTTATATAACTTTTCAAACATACCAATAAATTATATTAAAACAGTCGAATACATGTTAGCACGAGGAAAAAAAGAAAAAAGAAAAAATAGGCATTTTATATTCCTCAACCAAAATTATGTTAAAGGATAAAATCTCACATTGAATAAAGATAAAAATATTTCAGCTACTTTGATGTCAGCTTTTAAGATGGACCTCTAAATAAGGCAACTTAAAAAAATATCCCTAAAATGAGGGATCTTTTGAAAAATCATATGAAAATATTTTGAAAGTAAAAAATAATGTGTAAAATTAAATATCACTTTTTTTTTTAATCAAAATAGTGACACAATATCATTTTAAAGTTAAGTGTTACTTTTTTGTTAAATGTATATATTTAAAAAAAATGATGTTTTGATCTTGCATTCAAATCATTTTTTTAATTAATTTAATTAATACATCCAAAGTGTTTGTAAAAATAAGAATGTAAAAAAGTGACATTTTGTCACTTTTCTTTGAAATAAAGTCATAATATCTCATTAGAATAATTAACTATATATGTGTGTGTGTGTGTGATTTTTAAAAATTTAAATATACGAATTCAAATTTTTTTTTTTAAATCTTATATCTAATTCATATTTCTTTAAATCAAATCAATTGATGCATTCAAAGTACTTGCGAAAATAAGAATGAAAAAAGTGACAATCTATCATTTTTATCTAAAAAAAATCACAGTATCTCATTGAAGTAATTAATTAGATGCACACGTGTATTTTTAAAAATTTAAATATATGAATTCAAATATTATTTTACGTTATTACATACGAAAAATTGAATGCATTCAAGGTGTTTGCGAAAATGAGAATATAAAAAAGTGACATTCTGTTATTTTTCTTTAAAAAGTCACATATTTTATTATATCAATTAACTAGATGATATATGTGTGCGTTTTCAAAAATCTAAATATACGAATTAAAACCTTATTTTACGTTGATAAATATGGAAATTTAACTTTGAATCAATTTAATTAATGCATTCAATGTGTTTTCGAAAATGAAAATGTAAAAAAAGTGACATTTGTTCACTTTTCTCCAAAAAGAAAAAGAAAAAGTTGCAGTATCTTATTGGAGCAATTAACTAGATGCATACGTGTATATTTTTGAAAATTTAAATATACGAATTCAAACATTGTTTTACATTAATACATATGAGAAATTAACTTTGAATCAATTTAATTTATCCGCTCAAGGTGTTTGCATAAATGTGAATGCGAACTTTTTTTTCTCTAAAAAATCAGAGTATCACATTGGAGCAATTAACTAGATGAATACGTGTGTTTTTTTTCAAAAAATAAATATAGAATTCAAACAAGCGACAAATTTTTTTTAAAAAATAACAGAAAAAGTACAACAAACTCAAAAACAGTGACGAAAAAAGTGACATAAATTTTAAAAAGTAACAGAAATTTAAATGCAAAGAAGATGTTATCTTAAAATAAAAATCACACTTTGAACGTATGCGTGTGCGTGAATATCTTTTGTCAAACACTCAAAAAAAGTGACAAAATTTAAAAAAAATAAAATAAAATTATATATGACATAAAATACAATGACATAAACATAGAAAAAGTGTCAAATCAAGAAAATTGACACAAAAGGTTATAGTATATTGATTTATGTGTGAGAAACAATAGGTTTTCGAGTTTATTTCTTTTTTAATGAGAGATACTTATTAGAGTCCCCTTTCATTTAAAACCTTCCCACAATAGAAAGAAAGGGTTTCATTTCATTTTGCCACCGAAACCCAAAATCGCCCGCCATATACACACCGATTCTCCCAACTTCACCCATATTCCGTACGTATCACTCCGTTTCGATCGGCGAAGAAAACACCCAGATTTCTCTTGAACATAAACCGAAGAACAACTGTAGAGTGTACTCCAAAATCGACGAAGACCCATGGTGTATTTGGGTGTATTTCGTACCCAAATGTTCTGAAACTTGTAAGTTATGTTGATTCCTTCGCTGTAATTAGAAAAATGTTGGGACTTCTCTTCAGTTCTTCTATCCGTAGGCAACGTTCGTACTGGGTGAAATAAAACATGAGATTACTTAGACTTTGGGGGAAAGAATATAAAATGCATAAAAGATGTTTGTTGCTTGGTCTAGGAAAGAGTAAATATGACTGTCAAAAAATATGGCAATTGATTTATGTTCATTTCCTTCCCTTCAGTCTCTAGACTGCAAAAATTGAAGTAAAATAGGCTTGCAAATCACTTAAAGCATGTCAATGGAAAATAAAAACTTTAATTACGTAAATGTTCCTTCCCTTGGTGGATTGTTTTTCATTTATTTTTGTTAATATTTTTGTTCAGGTACCTGCTTCATGTGATGCGAATGGAATCCCTCACAATGCAAGATCGATGAAAGAGAAGTCGAAAGAGAATTAGTAACTTGTGTGAAGTTTGCGTCGAACAAATAAATTTTAATTATGTAACGAATTTAATTATCTCACTAGCTTCTTTGGAATTTTAGCAACGAATGTAATAAGTTACATTACTTCTTGTTTTGTAGGTATTTTTGTGATTTTTATTTATGCTAGAGGAGCCTTATACCTTTTGGCCTTCTTACTTATTTGTAGAGAGAACCATTAGTCTTTAACTACACAATCATTACCATGTTCGCTGATGATTGTCATTGAGATGCTTGTGCACATAACATATATGTTATTGAGTTTGTTGAATGCTGTGATGTATTCATCTCTCTGAGTAAAAGTGGATATTGATGGTGTGCCTGTGGATGAGATCAGAGTACTTGGAAGTAATTTTGGGATCAGGTGATTGGTGATTATGGGATATTTTCATATATATAAATTACAAAGTATGCATCAAATTTGGCAGAAATGGGAAATGGACTGCAATAACGACAACAATGACTTTTTTGCACTTACAACAATTTACTTGCAAATGCAGTTCAATTACACCACATAGAGAATTAAAACATCCACCTATTTACCAAAACTACATCACCAAAAATAAATAAAAAAGAGAATACTTGTCCGCACTCAAAGAGGATACAAAATGTCATGCGGCATTCATACATCAGTAGTACTAGAACCTACACAGACAGGCAAATATAACTCAGTTATCCCGCCATGTCCTTCACCTTCGTTTTTCCTTCGGCAGGTGGTTCCACCGCATTCTTTCTTGTCATTCTATCTTGCTGAATTGAACCTAGTAAAATAAATCAGTAAACATGAAATTGTCAATAATTATAGCATAAACTCAAGATTTCAAACTCCAGAATAAGTCTTTAAAGTATAAACCTTTTATGACCAACCATTTTAACTTAACCAAATCCTAGGTCTAAAAATTGTGCTTTCCAATTACAGGACCAAATAAATCAACATATAATTGAACAAGAAACTGAAGAAAATTCACCAATCGAAACCCAGCTTATACACAGAACAACACCATAGGAACTCCTAAGCCAATACCAAAATAGCCCTCTAATACAATAAGTGAGCTGATAGCAACCAGTAACCTTTAACATGCCAAATAATAACAACAGAGGCCAAGCAACAATCCATTCTAATTCACTCCAAAGCATGAAATTGTTGATAATTACATGATAATTAGTCGCTGAAACTCAATAACAAATATTGACCGGCGCTAAATGAAATTGGCCTCTTATTCGCTGAAAATCAATAAAACTCATTTACAGTCTTGAAGAAAAATTATTTGTTCTGTTCTTAAAAAATCCATTTTAACAACCAGGCGTAACAATACTTTCTCTCTTCCCACAATAATTGATACTAAATATAACAAATCTGAAATTCAAAATTCATCCAAATAGTAATAAATAAATAAATAAATAAATAAATTCACATTTATGATCCTTTCTCTCTTTTGAATTTAGAGCCACTGCTTTTTATCTCCACTTCCAGACTTGAGCAGACAAACTTTATGCAGCTGAACAGAAAACGTACAAAACACCGCAATAAAATGAGAAACGTGGGAATAGCTCAGTTCCTCATTTATTTCTAACAAATAACCCAAATTCAAACAGTGAAATAAGCATGTAGCACATCTTTCATTTTCATACTTTTAATTATTCAAGAAAACCGCACAAAAAGGAAATAGACTCCCAGAGGTAACAACACTTACCGCTTTGTCGATTTATCTCGTCGTCCGTCAACGCCGGAGACGAAACCACCGTTGCGCCTCAAAAACCTCTGCTTTTACAGCGCTCGCTTCACTTCAGGGATGAAGGACGGATCAACATGGTGGGTTAAGGGCCGATCAAAGTGGAGGCGACCATTTCGATTGTGTTTGCTATGTCGTCAGTAGAATAAATTGACGGGATTTTAGGGTTTCGAATGGGGATTCTGCTATGTTCTTCTGGCGAAACGGGTTAGAAGTGGGGAAAATTGACCCATTTTTCCTTTTATATTTTCCTCATTTTTTTTTTTTTGCCTTTTTTTTATTCCCCTTTTCCACGTCACAATGTCAAACTTCGTGTGAAACTTAGCGTACGTGAAGCGGAACCGATTCCATTATTTCATGTTCTCAACATGAATTTTCTGATTTCAGGTAACAAACTATACTAAAAAGAGATTTCAAGTTGAGGTTTCTCGGAGTTGGGAAAATCGCCTCTGGTGTTGGAGCGTTTCTAGAGAGAACGAGTGGGTTTCTATCAGGTTATCTTAGGTTGGAGTTTTAGATAATAGTTTAGGATGAGACGTAATTATTACTTGATTAAAATGTTTAACTGGTTTAAAAGGTATTAATCAAAATACTTATTTTTATGGCCAAAATAAAAGGCAAACAATTAATTCATCAAGATCTCATTCCCTTGGCAGGAAAAATAAAATAAAAAGTAACTGAATCAGAAGCTAATAGTCTAAACATTAACATTAACAACCATTTTATCCATGTACAAAAAGGTCCAATCATGTGTCCCAAGACCCAAAGAATGAATGTACAGAAATATAGAGTAGAATATATATGATACAATCACCATGTTCAATAAATATATACACTAAATTCAGTAGTCCTAAATCTATTCTACACATTAGAATAATGATGAAGCAACAATGTCTAACAAAAAATAAGAACAAACCTAATTAAAAAAAAAAAGCATGTTCATGGCCATTGATTTATTTCAATCCCTTCTCTCATAGATCAAAAATGCTCCAGACCCAGCACCAAAATCAACAGATTGTATGTAATCTGTTTTCAAGAAAAAATTGTAAAGAATATTGATTGGGTGGAGACGGGGAAGAAAATGGTTTTACACAAATTGGGTAAAAGGGTCTAGACTGACTGCTTGGTTGATAGCAAACCATACATATAATGGTGATCCATGTAATGAGAGAAGCACCATACTTGAATTTGGAATGTAATTTCCATGTAATTGCAATTAGCAAGAATAACAAGGAAATTCTTGACAGTAGGATTTAACATGTCAATGAAGACTAAATCGTCACAAAGCAAAAAGAACAGTACAAACTAGAAAGCTTATATTCTAATATACACACATTAGCCATGAGTTCCAAAGATTAACTTGTTGGTTGATCCACCTCATCGTCTATAGTAGAAGTCAGTAATTAATGGATTGTTGTGGAAGTCGAAGGACAATGAGAAAATGAAAATGTGTAGGAGATTCTTTGCTATCATATGCACACAAGAAAATTCTGATATGAACGTGCATAGAAGAAAGTAATTTTGATAAAGCATTCCAAAGATCAAATGAAGTCTTGAAGGTTTGTATTATACCACTTTCAAAGTTTGCATTAACATTTGCTTGTTTCTCTGTGCACATTAGGTAGCAGTACAAAAAGCACCAGCACACAATGCTATAAAACAGTGTACATCAACAACCAGATGAAGAGGATTTCTATATAGCAACTCAAAAGTAGCAGACCGCAACAAGTCCTTGCAACAAAGTTAAAGCATATGCGCTATAAAAGCAGGTCAGAACAAGTTCTTGAAAAATCCTTTAAAAGACGCAGATTTGCCACACCCACTGTGGGAGGGACATGTCAAGAAAAGATCCTATACAAATCCAAAATCCACATTTAATTTTTTTTTTTGAATGAGCAATCTCTAAACCTAACTATGAAGAGGAAAGATGATCATTTACACTAAAATGAACAAAAGACATGGCTCCTCAATCACCGTTAGTGGTTAAGTCACCAATCGCAATCAACTCGTCCGCTCTAAATAGCACTGCCCTACAAGTAAGCTTCATCATGCTCTTGATCTTCATATAGTGGGCAACCTACAAATAAAGGCAACTACTATCAAATTAAATTTAGCACAATACATATAGTTGCATACACTAACTTTATGTTGTTTTCTTATCTCCGTGCAGGTTTCTAGGAGTTTTATTTAATTAAGCACATTGGAAGACGATTAATGTGGCAAAATTCTTTGAGTCATTACGTGCTGAAAGTAGGCTGCTTCTCTATTTCAGGTTGGTTTTGTATGCATTGTTGGTTATAGCTCTCTCCCCCATTTATACTTATCAATGCTTGCCACAAGTCTGAATGTTGTAACATGTTAGTGATTCTGTCTGTCCAAGACGGTTGTGTCGAAACATTTACAACTTCCACAAAATCTTTTTTTTTTTAACATATTTTTTAGATGTCAATGATCAATCAATTCATATATGGTTTGAATGATTATAAAATTAGTGTGTAAATTACCTTATTGAGATTTAGGAGAGTGTTAATGTCAACATCAACAAACGCATCATCCAAGGCCCTTAGCTCCTCTTCAGCAGCAAGAGCAAGCTCATCAGCAACAGATGCAATAATTGAAGAACTTGCAGCACCTGTGGAAGCAACTTGTTCAATGATAGCAGAGGCAACAACCGAATAACATAATCACCCTCCATTTTCTTGTTAGCAGCAACAACTTGTTCTGTGACAGTAGGGGCAGCAACTGAAGAACCAGCATCATCAGCGGCACACTGCCTAACGTCGACTTCATGAACAAACCACTTAACGTGCTATATGTAAATTTAAATCCAAATTATTAACTAAATGTACGATTGGAATTAAAAGCATAATATGAAAGTAATCAAAAGGTAATTGTTACAAGTCCAAACTAGAGTCACTGCAAGGATTAATTGACTTGAAAAACAAAGTTTGAGAAAGAATATATATATTGGTTAATAGTATAGGTCTTACAATTAAGCTAATCAAGCTATATGATGAATCTGTCCACACCTAGGGTACAATCACAACTAATCAAGATATATAATGAATCTATCCACACCTGAGGTACAACTGCATTCTCTCTAGAATAGGAAAGAATCACAAGGATAATTGCAAGAATATTTGACTTTCAATTTAATATTTTCAGTGTAGTGGTGATCATTGGCGAGAGGAATGCGAATTCCTTTCTCAGATGCACTTTCCCGTTATTTGAGCACTTAATTTTGATCATCGTTTTTCCCAAAAGCTAGAGAAATGAGAGGAAAAACGATGATCAAAATCAAGTGCTCAAATCACAGGAAAGTGCATCTAAGAAAGGAATTCACATCCTCTCACCAATGATCACCACTACACTGAAAATGAACCAGACAAAGACAAATTCGAGTTCCGTTTCCTACACATATCATGTCACCTGTTGTCAGGTACATGAAAAATCATACCAAGGCAGATGCTACAGCTGCAAATTTTGAATGCGCAGATGAAAACTTGGATGTACTGAACTATGAATACGAGGAATTTACTCGAAAGGATCCACCCGATTTCTCATCGGTATAGTGCACATCTCTCTCTTTTTTTAATTGATTTTTTAATTCAATTTAGTTAGATTACTGGTACAGAATCTTGAAATATTAGATTGAAAGTCAAATATTCTTGCAATTATCCTTGTGATTCTTTTCTATTCTAGAGAGAATGCAGCTGTACCTCAAGTGTGAATAGATTCATCATATATCTTGATTAGCTGCGGTTGTACCCTAGGTGTGGACAGATTCATCATATAACTTGATTAGTTTAATTGTAGGAACAATAGCTTGATTGGAGGACCTATACTATTAATCAATCTATATATATGTACATGTACAGATTCACTGAAGAATAAATATTATTTCTCAAACTTTATTTTTCACGTCAATTATTGTGCTTTTAATTCCAATCGTATCCTTAGTTAATAATTTGGATTTAAATTTACATATAGCACGTTAAGTGGTTTGTTGATGAAGCCGACGCTAAGAAGCAGTGTGCCGCTGATGACGTCGGTTCTTCAGTTGTTGCCCCTGCTGTCACAGAACAAGTTGTTGATACTAACAAGAAAATGGAGGGTGGTGCAGGTTCTTCGATTGCTGCCCCTGCTATCGCTGAACAAGTTGCTTCCGCAAGTGCTGCAGGTTCTTCAATTGTTGCGCTAGTCGCTGATGAGCTCGCTCTTGTTGCTGAAGAGCAGTTAAGGGCCTTGGATGATATGTTTGTTAATGTTGACATTAAGACTCTCCTAAATCTTAATAAGGTAATTTACACACTAATTTTTAAATCATTCAAACCATACATGAATTGATTGATCATTGACATCTAAAAAATATGTTAAAAAAAAAAAAAGATTATGTGGAAGCTGTAAATGTTTGGACACAACCGTCTGGGACAGAGAATGGACAGACAGAATCACTAACATGTTACAACGTTCAAACTTGTGACAATCATTAATAAGTATAAATGGGGGAGAAAGCTATAACCAACAATGCATACAAAATTAACTAAAACCTACCTTAAATAGAGAATCGACCTACTTTCAGCACGCAATGACTTAAAGAATTTTGCCACATTAATCGTCTCCCAATGTGCTTGCTTAAATAAAACTCCTTGAAAATATCTTGCACAAAAATAAGAAAACAATATAAAGTTAGTGTATGCAACTATAGCCCCCATTTTTTGTGAATGAAAATGGGTAGAATTGTTTTTTTTGAAAAATAAGTGGCTGAAAAAGAAGAATTTTTTTTAATTTACGTGTAATATTATTTTATGGAAGATTGTATGATTGAATATAGAAGAAAGAAAAATTAAATGTAACTTAATGAGTTTCAAACAAGAGTTATATGTATTGTGCCAAACCTAATTTAATAGTAGTTGCCTTTATTTGTAGGCTGCCCACTATCTGAAGATCAAGAGCATAATAGAGCTTAATTGTAGGACAATGCTACTTAGAGTAGACGAGTTGATTGCGATTGGGACTTAACCACTAACATTGATTGAGGAACCATGTCTTTTGTCCATTTTAGTGTAAATGATTATCTTTCCACTTCATAGTTGGGTTTAGAGATTGCTCGTTTAAAAACAACAACTAAATGTGGATTTTGGATTTGTGCACGACATGATTCTTTTTCTTGACATGTCCCTCCCATAGTGGGAGTGGCAAATCTGCATGTCTTTTAAGGGATTTTTCAAGAACTTGTTCCGACCTACTTTTATAGCACATATGTTGTAACTTTGTTTCAAGGAGTTGATTCGGCCTGCTACTTTTGAGTTGCTATATCTAGAAATCCTCTTCATCTGCTTGTTGATATACAATGTTTTATAGCATTGTGTGCTGGTGCTTTTGTACTGCTACCCAGTGTGCACAGAGAAACAAACTTATCTAACAAATGTTAATGCAAACTTTGAAAGTGGAATAATACAAACCTTCAAGACTTCGTTTGATCTTTGGAATGCTTTATCAAAATTACTTTCTTCTGTGCACGTTCATACCGGAATTTTCTTCTGTACATGTTCAGACCAGAATTTTCTTGTGTGCCTATGATAGCAAAAGAATCTCCTGCACATTTTCATTTTCTCATTATCATTGTCCTTCAACTTCCACAACAATCCATTAATTACTGACTTCTACTGTAGATGATGAGGTGGATCAACCAACAAGTTAATCTTTAGAACTCATGGCTAATATGTGTAGAATAGATTTAGGACTATTGAATTTATATATTTTACTCTATATTTCTGTACATTAATTCTTTGAGTCTTGAGACATAGGATTGAACCTTTTTGTACATGGATAAAGGAAAAAACTAAACCGACAGAAAAAATCTGACCGAAGGAATGACTGACTCTCACAAAGCCGTGGGACCCGCGTGAATTTTTTTCCAAAAAAATAGTGCGCCCCCTGTGTTGTGTGTGTTCTGTCATAGTGCATGTCACCCATTTTCTGTTGGTGTAGCAGAATCCATGGATAAATGGTTGTTAATGTTTATGCTACTTGTACATAAATGATGTAAGGAAAAAAATTGGATGAAAAAATTAATTGTGTTTTAAATTGACAAATAACAAAGTGACATATGGCATTACGTAGCTCATTATGTAAAACTTAATGTACATGTAACAAGATTCATGTCATAATTGTTAGGATAGTGACAAAGCCACAAAGTTCATGTACTCAGCTGATCGTCACATAAATACATTTGACCTTATGTTAGTGTCAAAGATTATGTCAACTATTATGTTAGTGTAGCGTGATTCTTCAACATGCTCTATATAATTAGCAATATTTTTTTCTGAATAAAGAGCATATCCCTAAGGTTATATATATGAAGATAGGGAAAAACCGATGTCATCCATTTTCCTTGCACTCATTTTTATAATAGATTTTTATTTTCAAGTATGAAAAACTTTCATTCTAAAGTTAATCAGTTTTCTACGAGTAATCGGAGACAAAGCTCATATTTAAGTGAGGAAGACGAATCAGTGTGCGTAATTCGGGAAATTGCAACCAACAAAAGTGTTAACCTTAAATGACGTGTTTTATAGACACTAGAATGAACAAGATTATACCACCTTACGAGACAACAGTTAATGGCAGAGGATTACTTTTGTTGCTTATAAACAGACAATTTTCTTGCAAATGTCAATTTGCGTTTAACTAATTAGCAAAAATTTGAAACCTACCCCAGGAAGTTCATGATGACCAAATGAAGAACCAAATTGCAGAGAACAAAATCAGCAAAAGCACGTTCCGGAGGTAAATCCTGCAAATGTGAAGGACGAGGAAGGTGTCAAACAAAGACGAATAAGAAAACTAGTTCAATGAAGTGAAATTGCTCGTCTTTAAACTACACCAAAAGTATCGTGTACCTTGGCTACTCTTATTTTATTAGGTCATACGGATCGCTAAGATCCTATATAAAGCTATTCTCAGGCCAAATGAACAACCACATGCTTTCCATTTTACACTCGGCAGGGACGGAAGTTATAGGACAGAACAATATCAAACTACAAAGGCAGCCGGCTTTAGAAGTTTTCTTATAAGTAAACAAGTAAATTTTGAAATAATTAAATAATTTAAGTTATTCGTTAAAATTGAAAATAATAAAGATACTTATTTATCACTTAAATGAGAGCCGCAAAGTTTTTTTTTTTTTTACTCAACAGTGAAAAAAGTAACTTATATGAACATGATTGAAAACAAAAATTATTTAAAAGCACTTTTAAGCTAAGACGAAAAATGATAAAAGTATTGCACCAACAAGATGATGAATTTGTTCTCGAGGAAAAAAAAGGTTGGCTACCTTGAATTCCTTGTTTTCTTTGTTTACTTGGATACGTAGACACACTGCCACAAAGAATGACATCAGTCACTTGCAAACTATTCAGGTTTGCAGATCTAGTAAATACATGACAATCAGGACATCATACCAGCAAGGACAGCAGTCCCTACACAAGAGAGAACCCCAGAAAGAAAGGAGTTGAATGGGAATGATCCAACAATAGCCATGTACACTACCTGGTCATCAATAAAATTGGGAGAGAATGAACAATAAAGAGAGGCAGTGAAGAGCCACATTCCCTTTTCCTCTAAAAGAAAGGCTGAAAATTTAAAAATGGGAAAAGAAAGCTAATTCTCTGTCAGGACACACAGAGACAGCTAATTTGATGGAAGAAATATGCCAACTACTAAATACAGAAAGCTAGAAGACCCTTGGTTCTGTCATTTTGGAAGACACTCGAGTTCAAAAGCTATGTAACTGTAGAATTTTTCAACTTACATACTAAATTTAGGAATTTACATTTAAATATTTTGAAACCTAGAAAATACTAAGTCTGGAATTTACCTTTTTTTTTTTTTTTTTTTTTTTTTTTTTTAACCTTGAGTTCCATAATCCGAAATAAATCACATCGATTTGGATTCCCGTCACTTGCACACTCCGGTGGAGTCCTACCTCTGCTACAGGACAGGGAGAATCGGTTTTAGATGTTCAGTTTCTAAGAAAAGGATGGAACAAGCTGCACAGTAAGAATGTAACAAGAAAAATAAATACATTAAAAGGTATCTTTCAATAGTTTTTACAAAGACGACATATATTGAGGCATTTATCCACTGCAAGATGAGGCATAAGCCTCTATGTAAACCAACAAAATATACAAAAAAAAATTACAGAAGACCAAATTATACTCATAATGAACAATAAATCATCTAAAAAGAATTCATAATAAATCATTTGCCCCAAGGCTTATTCCTTAGTGAAGGCTTCACACAAAATGCACCTCAAGGCTTAGCAGCAGGGCACTCTTGAAAACAATGCTTTCGAAGTACAATAAATAGAATTGCTCATTTAGCTTCCGAATTCCATCTCTAAGGGATTTATTGATAGCACATAACCATGTCTAAATGACGACTACATTCCAAAGACAAAAGCTAAACAACTCCACCAGTTCACCCTTTATTATTCGTATAACATGGGAGCTGAGGTATTTCTCTAGAATTTCAATTTAGTTCAATATCAAGATAGGAAAAGTAACAAGATTCATATTATTTTTCCAGATGTATATCCTGCTTTCAACTTTACTGACTTAAGCAAGAATGCATCAGTTACCATACCTGAATTACAGCAGTGACTACTGCAAACACAATATACAAATCGATTATCTGCAAAAAGAAAAAAGAAAAAAGAGAAATAAAGAAAAGAAAGAAGGTACTCAGCTGGGTTTCTCCGTCGGGACACCACATTCAAGTTGCCTCAGGTGTTCACAAAGCACATCAATGATGATGTTGACTGTAGCAAATTTCCCTCAAAATCATGTAGTGATTTCGTCCTTTGCGAAAGCCTCCGACATTGTCGTCATCACCGTTCCCATCAGCAATTGAGGCTGCTGTAACTGGGTAAGGAGGATGCTCTTGGGAGTTTTCTAGAATCAGGAATCGAATTTGGCTTTTGGGAGTTTAAAATGTATTAATCAATTAATAGGGTATTATTCAAATTTCTTAATTTTTAGGATAGTGGGTCTAATTTTTCCATACAAAAGTCACAAACCCTTGGCCGCTTCCGTATAAGCGTATAATCCTCCATTCCTATGGTTCTACTTGAATTTTAAGAATGGAGAATTAGGGATTTTAATTGGGCTTTACATAGGTCATAAAAAGGGAAAATTAGGCCTAGTTGAAAAACTCATTCATAGAGGAGAGTGTTCACAACTACCCTAAAAATATTGAATAATGCTATTTATATATAAGAACTTATAGAAAGTCAAATAAATAAGATGTCTATAAGAGAGTGGAGAATTTTTTTTTTTTTTTAATTTGGTTAAAGAAATTTTGACCCAATCATATCTTACCACATCATGCATATATAAACAAATATGTAAATAGTGATGTACATGTAGCACAACTGATATTTTTTACTAAGCCCTTGGTTGATAACCAATAAAATGTGTTTTTTGGGAAAATGGATTTGATGAAGAATGTATGGTTAAGCCTATGTTTTGCTTTCATTTTCTCAAAAACTCATTTTTATTCTCATTTTTTCAGAAAATATTATCACACAAATCGATTTTTTTTTATTTTTTAACCACACATTTTTCAAAAAATTACTATTCCAAAACTCATTGTGAAAATACGTGGTTAAAAATGAGTTTTTTTTAAAAAAAATTAATAATTATCAAACTTTTATTTAATTACAAAGTTACTATTAAAATTTTTTAATTCTCAAGATCCTATTTTTTAATTTGATTTTTCAAATACATTTTGTACACATTTGTTACGTTATTACACAATTTGTTTACTCCATCACTAATTGTTAAAAAAAAAAAAGTGTTACATTTGTAATACTCAATCTTCACATCATCTTCGTGGTCGTCAATACTTATATTGTTACGCAACCACCATTGTTGTCAAGAATTATAGATTTAATGGCTTACAAAGTACATTAACTCTATTAGGTGTAGACAAAAATTTGATTAAAATCTCAAGTTAAATTTAACAATTAATTTTGATCACACGTTTTACGATATCTACAACTTTTCAACAATACATTTCATTCAATTTATCACAAAAAATTAATATTTAATTTTAATATAGACCAAACTGGGGCACTGTTACACTGTGCCGCCGCCTCAGTCAATACAACCATTTGTAATGTACCATATTACCCTACTACCACATCACCGCTAGTATCCACCCTTTCAAATCCAATAACCACCACCACTAGTCGATGCTAACACTAACGTTGATTATCGCTTTTACCACTCTCCACCAATACAAGTCTACAACCACACTATCACCTATTCCCACCAGCAACACCACTAGATCTATGGTAGCGCTGTCAACATCATATCTGTGTCACCAGCATCAATACAAAATTTGCACCACCAGCACTTCCCACAATCATCAATCCTCACCAACCCACCATGCAAGTGGGGTGAACAACCAATAAAAAATGTACATCAAAAATAAATAAATTGGTGAGCTAGTGAGCAGCTTGCGAATCAGCTCGGCTTGCCCCCCATGGACGGGTGGTGGGATTAGTCGAGCCGAGCTGCATTTTCTCAGCAAGTCACTCGTGCTTGGATCGACTCATTAACATCACTGTACGACACACCAACCTAGTATAAGCATAGAATTATATATTGAATTTTGAAATGATACACATAAATACTTTGCACCATTTAGAAATGATTGATTTCTATAGTTTAACATTTAATTGATTTTGCATATTTTATCACTTTCCATATCAATTCCATAAATCAAGGAAAATAAACCAAAATTTTAGCAAAGTAAGGGATCAAAATCATAAAATTATTCTATCATCTAAAAATATGTTTCACATTTGAGGGACCAAATTCATCAACATCCCCTTTTCTAAAATCCCCTTTATTCTAAGCAATATTTCCACAGTAGTCAAAATTGTATCTTCATCACATATGTAAATGTAATTTCTTCCTCGTCTATTTTGAAAGCTACATTGTTATCATTTAGTGAGAATATCTACATTAGTTATATCTCGAGTTAATGTCCAACTCATACCAGTAATCATCCACTTTCCATAATATAATCGCAATTCGAAATGAAGTTTTTCTCCATCCCTTTGTATCTACCTCATCGTTGGCATCGACTCAAAACTTAAATAGATCATTAACGCTTCACGTATAAGCTCAATTGGACCCTTTGCTTGAACGACAAAAGACATTGACTTTCCATTAGTGAAAGAATATTCTATGCCTCACAATAACGATAACATCCTTACATGTGTTTATAGACAATCAACTGATAGAAATGAATGATGAATAAGTAAACAGTATTCGTGAGTTTCACGAAATATGTGAATAAAAAGTGATTTGACTTGAGTATTTATAAACATGACATACTAGTCCTTGGGATCTTGTTCATCTAGATGCCTTTGTATATGCAAGTTTTTACTCCTTTTTCGTAGAATTGCTTCATCTTTTAGATTTCAAGAAAAGTTCTGTTTGTATCCTAACTTATAATATTCAGAATTATTTGAGTGTCATCGCTGCAGGTTCCAAAAGGAATTGGAATTGTTTTAGGAACAATACATTTACTTAGGTTGATCCTCGTACTATCAGTACAATTTTCGCAACAACGATTAGAATGTACTCGAAATTAGAATGAATATATTTTATTCTCTCTCTCTCTTTTTTTTTGCCCTTTATTGTTGTTGTCTAGAATACTTTCTCAAACATGATACAAGTGCGTCAAGAGAAGTCTGAAGGAGTTCCTTCCGAGTAAGGTAGCTACCATAGTTTTCTCAGTTTAACACAAAAGCTATACCTTACTCCTGATGACTAACAAAACGCAGTTGATTCTCAGTGGCGCCAAAAAACAATTTAAAACTCGCATTAGAAGATAATTAATCGTGTCTTAACTCATAGTCCAAAAGTAAGAAATAAGCAACCAAGAGCAAATGGACAATCATAGCAAGTCTCTCAGTGTAGTTCTCACATCTTCAGCCTTTTCCTCCTGGATGCCCCAATAGCGAATATGTTAGTTTAAGGTCGAAAATGGTAACAGAGTGAAAGAGTTTGCAAGATAGCAATCTTTTTTCTTGATTCAGCACCGGTCGAACATACCAAACACGTCATCAGTGGAATTCTAATAAAGCTATTAGGGAATTTTTATATTACCTGCTTGTCAATGCTTCCTTCTTCACATTGATCAAGTGGCATCCCTCTTTCATCATACAATATAAGGCCACTAAATCTTGGAAGCTCACACTTTTCACCCATGAGTATTGGCCTTTGCCACACAGGTGAAGTTGACTTATGACTCTGCCACCCGAAATCTCCCGCACAATTTCCTCTTACAAGCAAAGGTGTAGGCCCTTCTTTTCCACTCCCACTCAAGTTCAGTTCCCACTTGCTCGCCCCGCTCCACCGTACCGAGCTCATTAATGCCTTCTTCACCGAGCCCCACCCAGGCCGTGGTGGCTCAGCCCATGTCGTGGTGATTGAGGCTTCCGTATACGGTTCTTGATATACAGCTCCTTTCCTCCTACTCCTCCTCCTATTAAGAGCCGCCGCCGTGCATAAACCGATCAGTAAAAAGGAAGTGCAAGCAAATAATGCAACAGCCTTTTGCGTTGATACCTTCAATTGGTCTTCTAAACTCCATAAAGCTTCCATGGATTCTGAAAATCTGCAACACAATGGTGAAAAAATGCTGTATTTTTTATTACAGAAGAATGTGAAAAGAATTGTTTGCATGCACGAAAGATTTCACGTGAGAATCACCGACAGACGGGGTTGGATTCTTGTGTTTTTTATTTGTGGGACATGCAATTAATTAGCCGTTGGCAATTACTCACCGTTAGGAGCTAATGAAAACTCTCACGGAATACGCAAGAATGTTGTAAACTAGTACACACAGCTGATTGATTGTGTGGATTTGTCTTTTTCCTAGACTATGTCGGGATTAGCTTCCGTGTCCTATTTGTGACATAGTTGAGGAAAAATTAGAACAGGCTACCAAACTCGTCCTCAATTAACCTTCCATTTTCGTTGTGAAGATGTCCATTGGATGATGTACGTAAGCTAAATTGAGCAAAAGATACTCTTTAAGTTAAAAAAGAAATGCGAGAAAAAAAAATAATAATGATATTCGTAGTGAAAACTATCGGCAGTCGCTAGCTATGACAACGAGCTGAACTGGGCCGGGCCCAAGTCGGGGAAATAGCTTTGGTCAGGTAATGAGGCTCGGCCCGGGCCTTAGCGGGCCGAGCCTGAGCCGGCTCAGATTTTTGTTTTGGTAAAATTTAGGGTTTAGGATAAAATGACTAAACCACGGGCTGCATAAATAATCAACGTCAAGGAATAAAATATATCATAGAGTTACTACACAAAATTTGGGCGGAACACTACCTAAACTTGAAGTTTTTTTAAAATCCAGGTTTATATGATAATGATAGATATACTAATTGGACTTGATTAAATGATGAATTGGGTTATCAAATAAATCAAAAATAGCTTCCATCCTTCCACCTTTTTTTTTTTTTTGACAGGAGTAATGATAATGCAAAATTGAATAATGCTAATATCACATGTGCATTTTAAAATTTACAATTGATTGCAAAAACAGTTAGTTGATTAATCATGCAATTAAACTCCTTTTTTATTTTAATTTAATCATTATAATGAAATTAGACATTTCAATAGTTATTCAAAGTAAATTCTAGAAATTTCAAAATCGTAAATATTTAACGGACAAAACAAAAAGATAAAATAATTTTTTTTTTTAATACGAGCTAAACACGGGCCTTTTCGGCCCGTGACGCCCCAAAACGGGGCTCGGCGCAACCGAGCCGAGCCGAGCTCAGGCCGTCCAAGCTTTCGAACTTCTTTGCCACTCCTAGCAGTCGCCCTACATGATATACACATGTTAGTTTATTATTTGATGCATAAGGCAATAAAAAACTACTCCTTTAATCCCATGAAGATAGTCTCATCTCTTTTTTCACACAGATAATAAAATTTAGTTAATATAGTTGAAATAATAAATTTTACTATCATTTTTCCTAATATATCCCTACATTAATGCAATCAATATTTGATATAATTAAATTATGCATACAATATTCAAGGTAATTAAACTATATATTTGTGATAACAAAGCAAATTAAATGGGGCATGCTAGGAAACTAGTATATTAACTACATTATCAAATAAGAAATGGGAACATAAATTGGGACAAACGAAAAATGAAAACAAGAATATTTTTATGAGACGGAGGGAGTACCATATCAATGTATCAAATAAAAAATTGTCATGTGTATGTCACTTAAGGCGACTATCAATAATCGTCACTATGAATAACAACGACTACCGATGATCTTCACTATGATATTAAAAAAAAAAATTCAATAACACTCGCACATTGTATCACTTATGTGCCTAAATTTTTTGCTCAAATTCTAATCTTCAACATTCGAGTACATTTCGTTCGCAATGATATTTTTTTTTTTTAACGTCAAAATATTCTGCTTGTGTGCTTTGAATTGAAAGAAAAATACTTTATCCCACTTTTGTATTTGTTATGTATTCAAAAATATGATGGGCAAATAATTCATTTTATGCTACCCAATAGATCTTTTGAACAGGAACGGGAACGGTTACTAGAGACTATAGGCTATAGCCTTGTTTGAGCTCAATTTTCTAACACTCGTTTTTAACCATACATTCTCCCAATAAGATAATTTTACATATAAATTCAATTTTTTTTTAATATTTTATTGTGATAATATGTGATTGAAAGTATGTTTAAAAAAATAAAAGGCAAAGGAAATAATATATTATGATATGCATGATCAGGGCCGGACCTGAGGACAGGCAGAGGAGGCTTGCGCCTCAGGTCCAAAGTGGAAGGGGCCCCTTTTTTCTGACCAATTTTTTTTTTCCTTTAGCCCACAATTTTCCATAAAACAGCACTCACAAGCCCAAATTCCAAGATTATTATCCTTAGTATAAAGTTTTAATTTTTTAATTTTCTTATCTACTTAGTTATAAAATTTATTAGGGAAGACTTATTGCCAGAATTACAAAATTATTGACACGCAGTTATTATGAAAACATGTCATATTTTAAAGTGAAGAAGAAAAACAGAATTTCGCACATGAAGGTTAGGTAACTATTAAATCTACAACTTTCATGTGGTGTCACTTATTGGTTATTGATGCAATGATGTTTAATGTTAAATTTTTATTTCAAACTCGTGAGTTGTGTTGGTAAAATTCTCAAGAGTATGATTTCATAATTTTCGTCAAAATTCTACTTCTCAAGTAAGAAATAGCTTGTCCTAACTCGTTAGGGTGGGCGTGGGTTGGGTTGGGTCGATTTTTTTTCAACCCAAACCCAACCCAACTTGATCGGTTTGATAAAAAATCAACCCAACCCAATTATTGATTTAAACCGATCAACCCAACCCAAACCGATCAAAATCGGTTTGGGTTGGGTTGGGTTGGTCGGGTTGGGTTTCGGCCCAATCAAAGTTAGATTCTATTTATTTGTTAAATTTGGATAATTTTTTAGAATTTAAAATTACTTGAAAATCTACGCTTTTTAAACACACATATAAGGAATTCTTTCTAAAAATAATGTATAAATAAGTTTAAAATTTAAGAAGCATTTTTTTCTTTTTTACAATTTTTTGAAATTCAATCACTTCATTATCATGTTTTTAATTTTTATTTTAACGTCAAATGACATTGCATTTTAAATAGTGTTCATGTGAATCAGTTTATGTGAAGAAAATTGACATTTATATATTATAAGTCATTATCTTATCTTTACTATTATGTCTATTTAATTTATTTTTTTCAACTTAGATATTAAATTTTTTAATTCATCGGGTTGGGTTGGATTGAGTTGGGTCGGGTTGAGTTTTAATTCATAACCCAATACCCAACTCAACCTTAAATTCAATTTTTCAACCTAATCTAACCCAATTGAACTTAAAAAATCAACCCAAACCGATCGGCTTGGGTTGGGTTGGTCGGGTTTTTGCCCACCCCTATAACTCGTTATTGAAGAAATTATAAATGTTTGAAGCATTGTCGGCTTATATAATTACAGTCTGATCGATTTATATGATTTATTGTTATAGGATCAATAATAGCACATGCGCACGTTAATTTGGGGCCTGAGGGGGCCTAATTTATGGATTTCGCCTCAGGCCCCGATATTCACATGTCCGGCCCTATGCATGACATCCTTCCCAATTTCTCTGATTATTATTTGTAAATAACAATAAATTATAGGAAAACAAAATTATAATTTACTAGATTCAAAATGTTTTGACGATGTGGTATTTCAACACTTTGTTTGATAGGATTAAATTCATATTTTTAGTAAATTTTAATAAAAATTGATGAAATATATGATTGAAAAGTTGTGGAAGGGGAATCTTGTGTTACAATAGAAGCAAAAGTAACGTGGATTATTCAAGAATTGAAATCGATTTGCTTTGGAATCCGGAGGAATGTCGAAGAGAAGCAAATGAAAGGCTAGGCGTAAGCGCAATGAGATACGTGATTAAAATTAATTTTTGATTTTGATTTTAATTTAATTTTAACTTGTACCAAACAGAGACTTATTGTATGATGAGATTCAACGTTCATCTCTTCCAAACTAGTCAAAGAATTCCAAAAAGAAAGAAACGAAAAAAGTGCGGGCAAAAGTTTAAAAATGGGGAATCAGGCAAATTCAAATCTATAAATTAACGCTGGTTTAATCGTTAACTTATCCAAATTGAATTTTGGCGCCAAATCCCCAATCCTCCCCTAAAACAAAAAATCCGTACACGAAAACGAAAGATGAAAATTTTTCCAATTTGTTGTACCGCCTTGCGAAAATTTATCATATTCAAATTACAGCAGTTTGTTCAAATCAAAATGGAAATCCAGCACCGCCAGTTTTTGGCGTTTTCACATATTTTTTGATTTTTCACTCTCATAGTTTCAACTTCCCGCCACTTTGAAATCCTCCAATTTATTATAGTAGCTTCAAGATTTACTATTCCATTGTTATCTTCCAATCCGCGCTCTGCTTAATTCAACACCTTCAAACTTCAAAATCCATAGTTAAAAAAAAAAAACGTTTTCGCATCTCTGATCTCACAGAATGGAGAGCAGATTTCATGGGTTGCCTCCTCTGAAAAGGTTCAGGCTGATGCAACAAGAACTAGAAGAAAATAATATTGATAAACACCTGGAATCGAAAGACAACCCAATGACCCCTTTATGCCTTCCGGCCAAAAAGCGTAAGGAATCCCGAGATTCACCACCTTCTCTTCCCATTTCCACCGCCATTAATGGTTACCGCTTGCCGGCCAAGAAAAGGGTTTATGCCATTCAACCGTTCGATCTCAACGTTGAATATTCTCCATCATTTGATGCTGAAAAACAAGAAAACCTGCAAAAAGACTTGCAGGAAGCAAAGGAAATATCTATCCCAGGAGGACCTGATGGTGAAGTAAAAAAAATCGAGGTTGAAAGTAAAGACGAAGAAGAAGACGTTAAAGAAAATGACGATGATGGGATTGTGTGTGCTATATGTGACAGCACAGATGGGGATCCAACAGATCCCATTGTGCTTTGCGATGGCTGTGATTTAATGGCTCATACCACATGTTATGGCCATCCATTCACAAAGGGTGTCCCAGAAGGTGATTGGTTTTGCGCCCAATGCTTAGAGAATCAGAAAAACGCTACCTCAAAGGCATTTTCTTGTTGCCTCTGCCCTGTAACTGGTGGGGCATTGAAACCCACAAAAGACGGCAAGTGGGCTCATGTTGTGTGTGCACTGTTTGTGCCAGAAGTGTTCTTCAGTGACCCTGAAGGCAGAGAAGGAATTGATTGCACGAAGGTGCCAAAGTGGAGGTGGGAGAAAAAATGCTACATTTGCAGGGTTAAAAATGGGTGCGTGATTGATTGTTCTGAACCTAAGTGTCCTTTGGCTTTCCATGTTACTTGTGGATTGAAAGAAGAGTTGTGCATCGAGTATAGAGAAGGAAGAAATAGTGGGGCTATTGTTGCTGGCTTCTGCAGAACCCACACTGATTTGTGGAAGAAGGTAGTGGCATTATTGACATCTCGTTTTAATAAATTTGTCTCATCTCTACCTTCTAGATGTAGTCTTCATGACTTTCTACTGTTATTCCATTACGCTGGTGAATTGGTTATTTATGTGGTTTTGCTGAAAATTTTAGTCGTTTGTTTCTGATTTTGTTCCATTTTGCAGGAAGAGCAAACGGGAAAGTTCAAGATTGTGGCTAGAGAGGAGCACAAGAAATAAGAAGTTATTTTATTGGTCAGAAAATGGCGATTTTTAGTGTTTTGATCTTGTAGTATGTGGGAATTAGGTTATCTTTGTGATAAAGTAGGGGATTGATTTCTAATTTAAAATAAGTGATTCCGGATTGGATTAAGGAGATTGTCAACTTTGTTACAATTTTACTTTAGGTAATTTTGAATGGCATTCAATTTTACTTTTCTTCACTTGGGCTATGGAATATGATAAAACTCAAAAGTTTGGTATGAACATTAAAATGGTTCTAAATTTATAGAGGCCAATACTTGCATAAACTATCGGCTCTTCTCAATATATATACTAATCAAACTAGACATACCATGTTACATGATATGAATCTCTTAAGGATTCATTCACATACTAAGTTGGTACAAATTGAACAACATCGACTTCTCCGTGAGCAGTAGCCCCCGCTGCACTCAACTGAGATTTGGCTTGAAGCATTTTCACGTTCAAAGCAAGTTAACTATTCAATAGGCCTGGCTTTGAGTGCGTCGCGTAGTAAGGGTTACTAATTAAGTCAACGTTCGTTCCTGAAGTCAATTTACGAGGCAAGTGCTGATGGGGTCGCACTTTGTTCTCAATGCCATTTGTTGGTTTAACTGGCATTTTTTTTCCTAGATTCTTGTTTGAATTGTGATGATTCCATCTCAATTTCAGTCCGAAACTTCTCTTGATCCTTTGCCAAGTTAATTTTCGAGAAATTTCGAAAGATTGATCGAGGAAGAACAGCATTATGGACATGTACCCTCCCGTTGTAGGCCTCCTTGATGTGCCCGACATTCTCAGATGGTAAAACTGGCCCTACCACTCTTCCCAGCTTGGCTGCACGAAAAAGGGATATGCTACTAGAAAATAGAAAGACACCATATTGCAAAACATTATCAATTGAATTGATCAATATAAAATTACAGAATAAACAACAATTTATATAATATACATTTTTTATTACTACAATTCCAAAGGATGAGCAGGTACCTTGCTTAAGAACTTCTAGTATAGTCAGAATTCAACAAACATTTTTCTAGGTTATTTGATCCTTTATCCTATCAATATACGATCCCCCACAATGTGATGCATGAGATTATAGTACATTCTTAAAATGAGAATGTAGAGAACGTTCGATACCATTTGGCATCTGTGGTGGTGGTTGTGAAACCTTCGATAGATTTCCAGAAATGACATCAGAAACAAATCCAGTTAATACATCTTCTGTATTTTGATGATTATCAAATCTAGTCATATTCGGTAGTGTCTTAGGAGGTATAGTAGTTGAGCAAACAGTAGATCTGCATAAGTCAAAATGACAAAAACATTATTCTATACGTAGGGAAACAGAAGATATTAAAAGGCTAGTTAAGGAAGTCAGAGAGACGGGGAAGCAGGCTGCCAAGTGATCTTCATTTTCTGAATCTTGTGTAAGGAATTACGAAAAATAGCTCAACGGCAGTTTAATGGCTCGAGCACTTGCAATAAGATTTTACAGCAAGTACAATGTTTATATTATTTTTTTGGGTAAATTCCACCAGGAGTCTCCAACATTCCATAAGTGTGGCACCCATGTCAACCAACCATTTACGGCACCCTTGTCACCAACCTATTAAAAGGCAGCACTCATGTCCGATGTCCCGAGCTAACAGAACACAATTATTTAAACATTAAATGGCCAACCGGTTGAAGCAAGGGAACGTGTTTCTAAATGAAAGTTGAAGTCACCATTTGATTTTCTTTTGGGATAAAGAATATTTTTGGATGATTTTACCTTTTTAGTCCAACATCACATGAGTGCGATCGGCCATTAAACGTTTTCCATTAACTAGGGACATGGGTGCCACAATTATAAAATATTGGGGCCATGAGTGCTACAAATGCAAGTTAAGGACATGGTCTCACACAAATGGATATGCCATAAAATTGGCCTATAACTCCTCATGATCTCAGGATTGCACTCACGTCTCAATAAATATAACATATCTTATTTCTGCAGATAAAGTTCTGTCTTCATTCAAAAATAAAAGAAACAAACAGGGAAATGGAAAATCCATATCCACATTATGACAACATTGGATTATTTTATGAAATTAATAAGTAATACAGAAACAGCATATTAAATAAATAATGAAACTATATAAATGAACCAACCTCGGGAGAGAGGCATGTTTTCTCTGAGGAGGAGTCACGGGTCCACTTTTTCCCTTTCTCAATTTGAGCAATACTTGTTGTACATCAATGTTTGACAACATTGATGATAGCCCCCTCACATGAAAGGGGATCCACAATTCTTTTATTCATAGTGACCCCCCTTCATGTAAGGAGACTGTCATCAATGCTGTCAAGCATTGATGTACAAGAAGAAAAATTCTTCTCAATTTAGATCTGCAATGTGTTGCGAGCGTGGTTGTATGTTATTTATGGATCATAAAATGAGAATTATACCTAAAATTACATCCACAGGCCATGGGATGACAATGCCAAACCATTAATAATTTAGATGAGAACATGATTTACGAATGACATACCGTACAAAAAACTGCCATTGGTGCATCATTGAAGGCCACTCTTGCTAATCCAAACTCACAAATCTTAAGTTTGCAATCAGTATTTGCCAATTGCAAATTGTGGAACCCACAAAATGTACATAAATAGAGGTTGGCTGTCATTTTCCATGGAAAGAGGTTTTTTGTTTCTTAATAGAGTAGTTAAGAAAAAACAGTCTTCTTTGTTAATATAGTTTTCAAGACATGACGCATGTACTATGCATAAAATTGTTCCATTCCATCTAATGTGTAGAAAAGCTATTGCTCAAACTATTTCGTCTATAAACTTAAACTAGACGAACAACGTAATTGGAAAACAAAAATAGGAAAAAAAAAAAAATTATTTCTGAACGAATGGGGATAATTAAGATAACCCTAATTATTACAGAGAGAGTAAAAGTAAGGTGATTTTGCTCTGGCTTCCAGCTTCATATCAAGCAGGGCAGCCTCTCAGGAGATGACAGTTTCTTGGTGCATTATCCAACTAGGAAGAAAATTAATCTTTTGACAGCTCCATACAACCTGGAAATTAAAGATCAATCAACCCAAGAATGATGAATTACACATGTATCTTGCTTTATAAGATAACGTGGATAATACTAGACAGTATTAAAGAAGTGAAATGTAAAATCCGCTGTGCTATTGTGTGAACCAGCCTCGTGTATTGAATCCTGGCAGGTTCATTTCATGTGAGACATTTAAGAGAACTGAGAGAAGATTGTACTACCTTAACAGAAATCATCTTCTTCTAAGGGAGTTTCTGATGTTGGAGATGATAGTGAATCACTCGCTGATTCCCTGGCATCGATCAGCATTGCAATGACTTCACGCATGGTAGGCCTGTTGAGAGGGGAGGAGCTGGTACAGAACATTGCAATTTTAAGTACTAAAGACATTTCTCTCATCGTCCTTTTCTCGCTAAGATCAATCCGTTGATCATATATGTCAGATGTTGTTACTAATTTAGAAATCGATCTTCTTGTCCAGGTTACTAGGTCACCTCCATGATCAAGAGGTTGGACAGGGGACCTTCCAGTAATCAGTTCCAACAAAACTACCCCGAAACTATATATGTCACATTTCTCTGTCACTTTCATCGTGTAAGCATATTCTGAAACAAAAAAAGGAAACATCAATCGATCATATTAATTTTTCAGATAGTTGTCAAATAGTGAAAGAAAGCTGTTATCGGAATCTTGTAAATGATACTCGTACCAGGGGCAATGTAGCCATATGAACCAGCAACAGCAGACATCGATTTTGAGAAGGGGAAGTCGATCAACTTTGCCAAGCCAAAATCTCCAACATGAGCCTCGAAATATTCATTAAGCAAAATGTTGTTTGATTTTATGTCGCGATGAATGATTTGAGGCTTACAGTCATTGTGAAGATAGCATAACCCCTCTGCAGCACCAAGAGCAATTTGGTATCGGGCATTCCAGTCGAGAATACAATCTTTCTCCTTCCTATTAAGTACTTCTCCCAGACTTCCATTCGCCATGTACTCGTATAAGATAAGATTGCTGTCCTGGTGGTAGCAAAAGCCATAGAGTTTCACAATATTTTTGTGCCTAATCTTTCCCAAAGTCGAAATTTCAGCACAAAAACTGTTGTCTGAGCTGGCTCCTTCTCCTCTGGCTTTCAACTTTTTAACTGCAATCACTTCACCATTGGTCATTACAGCCTTGTAGACAGTTCCACAGGCTCCCTTTCCTAGGACCGCGCTGTCTGAAAAATTCCCTGTGGCTTCAACAAGGTCCATATATGTGAAATCTTCCTTTGGAAAGTAATAGCCATCCAATACATCAGGTTTCGGTTGATCTTCAAGTGAAACAAAAGAAGGTTTACGATGCCTGATAGCCCAACAAACACTCACAATAAAAGTCAAAGAGATCAGGCCTATAGTAAGTGAAACAATGCTGACTATTTTTTCTTTGGAAGAACCTTCCTTCAACCAGCTAGGGTTTGGAGCAGATGTAGGGGCTGGAAATGAATGGCAATGATTTGAACCTAATATGCATAATCCATTGTTTCCAGCAAAATTGCTGGAGTCCATCCTCTGGAAAACCGGGGTGTTTGGCACCGTTCCCACCAGATTATTATTAGAAAGATTGCATACATTTAGGCTCATTAGTGCTCCTATTGAACTAGGAATTTCACCACCAAGCTGGTTGTCATTCAAGTAAAGTGATATTAGCATCTGCAGGTTACCTAAATTGCTCGGGATTGATCCACTGAGATTGTTATGACTGATATTCAGAGCAATCTGAAGAGAAGTTAATCGACCTAGCTCGAATGGAATGTTTCCCGAAAGGAAATTTCCACCCATTTGCAATTCTGTCAATCGAGCTAGACCCCCTAAAGTTCCTGGTATTGGTCCCGTCAACGTGTTATCAGATAGTTTCAGCAGTTCCAGATTCACTAGCATCCCAAGCTTTCCTGGAATGGGGCCACTGAACCAGTTTCTGCTAAGATCAAGCCTCTGGAGCTTTATACAGTTTCCCAACTCTTGAGGAATGCTTCCAAAGAGCCTGTTGGACGACAAGTTGAATGCAACGAGCTTTACAAGTTTCCCAATCTCTGGAGGAATCTGGCCAATGAATTGGTTATCCGACAACAGCAGCCTCTCTAAGGTAGTAAAATTTCCCACATCTGAAGGTATCAATCCTGAGAATCGATTTTGATAGAGCTCAAGTGCTGAAAGGTTCTGAAGTTTTGTGAATGCAGTAGAAAGACATCCCGTAAAGAAATTGTCTCCCAGCATTAGATGCTCGAGAGATTTGCAAGTTTTTAAACCACGAGGAATGTTCCCAGACAACTTGTTTGATCCCAGGCTAAGAAAAATCAATTTCCGAAACCTGCATGTATGTTTTGGTATCCTGCCCACAAGATTATTCATGGACATGTCAAGGACAGTGAGGCTGCTATTAGCCCCAATAAATGGAGGAATGATACCTTCAAGATTATTGTCAAAAAGTTGAAAGTTCTCAAGGAACCTGAGATTTTGAAACTCAATAGGAATTAAGCCTGTCAAGTTATTTATGGACAAATCTAGATTTTTGAGTTGCTTCAACTTTCCAAGCTCCTGTGGGATATTTCCCTGGAGGAGGTTCTCGAAGAGATGAAGCAAACGTAGATTAGAAATTTGGCCCAAGTTGTCTGGAATAACTCCTGTCAATCTATTTTCAGAAAGATCAATCTCGACTGCATTTGAACAATTCCCGAGTTCTGGTGGAATAGTTCCATTCAATTGATTAGTGTACAAGTACAATCTTTTCAGATGAGGCAACTTCCCAATTTCCTTGGGAATGGTTCCTGAGAACGAATTTGCATGCACTGCAAGTAATTCCAAGCTAGTAAAATTACCTATTTGAGGAGGAATTTCACCCGAAAACATATTTTTCCAAAGAATCAAGCTCGTGAGACTCTTAAGTTTTTGTAGCTCGATAGGAAAAGGACCCTCCAGCCTATTTTCTGCCAAACCTAGGACTTCCAAATTATCACAGTCAGTGATTTCAGCAGGAAGTGGACCAGATAAATAATTTCGACCTGCCCTGATAATCCTAAGAGTTTTCAATTTCCCAATGGATGAAGGAATTATTCCGGTTAGATTGTTACTATAAATGGCAAGCTCCTCAAGTAAGGTTAGATTGCCAATTTCCTCAGGGATTTCTCCAAATATATAGTTCTCACATAGATAAAGCTTTCTGAGGGAAGTAACATTGCAGATTTGGGTAGGAAACTCTCCATGGAATCTATTTGTGCAAAGGTCTAAAGTTTCTAGATTACGAAAACAATTGAAATCATCAGGAATTGGACCGGAGATAAAGTTTTTTGACACATTCATCACGACTAAGTAAGGGAGTTTACAAATGATTGAAGATAAAGAACCAGACAAATTAAGGCCGTTAAGACGAATCGAAGTTACCTTAAAATCAGCTAAACACCCTATACCTGTCCAATTGCAAGGATTTGAATCCAAAAAACTCCAGCTTTGAAGATTATGATAAGGGTCTCTAAGGGAATTTTTGAACTCCAAGAGAATATTCCCCTCATCATTTAATGACTGAACAAAAACAATTAGGCAAAAAAAATGTAATGCAAAAATCAAATACTTTTGGCTTTCCATTTATGAGGAAGAAAATCTAGTAAGACTCTAACAACAACTAAGCCTTTTTCTCAATAAATTTACTGTATTTTCCAAGCAACTAGGAGTCGAAGAAGAATGAAATTCAATAGAATATGGCCATGATTCTGCTGTGTATTGGAAGAGGAAACTTTAAGGTATGCCTGAGACAACTTTAAACAACATGAACTGTCCCAACAATGTGAAGTTACTTACATATACAGGACAGTCATCAAGAAATTTCTGCAGCTAACATATTATTCAGAAATTCATAGCCAGATTGCTTCAAGACAGGGATAAAAATTAAAAAGAAAAAGAAAAAATTCTGATGATCCTAACAAGTCTAAAAGCATATAGTTCAATAGAAGTTCAAGAAAACTAAAACAGGAAAATTGGATTTTATCTTTGAGCCAATGAAAGCATGGAAACTGAACAACCATATAAAGAGCAATAAAAGAAGAAAAAGAGAAGTGATAAGGATGAGAGAGAAAATGTTGTAGGGAGAGGGGTGCGTGGGACTGGTTGACAAGGAAAGAAGCTGGAGAAGAACCGTGAAACTGTGAAAGTCACAATCCAAAGCAGCAAGAATTAAAGGGTCAACCATTACTTTACAGTGAATGTGCATGTGAGTGTGTGTGTGTGCAAATTCAGAAACTGCACTACTCATTTTCTTCTGTTATTGGTTGAATTTTTTATGGAATAATCTGTTGCTTTATACCATGTATGTTCATGAATAGTGACAGAGATTAAGATTGGACAAGAAAATACTAGGATTACAATCTCTTCCATGGTTTCTGAGCCTTAAAATATGGGATGAAAATTGACAAAAGGAACTGTACAACATTAATTGGTTATCTTTTTCTTTGCTTCTGCAAATGGTCTGAAATGTCATGATTTGCATGTAGACAGTTAGTAGGTGAGTTGTTAGTGGATGGATGAATTGGAATTATCTTTGTTGGGTTTTGCCGACCTTTGTGACTTTGGGCAACCTTGGATAATTCTAAATCAACAGTAATTCTCGTATATATCTAGTAAGGTTTTTGTTTTCTAATGGCCAAATGATTTCTGATGAAGTTTGATCAATTAGTTGGATACATTTATTAAATTGAATCTGTAATATTATTATTTCCTAAGTAGTTGAATTTTTTATTGCGAAAGAAAGAGAAAAAATGAAGAAGACAAGAATCACTTTTATCTCTATTCTTTGCATTTTTAATTCTTCATGCTGACATAGAAATTGTTTGGCAACTTATTGTTAACGTTTGTACGGTCATAAAACCAGCTAGGTTTGTTTGTTTGGTTGTTAAAGATAGGTGGAGCGATTGTATTCGACTTTGACAGCCAACTCAATTCTCTACAGTCCGATCTCTAAATTAATTCTTTATAATTGATAGCCTCTGACATTATATAAAAACTTCATAAACTTGATCATGTTCTATATGCATAATTTAGCCCTGTTTGATTCCTATATTTTCAAAAATTCATTTTTCTATCTCTTCTTTTCAACCACACATTCTTCAATAAAATAATATTACACGTAAACCCAAATTTTTTTCTTAATTTTTAACCACATATTCTCCATAAATCAACTATTCAAAATAAATTCTCCCCCAAACTAAAAATCAAACAGGGCAATATTTCTAATATCTAAGAAGGCCCCTGTTTGACCTACATTCTCATTTTCATTTTCATTCTTCTACTCCTTTTCAACCACACATTCTTCAATAAAATAATATTTTTCATCACATCAATAATTTTTCCTTCTTTTCCAACCACACATTTCCTATCATATTACTATTTCAAAATTCATTCTTCCCCAATAATCTCCATCAAACACACTCTAATTCATAAAACTATCGAAAAAAATTAATTAACATGATCAGGTTGCTTGGAGAACCATCTATCTAGATAGTTTCATAGTCCCTTATAAACTATAATACGGGTGAAATTTAAAAGGTCAGGAAGAGAAATACACAAGTAAAGAGCACCTAATTTATCTTTATAGACGAAGGGCGATCATCATTCATATCTTCTATGACTTCGTCTTCATGATGGTTTTGCAACAATAAAATTGCTGTCAGACATTCATATCATCTTTGTGACAATACTATAAGCATTCCTCCCCAGTGACAGATTCAAAAGTTTATCATACTGCAAGAATTCTTAAAACTTTCTTCTTGCTTACTTTCATCTAATTCATTTCTCTCCCAATTAATGACCAATTCAAGGTTAAAAATGGATTCAAATTTAAGAATATTTTAATGTATTGCAGTACTGTCCCAAAAATAACTTCTCAAAATAGCGTCTTGCCCAACTTTCTATTTTTTCTTCCTTTTGTCATTAAGATTCACAATTTCTCTGATTCATGCTAAACTTCCTGCAACTAGGAGATGCCTTACACAAACAGTTAGGAATTTAATTCGCATACAATGTTAAAGCTACTTGTATTTAAAAGCAAATTGGAACTTGGTTGATATTACAAGAAATACTTTACATTTCCAGATCTTGAAAATGCAGTTGTCATATTTAAGGAGAAAGTAACATTGGCAAAGAGTAAAGTAAACGGCAGAGGAGGATAAGAATGAGATTATAGTCTCAAGTTGCTAGCATAGGGTAATAGAGTTGAGAAGCTCCTCTCATCAAAAGAATCCTAACTGGGTTCGAGCTTTTTCCAGCCCATTTTCATTATCTGACTCCTTGTATCTACAATTCAATTGAGAAATTCCAGGGTTTATATGGTTCCAGATTTTGCTGAATTACAAGTGTGTACTGAAAATAATCATCTCCTCAGTAACATTAAGTTTGATGTAGTAAATTCTGATTCAAAATTGTGGTGTTCCACATTTTATGAATTGGATTCAAGCTTTACCCAGTCCTCATTGAAGTTGACCACTGATTTATCCAGCTTTACTTGTTTGAAGTTGGAGATGAAACTAGTGGTATTGATTGAGCAGCGTCGTCTGTACTAACAACTCGAGAAGCTTCCTTTTTTAACTTGTGGTTATTGTATGCAGCTACCCCTACAATGGCTGCACAGGAAGCCAGAGTAATAGTCAGTGCATTTATGTGTACTAATCTGTTTCGAGAGGTTAATATGAATTCTTTTGCCCATTTGTCAAGTATACAACCAATCAAAGCTCCAAAAGGGTTGCTAAATTAAGCTAATCTATAAGATAAAATAAACAAATCAATAAGATCTCAAGCCTATACAGCACGCCATAATATACCATCCAACAGTGACATCAAGACTCGTGTTGATATGTGGCTATATTTTCCCTTAAATTTCTTATCAATGATCTGCATGTCACTTTTTGGTTCACACTAGCTTCATCACTAAAACTTGACTTAAAAGAGTGTTTGGTGGGGATTAAAATTAGATTTTTTAGTAGATTATGATAAAAGTTTTTGAAATGTCTGATTGAAAAGTTGTGGGACCCATGAAAGATGTGGTTAATATTGATTGTTTGACTTTGATTTAAATTAAAATCAAATTTTAGACCAAGAAAACAGGCTCTAAGGCATGAACTGAAATTGCATGACAATATAAAAAAGAGTGGAGAAATGGAAGCCTCTGAGGAATGCGAGGAAAACACCAGCTTTTGTGGTACATTTAAGGGAAACATCACAATGCTACGTCATTTGCTAGCTAAGGATGATATGAGAGTACACTTAGCAGGGAAAAATGATACTTACCAATTGCATAACCAAACAGATTAATAAGTGTCAGCTTTGTATCTGCAAAAAGAATGGCTGAGAGTAGAACTACAACCCAATCCTTGACAACTCCTGCCACACGAATAGTCAAAGCACTTGTATGCGAGATGACAAGGAAGACTGAAAGATTGAGGGCAAAAGTACAAAGAGAATTAAGAGTCAGAACAAGAGGTTTGAAGTTCCATGTCCCCTGTGCATCCATCTTCGACTTCTCCAGAAAGATCCAAGGAATTAATAGGCAAATAGCACTGCACAATGAACCAAGATTTTAATTATTTGACCGACTATAAGCTCGAATAGATTATTAGCACAGGTTCCAATATTTCAAAGGATAAACTACATGCCTGCAGGGGCTAACGTAGTACATCACAGTTATGGGGTTTAGTTTGAGACCCTTCCTTTTAACCAAAATCTCCATAAATATTAGCCTCAAAGCTTCTCCAACAACACCTCCCATTTGGTAAAAAACACCAACCCAGCTAATATTTACTTCCCCATATGAAGCTACCAGTACACCAAAACTAATCACTGACATTATCATAAGCATCCTGCAGCTCATCATTTCAAGTCCAGCTGCTACACCAAGAATGAAAACAGCAACTGGCACTGAAAATGTCATCAAGAATGAGATCAGTAACACAAGTAATATGTAGGAAAACTGCTACAGAAATTAGGTATAGACAAGCCAAATCAATTTCAACCTATAAAACAAAGAGTAGTACTTACTGATTGCTTTCAACATTTGAGCAAATGAAACGGATATATAGAGGTAAGCAGTGTTTCCAAGCCAAAGAGTCATAGCAAACATGGCACCAATTGGTATGACTGAAGATATATATCTGAACATTCAAAACTCAACTTGGTAAAATAATTCTTGCAATCATCAGATTTGAAAAAAAAAAAAAAATACAGATCAAATCTTTTTTTTTTTAATGGATAATCTTTCATTTTATTAATCAAATGATAATACACAAGGTGTGCATAATCAATTTAAACAGGATAAAAACACAATAAAATTATGCAATCACTATATCAGGTTAGTAGTCACTACATTAAACCAATTATACAATGTCAGATAAAATAATTTCCCATACTGCTCTGTTGATCGTGCTTGATCTTCAAAATAGCGGTTGTTTCTTTCTCTCCACACACACCATACAATGCACCCTGAAATGAGATCCCAGACAAGTTTACTATTCTTGTCTCTAAGTTTTCTCTTCCATGCTTGCATCGCGTCTTCTATACGCCTTGGCAACACCCAATTCATCTATTGAGCAGCCAAAATATCGTTCCACAGCCAACGCACACCATTGCATTGAAGAAAACGGTGGTCAATCGTCTCCTCATCCCTCATACACATATAACACCGCTCTGTAACGTAATAATCTTTTCTTCGAAAATTATTCACCGTTAACACCTACCCCCCTCACAACTGTCCACAATAAAAATGTCACCGTGGAGGCAATTTGTATTGCTATACCCTTTTCCAAGGGAATGAACTCTCCACAGATTCCAATAAGGATCTGAAATATGTGCGAACAGAGAAAATACCATTTATTGTCACCCTCCACCCGCTACAGTCGTCCTCTCCTACCCGAATGTGCACCTCATGCAAGCAAATCTAACACAAGGTCAAATCTAACACAAGCAAAGTGGAAATGTTGAAAAGAAAAACAAGTCCAAGATTGAAAATCCTCCTTCATTTTTTCCCTTTAACTCAGTGATAAACTCGTAAGATGTTGCTAGCATCAATAGAATGTTCCTTTTTTGTTTCATGTTCTCATATGGGGGGGACGGCAGAGCATTATATTAATGACCCAAAGAGGTTCAACCCATTAATAAAAATTTATCAATTCTATATATGGTTTATCATCCTAGAATAACATATGCAACTTCGAATATCAGACAAAAAGAGTACTCACATTTGCAAAGTCATCCCTTCTTCAACTTTCATAATCTGCAAAGAAAACATGAACAAAAATTTTAGCGAGAAGTAATAGTCACGACTCATGAATAACAATATCCAAAAGATGAAACTTACCATCCTGTCATCATAATTACCTTAAGAACTTTAGTAAGAATAAAACATAATACAGAGGAGAAGACCATGTGAAGTAGGGTCAGACCAAGAGGATAAGGAAAGTTAATTTCCTTTGATGAAAGAACCCACTGCATTTTTATAAAAAAATGAAAGTATATTAGCATGTGAACAATTTTGCAATCAACTATCTGCCTGCAACATTAAAATAATGGCAACCACAAACAAATTGGCAATGGTAATTGATTATTTTTGTTGTTTTAACTTATTTTCCACTTTTACATAGAGAGAAGCAGAAGAAAAGGCAAACAGAATGGTTATAAAGCTGAATCTCTAGCAACGTCTTCTGGGAACATACAAGAGCATATCTTGCACATGCACCCACACCTAAAAAGCACCGATACTTGTAAACTTGTTACATACCAGTATCCGATACGTATCTAAACTTTGATACTCTTCGATACCTTCCAATACGTAATGGATACTGACTTTTTAATTATTTTATATATTTTTTTATTTTTAAAATTTTTGATATGTATCCGATACATATTTTTTAATTATTTTATATTTTTATATAATTTTCAATACATATCCGATACCTCTAGGTTCATATGCACTATTTACAAAATATTGCTTTGAAACTTCTTATGTAACCTTCTTCAACTAGTGCATTCATGGTTCATATGCACATTTTACAAAACATTCATTTGAAACTTCTTATGCAACCTTCTTCTTTATCTAGTATTGAAAGAAATTGGAATACGTAATCTTGTACATTTTACGAGAAGGAATAAAATAACTTTACAACCAGCTGAAAAATTAGTTTTCGTTTATAGCAATTTGCGTCTTTTATTAAGAAAATTAGATCTCTATTCAAAAGGAGAATCCAAAATGTAGAACATTGTCGAAAACTCATTTGATACTCTTGAAGGAGTTGGACTGCATGAGGTTGTTAATCTATTTAGATGAGCCGGAGCTAGAGAATGTTATTTTTAATAATAATGAAGAAATTGATGTTGATAATGTTGAAGAAAATGAAGTTTCGACAATTAATGATTAAGATAAAGTGCTATAGCATTTTATTTTATTTTTATCATCATGCTTTTGTATTAATATTTTTTTATATTAATAAAATTATGTTGAATTTTATAACACATATCGGCGTATCCTAATTTTTTCAAAAAAGTTGTATCTGTGTATCCATATCGTATCCGAATTATATATCTGTATCCGTGCTTCTTAGACCCACACACATCACGCGTGCATGCATGAGCATGAAAGAAACATTAAACATTGAAAAGCTCCACTGGGATCATATATTACATAAAGAGCGAATGTTCTAAGAGATCTCCAAGAACTTTAAATTTAAAGAGCATCTTGTGCATAATTGAGAGCAACTTTAAATTTCAAGAGAAATTTTTGACACGCTAGTATTAAAAAGCAACAAATTTTAGCAGTTGGTGGTGAACTTGCTTTCCACAATTGAAAATTCATTGATAGTACATTTTTCCTATATATCCTCTACTCTCTACCAAACTCTTTATTTTACATTTTTCAACAATCATTTATTTGTCCCTTTTTTTTTTAATTAAGATATATTTAAGATGATAATAGGTCAAATATGTAAAATTTTAAATATAATTTAAATAATTTAAGAAGCGAAGCATTGAAACTTGAAATTTATTAGATCCAATCATTGTAAAATACAAATAGAGAGTGCACTTGGCTCTCAAAATGTTGAGAGCCAAATCCACCCTCCATTTTGAAAATTTGAACTGAAAGCATCTTTGAAATAAAAAGCATCTTACATTAAAAGGGTCTCAAATAAATACTAAACCAATGGTGCATAAACTTTACAGATCTCCAAAGGTCAATAAGAGGCATAAACCTTGAAAGTGAAAATGATTATAGTATCCCAGAGGCAAGCAGAAAATAAAAAGATTTCAGCAGAAGACAGGACTGCAAAATGTCACAAGTATGAATTAGCCTTGAAAATATATGACTGTGAGTGTCTCTCTTTATCATTGGATGACATAAACACATCCAGAAAGCCTTCCATAATAAAAGAAAATGCCTACAGAAAGAAGGTACAATGCAGTCAAGCATTTCCCTTAGGTAGTACTAACGTATCACCATTTTATTCACATATACAGAGAAGAATCCCATGGAGCACCAAAGACTATGAGTTTCCATTTTTTTTCTTGTACAGGGTAGGGTACAAATCTATCTTTCTGAGTAACAAAGAATTACATTTAGCATAAGGACAAAATCTATAAACATCTATTCCCAAAATTGTCAAGAATAATTTTTAGTTGCAGACTGCAGTTGAGTCATCATGTCATGCGGTGGCTTTCCTAAACACACCAAGTCAATCTCAATAACATGTAATTCTTAGTCAGTACAAATATCCTACATTAATGACTTATGTCACTTAATCACTTCCAATAATCCTACTTTAACAGTTTCGATCACCCCAGTTAATCATGCATAAGTACTTAAAGCATTACAAAGAAAAACTACTTATTAATAGAATCGATCTAACCACGTAATTCGATTTCTCATCTATTAACATATATCACCACGGTCCACGCCATGCCAGGGAAAATGTCAACTGATGAAGCATTTGGGTAACGCGCTAAACTGCTTCCTTAGTATGTCAAAACTGGTGTTGCTCGTTTGCATTATGCTTAGCTTAACTGGGTATAATTAATCAAACACTTGACAAACTTTTCCTCTAATCGTACTGTTGTAGAACGCTAAACAGCAAGTTATAATCAGGGTCATCACAATTCTTACACACGTTTACAGTCAAAGGTTATTGAAAGTAAGAATTTGAAAACCGCAATAGTACCTTGTTGAAGAAGATCTGGCCACTAGAGAGCGCGATATAGAGCAAAATATAGGCGTAGGTTACAAACCCTTCTCCGACCCGTTTACTGTTTCGATCCGCCATTGCTACCCAGTAAGTCAATTCACACGCAAATATTTAAAATCCCAACATACAAAAATCAGAGGATGAAATGGGCTCTTCCGCGACAGGGAGAGGGCAAAGAGTGTACTGTGCTAGAATAGCTGTGGAAAAAGTCTCCAGTGAGGGCTGACTCGTGGAAGATATTTGCATACATATATAAAACGGAAAAGGGAAACACAGTGTACAACCCCCTGACACGTTTAGACAGTCCACATGAATTAAAAAATGGATCCGTGTACATAATGATGTACACACAACTTTACACTTTCCTCACATGAGAATTCACATATAATAAAATATTTGTGGATTCATCTTCATGTGAAAGAAGTGTAATCTATTTAGTATATCATAAGGTGTCCAAATATATTAATCCTTAAAAAATTATGAACTCCTCATTTATGAGGCGACTATCACCCTTTTGTACACAAAAATGTATAACAAATATGATTTAACGAAAAAATGCTAGTGTACACACGAGGTTATAACACAAAAATGTATAACAAATATGATTTAACGAAAAAATGCTAGTGTACACACGAGGTTATAACTATCTGAATCACGAATATCTTATTGTATGTGAGTTTCCTAGGGGTATATATCCGTGTATATCATTATGTACATATAGTATTACCCTCTAAAATGACCCATGTTCTTTATCTTATTATTTTTCGCCTTTTTGTTGAAATAAACAGGAAAAAGAAATACATAATTAGCACATGTTTGGCAAAACCTAAATTTATTTAAATTGATAAAAAAAATACTTTTAATTTACATATTACTTAAAAAAATCAAATATTACTAACTATGGTTTTGGGGGAAATTTAGCCAAAACACGTTAAATTTGTCTAATGATAGCTACGTGTATAGTAGGTCGACTTGTGACATAGTAATCAGGTGTCTTGTGGCTGTCAATAATTACATTGGACTTGAAATTACACTTATTTCTTTATAATAAAAAGTAAGTCTGAAATATACAAATTAAGCATTTCTTTAAAATCTAGTTTTGTCAACTTGGGGAAGAAAATGTAACCAATAATTTCATTTAAATGGCAATGAAAATTCCATTCAAATTGATTTTCAGAGTACTTTAAAGCTGCACAGTTAGTGATGGACAATGAAAGACACGAGATCGATGTTGAGTATACGAAATGTTACATAAAGATTAAAAAATATTATCACTACAATATAAAAGAGCCTTAATTTCTTTGTCACGTGTCAACAATGTGTGTCCAACATAAATGGTGTCATTTGTCATTCCAGGTAAAAAACATAAAAAAAAAAGGACGCAGGAACTTCATTTTCTCACGCCATCATCCATACATCTATTTTCTTTCTTCGAAGAAAATCACTATGGAGTAAATCTTTTGGGTGGTTGAGTCGGGATAGTGTAGTTAATGGCGTGAAAAAAAAAATGGAAGCGGGTGCGGAGCATTGGCTTCTCCCCGCACTTGTTTTTAAATTTTTTTTTTTTCAATTTCTCCATTATCACACACATTTTCACACGCAACGACGGCGGTATCCAATTGTCATAACCATATTTTCTGTTATTTCTCCCATTTCTAACCCCTCTTTTTCTTTTCCCAAATTTCACTCCCCAACATCCTTTAATTCCTCCTATGTTGCTAAAAACCCTTCCATTAATTTCACATCTCCAATAAATTAATGGATTTTGGCCATATGATGAATTTTGGCCGTTTGAATTCGTCTACTAAGTCAAAACGGCCTTTAAAATTTCTGATTTCATTATTTTCAGTATTTATTTATTTTGCTGGTGAGTTCTCTAGCTTTCAATTAATATTTAGTGGTAGCGTGGATTGGGCCTACTTGCTAGACATCGATTTCATCTTCTATACTAATTCATCTCTTCTAAAATGTAGTGGAAGCAATTGTTTTAATATGTCTATTTTTTTTATTTTAATTAGAATTGAGTGAGAATATATTTTTTATTCTTCTAAGTTTTCAACGAGTTTGTAGTTTGTGTATTTTGATTTGTCCTCGTTTGTCTGGTTTGAATCTTGAAATAGTTTACTTCACTATGTCGTTTATTCTTATATGATTTTTCTGTACAACATTTGTAGCTATTGAAGAAGACATCTGCCAAACAATCCATGAAAAATGCATCCCCTATACAACAATGTCGTCACTCACTGGAACAGGCAAGCCATGATTTTGGAGTATAATTGAAGTTTCTATGTTGTATTCTTTTTCAATTTTTACAAATTTGACTTTTGGTGACTTTATAAATTTCAGTCTTATTACTCTTTTTGTTTACGAATTTTCAAGTTCAAAAAGAAAGAAAAATCACTTATACTATCAGCATGATTCATGATATTGATGCTTAAAACTTTTTATCTATGGGTCATGGTAAATTGGTTGCTTTTTTTAAAATGTCTACTCCATTTGACTTCCTTGGAAGCGTTCACAGAGAAATATTTCAAAGTTTAATCGATATGAAGTCCTTTCCCCTGTTATTAGAGGTGTCATCTCATTTTCAAGATTTTCTTGTTTTTCTATTTTCTTGTCAATTTCTTCTCAGCTGGACAAATCCTTCACTCGACTGTCTGCACGGTCTTTGAAAATGACGTCCTCTCATTCTCCCCTGCTGGTAAAAATAACGTCTTTTAATTATTTTGCTATTTTTTATCAATATTTTTACACCCTTGTGGGATTTTTCCATCCAATTGTGTTCTTATTGCATTCAAAATGTTTTATTTACTTATTGGGTTTTTCTCCTTTGGTTGTTAGTTCGTTTATTTTGCTCAGCACCTAAAAGATTGCAATTTATAAGGCTTAAAATGGGGGAAATTCTATAAGCTAATAATCCATCAAATTCATGCTCTGATAGGTAAAGTAGATGGGTAGGGTCTGTTTGGTAATTCCTACACTAAGGTTGCTGAATTTGCAAAGTCTATATACAAGCGCCAAGAATTGATTGGAAATTTATGAACGCATAGGTTGTATCTCTAATAGTCATGTTATAAGGATGACTCCCTTGGCTTAGTTAAGATTATTTTTCTATATAGCCCCTTCATTATCTCTGGTGTTGCATCTCAAGACTTCTATGAATTATTCTCAGCATTTTTGCAATTTTTTATAATTTCATTACCTCTCTACTTACTGATTTCAATTTGATTATATGTATATGCTGGAGTCATGTCCAAGTTGATATAAGCAATGTATGACTGCAAGCATTATATGACTCTACATTATATAAGGGATTCCTACTGCAATTGATGGTTTTGGTTATTATCATCATTATTACAGCTTAGAACTCCTTAACTGATTTCAAAATCTTCAAAACTTGGATCTTTCTCACACAAGCACATATAGGGTGGCAAAATGGTCAAATAGTTCTTCAGCTCGTCGACTTGGCTCGTCAAAACTCGACCAATGGGCGGCTCAAGCTTGTTTTGGGAAGAGCCCGAGCCCGACCTATGATTTCGCTAAGGCTCAGCTCATCGAGCTTGCGAGTAGCTCATGGGCAGTGCTAGCGAGCCTAAAGCTCACGAGCTCATGAGCTGAACTCCAGTTCACTGTTAAGCATGTAAATTAAGAACAACTATGATTTCTCAAATTAACAAATTTTTTTAAAAAAAATTTACTTCTTCACGGGGCAGGTTGGGGGTGGGTTTTTTTGCCATCTTTAGGATGGATGAAGAGGGTGTTTAACCAACTTAAAAATAATAATTTAAGTTTTGTCAAACATGTGTAAAATATACCCCTTAAGTTGACGTTTTTTAAATTAGCAAACATGTTTGGATAAGCAAATTTTCTCGCACTTCTAAGATTAAAAAAAAAAAAAAAAACTGTTATATTTGTGTAAAAATAAGTAATTTATTTATTTTAGCTTTGATTAAGAAAAAAGTTATTTATTATAAGCAGCTTTAGTCGTAAATTATACTTGTGGGTTTTCATGAGTTGAAAAGGATGAAGAGAGAATATGGGTTTTAATTTGTCTCACTACAGAAAAATGCGGCATTAGAGGAACAAAATTTCATTCACTAATGCCTTATTTATATTGGTAACAACTCGATGAAAAATTTTCATTGATAAAATCCATTGGTGAAAATAGCATCGGTAATATACCGACGAAATGATAAATTGTCGATAATTAGTGATGAAATAACTAAGAAATTCTCCATCGATAATTATGGCGAATTGACTCAACAACATAATTTCCAACATATTGCCACCAAAACTTACGGCCAAGCACGCCCAATGAGTGTGTCAGGTGAAGGATCATAGATAATGTGATGAGACAACCATAGCTAGGGAAAAAGACTAAGCGGTGCAATGCCAAGGTTAGGAGCTGAAGGATAGATGCAATCGAGGGACAACCTATAAATTGAAGAAAATGAGAAGAGGCGTCTAGAACCTTCTAGAAAAATTGTGGACTCTTGTGAAAAAAACATTTTTAGATTGTTCTATGCAGATAAATTGCAGGAAACATATATCCGTTCTAGAATTCTCTCGTGCATATTGTAAAGTAATCTTGAAAATTTGGCCCAGTTTTGTAGAAATTAAAATCCAGTAACTTAATTAAAATTTAATAATTAATTTTAACCACATGATCCACAACTTTTCAACAACACATTTCTTCAACCTTTATCAAAATTTATTAAAAATCTGATTTTAATCCCTATCAAACAAGAGCATAATGTAGCTTAGGAACATCAACTGTTCAAATGAGGTTAGGAACATCTATCAGTCATATAGGCTAACGAGGCCTTATTTGTAACCAAGCTAAAAGAGCTTGAGCATAACTAATTGAGCAACCAATAAGAGGATGATGCTAATAGAGAGATTGATGCCCCTGCTTTCTTACTTCTTCATATTGGATGATTTCATCCAAAAATAAATTTTCCAACCGAGTTGTGCTTGATGCATATAAGGGTGTCCATCTCACTCATATGGGGCGAGATGGACACCTGAACACTCTTATGTACACCAAGATTTATCATTTCCAAAATCAGTTGTCTCTCAGACTCCAACCGTAGGTGTTTGGAAATAAAATTAGCGTTACGTTGAATTTGTTCAGGAAGAATACTGTCCAAGTTTCTTTTCTCGTGGAGATCAGGTTGTTTGGAGGGGATTAAAATTAGATTTTTTAATAAATTATTATAGAAATTTTTGAAATGTGTAGTTGAAAAGTTGTGGAACTCATGAAAAATGTGATTAATATTGATTCTTTGACTTTGACTTAAATTAAAATTAAAATTAAATTTTAATTCGAACCAAACAAGCTCTCGCATTGTTGAATACATGAAACATCATGCAGTTGTGAATGCAAATTCAAAAGTCATTGATCAGGACATAGATGTGATGAATGTCAAATTTGATGAATTTAGAAAAGTTTATGAGTCAATAGTATTACAACAAAAGAATAAAAACATATTTTAAGTAATATGTGAGTATTTTATAAAAAATGAAAAATATGGAAATAATAAAAATTTACAAGTGACACCGATGATATTTTGAACAAAATCATGAAAACGTTGTCATCGAAAATCGCTAACGAATGTGCATCGATGATCACCAATGATATAATTATTGATAATTACATTTATATCTCCAAAATATATTGATTCACATAAAATCACTATTAGTCATACAACCAACAATCACCAATGACTTCTCGTCGGCAATTGAAGCATAATCAATGGTTATTGACAACATTATTGGTGGCATCATTGTTGTTAAACATTGATTAGCATGTGTAGATGACGATCAATATATTGTTATCAGTAATTTTGTCTAACACAACAGTCGATATTGATTCAATCAAATTACCAATTATTGTACTGTTGGTGATTGTTCGCTGAAAATTATACCGCAAGCGCACGGATCGTGAACAAGTAATATAGTGGACTTTTTTGAGTCCGAATATCGATTCCACGAGGAATGTTACTTTGAAGTTACGTACTCTAATCGATTTTAGTTCTAACAACGACTAACACACACACACAATTAATATTCAAATTAAATTATAAACTAATAACTTATGAAACTAAACTAACAAACTAAAAAGATAGTTGAATCTTTGATTTGAAAGTGGTTGGAATTTATGATTTCACTTAACCTTTATTTCATTAACATCAATTCAATAACGTACATGCAAATTACCAAAATACATAGTTAGACCCGATTCTCCAATTTTAAATTAATATCCTCTTTCGAGCGATACTAACCCTAATTAATTAAATTATACCACATATTTCTATGTCGATACAAAATTAACCAATCGCATTAACTTGCTGTGAAAATACTCAACGGGTCACATAGGGTAGATGTCTATTTCTAGATCATCTAAACGCGTATAGTCGGAACCATACAAACCTATGGTATCAATTATTTCGGTCTAGCAAGTGCAACTATTTTTCAATAATTACACAAACAACCTAACCACAACATCTAATGATCAAGTAAATGAAGTGACTTTAAACTAATAATCAATACACCATTATTTTGATAACAAATGCATTTCTAACAATATATATCGATATTAATGAAATTAAAGTTAAGATTCAACATAAATTCCAAACCAATAAAACTTAATTCATCATATATAAATAATAACAAAGAGATTCTTTTACACAATACATACATATCAATTTTGGTAAAAATAATTAAGAGAAAGCAAAGACAAAGATAAAACCCTTGTAGTATGGCTTGAATTCTCCAATTTTTTCACCAAGTTCTTTGTTGTAGTCTCCTTGCTACTCACTTTGCATACCCAAGATGAACCAAAAATCAAAGAAACAACTAACTAAAAGAAAGAAAAAGAAAAGAAGCAAGAAAAGGGAAGAAAAACTAGAGAGAAAACCTAAACTAAACTAACTATTATCTAACTCCTAATATATTGAAAATGAGAGAGATATGGGATATATAATGCTATGTGAGACAACCCAAAATATCTCCATTAAACAAGTCCAAAATATTGCCAAAGTTGGCCAAAAACGCGTGGAAAGAAAAATAGACCGCCTTAGTATTTTATCTCTATGCGGCCGCATGGTGTAATTCCATGCGGTCGCATGGAAGAAACAAAATATGCATTTCACGTCCATGCGGTCGCATGGTTATAATCCATGCGGTCGCATGGACTTTTTCATATTTGCAGCTCAGGTCCTTGAACGTTCCGTCCTTACGCGATTTCATCCCCCATCTTTGATTTAGTACAATTTGGTCCTCATACTTTGAACTTTCTTTCATTTAAGCCCCTACCAAATTGCAGTCAAAGCCCTCCATCTTTTGGTCAAGTGCAAGTTAGTCCCCAACTTCACATTTTTGTGCAATTGAAGTCCTTTTTCACTCGTTTTGCCTCCGTTTCATTCCAATTCAGGGTTTTGGCCTATAAATACAAAAAGTACACAATTATCGATAGAAATATACTCAAATTTATCACAGTTAAATCCCTAAAAAGTGTCTAATAAGTGTGAAAAAGCGCACTTATCAGTGATCGCCGACTAAATTTCCATCAACGATTGTTTGCTCCTTATTTTTTTTTATTATTCTACGAAAGACCACCTAGTGACCCTCAAGTTGCTTGAGCTCTCTACGCGTGAGAAGTGTGAATTAAGCTCATGAAAATCACACACGTGAAAGCTACAAATTTTGAAAATGACTTAACATGATATTTGGATAAAATTTGTTGGTCTAATGAATGTATAATTAAAAATGAAGTATACCAAAATTTTTTTGCAAATAAAAATACCAAACAAGCCTATAACAAAAATTAAAAAAAGTGATTATCATTTGAATATTGTAAAATTAAAAGCTTTTACTTAAGGCAGTGATCATAGCTTTGTATTACATTTCTCTCCATCGTGCAAAAGTACTTCTCACGCTCAGCAAAGTTTCTCTACGCGATTTGAAAATGATCAAAATTAGCTGCGTCGATAACTATAATATTGAAAATGATCAAAAATCAATTGTGTTGATAACCAAAATTTCAATGTAGAGGAAAAAGTGTAGTTGCTTGGCAAGAACATTGTCCACATTCCATTTCGCTCCAACACCATGTCTCACTTCATTTTAAGTACATAAAGCTTCATGCTAATGTAGATGGGAATCTGGATTCCGCTGATCAAGATCTCAATGTGTTGAATGCTGATTTTGATCAATTTAGCCTTTGTTTGAGCCCCCATTTTCAAATACTATATATTTTTTTTCAAACTCATTTTCAATCGCATATTCTCTTAATAAAATAATACTACACACAAACGTAAAACTTTTTTTTTTTTTTTTTTTTTTTTTTTTTTTTACTTTTTCAACCACATATTCTTCAAAAATTCACTATTTGAAAATTCATTTTTACCAAATAATGGGGCTCAAATATGAAAAGTTGGTCATGATATCATATCTCCTCTCTGATTTTTTTATTATTTGAATTTAAATTAATTTGCTTAGGTTTTTCTGCACAATTATTATTAAATCTTTTTTTAGTTATGTAATTACTTTTTCGGTATGAGTTAGTTTTACGGATGCTATTGTTCGAATCGTATGTATAGTCGGTTTCTTATAATTTGAATATTTCATGTTAATTTTCTACTTGTCTATTGGTGAAGAAAATTGCGCTTTTGATTTTGATCGATCTTCAATAAATAGTTGTTTGGATTTACATTAACATATATAATTTTAAGCGTTGCGTTGATGCCACTGCAAAGAATGTTACTATCCTTGATGAGATCGATGATTCTGAACAACATCACGACAACATTTACGATTAAATCACTAACGAACGTGTACCGCGACGATCTTCAATAACATCATTATCATTAATTCAGTCTAAATTTCCAACATATATTGATTAAGTTAGAACAAACAAAAATCGACAATCACCAATGACTTTCGTCAATGATTGAAGCTCAGTCAGTGATTATCGACAACATTACTAGCAAAATCATCGTCAATAGTTGCCGATTTGGTGTGTAGATGATCACCAATGATGTCATTGTTGATAATTCTTTGACACACCAATCATTATTGATTTCAATTAGTATTACCACCTATTATATGTTGAGATCATCAACTAAATTTCCATCAATGATTTATTTTTATTATTGTTAGAAAGACTCAATGGTGACACTCAAATTGATTGACCTCTTTACAGGTGAGAAGAGCGTCGATAGTACATTTAAATAAATAAGTTCATCATTTTGAATAAATTAATTTACTCTTTTTACTTATAATTTCAAATTTTAGATAATAGGATTCAATAATCAATAAATTAAAAAAAATATTATCTAACACATTGCTAATACTTGATTTTGAAATGATTTTTACTTCTTTCTAGGTTTGAGTGCGAGAACCATTTTATTAAAAAAAAAATTGATTAAAACATCAATAGTATTATGCAGCAATATTTGTAGTAAGAGAATATTTGAGTTTAAAAGCTTCACTTTCTTCGTTCCTATTCTTGGACTTTTTCGATTTGAAAAAGATTCTAAGTTACAACTAGTGGACCTCTAAAAAGGCATCATATTCCTTGGAATATAGGGTTGATTGTTGAATTAAAACAGCCACGGTATCTTATCTTTTCAATTACTTGATGTAAGATTAGAGATGCAAATTGAATCGAGCTTGAACTATTTACTTCGATTGTTGTAAGGAAACAAATTTAACTAAACTAAATGTTCGATTCGATATATCTTACTTTTTACTCGTATATTTTTCAATATTTCTAGACAAGAGGTAGATTCTACACCAAAAAACTTGCATCCATTACCGAAATGGGACTCAACGAATTATTCATAGGAAAACAGTAAGTAGCTTAAAGTAAACCTTGAGACAGCAAATGAGAAGTACAAGACCTTATAAAACATATAAGTCAACATGTACGTACAAAAGTAAAACATGTAAATAGACTAAGTTCTAACTTAAGCGGTAAGACTTAAGAGTAAAATCTTACCAAATAGATGATATGTGATCGAGCCTCCTTTTGCGGGGAGGGATGGAATTCTTTGATCCCTTTTTGAAAAGAAAGAAAGAAAAAAGTACATGTGAAATGAACTAATTACTTAGAAGAAATCATCACTTGTTGAATGTGAAGAAGATGTATTAGTTTGAAAAAGTCGATATCTCATGAATCGTAATCTTGAACGCAAAATCATGCCAATGGAATGTACTCCAAGCCGGATATCCCATTGTGACGGAAAAATAACCTTGGCGCCTATGAACACTTCTACTTCGACCATCCGATAGTTTTGGACTTTAGTCCAATCCCCTCCTAGCTCATTGTAATTTTTTGTCGGTGGTAAATTTTTTTATGTGTAATTTTATTTTTCACACATTAGCTTGACTTTAAAAAATTCTAGTCCGGTCCTGAACTCACCTCTGATCAAAATCTATCAAAAATATAATTTTTATCCAAACCAAATGGTGGCTTAAAATATAATCCATTTATTAGTCAAAAAGTAAAATACAATAAAAAGGGATAATTCTATAATTATATTCTGCTTGACGGATTTCATTTGTTTTAAAAAAATTAAAAATAAAATTAAAGTAAGTATAAAAAAGTCATTTTAATAAATATTCAACTTTAATTTCTATCCATTAGGGACTTAAATGCACCGAGTTGTAAAGGTTAAGCACCCATGTGCAAAATACAGGTTGAAAGCCCCAAATGCACCATGCAGACTGCAGAGGTAGGAATACGAGTCTAATTTATCTTAAATTTAATGAGAATCAAAATTATAATTAATATTGTAGCATGCTCAATTATTTGCCAAGCCTTGTTTAAGTCCCATTTCTTAATCAAAATACATTCTTTGACAGTAATTTGATCATATATCAATCACACATTCTTTAATAAAATAATATTACACATAAATCTAAAATTTTTATTTTTATTTTTTAACCAGACGTTTTTCATCAATACACTATTTCAAAATAATTTTTTTTTATAAGAATGTGGCTCAAACAAAGAATAAATATATGAACAGTGTTATGTGTCGTCATGACGTATCCATCGTCAATGTTACCTAAATCCCTGTTTGAGCCTCATTCTTTTGGAAAAATACACTCTTAAATAGTGTTTTGACATCATTTCAATCACACAGTCTTCAATAAAATAATATTACATCCAAATTCCAAAAAATTTCTATTTTTTTAACCACATATTTTTTATCAATATATTATTTAAAAATTCATTCTTATGAAAAGAATGTGACTTAAACAACGGCTAAATATGAAATGATATGATTCATCATCATCACAATATAATGAGAAAAAAAAATGAATTGAAAGATTGCGACAAAAAGAGGCAGTTAACTTATGAAAGCCATATCTTTTTTCAATAGAAAAATAACAAACAAACAAAACAAAACAAAAGCCAAACTATCTTACGTTAGCTCCTTTCACGCGTGTATACTGTATATGTACAATTTTATATACAAATCGTCCCCTCCAATAAGAGACTGTCACTTGTCGATTTTGTCAAGTTTTTTGTTAAAATTTTTGTACTTGTTGCATAGTCAATAATTTAATGCATATATGCCATTTCGCTCCAGCCGCCCCTCCAATTGGAGTGTTATTTGTCGTCAAATTTTTTGTCAAGCATAGTCAATAATATAATGCATGTATGCCATTTCTCTCTTTCCTTCCTTTATGGCGATAAAAGAAGGGTACGGAAAGCCATAGCAAAGTCGCATGTTCCGTCCATATACCACCGCCACTTGCTATTGAAATTTGTTTAGAACACCTTTGGATTTTTTCGCATTTCATCTTTTTTTTTAGACCCTGTGTATTATTAACCGCTTTGATTACTATAGATCATCTAAATCAGATTTTTTTTTTCTTCGAGAGGAGCAACATAAAAAGATTGAAGTTTTAATACATTTGAGTCAGAATTTTTGAGTTTTCTTGATAAAAGGCTCTCGTTTTTGTTTGGGATTTTTTAATTTCATGATTGCTGGTGCAGAAGTGTCTGTTGAGACCTCAGTGGTGGAGATGGAGTACCCTGCTGCTGTTCCTGTTGCTGTTGAGTGTTCATCACCAGAAAAAACAGACACTGCCAGTGAAAACAGCACTGAAAAAATGGCTAATTCCAATGCTAAGGAGTCTGGGGAAAGGGATGTAACTGGTGGTGGTAAGGACTATGATTCAGATTCAAAATCAGAACTGCAAATGAAGGATATTGTTGACATGCTGAAGAAACTCAAATTGAATCCCCTGGCTAAGGAATTCTTTCCTTCCTCTTATTATCCCGGCCGGACGGGGTGCAGAAATTTTGTGCTAGCGGATAAGAACTCCGGCATTAATGGTTCCCCAATAAACCGTAGGGTACAAACTGTTTTTCATTTGAGTGATATTTACGGTGTCAATTAAGAAATTGATTGATTATACTTTGTAATTCTTTTGATGCTTGACATTTAATCGATTATTATCTTCTGTTTGGGCTTGGTCGTGTGATATAGAAATGAATTCTTAGTGTTCGTTTCACATTTCTCTGATTTTCTGATTTAATAGTTATCCAAAATAAAATTCCACGGCTTGAGAAATATTAGTTCATAGAATTTACGATGGATTCTATCTTTTAATTGGTGGATAAATTTTAAGACTTTCCCTCTGTTATTTATTTATTTTTATTTTTATTTTTTTTGTCTGTGGTATTGGAATTCTGACGATCTTCCGTGTATAAATGCGTCTTTTTGTTAGTTGCCAGGTGGGAACTGAAATGTGTTCGCTGAAGACGGAACAAAATATGCAGCTTTGATACATGAATTGTTTGCATGGTTTTGAAACTATAAGAAATGATTAGTTCATGTATGAATATGGAGCTTTGATACATGAATTGTCATAAAGCAATCAATTTCTTAGCTCTAACAGTGTAATGGATAAATGTTTTTAGGATTTATCAGTGTAAAAGTTGATTCCCAATTGTTTGCCTATTGTATTTGTCGAGATGAAATTAATACTATTGCATATAAGTTTCTCTCTTGTGTCAGTTGAGGCAAATTTGACCAAATCTAGGAAGTGGGACACACTTCTATTGTTTGATGGATTTTCAATGTGTCCGTTTTTCAAAAAAGGGATTGCTGCACTTGGTTTTTAACAGACACTGACATTTGGCATTTGTTTTATTCGTTCGACATGGATAATTTACATCCAGAACATCAGCTTGGTCATTGATAGTCCATTCCTAGGCTTAGTCACATGGACACTATTTGTGTATCTATGCACGTGTATACACTTATCTGATTATTAATGGAACACTTGGTGCCAAACATTTTCTTATCAGACAATTTAATCTTGTAATGTAAAATAAAATCCATCACATTCTCAATATTCAGACGGTGGCACACTTAATGTCATTATTATTATATGACTTTAACTTCTTGTTTTTGAGTATCGTAGTTGCCTAGGTCTGAATTGGTGTTCTTGAAATGTTATAGATACTGAGATTCGAAAACCTTCTAATTCCATTCAGTTCCATTAGATTGCTCTAAAATCTGCATTTTTACGTGTTTCAGAGAAGAAATAACAACAACCAGGGCACAAGGAGAATGGGTGTCAGGACTTTCAGAGCTCAAAGAGAAGATAGTATTAGGCGAACAGTCTATGTTTCCGACATAGATCACAATGTAAGTAAAAAAACAGCAAACTTCAATTAATTAATTGTAATCTTTCAGAAGATATATTGATATAATTTTTCACATTGTTAAATAAGGTCACTGAAGAGCGGCTTGCTGCCCTATTCAGCTCCTATGGGCAAGTAAGTTTCTGTGCTCAGATATATTATATACGAACTGTTCTACCTGCACTCCTGGTACTTGATTTCCTTGCACCTCCGCTTTTGGGATTATTTTCTGTGACCATAATTTACTGATTGTTTAAAGTAGATAAATTTTTCAAAATTCTTGGCCATTGCCATACCATACATAAAAAGTTCTGACCATATGTTATAAAAAATGGTTTCACATTATATTTTCAACACCAACTGGTTTCATTCTAAAATTGGTCGAGTGTGAAATAGGGAAAAAGTTATGGTATGCATAATGAAGATTAAGGTCTAAATAATTTAGTGTTGTGGTACTGTGAACTGAAACAATTTAGTGGTGCAGTACTGTAACTTGAAACAACTCAGTGTTTTGGTATTGTTACCCGAAAAACGTGTAATCAGAATTAAAGTAAGGGCCATGTTGTGGAACAATGTGCTCCTTGTTATGGACAATGCCTTGATAGTCGATACTGTCATATCCGAAGGAGTATATAGTGGCTGATGGGCATCTTGCTTGTATTTGAAATTTTCTTCATTCTAGTGAGCATCCCTAGTCTTATTGGATACTACAAGTCCCCCAATAGTTGTTGGAAGCATGAGATATATATGCACTGTCATGCTTCTCATAAAAAGAATTTTTTACTGGCCAGTTCTATCCCTATGTTCCGAGGTTGCTTCTATGACCATATCCATGTATACTACCTTTGGTTGCGTTCTTTACCAACAAATAGAAATATAAAGAGCTACTTATTTCTCTCTAGTTCCCCACCCCATCCCACCCCACCCCTGGTTTCTGCGTCTCTATTCTCATAGGTTGGCTCTCCTCTCTTTCCTGTGCATAATCAAGCACTTCTAGTTATATTATTGGATACACTTAATCTCTAGGAATGTAGCACTGTATACAGACTGACCAAAAGATACCATTTTGGTATATTGTTGGTTGCTATTCCTGTAGGAATAGGAAAACAATAGTGCTGTATTGAACAACTTTGATTTCCATTTGAAATATTTTCTGCAAATTTAGTTTTGTGAGTTCCAAAATACATATTTGAAGCATTAATACCAATATCATTGACTCCTTGCCATATGACAGTTTAGATATCCTACTATATGAGTTGATCAATTGTTTTTAGAGAATCAGATAAGCAAGTTGTAATGAAGAAGTAAGAATTGTTTAATAAATGATTTTGAAGGAAATCTTGAGTAGAGTACTTTGCCACATCCAAGGCATTCCATTGATATACATTATAGACTCACTATTGATACATGCTAGTGGTACAACATTAAGAATCACCGACACACCACAGAAGCCGAAGTGTCAGTGTCCGACATGTAATTGGCACCAACACGTGTCAGACATGTCAGGTGGAGTGTCCCCTTTTTCTTTATGGGCTCCTGGTTGGTAGAAGACCAGATGGTGCCTTGTGTTTTGTTTCATAGAAGTGGAAATATTGGAAAACATTGAAGTGTGAAGTGTCAAAACTTGGAAAATGAAACTTGATTTTAAATGATACACGGATTATAAAAACTTGGAAAATGAAACACAGTTTGAAAAATTCAGAAATGAACTTAATATCAAGTTTTTCTATATACACCTTGATTCAATAATTGTACATTGTTCTATTTGATCTTCACTTTAAAAAAAAATAAAAAAATAATTCAATATTGTTTTAGTTAACATGTTACCTCCTATTCATGTCATATCACTTATTAGTGCCCGTGCTTCTTAGGTCCTATATAATGGGAGAAATTGCAGCACTTGAATTACACATAGAGGATCTTGTAGGGATCTATTCATCCTGTTGTAACCTGCCTTACACACCCAATTAGGTTTTGTTAGATGATATTGTCAAGGAAATCTTGATTGGATGAATTTCCCATATCTGAGGCATACGGTAGACCTACCTTCTGAAACTCACTAATGATACCTGCTAACAGTTCTACATAACAGGAGAAATTGCAGCATGTGAGTTAAAAAGGTTATTCCTCCTGTTGTTTGATCTACCTTACCTGCGTAACTGGGTTATGATTAGTCTTCAAATGTTTCTGATGCTGACTTTCTAGAATTACATACTGTGAGTTCTTCCACATTGGTGAGTGTTGTTTGAGTGATTTATACTTTATAAGAACTCAGGTTGGCACTTGGCAACTTGAGACATTTTAGAATATGGCTTGGTCTCAAACAAGTTGGCGAGGTCAACAGTTTGACCAGGGTTGTTGAGTATATTATTGAGGTAGAAAGTTCAAATATCACATTGTCAAGTTTTCATATTCTTGTTTCTTCCTTTCGATTAGTCCTCGTTTCTGATGCTGATTTTCTGGAATTACTGTGAGTTCTTCCACATTGGATTGGCAGGTGGTGTTCTAGTGGTTTATACTTTATAATAGCTAAGGTTGGCACTTGGCAACTTGAGACATTATAGAATATGGTTTGGTCTCGAACAAGTTGTCGAGGTCAGCAGTTTGACCTGGGTTGTTGAGTATATGACTGAGGCAGAAAGTTCAAATACCACATTGTCAAGTTTCCGTATCTTTATCTCTTCTTTTCAATAATCATTAAATTTGTTGAAGAAGTATTCAAGTTAATTAGACCTGTAAATAAAAATTAAAATTAAAATCAAAGCTGTTGACCAAATATTGAATATCATATTTAGGAGGAGCAATTACGCAAATGGTTACAGGGGGTCTGACTACATTTCTCAATGATGAGTTTTAGTGAGTTTTGTTGATTGACTCAAGCATGATAACACTATGTTCAGTATCTTCATACATATTTTCTTTTTCTTTCCTTCAAAAGTACATATAATCAATCAAGTAGATTTCTGTATTTAAGAGTGTTGTTTTGGTCCAAAGTACATAATAGTAATTTTCCCATGGATCACTATTTTCTATTTGATGGTCAATCTTATTATTGAGAATATGTCTAAGCAGTGTTTTCATTCATCGTGGTTTTGCACATGTTTCTTGATGATCAACATCAGCTTGTGGTCTAGGAAGCACAGATTCTTCTTGGCTTGAGAATCAGTGTTGGATATGGTACACCTTGACTCATTCTCTTGGACACGTTCAGAGTCTTTGGACATTTGTTGCACATGTGTGGCTTGCTCTTAAGTATATGTTTGTTTTTTCCTTTTTAGACACCGCAATCTGAGAAAATGCTCGTGGGTGCTTTTGGACCCAATGCGATTATGGGAAGGGGTTGGATAAAAGGTGGTAAAAGCAGTGTAGAAAAAATATTAAGTGAAAAGCTACTGATGATCACTGACTCATGCTACCTTCAATGACGTTTCCTTGTTCAGAAACCTGTAATGTTCTCTGTAAAATCATATCGACCATTTTTTTCCCTCTTCCTCAAGCCATTTTATTGACAAGAATCCTAGCTATTTAATTAATTCTAATATTCATTTTTCAATTTCTTTAGTTTCAAAGAAATTTTGGTTGATTGGAAAAATTGACGTATTGGATATCATGTTCCCTTGTCTGTGCTCCTTAGTTTCTTCTTTTATGTTCATAAACTTTTGATGTGTATTCATCAAAGTTCTATATGGTATGGGTGGAATATGCTTTACAGTATTTTAAGGTGATGTAATAGAGCTGTATAATCACCCAGCTTAGTAGACATTGCAGAAGTAGATATCCTGTCTTTCCCTAAAATAATATTATCCTCCCTGATTTTTGGTGAATAGAACTGAAACACTTGAGCTATCAAATTGATGTATTCTATATTGATATATTTGACATTTGCTTCTCCTTATGTCTCCTCTTACTCGGTAGGTTGTTGATTGTCGTATTTGTGGTGATGCAAACTCCCGTCTTCGCTTTGCTTTTGTAGAATTTTCTGACGAGTGTAAGTTAGATTTATTTTTCCTTTTTTCTTTCTATCAATGCTTAGTTCTTAATGCTTGTCTGATGTCTGAAACCTGACTTTTCCATGGGGAACTAAAATCAACAGATTCTGCTCGAGTGTCTCTTAACCTTTGTGGGACACTGTTGGGTTTCTCTCCTGTTAAGGTTCTGCCTTCTAAAACTGCCATTCTTCCTGTGAATCCTACATTTCTTCCCAGGGTACGAACAAATCTCCAGCAATGCTAATATTCTTGAAATAATTGCTTAACATGCTTTTGTCTCCAGTTATTTCTTCCCATCTAGTATCTCATTTCTCTATTATATCCATTTTGTTTCATTATCTATGTCGCATTTTCACAAATAGTCAGAAGACGAACGGGAGATGTGTGCTAGGACAATCTACTGTACTAATATTGATAAGAGGGTATGTACACCTTATCTGTTTTTTTGGTTTATTATGATAAAGTTTTTTGCTTATGCTTCTCTACTACTACTTGCTATTTAATCTGATGAATAATCAATAATCCACTGGAAAATGCCTTCTTTTACTCATGAATAAGTTAGAAAATAAATGACTAAATATGTTCATGTGATTTATTTTGTCATGAGCAGGTTTCTCAGGCTGATGTTAAGAATTTCTTTGAAACAAGATGTGGTGAGGTGTGCCTAAAATTTCAAACATTGGGTTGGATTTGGTTATAGTTGGCTTGAAGTGTTTAATGACCAATAGATCTCTGAATGGTAGGTTTCCCGCCTGAGGCTCCTGGGGGATCACATGCATTCAACTCGGATTGCTTTTGTTGAATTTTCCATGGTATGCTATTTTTACTGAAATTGCTACTGCATAACTGCTTATGTGTTTCTAGACACGTGTAAGTATATTCCGGTAGAAAAACTAACTGGATGACTGTCAATAACATTAGTTTTCTCTGACAAGCATTCTTTATATCAGGTGGGGGGTTGGTCATCCTGTGTCTGGAACATCCGGAACCACAAAATCCATAAACTTGAATATTTTCTTTGGCATGGAAACGGAAACAAAGATCTTCTATAACAAACATTTGAACATGAAGAAACATGGTTTGAAGTCTAAGAACACACAGTAATTAAAACTGCCCTGAATTTCCCTGTTGCACGCCAATTAGCCTTATTGACACGGGTACGGGTACGGGTTTCTACATGAGCCGATAGAATTCTATTGGTTGTGTCGATCAAATGAAAAGATTCATTGAGGACTAATAGTCGTCAGTTTTTACGTCATTCACAAATATTACAAGACTTATTATTATCTTTTCCAGACCTCTGAAGGCTGAGAGAGTGCTGCCAATAAGATTTTCTCTACTCGATCAATGCATATGTGATTGTAGCCCCGGAATATGGAATGCACAAATGCACTGTAACCTCTCTTTTTTAAGGTTCCACTTCAGCAAAATTATTGGAAAAGGAGACCACATGACATCAGGAGAGGGATCGTTAATTTCGTATGAATTTAAGATAGACTGGAGAATATAATAAAAAACACAGTTCTCCTTTGTTAGTATTCATTAGAACAAATAACCGACTTGTTGATTTTTATGTAATTTTGAGCTCTTAAGACTGCGGGATGCATTATATATCATACATGGTTGATTGTACAAGTGCAGCTTACACAATCTCATACCGGAGGCTCTCTGTCAAGTAAAAAAGTTATGCTAAAAATGACTAATTAGTGAACTTTTCTAGAAAAAAAAGTTAGCTGGGAATTGATTTCATCTGATCACTTAATTTGAACCAGAGAAGTTTTGAATTTGTCAGATTTCATTCCATTCAAAGTGGATTTAGTTATTTTACTTATTTTACATGCATGCAATTCGAAATTTTTTTAAGAAAGCTATTACTTTCACAGGCTGAGAGTGCAATCCTCGCCCTTGATTGTTGTGGCAAAATTTTGGGATCCAAACGCATCAGGTACAAGTTATTGGTTGCTGCTAAATCATTGTCAAGTCGATAGCTTTTCTTTTACTTTAACAGGTTTAATAATATTGTAGGGTAAGCCCTTCAAAGACACCTGTGAGACCACAAGCTCCACCTAGGGAATGCAGTAAGCAGACCACTTGAAGGGGTGGTGAAATTGCCCTTGTTTCATTTTTTTCCCATTTCCTGGCAATTCTTAAACTTCTCAATCGGCTGATATAACTCCTGACCTTCAACTGATCAAGTTTACTGGGATGGTTCCATTCTTCGGTACTTTTTACTATGATTAATCGTATAAAGCTAGCTCGGCGCTGTGGTGACTGTGAGTGGAAAGTTTTCCCGGTATACCATTTGATATTTTATTAATCATATAATGTCATCTTACTTTAGTCTGTGTACCTTATAGTAATTTACTATGAATGGCTAAAAAGAGTCGAATTTTAGACAAGGGTACGTGTGGTACGTCTTTGAAAGTTCAATTTTCCCCAAAAAATTCATATGTAAAAATTAAATTGCAAATTGTTAAAAGATAAACATGTCACTTAAAAATCAACTAGAAATTTGTAATCGAAGTCTAAAATATTTTTTAATTACTTCTATTTTGTCAAGCTTTGAAAAAACATTTAATAAGAAAATAATATAAGATTAACTATTGCTCTAGATACACGATAAGTTAATTGATTTTCGAATAGATGAGTGATCAGTCTTTTCGTTTGATTAATCAACTATTATTTGATTATTTCTAATTTGTCGAGTTTTTAAAGAAATATTAATTTCAAAAAATGCAATTAAATTGTTCAAAAAATTTATTTATATTGATTTTATAATTATTTATCCATCATTTTGGCCAAAGAAAAATCACATTTATATATATATATTTTTAAAAATTTTGTAACAGCTTTTATCATGATATATATAAACTAAAATGATCTTATCTAGATCAAAAGAACTAAAAAACATATTTAAAAAATAATAAACTTCATATAATTTGCTCAACCAGTAATACTGTAAAATTCAAATAAAGAGATAATTAAACCCAATTGAAAAGCTGTAAGGTTGTAAATATACTTTAACCACAATGGAAAAAAAAGAAAAGCCCTCGACATTCTGGCTTTGCAACAATGACGGCAGCGATAGTTCCCCCTGACCGTGTCCGGTTGAAATTTGTCGTGTTCTCCCCTATTTCATACCCGCTCCTGTGTCATGTCGTATCGACACGGGTATGCCGGCAAAAAAGAAGGGTCCGAGCATCACAAATAATTTATATAATTATATGATGGTCTTGGTTTATGGCCTTTAGTTTCAAGGATAGGTCGAACAATGAGCATGAGTAGGTTAGTGATGTTTGAAGTAGCATGGCAGTGAAAAATTAGAAATAGAGTCTGTCGAGGCAGGTATGATGTTTGGAGGGATAAATACACATGTTTTGCATCGACCTAAAGAGGTTGTTGTAATCACCGTATCATGTTAGGATGGATAGTAGGCTTAGTATATTGCTCGAGGGATAACACTTTAGGTGAACAGAGATTTCTATTTTTCTATTCAATCTCCATAATGTTCCATTTGTAAGATGAGGATTTCCCAAATAGACATTATCAAGGCAAGAGATTTTGTCTCGGGTCAAAAAGAGGGAACATAATCCCTCCTAAATCGGCCTCGGCTTAGTTATTTATATAATTTTTTTTTTTTTTCAGTATATAAATATAAGAATAGCAATGTTTTCAGAAGAAATAAATAATTAATTAAATGGAGAACTAGAACAAAGGAATGAGCAACTCTATCCCGACCTGTCCTATCCCACAATCTGGTATAGGATAGGGACGATAATGACCGTTCTCATCTTATTGTCATCTTTGGGTCATTTCCAATTGCTAATTGCTTAATTCTCTTTCCATTTCTTGTTTCTTGAGTGTGCATATACATCATCTTTCCACATAGGATACAAAACTCGACTAGGCAACCGTGCACGACTGCAACCGTCAAGCCCGAGATATTGTTATGGCAGAAATTTTAGAGCGCAACATTTTATAAAGTTGGACCTAGCCTGGTCCAAGACGGAGCTTAATATTAATCAGAAATTTTCTTTGATTTTTTCTTGCTACAGATGGGACATTAGTCAGCTGCATGTTCCCCAAGGAGCTTTTGCATAACATCGTACGAACAGGATTTTCTGTTTCCCGTTGGAAGTCCGTTAAGACAACTCATTTGGTCATATGTTTGACCATTCAATTTTGGCTTCTCTTAATCTTAAAAGTAAAAAAGATAATTTTTTACCAACACTTTAAAAGGTGTTTGGTGGAGATTAAAATCAAATTTTTAGTAGATTGTGATATGAGTTTTTGAAATGTGTGATTAAACAGTTATAGAGCCCAATTGATATTGATTATTTGATTTTGACTTAAATTAAAATAAGAAACAAACAGACCCTTAAATTGTTGGACTAAAACGTGTTTGGTTATATTTTTAACAAACTCATTTCCCCTATGGAAAACACCGTCTGTTCCGCCTAGGAATGACAAAAAGGTTCGTCGGCTCGGACCGCCTGAGCTCGACCCAATAAAAGCTCGAGTCGAGCCCGTTCGAGGCTCGAAGGAATCGAGCCCCATTTTAGGGCAAGCGGGCCGAGCTCCAGCTGACCCACAACTTGAAAAAAATGCTCACACCTCGAGCAAGTCGAGTCTGAGCTTGAAATTGCGGCCCGCAAATCGACTCGACTCGTTGACATTTCTAATCCCGACTTTTGATAAGCTTGTTACAAGTCGGGACAGACAGCATAATTCTTTCCGCTATTAACACTGGTAGGCCCGTGGGGTCTAGGAGGTTACGTAATCCCCCAACTTTTGATTTTGATTTTGTTTTTGGATAAAGTTATATTTGGTATCGATTGAAATCTAAATTAAAGTTAACAATTAATCATGAAATCCTTAACTTTTTTCTCAAAATTTACTAAAATTTTGAATTTAATCCCCACCAAACAAGGACAAAATCACAATAAATTTGATTTTTTTTTCTCTTTTCTCTTGCTCTTACTCACCCTCTAATGCCTTTTATCAAAACCTTAATTCTTCTAATTTTTTAAAATTTGTCTTTAATTTCTCTACAAATTTTCACATTTACTACAAATTTTCAATTAAGTAGAACCTAAATTTGCATTTTCTCTTATCTTATTTATGTATATAGAATGTGTCTGAACTGATTATATCCAATTTAACGAATTATGTTTATTTGATTGATTATTAGTATTGAATATTTGTTATATCAAATACATTATAATTTGTTTAAACATAAATATGCATTTTCTTCCAATGAACAAAATATTAATAAAATGATTGTTCGGAATCAAATGGATGAAAATGATGAGCAAAATATTAATGAAAAAATAAATTTAAGATTTAAATCTGCATTCTCTCGAAGCAAGTATGAATCATTCAAAAATCAATAACAAAATATTCGATTTGTACATAGTGTTATTGTCTCTCTATAAGTCAAAATATCTATGTCCACTCCTGCTTATTAAGCCTCTCTTTGTTTCCAATTGGGGGGCCCCCCCCCCCCCCCCCCCCTCTTTCCCCTTTCCCAATTTTAATGCATATTCGGATTGTTGGGAAACTTTCAATCGTAATTGTTGATTTCTTCTCTCACAATGGATCCAACATGCTGGCAAAAAAATGCATTATTTTCTTCGAACAATTGGAAACAAAGATGCGCAAAGTATAAAATTTTTACTTGTATTTCAGTTTACTCATAATTAAGTTTTTCAATTTACTCTTTTTCATTTGGTGAGAAACACCCACACCCGTTATAATATAATTCCTCTGGGAACGTTAATAATTTTAAGAAAAAAAAGTATAAAAATATATAAATTCAAATTTTTTTATTTTTTATTTTAAATACTTGTTGACTTTGCTTCACAATATTTGGTCTAATTTTCAATTCATAAAAAGGCAGGGAAGTCGCAATTGTCTGCATAACATTAGCATCTGTGCACGCCACGAGGGAGAAAACTCAGGAAAACAGTGAAAAAACATTCCGTTGACCAAAATATGGGACCCACTTGTAAATATTTGAATCAGGGTGGAGCCAGTTTGAATCACGTGGTTGAAATTCCGTACAAGTAATGATTTGGCTGTATTAAAAATGGAAACATGACTTTTTTATATAATTTTTATTCATAATTTGTAGATGATTAGTGTAATATTATTATCAAAATGAAAAATAAAAAAAATTACTTCTTTTGCTAAGAAAGTTGGGGGATGATTCCATAAAAAATTCCGAGACAATTGTCAAAGTCAATGCTAAACACGTCGATGTAAAGAAATGTGATATACTTTGCGTAATTCACAAACTAAAAGATAAAAAAAATGATAATCTACCCGCATGGGTGACCGTATGTGAGCGTGCGGGATTCATGTGAATAAAATAATATTTGTCAGTATGTGAGTATGCCGTCATTCCTGTGTTCACCCTTGAATCCTTGATGTTCCTGTAGCATGAATCAAAAGATAAAGATAATAATTTTATGTACTATTACTAATTATTGCCATGCTTTAATATATTTGATGAATTAGATTTTACGTGATTGAATAAGATAGTAAACAAATAAATAAATTATATCGATTTTTAACATGTCATTTATATTTTGCGATGTTTTAAATTAGAACGTTGTTCGAAAAAGTAAATAAGCGAATCAATTGATTATAAGTTATTTTAATACGATCTAAAATAATATTTACACATGATCAGACCAAAATTTAAACCTATTTGTGATTTTTGCTTATTTTATCAATACAGTATACTTCTTGTTAGGTTGACATATTGATCCAACAAAATTGGCACCAAACATCAACTTGCTAAAATAAAAATTAATTTAAAATGGAAAGTTCTTAAGAATATTTCAAGGCATTCAAGTAGAGTTCTACGATCAATGAATAAAATTGTGAAGGGTATTGTCATTTTCTTGATTAATAATTATTCTTTTCTCTCTAGAAAGTACTAGGTTTTATGACACTTTCCCTGCGCCAACATCCTAGAAAAATGACTAGTTCATGTTCCAATACTAGATTACAATTAATGTTTGACAAAACGTATACGTTATTTCGATTTTATTTCAATTTATGGAGAATCACATATGATTATTGATTTATTAAGGTACGAGAAGTGAAAATACAATTATGAACGGGTCAAAATCGCAATTGGAGATAATTAGAACTAGTGATATGAATGTAAGTATTCATCAATTATCATTATATATATATATAATGCCACAAGTACAAAATGGTCAAGTGACAGCCTTGTATTGGAGAGACGGTTGTGGTCCAATATGGGGTCACTTGGCTATTTTTGTACAAGTAGAATAATCCAGAGACGGATGTAGGGGGGTTGGGCAGGGTTGTAATCCAGTCCCCCCCCCCCCCACAGTCCAGTAAGGCAAAAAAAAAAAATTATGTTTTTTTTTTCACCTATTAATTCGGTCAAAAATTTTGTAATCCAGTCTTCGATCCGTCCCTAGAATAATCCTAAAAATATTGAAATTTATTATTTATTAAAAAAAAAAAAAACACACACACACACACACAAGTTTTTACATTTTCCTCAAACAAATGTCAAAATAATCATCAAATCAAGCTACTTCCTCCAAGGTCAATGAGCAAGATTTTTCCCAATTGTGTGCCTTGACTGGATCAACGGTCCTTCTAGACTGCTTAGATCAAAGTAGTCAACTCGTTTCATTCAGTTCCTAACAGTACGAACCCACACACCCTAACCCATTATAAATAGTCCATGTCCATCAGTTCAATTCAATAGTCAGTAAGAATATTCCGCCGTGATCTGCCACCGTAATAAGAGACGTCCGCCGTGGGTTTTTAAGCATTTTCGGAACTCGATGTCTGGATCCAATAGGGAGACCGTAAAGGTGGTGCTAATCAACACCGAATACGTGGAAACTGATGCAATGAACTTCAAATCTGTTGTTCAGAAACTCACCGGAAAAGATTCGGTGGTGACTGTGCAGTCATCTTCCGCCGCCAAACAGCCGCCAAGGAGTGAAATGTCAACCGCTGCTCCGCCAGTTTTGTCGCGTGGAATGTCGTTTAAGGATTGTGATTGGATGCTTAAGGAGATGCCACCACTTGATGAACTTTACAGGCTTTGTTCGGAATAACATAGCTTTATTCTTATTTATTTACTTGTTTCTCTTCATATATATATTTTTATTCTTTCTCGATGCTCCATTGCTATTGGATTGTATGTGGTTAAAATCGCTTTATAAATTTCAAATTATTTGAAAATAAGCTAATTTGCTTCAATTTTTAGTAGTTGCACATTCTTATGATCAACAATTGCTTATGTCTTCACCAATCGCTTTGGAGATCAAGTTTCATACAATCGTGTTCTAAGATTGATCTTTCTCCGATGAAAATACAAATTTTCTATCATGTCAATAAAAAGATAGTACCTCAAATCCATTAATTGATAACAATACAATTTTACTTTTTTTTAACAAAAGACGTCAATTTAAGGTGAGAATTTTTAGGCTTACTTATCTCAAATTGGGAAAAGGCCGATTCAATACCAAGGATGTCATCAAACTATCAAAGTGTTCATTTTTGTAACCTAGTAGAAAAAATTTCGAGTGTTCAAAAGTACTAAAATTTATATGGAATAATCCCCTTGTACAGGGGGGTGGTTACAGGCCCCTCACTGTAGCGCGGGCACCTCGTGTAGTAAAAAATTTAAAAAAATCAACGGACCCCACGCGTGTGAGTGGCCTATACCCCCCCCCCCATCAACCCCCTGTACATGAAGTCTCTCTCAATTTATATATAGTTTAAGCTAGTATAAAGTTTTAGTACTTGTACGGTCTATTCCAATTATACTTTTACAAGGACGGATTCAGTACCGAATTATAAGTCGGGCTAATATGTAAAAATAAATAAATAAATAATTACACACGCATATTTTACATAAAAAAAAAAATGCACTAACAAAATTTAGATGGGCTGGGCTATACGCCCCTGTACTTTGGGACCCTTTCAAGAATAATGTATGGACAATCTTATGGCATGAAATAGAGGTTGTGAAAAAAGGTGGGTAAGAGAAGAGAGGTGAATTGAATAGCTTAGTAACTTTTCAATATAGGAGTTGGTTGAATGCTCTGTTTACCTTTAAGTGAAATGATTAAAGTAGCTTATGCTTTTCATCCTCATTACCTAATTTATAGTCAAAACTTGAAAATAAAAACTTATTGCATTCTTTTTTTGGATGCTTGATATTGGGTCTTAGGTATTGGTCGAACATGATAAAGAAAGTTTAATGATTGGATAAATCCCAAGCGGAAAGCCTTCAATTTTCAAAGTTGCTGGAGTCATATTGATTCTAATATCATATACTATGGAGTCACACAGATAGAGACATTACACAAAAATCAGATGCTAACCACCACCGATGGGTGCCAGGGATAATACTTCATACATAAAGATTGACTTGAACTTACAAGGTCGTCTCAAGCTTAATACTATTGGTTATTACGACTATCATAATTTTCATACTACTTTCTGAAATTCTATTTTACCACTTAGATTATTCGACCATTAAAAAAGAGACAAATGTAGTGGATCCCATACTGAAGCCAAACACGCTCAATAGAAGTATTAATTTTCACTTAATTTTTTATCGTCTTCACATCTGAGTGAATTTTCTCGAGGCTAACCGTGCCCAACAAAGGTAGTGAAAGCCATGCTCGGATAATAGTAGTGGAGACCATAATTTATCATTCTAACTTTTCACATTCCTAAATATTCAGAACAACCATGTACGTAGTACATGCTTTGTAGATGAAAGTGTGCATGTTGGATTAATAGTTCGGCTCAAAAATTCCTTCACTTTTGGAAGTTGTGTATGACTTTAGTTGTCTATGTAAGTCACAGTTAAAGTTAGATGATCTCTATCAAAGTTCATCACCATCGACACATGTCTTATCCAACTAAGGAATTGGTGTAACAGGTGTAGAATATTTACAACCATAATAAATTTCTATAAAATTAAATTTAATACAAAATGATGATTTGAACAAGAAAAACGATTCCAACAACTCTGGCAACTGCTACATTACTACTACATCAACATTAAAAACTAAAGACGATAATATCTCATTTGTGACGTAAATTAGGTGTATCTAATTCCTGGTAGTAAATATAAATGTGCATAATTTTGTTTTTATAGAACCTTTTGCTCTTCTTCTAGTGTACACAAAAAAAATGAAAAAAATTATAATTCGGCCATTTTGCATATTTTTTTAAATTTTTTAACGTTGTTCGATTTAATTCAATTCACTTTATTGAATCATCAAAGTGTACAAATTAATGTAAGGAAAAAATCATTTGTACAGTAAATAGTTTATCACCTTCTTGACATATACTCACATGTCGCATGAAACCCGCATGAAAAAAAATAATAAAAAAATGCTCTCCTCCCCCCAATGTGAGTGCTCAGTCAGTGAAAATGTCAAACCCTCCTTGTACAAGCATCATGGTTCTTAATGTAAATATATTCGTAGAATAAAAGTTTGGAGCAACCTTGAACTTGACGAAATGCATAAATAATTGTTAATAACGGTGAGAACTAAGAACACGATAAAAATAAAATTATTGAAGTTAGGTTTTGTAGTGTTGTAGGATGAGATCATGGCACTTAGCCTTTATTTGACACTCTTTTCCTATCATATATTATTTTTTTTTCTCTTCTACTTTCAACCCCACAATTTTTCATTAAATAATACTACACGTAAATTGAAATTTTTTTTTTTTTTTTCAATCACACATTCTAAAAAAAAAAAAAAAAAAAAAAAAAAAAAAAAAAAAAATTATTTGAAATACTAATTTTGATAAAAAAAAAAAAAGGAGGGGGGGGGGGGGGGGCGCTCAAATTAACATATAAATACAACTGCCTTACCCTCCCTAACTGAATGGGTGGACCAAACACTACATTTTGTTGGGAAATAGAGTAAATTTCCACCGGTCGGGTTGCACCCATATCTTGAACTTAATATTTATTGTATTCATATTTTTAACCTTTTAAAATTGTGGCATTGTATCCCTGTCTAAAGTTACAAAATTTAATTGGAAAATATTGAAAACTAGCTGAGTGTATAATACCTACAACACACACACTCGCACAAGGTTATATTATTGGGTCGTGCTTCACGTACAGGCCATGTACTTATAGGGCTTGTACGTGCAGAATTATCCTATATTATTAGTTATCTGAAGTACAGTATTTATTCAATTTTGGTCATCAATATTTTTTTAGATCAAATTAGTCACTCAACTTCTACTTTTATTTTACTTTAGACGCTGTTATATAAAAAGTCCGTTAATATATTGCCTCATCATCCCGTAAATGATTTGTTAGACAAATTGTACTTTTGAAAGGTGCTTTCTAAAAATATGAAAAACTTATCATATCTTGCTTAACTGTGTGATAATACGAACAATGTGAAGAATTTCCCTTTTTTTAAAAAATTAATTTAGCAATAAAGGTATACGGAGTTCCCAAACAAAAAATAAATATTTTAGTTACTAATTCGAAACAAAAGAGTTCAATGGTTGTAAAACAAATAAAATGAGTTGGGTAACTTGTTTTAACCCATATATATACGTTGACATGTGTTTCTTTTGTAAGCATTACTTGCCATAGTAAATAATAACACATATTTCAAAATTGTTACTTGTTCCAGAGGAATTCGTCCCGAGGAGGATCTTATGTCTACTTTAGCTAGTTGATGAGGTAATAACTTCTCTATGAAACTCCTTATTTATGTGAGAGCTTTCAGAATATTATAAAGATTTTTATCTTTGGATCCGTTGGAAATTTGAAAATCGTGTCGATATGCCCCTCATATATATTTAAATTTTATTAATAAATGGGGTAAAAAATTATTCCAAAACCTCTCTTCGACTACGTATATGAGATTGATAATTCGTATCCATGATGTTTAAAGAAAAAGTTATCATGTTTTAGAACATCAATAAATATGATATTTTTTTCTCTAAAAACCGAAAAAGACAAATAGTACTTAAAATAATATTCATACAAAGATAGTTGCGTATACTTTTCCTTTCGAAAGGCATTCCTTCCGGCTCCAGCACTCTACCATCGTTGCTTCTTTACATAGTTTTCTTAATCTTATCCTAATTATAAGTAAATATCATTCATCTTTGTCATTTTTTTGTTAATTGTTGCTTCTAAATTATTTTCCTGTTGGTCTTTTTTTTTTTTTTTTTTTTTTTTTTACTGGGAACTCGCAGTCACTACTCTTTGGATGCGCACCGGATAAATCATCGGGTTGACGCAATAGTCTGCAAACCACGTCAGCCATGTTAACCATATTAAATAACCTCGGTGCGATATGTTTGACTGAAAAAGTGTTAGTAAAAAGAATTGAACCAATGATCTCTGGGTTCACCTACTCCACAAACTCGATCACCTCATGAGGGGCTTAGTCTTTTTTTTATTTTCATGTCAGTCGGATTCCACGGATCAGTTTGACAGAAAGAACTAGACATTACTCACATTAGTTCGAAAATATAACGTTTGTTAGTTTCTCGAACATTTATTCGCCTCCATTTTTAAAAATTAAATGTTTGGATGGATTTTTAAACTATTAATTTATGAGAAGAAAAGAATAGTACATATTTTTCCCCAAAACATTCGTTCTCCGGTGAACAAAAATTGTTGTAAAGATTAGAATGAATTTTCACTTATTGAAGAACACCATTATGTGTAGATAAATACATGCATGTACAAACAGTCCGCTATATATGTATATATCCAAAAATAGACGGGTATCAACAGGGAGAAAGTTCTGATCTTGTTTCCTCTTCCCCGCCGTGGGTCTCTCCTCCTCCTCTGTCTGTAACGTACATACACATATTCATGTGTAAAAACGAAATCAATTTCTTTGCTCTTTACATCCGAAAACTCCTCGGAGTTTCTTTTTTTTGTTTTTTCCCCAAGATTTCATTTCAAGTTGCAGCTTCCTCGAGTATTAATTCAATTTCTTTTGATCGATTATACTTTTCTTGAGGAAATTTAGTGGGCCTCTGTTATTTTACCGAAAGTAATGGTTTTTGCCTTAACTTCTTTGTTTTGCAGGACATTTCCATGTTTGTTTATTGCAAATTCCTGACTTTCTTGTCCTGGGACAGTGACATGCGTGTTTCTATTCAGTGAGATCTTGTAAATAGTGTAAAAATTGAATTTACCCTTGAGAAAGAAAAGAAACTGAAAATTGGAGTTTGTTTTCAAATATGGGGAATAAATTGGGAAGGAGAAAGCAAGTGGTGGACGAGAAGTACACTAAGCCTCAGGGATTGTATCAACACAAAGATGTGGACCACAAGAAGCTTAGAAAACTCATTCTTGACTCAAAACTGGCACCTTGTTACCCTGGTGATGATGAATGTGGGTGTGATCTTGAGGAATGTCCCATTTGCTTCTTGGTATATTACTTTCTTCATGTCTTGTTTTTGCTTGTTTATACTCTCATGACATTCTTGGTTGTTTAAAAGTAAATTTGGTTTAAGAGTATTTTTGCTGCGATCTTGAAGGATGTCCTGATTGCCTCTTGGTGTGGTTCTCATATATATATATATATATATATATATATATATATATATATATATATATTTCATTTCTTGTTCCTTAATTGTTTTTATATATATATATTTCATTTCTTGTTCCTTAATTGTTTATCCTATCACTGGACTTTCTTGGTTATTTTAATTAAATTTGGTTCATGAGTATTTTTCTAATTTACTTGTTTATGGATTCACCTTTTTCGACTTATCCTAATATGGACTTGATATGTGTCTTTGAGCAATTGAGAAATGAAAAAGGAAGTTGCCCTGGCTAAATATTGAAAGAGATGGATATAGGAAATAACTGAACTGTTATTTAGTAGTTTAGCCTACTAATTATGTTAAATGACAATCGGGGAATGGAAATGTTATCGTTATAATTTGAATTTCGGTTATGCCACAATTGAGGCTTAGCTCTTATTCTTCTTTCTGGGACTAGAACAAAGATAATTGTTGTGGTGGTAGAATCAATAAAGCTAGTTTGTATTCTTAATGCATTAAAGCACATCATATGAGTTGTATGACATTTTTCGCACCAATATTTTCATTTTATGTTGTGCATGTTTTCAGTACTATCCAAGTCTTAATAGGTCAAGATGTTGCACGAAAGGCATTTGTACAGGTATGATTTGCACTATGTAGCTCTTATTGACATTGTTCAAAAATAATAAAATCCTTGAATTCGTTGATTCTCAGTCTAATGATTCTTTTGACTTGTTTCTATGTTCTAGAGTGTTTTTTGCAGATGAAAACTCCTAATTCTACTCGGCCTACACAGTATCCTTGATTTCTTTCAGCTTGATTTGTCTATATATTTAAGTTTCTTTTGGATGATTATGTACGTGTATAACATGATCCCATCTATTTTGCATTTTATATCTGTTTAAGGTTTTCAAATTTCTTTGTGCTTACCTTAACCTTAGTAGATGTCCTTTCTGTAAATCCCCAAATTATGCTGTGGAGTATCGAGGTGTCAAGACAAAGGAGGAGAAAGGCTTGGAACAAATTGTATGATTGATTTTTCCTAATTATTGCTTTTATCCTTTTTCTCCTTTAAGATATCTCAGACAGCATTCTGACAACCAAATTGAATTTTGTTCTCATAATTTACATATGCAGGAAGAACAACGAGTTATAGAAGCCAAAATAAGGATGAGGCAGAAAGAACTTCTGGATGAAGAGGAGAGATTACTGAATCGGAGAGAAATTAGTTCTTTAAGCAGTATTACAGTACCAAGTGAGGTTGACCATTGCTCAACAGCAGGTATATGACATGAGATTGAGTTACACCTTTAGGTTTGCTTACTGTGTTTTCGACCATTCGCTTATTTTCTTTTCCATTTCAGCACCGTCTTTTGCCTCTGCTGTAGAAGGTGAGGAAATTGTTACCTCTCAGGCATCCCGTGCTGCTTCAGCAATAAAACCACCTTCTCGTCCAAGGCAAAATAGGTATTTAACTTCTTTGGTTGTGAACTTACTGTTTAATATCATTTACTGTTTTGATTCTATGCAATTCTATGTTGTGTGGACCATGCAGTCTAGAAAGATGTGGCTGTCGACAAGTGGCTATTTTTTTACATGATAATTATCTCAAGAAAAAGCTGATTGAAGACAAAATATCTTCCTATATTATTAGTTATTAATAATTTTATTATAGAACATTATATTTATAGGAGCTTGCCTAGACATTTATTTGCAGCAGGTCCTGTAGTATGTGATTGGGTTGTAATCCTCCTTTCCCGTGAGTTATCTGATCTGTTTAGTCCATTATATTTCTCTTTTTCTCTGAAAATTCTAGTAGCTAAACTGTCATAAATTCTTATATGTTGAGTTTAACTTTCTAAAGTGGATATCTTCTTTCCTATTCTGTAGCTGCTAACTTTCTTCTTATTGAAGTTAACTCAAGGGAATGTTCAGGAGCTTTTGATGCTCCTTTAGGATGTTGTGGTGCAATTCTATCTAGAGCTTCCAAACAGTGCTGGTTAATCATAACATCTAGACATTTGCAATTTAATTCCAGCAACCGCATGGAGATGCTTCATATGAAAAAGCAACAAATGTGTTGGCAGTTTGAAAATAGCCCCTAATGCCAACACCATTTTGTTTCCTTCTTGGGGAATGTGGGGAACTCGTTCTTACACTCCATTAACCTGAAAGCAACATCAATTTTGGTGTGCAAGTAAGCATAAGCATGCGTAAATCAATTCTTAGGTGAAAACAAGATACAGACAAGAGCATCATTGATTCCCTGGCTCCTTGCAGTGGTCTGGTCCTGCCATGGAATGGCTGTAACTGTGAGGAAGTTTGCTATCTGTCTATAGGTCGTTTGTCCAACACTATCTTGTCCTTTTACTTGATTAGGTAGACCTAAAACTTGCATTCATATCCAACTTTTCCTCTTCATCGTTGGGTTTAGAGATTGCTAGTTTAAAAAACAATGAAAGAATGTGGATTTTGGTTTGGCGCATGACACGGATCTTTTTCTGGACATGTCTCTCCACAGTAGGAGTGTCAAGTCTTCATGTCTTTTAAGAGATTTTTCAAAGGACTACAAATATCAATTAAGAATTGCTTCGAATATCAATTAAGAATTATCTTTTGAGTTCTTAATTTCAGTGGAAGGGATATACTGGTGACTGTACTATGTAAAATTGCCGTACATGGTGGTTCTCCTTTCGCTTGAACCTTGAACAAATTGACTAAATTATTGATGTGGTGAGTTCGGCGTGATGGTTTTGAGTTGGTTTATGAGTTTATGATGACAATTAAAGTCTGTTTATATGTAGCCACTAGTGAATGGAATTATGATGGATTAAATTAGTAATTCCTTGGTATACATGGATATCCAGAGCCCAAAAAATATAGTGACAAAAACATAGTCTAGAAACCAATCTGATGAAATTTAAACTAGAGAAATTGATTTAATAAAACAACTGACTTGGAGGAGAAAAATATAGTAATTGAGAGCTGGTTTGGAGAATGGTATGAATATAATGTCATCCTGTAATTATTGCAAAAAGTTGACATCTTTTTAACAAGAGACTACTCCGTAATTTATTCAACTACATTTCTTTATTCAGAATTTATACAAAAACTTATTGCTATATTTTCGTTGCTTTTTCTCCATATAGTGCCAATTTCATTAAAACTTGTTCACCAGCACTTGTTATTTGTCTATGGCAAAAGATACTTTTAATCCATTTTGTTTTACGTTTTATTAGTTACAATATAATTCCCATGAATTTGATGTCCCCCAATATCTTTGAAGTTACTTTATTTTTATCCTCCAAGCGAGAATTTTCGTAATGCTTATATCTTCTTCCATTTTCTTTAACTGATGTTTATGATTGAACATTCATAGGATCATTAGGTTTCTTCAAAATTGAAAACATTTTCAAAATCTTACAATTGTTTGAAGAATAAAAGATAGAAAGTTATGTTGATAACTGGATCAGCAATTGCTACTCGGGTGATTTGGGTGTCAGATCCTTCCTCTAATGTCCTTAGTCTATCTACTAATGCAGGGAAGAGGAGTTCGACCTGGATCTTGAGGATATAATGGTTATGGAATCCATTTGGCTGTCTATTCAGGTACTTATTTGCAAAATCAATCATTCATGGTTGGACTCAGAAAGTTCACTGCCCTCTGTAAGCTTTACTTGAAAGACTATATTTGGTTTTGTCAATCTTGTTGTTGCTAAGCACCTCGTAAAATGTTCTTATTAGCATTAAAATCTGAACACGTCTATATTTGTTCTAAAATTGGGACTCTATGATGTACTTATGTATTGAATAGTGTCTCAAATGATGCAAGAGCATCAGTGCATATATCTTACTATATGGTATTATTTTCAGTTTCTTTCATAATGTTAGCAAGTTTGACCTTCAATCTTCTACTTTGACCTCTTGTTGACTTAAAGACGACGTGTACTTGTTTATTGTGCACGTGTAATTATGATAGGAGAGTGGCAGGCATCATAACCCGCCATACAGTGAAGCAACTGCATCAGAAGAATACACGGGAGAAGATAAAAGTGTGTCAGCATTGATGGCCCCAGTGGCCGTTTCCTCGTCAACTCCTTCTGGTGGTCTTGCTTGTGCAATAGCGGCCCTAGCCGAGCATCAACTTGCGGGTGGAGAGTCCAGTAATTATGGCAGCCACATGTCTACATATAACATGCCTGGCTGTAGCAGTTTTCCCAACCAGGAACAAGAATCTGAAAATTACTTTCTTGCAGAAAGTGCCATTGTTGCATCACCTGATAGTCAGTTGGTAATGCCGCCCAAGGATTCTGGAGAATGGGTCGATCATAGATCGGAGTTGACTAAGTTGGAACCAGCTATTCAGGTTCTGCTGCAGTCCCCCAACAATATGAGGGTGAATGTAGCTTCCAACCTGTTGCAGGAACCATCGTTCCAGAGAGTTTTGAGGAGCAGATGATGCTAGCCATGGCTGTTTCATTGGCCGAGGCTCGAGCCAGGACAAGTGCACCAGGTGTTGCATGGAACTAGCTAAGGTATAGGGGAGTCGCACCAATTTACACACCACAGCGCATTTATTTCTGTGCTGTAAATTAAAAAACAACGTGAGAAAATTTGTTCATTCCTTTCGAATATAAATGTACACTTGGAAAAACAGTGAAAATGATTCTATTGAATGAAGGTTGTATGGCTACTCGATTTCCGACAGTTCAGGTATCCTCTTATTCATCAGTGGTGGTGCATGGACTTTCTAGATTTATACCAAGTGATTTCAGTCTGGATTTAATTGAATGTACGTCTTGTAATTCCTTACACTGACATTAGCGACGAGATTCCTCAGTGAGAATTATTTGTTTAATATCAAGGATTTGGGGTTTTATTTGATGCGAGAATATATACGTTTGAAATTGTGTTCGGGTTTTGGATTCCATTTCAGGCAAAGGTTGGCCACCAAAAGTTGTATTGTCACAGCTGAAGGACAGGGATACAGATTACAGAGTACTGACAGTCTCTAGTTAAGTACAAGAGTAATGTACATCAATTAAGCTACTTGTACAATTGTACAGAGATTGTTTTACACCGTTGTTAACAGATGCTCATTATTCAAATCAAGAGCTAAAATGCATGTCATCTCAGTATTTGTTAAGAAAGGTGTAAATAAAACTGTGCAAGTAGCGAAGTCGAATGTACATATTCTCGACTTGATAGTTGGATTCTCTTCGACCGTGGTTCATCTATTTTTCATCCGGTTCAAATTCATGCTTTTGAGCATATTTGATGGAAGTGCAAATGCAATTGCTGAACATTGTTCTCTGCATTTATCAGTTCTCAATTTTTACATCTCAATGCTATTTAATTTGCTAAATTGGGGGTAATTATATTATGTGGTGCTTTTGAATAAGCACTTCTGTTGCAGGAAAAAAAAATTGATATATTAATGAACCTGTTATGCTGCTTCTCCTTGTTCCAAAGTCACTCGACTAGTTAAGGATTTGGACATGTTTGGTATGTTGCACTGAGCATGACTGATTGTGATTAAAAAAAAAAAAAAAAAAGACATACCATATAAAATTTGTCAAATGTTTGTTCAATTCTGAATTCTGATTTAGCCCATGTTTGGCTATTGTTTATTAACAGTTTATAATAAGCCAAAATTAAAAATTAAAAAAAAAAATTCATTGCTACTTACGTCACGTATATATGCCACCCATTTTTAATATTACCTATAAAAAATTATATAATAAACGTAAAATATTTAAAATTATATAATAAGGGTGGTTATTATTTTAATTATATACATAATCATTGACAATTATTTATTATTACATTCACATCCTTAACTTTTTTACTCGTCACATTCTAATTTTTAACATTTCATTGATCAGAAAATTTTGTCCTTATCATTATTTTTATTATTAAAAAAATACAATCGAAAAATGAGTCTTTAATCTATCTTAAAGAAAATTTTGAAGAGAAATCATAATCCCAAACAATTTAAGCTAATTTGAAAATAAGAATGTGAAGAAAAAATATTCGTGACATAAATTATATAATGCGTGGAAGTTATGGACTTTTTTTGCAATTAAAATGTAGTTGAAAAAAGGAAACTTGTTCATGTATTTATTGCATCAAGATTTCAAAATACGGTCTCAATCAATTTAGGATTTCGTTTTCCAAATTCCCCTTAATTCAAGCATTAATTCAATGGTTTATATTAAGTAAGTCAATTATTTTTCTCCAAACTTTCCTTATTATTCGAAGTCTCCTCTCTCTCTTCTTTCTCTAAATATATACGAGCTTGTATACTGTACAGTTCAAGTTTCTTGAACACACAATAAATTCTGTGAATCAACACGGAGATGAATGGTAGTATCATTGGCATGATGAAGAAGACGACTCAAGGCAGAAAAAAAATTGAAATCAAGAAAATTGAAAATCTGAGCAATAGGCAAGTCACCTTCTCCAAGCGTCGAGTGGGGCTTTTCAAAAAAGCCAGTGAACTCTGCATACTGAGTGGCGCAGAAATAGCCATTATCGTCCATTCTTTAGGCAAACGCGTCTTTGCTTTTGGTCACCCTAACATTGATTCAATAATTGAACGCTTTCTGAATGGAAGCAGCAGGAGTTCTGAATCCAACTCTCAGGCCCTCGTGGAAAGTAACTTCCCGAACACACCGGACTACAACCGGCATTATTCTCATATTTCGAGGGAGTTAGAGGTGGAGAAGAAGCGCAAGGAGGCAATAGACGAGGCGAAAAGGATGGACGACGGTGGTGATGGATTCTGGTGGGATGCGGCGGTGGACGGCTTGGAATTGGATGAACTCGAACTTTACATGGTGGCGTTAAAAGAGTTGATGAACAATGTGAACACGAAAGCCGATGATCTTATGCTGTTACAGAATTCAAGTTCATTGGCTGCTGGTGTCCCCATGACTGGATTTAATCCGATCATTGAACCATGTTCTTTCGATGATATTCTGGTGAATCAGAACCAGATTGGTAACTACGATTATGGCAATTGCATTGTTCCGTTTGGTGATTTCGGACATCATGGTTAGGTTGGTTTAGCTTAAGAACATATGTTCACCAGTTAGTTAATTAGCTCAATAAGAGAAATTTTACATGATGTTTTGCGGGATTTTTGTTGCAGAATTTTATTTTGCGGAATTTTTGTTGCGGAATTCTGCAGACTATTTCTTTATTATCCATTTCATGCTCTGCATTCAGTGAACTGGAATAGTTTTAAATTAATATAGGTTATGGTCTTTAGCATACAGGAATCAAGAAATTAGTTTTTGATGGAGATTAAAATTGGATTTTTTATTAGATTGTGATAAAAGTTTTTGAAATATGTTGTTAAAAAGTTGCGGGATCCATGAAAGATGTGATTAATATTGATTGATTATTTGACTTTGACTTTGACTTGAATTTAAATCAGAACCAAACATGCTAATTTGACTAAAGATTTATAATTAATGTATACAATAGATCCCGTTGAGGTATAGTTGTCGAGAAATTAAGCTCTAGTTGGCTCGAGATTCTTGATTGAGAGTTGTGCTATTGCAAAAGTATAGTTTTTTAGGTGGCTCGAGATTCTTAGTTGAGACTTGTACTACTGCAAAAGTCAGTCTACCATGGACATAGAACGCGACTAATTATCACAATTGAGAATTAGATGTGTGTCTATTATGACAGTCACATATTTGAGAGACAAAACGAACAAAGTAACAAATGAAATTCAATAGTTAAATCAAAGGAACTGGTTCATTAAACAAAATTCTTAGAACTCCTAATGGAACAACATTTACGGTGTTCTAAGTGAGGTGTACACGTGGATTTTAGAATGACAACAAACTTTTTATTTGTAGACTACACAAAAATTGGTAGTAAAACTAAAAATGAAAAAAATTGCTACCAATTTTCGATCCATTTAGTGCTATCCACACACATTTGAGTTAAAATATTGGGCCTCCTCCATTAGAGCAATGCCCAATTCAAAAGTGGGCGCAAAACTCATCTAAAGTAGAGAATTTTTACTGACAATGAATAACAAAAACAATTTGCATCTATACTTACAAATTGAGTTAATTTCCTCATCCATCTATACAAGATATCCTGCATACAGTAAAACACAATTCAAGACCGTCCAACGGGTCTGGTTGATGTGCGTAGTTTGCATGTCTCTGACACAGAACATAAGAAAAGAAGAAAAGCTTTACTTAGGCCAACCATTTCTGAACATAGAATCAGTTCTCAAGGGTCGGAGGAGCCATATACTGAGGTTCCGTTTGAAGCTCATGCATCTTGATCAACACCACTGATCTTTTTCCAAAACCACGTGAAGCAGCTGTTTATGATTTTCTGGAGTGGAGATAAAAATCGAAATAAACATCAAAAGAAGACAGATTCAATTCTTTCTGATATCAATCGTCCTCATCACTTCCATATAGTTGGCATAATGATTGCAATCCACCACTTGCAACAGCAGTGGGTCCTGCCTCCTGATTCTTTGGCTTCTCCTTTGCTGGCTTGTTACCATTGGAATCGGGAAGTGGTTTCTTAAGAACAGAAACTGTGACCGTTGAAGACTTGAAAATGAATTTACCACTATCAGAAGCCCCAGAAACCTGCATATTATCTGCAATAACAGCAATGGTTGTTTGTTCAGTGTTTCAGAAAACATATAGCATTCAACATAATCTGGCCATCTCAAAGCAGGCAATGTATTGTTTGCCAATAACAAACAGAGCAATTAGCGATAAGTTGCATGGGGCATAACGAGTACCCAGGCATAATATGTCGATCCAATCCAACTTTCAACAAACAATAGTAGCTGAAGAGCAGGTGTGCTTAGTGAAACCGAGTAAATCACACGATTTATGCATCATTTATTACAAGGCAAATGAATAACTATATGCATTACGTCAAGTCCATATGATCCAACATTCAACAAACTGTAGTTGCTAATAATATATTATATCCAAATGCCAGGATACGGAATCCTTTGAATTTGAAAGAAATGTTTTTAACAGCAATACTTCCAAGGAAAGCTGTACCAACGTTTTTGTCATTTTAAAATAAAGAGACAACTGGCCACCGATTACGAATACATGGGACAAAGGAGATCAACAAAAAATTATATCTTAAAATGGAATTTGAAGTCAAGTTACTTACCTCTACTGTTAGAGCTGTCAAGATCAGTGCCCTTTGTCAAAGAATCTGTTGGATTACAAGGTTCTTCAGATACCTTTCTCCTCTGCATGAAATGAAAATGCGCTGAGTGTCCAAATATACACAAGCAGGCTTATATAAATGCTTCTCAGAGAATACCCACAAATCAAGCAAATTTGTAACGAGATCAAAAGATTTGACATAATTAGTAGACTCAGGAACTAATGCTCATGCTACAAAAATCCAGTGCTTCGAGGACTCATCCTAACTGGTTTAGAGGTTATAAAATTAGTTAGTTTTTTTTTTTTTTTAATCTATTCATAATAATATTAAATTTAGTGTGTGGATGTGGCATGTAATCACAAAGGGAATCACTAATCAGATCCATGCAACAGTTCTCAACCCCACATGGCTATACAATAACCAGCCAGCACCCTTATCTCCTTTAAAAAATGAAATGGACTCGACAAAGTTTAAAGTATTCTACACCCTACCTTATCTTCCATCACACCTCAAAGTAAAAGAGTTAAACATATGAATAGGGAAACATCAAGCCAATGAAACTGGCTACAGCAAGAGTAATTTTTAAATCTTTAGCATCTTTACTAGAAAACTAGCACATCAGAAGTTTTTGGAATACTTTCTGGCAGCGGTCACTGAGTGCAGGTACTTGTTCACCTTTCTGGTCAACAAGAATATTGGATACACAGGTTCACCTGACTGGTATTATTCAATAAAGTTGACTCATGAAGAATAAATAGATAAATAAATCAATAATGTTATTGTCTCCAACGCCCATGCACAAGGTTTAAACTGTATCCTGAGATTAAATGAATGAACTAGAACTAGAACAGAATTTGAGAAAAATAGGTGTGCTTACAAGCATTATCTGGTCAGTAGACATTCAAATTCACATTTAAATATTTCACGTTGTGCTGCACATAGGTTTAATACTGAATCCCCATCAAGCATCAAGGAAGTGGAAATAATTACCATGTATCTAACTCATTCTTTGTCCCAATTTTCTACATTTATGAAATTTAGTTTTAAAGAGCTCCAAAATAAGATTAAGATAAGGAGAATTTATTTATAAATCCCTCATTCATATATCATGGATTGGCAGGGATAATTTAATTCCGCGTCTACAGGTTGTCCAGGTCCTGTAATGAAATTAATGATTGTGTTCTGTCTTCAGATTAATGATTTCTTCCACCAAATTATACTAAATACTGCTAGTTAGAATACCAGCCACATAGCATAGGCAGATCAAACGAGATTGCAATTTACAGCTTGATAGCATTCATATTCTGGCCTATGTTATGTCCTTCATGAAATAGATAAAAGTTGCTATAGCACATTTTTATATCTTTGGCATTACTCCATTTTTTGCATGTTCAACCAAAAAAGTACTATCAACATTGACTTTTTCAAATAGACACACAGATACTTACACACTAGAGTACATTGTTTCACAACAAGATAATAAACCATTAGTAATCATTGTGACTATTCCTTCCTCCAAAAGTTTTGAGTAAGTGGAAGACACAGTAATTTGTTTTCCTCAACACTTTTTTCTGAGAAATGCTTTACCTCAAATTATTTATTTAGCTTCTCCTTTGCCCACTTAAGTTTGAGTAAAAAGAGAAACACAGAATTTAAGAAGGGCAAAACTCAACCAGATGGGCAAGATAAGTACTAAACCTTAAAATGATCAGCAGATGTTCCTCCTTTGTCAAATGAAAACATGGGCAAATCATCATCATCATCATCAATATCCTCATCATCAATCCTTCGTAGAACAGTAGGCTCTCGTGGTCCCTTTGTATATAATTAAACCAAGCAATGCCCAAAGTGAACAAATACACGAAGACACAAAGTTATAATAATAAATACGAACAACAAATGATAAGAATTTGACAACAAATGCTCACCTTGAACACAGCCTTTATAAGAGCTTCGTCCTCTTCTTCGAACTTCCTTTCCTATCAGAACAGAAGTCCAAAATATAATAAGACTCAAGGTAGGGAGTAGTTCGTACAAGACTGCAGCAAGATCAAATTTTTGCTAGCCAAAGTTCAAATAAAAAAATTATATATATATATTCACATTATTAATTAAAGATAAATTGATAACCAAGGCAACCACTTCTAATATTGTTATGGACCAACTCCTGCATAGTTTTGAAATTGTAAATATATATATATATATATATATATATATATATATTCTTCACATTATTAATTAAAGATAAATTGATAACCAAGGCAACCACTTCTAATATTGTTATGGACCAACTCCTGCATAGTTTTGAAATTGTAAAATATAAAATAAAATAAGCCCCAGTTTGACAACCATTATTGGTGGAAAAAGAGTTTTGAATAGTGATTTTTAGAAGAATATGTGATTAAAAAGTAGGGACAAGTTTTGGGTTTACGTGTAAAATATTTTATTGTGTGAATATGTAGTTGAAAATGAGTATGTAGAAAAAAGAGTTTGAAAATAATGGTTGTCAAGCAGGGCCATTTTTCCCATTATGAGCCTAATAAGGGTTACGTTGTTATTGTTGTTAGATCCTAATGAGGGTTAAGAAGAATACTCCAAAATCACTCAAGTATTGCTAGCTTTACCAAGTTAACTGACTAATGTGACTCTTAAATTAAGGAATCAACACCCAGAAAGAAGTCTCATGAACAGACCGACCAGTTTTTGTATTTTCTACCATCACTCTGAGGGTAGCCATATAACCACCACACTAGCATCCATCAATGCAATGAGTTTAACAAAATAGAACAGTGACATAAATTCTCAGAAATCATAATTCAAATGACGGAATAATTAATAATGAAATATCTCCCAGCTCCCTAAGCAAAGACACAAAGCTTGAGAGAGAGAGAGAGAGAGAGAGAGAGAGAGAGCACATATTCTGTGCTAAACTAGCAATAGCATCTCACCTTTGCCTCATTTGAGCGTTGCAAAGCTTCAAGCATTGCATCTACGCTCACAGTTGCATGTCTCGACTGAAAAAAGAAAGAAAAACAATATGAGCCAAATCAAGGGTTAAAAAGACATTCAAAAAGGGAAAAACAAGTATTGAGAAGTTATTAGAAACCAATAAATGAGCACATCACTTGATTAAATGATCACCTTCATAGACTTCATTTCATCTAAAGCAGCTAGGATATCCATTTCTCTCTTTGAGTCCAGAGTTCTATTCTCCAATGATTTCATGGCATCTCCCATCTCTTCAGCATTCCTTTTCTTTTTCTCTTCGTCTATTACCTATCAAGAAGGAAATAACAATTAGTGAAACCTCAAACAAGTACGTGCAAAAATAAAAAAACACTTTACATGAATATGAAGGGCACTAGGATAATAGTTAAAATAAGTATTCACCTCATCCTCTGCACGCCAGGGTTCATAATTTCTACTTGCACCGGACTCAACAATATAATCAGAGTTCTGTGGATCCGTCTTGAATGTTATTTCAGCCGAGCATTTAGTACATTTGAAATAGAACCTAAAAATTTGGATTCCGAGATAGGTCTGCAGATAAATGTAACATGCACAATAGAGTTAAATAATGAAGTCGTGAGCAGATATCAATTAAGAGTATGCTTATTGTTCGGAAAGAAAAATACAAGAATCCACATAAATAAAAAAATAACATCCCTCTCTTGGATGGATGTTGGTCCAGCCTACTACAAGGACCTGTATCCAGTAACTACTTTTCATTTTTCGAATCATTCAATTGGTTAGGATTTTAGAAAAAGAGTGGAATCGATTTTCTTTGAGTGCACCTTGGGTTAGCCAGAGTACAATGATGATTATTGACCATTATAAAGATTCCAATTTTCCAAAAATACGGAAGCTTCTACTGTTCTACAATTTATCTGGTAGAACAAATTGAGGATTCAGACTCATTTCCATGTTCATTAATGGAAAAAAATGACAAACAAAATTATTTTTGTGTAGAGAAACTGGGTAAAGCAAGCAATACTACAAAATCGAAAACCAAAATTCTATCCTGTTCGAAGTCCCGGAAATCCAATAATACAAGATCTGAAGCACTATCAATAACTCATAACAGAAATAGAAAAACAACCAATTACTAAAATCAACAAATAAATCCAAAAGATACAAGAATTGCATACTTTTGAGAGACCTCAAAAATCAGTAACACAAAAGCCTAACCAGAGCTCATTTCTTAAAATAAAACCTAACAAAAACCCTTAGACCCCAAATGATAAAACCAATTTTAAAGAGTTCCAGAGGCCACATAAACCAACTAATCAAAATGAGACTCGCTACCTTTAACCAATATCAAAAGAAAACCAATCCATGTCATTAGGTAGATATCAATTAACTTGAACCCTAAACTTCCAGAACCTCAGGGACTTCAAAATATAATGACCAAATCATAAAACAATAAAATTTGAGGATTCCAGAGACCCAAGACAAAATTCTAAGAAATATGCATGACAAGAAATCAAATCAAACAACTCGTTATTCAAAACAATCAATTAAACCTACATAAAGATAAAAGTAATATTTATGTATTTGCATGTACCTCCCCGATGACATCTTCCTTGCGGGAATTAAATTTGGTACCCTTATAGATGTAATTTCCACAGGTGCCACAGCGGATGCTCATGGGGAGCATCATACGAACCTTGATTTGTTGGTTCTTCGGCTGCCGCCTCCGCGGAATCTTCGCCGGATCAAAGTCTGGCGGGTAGTATTTGTTCAACACTTTTCTCTCTCCCATCTCTGCTTTTCGTCTGGATCCTCAGGAGCAATATCGAATCAAAGCAACTTCAGCCTACAAAATATCAATGTTCCAAAAAGGTTATATTTATCACTAAAAATTATGCATTTTCATCAGATAGATAATTATTTCACACTCTCTCCAGAAAACGGAGAAATTCCTAACGACAAACAACAGTCAGAAAATGCCGAAAAAAAAAAAAAAAAAAGGTGAAATCGCTTTTAAACAAAAAAGTTCTGGTTCTTCTCAGGGGTGTTGCCACCTGGGGTCTAATGATTGCAACTTCCCTCGTTGAATTTTAGTCCTGGGTATTTCACCTATTACATTTATGGAGGCCAGTTTAAAATCAAGAAGAAAACGATAATCAACCGCATAAAAAATTCAAGAAAATGTGATCGAAAAAATAACTGTTGCTAGAGGAAGATTACTTTCAAGAAACAACAATTTTGGAAAAATAAATAAATTATAAGGAGTTGAGTTGAAATTCAATCATTCACAATAATCAGATCGAGTGCGATTTCAACATATAAAGCCCATTTTTTCACTAATAAAACCATAGAAATCAATGCAAAACAAGATAAATTAGTGCCAGGGGTGATGAATATAGACACCTTTTTGGCTTCTCCCCCAAATTTTAAGCGTTATACCGAGGAAGAACAGTAGAAAACCTTGCCGCTTCTATGAATTGGATTTCAGATGGGCCTCGATCAAGTTAGTAATAAATTAAAAAAAAAAATTAGACCAATCCGAAATTTAATCTTTATTTTCGACAAATTAAAGTGGTCGGATTGTTTCCACAATTATGCAATTTAAACATATATTCTCATTTTTCTTTTTTTTTCTTTTTTTTTTATAGTGATATAGAGGAAGAGCGAATCGTTCACTAATAAGTATTCATTATTTTCCGTTTTATCTAATTAGAGGGCCACAAAATCACGATCACAACTCTACAATATAGAAAGGATACAACTCGCATGAGCCATAATTTTATGTTGCTTTTAACATTCCATCGAATGTCACAACAGTCACATTTGACAATAATTTATATCTATACGAACAACAGTCACATGAAATTATAGCAATTTTACAAAAATAGCAAAGTTAGAGTTTCAATTATTTGTCAATCTAATTTTAAACTCATGCCAAATGAATTGATCGTAATTATACGATATAGAATGAGTCGGAGTCACAATTGTTTCTTATTAAATAATTATTTATGGATGACAACAATAATATGATCACATTGTAGATGAAGTTACGTGCCTCATAACATAAGTCATAAGATACTTTCAACGTTTTTTTTAGCTATTGCAATGTCTACTCATAATTTTCAGATATTTCAATTGTTGAAGTCGTCGAATATTGTAGGATATATTTAAAAGAAATAAACTATTTTCATATATCCACAGATTAGTTTCTAATATGAATCTTTTAATTATGGAACCTACCATGTACTAAGAGCTTGTTACAGATATATTTTCTGAAAAAGATTTTCGATCAAACATTCTATGAAGTCAATAACTTTCTCCACTTTTATCCATATTCTTCGGAAAAAAATCTCTCCTGCTAAGTGTTTCTAGCAAGATTCTCCACTATTGCATCCTAGCAAGTCTTGATCATTCGAAAGAATGCCTCGGAATCACAAGTTGGCAGGGTGGTTTAACTGCAGTTTACTCGAATGCCACAATTTTGTAGATTCTTTGCTGTACATATTCAAGAGGTTTCAAAGTTCTTCCGTTTTATTTTGAGGGAGACAACCTCTTAGTTAATTCAGGAAATCTATTTTAAGAACAAATTTAGTTTGCCTACAGGTGTTGGGGGAGCAAAACACAACAATTTTGGGGTTTATCAACAATAAAATATGAGGTCCGCTTAATTTGTATTTCAATTTTGAGTGTTGAATTCATTTTCAATTTCTATTTTGATGATTTTTTTTTTTAATTGCTAAAAATCATTTGATTTATAAATTGTTTCCCAAGTCAAGACATAAAATTAGAAAACACATTTTATTTGAAAATTTGTTCTATGATATTTTATTTCATAAAATTTGAATATTCAATAAAATAGAACAATTTTATGTCAATATAACATATACATTTTTAAAGTTGATTAATCTTACAATAATTTTTTCGCTACAAAAGTAAAAGAAAAAAAATTAATGAATTGAGTTGGTAAAATATTAAAATAAAAAATTAATAATGTGAATTGAGAATTTTTATGTGTTCATTTAAATATATTTATTTTATAAATTTTATGTTAAAAACCATTAAGTGCTTGAATTATTTTTATTTTTCCAGATTTTTTTTTAAAAAAAAAAAATTGTCTAGATAACCACTGAGTACTTGAACCATTTTTATTTTTTAAAATTTTTAGTTTTATTTTTAGGATTCTAGATTTCATTTAAAAAAATAAAATTGTAGAATATCAAACTTCTATTTTTCTTAAAAAATTTTATTTTTTATTTTAGTTTTTAGAATTTTAGTTTTAAAATTTTATTTCTTATTTTCAGAATATTCATTGAAAACACAAACGTTAAATATGCATTTTGATTTTTATATTATAAGTTTAACCTTATTTTCAAAAATGCATTTTATAAAAACAAGTTTTGGGCGTCTTACTTTCCATTCATGCTCCTGTCTTCGCAACGCACCCGACTTGAATCGACTGATTCAAGTTTGCATATAGTGCAAGGAAAATAGTGCTCAAAAAACAGAGAACTCAACTGACATGAAAAATTGGATGGTAAGAAAAATAGCATTTTATTCTGATATAAGATTTCATAATACAGAAAATATTCCGTTACAACTAACAGAATCCAAGAAATAAAATAGCTGGAAATAACCCGAAGAATATCAAAGGGTATAAAAAGTTTTTCATAATCTTTTGAACTTCAATAGGACTCGATGCACTAGCATCTTCGAAAGATAACTCGGCATATATCTTGTTTTATTCCACTCCATATCATCTGGTTACCTTGTAGCTCTGGATGATACAAAAACATCGAGAGCATCAATGGTAGAGACATGAAAATACATGCACGAAAATGGGGAAGTATTAGAGCTAAATTGCCTATGCATGGTTAAAGAAATAATAGTTTCAACTAATCCTTTAAGGTTGTGTGCGTGCAGTCCATTTTCCGTCACAAGTAGACAAGGCAAAAATATGTACCTTCACCCGTTTCACTAACTCTTTAGCCTTTGGGTCATTCTTGAAATGATCTCTTACAGGCTGCACAGGGAAGACACAATGAATTAATCAGAGGCAATTGATACGGAAGAAATATTCCTCGAGTACAAAGAAGGGATCCAAGAAATCCTAGCTTAGTGTATCGAATAGATAGACATCAGTCAGCACAAATGCTACATATTCAACTTCTGAAAATTTTGAGTTCAAAACCAAATCCCAACTTGAATTATTTGAATCAAATGAAGCTTGCGATCGATTCAAAGGGCTAGATGCAGCACCATCTCAAAGTTGGACGACAGTGAAGTGAATCAAGGCTTCAGGAACCTATTATAGTTTTTGAAGTCTTCTACTAGTAGGTTCATTCCTCTCACAAACCAGAAAACAAGACAAAAGAGAACAGAGAACAGATATGTGACATCACATGCAATGCAAACTGCCACTTATTCTCTCAAAATATGAATAAATAAGTGCAATAACAGTATTTACTATTCTCCTGTTTGGTACACATTAAAATTTTCATTCTCATTCTTCTACTCATTTTTAACCACATTCTTTAATAAAATAATATTTTTTATCACATCAATAACTTTTCCTTTTTTTTCAACCACACATTCTCCATCAATCTACTATTCTAAAATACATTCTTCCAAAATAATGTAACTCAAACACACCCTTAGACTTCAAGCCGTGCAAGAAGACACGTGTCCATGAAGAAGTAAAACAAACCATCATCCTATCATTATATTATCATTTCAACAAACTCACATATATGATGCAGATCAATGAAATTTGAACAAAAATCCTGGCTCTAGAGTGGGCTTGGGGTTGAGGTTGGTGCAAAAGGGGGGCATCGGTGATATGAAACTACTTGACACTTGTAAACCACTAAAATTTATATAACCACGGGATTCAAGTGAGTAGAACACACTCAAGCAGGTGTTTGGTATGTGAATCGAATTACAACGACAACATATGAGTAGTCTCTTCTAACATGGATAAGGTCACCTAAAGTAGCAGGCCAACATGGCCGCACTTCAAAACTATAGACTTATTTGTTACAAGTCTCCCGAAAGAACTTGATATAGGAAGAATTTAAAAAAAAAAAAAAAAAAAAAAAAAAAGGAGAAAATCGAGACAGAGTTCTACAAATTTAATGAATCATTTCAATACATTGGGAGGAAAACTATTAAGATTCCACAAACAGTCAGTTAAAAATTGGACAGAGGACCTGAAGTTCTTAGTTTTTTATGTGTACAGATCACAAATAATTGTACCAACATTATTATTTTGTTCATCCCTTTCTTCTTGTAACAGCAGGTTTCCATGGTAGAGAAAAAATCATTCTAACTATTTTCCTTTCGTTTTGGCAACAAATTACCAATTATGGATGCTTACTTCAGTATCGTGGCATAGCAAACAAAGCAAGTATATCCTTAAAAGAAACAATTGACACGAGTGATTGTCTTTTAATATCAAATATAACAATTTTAAATTTTTAGACCAAAACAAAGTCGTCGCCAAATCTATATTCTATAACATGGTATACATGGTGATCAAAAAATTCCATCCCAATACGAGTGTACATTAGAAATTCATATTGTAAGAATAGGAGTCATTCTTGATATTGGAATAAAATCACGGAAAACAAAACTTAAACATAACTAGAATTCAGTAGTTCAGACACAATTATATCAAATACCTGTAGTATCTGGTTAAGTGTCTTTGCTAGAGCGGGTTTGAGGTCCCCAGGATGCAATTCCCCACTTTCATAATCAAATGCTAGTTCCTCAAAATTCTTGAAGGTCCTGAGATAATAAATAGCAAATATAAAACATTACATATTATGTAATGATTGAGTCTAAACTGTTGAGCCCACTTAGCTAGAGCTCTTAGCTTCGGGATTAGTCTCGACGTTAAAATCACACAGCATAAAAAGAATGCCATCAAGAAAGTAGTATGACCAACACAACACACAGTAGCATATCATGGCAGAGAAACATATTTAAAATGATAATGAAGCTAGTTATTCATTGAGATCATCTTGTTTATGAATAGTATCTTAAACAACCAGATTTATACATATCAAACACTTCTACATGAATAAAACAGAGGAAATAGATGGTATTATACAAGATCATTAGAAATAAGTGTAACTCACTTGTCACCGCCATTATCCGAATTTCGCTCGACTTTGAACTCGTTAAACCATGGGAAAATAATATACTTGACGTACTCAAGGCATGGATTCTTTTCTACCAACTTTGGAGGGCAGAATGCTTTCTTTATCTTCACATTCACTTCAGCCTGTGGACACACAATTATCATTGACGGAAGCAATTAAACTACAAATTCAGATGAACATAGCTAAAAAACTAAGATTAAGCTCAGGTAATCGACACTCAAATAACAAAAAAAAATTTACAATTTATTGATCATTTCCCTTTCCAGGATGAGGTAATACCTCTTCATCCTCCATGTATATGGAAGATGACGGATCACTCTTTGACATCTTTTCTTGACCTTCCTGCAAACCAGGGAGCATATCTGTGTGCAAAATAACAGTGAATATTAACTGCGTAAATGTCAACTGGTACATGCAGTTTGAAGTCTAGAGGATGCTTACGGTGAGACAATATTATGGGCTTGTTTTTTCTCTTTATGTCATCACAGTACTCTCTAGCAAGTACATTTACTTTGCGCTGGTCCATGCCCAACTGACAGATGTCGGCCTGTTTGGTAAATCATATTTGTGAAGTCCAATTCACATTTAATTAAGACAATTGCATTCAACCAAAATATTTCTCTTTATGAAGAAGGTTAACAGAAGAACCACACCATAATGCATATAACTATCGTATAAGGACAAAATAAGATATTGTTCTGACTGCATATTTTAGTAAAAATTCATAACTCAGAATACTGATTGTCCAAAGAGCATGAATTAAATGGAAGATGCCCTACATAAAGTGAGCAGTCAATACCAGACATCATATTAATTAGATATCAACCATACTGAAAGACAATGGTCTCGCATAGTCAAACCAACCAAGAAATTCCAAGTTCACTTGAGAAAAGACATACAACATGCTACCAAGAAGCCATAGAATTCAATAGACTTTACAACTAGCACTTCTCAGGAAGCATTCATTTGAAAACTGAACACCCACAAATTGAACCAAGTAGCAAAAGTCTATCAAGAAAGTTCATTGCTTAAACCAAGAGTCACCTTAAGAAAAAATACATCAGCACACTGCATGCACGGGTAAAAAATCTGGGCTGCTGACAATTCATCTTGCTCAGAGCGACCCATAATTTGACAACACCTAATTAGACCACAAAAGAAGGGGAAAAAAACAGTAATGCCTTATATTCTCAAAGATTGTAGATTCAATAAGAAAAAACTGCAAATAAATGTAATACCTCACTATCCTAGGAAGTTTGTTCCTCCTAGCAATGTCCATTACAAGAGGCCAATACTCGTGAGCCCTGGTGTTAATCTCTTCAGAAGACCAAATAAATTCTACCTGACCCCCTTCCAGATTCATCCCTACAGCTTTCCATATCTCAATCAGATACTGTCCTATAACTTGGATTTTCTTCAAGTCACCCCCCATTTTGTTATTTAGCTGTGCAAACCAATCTGCGATCCAGATTTTAACTTTGCAGCCAGCGGAAGTCAGTTTGTTGACATTAATTGCTTTCATAACTCCCTGCTCAGCAAACATAACTGGCCCAATAAGAGATCATTCAAAAGAGTGTTTACATAGTCCTGTTTGTCTGGAAGACTGGAACAAGTATGGAATGTATTCTCATAGTTATTTGGGGAAAAAAATGATCATTTAAAGAATGGGATTCAAATTGTAAACACAATATATTCATCTCTCCTATTAAATTGCACTAATAGCTTACTTATCATATGATTTCATTGAATCACATACATGACATAATATATTACTCGGAGTTAAAGGATTTTAGAAATGTAAATGAAAATAATAAGACTATTACCATAACAATTAAACACAGGTACAGTAAATTTCTATTTATTGAATTATATGTACAAAAAAAAAAATTATTTAAAATCAAAATAGAATATCACCAAATAATCTGCATTCTGCAGGTCAGACTAACAGAATTCACCATTGTCCCCGATTCTTCAAAAAAAAAAAAAAAAAAACCTAGCATTTTGGGAAAACCAATTGAATTTTCAGCCAAAATTAGAAGAGAAAGAGTCAAGAGACCTGAGCAATGTGCATCCGGCCAGACGGTTCGAACCCATCATAGCAAATGGGCTGTGGCTTGTTAGCCAAGAGTCTCTTCAACTCATCCTCTTGTATACATTCTTCGCCAATGCTCCTTATTATCTCAAACCTTTCGTCCAGGCTCATCCTATATTCCATTCAACAATTCAATATCTATTATGAACTTCATTCCTATTTTTTTTTTTTAAATACAGAAAAAGGATATCCATTTCATCGTTTTCAACAGTTCAAAATAAAATTCAACAAAAACCACACATAGAGAGAGAGAGAGAGAGAGAGAGAGAAGGGAATTACCGTGAGGAGGGTTCAGGAGAAATGGAGACAGGTTGCATGGGCTCGGAGGAGGGAGGGGTTTCACTGTTGTTGTTTTCCATTGTTGTTCGTCCTCTGAATCTGAACTGAATTTTGTGCAGTGAATGAAAATGGAGTATATTAGGGTTTAGGACAATAAAGATGCAATTTCTGGGCAAGTGAGAGATTGCCTTTTGATGTCCCGTACCCTTGATTGTCGATCCAATTTGAAGTAAAAGCGTGATTTTATTGTGTTTTTGCTTGCTCTCCAAGAACGATATGAGTGCGAATCACGTAGGGAAAATGGGACGCTAGAGATAAGGATTTTGTTACATCAAATTTGTTTACCTTACTTTTTGTAGATTACTCATAATAGAAGGTGGGATTACATTTTAAATTTTTTTATGGACCATGTTATATGTATCGAATTTTTCTACCTAATCTCTTGTCAATTACTCACAATAGAGAACCATATTTTGGAATTTTTTATTCACCCGGGTCCTGTGTGTATTGGGATAAACAATTTGATACACCTTAAGGTGTACAAATAGAATTTTTTTTTTTTTTTAATTCATGCGGGTTTCGTATGCATGTGAGAGGGGGTAAATAATTCGGTACATCTTGAATGTACAAATAGACATAATCGGGAATAGGAACAAAAGGTGATCAAGACCCGAGTTGGTTTTGACATGCCTAGTCACTAGGCAGTGACAATCCAGTGTCAAAAACAATGTTCTAAAAAGAGTGAAATGTTGTTAGACGTAGAGTCGAAGTTTCAAACTTTTCAAGTTTAAGCGGGTCTAGGCGAAGCTTGAGCGTAAAAAAAGATTTCTTATTTTTAATATTATTTTTAATTTTTAATTATTTTAAAATTTATTTAATAATCAAATAATACATTTTTTCAAAACTCATTCTTCTAAAAATTCATTTTTTAAAAACTCATTTTCAACAACACATTTTTTAATAAAATAATATTATACGAAAACTCAAAAAAATTCATAATTTTTAACCATATATTATCCATCAATCTACTATTCAAAATACACTATTTTCCCCAAATTGGGGCTCAAACGAGGGCTAAACATCTAAAATTATAAAATCTAATATTTACTTAATAACTCCTACTATTAGTTAAATGTACAATTTTCAAGTTTCCGAAATATAAAAATTAGAATATTTTTCATAATTTCAATTTCAACTAGACAAATCCTACTTAATAGATTTATAGAAACTTCATACATATTTTTGGAGTTTGTAATCACATAATGTAGATAACACAAAAACTTAATTTTTGTTTAACTATTTAGATAAAGTCATTTTTAATTTTTGTACACATAAAATATTTTAAAAACTTGAAATTAAAGTCAAATGAAATTTTTTTTTAAATAATAATAAGTTAAAGTCAAATAAAAGACTTCAAAAAAAAATCGCATATACGAAAAAAATGAAGAAAAAAATTCAATCATTTAAGAATTGGAAAAAAAAAAAGATTAGGCGCGAAACGAAGCGTTTTGTCCCAACTTCAAATAAAAAAAGGTGCTTAAGCACCATCTTAACGAGTTTTTAAAAACACTAGTTGAAACAAAGGCGGCCAAGATCATTAGACACGTCCTTGGGCTTGAATCTAACGAGGAAAAAAATTTCAAGTCGCGGAAAATAAAAATTTTGAAATTACACCCAACCAATTTTTTTAAGATCCAAAAAAAAAAAAAAAAATCAAATCTAAAACTTGTTTATACAAAAATCATATATTAAATTAAAAAATCATATATTTTTAATAATACCACCAAATCTCTTCACAAACCATATATACTTTCCTCTATCCTCTCTCTCTCTCTATCTCTCCATACACATATATCTCTCTCTCACACATCACAACTTCCAGCCACCGGCATCCTAGTTCCCAACCCCCGTTGCCATCGTTATCACAAATAACAATTGACTCGTGATTCATTTATTTGTCCTCAGTGTCAAAAGTTGCTTCCTGGTGGTTGCAGGTCCGTGTGTTTGACACAAAAAGGGTAGAATCTGTGTTGTGCGGTGGTGCGTGGTCTGTGGTGGTGTGTGCGGTGGGGATATGTGCATGCTGTGGTGTGTGCAGTGATGCTAGTGGTGGTGGTGCAGTGAGTGGAGGTAAGGTACAACGGTGATATGATGAGTGTATTTCACTCATACTTTAGAAACCATCTAAATGTGATATTTAGCTCATTCCTATGAGTTTTAGAGCTTTTTAACGTGTGTTTTAATTTGTAGTATAGGTTGATGAGATTGAAAAAAAATAAACAACAGTTGGCAAAATTGGAAAAAAATTGTTAAGTTATAAGAGATTCAAAGTTCGGGAACTAAAGTGCAAATACTTAAAAATTGTGTCGGACCTCACGATGAAAATTCAAGAGTGCTCGAAGTTAATTGGATAAAGAAAGATGTCAGAGGGATGAAATATAATGAAAGTATGATCACACATCAATTTTCAACTGAAAAAGTTATGTAGTGATTTTTAGTATAATATTTAGACCCATTTTTGACATAGCAAACAATCGAATTAATTAATGATACTTGAAGCAAAGTTGTATCCCTTTGAGTTAGCTTTTTCAATGCATCTTAAATCGTCTCAATTAAATATCAGAAGAAAAAGTTATGATATAAATACTGAATAACGCGCAAGCTCTCGATTCACCCGAATGGCGCCCACTTTGTTGAAAATCAACAAAATATGCGGCGCCACGACGCTACTATATTGGCACCGAGACCTCAAAACACTATAAATACAAGATCAAATACCTATTTTCAAAAACAATTTTGAAGGGGAAATTCAATCATAATTCGTCCAATACCTCAAAACACTATAAATACAACATCAAATACCTATTTTCAAAGACAGATTTGAAGGGGGGGGGGGGGATTCAAGAGGGTAATAAGGCAAAACACCAAGGATTCAAGGAACAACAGAATAAATTGAAGATCTACAGTCGAATTTTTTCTACTATCTTCCCTATATCTTCTTATATGAATTTTAGTATTTCCACATATTATATCATGAACTATATTCATTATCTATGGATTGATTATAACCAAAATTTGATATTATGATTTGATTTTATCAAAGTTATTTCTATCTGATTTTTCACATATGTTTAATTGTGTCATGAAATTAATGGTTTCAGTTAATTAACTACTAATTGAATGAACAGATGTTAGTCAATTTCGACACTCGAGAGAGAGAATTTAGGCTGGATCATAAGATTGACACAACATAATTTTTATGGGTTTTGAGAGAAAGTATAGGATTTGTAAAGTTTACTCCATAAAAAAATCACGAACTTGATAAATTCTCGACTTTGATTCGAAAATAGACATATTGGGATCGAAATCTAGGATTAATTTTTAGTCGACACTCAAGAATGGGAAAAGAAATACTTTAGGATTCTTGCTTTTAAACATGAAAAATTGATTAAAACAGTTGGACTTAATTGAATAATAATTGATAGTTAGGTGAAATCATTTCCTAGGCCTGTCCATCTAGATTGAAATTCATTTAATTTGCATCCATTGATTTCGCATCACATTAATCACGTTAATTTAGTTAAAATCGTTGCTTTCAATTTTCATTCGATTAAATAAAATAAAGGCTACACAATTATAGTACTTAGTAAACATTAAATTACAGTCTCTGTGGATTTGACATCATAACTCATTTGTTGTATTATAAAACTTGGCACCATATACTTGTTATATAAATCACGTTATAGAAAATACGTGACATGATGGTTTTGGGTTGGTTTTCTTTCTCCAATTTGCTTAGTCAGAGTTTTGGGTGTATGCAATGGAGGTGTGTAGTGCGGTGGTAGTTTTGTGGTTGCGGTAGTGGTGTTTGCAATTGGTGGTGATGCAGGTGGGTGGGTGACAATATTTTTGGGTTGTTTCTTCCTCCAATCTGTTTAGTTTTGAATTTTACGAGTGTGCAGTGCGATGAGATGGTGGTGGTGAGGTGGTGGCGTCGATGGAGTTGTGTTCTGTTGGTGTCCCTTGGTGAAGTTGGGATTGTGATGAATGGGTTTGGGTGGGAAGTCAAGGTGAGTGATGTTTGTGACTAATTATTTAGAATGTGTTTTAGCCTCTTAATTTTGACAAATGTAGTAAATTGAAGGAGAACGTATGATTAAAAATTAAGGAATTTTTTTTTATTTGCGTGTAATATTATTTTAGTGAAAAATGTGTGGTTGAAAATGAGTACTGTAGAAAAAATAATGTGGTAGAATGTAAAACAATGGGTGACAAACAAGGGCTTAAGTGATTTGTGGCGATGGTGTGGTCGTCGGTGGCATGAGGGTGGGGGTGGGGTGGGTGTTTGTAATCAATTATTTGATTGATTGTGATTAATAAATTGGTTAATCTATTATCAATAATTCATACGTGACTTAAAAATATATGATTGTGATTTACGATTTATTAAGTTTTGATCGATAAATAATCTGTGACCAATTAATTTTGATATTTCGTTATTATTAAATAAGTTGTGACTTATAAAATTTGTGATCATAATCGATGAATAAATTGTGACCTATAAATTTTTTGATTTGTCATCGAAGAAATACTTTATGACCAATTAATTCAATAACTTATTATCAAATTGTATAGAATTATGGCCTTAATAAATAAAATTTAATTATTATTTGTTTTTTGAAACTTTAAACATTGTTTCTTAGTTTTTGAAATATGACATACTTAAATCTCTTAGATATGAATTTTTCCGTAAGATTAGTTCACGTGTGCCATGTAAATTGTTCAATTGGTTTTGATAACGGAAATTTAATTCATAATAATTGAGTTCGTGTAATATTCTAACACAAAGTTAAATTCATATATGATTTTGGTACATGAGATAAATAGGTCATTCAAAGCTTGTACCAAAAAGAATCTAGCTCAACGTGGTCTGCCACTTCAAGCGAGAGATTATATCATAGTTTGTCATTGTGTTACCATTTAGCAGAGTCCTAAGTTTTTAATAAACAGTCGCTACTTCTTGGTACGTGTCGCTTTCCTAATTAAAATAAAAAATGCCTTGTCATCACATCAACGACTTCGTCATTTGCTATACCAAGTTGTACCGTAACATTCATGAGTAGGGTAATAGAGAGCATCCTTGAGGAATTCTTTGAGCTAGATAAACTTACCTTTCTTCGCCCTAAACATGTTCCATTAAACCCATTTAGGGAGTGTAACCCATGTTAGAACGAAACATCACCATTCCTAGATTTAGGCAATGGGACATTTTTTAAATTAAAAATTTAAAATTTTAAAAAAAAAAAAACCAAGCAAGAAAAGAAAAGAAAAATAAAAAGAAAAGAAAGTGAGAACGTTTTTGGAGAGAGAGAAAATTGAGAGCTAAGTTTTTGTTGGTTTCTCATATATTTATAGGTATATATTAGGATATTTATGATATATGATATATAATATAATATAATAAGATATTTTAGATATTTTAGATTGTTTATAATATAAAATAGATATTTTGAGATATTATTTAGATACAAAATAAATATCCCCAAATATCAACTAATAAATAATCCAAAAATAATACCAAAGTTTGACCAAAAAATCGTGCAAAAAAAATAGACCGCCATTGAATTTTTTAACTCTATGCGGCCGCATAGTTTAATCCTATACGATCGCATAGAAGAGAAATTTAATCAACTTGACGTCTCGACTTTATACATGCGGCCGCAAAGCTTTGATCCATGCGGTCGCATGGTTCTTCCACAGTTTGCAGCTCAGGTCCTTGAATATTTGCACGTCAGGTCCCTCATTTTTGAACTTGTACAATTTGGTCCTCATATTTTGATCTTCATTACAATTAAGCCCTTCCAAAATTGCACTTCAAGTCCTTCATCTTTCAGGGTTGTGCAAGTTAGTCCCCAACATCACAAAAGTGTGCACTTTAAGTCTTTTTTCACTCGTTTTGCCTCCGTTTCATTCTAATTTAGGGTTTTGGCCTATAAATACAAAAAGTACACAATTATGGGTAGAAATATACTCAAATTTATCAACAATTAAATCCCAAAAAGTGTCTAATAAGTGTGCAAAAATGCACTTATCAACATCGTTGACCACATCTGGTAAGACCACTAAGCTATTTAAGTATTTCTTCCGCATCCATTCATATCATATTGTTAGTCGTTGAATGACTGCCTATCACCCATAAAAAGAAAAACTACATAGGGTCCTCTCAGCCTGCCCGAGAGATTATAACATAGTTTGTCCTCATTAGGAGCGTCAGTGAATCCAATAAAGTCAACTCAATACTTAAAACCCAAGCTCAACTTGACCTTATGGACGAGTCGAGCTCACTCATGTCCAAAATAGCGATTCTATTCGATGGATCTCAAGAGTTGAGTCATACATGAGTAAAAAAATAATTAACAAAATAAGCCTAAAACGAACAATTTTCTAAAAAAATAATAAAATAAGTCAAAAAATGCGTCAGTCCATGATTCGAACGAACCGGCTTATGCCCATGAGCTCAAACGAGCCAGTTCACTAGCCGAGCTTGGTCAACCCATGATAAAATGTGAGCTTGATTTGAACCATAAGTCGTCTCAAAATGAGCCCAAGCCACCCATGGACCAAACTGACAAACAATTCGACCCATTTGCCACCCTAGTGTCGGCCCGTAACCAATCTGGATCGGACTAAACAAAGGGTTCAACAGTTCACATTCACCCAAGGTTTTCCCGCTTATAATAATTCTAGTGGGAGAACGTGCGTTGCACGATATTGTTAAAAATAACTACATGTAAATTTTAGAAAAATGCATTTGTAAACGGTGTTGTAGGAAAATGCCTAAAGCACAATGAAATAGAGCAAGACAATTTTTTATATTCTAACCATGAAACAATACAAATAAGCTTAGAAGAATCAACAAAACAATATTTTTTTCACCAAAGTTAGCACGGATCTCTTTGTGAATCTCCACTTGTCTCTTCAGAATTAGTTTTATCCAATCTAAGCACCAAATCACTCAATTCTTTCAGCGTATGAAAGCTTTGACAACCTTTCTTAAGCTTTCTCTTATCAAACAAAGCAGTACTCTTCTCCATGGTTGTTCTTAGCTGTTCAAATATACTAAAACCTATCAGCATCTTACTTATTCAATCAAAACTACTTCATATGCTTCAATCAAAATCTAAGTGAGAAATATCGTAAGCAACCCAACAATCTTCAGGTCCAGATATGTTCCAAGAAAATACTATTCTGTACTCGTCAGAATATATGGCTGTGAAGACAATATTGCATGTTGAAATGCTTGCCAGCATTTTAATAAGTTTAAAAAAAGATGAGAAGGAATTATATATATTAATTGAAAACAATATAGTTTGTTGAAATCACAGAGTTTTCCCAAGAAAATAGAGATTACCTGTTATTTTCTTTATTGAAACGTGTCAGGTGGAAAGATGTTACGTGCTTCTGTTTGAAAGCGCGTAACGGGTTTGTTAATAGGTAAAGCACAAGGATTGGTTTTGCGTAATTTACCTATGTTTAATTTATCTTGAATTCTTCGAGGGATCCTTGTCCTCCTTTAATGGTTTGTTTCGAGGTAAACCGGCCTCCTAGACGTTAACTGTGAAGAGAAGGTTTTTGATACCCTTTATTCATGGCATAATGCCTTTAAATAGAAATTACAAACAGAGGTTGTCGTACCTCTATGGAATGACTGAGAATTAAAAGGAAAATAAAAAGGAAGGGATACTCCTTCCTGACACAAACATAACAATTAAGGAAAATAGTAAAATTGCCTACTGGGTTGAATCCTTCTCTGACATGGTAATTAAAGAATATATTCCTTCCCATAACTTCCATAAAACAATCCCACCTATGAGCTGTTCTTGTAGTGCACGTATCAGGCATTTGGCAGGAGCACATCTAACAGAAAAGCATAAAGTTCAATCATAAATTCCTATACATGCACTCTATAAAATCACAAACGGCTCATAAATTATCCAACGACACTAACAATTACCTTTAGACCTGCACGATGCTTGTTGATTATAAGCATAGTTAGTGCCTCACTTTCCACATTTTCAGCCACAATTAGCAGAGGACTTCTTCTCTATTTTTTGTAAAAACAAACCATGAGAAGAAATCATCAATATCGAACTTAATTTTTAAGATTCTGGCAAATTATAGGGAGACAAAAATAAGAACCCTATGCATTAAAAAATCAATCTTAGCTTAATGAAATTCATTACCTTTACAGCCATCTCCAATACTCTCACAAGTGAGTTTATGTCCGAAATTTTCTTGTCGTGAATTAGGATCAAGGGATTTTTCAGTTCTTGTCTAAATAAAATCAAAACAATCACACATAATAGATCATAAATGAACAGACACATGCAATATACAGGAGCTTCATATCAAATGAATATTACAATTTACATGACTGCTTGGGAAAGAAAAACAGGAGGTCCAGATGCAATGGCACAAAACTTACAATTCAATCTCATAAATATCTAATTATTTATCAACATCCATTCATTTACTCTTTTTGGTGAAGTTAATTAGTTAGGGAATGAGCTTCATGTGTTTTGAAAAAAAAAATTCGTATTGTGTATTTGGATTCTTATATTTGACAGCTACTTGACGTTGCTAATTATAAGAGTATAAGTATATCATGATTAGCCACTATCTATACGTACACATTTCTAAGTCTGCTCATCTGTAACAAAATAAGGAGATATATAACCACAGGCTAGCTTCATCCCTTCCACCACTTCCAACTCATCATCCAGAGTATTTCCATCCTGCATGATTGTTGATCACTTACAATCCATCATGCATAGATCATTACAATTTATAAATTGAAAGTTCTAAAGTGCAACATACTACTACAGCAATAGTGATGATTCCTTCCTTCCCGACTTTCTCCATTGCCCGTGCTATCAGTTCCCCAATTTCTCGTTCACCATTTGCAGAGATAGTGGCACCTAGAATTTAGATGCACGAATTAGAGAAAAAAAAGAAATGAAAAAAATGAAGAACACCAGTATCCTAGCTAAGAAATTGCTTGTTGATGTGATTAATAATCAGAAAGTAATATGAATGGTGTGCCAAATAAAAAATCAGTAACAATTTCAAGCATGCATTTCTTAACTTCATGGAATCAATCTCAGAAATTGTGAAAACCAGGTTACATTGGACGAGGTGAATGGCTGAAAGTTAAAGGAACACACAGGCAAGCACGTTCCTTTTCAGTTTTACCAATATTTTTTATGTCCCAACAACAAATTTAAACACAAACCTTATTTTCTTCATGCATTATTATAAAGCAAGGTTTCACAATATCAGTGACATGTCTCCATTAAGAATGATAGGGGATATCTCCATGCTTAATGGAGATAGGAGCCATCTCCATTAAGCATGGAGACACTTCCCCTATCTCCATTAAGCATGGAGATGAGGACTATCTCCATTAAGCACGGAGATAGAGGAGTGTCTCCGTGCTTAATAGAGACACAATATCAACTTGAAGTTAGTTTACTACTCAACCAAATGAATTGGAGATGTATAAATTTAGTTGGCAGTGTGAATGTTATGTTAAATTGATAATATTCTTTGATAAATAACAATGCAACTTAGACACATTTCATCAACTTCTACAAAAAAAAAAAAAAAAAAATCTAATTTTGTATTTAGTTACAATACTATCATGATAATTTTAACATATTTGAACTTCAACTTTGCAGGGAAAACTTCAAACTAAAGAAAGAAAGAAAAACAGCCAAAAGACTAAAGTTTGGCAGTCGCAAAACTGATAATAGAACCCAATATGAACAGAGAGACAATTAAATGAATAAAACACAACACACTTAAATTTTGAGTATTCATTATACATCTGTGCATCCTTCTCCAAACTATGTACAAACCTTAAATTATACATGGCAATGCACAAATGCGCAGACTCTGATACAAAAAATGTGAATGTATACCAACGAAATTAAGAAGCAAAACAAAACAACTAAAGTAAAGAATATGATCCAAGTATTGTACGATCAAGTCAAAAAAATCCAATACCTTCCACAGGACAAAAGCCCTGATATTGTAGCATTGTAAACATGAATTTCCCGGAATTGCTTCTTCTGATCATTAAACTAAGTATTCACAATACACTTTATTGAATAATATTATATATAAACATAATGCAAAAAGGGGAAAAAACGTAGAATATGGATCAGAAGCGAACCCATTTGCGAGATAAATCAAATGATTCGATCAATGGTTAATCTAGGAGAAGAAGGTCACGGTAATAAAGATCTCAGATAGTTAGTTTCATATATTTACACTCTGTTTTATGTCTTTTTTATAAATTCTATAAGAGCTTAACCTCATAGACAGCAGTAAAAATATACCTCCATAAGCAAAGATCTGATAGAATTGTTCGGAGCTCCTGATCATCTCGAACACTACTGTGTTACACCACATTTGGAAGCTTTATCAAAACCCTGTTTATTAAGATCAAGATCATGCTGAAAAAAAGAAAAATAACCAAATCCCAGATGAATATTATGTTAACCACGCTAGTGGGTTTAGTCAAGAAAAGTAAACAGAATAAAACATAATAAATTGGCAAAAAATAAACCAGAATTCTATCACTCTTCTGGGTCAAGGGAGTGTTAATCTGAGCCATTAAAGAACAATGAAAAGTGAGAAAAAGCGGGGGCTACGGGTTTATGTAGTGTGCGAGACGGAGACACGGATCATGTCTCTGTTGCGCACGGAGGCACGTCATGCCTCCGTCTTGCACGAAGACATGGCCGTGTCTTCGTGCACACTGGAGACACGGCCATGTCTCTGAAAAAAAATGCAAAAGGGAGGGAGATAGGTGCCTACTTGCATATAGACACCACCCGTGCCTCCGTTTAAGACGGAGACACCACCCGTGCCTCCATCTACCACGGAGACACCGCGTTTCTCGGTGTAAGATGGAGGCAAACGATGTTCGTATAACATAAATTAATACATCTTGTATAATCCAGTAAGAATAGTTTGTTTGATCTTTTACTGGACGAATATATCAGTTAAGGACTGATATGGACTTCAAGGGAATGCTATGTCTAATGAAATCAGAAGTTACCATTATCATGTTGCATTTGTAGAAGTAAAAGTCAAGCGAGAAGGTTCAGTAGCCCGCTTAGTCAAACATGAGGTGGACCTATGTTAGGACGAGCAACATGGCTCTCCCCCTGGGTTCTGCTATGGATTCTGATTATTTTACATTATTTCAATGGATGCTCCTTGAATTTTCACCCATATTTTTACGATCCCGTCGCCGGCTGTCGGGGTATATATGTGTTCCACTAAAGCACTGAACTAAAAATGCCTATACAGGTAGCTGAACAAACTCTTATTTGAGTTACAGGTTTTTCCCTAAATTTTTATTATGAATTCATTTTCTATATGATGTTTATGGTACCATATGTCAACTGGATATTGACCACAAAAGTCAATTTACTCTACTTTGCAACTGACATCAATTCTGATATGAGGTCTCAGGGAAATTTTGCCACTTTGGTTTTGAGACATTTATACTTTTTTGTTCTTTGAGGAAAGTTCCTAATCTCTTTCCCCTGTCCTTCATTGAGCTGTATCAGTGAGAACTCGAAGAGAACTTTTTATTACAATGGTATATCGCAATCAGTCATGCACAACATCAAGATCACAATATTTGCACTTATTGACGAACAAAATCAAGTTCAAAATATCAAGATTCTCATCACATTAATGATTTATGCACTCACCTCTATATGAATGATGTCAGTTGCAAAGTAGAGTAAATTTACCTTGCCGTTTGAAAATTGGACAATTCGTCTTGATGTCGGCAGAAAATGAGATACATGGCCACCCTTAGATAGACATTCCCTACTCTGGATATCATTTAAGTTTTCAGATTTTCCACTGAGGGGTGATTCAGAGAATTCTTTATTGAGTTTGATATCCTTATCAGAAGAAAGTATCCTTCCTACAGACATCAATTCATAGATTAAAGCAATGACATCCCTCACCACTAAACACAAAAGGAAAACATATACAATGAGATAAAATTAGTACATTACACTGATATTCTGAGAGTGAAGAAAATAAAACAAAGTTATGTAGTTCTACAAATTGCACTAAATTCAAGAATGGACTAAATCAAATGGCATATACCCTTGCTTCCCTACGAAGATGAAAATTATTGAATTGGTTCCTAAAGTGTAGTACTCCTTGTCCAGATTAATTCCCAAGAATCTTACCCTCTAGCACATAGGCACGTGAAGAAACAAACCCTCATCAAATAGCAGCTAAAACAATTCACAGTCAAATAAACTAATCTAAAAAATGAAGATACTAAACTTCAATGTAAATAAGAAATAAAGTTCACTGTATTCAAACATCCAAAGCTGAAAAATAAATAAATAAAACCATAAAAAGATGGGGACGGAAGGTACCTTGATCATTTTTTCGTGAATATGCCACGTCGAAGTTCGTACAGGGAGCGGGAGCCTTATCCGTACCCGTCTCCTCCTCTCGCTGCTCTTGGATCATCCTAGTATAGAAATCCTAAGATCGGATCCACTGCCATGGTTGGTGATGCGTGTTGCAATTTTGGCTGGAATTAGAGGTATGACCGAGCATGGAGATGAGTTTTGGGTCGGGATTTGATCAGATTTTGGGTCCATTAGTGCTGTTTTTGGGTATGGGATTGTAGAGTGGGATGAGGAGATGTTCAGCCCACTTCGATTTGATGGTTTCATTGCCGGGGAACACGGGAAGCTATGGTTGCCTTCGCTGCCTGTAAGAACGCAGCTTCATCATGGGCAAAGCACAGCGCCCGTGTCTCCATGCTTGTGTCAGAGGAGTGGTTTGTTGTGTGAAAAAATGGAGAAACGGAGTGGTTGATGGCGCGAAAAAAAAAAAAAAAAAAATATAGGACGATGAAAAATAACGACACGTGTCCAATCTTTCATTCACTCTTTTATTTTATAGTGACATCAAAGGAAATACAGGATCCAGAATTTGAACACAAAAAGGGCATAGCGGCGCATATCAGAAACCCCAAATAATGCTCTTCAAATACTAGTAGGTAGGCTTTTCATCTCGTTTCTATTGTAAAACCCTAATCGAAGCCAATTCGCAATTCTCTTTAGATAGTCTGCTGGATTTTTAAAATCTTGCTTTCTCTTATATTGTAAAATTTTATTCTTATTATCTAGAATTTTAGAGACTACACCTCATAATCATTAGCATGAGTGCATGGCCATGAGGAAAAAGTACGGCTTTCAGATTCTGTGCTAATCGATTGCCCAGATTTATTTCTGCTGGCGGTCTAAATTAGTGGCGTTGATATGATGCTTTCATTGCCTTACTCATCTGAGTTCATGTACGTGCGTAGTATATTTATTTTGAAAATATGATTTTCCGTATTGGTGTACCATCTTGTGTATTTTTAGGTAAGCAGGTTGCCTTAGAAGAAAAGAATAGAATACTGGGGTCAATTTTTTTTCAATTAAACTTCTAGGAAGATATTTCAACTGGATTAAGTGGCTAGAGAGAGGAAGATGACGAATTATAACAGGTACTGATGATGGGTTTTTTCAGTATCCAGATGTATTCCTGGTGCGGCCAATTTGTGCCTGTGCCGAGCGTCTGAGATACATGAAACCATTGATTTTGCTCTTTTTTCTGATTCCCCTCTCTATCCATCATTAGATTAATCATTGCTATTTCTATAAAAGTTCATGTCGATCAGATTGGTTGTTTACGTATTAAAATTACCTTTTAGGTCTTATAAAGCACATGATGAGTCTAGGTATGATCTGCTGCTTCTTGTGCACACAAGAAATACTTGGTCTAACATACAAGTGTTGCTTGGAATGTTAGTTTTCGTGTTTAACTCTCATCACACCTTACTAACGACCACCATTTCCATATTGCACATTCTTCAGTTAAGCTCCAGTGGAGTGGGTGGTTATACTCTAAATTGCATGGGAGGATCTATTTTTTTCTTTTTATTATATATGATTTGAAAATGGACAGCTAAGATGTACTGCTTCTGTGACAGATAAGTGTATGGAAATTCTCGGTTTAAGACATTGTCTAATTTAGTTCATAGCAGCAGATTTTCTCTTCTCCTGGCGTACCTTTTACAGAAATAAAATTTGTCTTATTTTTTCATGTTTACTGCAGCCTGGACTGTAATTTGATGGTTGAGAATCATTGAAAGGGGATAAGAATTATGGGCGGTGGAAGTTTCGACGGGAAGAGTGGATGCAAATAATAAGTATTTTATTACCTTTTCATGAGAAAAACAATGATTTGGTATCCCTTTCTTGTTCATCTACCCAAAATCCACCAACCAATCTTCCAAATTTCACTCTTTTCCTCAACTAGCCACCAAAGACTGAATTTTTCATTACCTTTCCATCAATTTCCTCCAGATCACTCCAAAACCCTGATAATCTTGACAAGAATCCAAATATTTTCAGCCAGAAAGACTGATTAAGCCCATCTGAAGTCATCAAGATTATCGGAAACCTCACTACTCAAATTTCAGACTTCAAAGACTACAAACCAAATGAAGCCCTTTATACAACTGTCATCAACAAGCTGGCACTTGCCAATAACTTTGATGGGATTGAAACCCTCAAGCAAAGAACCAAGCTTGAGAAGAAATGCAGGTTTTCCAACGAGTTTTTCCGTAATGTGATCAAGATTTATGTGTACACGGCTGAGAAAATAAACAGGGCCATTGAGACCCTTTTCAAATTTCTAATTATTACAAAAGCTGGCCAATTGTGAAAATATGCCAGTGTCAACCAACCAATTTGATGTTGTGCATGAGGTTTACATGGGAGCTTGAAGTTGGGGAGATTGATGCTTCTTGTTTGAATGTCATCCTTAAAGGGTTGTGTGGGTGTGGGCAGATGGAACCTGTTTTTTCTGTGCTCGATGAATTTCCTAAGCAAAAATGCAGGCCTAATGTGCGTACCTTTTTGACTATGATGCACAGGTTTTGTGAGCGTGGTCACGTTGATGAAGCCTTCAGTTTGTTGGAAAGGATGGAAACGGAGGGCGTGAAGCCAGATACAATAGTGTTTAATATCTTGATTTTGGTGCTCAGGAAACGAAGGAGAGTTGAAGAGGGGATTAAGCTTTTCGACGGTATGATGCTTAAAGGTGTGATCCAAATTCTGGGACTTATCAAGAGGTTTTGTATTGTTTGCTTGATGCCAAGAGGTTTGTTGAAGCAAAGGATTTTAGGATGAAGATGACTGACGAAGGGGTGATACCAAGCTTTGAGTCTTACAAGTTTGATGATACATCATGGTTTTTGTATTGGGAGTCTTGTGGAAGATGTTTCCAGAATTGGCACAGAAATGTAAGGCCATGTAACTGTTCTTTCTTTTTTCCTAGTGCAAATGGGATGCCAAGAACCATGCAACAGTTGAAATTAGAAACCAAATTTAGCAAAAGATAGGTCATGCGTTGTGGCCTCTGTATCAAGATTGCACACCTTGAATCTACTGGAGAGTTGAGCAACGTGGCTGAAACGTGATATACAAGAGGATTGTTCCCACACAAGATCCAATTAATAAATCGTTCAAGTTCTTAGCAAACCAACATACCATTGCTTGCTTTTTTCTTGTGATCTAGCTGTAGGAACGAGGTACAAAAGGTGCTCGAAATTCCTAGTGGGGAGAGGTCTTTTGATGATCCTGTTGCTTAAGAAAACATATGCAGAAATTATACTTTGCAAATCTAGTCTACTTTTGTTACTATGTATAGAGTGGGAAATATACCTTTTACTGGCAGAATGTTGTTTCCTTATGTTGATGAAACTTGAAAGTACAAATGCATCTTGAAATTATTAGAGACATGAAAGGCTATGTGTATATTTGGTGACTCAAGTCTCTGAGCTTCGTTTGACTGATTCTGAGGAGTGGCAGTTTTTCCTCTTGGTTCGTCACCTGAATAAATTTGGATGCAGTAACAACTTATACACACTTGGACCGGATATTCAGGATGCGGTTCTCTTCTCTGTAGACCTCCTTTTAAGATGTGCGGATAGGACTCTTGAAAGAGCGACAAAATGCATCATAATTTTGCCTCCATATGACATTTGCTTTTCAACATAAATGTTACTTTTCAGCTGTCGCAAGAATTCAAACACAAAACCTTAAAATATTATGAAATTACGCCGTTGGTCATAGCAAGAAAATGATGAGGACATTGACGAAGTCTGTTGACTTTAATTAGCCATGCACCAACATGCTGAAGCTAAATTCATATTCACAACAATATTTGTATTATGATAAAGTGATTCATATGGCGCTAGACCAAAGCTATTAGCAAGAATTCATGTTTGGTGACAACAAAATAACCATTCCAAACAAGTAATGGAATATACTGTCCTCGTTAAAATAGATAAGGTAGGTAACTAAGTGATAATCCCATTTGCTTATTGCAATGTCTAATAGAAAGTTGAAAGATACACAAATACAGTACAAGTTTCCCCAAATGTGCACAAATTTACAGAAAGTTGTAAGCAACATTTACGATTACTGCACAAACTTCTCCAAAGAAAAAACTTCTGATAAAATAAATCAACATATAGAGCACCATATACACCTGAAATAACACCAAAACAACGTATACAATCGGCTAAAAGTGTACCAAAAAAAGATTTCCTAAGGCATTTCAATCCGAACATGTTACTGCACAAACCTTTTCAAAATATTCTAACTACTTAATCCACTCCATATCTGCAGCTAAACTAGTTCGTTGTTTCAGATTGATTATCGGCTTATTGTCTCGCAATCTTTTGGAATGACTTCGATTTTCTGGTCCATACTATTTATGTAGGCTCATTTCCTTCTGGAATGGCTTTATTTTTGGTTCCATACTATTTACTTACTGTAGGCTCATTTCGAGTCTGAACAATATCATCCTTAGACTTGAAAGAATTTGAACCAGAAAGGGCTTCCATCTGAGACACTGCACTAGAAACATCTGAACCTGGAATAACTAAACTAGCAACCCCAAGTGGGATGTCTGTTGATGATGGAAGAGACGAGTCATCAGAAGAATCATAATGTGAAGCATTGTCATTATCTGATGGCGTTGATCTCGAGTCAGTTTTAGACTTCCTTGATTCTTTCCGTGAAAGTGCGGATTTCAAGCTTTTTCCAGAATGCTTCAATATGCCTTTATCCATATCCTTTGCGTGCCCTTGTAGTGGGCTGTCCAGCGCACTTAGCTCTCGACTCTCTTTCTCTTTTAGAGCCTTTGCAGAATATGGAGTAGCAACAGTATCATCTATTATCAATTTCACGCCAGTATCCTTGTTATTTAAGGCCCTAATATTAGCGTGAGGAGATGATATAGGCTCAGGCTCAAGCTCAGGCTCAGGCTCAGGCTCAATGAGACACTTGGATTTCTCCTCGGTTCGCGGGGTTCGTGGGCTCCTGTGGAACACCGAGCTGAGCTTTCGGAAGCCCTTCCGAATTGGATTTATTGAATGTGGTTTATTAGCATCTACACTTTCATCAGTGCTACTGGAGGTCGATGCTCTGGAGCCAATTGAATCACCACCCTCAGCCTGAACTTGTCCATCAAGGTGATGAGTTTCAAGGTGCTTACTCTTCCCCTTTCTTGGCTCCCACACTTGTGCAACCTCACTACCTGGCTGATGAATCCAAATCCCAGTCTTTTGTTGCCCTTCAATGTCAATCGGATCAAACTTGTCTGCAACTTTCGGGGACTTCTCAGATGATCTATATGAGGAGCCTCTCTGAGCAGCATCAGCTGCGACTGAATTTCCCCTGTGCTCATTGTCAAAACCTTCTGCGTCACATGTATTTTCTGCACCCTGCAAATAATCGATGACTTCAGCATCTTAGAAGTCATACTGCATCATCCATTTGACAGTAAATTTAAATGTAAAACAGCATCACATTCTAGCACTTTAAACCCGTACCATTCCAGATCAAACCCTCTGCCATACCCTAACTAATGGCTATCCAGTATATTCTATAAACAATCAGGTACAGAGCCACAATGCTTCAATATCACGGAATTAACCTTCCATGTTAATTTCAGAGATCAATATATGCATATTTAGGAAGTGTTTATAAACAGTTTAAGATTATAAATGATAGAAATGAATGGTGAATAAGTAGGTAGTCCTTGTGGGTCCCTCGAAATATGTGAATAAAAAGTGGTTTTAAGTGTTTATATCAGTTTATAAACATAGCCATACATAGGCTACATCCCAAATTTTCGTCTTTTATCCGAAGTCCTAATATCTTGATCATTGGCAGTTTGGCACCATCAGATTCTGTTTGAAAATGGTGTAGTAAGCTAGCGCTTATAAACTAATATTGCTCCCATCATAACTTCAGAAGTATAGATATAATTTGTTGGTTTTAACAATGAATTAACATTGAATAAAAGTCGGAAACAAAATTCTGGTAATGAAATTAAGGCACCAACGGTTGGCAATGCATGTCATTTTCCCAATTTATGCATGTCCAATGACATCTCCAAATCTGACATTCAAGCATATTTCCTTGAGAAGCTTCCACACGTCTTCAGATTACGAAGAAAAAATAATGGTAAAATGATTAAATTTAACAAGTATCATGAAATAATTTTTCCCCCTTTTTAAGGAAATAACATATTGAAGATTAATGTGACTTACTATTCTCTGTATATTAAATCTTTATGTACCGACTCCTAATCGAATTGTTTGGATTAAGCAGTGAAAGAAATCATTTTATCTAATAAGAGTGATCGGATTTATTATTACCAAATCATTCCCCTAGCCCTAGGGTTACTATATATATCCATTTTGACAGAGGACTGATTAAATAATGAAAATAAAATACTTGAGCTTATTTTGATATAAAAGGATAAATGACAATCTAGTATATTTAACAAACTCTTTTATTTGCTTGTATTATTTTATTCCCTTTATAGCACAGCAGCAGCCAAACATTTCTTCTACTTCTATTTTTGAAACCTACAGGCCAGCCCCCCTCTTCAACCACTAATAATGTTATAGGATAATTCATATATAAGAAAACACACAAGCATTCAGACACATGCAGAGACAGATGCAGATACCCACTTATACTATAGACATGTGAGAGGGGAAGACGCAGCTGCGGCAGCACATAATGAAAATCATTTCCTGTTTTATACAATTCTCCATTTAAATTTAGGACTATGCTACATGTACACACAATACCCTACATAATGCCCTACACCCCCCTCACATGGAGGGGGGCCCACAAATATTTTATTATGTGTGGGCTCCCTCTATGTGAGGGGGGTGTAGGGCATTATGTAAGGGATTGTGTACATATAACATTTTCCTTAAATTTAAGCCAATGAAATTGAGCAGGAACCGGAATTGTTTGAAAACGTAGAAAGTAAAACAATGGCATTTATTCTTGTTATTACACTTAAATCATTTAATAATTGAAAACTTATATTCATCATTAACTCATTGTGTGGCAGTACACAACAAAATTTCATTCCTGTTTTATATAATTCTCCCTTTTTATATACAATCCAATTGAATAGAAAAAGAACCGGAATTGTTTTGAAAATGTTGAAAGTAAAACAATGGCATTTATTCTTGTTATTACACTTCAGCATTTAATAATCGAAACTTATATTCAGTATTAACACTATCTGTAAGTTGTTAGCCAATTAATTGTGTGTAATATCCAGCAAATGTACCTATTCAACATCATGTGAAATAAATATCAACCATTTTATCTCATTAGGCTTGCAATTCCTGCTCTAAGATAAAACAAACACTTGCCAGTAATTAGGGTTTCAAAATCAAGAGAAATATAGAGTGAACTTCAAAGAAGTATCAGGGATCTAAGAATTTGCTTTGCATTCATTGGCCATACACAAAAAAAATACCTTTGCATTGGCTTCGGACACAGTTATTGCAAGACGCAATCTCCCCATTTTTATGTTCTCAAGGGACAACCACATGTCATGCCTCTGGCCATCCTTAAGATCATTGATGTTTACAGAACAATCTCTGCACCATTTGCATGATTAGTTTAAACAGATGCAAAAACAGTAAAAAGAAATTGGACCCTCTGAACAATAACTTCTAAGAGAAGTTCAAATGTAGAAGTAAAGCTTTAGTTGTTATCAGAATCATTACTCTGTTGGTATGTATAATGACCGTAATAGTATGAGAAGGAACCAAAATAAAAATGCAATCAATTCTTGAATCGAACACAGTTACGTTTTGAATAACATATGGGATGTTAGAGATTACAAAAACCAGTTGAAAGAGGATTGGATAGCCACATGGAAAGCAGGACTATTTTCCTTAATCTAATAGAATAATGAGTTTTATGCTACTGAAACTCTTTGGAATAATTATGTCAATTAACTTTTCCAGAATCCTCCGGGATAAGGGAACAAATAAGCAAAATCATAGGCTTCCAGAAGGTAAATTGAGCTGAAGTAGTTTTTCAAATTGCGAAATTGCCTGTAAATAAAATGAAAAGCATCTGAACCGAATTCTTTCTTTCTGGTTAAAGAATCTCTTTCTAGTTGCTCGACGGGGATTCTTATTTGTCCAAATGGTACTTCGAACTTGGAACTAAGGGTTCCAAGACATAACAATAGCTTACAGGGGAGACGAGACACCGTAGATACTTAAGTAAATAAAAAGCACAGGCCCCTTTATAGCAGTAAACAATCAAACTTCATTAAGAAACAAAACGTTCCAAAAATTGTCGTGCATGGTTCAGTATATATATTGAAGTAACAAGAACACACCCCAATTCATCGTCAAATAGACGATCCTTATCACGAACTTCGATGATGAGCACATTTGGCGATTCCCATGTACAGATAGGGATCTTGAATTCCTCGTACCATTTTGGAGATAAATTTTTCTTCTGAATCTTGGTCCGAAATCTGTAAGGGCCAAGCTGACCCTTCACATATGGATCAGCCAACCCTGAGAATCACTGTCAGTTACAATAAAAAAAAGTTTAGATGTATAATAATAAGAGTTCTTCAAACTAACCATTTAAGTCTGATGGCTTCATGTCAGCAGCTTCAAGAACTTCCACTATGGCATAGGCAATAGGCTCCTTGGCATCAATTGAGAACCAATTTTCTGTCATATAAAAGAGAAATCAATATAGTAAACGAAAGACATTTTGCAGGAAGAAATCGTACTCTGTGGTATTGAGTGCGCATGTTATTATTCAATTTGATCTCAGATTTAAATCTAATCCTATTGAGTTTGACGTGTACCAACAAAAAAGAATACCAATTCTGAATTCATTGATTAAGCTTTTCAGTTAAAGTCATTCTTTTTTCATTACCTCCTTATCCCATCTTCAAGTGACCTCATAACCCAACTACACGGTCCATTTAAGACCGCAAAAAAGGCAAGACAATGTCCATTTAGACTTCTGCCAATTTTTATGTGATTAAATTGAACAATATATATGCTTGACCTTAAGCAGACTTAAAACTCTGGTAGAAACAATTGAAATACGGATGAATATGTTATACTTTCACTTATATTCAGTGCTATGTCTTCCATTTCTGAGAATGGCCTTTCTATGTCAGAATAATTTCTTCAGTGCATTCACAAAACTCGGATCGATTTAGGGCCTGTTTGGCATAGCTTTTGCTTCTTGTAAAAGAGCTTTTGAAAAAACTACCTTAATTTTTATTTGAAAACTAATATTTAAAAGCACTTCCCATTCCGAAAGTACTTTTAGAGGGCACCACATTGAACTAGCTTCCTTTAAAAGTTCTTCTAACTACTAAAAACACTTTAACAAAATTAGTCAAACGGGTCCAAAAACAACTTTTGAATCTCAAAAACTCTTTTTGACTTTTCAAAAACCATACCAAATGGGCCCTTAGACTCTCTCCAATTATAAAGTATCTAAGAGGTCTACACTCTTCCAGATTGGATATTGACGAATCATATTATCACTTAATTGATTAGTATCTCACAAAGCAAAGTTGTTTTACATAGAAAGGGTCTTGGCATAACTCATATAAACCAGTACTAGATTTGAAAATTGTATCATGGTAAATAAAACCCAACAACTTCAACAAAGATTTTAAAATCAAATACTTGGTAAAAGTTAAACCTTTTTTAGGTGAAGCAAATTTCTCGATATCAACCACCAGCATATTGGGCTGCAAAATGAAAAAGAATTAGAGTAAAAAAGCATTTTATGAAACCCTTCTTGTAACTCAAACCGACACAGTGCTTGTGCCTAATCTGATTTGAATATGAGGATAAATATACCTTATGCTAAGAACAATTACACCGAAAAAAAAAATTAACATACATGATAAGTCGGTTTCTACGAGGAACTAAGCTGTTATCTCACCTGCACTAGAGTTTGTTCGAAGGCAAGGGCCAGCAGATTATCCTAATCAAGAAAACAAAAATATGGAATTATTAGGCAAACAGATGCAGGGAAAAGAGGAATTTTTTATTCATTACTACTTTTCTTCAGGGTAAGGGTTTGTATTAGACTTTGGATGATAAAAGAGCGAGTGAGAGAGAAAAGGAATTTTTGTTGTGGTAATAATAACATGTACTTACTATCCATCCAGCAATCCCAGGAAGTTCTGTAACATCAAGGCCATGAGAGAATATAGGTTTCACAGTCATCTGAAAATACGGTGGCTCCGCAAAGCATACCCGCAAACGCCCAAGATAAGGCCAGTAGGGAAGGAACTTTACCCCAATCAAAACCTACAAGAGAGAGAGTGCATAAGACTTCAAAATCAGTTGTACTTGTGTCATTTCATCGAGTATGTAAACAACGCCACTGTTTGGCAATCAATGGCTTAATATGCAAATAGGCATCTTCTTAGAATTGGACAAAACTGGTTACCAAATATCAAATTCTATAACATTTGTACAATTGAAGATTACTAGTTTTGAAAATAATACATTTCAATATCCAAACAATTTAATATGTAATATTATTCTAAATTTCATGCGAAGCAACATATGACCCATAACCCTTTCTAACGATATAGAAATCGATGCACTGACTGAAGAATTATTTACTACATGATATAACCTTTTACTTACCTTTCCTTCAACGTGCATGCATAACAAATGCAACTTTGCCCGCATTCCTAAACCCAATCTTTTCCTCAGTTTCACTGCAATTATAGCACTCATATCATCTGCAGTACGAAAATTCATTCCCAATTCCAACACCTGCAGTTAGTATTCATATTAAAATTGCTGTCACAGAGTGTATGCATATATAGCTCAAAAGCCATTGTATTTACACTCAGAAACCTGTTACTAGTGAGTCAGTGACCCTAACATACCAAGTGATCATCACCATTGGATTCCGGAAGCACCCTCATTTCAGTGAATATAGGTGGGGATCTTCCCAAGTACAAATGCTGAACAACAGCATCCTTCTGCGTACATGCAAAAATATGATTCTGGTTAATTGAAATCAGAACAGCAGTAGGATCCCAGTATCAGATAATCACAAGAGCCACAATTTAAACAATTAAATGTCCCAATAACCATTTATCAACATTAGCTATGGAAGCATAATCCAGCATCGAAGTCTTCGAAAAATGACGTCAGTAAACAATTATATGAGCACCATAATATGCTGGATTTAACTCATACCACAGTCCAAGGTTTATATTTTTGTAAGAACCATGGAACAATCGGGAGAAGAATTTTCTGAGAAATTATATCTTCCACGCAGACAAGCCATATCTTTCCAATAGCATGGTTCAACCACCTCACAGTTTCCGAATCCGAGAGCACCTACCAAAAAATAGGGGAATTCAAAGATTCAAAAGCCTTCCATTTACATTGATCTACTAAAATGGTATTTCAACTCAAGTTAAAAAGGAAAAAGAAAAAAAAAATTATTCAACAACGCCCCACCATTTATAAAGATTTAAAGTGTATGCAAAGACATAAAGATCAAAGCATAAAAGATTCTGTTTGCACAACTCTTTTTCTGTACCCTCACTTCTTTCCTAAGTTCATCTTTCTCTCTATTGAATTAACCCCCTTCCCCATCAAAAGAAAAAAAAATACAAGAAAAAAGAGGGGGGGGGGGGGGGGGGGGGGGGGAAATTAAGAAAAAAGACAGATAATAAACCGAGAAACCCAAGTAGAAGAAATTCTGTACCCGTCGTTGATTGGATTGTCTTCTCTCCTCATACTGCAGTTTCCTTCTCAATCTAATCACATACACTTCATGGACCTTCAAATTCAACACAAAAATAACCCGAATCTTTAAAAAAATCCAGAAAACTAAATTACTTATCCCAAAATGGTAATTTCATAAAACAACAATAGATTAGTGAAACTCACTAGATAGAGATAGATTAGGGATATAAAGTAGGCAACTGGGTGGCAAAACTTGAATGAATTAAGTAACCATAGCAAAAACAGCACTATGCACACATGATGTATTATTGCCGCCTCCAATATACTGCCCATCTTTCAAAATTAATTCAACACTTCACAAAATCAAAGATGTATATAGATATATGGCCATCAAAGTCGCGTGCAGGCTCATCATAATTGCGTTCATGGTCCATAGATATCTATAAGTGATACAATAGTTAAGTGTATACATGTGTATGGTATATACTTTTTATGGTATTGGGTATTCCCGGCGATTAAAAACGATTTCGTATGCGTTAAGTAATGCGGCGAATAGAGCGACGACGCCCAAAATTCAAGATTTTCTTTTTCTTTTTGAAGCAAGTTTGTTTTTTTTGGCCATTTGTACAACTGGAGCGCTGACTAGCAGTTAATTTCTACGTGTCGAAGATATGTATAAAACGTGGGCGACAGGGGAACTCAAATGGTGGAGATCTGGTGCAATTGCAGTTTCTACAACTGGCTTAATAAACTTGTACATTCAGGACAGGGCCGACAGGCTGCCTAGTGATGGCAATGGGTCGAGTCGAATCGACTCGGCTCGTGTTCGGACTCGTTGTTCAACGAGCCGAGTCGAACTCGACTAGTCAAAAAATAAGAGCGCTCGATTCGACCCACGAGCTCGTGGCTCATAGACTTTGACGAGTCGAGCTCACGAGCTGGACTCGTGGGCTCCGAGCCGAGCTCATGAGCTCGCCTCCAAATTTTTATTTATTTATTTTTTTTAATACACGTTTTTTTCCTAAATTTTGTTTTAAAAAAATAGATTTTCGATAAAATTTTATTTTATAAGTATTTTTATTTTGTAAACAATTTATTTAGACTTTGATAAAGTATATTTTATAATATATTTTTTTATGAATTTATCTTATAAACAATACTTATAAGTTTTTTGTAATTACAATTTAATTTTTTTACTTATAAATAATTTTTAATTAATATATTTTCATTTTCAAGTTTGTTTTGAAGAAAATATATTAATTAAAAATAATTATTTTATAAATGATAAAATTAAAAAAAATATGAGAAATTGTCAAATGATTTTTCAAAATATCTTTCATTTTAAAAATAATAAAATATTAAAATATAAACCCTCCTCCTTTATCCGGGTTTGGGACCGGCTACTTCAATAGTTCAATTTCGAGTAGGCGGAGTTAAAAATTGTACACGAACAACTTGATACGTATACAATTTTTTTAAAAAATTTATAAAGGTATTAAAATAAAAATTCGTCATAAATATGATTAAACTAAATATCATTTACTTGACTACATGCAATTTCGACATATTTATCTTGCAGTCGAAAATGAGCGTCTTGTCAGTCCTTCATGCACATTAATGCTTCTAAAATATCTTCTTTTAGTCGATTCCTAACTTCAGAGAGAACCCTAGACCCTGCACTAAAAGCAGATTCCGAAGCTACAGTGCTAACCGGAGGTGTTAGTAGATCTTTTGCCATTGTAGAAACTATTGGCCATCGACATTCATACTTTCGCCAGAAGTCAACTACTTCTTCTGAATTTTTCCTTAGTACATTGTTACTAGGCCAATTATGATTAAAGTAATCAAGTAATTCAGCAGGCATTGCATTGGAACTGTTATTCGATGTTTGAGTACATGCAGTGGAAGACATACTACTATGACTGGATGAACCATATGCATATCCAGTTTGACCATATCTATATGAGTTCATGCCTTCAAATAAATTTAAAATTTCAGCGTCCTCATCTCCTAAATTAGTGGGAGGAGTACTTGTAGAGCCGAAGGGTACACGAGTAACATGTGTACCCATTCGTGAAGCATATGTTACATACATTTCAGATAAAGTTACTTCCAAATTCCTATAAGTAATAGGTACGTTAAAAGTTAAAGATTTTGACATTCGTTCAATTATAAATTTAGTACCCGATAAATTGTATTGGGGTCCATGACGCATGCTAATGGAAATAACATGGGCAAGTCTTCCCAATATTTTTTAAACTTTAATTCCATGGCAATTATAACTGAATTAAAATCGGGGTCATCTTTATATCTATCAAAAGCCCTAGAAATTAGATAAAGACGTTGAAAGACCATACAACTAGTAGGATAATAAACACCAGATAAAATATTTGTAGAATCATAAAAACATTTCAAAAAAGCTTTAATTTTAATAACTAAAGCCCAATCGGATTCATTCAAAATATTTTCGTCGTCGTCCCCCATATGCCTATTGTTATAAAATTCAGTAATTAAATGTTCGAAACCTTCACATGATTTTAATAATAAATATGTGGAGTTCCATCTATGCGCTACGTCATTAGTAAAAATTTTTGAATGCGACACCCTATTTTCGACACAAAAATCCTCAAACGCTTGTTTTCTACTAGGTGTAATAGTGATATAAGTTAGTGCATTCTTAATTCGTTGAATTTCATCCTTAACATATTTTAAACCATCTTGTACTATTAAATTTAAAATATGGCATACACATCGAATATGAAATAAATAACCACCGAATTTGGGTTGAAATACTCTTTTCGATTTCTCGATAACAACCTTATTTATACTAGCGTTGTCGAACGTAAAAAAACGAATTTTACTCTCGCATTTATATTCTCTTATAATGTTCATAATAGCACTAAATATATTGGGAGCATTGTGCGGGTACTCAATAATTTTAAAAGCAATTATTCTTTTATGCATGATCCAAAGTGGGTCTATATAATGTGCAGTTGCAGCAATATAACCTCTTTTATTAATCCCTTCCCATAAATCCGAAGTTAAAGATATCACACCCCCATATTTTTCTAAATCGACAATCAATGTTTTCTTTACAGTTTCAAAATATTCTATTGTATCAGAACGAACAGTATTTCGACTTACCCCAACGTACCTCGGTTGAAGATATTCTTGCACAAAGGTAACGAAATGTTGGTTGTCCGTTTGTGCTAGTGGCAACTCAGATCCGGCAAGGTATTTCACAATTCCTGTTCGAGTTCTTTCCGCCGAATACATCCACGTACTAAGTGGCGTAGTAGTAGCACCGCTACCTGGACTACCAAATTGTAGTTGCGTTTGACCAGCAGGAAGAAGACCATGTTTGGCCGCACATGATTTGTAGTGACGGTTGAGGTGGGTGGTTCCAATGCCTTTTTGATGGGTCAATCGTTGTTGACAGTATTTACATACTGTTTTGGTTTCTTGAATTCCATCGATCACACGACCAGTTTGAACCAATTTAAAATGGTCCCAACATTTTGCCTGCTTCTTCCCCTTTCTCTTCCCTCTTGCATCGGGAATTTCAATAACAGGTTCGTCATCCTGTTCCAAATCAATTGGAGCATCGAGATCAACGTCATCCAAATCAATTGGATGACTACTTTCATGAACATTGTAATCTTCAATATTTTATGGAATTGGTACTTCATCTAGACCTACGAACTCATTCCCAAATTGATTTTGGGGCACATGTGCTACATTCTCGACTCCGACATCGAACAAGTTTTCAATAAATGAGCGTGGATCCATTTGTGAATAATTGAAATTGAATATTGAAGAAGAAGAAGAAGTGAAGTAGAATTGAGAAGTGAATGAATGAATATTATGTAGTAGTGTAGAAAATATATTGTAAAATCAAGATTATAATTTAATAATATGAATATAAAATGTAGAAGAGTATAGAAATAAGAACGAATAAATAATATTGATTATAATTGATTTGTAGAGAGTATAGTAGAAAATAAGAGATTGATAGTAAATTTGGTGAGAAAAAAATGTTGTAATTGATGGGTATTTATAGAAAAAAAATGAAATTTGAAAAAAAAAAAAAAAAAAATTTTGACAAAAAAAAGTGAATTCAAATATTTAAATTTTTTTTTGACGAGCCCACGAGCCGAGCCGGTGGCTCGTCAAATGCGAGCCACGAGCTCGTCCACGAGCGGCTCGTCTATCGGCTCGGCTCGTTCAAATTTTTTTTATTCGTCTCGTTGTTCGGGCTCTTTTTTTACGAGCTCGAGCGGCTCGTGGCTCGTTTTAGACGAGCCGAGCAGACGAGCTCACGAGCGGCTCGACTCAATTGCCATCACTAGGCTGCCCATTAAAATTTACATTTAAGTCACCCAGTTTATATGTTTTTTTTTTTCACGTTGATCACTCAACGTGCTTTATTTTCTATCACTTAACATATATTATTGAGTAACGATATTTATCACCTGTGATCATTACAAATCTACGTAGCAATAGGATTGCTTTTATTTTGTTCAATAAAATTGAGATGCATTTTATCCATCAAATTGTTGATGAACAAAACTAAAGATAAATAAACTTATTCTATATTATTGCATTTGTTCAATATTCTAGACCACGTTTAACAATAATTAAAAGGAGTTTTTGAATAGTGATCTTTTTGAAATTGTGTGATTAAAAAGTGAGTAATGTGTCAAATACTTATTTAGTCGGTATCACTAGTGACATTAAATTACAGATTAAATTAAATGAATCATATGATTTCATATTTAACTGAACATATCACATAATCATGGGGCGGATCTACATCCTATACTAAATTTGAAATCCAAAAATTTGCAATAGATTTTTTAAAATTTTACACAATTTTTCAAAAAATATAATCCTTATAATTTTCAGTTTTGCCCTCACAACTCTACTCTCGTGGTTCCATCTTGCACATAAAGTGGTGTTAGATAACATTATTTTTAAAAAGATTGTTTTTATATGTAAAATATTTTATTATGAAAATGTGATTGAAAATTAATTTGAGGAAAAAAAAAAGTTTTGTTTTGATGTTTTCAAACATAGGTTTAATTTGATTTCCATGTAAATGATATAGAATTAATTTGCATTTGTGACATGACCATTAGAATGTTTGACCTGGTCAAAGGATTGTTTCTCAAATCTCATTGGCTTGGTAACAAATTTTATCATTTTTTATAATGTTCATAGATCGAATGGCTAAATTGATATGAAAATATTAGTGGTGTATCGAATTGTATTTGAATGGTTAACATAAAACAACCAACAAAGGTACAAGATCCACGTTTTGCTTTAATTTAATTTATTTTTTATACTTATTTTCAATTACACATTTACAAAATAAAATATTCTACATGTAAATTCAAAAAAAAATTCTACTTTTTACCCACACATTTTTCAAAAAATACTATTCAAAACTATGTTTTTGAAATTTTAAGTGTCAAATAGGGGATATAGTTAACTTTTAGGGAAAAATATTTTTTAAAGAATACATGATTAAAAAAGAAGAAAAAAATTTGAATTTACTTATAATATTATTTTATTAAAAATATTTAGTTGTAAAAAAGAAAGAAAAATATATTAAAATTTTAATGGAAGTGAAATATGGACTAAATATTGTACCTTTCATATTCCTTGGTACTGTTATTGTATCTCAATGCAGAGAATAAATTCCACGAGAGGAAGGATAGGATATTCTGTCGGCAAACAGTGTCGTTTGAAACTGTCACTTTTTGTGGGGTACGATTTTATTTCATATCACTCAAGCCTTAATCACATTTGAAAGTTTCAATTTACATATTAGTTAAGATACAATATGTACACTCGTTTTTTGTTAGGGCTATATATATATATATATATTTTATTATTATTATTTTTTAATTCATTTGTGTTTGGGTAAACTTATTCCAACAGGACATGATGTTAGTCGATGATATTCTCCGTTTAGATGTGTGAAAAACTTTACAATACGAGACAAAAATATTTTGACTCCGATAATATATTTTGAAAACAATCGTGTGATAATAACCAATCATCAAGAAGCTAACTAAAACTAGAGTATCTTAACTCAAGTAAACAAACGTATGAACATCAGCAAGTGAAAAGACAAATGATTACTTTAAAGCTCCATTTGATAGCACATTATTTTTCCTGAAAGTTGTAATTCGAATTCCAACTTCCACTTTTGACTTGTTGATAGGCCAAATTTTTCATGGAAAATATTTTTCAACTTCTGAAATTTTTCTTGATTTCAAGGAATTTATTTTCCCATAATTTTGATGGGAATTGAAATTCCACCTTTTTTTTTTTTTTAGTAATAGAAACAAATTTTAAGATAAAGTGTAAAAAAAATTATCCCCTTAATTGACAAATTTCATATAAAACAAAATCAGACAAACACAAAAAATAATTTCCAAATTTTTTAATTTTTTTTGACAATCTAAACAAATTTTGCCTCCAATGGTAAGAAAATTTATTCATTTAATTGACAATTTTCATGAAAAACAAATGCAAACAAACATCAAAAGTATTATATTTTTCAAGTGAAAAATTAGACCAATCAAACACCTTTAATTACAATTTCTAGTAAAATAAATTCTAGACAATTCAATTCCCTGTAATTCATTTTCTTTCCACCTAAATTTCATATTTCTATCAAACGGACCCTTATTTCTCTTTACTCGTTTTACTTCAGACTTTTGAGATCGAAAATTTTGAACTTTTAAATTGTTTATCATCAATAAATAATGTGTACAGTAATGGTCTTGAAAAACAAAGAGTGTGTTTCCAACTGATCGTTAGTTAAACTAAGTAATATACAAAAACCTAAGTGCCTTTAGTTTGCATTTTTGTTTTCTATTTTCAATTTTGAATTCATTTTCTATTTTTTTATTTTGAGGGATCATTTTAAAATTGTAAAAAACGCATTTAATTTATCATTCTGATAAATTGTTTTTCAAAACAAAAAACCTAGAAAACGCATTTGATTTAAAAAATTTACAAATAATTTTATGATATTTTTTCAATCAAATTGATTATTTAGTAGGAAGAGAGAGAGAGAGAGAGAGATTTGGGCATATTTTCTGTGATTTTATTAATTATTTTAATTTGACAATTTTTTAACTTTTTTGTGAAATTAAGCCCTTGTTTGATTATTTAAAATAAATTTGTTTACATGCACATAGGCCTGGGCAAAAAAATCGAAAAGTCGATCAAACCAATCAAATCGAACCGATTTGTGTTGGTTTGGATCGATTTCATATAGGTAATTGATTTGATTTGATTTGATTTTCTTTTAAACAAAATCATGGTGGGTTGGTTCGGTTATGATTTGAAGTCTCAAACCGCTAGTTAACCGAACCAACTCAACTCATTTACATATTTACCTTTTTTTTAAGAAAAAATCAAAAAATAAGCCATAATCTCATAACTATATATTGATTCCCTCTAATCTATAATATTGTCAGTAAGTAATAGTATTGAAAATTTTATTTCACAAGCTCATTATGTTATATTTAGCCTATTTTTCCCTACTTAGGCAAACAGATTACGTAATGCATTAAAAAAAATCCTAAGATTTTCATTCATCTGTCTCTATTAATCTGATTTTATTTGTTAATCAATAATTATTGTAATATAAAATTATTTAGTTATTTTAGTTCTTGTATTTAAGTGGGCCCAAAATTTGGACAATTTTTTTAAAAAAAATTAATTTGATCTAAAAGTCCAAACCGACTAGACAAACCGAATCAAACCAAATCGATTCGGTTCAAGAGTTAGAGTGGGTAGGTTTGGGTTGAAATTTATCAAAATCGACTAATTTAGTTTTGATTTCGAGTTGGAGTCGAAACCGATCCAAACCAAACCACGCACAGGCCTACATGTACATAATTTATTTTGGTGTATCATGATAAATTTATGAAATTAAGCCCTCGTTCAAAATATCACAAAAATGATAATTAGACTACATTAGCATTATTAAATTGTGTTCTAGTTATTATCTAGACTAATCTGAAGCCCTCAACCATCCATTACATTGAGGCCTCTATTTTAGGTTTCCATATTTGAATGTGCACACAAGAAGTAGTTAACTGGCAAAGAAATTGTCTCCAGGTGCTACTGCAACATCAAGATCTTACCTAGTTTAAAGCAGCCTCAGCCAGAGGTTCAGTTTTACTGGAAGGTTCAAGCCTGCAAGAGTGTATATATTCTAAAAAAAAAAAAGGCAACAAACTGATGTTTAATATTCTAAAGAGGTAAGGAAGGATGTTTTTATCTAAAATCATCAAGGACCTCACTTTAAGCTATTTTCCCGATGCGAGTTATCTAATGGCAAAACAAAATAGATATAACAAGGATTTGCTGTATCAATGTTGAACATTGCATTAAATGAATCGTTCTAATACAAACCTCCAAAATTCGAGGAACAACCGAACAAGAAACCTATTACGTCAAATACATCTAGTTGTTGCTATACAATTTGAGCCTGTTTGAGCCCCCTTTTTGGCAAAGAATGCATTTTCAAATTTTAGATCAATGGAGAATGTGTGGTTAAAAAATAAAGAAAAGTTTACGTGTAATATTATTTTATTAAAGGATGTGTGATTGAAAAAAAGAGAGAAAAATGTATTTAGGAAATAAATGTGATCAGACAAGGGCATTATATACAACATATACTACAAATAACATAACATATACATTACTCAACTTGTACATAAGAAATATAAATCCTTTCCCTTTTCTGATAAGCAATGGTATATTAAGTTCCAATTCGAACAATGCCATGCTATGGAAATTACAGTAATTGCAAATGAGGAGAGAGTGAAGGAGGGATTCCAATATAAAGGGTGATACCATTTACTGAAACCGCCTGAACATTTTTCCAGCATTAGTACAATGCAGGACAAGTCAATTTACACTAATACCATATTGCACGATGTTTCTTGCACTCGAGCAATATTAAATAAATCATACTTAGAGAATATAACATGGGGAAGTACGAAAACATTAAACTGAAGTCCAACGAAGTCCATGCAAGCAAGGCAAGTAGAATGGTTATTAAGCAATGAACATTATGCAACATATACCTTTAAGTCCTTCCCCAACTTCGATTCTTAGAAAGTTTCCAACCTTCACAGGTGACCCCACTTCCTTGGACACATTAGTCAACAGCGTCTGCAAGAACATGCAACAACGTCAATTATTACTGGGCACTCTAAAAACTAACTGCAAGGAACAACTTTATAAGAGCAGTTGGATCTAACACAACAGGCAGTAAGAGGACAACCACAACAGGTATTATCATTAACTCGAGAAACTTTAATACATATATATTTGTCATATTTACTTGCATCAATTTGAAAACCATCGTCAAAGTTTCAGTTGGTATAGAAAGTTCCGTAGTCTTTTACAATTACGCCTACTTCAAACTTTGAGTGTTTCAAGTACTACCTAGCCTGTAAGGGAAACAAAGAAAATAAACAAAGAAGTACCTCAGTCTATAACTTTGGTGGTTTCACGTTACTTGGCAATTGGCTCATTTCCAAAATTAATTCAAAATAAGGTACAAATTTTTAATAGAGATTGATTATATCAAGTTGAAATTTACAAGCAAAATGCATTGCTGAGATCATACCTTTATATTTAAAGTGTCATCCACGACAAACTGTTGCTCCATTAGAACAACTTCCTCGAAATACTTTCTTAAACGGCCTTCAACCATTTTATCTATGGCCATATGAGACTTCCCCGTACTTTCTGCCTGGACATAAGGAGCAACAGATGGTAACAGTTTCCCTCAATGGAAGTACATATTTCGCAGGTGTAAAATAGACAGACAAGCTTTGTAATTAGATGAAGATACTAACAAAAATAACACCATCCTCATCTATCGAGGCCTTTTTCTTCTTGCGCCTCTTTTGAGGGTTTGGCAAGTGAGTTTGAATTGAAAGAAAAACGTTAATAAAAATGCTTAAAACCAATAATTGGTTTTAAGTATTACTGAAGATAGTGACAACGGTGTCAAAAAAGAAATTAAAAAAAAAAATCGTAGGGATGGGAAAACATATGTTCACTTATTTTGTATTCATATGAAAATGCAACGTTGGATGTTGTTACTCCTAAATTAAGAGCACGAGATTCTTCGAACATAAGATGCACTCTATTTTAAAAAGTAACCCTTAAAATTATACTTCAAGAGACTCTTTAAATTAACATTTAAATTTAGAGAGTGTCAAACACACTCTTTATAATTAAATACATTCAAATTATTTGAATTTTCAATGAAGGAAAATAATATAATAATTAGGAGGGAATCTAGTGAAAATAAAATATAAGAATAACATTAAATATTTTTTTAGAGTAGTAAAATTAAATGTTAAATGACAGAAGTCGAGAGAATGAGGGTAAATTTCTGTCTTAATTAATTAGGTTACAACTACTAGGTTTATATACACAAGTACTAATTTAAATATGGTAACAAAACTCCCTAATATAAATAAAATAATATAACCCCTAAGAATTCTATAATTCCACAATCTCTACAAATAGAGGCATAATTCGACACTCCCCCTCAAGCGGGTGAATGGATATCTTCCATTCCAAGCTTGTTAATAATATCTTGAAACACAGTACTTGGCAGTCCCTTTGTAAGTGCGTCTGCCAATTGATCCTTGGTTGAAACGAACGGGGTACATATCAGACCACTGTCTAGTTTCTCCTTGATAAAATGTCTGTCAACTTCAATATGCTTTGTTCGATCGTGTTGAACAGGATTATGAGCAATACTGATAGCTGATTTATTGTCACAGTACAGCCTCATAGGTCCTTCACTTTTAATCCTTAGGTCATCAAGGATTATCTTCAACCAGAGTAACTCACATATTCCTAACGCCATTGATCTGAACTCTGATTCTGCGCTAGATCTTGCTACCACATTCTGCTTTTTACTTCTCCATGTCACAAGATTCCCTCCTAGAAGAGTACAGTAACCCGAAGTAGATCTCCTGTCAACCAAAGATCCTGCATAATCTGCATCAGTATAAGCCTCTAGCGTTATCCCTATGCCCGTTCCTCGCTTAAATAGGATTCCTTTCCCCGGGGTCCCTTTCAAGTATTGTAATATTCTATTAACTGCTTTGAGGTGAGACTCTTTCGGGTTGTGCATAAATTGACTGACCATGCTAACGGCAAATGCTATATCTGGTCTTGTGTGTGCCAAATATATTAACCTCCCCACCAATCTCTGATAGGATCCTCTATCTACCACAGGATCTTCTGGAACATCACATAATCCATGATTGAATTCGATAGGAGTCTCAACTGGTTTACAACCCATTTTCCCGGTTTCTTTCAACAAGTCAAGTACGTACTTTTGTTGTGAGATGAAAATTCCTTGCTTTGAATGTGCTACCTCAATGCCTAGGAAGTACTTCAATTTTCCAAGTTCTTTGATATCAAACTCCTTCAAGAGACATTGTTTCAAATTCTCCATCTCTTCTCCATCATTACCGGTTACAATGATATCATCCACATAAACTAACAATGCTGTGACTTTCCCAGAGTTCGAGTGTCTCACGAACAACGTATGATCTCCTTGACTTTGCTTATATCCCAGCGAGATCATCACTTTAGCAAACCTCCCGAACCAGGCACGTGGTGACTGCTTGAGCCCATACAAAGCTTTCTTCAACTTGCACACCATTCCCTCTTTAGATTCAAATCCAGGGGGAACTTCCATGTAAATCTCCTCTTCTAAATCACCATGGAGAAACGCATTCTTAACATCAAACTGTTGTAGATTCCACCCAAAATTAGCTGCTAATGACAAGAGTATCCGCACTGTGTTCATTTTTGCAACAGGGGCGAATGTTTCCAGATAATCGATGCCATAGGTTTGAGTATATCCTTTGGCCACTAACCTCGCTTTGTATCTTTCTACAGACCCATCTGCCTTATATTTTATGGTGAAAACCCACCTGCATCCGACTAGTTTCTTCCCTCTTGGCAATTCAATTAGTTCCCATGTCTTATTCCTCTCAAGGGCTTCCATCTCGGTTTTCATAGCATCCTCCCATCTCTTGTCTCCTAATGCCTCAGTTAGATTTCTCGGTGTGGGAATTGTATGGAGATTGGTTAGGAAGGCTTTATGGTTTCGGGATAGGTTTTGATAGGACATGAAAAGATATAATGGATGTTTAGTGCAAGTTCTTGTCCCTTTCCTAAGTGCAATTGGTAGGTCTTCAGTACCTTGTTCGTTTTGTTCATTTGTTGGTTCATTTGGCTCAATCATTGGTGTGGTACTATCAGTTTCGAGGTTTTGGCCACTAGCACGAATTGGAGATTGTACCTGTACTGGTCGAGAGGCTGGTAGTTTCTTCCTGGAATAAACCTGCAATGGCTGAGTGGAAATGTGATTTTCCATATCTTCCATCATTTCAACGGACTCAACAGGAGTGGACTCGACAGAAGTGGATTTACTAGGAACAGACTCAGAGGTTATGGGGACAAAACTCGGATCAAGAAGAAACATATCCATGGCTTTATCTTCATTCGAGGTCTCCCCCTGAAGATAAGCATGCGGAAAAAAGGATTCATCTTCGACAAAGGTAACATCAGCTGAGACATAAAATTTTTTAGTAGGTGGATGAAAACACTTATAACCTTTTTGTGTGGAGGAATAGCCAATGAAAATGCATCGAAGCGCACGGGGATCTAATTTGTTCCGATTGTGAGAATGAACATGGACAAAAGCAACACACCCAAAAATTCGAGGGATAAGATTGTTTGAAGCAGAGAAGTTCGGGAAAAATTTTGTGAGAATATCAAGTGGGCATTTGAACCCAAGTACACGTGTCGGAAGCCTGTTAATGAGATGAGCTGCAGTTAACACTGCCTCACCCCAGTATTGTTTGGGAATTGTTTTGTGAAATAGCAACGCTCTCGTAATTTCTAGGAGATGACCATTTTTCCGTTCAGCTACCCCATTTTGTTGTGGGGTAGTAACACAAGAGGACTCATGGATAATTCCTGTTTTCTGAAAGAAAGGAGTGAGGATTTGATTGAAATAATCCTTGGCATTGTCGGATCGGAGTCTCTTAATTTTTACATCGAATTGAGTATTAATCATGTTGTAAAAATTCGGAAAAAACAGTGCTCACATCGGATTTATTCTTCAAAAGGTAAAGCCATGTTACTCGAGTACAATCATCGATAAATAAAACAAACCATCGAGCACCCGAAATATTTGGAATGGTAGAGGGTCCCCAAATATCACTATGAATAAGTGAAAAAGGAACGAAGGTTTTTGTATTGCTTATTGAAAAGGAAGCACGTTTGTGCTTAGCAAGTTCGCAATCATTACAATGTAGGGCATCAAAATCAAGGCCCCCTTAAATAAAGAAGGAAACATCAACTTCAGGACTCTAAAAGATGGATGACCTAAACGACGATGGAAAAGCCAAACTTTATTTTAATTTGACATGACAGACTCGGACAAAAATGATGTAGATATGGGATTATCAATTCCTATCCCATTGCCTTGTTTTTCCAGAAAGTAAAGGCCATCTCTCTGACTAGCACGTCCAATCATCTTCTTCGTGTCCAGTGCCTGAAAAACACAGTGTGACGGGAAAAATGTTACACTGCAATTTAAATCTTTGGTTAATTTTTGGATAGAAACAAGGCTTGCAAATAGTTTTGGAACATGAAGGACATTTTTTAGTGTAAGGTATTCATTTATGTAAATATCTCCTTGACCAGCTACGGTGGTGATGGACCCGTCGGCTATTGTGATTTTTCTATGGCTACTGCTGGGAGTATAGGAGATAAAACGATTGAAGGAACATGTCATATGGTCAGTTGCTCCAGAATCAATTACCCACATGTCAAGAGAATTTCTTTCTGAGACTTTAGTACAAGAGGAAGAAGAAATACCTGAAAATACCAAGGAGCAAGTACCTGTTGAGGATGGTTTATCAAGGGATCCCAAAAAGGTCTTTATCTTTTCAATTTCTTCGTTGTTAAAGTCAGGAGTAGCCTTCCTGGAGTTTTCTTCACCCTTTGGTGAACCCTTCACCATATATGCTTGACTTCGATCTTGGAAACTGCGATTGTTTCTTTCATTTGGTCTGCCATGAAGTTTCCAACACTTATCCCTACTATGACGGTGTTTCTTGCAGTATGTACAGAATTTAATTGGCGTGGTCGCCTCTGTCGATTCCATTGGTTTAGTAATCAATCCAGAGTCTGAAGTTCTGGTAACAAGTGCCGACCCATCTCCCCCTTGAGGTTCAAGCATCACACTTCGACGTCCCTCTTCAGCCCGTATTATAGAAATTGTCTCATTCAGAGATGGCAAGTCAGTTTTTCCTAAAACTTGAACTCTAACGGCATCAAACTCAACGTTTAACCCTGCAAGGAAGTCATAGATACGATTCTTTTCCACAAAACGTTTCAGAATAGCAGCATCATCGCTGCAACTCATTTGAATGCATTGGCAGTGGTCCATCTCCTGCCACAAGCCTTGTAGGAGACTTGAATACTCAGTAACGGTTCTAGTTCCCTGTTTAGTTGCTGAAATTTTGGTCTTAATCTCATATATTTGTGCAGCATCATTTACCTTGGAGTAGGTCTGTCGAATTGCTTCCCAGATTTCCTTCGCTGTCCCGAGAAACATGCAGGTGTCGCTGATTTCAGGAAGCATTGAGTTCCATAGCCAGGACATCACCATAGAATCCTGTTCATCCCACGCTACAAACCTGGGATCATCTGGTGAAGGACCCGAGCCTCTTAAATGGCTCAATTTGCCCCTGCCCTTCAGGAATGTCCGAACCAACTGAGACCATTTTAGGTAGTTCTTCCCATCCAATCGGTAGGCTGCCTGAATATTTTGCAGATCTCCGGTTGCAGCAGGTGTCGCGGGAGAGTTCTCGACTGCAGGAGCTCTCGTGACAGGGCCGGTAATTTCTGCAGAACTGTTAGGGGATTCCGACATGGTGGAGAGGAGCGGCTAGGACAGTTGAAGGAGGTCGGAGGGTGCGGCTAACTGGGTATGGCCGACGGGTTCCGTTTTTTAGCAGGAAAGAGCCGGTGGCTCTGATACCATGACAGAAGTCGAGAGAATGAGGGTAAATTTCTGTCTTAATTAATTAGGTTACAACTACTAGGTTTATATACACAAGTACTAATTTAAATATGGTAACAAAACTCCCTAATATAAATAAAATAATATAACCCCTAAGAATTCTATAATTCCACAATCTCTACAAATAGAGGCATAATTCGACATTAAATATGAAGAGCCAATCAAGTATTAGAAAATTTGTATTCTGAAAATTTATAGATGCTCCCTAAATTGTAGAATATGCTCTTCATAAAAAATAAAATAACATAATATCTTGGAGATGCTCTAACACTAATACTTCCATTGTGGATCTCGATGAAATGCAACTGTAATTAAATTTTCAAATTCTTAGAACTTCCAATACACAAGTACCTGAGACTTGAAAATCTCACGCTCATGGCATTATGGATCAGAAGGAACATCTTCCTTCGCCAAGAACAGTGGCTTTGCAGCAACCACATGCATTGCTATTTCTGATCCAACATGCTGGACAGAATCCATTAGAGCATTATAATCCTCTGCAATACGTCCTACACCAGGATCTCCAATAAAAAGCCAGCAAAATCCACATAAATAACTCAAAATATCTTTTAGTGGCAAAAAATAAGAGGTCATGATTGTGTTTTTCATGCATGCATGACTTGTAATGTCAACCATATTAAAGAATTTGGAAGAGTAATTACCTGGATGGGGGCTCTGGTGAAGAAAAGTAGACAAGACACCATATGACGGTGAAAGCATTGCAAAACCCCCTCCAAGTTTGACATTCTCTCCCATCATTGCAGCTAGTTCTGTAACTGCGTTTTGAACTGTTCTCTCTCCATTTAACTTAGGATGGTCAAGATTCATCTTCAAATCCTGTAAAACCGAAGAATTCATTGGCGCCTTCACAGGAACTTCAATTATAGCTGCAATGAGGCACAAGAATGAAGAATTAACTTGCATCCTCTCATTAGAAAGAGCAGGTATGTAAGAAGGAGGTTGTTAGCAAAATGCATACTTAATACCTAAGAATTTGAAAGCCAAGAAAAATCATGCGATAGAACATCTGAAGGTAATGAAAGCAAGACAAAATATATGCATTGATTGAGTAAACAAAAATGGATCGATTAAGACTGCTCACCTCCATACACTCAGGTCCAACAGGGCATAGTAAGGGAAGACAGTTTAGAACCATCAAGTGACAGAGCTGACTTTGCCAAAGATAAGGCCTACATAAATTAAAATTTATACAGAATCAATAAACATCCACAAAAGCATTTGATGTGCTGCCTAAGCAAACTATACTGTTCCCAACTGATAATAATTTTTACTGTAACTATTCCTGGTGTGGACGTATGTACCAGGTGTGGGGTTATGATATAAATGTAGCGCCAACCATGTACTGGAAAATTTCATTCCCAGCGACAATGTCTGTTTCACAATTGAGTTCAATAACAACAGCCTTCTCTTTGTTCTGTGCCAGTGCGAGCAAACCGTCTGTCGTGATTCGAGAAGACTTTTTTGAAGCAAGAACAACCCCTCTTTTTCTCAATTCCTTCTGTGCAGCTTCTGTAGTCATCCATCACAACTCGTTATCAATTAATGCATTTGCACAAGTCATAAATCAGAAGTTTTAAAAACTAAAGTGGGAAATTGTAGACTTGCCAATATCCCAGTCGCGGGCAATAAAAGCAGACTTGACATCTTTGATGGGAGAGCTTGTTCTCTCCCTGAGCTGCTTTATAAGATTCATTTGTTCGGGTGCAGATGCTTGGGAAGAGTTATTCTGACTAAAGAAGATTCAAAACCATGTATTGGATTGCAATAATTGGAAGAATCCATAGGTTTATATTCAGAGAACCCGGCAAATGAGATTTCCCTGGACACTAGACCGGTGGAATAAGTATGACCAGAAATAACTGGACTATTCAGCCTCTTACAGAGCATTTCAATTGGATGCTTCACAACTCGAGTAAAACCCATATCAATCACAATATTTTAAGTCTACACCTGTAAATTCAGAAACTTGAACGTAAACTTCTTTGTTGTCTGAATACTATTAACAATTTGCCGCAAAACAAAAAGGAAAATTAACATCAAACTATTCACAGATCCTTCTCTTTCTAGAATACATGCCAGAAAAATCCATAGTCAGAGAGCTAAACTTAAAGAGAGCATTATTAAAGCATAGACAAACACTGATATGTAGAATTTACACACCTTAGCCATCAAATTTAAAAAATTAAAAATTAAATTAAATTTAAAAATAAAATAAAATTAGGGGAATAACTTTATAATTTATCACCTAATTATTTAGGGTTTAACAAACAAGACAGACTATCATTAGTTTTAGTTCGTTCATATTCGCGAGAGAATTTGTGTGTAGATTTTCATCAATTAAAATGATAAAATAACAAATACAATTCAATATGATATAAACATAATAAGTGAAGGGTTAGAAATGCAAGCCTTAACGGGTCACGTCAAAGCAATTGTCCTAAAATCGTGTTGCATCCCTTTCGTGCGGGTACTTTTGGCACTGCACGGCTCCAAAATAAAACTCATATGATTCACAGCTGGTTCTCCTTCCATGGGCACAATCAGGAGATAAGTGAACAAACCTTTATCAAGTTGCCAAAATATATAAATAGAATGTATATGGAGGATTTTTGGTAAGGCTGTAAGCAAAAATCGTCAAGCCGAAACCGCATTTTAGAAACCATCGGTTTAGTGCCACATGGACCCATCAACGAAATGGTTTTGAATCAAATCAAACCGGTCAAAAACGGTTTAGTTTAAGTTTGAGAATTTTAATTAAGATTTAAAACCAAATTGGACCGGCGAAAAAATATATAAAAATAAAAAATAAAAAAATGAATTTTTTTGAAAATTCATCAAAAATTCCAAATATGTAAAATTCAATAGTTTTGTCATTTGTAGGTATTTTTTTCAATTTCTAATTTTCTACTACATATATAGTATAATTATTATTACTACTCAATAATCCTAATTTATATTTTATATATTAATTATAATAATCTCAATTATATATTTTTCAGCCCAATTGAAATAGATAATTTTCTAACCCAACGGTCTCAACCCATAATGGCATAACTCATAACCCATTCATTTCTTATTTCAATTGAAAAAACAAAGTCAATTATCAAACACAAACACAAAACCTAATCATTCTCTTTCCCGTCATTCCATTCCAGTTTTCACAGTTCCAAACTTCCACCAGCATCTCTTCTTCATACGCGACGCGACCTCACCTTTGTCCGCCTTAGCCCTCCCAGTCCCCACGCCTCCTTCACCGTGATTACTCTCAAAGTCTGAACTTTATAATCTCAAAGTCTGAACTTTATAATCTCAATAACCGACATCTCTTCCTTCAGTTTGAGGCTTCGAACCGCCAGTCAGCTATTCATCTTTTAAACCGGTTAGGTTTAGGTATTAACAATTTGCCGCAAAACAAAAAGAAAATTAACATCAAACTATTCACAGATCCTTCTCTTTCACGAATACATGCCATAAAAATCCATAATCAGAGAGCTAAACTTAAAGAGAGCATTATTAATGCATAGACAAACACTAATATGTAGAATTTACACACCTTAGCTATCAAATTATAAAAAAAAAAAAAGGATTACGGGAATAACTTTATAATTTATCACCTGATTATTTAGGGTTTAACAAACAAGGCAGACTGTCATTAGTTTTAGTTCGTTCATATTCGCGAGGGAAAACTGACCAGAGAGGAATTCAACTGCGACGGGAGTAAAGGGGCAATCTCAGCTTCGTTTGTGTATGTGTAAGTCCTTAAAGAAAGAACATAAACCCCATAGTTCTATTTTATTTTTATTTTTTAATTTTATTTCTTGTCCTTTTACTGGTTAGGAAACTACTTAAAAAAAAGGTTTATACTATGGTCACCCCCTCCTTGACAGAGGGGGTGATCGAACCCTCACAATAGGAGGATAGGACCAATTTTAGGGATAACTAGAGTAGCCGCTCCAAAATTTTCATTTTTTTTTGCAAATTTTACTATAACATTTAATTTGTGTCATTCAGAGTTCCAAACTTTTTAAAAATTGACACATAGAATTCAAATGGATGATTTCTGTTAATTTAACAGTTAGTTGACCCAATTATTGGACTTTGACCAATTTTAAAAGGGGTAAACTGGTAACTTTGAACTCTCCTTATTAAATAATTAAACAATAAACAAAAAATTGGAAAAGAAACAAAATTAGGTCAACTTTGTCCGGTTCACCTAACCCCCAATCAAATCGACTAAAAATCCAACCTACCTCCACTAAGCCGACGACACCACTCACCATCCCATTCGCACTATACTTGCCAAAATCTATCCACTCATACCATCGATTCAAAATAATCACCAACAAGGTCTAGGAGTTCTTTATTTTTCCATGGTTCGCTAGTGGGGTGTTGCAAGCAATGTGGGAGAAATCCTTCTTGGTTTTTCAATAACTCCTTGATTTTGGTTATGGTAGCGTTGGTGTGCTAGTACATTATGATGTGGCTTGATAAGAAGAATTCAAAGTTACCATTTTACCCTTTAAAATTGGTCAAAGTCAAATAATTGAGTCAACTAATGGTCAAACTAATTGAAATCATTCATTTGAGCCCTAGGTGCTAATTGTTAAAAGGTTTTGGACTGAGAGTGATATAAAGTGAAGGATACAATAAAGTCTGCAAAAAAGTGAATGATTTTGGACCTTTGCTGCAATTATTCCAAAAAATTATTGACACTGAAGAAAAGTCTTGAAATCAAGTAGTTACTAGCTTTTAAGTAATTTAAAATAATAGACTTAGGTAATTAAACCTAATTATTTTTTTAGGAAGAATAACTTGAATACATTTAGCCCTTGTTTGAGTTCCATTTTGTGGGGAACAAAAAAAGTATTTTAAAATAGTAATTTTTTGAAAAATGTGTGGTAAAAAAAAAAAAATCTCAATTTATGGTAAAAATATTTTATTGAAAATGATTTTTGAAAAAAAAAAAATTGAAATAAAATGAGACTCAAACAAGGGTTTAGGATTAGCAATGTGTTGAAAATATAACAAGTAAATTCGTGACATAGCAGCCTGAGTCTTTAACCTTTCATTTTTGTAGCATTTAGATCAACAATTTTATTATTGTATTTATTTAGATGAAAATTTCAAATTTCAAATATAAAATTCCCCCTTGGGTCTAATAATTGAAAAATAAATAAAAATTTTAAATAAAAGAAAAAAAAACTGACCACCCAGAGAGAGATCAAGGACAAGTTGATAGCTTAAGGATCTTTTGTATTATTTTTTAATTTTTTTTTTCTTTTTTTGTCTAACTGAAATAATGATAAAATATTCTTTAAAAAAAATTAGTTTAAGATAAGATAAAATTGTATATTGAAGGCTCAAATGCAACGAAAATAAAAGGGTTGGGGACTTAGCTGCCAAATAAATAGGTCGAGGACCTACATAATACATTTTTTATAATTTTGTTAGGTCTACGACTCCAGTTGTAATTTTTCATATACTTCAGCTGTATTCTAGTTTTTAACTCATGATCTGACTTGATTTTCATTTTTTTAAGATACGAGTTCATAATAATGTTCTTAAGGGCAGGAAAAGGCGGAATTTAAACGGACTCAGGCATGATGCATGAAGAAAGTGCTCCGCATATGAAAAAAAACGGTCATTACAATTGTGACTGCTTTTAATGCGGTTCTAAACGATAAAAATATGATTAATATGGATACAAAGGGCAAAAGGATCATTTTGACAAATTACAAATAAAGCATCATCTCCACTATTTGTATCTAAGCTTGGGCAAAAAATCGATTAAATCGAACCGATCTGACTCGGGTCGATTTGACATAAGTAATTGGTTTGGTTTTATTTGATTTTCTCTTAAACAAAATCATGGTGGATCATTTCAATCATGATTTGAAGTCTCAAACCATTGATTAACCTAACAAACTCAATCCACTTACATGTGTTATCTTTTTTTTTTTTTTAAATAAAAATAAAAATATAAGTCATAATCTCATAACTATTTCTCGTTTCCCTTTAATCTATGATGTTGCCAGTAAGCCTATCACTAAGAATTTCTATTCACAAGTTCATTACGTTATACTTACTTGTTTTTTTCTTACTTAAATTACATAATACATATAAAAAAAAAACAAAATTCTTAAATTTTATGTTGATTTATCTCTATTGACCTGATTTTATATGTTAGTCAATAGTTATTATAATATAAAGTTATTTAGTTATTTTAGTTCTTATAATCTAAGTGGGCTCAAAACTCCAACAAAGTTTTTTTTTGAAATCAATTTGAACTAAAATCCAAACCGACTAACCGAACTGAACAGGATCGTTTTAAGAGTTAGAGTGAGCTAGTTTGGGTTGAAATTCGCCCAAACCAATTAATTTTATTTTGGTTTCTAGTTTGACTCGAAACCAATCTAAGTCGCACCTCAGCCTACTCGTATATATTCCTTCTAAGCTTATTTTATCAATTCTCAGGCAATACACCATTTTTAGAGCAACACCACGATGTACATACTCGTTTAAGAAATATATAAGATTATTCTATTTGTACAAAATAATATGCAAAAACTATGACAAAATTGACAAGTGGTGCGCCCCAACTAGCCGCCATCCAATAGGGGCGCCACTTATCTATTTTGTCGATAATTTGTACATGTATCATAATTCAAATATATAATAGTTTCCTCACAAAATAGTATATATCTAAAATGAAATTAAGAATACAAGCCGTGAGTCACTTAGCTGTAGGCCTGGACACGATCCGATTTAGTTCGGTTCGATTCGGTTCTCTTTAGAATCGAACTGGAAATTTTCAGGTATTTAGTAGATGGAACCGTCGGGTCCAAATATAATTATGGAATCATTCGGATTCGGTTCCATTCGATTCGGTTCGGTTCCATACTATAATTAATTTTTTTAACATTTATAACAACACTACATAAATACAATTACCGACAGTCTGACACATTCAATCTTAAATTTTACAAATTAACGTTATACAATTTAATAACATATAAATAACAAGTTGTCCAATAAATTTAATTTATCAATTACACAAATACCAAAAAGTAGATAATAATATCAAAACATCGGTGATCCATATCAATAATTGTTTTTCTTCTAACCTTCAAATCTACATAAAAAATGAAATATAAATTAGAGATCATATAGATGAAATATTTTTAATTATTGCTAATACTTACCAATTATTTGATTTAACTATCAATTACTTGACTTGTCATACTAACTAGTAACTAGTACTAAAAAACTCTACAAGAAAAAAAATAGGTTGGGCTAAGCTAATTAGGCACGGACTTGGGAGTTGAAACATTAATCATTTAAATTAGTTAATTTGCTAATTTATTTAGAAAAAATTACAATAATTTGATTTATCACATATATAAAAATTTAAAAAGATTCGGTTCTTATTCGATTTTTGGTCTAAAACCGAACTCGTTGGTTTTCGATTCAGATATCCGTTCGAGTATTTAACTTACGAAAGAACCGTCGGTTCGGGAGATATGCCCAATCCTACTCACCTGTATACCCAAATCATATTATTGGCATTTTGCTCCGACAAAGCACTTGTGTTCATGTATTTTATTGTGGACTAGTGCATGTTGTTGAGTATATAGAATGTTTGCGTATAACTATGAGATGCACTTTTTTTTATGGATAAAATTATGTCATAAATAGAATTATATCTAGAGCTCGGCGTATCTCTCGAACCGAATCGAATCGAGCGGTTCTTTGTAAGTTAAATACCCGAACATGTATCTGAATCGAGAACTAACGAATTCGGCTCGAGTCTCAGTTCTAGACCAAGAACCGAATCTTTTTAAATTTTTATATATGAGATAAATCAAATTATTTTAATTTTTCTAAACAAATTAACTAATTAGGTGATTAATGCTCCAACTTTCAAGTCCATGCCTAACTAGTTCAGTCCAATCCAATTTAATTTTTCTTGTAGAGTTTCTTAGTACTAGTTATTATGACAAATCAAGCAATTAATGGTTAAATCAAATAGTTGGTGAGTATTAGAAATACTTTAAAATATTCTATCTCTATTACTTCTAAATTATATTTCATTTTTTTTTATGTAGCTTTGAAGGTTTAAAGCAGATCAATTATTGATATGGATTAACGATGTTTTAGTATTAGTATCTACTTTTTGGTATTTGTATGCATTGGTAAATTATTTTTATTGGACAATTTGTTATTTATATGTTATTAAATTGTAAAACGTTAATTTGTAAAAATTAATATTGAACGTGTCAGATTGTTAGTAGTTGTATTTATATAATGTTGTTATAAATGTTGAAAAATTTAATTATAGTACGGAACCAAACAAAATCGAATGGAACCGAACCCGAACAGTTCCATAATTATATTTGGGCCCGACGATTCCGTTTACTAAATACCCGAAAATTTTCGGTTTGGTTTGGTTCAGTTCTCTTCAGAACCGAATTGAACCGTACCGTACTCAGACCTAATTATATCACTGGACAATTTCATTTATTTAATGGAATTGCCATTTTCATTCTATGATCAGTTGGAGAAGTTTTTTTTATAAAGGAAAATATCTGAATTTTTCATATCCATGCGATACATTAAGATTAAAAAGATATTTTTTCTTATATAGCTTACAAGTCAGTATAAAACATTAAAAAATAATCATTATTGAGTGGGGCTGGAAACAAGTCAAGTCGAACTGACTCCGCCCTTTGACACTTGAGCTCGAGTCAACCCTTTGGATGAGTCGACCTCGAGCATGACTCGGGTTCAAATATTGTGTCTCATGAGCCCAAATGAGTAGACTCCTTTTTTTTTTTTTTAGTTTATACAAATTAACAAAATAAACTCAAAAGCAAGCAATTTTTTTTTAAGAAATTAATAAAACAAGTTTGAAAAAAAAACAGTGGACCCACGAGGTGACTCATGATTTTTATGTGCGGAACGGACTCAGCTCTTGATTTTTTTTAGCTTGACTCTCTCATGATTTATCTGAAAACGAGTCAAGTCCACGAGCATTTTGACCCATTTGCCATCCCTATTATTTAGCGAGATGAAATTTCATTCTCATAAAAATTAAATAATTAAAAAAAATCAAATTATTAGTATAATTCTCAACCAATATCTTGAATTATTCCATATGTAATACGGGGATGTAGTTGTCAATGTTAAACACATGCGGGGGGGGGGGGGGGGGGGGTGGGGGGGAATTTGTGCACATTTAAAAAAAAAAAAAAAGGGTTTCACTCCTGTCTCCACCCCTAGGACACATCTTTATGGCAAAAGATTGCGTGGTGGTAGCTTTATTTCAAAAATACACACACATATATTTTTTAAGCGAAGAAAGAAATAATTTACGAAAATTTCAAATCTCACGGGGATGGGACGAGAATTTGTCCCATTTGTTACCCTGTTTAATTATTATTATTATTATTTTTTTTTATATTTTCAAAATTCGAGTATGTTATTATTTAAAGTTCAACCCTTAATCCAAAACCTAAAAGTCATTCCATATATTTTAATTTTTTTTTAGTTTTTTCGATCAATATATTAACTTGCTTTGATTAATTTGTATAAATTTTTCAAAAGTAAAGAATATTTATTTAACTATTATGATTCATAATTTCAAATTATATAATTTAATTATAATAAAAAGATCGAATGTCCGAATTTATAAATTATATAAACAATTTTTAGTTATGTAAAATTTTAAATTGACAATTGTATAATATAATTGTTGGATTAGAAACATGTTATAAAATTACAAATAAAATTAACAATTTATTAAAATTATATATATATATTTTTTATTTTTTTCACGGGACGGAGCATCCTCGCCCCATCCCACCCCACGACCTGCCACAGGATGACCCACGATGTCCCATTTCGTCCCGCCAATTCGGGACGAATTTTTTTGCTCCATTCGGGACGGGGTCCGTCAGAACGGAGCGGGACGGGTTAAATTGTCATCCCTAATTGGTGGTGGCTTGCCTGTCTCTGTGGGAAATTATAAGGGCATATACGTCTTTATATAAAAAGGAATTAAATATAAAAATCAGTAGCTCAAAATCGTCGAATAATCTTGAGATCTAAATCTGAAGGAACTTCGTATTCACGCGATATAGCATTTTCCCATCCTATACAAATATCTCTTATACACACACATTTCACTGCTTTTCAATTTCAGAAAAACTCCGTGTTTAACCAAAGTCCGATCCATATCAATTCCAGATCCACCAAAGGTATATTTCTGTTTTACAATAAATTTCATTTTCTAACTGTTTACTTATATAAAGTTATAGAAGTCCGTTAATTTAGGTTTTGTTATTGTCGGTTCTATTATTTGTGATTTTTTGCACTGAAGTTTATCCATGTGTTCAGTTTTTTTATTTTTTAAATTTTGTTGTATTGTTTCTATGTCGATGTTAAAACCCTAGATCTGAAGTATTAGTTGCTGAATTTTGTTGGGTGTTTTCATTTCTTGGCTATTGTAGATCAATGTTTGGACTGACAATGGTAATGAAATTATTTCATTTTTCTTTCAAGTTCTTTTGAGTACGAGGTATGTTTGATTTGATTCATTTAGGATACAATTACAGTGATTGTTTTTTATATGTTTGTGCGCAGAAGTGGTTAAAATATTAAAAGATTTGCAGATTGTAATTTAGTGGACACAATTTTGACGAAGTTGGAAAAGCCGGTCAAGTTAATGATTGGCGATTGCTATTGACTTGTGATTTGCAGGATACCGAGTTAATGTTATTCCTCAATTTTTCGTATTGGTATTTCCACATTTATAGGTCAAACAGTATATTGCAGATTGTAATTTAGTGTATACATTTTGGACGAAGTTTGAAAATCCGGTCAAGATAATGAATGGTGATTGCCATTGACTTTTGATTTGCATGATATTGGGTTAATGTTATGACTCTATTTGTCATTTTGGTATTGCCACATTTATTAGGTCGAACAGACTATTTGTCAACTTTTTGGAACAACTCCTTATGTGCTTGTTTGGGTTTCATTATAAGTTGTTGTAATAATAATGTGATAGAAACGAGACATTGAAAAGTGGGTCTTACGAAATGCGTGGTTAAAATTAAAGTTCGACTTTGATCTTTAAATTACAAGGTGATCGTAGTGAAAGGTAATCAAGCACTATATCAATCTTTGTATTTATTGATATCGTAAAACTTTCCAGTGATACCCCTGTTTGACATACTCTAAAGTTTTTCTATCCTCTCGTAATAATATTAAGTAAAAAGGTGTGCTATAAGGCAGTTTGATTAGGCAAAGGAGCGTAGCATTAATTATGGGATAAAGGCAAACAATTCCAATCGTTGTGGCTAGACAATGTTTTAGTATGAGTGTCTGCCAGCGAATGTTATCCTTGTTAGCCGATTCCTGAATTTATTACCTCATCAATTAATTGTGTATCTGTGTTTTGTTTGATGTACGACATATTTCACTGTTCTTTTTAGATTTTACATTCCCATGTTATGTAATATTTGATATAATCAACCTAACCGCTAATTATTATTAATACTTTTTCCTTTTTACTTCCAAAGGAGCAGCAGGACTATATATTTTAGAGTCAAACAGGTTGTTGATTTGTGCCCTATATTTCCTGTTTGAACAATGGGATTTGCCATCAAACATGAAGAATGGATTAGTATTAACTTATGTCTGGGTGCACGTGCCTAGACAATGGAAATTGCATAAAATATATGCACTTTGGACAAAGACAAAATTATAATTGTTCTATAAAAGGCTTCCCAATATTTTGTGCCGTTACATTCCGTTTCACTTTATATTCATCATTTGTCCCTAAGCTCCTGTTTGGTAGCCATTTTAGGGAGAAAATGCATTTTTGAATAGTTGATTGATGGAGAATGTGTGCTTAAAAATTAAGGAAAAATTTTGGGTTTGCGTGTAATGTTATTTTATTGAAAAATGTGTGGTTGAAAAAAATAGAGAGAAAAATGCATTTTGAGAAAAATGGCTACCAAACAGGGGCTATACACTTTTAGTTGATTTTCTTCACAACATATAACTAACTAGCATCCACGTGAGTAGATGGCAAATGATGGATGGATCTATAGTTTGAGTTGGAAAAGCAATCAATATTTTGGGGGTGAAAGGAAGGCAAACTTCCACTAATTAATCCCTCTGTCATGCCACTGTTTATAATTTGCATATCTCGAACTCGTTTTATTAACTTAAAAACTGATGCTAAAGTTCTCTTTGCAGGATTGATTCTTTGTATGTCACCAATTGTAGCTTAGATTAAGCAGGTTGGAGTTGCTTTTCTTTCCATTCACTGAATGGCATCGTCTTTGATTTCAAGAAGGAAATATTTGGCTGCTTTACTATTCTTGGCTCTGATATTGCAAACCTGCAATGGGTTTTATCTCCCTGGAAGCTACATGCATACATACTCAAATGGGGACGAAATATATGCTAAAGTGAATTCCTTGACCTCTATTGAAACTGAGCTTCCTTTCAGCTATTACAGTCTTCCTTACTGCCAACCTTCAGGAGGTGTAAAAAAAAAGTGCTGAGAATCTCGGAGAACTGCTCATGGGAGATCAGATTGACAATTCCCCGTACCGTTTCCGGATGAATGTTAACGAGTCCATTTACCTCTGCACTACTTCTCCATTGAGCGAGAATGAGGTAAAGCTTTTGAAGCAGAGAACTCATGATCTGTATCAAGTGAACATGATATTGGACAATCTACCAGTTATGAGATTTACCAACCAAAATGGAGTTAAAATTCAGTGGACTGGGTTTCCAGTTGGATACACTCCACCAGGCGGTAATGATGATTACATCATCAATCATCTCAAATTCAAGGTTTTTATTCACGAATATGAAGGGGCTGGTGTGGAGATAATTGGAACTGGGGAAGAAGGCCTTGGTGTCATTTCAGAAGCTGATAAGAAGAAGGCTTCCGGCTATGAGATTGTAGGTTTTGAGGTTGTCCCTTGCAGTGTAAAGTATGACCCCAAAAAGATGACAAAACTCCACACCTACGACAATATTACAACTGTAAGCTGTCCACAGGAGCTTGAAAATTCTCAGATTATAAGGGAGAAAGAGAGAGTATCATTTACATATGAGGTTGAGTTTATGAGAAGCAATGTTAGATGGCCATCTCGATGGGATGCTTATCTGAAGATGGAAGGTGCACGCGTGCACTGGTTCTCAATTCTTAATTCATTGATGGTGATTTTCTTCTTGGCTGGCATTGTTTTTGTCATCTTTCTGAGAACCGTGAGAAGGGATTTGGCGAGGTATGAGGAGTTGGACAAGGAAGCTCAGGCACAGATGAACGAGGAGCTTTCTGGATGGAAACTTGTGGTTGGTGATGTCTTTAGAGAACCAAATCATTCAAAGCTACTTTGTGTGATGGTTGCAGATGGAGTTCAGATTACTGGGATGGCAGTTGTCACTATTATTTTTGCAGCTCTTGGATTCATGTCACCAGCTTCACGAGGTATGCTGTTAACAGGGATGATATTGCTTTATCTTTTCTTGGGAATTGCAGCTGGTTATGTTGGTGTATGCATGTGGAGGACCATTAAAGGGTCATCTGAAGGCTGGAGATCGATTTCTTGGTCTACAGCATGCTTCTTTCCTGGAATTGTTTTTGTTATTCTGACTCTGTTGAATTTCATCCTTTGGGGTAGCAAGAGTACTGGTGCTATTCCCATATCTTTATATTTTGTGCTCTTGTCTCTCTGGTTCTGCATTTCGGTGCCACTTACCCTCTTGGGAGGACTCTTGGGCACCCGAGCTGAGCCTATTGAATACCCTGTCCGTACTAACCAGATCCCTAGAGAGATTCCTGCACACAAATATCCATCATGGCTTCTTGTTCTTGGCGCTGGAACTCTTCCATTTGGAACCCTCTTCATTGAGCTTTTCTTCATTCTATCTAGCATCTGGCTTGGAAGGTTCTACTACGTCTTTGGTTTCCTGCTTGTTGTCTTCACGTTGTTGGTTATCGTCTGCGCTGAAGTTTCTGTTGTCCTCACTTACATGCATCTTTGTGTTGAGGATTGGATGTGGTGGTGGAAAGCATTCTATGCATCAGGTTCAGTTGCCTTCTACGTGTTCTTGTACTCTGTCAATTATCTGATTTTCGACCTCCGAAGTTTGAGCGGTCCTGTGTCAGCAATGCTTTATCTTGGCTACTCACTGATAATGGCAATCGCAATCATGCTTTCTACCGGTACCATTGGTTTCCTTACATCATTCTACTTTGTCCATTATCTGTTCTCGTCAGTGAAGATAGATTGAAAAGAATTGCTTCTGGAAATCGCGCTTGGGTGTAGGAAGAAACACTATCTTTGGTATTGAAAGTCTTGCAGCAGCGTGTCAAAGAGTGGCGTCTCAGATCGTTAGTGAGCACTTTTCCGTTTCTCGGACGCTAGAGTAGCAGTAAATTTGCGATTTAGCTTTTTAATTCTTGTTGTGTTCTCTCTTTTCTTTTCAACTCCTAAAGTTACATTTTGTAATCTTACATATAGCTTATTTTTTTCTGTTTAATTCATGCAGTGAAAAACTTGTTACTTGATCACTCTTTTTTATCGCAATATGTTTAAGAATAAGGCTAGATTAAGTGCATGCTCGAGAAGTGATTATAAGTTGTAGGTCTTATGACATGTGTGGATAATAAGTAGATAGTAGTTTGCGTGTCTTGTGAAATTAGCAGATAAAAAGTACGTTTCATCTTATTAGATTATTATTTTTTTCACTCCTCAAACATGCTCAATTGGTCAATGTTTCTATATCTAATTATTTAGTCTATGCTCTTGTTTCGATCAAGAATTTTGGTGGACATTGAAGTTATTAATTTGGAATTAGGCAATTAGCATTCAATATGTCACTTTATTAATGCAGCTTCAGCATCTTGTTATGGTGGTATTTGAAGGGTTGACTCTCTTGTTAGTTGACTTGCACCTGTTACTTCGATGGGTGACGTTGCTCTTCTGCTATTCACGAAAAAATTGAATCAATGAATTGGTGATTCTTTGAATACGAAAAGATTACAAAAACTTAAGCACTACTCACGAATGTACATAATTTGGTGAAAAATGCATTTTATTTGACAAATTATTTGTATTTGTAGCTTGCAGTTTTCAGACACCGTGGAATTTATTAATAATATTTAATGCGGCATTAAAGACACTCGTGCACTAAATTATATTATAATTTTGCTGGCCTCATAAGTCGTAACCGTAAAGGGAATTGTAGTTTGGACTTTGTCATTTGTACACACTTGTTGACACATAACATATGCATTGTTGTCAAAAAATTATTGGATGAAATTTTATATATTTTTAAAATGTCAAATAAGATGCTGCAATGTCGCAAGTCGTGCATTTTACAAGTTAAGACCGAACGATCAAGTTGAACTCTGATGAAATTTAAATTCATAAATCAATGTCAATCCACAAAAACAAAACGTGTAAAATAGATGAAATTATATTCTCAAAATTAATTATTAATACCAAAAAAGAGTAGAAAATTGGGTGACGCTTATCCTAGAAAAATGGAGAGAGGTATAACGTCATTTGTCGCAACCCTCTAATTTAAAAGCTTTACATGCAAGTTGCGGCCGAATTCCTACCAATATTCTTTGGAAATACTTGTTGTCATCACCATTTACGTATTCATTTTCGCTAAACCAAGTTCCTACTACCCTCTCTCTCTAAATAGTAAATTCACGCATTTTTTGCCCTGAATGGAGTCAAAGTCACAGTCACGTTTCCCACTGGGTAAGCAATCCTCCGGCGCCCCTGAAAATGACGACGTTTTCGGTTCTGGCGTACTGGATGTAGAGTTTATAGATTCGGGCGTACGGTTGATGTACTTAGCAAATGAAGGCGATTTGGAAGGGATTCAAGAGCTATTGGACTCTGGCACCGATGTGAATTTCATGGATATTGATGGCCGCACCGCCCTACACGTGGCGACTTGTCAGGGCCGCACTGATGTTATCGACTTGCTTCTCCGCCGTGGCGCCGAAGTCGACGTCAAGGACCGGTGGGGAAGCACGGTATGCTTGCTTTTATAATAATGTGTAAAACAGAATTGTTAATATTCGATATTTTACAGTCAATTAATTAAGTTGGAGAAAATTTATAAAAGCTTCAATTTTTTTCAAATTATTTACTGACAATTTAGTGATTTTTAATAATTTGGACGAGTTCATCACTTATTTTCGCTCTAATAATAGAAGCTACTGTTTTACGAGGGTAAAACCTGAATGATTAAGAGATAGAAAGTGGGGGATGGGAAGTAATCTGTTTGGGTAGCTGAGATGCATGAATGTCTTATTTCCATTTCTCGAGAAGGAATATTTTAGCACGGTCTTTGTTTAGATTTGTTCTTTTCTTTCTTTTCTCTTTTTGTATCAGTCCGAGTTTGGCATAATTGGCAATTTGTCGTAATGTAATGGAAAGTGTTGGGAATTTTCTGTAATTCAGGAAGGATGCTAGCTTTGATGCTAGACACGGATGGAATTTCAAATAGGCCTTCACCTGTTGCATCAGCAAGTTTAGAAAAACCTATCCTTACAAAAAGAACTTTACCATGTTTAAATCTGTCCGGCGTAAAATAGTTCTGGAAACACTTCTTGCAACGTTAATGTGACATTTACACAATTTTTTCTTTGTTGCCTGTTTTTTGATGTAAATTAAAGATGTCTTGATTATCAGTCAGCAATATTTTTTTTCTCTTGAAACATCATGCAGCAGAATGACTTCTGCCCGCATCTAATTCAATGACTTGGCTGTTGTTAGGTAGATTTGGGAAGCCAAGTGGTAGCAAGTGTAATATGAACCATGGACATATATGAATGGAATTTACATTTGTCTAGCTTGTTTTCTGTATTGGGAATTTTAGTAGTGTTGTTTTAAGGTTTCAATGTTCTCACCAAGCTATTGGTAGATATGTTATTGACAAAGTTTGATTAAATAGCCTCTTGCAGATGCAATATATTACGAAAATAATGATGTTATCAAGCTTTTGGAGGCACATGGTGCAAGATCTCATGTAAGTGTCACGTGTCTTGTCAAGTAATGCTGGTTGAAGTTTTTTGTTTTGTTGTTCATTTCATTAAAGAAACAAATGTCTTTGCGATAGTATGTGCTTTGTCACATGGTGTAAACATTAGAGTGTCCTGTTCCTTTTCTTTTAGGAGGCTCCCATGCATGTCCAAAATGCTTGTGAAGTTCCTGAATATGAAATTGATATAAAAGAGCTCGATTTTACAAACAGCGTGGAGATAACTAAGGTAAAATTCATTCTGTATCTGAAATCATTATTAGGACTGTTAAGCTTGTTGATTTTTTTACACACAACCTTCTGTAAACTGTTCGTCCCTTTCCTAAGATCGTTATCAATTCATCGTAAGATCTTGCAGTGCATTGCTTTTCTCAAACTTATGCTTTCAGATGCTTGAGTGTTTAGAAATTGGAGACATTTTCTGTTATACCATTGAGGACTCTTAAGTTTCTGATCATTTTCCAGCATTCATTTGAACTACTAGGAATGTGGGACAAAGTGGGAATATGATGTTAACTATAAGTTTTCCATCACTCCCATGATTTCTTTGTTGTATAAATTGTGCTGTAGGGAACATTTTGCATTGCTTCATGGCGTGGAATTCAAGTTGCTGTTAAGAGATTTGGTGAAGAATTGTTCACAGATGAAGACAAAGTGTGGGTTGGTCTTATGCTATGCATGAATTTGCTTATGTTGATCTTTTATCTTCCCATTTATCCCATGTTTGGTTTGGCTAAAATTCAAAATTTTAGTAGATTTTGATAAAAGTTAATGAAATGCGTGGTTGAAAATTTGATAAAAGTTGTGGGTCCCATAAAATATGTGGTTGAAAATGAATTTGGGAAAAAATGAGTTTTAAAGAATTGGGGCCAAACATGGGCTTAATTTTATAAATAATTGCTGATAATCTCTGATTCGATTGTGTTCTTTTGGTGGTTTGCACAGAAAGGCATTCAGGGATGAGCTAGCTTTGCTTCAACAGATACGCCACCCCAACGTTGTCCAGTTTCTGGGTGCTGTAACACAAAGTACTCCAATGATGATAGTCACGGAATATCTACCCAAGGTACTTTCCGGTTTAATTTTGAACTCTTTAACTTTTCTATTGTCCACTGGTACTCATCATAGATTTTCTTTAGTTCTACTAGAAACAATTTTCTTTCTTTCTTCTTTTGGTGCAGATAATTTATAATGGTTTGCATTTCGAGAAGTCGTAAATGTCTTGCTTGTTTGTGTACTATTAGAGAGGAACCTTTAGTTTTAGAAACTGCTAAATTTTTGGGGATTTTTGTGGTCAATAAGATTAAAATGATTTAATTTCCTTAGACTACTCATGACTGTTGATATAGACTCTTGATTGATGCGCAGGGAGATCTTTGTGCATACTTGAAACGAAAGGGCACCTTAAAGCTGACAAGGGCTATTAAGTTTGCTCTGGATATTGCTAGGTTAGTTCACTGGCTAATATAATAAACTAGTGCAAATGTTAATCATGTATTGTATTCAGAAGGTGCTTGAATTTGTATATGTCACTTTATGTTCAGAGCAATAGCCTCTTATTTTATGACATCCAGTTCTTTATGCTTCAGAAAATGCTATGCGTAACAGCTTAAGTAGTTTATAGAAAAGATCCCTTAGGCTATTTGTTTACTTGTATATTAGTATTTGTCATTCTTTACTTCTTATGGTTGATTTAACTTTAATTTTTATTTTGAACTGAGTCATGCTCTAGGATTCCTCTCTGCAAGTATGAAATGCAATCAGATAAAATGCTGCAGGAAAAGCAAACACACACATTTCTGGAGAGATAACACTATGGAGTTATTTGACTCACACTGTAAATGGTATATGCATTTCCTTTCTTTGTATATTAATTCATATATTTTTTATGTACCGCAGAGGAATGAACTACTTGCATGAGCATAAGCCCGAAGCAATAATTCATCGGGATCTCGAGCCTTCGTATGTTTCTACTTATTGAATGTGATTGATTCATGGTCAATTATGCGTTTTTTCTTATGCTGAAGCATGTGTAGAATCTCTAGAATTTATTTGAATATAATGAGAATGAAAACAGGAACATACTCCTGGATGATTCTGGCCATCTAAAAGTTGCAGACTTTGGACTAAGCAAGCTGATGAAAGTTGCAAAATCAATTAAAGAAGATAGACCTGCGACTTGCCAACAGACTTCTTGTAAGTATCTAATTTGTAGGAAGCAATATATTTTGTCCTGTAGTTTAATCACAAATAGAATTGATGAGTGGGAGATTGGGCATCTACCTCAGTTAGCAGTGCTAACATTTTTTTCTTTATTGCTTTGTTGATGCACCCTCCAATTGTGAGACTTGCCTGCAGAAAAATCTCTTTTTATCCATGCATGTGGAAAAAATAATTTCAATTTAGCCCGTTGAATGTTATTGCTTCTAGGATGATATTTTAATTTCCTGATAACTGCTTAAATTTCTTGTGTGCGCTTAATACACAAGTATATCTCTTTGAAGGGATCAAACACCATAATGAATTGGATTGTTATTAAAATGGATCCTTTTATATCAACCCAGGGCGTTATTTGGCTCCAGAAGTTTTTAAAAATGAGGAGTATGATACAAAGGTGGATGTCTTTTCATTTGCATTGATATTACAGGAGGTAAATGCTTCTTTGCATTTTTTTTTATCCTATTTGTCTATCAATAACTTCACTTGATGTTTTTGTCCAAATTGTCCAGTGGTTTTTTGGTCAAACGATAGAAAATGGTTGAGTGGTCATTGTTTGTTTATTCTTTAGTACTGTTTTTATCATATAAAATTAGGTCTTTCAGGTTAATGTATTTTTGTTTCTTAAGAATTATAAGAATCTATAATTTGTGCATGTGTTTTCTCGTTGCTTAAATATTATATTTATTGCATTTTTATGTTATCCTTCCCTTTTTCAGATTTATAATTTTTTGGGGTCCTCTCTATCCAAATAAACGCGTTAGCTGAACTGATCCTGCGACTTTGGACAAAATTAAAAATGATTTGAGGACATACTATTATACGTGTCGTGTCTTGTGAAAGTTAACACATATTGAGCGTTTTGGGTCATGATGGTACCGAATATGTTTATTGTTATGATCTTCTTTAAGATAGTATGATGTTCTTTTTGCATAAGATCTACTTGAATTTTAACCTTAAGGGGAAGTTCAGTTGGTCAGACTTTGAGTTTGCTCTCCAATGATCATCAGTTTGAGTCATCTCAGGGCACTGAGGTGAGTATTCGACTGTAAATTTCAAGGCTCTGTGGGATTAGTTGAGGTGTGATCGCCAACAAAGGGGCGTCAAAAATAAATTCCTTACTTCGCTAAAAATATCGTTCAAATAGTAAAGTGCAAGCAAGGGTCATTACCCACAGAGGATTGGTTCAATTAAGTTAGTTGCACAAATAAAAATAAGTGGCGAAAGCATGTAAATTGGGGGTTTTTTTATTAATTCGCTAAACTAAAGAACATAACAAATTAAAATGGCGATAACGCTAAACGTGAGATGCAATAAAATTAAATAATGAAGGCGAAAAGTCAACAAAAGAGAGAGTGATCGGAGGATAATTCTTTACCACGAGAATGATTTTCTAATTCAATTTTACAAAAGATTTTCGTTCAAATGGTTAACAACAATTCGAGAATAATTACAAGTTCGACTACCTCAAACTCTCCTTAAATTTTAGTTGAATAAAATAAGCTCTTTATCCAACCCTAATCATCAAATAACCTAGGATAAGATCGCTAGAATTAATTTAACGAAAGCATTCATACAAGAGAGTCGAATTAAATTAAGCACAAACACACAAACTCGATTTGTTAATTTAAGTGATAATTCACCTACATTTAATAGAAAATTCCTCATAATCCATCAAAATGTAGTCGCCACTAGGGTTCGGTAAAAATAGCGATTATGTACTAAATTTTCCAAATTAGCAAATATTGACATAACTCAATCATCTAGTTGTCCCGCTAAATAATCGAGAAGAACAATATGAACAATAAATACAATGGATTAAGCACATTAACCACAAGAACTATCAAGCACAAATCAGCGATTAAAATATCATTACTCGGGTTGAAATCACCCCAATCACATCTAGGTTTAGCTATTCATAATGTAATTACAAAAAGGCAACAAAATCATGAAATACATTTGACGAAAATGAGATTAAAGATAGAAGAAAGCTTATTGATAGAGTTCAATGGTGGAAAACTTCAATGTCAAGAATCTCCTTCTTCTTCTCCTTCAAAAATCTCTTAATGCTGCTGATTTTCGCACCAGAAGCTACCCAGATTTTTCTGCTCTTTTGGTCGATTTCTTTCCCCAAAAACGTACCCTAGAAATGATTTCCAATGTGTATTTTATAGTGTAGAGAGGTTTGGAGATGGGTCGAGTTGAAATGGGTCGAGAAATTTTAAATTAAGAATTCGCGAGTTTTTCCCGGGTTCTGCGCCAGAATTACACCATGCGTACGCATGTTTTATGTGCGTACACACAATGAAACAGAATTACTTTCAGTCGATGGCTTTGGCAAGTGTGCGTACGCACGGTTTGCAGGCTTGTGCGTATGCTTAGGCAAATTCTGTGTCAACTCGGGTTTTCGTCTAAAAATTAAAAATAACTAAATTAAGCGACGAAATAAACTTGGAAACCAAACAAATATTGAAAATTAAAAGATAAAATAAGTGCGAAACCCGTACTTATCAAGGTGCGCGTAAATTGGTCCGTTTAAAAAAAAAATTACTTGAATTTTGGTAGAGGGATATGAAGAATACGTAGGACTGGAGTAGATGATTATATTAACTTTCTAGCGCAGAAAACATGGGAAATTTAGGCATAAAGTATAACAATATCTGTGCAACTACAATAGCATTGCCTGTATTAGTGGCGGAGCCGGCTTCTACGAGTTGGGGGTGTTGGAATTGAAGATGTAGAGGTGAAGGGGGGGGGGGGGGGGGGTGGGGGGCGACGGGGGCTGCCCCCGAAATTTTTTTTTTTTGGGCTTCTTGGACTATGAGTCTACGATACTATGATTAGAGATTTCATTTTTAAAAGAATAACTTGAACTTCTGTATAATTTATTATTTTCTACTTTAAATTGTATGAGGTTTTACCTTAACATCATGAACTAAACAATTATACATTTTATATTAAAAAGATATTGTTATATCATTTTTGTTTATCACACGTTCAAATGCTGTTTTTAAACTTTAAAACAATGTTGGAACTAATTATTTTATTAGCATAATGACGTTTTATTCTCTTAGAAGTGCAGAAATACCAAATCAAACCTAAAACTTAATATAAAAAACTTTATCAAACAACCCCTTAGTTAGAATCTTTTTTTTGGATTAAAAAAAAACGTTGAAGTGAAATTTCAAAGCAGATTGATTCAAATGAGTATCCGAATTTTGAATGAAATACACAAACTTTCTTAAAAAAAAAAAAAAAAATGTCATAAAATTGGGGGGTCTAGCCCCCTCGGGACCCCTCCTAGCTCCGCCCTTGCCTATATTCTATCATGTTGATTCAAATCCATCCCATAGCGGGAATAAATACATGCCTAGGGAAATCTGTTTAAATTGAAGAATGACTTGGATGGTATTTCATTTATTTACGTACGATCTCAGTAGTATGGACACTTCAACTAGGGTAGCATGTCCGTGTCTGATACGTGTCGATACCGACACTTCGTGAACGCTCTACCATAAACATTTTTCTTTTTTTATTAAAAATATTATATGTTTTAATTCAAAGTTATTAGTAAATAACAAATAGGTACTCATATTTAAAAGATTTCAATAAGAAAAATTAATAACATGTATAAAACTAAATTTATACTATATAAATGAAGAATTTTAAGGAATTTAATTAACGTGTCGGTGATTTGTAGTGTCAATACTTTTTTTAAAAATCGCGTGTCGGCGTATTCGACAAGTATCATGTCGGACACACGTGTTCGTGTCGGTGCATCATAGCGTATGATCAATCTGTAATGCATGAAGCTTATCTTGATTTTTTGTATTTAACTCATGCCATTTTATCAACGACATATTGCATCAGAGTTGCTAAAATTTCTTTTGAAATTCTTTATTAAGGATAACTGTTTATTAGCACGTATAGGACAGAGAACTGGGACTGGTTAGTGTAACAAGTTAAGGTGATTGCATCAGAGTTGCTAAAAGTAAAAAGAAATATGGGGATAACTGTTTATTGGCACATATAGGACAGAACTGGGGAAAGGTTAGTTTAACAAGTTGAGGTGATTTAGTGCTGAGAAAATAGAATAAATATACGGTATACAGACTCTAGTGATTGGTTTTTATTAATTATACTAACGTTTTTGAAATATACTGGCTCAGGTTCCTTTTCCCTATCTTTATTGGGTAGATACTAGATAGAGGGATTTTTAAGTTGTACCTATCATGCATAAACTCACCAATGTGTGATAAAGATCTCTTTCTGAACAGTTGTGGCATGACAACAGTTTTTCCTATCAATTTTGGTCTGCAGATGATCGAAGGTTGTCAACCATTTCCTAGAAGGCAAGAAATTGAGGTCACCAAAGCATACGTTGCAAATGAGCGCCCTCCTTTTAGAGCTCCACTGAAATTTTATGCTCATGGACTGCGAGCGTAAGCCTCTGAAGTTTATTCAGTTTTCAATACAACTGAGATGGATTTACATTTAGTATGAGCTCCAATGATTTCAAGTGGAGACTCTATCTTGTGCTCTAGAAATGAAGTTTAAATTTTTTAATTTATTATACAGCCTTAAGGAAAAGTTTGTTAGATAAGGTTGCTAAAAAGGAAAAGAAATAAAGGTTTATTTGATCAATTTCAGAATTCGTGTCTTTATCCTAGTTTTTCATATCATCATGATTAGAATTATCTGACCAAATGGTAGCTTTTGTTCGCAATCAGTTAATGACTAATCTGCTTGGTAAAGGTACAATGAGATTGCATTTATTTTCTTTATGTTTTTAAGTGCAATCAATGTGATGGAACACACCATCTCCTTTCATCTCTACATCTTATCTTGAGATTTTTCAAGTCAGTCTTCGTAATTTTTTATGTTCTGCTTAAATTAGATTCATTTTCTCCCATCGGCTACCAAAAATTGAACATTAATAAATTTATCGACTGATCAAAGTTCTCTATCCTTCTGTGTCAAAGTAATTCCCCCTCTTTGTTTTTCCCTAACAGCTTGGCCAATGGAATGTAGCAATCGCAGGAGCAATCGCAGGATTGGATTTGAATTTTTATTTATAATTAAGGATTTCCAAATATTAGGTTGCAGATTCATTTCATGTTAATTTCCTTATCATCTTTCTAAGTGGAATACATGAATCCATAACTTATAGTTCCTATCAATCAGATTTGCTGAACAGAGAAGTTCTGTATTAAAAGTTCAGATTTAGGATTGGGATTCATTGCCATTTTTAAATCCATAATGCCATCCTAAAGACGGTAGTGAGTTTTTACCCACGCAAATTCAAATCTTATGCGTAAATACCATTCAAATTCCAACATGTAAAACAAACTTTCCTTCAGTTTTCTGCTCGGGATAAGTATTCTTTTAATAACATAAGAACCCCAGTACCTCAAATCTTAGTTTTGCTTCTTTACCTTGTCACTTGTGATTGTGGATGCTTGTAAAACTTCAAGTTAACATGGCAGTCTGCTTTCGTTGGTTTATTTCTATGAAGTCAGAATATATAGTTAATGATTTAGATTTCTGTCAGAATACGTTTCTGATATTTTGTTTTGGTTTCAAATATGAATGTTCGTTGTGTTCTCTGATCAACTCAAGATATTCAAGACCGGGTATTTGTTTGAGAGAGAACTTTTGGACGCCTATTTCAGATTCAATTCCTCCCCTTGCTGCCCTGCCCTGTACCGTACTGTACTGTACTGTAGAATATGGTTTATTTTGCTACTTTTTCTGTAACAGTGAATGACTACAAATGCCAAGAAGTCCATGTGGTTAGATTTGGGTTGTATGCATTTGCATTTTGTTTCATTTACCTGTTCAGTTCCTGCATCTTTGAATTTGATGAATACTCTTAACATTTAATAAACTTAACAGTCCTCCATTTTCTTTACATATCCAATGGGAATGTGATTGTTTACCTGGTTTTATGACATCTGAACAGGTTAATAGAGGAATGTTGGAACGAGAAACCCTACACGAGACCTACTTTCAGGGAAATAATTCTCAAGTTGGCTGAAATTAACAATCATCTCGACCTCGTTCATAAAAGACGTTGGACGGTGTGGAATTCTCTCTCTATCCCTCTCCCACCCCTCACTCATTTTCCTCTTGATGTTTATAAAAGCTTGATGGCACTGACATTGCTAGAGAACGTCATAGCATGGGCACAATGACTTGACCAAGATATATGAATAAGGACAACACATTTCACTCCAAAAAATTTTAGAATAGCCAGATTGTGGATGTTGATATATGATTATAGGCATATCTATTTGTGTCAAGGTTACGAAGTACAAATTTGGGGAATAAAAATGTCTGGATGGAGTATTGTAGTCTGGTATATGCAAAGATATTCTTACTCGACTACCAGGACTTCTATTTGGTTTGTGGTTTTGGTGGTTTCCATCTGTTGTGAGGAGGAGCTTCTTAGTGAAGGCGATGGAGCATTAAAGTTCAGTCTCTAGGACCCTGAACACTGACAGTATTAGTGGTTCTATGCGTAGTTGGGTTTCTTTATGAAGATTGTGGTACATAGTTCAGCGTGTAAGATGTTCAAGATAATACAAGATTTTCCTCGGAAAGAGCATTTTACGTGAGAATGAAAAATGAAAAATGTGTGTTTTTTAACTTCCTCATTCATATTATGGATATTAATGAGAAGCAAGGCACTATATCTAAGTTAATTGTATTATTTGTATGATGATTGAATAGTTCAGTATTTTCAAATCTTTGAGTTACAAAATTGCATAACATGGTTATGCTACATGTACATAATTGATTTACATAATAATTTATATATACACGATATGGTGAGATATGATTCGGTTAGAATTTATTCTACCAAATAAATAAAAAATACTTCCACACACTCTTTTTGACACCTATTCCACATGTAAACCATTATATAATTTATTATGTACAAATAGCATTATTCTAACTTAAATTACTATAATCGGTCCACTTTCACATAAATGGTCAAGTGCCTACCAAGGTTTTGTTGAATGTCCAAGATGAAATTCATCTATGTATTAACAATCACTGATTCAATCTAGAGTATGACAATAATATATCTCCAGTGCATTAATTTTCATAATTGCTTTATGAGTGGAACTTGATATAACAGCTTTCATCTCATATTGAATTCATTGGCGGTATGTTTTGCATAGACTTAAAAGGCTCCCGTTTTTAGCAGTGAGTGTCGAAGTTCTTACTTGATACGTATATTTCACATCTGATGTGCATCTTTTTGCAGGTGAAGGCACTAAAATATCTCCAGAAGTTTGAGACCATCTTGAAGTTGGACCATTCTAAATTGAGAAGTGGTTCCTCGCACTCGACTATCGGATAATGAATTACTTCTGAAAACGGGAAATGTTTGAATTATTTAGCAAGATGAACTCATATCTGTTTCCCTTTAAATTTGCATTTGTAAAGATGACTGATACATGACAAAATGTATTTTGGCCACTGGCTACTTTTTGAATTTGGTTTATGCCAATTTACAATCGTAAGCGAACCTGGCTTAATGTAAAGTTTGTAACATCACTCTAGACCTAACCGCTACCGAGAAGGTATTTCAGGTCATATATACAAACGACACGCTTAGCTTATTCTCAGTTCTTTGAGCATGAAATAATTAAAAAGAGTTCCAGATTGGAATAGCAGTGGGTCGAGACCAACATGGAGTTGTCTAAGCGAAAACAATAACCGGAAATTCAATAACGAAGCAAAATCCAGATTCATAAGAAGGGTAGCTCAAAGTTCAAATAGAAAGAGGATTACAGAGCATTACAAGCTCTATTACAATTAAATTTTTACCTGAGCACAAGAAAAGATGAAGCTCCCTTCATCATTAGCAAATATTTTTGCGTTAGCAAATGTAGAACATCGAAAGCAAAGTGTTGCAATCAGCTGTTTGCGAGCTAGTCGAGGCCATAACCTTGAATGTCGTTAAATCTTAACATGAATATTTTGGTCCGATCAACATGATGTAAATGCCACGCTCTTGTTGATAATGAAACTTGATTCAAGATCTATGATATTGGTCTAACTAAGCATCTTATCCTAAAAACTAAGCAAATTATGCTACAAAAATTAATCCCTGTCAGCTATAGAATCCTCCCCTTGCTCATCCTGCTCACCAGAAAATTTAGAATAGAACTGCAAAACTTTTGGATGTGCCTTGATCTTGGAGGGATCAAAACCTGCAAAATGAAGGCCTCTCAAGAGTCTTACACGTGAAAGTGCAACGTAGACCATCCCGAAGTCAAAAACACGCTTGAGATCCGTATGGAGCTTGTCAAGAGTCATTCCCTGGCACTTGTGAATGCTTAAAGCCCATGACAGTATGAGAGGAATCTGCCTTCGCGTGGCAACAACTTTGTCCCCATCCATGGCGGTCCATATTTCTGGTCCAACCTTCATTTCTATGCCACAGTCGAATTCCACAATTGGTAACATAGTGAAACCATCGCATGTTTCGTATTTTTTATGTTGCTCATCAGAAGCCTGGCTGAAATCCTTAACTGTACCAGTGGCACCATTCACAAGTTTGCGCCAGGGATTTTTATTTTTAGTCAGCATCACCCTAGCACCTTTACAAAGTTCTAGCTTATCAGGTGCAATCCCATGCTTAAGCTGCCTTTTCCATGGATCCTCACCCAAATCAATAGCACTATAAACAACAATGTTCTCCTTTAAGCTCTCCATTTTCTTCTTGTTCACCTTGTTTACATCTTCAATCCTTGGGTATAGCCGGACAGCTGAAGGATCTGGCTCATCTCCAGAGCAACATCCTTCCAAAAATTTTAAATCCCCAGGATCACACTTCCCTTTTCTTACTCCCTGGAGGATTCTGATGAGTGTCTGATCTTTTAATTGCCTGAATGCTTTAGTAAGCTCAATTTGCATGTCAAAACTTGCATTCCAACAATCAGCCTCGAAAGCATATTTCTTTGCACCCTTCTTCTTCTTTTTCTTGAGTACTGGTGGTAACTGAAAAAAGTCTCCGCTCACAACCAGCTGTATTCCGCCCCAAACCTTGTTCTCGCCCATCCCTTCTTCATTTCGAAAAAACCGGGCAATATATTCAAGACTTTCAAACAATTCAGTATCAATCATGCTTGCTTCATCAATAACCAATGCCTTAACCCTCTTCCACCTCCAGTTTGCCCTTTTATTAGAAAGAACCCTTTCTACTAAACTTGCACGATCTGCATCACCATTGCCAACACCAGCAAACGAATGAAGGGTTTGCCCTCCAAGGGAAAGAGCAGCTACCCCTGTGGACGCTGTCACATAAACATTAGAACGACCATGAATTTTCTTAAGAATTTTTATAGCACGCTCAAGTACAAAAGTTTTTCCTGTCCCCGCTGACCCAGTAATAAAAACAGATTTCCCATTTGAAATAGCATCCAAAACTTGCTTTTGTTCATCGGTCCACTTGATTCTAGGCCTCTTAGGAGTATCATTTCCACTTTTCTTGGTCTTGTTCTTGAAATAATTATTTTTACCCCATTTTGTTTGATTGGAAAAAGAAGCTGTAGAACTATAACATCTAACTATAGATATGGCATATGAAAATAACTTCATTTTCTATTGTCGCTTCCTAAACCAAGAAGCAACCGTGCAAAACACTATCCCTATCACCTCAGGGTAATCAAGAATTCATCTAAAATCAGATTTAACCAAATAAAGCAGAAAATCTAGTAAAGACGAAAATTGCTAATAGGAAAAATCTTTCAGGTAATCAAATTGGGTTACCAAAATGTGGGTATTGTTTGCATTCGCTGCAATTTCCGAGTTGTAGTAGGTTTCTTCATTCGTGTGGAAACAGCGGGTGAATGTGAATCAAAATGCTATTTAGGTAAACAAAGGGTTAACGTCAGCAGGTAAAAGTTTGATAAGAACTCCAAAGGCCATTGAAGTTTTTGTTTTTAAATAATGATCCCATAAATTTTTAATTGTTATATTGACTGCCCATTAGGCTCGACTTTTCCATGTGACACCCCTATTTGAGTCGCATTCTTTCAAAAAAGAAAAAGAAAAAATATATTATTTGACATTATTTTAACCTCACATTCATCAATAAAATAATATTGTACGTAAAATCAAAAAATTTCATCGTTTTTTAACCACACATTCTTCATCAATCTACTATTTCAAAATACATTTTTTCAAAATAATGTGGCTCAAACACACATTATATAAATGAAGGAGTTAGGAATAACTTGCAGTAGGGAAAAATCTTGAGATTTGAAAACATATTATATAAATACGATTTTAAATTTATATATATGTGTGTGTGTGTGTATTTGATAAATCAATGTCAAGTTTTCTATTATATTTTAAAAGCCATTATCTTCTCTTCTAATGCAACTAAATAGTACGAATGAAAAGAGCTTTGTATTGGTTCTCTTTCCTGATCACGGACTAATGCTCTCTTATTCACTTTGTTTATTGAGCAGTCATAGTGAAGGGAAAGAAAGCTAAACTGAAGATAGAGTGAACAAAATTGGGAGCTGACACTGCTTCTATTTCCAATCGTCAAATTTTCCTAACCATTCCCTTTTAGTCGAGCATTTGCATAACTTTAGCCATTAGCCCCATCACACGTATGTACTTGGAAGAACTAACTACACTCGAAATTTCATTATTCCTACTTTTACTTTCTTGTCCAACCTTACATTCAGGTGACAAAATCACACACCAATTTCAAGATCAGTTATAACAATTGTCGAAAGTATTTTATCATCCCGTGGCAATTCCAAAACTTCAATTTTAGGCAAACAATACCAATCTACAACTCTTATTTCACCAAGTAATTTCACTACATTCATGAAGTTTACATCAGTAACTAACCAGAATGATGTCTCACCCAACCTTTTTTTAATGCCTATAGAGATATCTCACTGGATCAAAGTATCCTAACATTTTCGTTGTATTGTCTAATAGAAAACGATTAAAGAAATTTGGGTCCATGTCATTTAGAAAGCCGATCTTACCATGTTCATACACATAATTTCGCATATTGGAAAATAAAATCTACCATAATTCAGCCTGATTGTGGAATATGTGGAGTTCTCTCCTCGAAAGGGGAAAAAAGAAACTATGATCAGAACAAATAACCTTCAAACAATAATCATGACTGCATACTCATTGTCAAATTTTGTTCAAATATTTCACTTCATGAAATTTCTCTAAACCCTTGCAGATTCATTGACGACAAACTACCAAACAAAACTTCGATTATGAGAAAATGGTTCAAAAACTTCGTGAAAATCATCCAAATATATGGGTTTCTCAAAAAAATGTGGATTTTTTACGAAGTTACTTCGAAAACCGTCACCAATCTAGAAGAGACTTATTTTGATTTCTCATGAGATTGAAAGCACATTCGCTATTTCCTTCATTAGATTCATGAGTTTTAAATGAGTTTAAAGTGGATTATTATGGTACAATGTTCTTCTCCTGTTTGTAAGTGGAAGACACGAAGACATAAATGACAATTTTGATTTTAAAAATATTTTAGGTAAATAGACGATTTTGTCACCATTATATTGGTAAAAAAAAATGTCAGATTTTAGTTTTCTTGGTCAAATAATGGTGGATTAGACGGTTTCCATCCATTTGGGCTCTAGAGGCACTCAGTCGAAAGATTTGAGACCACAGTTGCAACAAATAAAACGTTAGGAGAAAATTTGCAATATTTTGAAATGTTTCGGGTTGCAGCTGCAATTATCCTTAAAGTAAATTTAGGCTCTTGGCCTTCATTCTGTTGGTCCAGGCGTTACAGCATGTGGGCTCATTTTGTTGGGCCTCCTAAGTTAAATTTCCTTTTCAATTACTTATTTTGTTAAGTGCAATTTACACAAACATGGAAAAATAGGGGGTTGGATTGAAAAATATTGATTTTGTTAAATATCAACATGAATTTTTTGAATATAAATTTGAGGGAAAATGAATTTTTTGAAAATCAATATGTAATGAAAATCAAAGAATAATGATGAGAGCATCAAACAATAAAACTATGCCCTTTGATGTGGACGTTATTTGTAATTTCTCGAGGACTCTCACACTTTTTCTCGAGGAGCCTTTCCACCCCAAATTTGGACTTAGTGCTTGAGACGCCGTTGTCCTCGAAACTTAGACCCCGACGAATATCGCAAAATAATACCTTGATTCGATTAATGGTGTCCTCGAGACAAGTCATCGGGATGATGCCCTTCTAACACTACGGCATGAGCTCAAGAACTTCATCTCATCTCTGACACCTTCCTTTGCTTAAATCCAAAGGCGGTTCTATTTCTTAAGAACTCTTGTCCAAATCAAGTCCTAATACGTTTGGAGTCATGATACAAATCAAATATCCCTCTCAAGTAGGACTCTTTGAGATAAGGATATCCAACTTGTTTAGTCCTACCAGGACTATACTACCTACGCCCTATAAATGCAGCCTCACAATTTAGATTTCGGGTACATTTTTAACATAACTTTCAGTTCATAGCCTTACGCTTATATATCCTTTCTGACTTTAACATCGGAGGGGCGACGAGTGAAAACTTCATTGCCTTTGTTTCAGGTACTTGAAGACTTCATTCGTGTTCAATCTCAGTCCTCAAACTCGGGAAATCACCAAGTGCGATTTTTGGTATCATCACCCTTATTTGAGTCTCGTTCTTAAAAAATTCATTTTTACTCCAATTCATTTTCAATCCCACGTTCTCTCAACCAAATAATTTTGTACGAAATCCAAAAATTTCATACTTTTAATCACTCAATTTTCAAAAAATATTACAAAATCTATTATTCCAAAAAATGGAGTTTGAACAAGGACTAAATGTAACAAATATGTTGGAGAAGAGAGATATTTGATGATATTGAAGGATTTGCTAATATTAGAGAATACTATGGCACAACCACGATTTGGAATATTTCCATAATTCGTTATTCTCTTTCCATGATTGCCTCATCCTTAATAAGGCAACATTGATGTAATGCTACTATATATGTTTCATTGTAAACTCCAAACATAAGCAAATATATACAAGCTCTCTCTCTTCTCCCGTGAATGTAGGTTGCTACACTGGCGCCGAACAACGTAATTCTTTGTGTTCTTTTGTTTTATTGAATTCTTCATGGTATGAGAGCGGATGTGTTGATCCTGTCCATTGCTCAGAAATTCAGAAACGTTTCCATTGCGCAGAAATTCAGAAACGTTTCGCAACCTACACAAAGACAGTTTTTTTTGGCTTTGCGCAACCTCCACGGAAACGGATGTATCTTTCAAACCGTAACTCGGAATTGCGGAAGGTCGGTGCCATTGGATTCGTATCGTCCGTATCTAGGTAAAAGTCTTTCAGGCTATTTTAGGCAACGTTTGGTGGGTCAAAATCGTCTTCAAAGTCGGCTGTTCGATTTTCTGCTTCAGTTTTCTGTTCTTTTTTTTTTTTTTCTGTTAAGCTTTCTGCTTCCGTTTTGCTGCTCTGCTTCAGTTTGGTGGCCTCTGTTTTTTGGTTTATCAGTTTACAATGACTGAGAAAGTGATTAATCCGTCTATAACAACGGAGAATGATGTTAATCCCGGATGAAAGTTATCTACTATTCCTTTGAATGGTATAAATTACATACCATGGTCGAGAGCCGTGACGTTGTCTCTTGGTGGAAAGAAAAAGTTGGGCTTCATCAATGGAACTCTTTCCTGTCCAGATTCTACAGATACAACGTATGAAGGGTGGATATCGAATGATCAACTTGTTCGATCGTGGCTTCTAAATTCAATGGAAGCACATATTGCTGAAATCTTCACCTTTTCAGACTCGGCAGAAGAGTTGTGGAAATCTGTTGAGGAACTTTATGGAAACCAAAACAATGCCGCTAGAATCTTTGAATTGAAACGAGAAATTGTTGCCGCTGAGCAAGGAGATAAGCCATTCATTGAACACCTTGGTAATCTTAAGAAGATGTGGGACGAATTGAGCATGTATCGTCCACATACAACCGATGCAAAGATCTTACTTAAAAGGGCTGAAGAAGATAAGATCTTTTCTTTGTTGAATAGTTTGAGGCCGGAGTATGAGAATCTTCGGAGTCATGTCCTTATGAGTTCCACACTTCCCTCCTTCTCGAGCGTGTGTGCAACGGGAAGAAACTCGAAAAAAGGCAATGAATTCAGAATTAAAGAATATACCTAAGTCGTCTGCTCTTATTGTTAAAAGAGATGAAAAAAGGAAAAAATTTCAGAACAGGAAAAGACGGGAAGCTCCGAAATGTGACCACTGTCACCGGCTAGGACACTCTAAGGACCGTTGTTGGGAACTTCATCCTCATCTTAAGCCATCCACTATGAAAGGAGAAAACAGGGAAGGTGCTGCTGTTGCTGATACTACCATTTCAATGAATCAATTGGCCCAAATTCTCCAACAACTCGGTCATCCTAGTACTTCTACTCCAAAAGATTCAACTCCTTCTACTACTCATGTCTCCGGTAACCTTGAAGCTTATTTATCTTCATGTACATCTAAACATTTGAATACTTGGATTATTGATTCTGGTGCTACCGATCATATGGCAAATGATGCAGCATCTTTGAGTGATTTCTCAAAAAATTCATCCAAACATGCTGTCTCAGTTGCTAATGGTACATCAGTTCCTGTGTTTGGATCTGGAAAAATTTCCTTTTTTCCCAGTCTTCCTAGTTCGGATGCACTTGTGATTCCTTCATTTCCAACTCAACTTCTTTCTGTTGGAAAAATAACAAACTCTTTAAATTGCAATGTTATTTTTTCTCCTAATGGTGTTGTGTTTCAGGATCGAACTTTGGGGAAGAAGATTGGTGAAGGTGTCTACTCACATTGACTTTATCTGTTGAAACCATTCGGTGTCACTTCTCTTAATAGTGCTATGTTAGAAAATCATATTGTGCATCAAAGATTTGGACATCCTTCTAGTCGTGTGTTATCTTTTTTGTTTCCATCTATGTCTTTTGGGACACATGTTCGTGACATTTGTCAGTTTTCCAAACAAGTTCGTCTACCATTTAATAATTCGTCGTCTACGTCTGTTAAACCTTTTGAGTTAATTCATTCTGATTTATGGGGCCCATGTCGAATTGATTCATATGATGGTTTTAAATATTTTGTGCTGTTTATTGATGATTATTCTCGTGCTACTTGGATTTATTTATTGAAATCTAAGAACGAAGTTTACCCTGTTTTTAAGGATTTTCATAGCATGGTGGTCACTCAATTTGATAGTAAAATCAAGGTTTTTCGTTCAGATAATGGAACTGAATTTGTAAAGGGTCTCCTCTCTGCCTTTCTTCGCGATGAAGGCATTATTCATCAGACTAGTTGTGTTGGTATACCCCAACAAAATGGAGTGGTTGAAAGGAAGAATAGACATATTTTGGAGATTACGAGAGCTCTCATGCTTCAAATGAATATTCCGAAAAAAATTTGGTCACATGGAGTTCTAACAGCAGTTTACCTGATAAATAGGCTCCCAAGTCGTGTTATCCATTTTCAGTCACCATTGGAAGTCTTAAAAGGGAGAAAGCCTAACGTGTCTCACCTCCGAGTATTTGGCTGTGTTTGTTATGTTCACCACCAGAGTTTGCCTCGTGATAAACTTGATCCTCGTTCCATTCGATGTGTCTTCTTCGGATATTCTTCGACAAAAAAAGGATATGTATGCTATGATCCTCAATCTCAGAAGCTATTTGTATCACGGGATGTGCGATTTTCTGAGAATGAACCTTATTTTCCAACGCAAAGTTTGACCAATAATTTATCTCAGGGGGAGAGTTTAAATGATCTGCTTCCGCTTCCTACTGTATGGACACCTTCTTTTGACATTGAAAGCACCAATCGAAATGAAACTACGGTACAGGATGGAGATATAGACACTACTGAACAGGATGGAAATAGTAGGGACACCGGATGTTCTTTGTCACCAGATCATGTTCTTATTGTACCAGATGCTCCAGAAGAGGTTCCTAGAAGGTCAAATAGAATGTCCAAGGCTCCGGAAAAATTAAAGGACTTTGTTACTTACGAAGCCGTCAGTCATCCTATACAGGCTCATATGTTATACTCCATAATTCGTTATTCTCTTTCCATGATTGCATCATCCTTAATAAGGCAACATTGATGTAATGCTACTATATATGTTTCATTGTAAACTCCAAACATAAGCAAATATATACAAGCTCTCTCTCTTCTCCCGTGGATGTAGGTAGCTACACTGGCGCCGAACCACGTAATTCTTTGTGTTATTTTGTTTTATTGAATTCTTCAAAATAAAAATCACGTCGAGTCATAAATTACGTTAGAATAACACCAAGCCCATATTTGACAAATAGCTATGTATCAATACATCAAAACAATGTTTTGCTTGTAGTCATAGACAAAACATTTGAACAAGGTATCAATTCAGATCCAAAATTCTTAATCTTCCGAGGATTTGGTCGGTGCATGCAATATTTTGAGGTTTGCGAGCATTACTGTCATAGTCAGCACCCCCCACCCCAGCCCCCGCCGAGAGTATAGGAATTCTCCATCCATGATATAACCTTAGCTTGAACCTTGTTGTCACATTCGAAAATATCCATACAGATCCCTTTCATCATGTGCTGTATGTCCAACATATTTTGTGATGTCACTCAACTCCTCATCGGTCAACTACTTCACAAATCTTTAAACTAAGGCATTCCCAGTTTTAAAATGTGCTTAGTCTTCAGTCATCTGCCTCGGCCAGGACCATCTCAAAAAATTTCTCGAGAACCTTTGATAGATGGTCATAACTTTATCACGTATAATTAACAATAAAGACCTGATTGATAGGCTGAATTTTCCATGGAAGATGAAAATTAAATTACATTTTCCACCTTTTTTTTGGCAATTGAAACAAATTCTATCCCTAATTGTAACACATTTTATCCTTTTAATTGACAATTTTCATGAAAAATAAAGCCAAACGAACACCAAAAGATAGAAAATTTCAACAATTTTCAGGTGAAAAATTATACCAATCAAACACAATTAATTCACAATTTTCAGTAAAACAAGTTCTAGGCAATTTAATTCCATGATACTCGTTTTCTTTCCACTCAAATTCCATTTTTGCAATCAAACGGACCCTAAGATTTTATTCCATGCGACCCGTGCATATAGAACATGATTGTAACTTTAACACCCGTTCAATACTACGCATCTGCGATACCAAACGACTCGTTATGGTCCCAATGATCATTGTTTCCAGAGAAGATTCCAGTTCCATGCCAGGCATATAAGTTCCACTTGAAGCTTTGACGCAGTTAATTATTCAGCTAACCAGATTTGTAGGGATACTGTGTTGATTAAGAATTTTAATAATGTTTGACTAATGTGCCGCCCAAGCAGTTTTAAATCCTGTATGTTCAATCCTTCAGATGATTTATGATGATCAAGTGTAGAATTGATTATGTGATTACATAAGATTGGTAAGCAGAAAGCACATGCAATGCATATGATTTTTTGTGAAATATTTCAATGGTGGATCCTACAATAATAATCTGAATGGAATGATTGTAATCACACGATTGGCTGAATTTTTCTAAGTAATCAAAGAAGTTGACTTTTATTATTATTTTATATATATTATTCTCTCATGCATACTGCATAGTATATATATAGCAGCTTATCTGATGAGCAAAGGCAGAAAATACCCAACTTTCATTTCTCTGTCAATCTTTTTATTGTCATTATCTATGGATCTTGAAATGAATTTTCTTGTTTATTTGTCTTTTTCAGTATTTCTTGCTGTCAGCTTAGCCATTTTCTTGACACATTATCTGAGTGGTAAGGATAAAACTAAGAAGAAAGTTCCACCAGGGAAAATGGGAATTCCCTGGATTGGTGAAACAACAGATTTCTGCAAAGCTCAAAGGAAGAACAGATTATTTGAGGATTTTGTCGAGCCTCGGATTCAAAAATACGGTAAAACATTCAAAACGAGGCTCATGGGGTCGCCTACGGTGGTAATAAATGGAGCTGAAGCCAACAAGTTCTTCTTGTCTAATGAATTCAAGTTGGTGATAAGTTCATGGCCTACTTCATCTGTCCAGCTCATGGGAAAGGACTCTATAATGGAGAAACAGGGCGAGGCACACCGGTGCCTGCGTGGGATTGTGGCTACTAGCCTTAATTCTACTGGCCTAAATGCTCTGGTGCCTAACATTTGCAAAACAGTTGAAGCACACATGGAAAAATATTGGCACGGGCGCGAAAAAGTTGGCCTGTATCATCTTACAAAAGTTTTGACATTTACCATTGTACTCGAATGCTTGTTTGGAATTGAAGTGAAACAGGGCATGTTAGAAACATTCGAGAGGGTTTTAGAAGGCGTATTTGCACTCCCTGTCAGTTTTCCGGGCTCCAAGTTTTCAAGTGCAAAGCGGGCAAGAGAAGAGATAAAAGAAATGTTGGGTGATATTGTGAGAAAAAACCGAGAGGAAATGGAAAACAGGATAGAAGAAGGAGAAGGAATTCTACTTTCTCGATTAGTGGCTGCACTTATTCGCGGTGAAATTACTGAGGCTGAGGTTATAGATAATGTGGTTTTGTTAGTGTTTGCAGCACATGATACTACTTCTTTTGCCATTGCCATGACATTCAGGATGTTGGGGCATCATCCCAATTGCTATTCTACTCTCCTTCAAGGTAATCGAATTCTTCATTTCCACGTACTCAGATTTACCTTTGTGATTATTATGGAAATTCATTTTCGTTCGATTTTCTTATAGAACATGATGATGTACTAAGAAGCAAAAGACCAAATGAAGTTCTTACATATGAAGATACGAAAGAGATGAAGTATACCTGGCAAGTTGCTCGTGAGAGCATGAGGATTTTCCCTCCCATTTTCGGGTCCTTCAGAAAAGCAATCGAAGATATAGAGTATGATGGTTACACAATTCCAAAAGGATGGAAGGTAAAAATTAAAAAAAAAACAAAAACAAGCGTAAATCAAGTAGATTAACTGAAAAGAAAGGCCGTTCTTATTGTGGTTTGAATGCAGGTGTTGTGGACTACATACGGAACACATTATGATGAAGAGTATTTTCACGATCCTCTGGCTTTCAACCCGGGAAGATTTGATGAATCGGTTCAACCTTATGCTTTTCTACCATTTGGTGGAGGACCAAGATTATGTGCTGGATACCAACTCGCCAAGTTAAATATCCTTATATTTGTACATTATGTAGTAACTCGATATGACTGGTCTTTAATATATCCCGAAGAGCCAATTACCGTAGATCCACTTCCATTTCCTTCTCAAGGAATGCCCATAAAAATTTCTCCCAAGTTAGCATGAAGCCACTAGTTCATCGGATTGTACGCTCGTATTAATTTCTTCAATTTAACTTGTTAATTCTATGGTACCATTTCTCACTAGTCACTATATAAGAGACAAAATGTTGAATATATATTCTAATGAACACGAAAAAGCAAGTACAAACAGCGAGTCCTAAATAAATAATAGCAAATATGAAACAAAAATTACAGAATAACGAGTCGCAAAATTCCCATTACTCAAGTACCCTTTCTCGCGTTCTCTTTCTGCGCTGGGAATGCTTTGGATTTGCAATTTTTTTTTTTTTTTAATGCAATCAGCATGATATGCATGTCCAAGCACAAAACTTCCCACTTTCTCATTTTCTTCGTATGGCACAATTTTATGGACCTTCACTGATGGCATTTTCCAATTTGGTGTTAAACTTTCTTTTGAATTGTTTCTTCTGAGAAATCAGTTTGGCTACCCAAAGATCACCTGAATAATTGCATTAAATAATGACGTCTTGGAAATCCTAAGAGATAGTTTAGTTGGTCAGACTTTGAATTTGCTTCTTAATGATCACTAGTAAGGGTGTAAGCGGTCCGATTTTATCAATTTTTAACAAATTTTCAAATCAAACCGTTTACACCGGTTTGAGAAAAATTCAAACATAAACTAAACCATTTTGAACAGTTTGAAAAAAACTCAAACCTAAACCTAACGATTTTGTCCGATTTTAAACCGTCGGTTTCGCCGTATATTTTTTTTGTCTGTTTACTTTTATGCCATTAATTTAGGAATGAACATTTTTTTCCAGAACCGGTGGAATCGAAATAGAACCATTTAGAACCGATCGATTCGATTTCGAATCTTCTAAAAAATAATTTAATTTTGAAACAATTATTAAGAACCAATCGGTTCTGGTTCAGTTCTCGATTTTAGTATGGGAACCACCGGGAACCAGACGGTTCTCATTGGATTTTTTTATTTTTTTAGTAATATATATGATTTAATCTCCAATCACTTTTATAAAAAATAATAGGGTTCATTTTTCATTTTAGACCCCAACACTTGCCTTCTTCTCTTTGATTATTTTATTCTTTCATCTTATAACTTTAATTAACTGATTCTCAAGTCAAATTAGAATATTGGGTAAATTTATACTTTAATAAATTTATTTACAGTATATAATTTCATTTCTAATATATGAAATTTTTATTCTGTTTTTACTTTGATTACATAGTTGTTGATCCGATTAAAACTTTTTATCTAAATTTCTACAAATTATAATCGACAGAATCAAAAGTTGCAATAATTTTTTAAAAGATATTTAATTCAATGTAGGATTTTGATTTTGATTGAAGTTTGTTTAATCATTGGAGAACTATGCAGTTTATATAAATTGATGATTGTTTGGTGATAGTAATTTATATGGAATACAACGTGGAATTGTTTGATGAATCGTTTCAGACTTTCAGTTTAAGAGCATATGGAATATATGAGCTTCATTTAAAAATAAATAAAAAATCCAACACAAAAGTCTTACAAGTTATAATTTAAAAAATTCCATTTTTTTTTAATTTTTATATATTTTTTCGTCTGTTCGATTTTGTTTTAAATCACAATAAAATTTCTCAAACCTAAACCAACCCGTTTTTTATCGATTTGGTTTGGTTCAAAATCATTTCGTCGACGGGTCCACATGGCACCAAACCAACAATTTTCAAAATGCGGTTTCGATTTAATTTTTCGATTTGACGATTTTTGCTTACAACCTCTAGTCACTAGTTCGAGTTCCATTAGGGTCGTTGAGGTAAGTATCCGACTGTAAACTTTAGGATCCATTGAGATTAGTCGAGATGCGCGTAAATTGGTTCAAACATTCACGATCATAAAAATATAATAATAATAATAATAATGACCTCTTGGAACGCCTCAAGTAAGGTCCATGCATATCATTAGCGTTTTTCCAAAATTTCTAAACGCTTTTGTATTCTCTAAGTGGGGTCCATTTGTAGTTTTTGAAAAGTTATGGGACTTCTTTGCAAATTTTCCTATATTTTTTACGCGGATTTAAAGTAAAAAATAGATGGAAGGACGTTGTGATTTTCAATTAATTGAAAAGTTGGAGATGTTTGATACTAAAAAAAAAAAAGGATTTAAGGATAGATTAGTAATAGATTGTAAAGGTTGAGGATGAAAAGTGAAAATTCCCCAAGTTGAAAACCCAAATTTAACGTTTCGTATCCATTTCCATGTCCGTCTAATGGCCCATATAGCAAGTGGCCCTATTAATCAATGCCGGAAAACCCAAGATAAACAAAACCAAACAATTTTTTTTTTGCGTTTGCATCTACCATCGCAATTGCAACAATTCCTCATCATCCCAATTTAGGGTAAAACAAAAAATTTTCTTTCAGGATCCTACTTTATATAGATTTGTGTAATTTTTACAAAGGATATAATTACGTACAAATATACGTAGGTATGTATAAATAAAGTCATCAGGTTCTTTCTGCTTCATCAGGTCTTCGATATCCCTCTCCGATCACATCAAGGTGAGCTCCTTAGTTATCTTATGGAGATTGATTAATTCGTGAGTTTGAGGATGTGTACGTGTATGCAGTAATACAGTTCTGTAATCTTGTGGCTTTGGTGCTTTGCCCCTTAGTTTTCTGAATAATTGAAGAAATTAGATTTTGTTTGACTTCCTTTCCTGTGATTTTTAGGTAGAAACTGAAGTGAGGTTCATTAGGAGACATTTGTGGAATATGGCATCTGAAACTGATATGCATATATGCCCATGTGTACATGAACTACTTAGGAAAAATGCAGTAGAAACAGAAACTGTTGAAGAGCTTTATGCTATGGAGCATCTGGTTGATTCTATGTAGTGTCAATAATTTGTAAAAGCTGATTCCTTTTCTCGGTTTTCATTTCATAAAGCCAGTTCTTAACACAACGCAGTAACATTATGCTAAGAATTGCAATGTGGATACAGAGAGTTATCTTTGTCAGCATGTGAAATACTAAACAAATATTGCTATGGTTGTTGATGTACATATGCTTCTTAAAAACATGCAATAGAAATAGAAACTGCCAACAATCTTTATGCAAAGGACCTTCTGATTTATTTTTGTAGTGTCACAAAGATTTGCGTATGCTGATTCTGTTTTCCCTCTTTCATAATGTCAGTTATCACGGGTTCCAGAGTGCAAAAGAAATCAGAACACACTACATTCTCAAAAGAATTGCAATGAGGATGCAGACAGTACCATCGTTAGTTGACTTATGTGTTCAGGTGGCCATAGATAATGTTAGGTATCTGGGAGACGTTGGAGAAACAGATTTTCATCTTTTAGAGCGCATTTTACCCCACTGTACACTTGATCAATTGATGCACATCGAGAATTGTACTGAAGTAAGGCGTTTTGTATTTGTCTTTCTATTTTCAAATATAAAATCTTGGTTTTCAATTGATTATTATGTTGAATAATGAATATCTTTCTTTGTTACTGCAGGGTACAGATCTTAGCCTGGTAACAGATAAACTATGGAAGAGATTTTATGAGCGCCAATTTGGTGCTCCTAACACCAATGTTGTGATTGAGAGGATGAGAAAGAATAAAGTAAACTTTAAATGGAAACAATTGTATGAGGTGATTCCCCTATTTCCTTTTTTTTCCCCCTTTCTGTATCAGTGACGTTCCCCCATTTGGTGTTATATCTTAAGCCCCCGTTTGGTGGAGATTCAAATCAGATTTTTATTAGATTTTGATAAAAGTTGATAAAATGTGTTGTTGAAAAGTTGTGGGTCCTATAAAATATGTGGTTAAAATTAATTGTTGACTTTGATTTAGATTAAAATCTAGATTTTAATCGGTACCAAACATAGGCTAAATGAATGTTGCTAAACTGCAGGCAAAGTCAAAAGACATGGAAGAGGCACAACAAAAATCAATTGACCGATTAAGGCAGCTATATCAAAAAGAAGATGCTAGTAAGTACATATTTTAATTGTTATTGACATTGACTGACAAGTTGTAGGTGCCTTCATTTGACTGCAAGATTCTTTAATACTTGGCGATTATCGTTCTATGTAAAGGGTGTGAGTTTCTGGTGTTGTATTTGAAGAGTGATGTGTTTTCTCTTTGCCTAAAGTAATACTGAAATGTCGTGCTGGAGTGCATTAAGGCTTGCACAAGTGTTTCCTCTTTAAAATCCCTTTTTATGGGGAATTTGAGAGTGAATTTCGATTTAGTGTAGTCTTATAGAGGTTGGATTATACTTTTATGGGTTAGTCACCAATAATAAAGTAGAGTAGAACTTTCCTCTACTTTTGACTGGATTAACAATATGCTGCCTACTGCACACACTAATGGCCAGAAATTGCTTAAGGCTGACTTAGCTGAAACCACAAGGGGTGGAGTGTTGTAGCTGAGAGCTGCACGGTGTCATAAATGGGATATTTTAGCTGATTTTGATGTATCTTAAAACTAAAATTACTTAATCACAACTCATCCCAACAAAGTTTGTATTATTAAGGTCTGCTGTATGTATCCTTTCCTTTCCTTTCCTTTCCTTTACGAGGTCGAGGATCTTTTGTCCTTGAATGCACATAGAATGTGATTTTCTTTTACCTCATTACCCATTATTTTCCTGCTTCCTGATCCAGTTCACACAGATTGTTAATATCTATTATGTTGCTTTGCCCCTTAAATGTATATAGGGTCTTCTTTAACTGTTTGCAAGCCATTGTTATTGTTTCCTTTTCGAAATTTGCCTTTCTATCAGTGATTCCTTCGTTCCCATGAATATGATCATTATTCTCTTTTTCATTTCTTTGTTACATACTACCTCTGTAATCTTGTCTGAGCCATGCTTATCTTGCTTCTCTAAGAAGAGGACATAGCATTCATAAGGGTCCTGCTATTATGGGTCTCTGGAAAAGGTAGACGTACGCAACCCTCTGAATGAAAGAAGGCCATTTCTGAAACTTGAATATCTTGAGGTCAGATGGAATGACTTTATAGTTGTGTGAAGGCCCACTCTCTTACTTCATTTTTATGATTTTTCTTAATTTGCTGAACATTCAATGCAATTACTTGGTCTTATTGCCATTTTGAATTTTCTGGGTATACATTGCATTCTAGTCAGATGCATTCCTCTGGTCAAACTGACCACCTACAGTATGAGCTACTTCATCTCCAGTAAAATCCAAGTTTTTTAATTGTCATTTTTTGTAGTTGAATTTCATGTATTCAGTCTTCCTACTATTTCTTCAATTCATTGTTTATTTCTAGTCTTGTTTGTTGAGAAAATATAGCATTCAGATATATCTGTGGTGAAACTGGGTACCTATGTAACAGTGTTAAAAAGGCTTAATCGGGTACCTATGTGAGGCAAGGCATAAGCTTCGAGGCATAAGACTCCAGGCCAACTAAAATGTAATTGAAAAGAATATAAAATACAAAATATGCTCTTAATAAACCATAAATCGTCTTAAAAAATTAAATAGAAACTATTTCAAAAAATTATCTCTAAAATTGATCAGGAAAATAGAAAATAATAAGTTCTTAAATTAGTACTCACGTAAAAAATTATTATTTATTACTACATCCCTACTAAATGATCTTTAAGGGAATCACAACGGCCTCCTCGTCACTATGAGTTTCTTCTCATTCTTTGTAATTATCTTCCACTTGCAAAGGCCAATAATTAAATGTCCGGAAAATACAAGAAAAATAGGTGTTCTCCTTGAGGTGTAAGCCTCACAATGGTACTAAAGATGCGAGATTCGAGGAGTTTTATGAAAGCCTCACATGGGGCAGGATTGAAGGCAGTAAGCCACAAATTGTTTGTGGAATCCCCTGTTAGAGCCCCATTTTTTGGGAAAATGTGTTTTGGAATAGTGATTTGTTTGGAGAATGTGTGGTTAAAAATTAAGGAAAAGTTTTGGGTTTACGTGTAAAATTATTTTATGGGAGAATGAGTGGTTGAAAATGAGTTTTTCAAAAAATGGAGGCCAAACATAGGCTAAACAATGCGTAGTGAAATTTCCATGTTGGAATAAATAATGAGCATATTGCTTTATTGCATTACAAGATATGGCATTTCCATTTGAATCTCCATATTTAATAGTTAAACCAATATAATAATTTTTTGTGCCAATATAATAAAATAAATGCTTGTTGGGCCAAACTTGGACATACTGACTACTTTGCTTTGTAGGGAAACAAAGCCGACAAGTTCAGGTGTGCACAAAGATTCCACCTTCAAGCAGGAAAAGAACCTTTTATGGAGGTACTTATTTCATTGGAGATTATATTAACAATCCAATTATCTAGGTTTCAGAATGCATGAAATATTCCAGTGTGAAGATGTTAATCTGAATTTCACAGTGTAACTTAAAACATATGTAGGTGTAAATGCTAGCAACATTTGCAACACAAAAGGTGGCCTGATGAAGAAGGCAAAGCTAGAATTCCTCAACAGGTACCTCAAATCTATAGTATGGCGTATCTACTTATTTCTGGAACTCTAGGTTTCATGTCATAATGTTTTGCTGCATGCTTGCAAACTTATAGGTGATATTGCTTCCTTGATTATTTAAGTCATAGATTTCCTAGATTATTCAAGTCGGTTCACTTTTTTTTCAAGTCTTAGATTTTCTAGATTATCTTTGATTCTCAAACTTCAAATATATTGACTTCTGTGTCTACATCTTAGTTGCACTTGCACTTGCACACTTCATCTTTTATGAAATTTTGGTCATGAATAGACTGGGGGAAGAGGGGAGGAGCATGAATCAATCTTTTGAACTGGAAAGTCAAATCAAAATTCATTTTGATCTACAACATGACTCGATCAATTCGTATATTCTATTGGGGATTGCATGCGCCTATACTTGTTGACTTTGCATCACATAAAATCCGATCTGAAGATTCAGTCACCACTCTGTCATTCCCTTGCACCGACTCATGCACCCCACAGCATTTAGACGTGCTCAAAGCATTTTTCACTGTCTTCTGGTAATTTTTCTTCATGAAAAAAAAAGCGATCCAACTCCAGCTATGAACATATCTTCTACTATTTTCTGCAGCCGAGAGGTCAAAAATTTCGCAGCTATGAAGAGTAAAGTAGTGCAGAAAAATCATAGGTACTAATTTCAGTAAGCATATGCGAGAATACTATTCTCTATATCATTACCAATCCTCATCATGCCATCTCTTGGTTGTTCACCAGCGTTGCTCCCGTGAAGAAACCAGTTGTTAATGCCAGATATGCAGCTTCATCGTCATCCAAACTCACTAAGCGACTATAACGAGACTTGACATGGCCTCAATAAATCTTCGGATTATTTCTTTCAAGTAAACGATGGTGTAATATTATGCTCTTAAAATGCATCAAAATCCAACTTGTATAAACACAATTGTTCCTCTTTTTAAATACCACCGGTAACTTTCTCTGAGCAGTCTCAGAATTAATTCCTGATACAATCAAGGCTTGATCACCTGGGAAAAAATTTCAATGTTTTGTGATGTCATAATTTTATTTGTCCTCGCTAAAAATGTTGGAATTTATATCTACACTGGCAAAATATTTTTGTGTATAATAATTAAGAGGTGACTGGGAACCGAATTTAGGAATACTCCTTTCCAATATACCCGATCAAAACATAAATCAGGTTTTTGGGGAATTTTCAGATCGACAAAGTCTTTCTTTCTTGATTTCATTAACATTGTTCGGCGGCATCGTGCTATTTACAGTTGTGCAGAATTTGAATCTCTAGACTTCATTTTGTTGAAGCTTAGTGAAACCGAATAGCTTTTAGTTAATGAGTCAACTGATACATTAATATGAAATCAGCATGAGCAGTAAACCTTTCGATAAGCGAGAATAAACCCAAAGTTGCAAATGAAGTTGAAAAGCCTCATGTGGCCAGAAAGATCGTTTACCATATCGAAATAATGAATCCACATGCTCATTATTATTGCAGTTCAGTCATCAAGTAATTATTGTTTAAATAAATACAACTATTCCACGTTTAGTCTTTAAGTAGTTGAGTTGTCTGATAAAAGCATATTTTCCTGACCGACCGAGAAAAATGTCTTTAGCGCGGCAAAATAATACTGTCTTTTCGACAATCTGATGTAGACAATACAAAACCTAGGCCTCAGATCCGGCTAGCCGCCTCCTGGTAGCATTAGAAACCGACACGTGGCCGAGTTTATCAACTTCAGTTGACACAATCCTTTCTTTCAGTGGCATATAATGCAGCATCCATGCACCAGTGTACACCTGGAATATAAAACAAGGATTAAGACGCAGCAGAATATCTTATTTCACTGACGCAATTAAAAAGTTATGCGGGACAGCAGAATATAATTTTCCTTCCCTCTATCAAGGCTCACCGGATCCAAGAAAATTTGTATCATCGAACTAAAAGGAATGGAACTGAAGATAACAAAATAACCTGTGCTGGTCGCATGATCTTTGTATCGGGATCATCCAGAGACTCACGCCAGTGAGATAAATAGCCAGCCATTCGAGGAATTGCAAACAAAACAGGGAAGAACTCTGTGGGAAAACCAATTGCCCTGAATTGAAGTGTCACAAGATTGAGAAATTATTCATAACACACGAAGTTCAGAGAAAAAGATTTTAACTCCCTCCCTTGAGAGAGAGAGAGAGAGAATGCAATTGACATTTCTGTGTGTGTACCTATAAATTAACCCAGAATAAAAATCAACATTTGGATACAACTTCCTCTTCACAAAATACTCGTCCGATAAGGCAGCTTTCTCCAAAGCAATGGCCACCTGCAAATAACATGAGATTGATTCGGCCTAAGTAAAAGAATTTGAATAGTTTGACTTTAATTTAAGTTCTTGTATAATATAAACGAAACCATTGACCAACATCAGGTGTGAAATCATAGTCCTTAGAAAATTTGGATTATGCAGAGTCAAATGTAGATGTCTAATTATAGCACACATATAACTACTTGTGAGTTTAGAGTAGAGCCAGCAATACTAAGCAGCAGCAACGACAACAAGAAGCTAAGCATGAAAAATGGTTCCAAAAACCAAAGAACCATCTTTACCCTGCCAATGGAACCGTGGCTGCAAGACTTGAATTTATGATCAACATAGCTTAAATTGTAATCTCAGTCATTAACTCTGCTTGCACTGTCAAGAACCACACCCCAAAGGAACATAATTTTTCCAGCAAGCGAGTTTGTGAGACCAAAGGCAAGGAGTCAACTGTCCTCATAATCCTAATTTAAAATCTAAATCATTGGTCAGTCCCCTATAAGGAAATCCTGATTGCCCTTTCCCAATATTTTTTTTCTTTTCTATCCATGCATAGGAAGCCAATCCTTCTTTTATTCTTGATTGATGTGTCCAAGAAGAAGGTAAGCAAAGGGGTAGCAGGCTTTTGTTTTCAAGGATGCCTACTTGTAACATTATTCGTCTCTATTAAACTCAAAATTTGCAAACATGTCAAACCATAAAAGGTTTTTTTAAGCAAGCTTTTACTCTGATAATTATGTAAGAACCTGATTTTAAACTCTTTTTAACACCACAGGGGCACTTTGGTGGTTCCTGCAGCATTGATGTTCATTTGCTCATTTGATTTCTGTAGTGATTTCATGAGCAGATTCTGTACTACATATATTTTAACATGTATGACCTGGTTACAGGATCAATCAGTTTGTCCATGAAACCTGAATGCTTCATATCACCAGTACTTATAAATCAACTCCAACAGAAACAAACCTACCTCTATCAGAGGATCTCGGCCAACAATGGAAAATACTTCTTCTGCAAGTTTCTTGATGACCTTTGCTCTGGGATCATAATTTTTGTAGACACGGTGCCCAAAACCAGACATCTTACGCTTCCTTGAGAAATTAAATTTATACAACATGTCCATGAGTTAGACCATGAATAGAAGCATTTTTGTAATCAAATAAATAGCAGCAACAGAAGGATACCAACCTGCTCTTCACACCCTCAATGAACTCTGGTATCTTGTCAATACTTCCAATCTCACTCAACATCTTAAGCACAGCCTATAAAGCACACAAAGAAAAGCAACTTTAGATCAATGGGTTCATAACAATTCCAAGGTATACAAGCATAAAGTGACTAGTTGAACTAATAAACTTCTCAGTGTGTCTGATTGCTGGACGTGCTAAAATGCTGAATACCTCATTTGCTCCACCGTGAAGAGGACCATATAGAGCTCCAACTGCTCCAGCAAGGGCTGTGTATACATCAACACCACTGCACATGCAGATTCAGGAAAGTAAAAAATCATTTTTAAAAAAAAAGGTTCTCTTTAAGCTAAAAATAAGATGCTACCTTGAAGCTAGGTGACGTGCAGCTGCAGTGGAACAATTCATTTCATGTTCTGCATGTAATATGAAAAGAATGTCGAGAACACGAGCAAGTCGAGGATTGGGTTTATAAGACCTATTGCCCCTGTGCATAGTAACCAAAACTCTCAGTCAAAATAGCAGCCCAAATTTCAAAGAATAGTAGCATGGAAACTCGGCCTGAGAAAGCCAATTAATATGGGAACAGAATTGCTGTGGTTCCATGCTTCAGTGAACTTGATTCACAATTGTCCCTCGACTTGAGAAGTAAGATAAACATGGAAAGCTACTCCAGTACAGTGATGCAGGAAATATTTCAGTTTTCAAAGTTATTAGGAAAGATGAAAACAGGGAACAGATCTTACAAGGAATCAAGCATATATAAGAAGTTCTCTGAGTATGAAAGATTGCTAGATGGAAGAACAGGTGGCCTTCCTGCCATCCTCAAATAAGCTGCAGCAGCAATTGTTGGCGCCTGCAAATATAATTAACCCTCTTCTTAATAATGCTATGGTTGTTGATAATAAAGTTGAAAAAGACATCCAAGAGATTCAGAAGCTAATATTCAATAGTTTGACTCATGTTTAAAGAAGCAAAGGAAATTACCTTTCCTAGTATGCGTACTATTTTGTTTATCTCTCACTTGTTTAGATTTATAAATGTCTTGGCCCTGCAAGCACAACAAACCAAACAATCAAGATTGATAAGGCCATATACCCATTCTTTAGAAGGTGCCAACTACATGTCATAGCAAGAAGTTAATTATCTATTCAAGTGAGGACAGAAAACATGAGTAGTCAGCTTTCCGAAGGAGCACAAGAAAATTTAAAAGTTGTACATTAAATATTGATAAAAGACAATTTTTCAAAATTAAAGCTACTAACTTTTTAAAATATTGGATTAGTGTCAGAGCATTTGGTGTAGCTAGGGCTGGGCATATCTCCTGAACCGAATCGGACTCGAACCGAACCGAGCGGTTCTTCGTAACTAAAATACTCGAACGGGTATCTGAATCAAGAACCAACGGGTTCGGTTTGGTTCTCAATTCTAGACCCAGAACCGAAGAACTGAATAAGAACCGAATTTTTTTAAATTTTTTAATTTTTATATATGAGAAAGATTAAATTATTTTAACTTTTTAAAAATAAATTAGCAAAGATGGAGTTTGCATTGAAGACACTGAGTTCTATGAGGACATTGAGACAAGTAATAAAATATATATTATATTTTTTCTTATTAAATCTTATTAGTTGAACAATTTTTAGTTTATTTATGTTAGCTAATTGTGATTTTTCAATTTTTCTTTTAGAGTTTCTTAGTATCTAGTATGACAAGTCAAACAATTGATGGTTAAATCAAATAGTTGGTAAGTACTACTGTATTAGCAATATTTTAAAATATTTTATCTCTACGAATCTATGACTTCTAATTTATATGGATCACCGATATTTTAGTATTACTAATTTACTATCTACTTTTTGTAATGTATACATTGGTAAATTAATTTTATTGGACAACTTATTATTTATATGTTATTAAATTGGAATACGTTAATTTGTAAAAGTTAAGATTAAACATGTCAAACTGCAGTATTGTTATAAATGTTAAAAAAATTAATTATAGTATGGAACCGAACAGACCCGAACCGAATCGAACTGAACCAAGCGGAGTCGAACCCGAACGGTTCCAAAATTATATTTGGACCCGACGGTTCCGTTTACTCACTACCCGAAAATTTTCGATTCGGTTCGGTTCTCTTCAAAACCGAACAGAACCGGACCGTACCCAGGCCTAGGTGTAGCTAAAGGCCAGTAGCATTGACAACCTATCCTATGCCATGGTAGCTGGAACTAAAAGAATTTGAAATGGGCAATAGATCTCATACTCTAAGAGTGAGATTGGCATGTTAAGTATACGCAAATTCAAATTTGACTTCCTCAGTCAGAAAGATATAAGGGAGCCAGTATCGAAACTAATATTCAGGTGATAAAAGGAAATGAAAGATATTATGATTATTAAACAACTGGCTTACTCTTAAAGCTGGATTGGCATCAGGATGAAACACAGAAAGAGCACTCATTGCACTGACAAGAACACCCATAGGGTGAGCATCATGGGGCATTGCCTGTATGATATCCTGAAGAAAAGAATCAAAATTCAATCAGAAAATTTTGATGTTTACCTTGAGTTATTGAAGGAAGCTGGATTGAGGCTTATTAAACCTAATAGGGCATTGCCATAATCTAAAGAAGGAAAAATTAAAGAGTTTGCTTCATGAAACCAAAAGGTGATGTTTCTCTCATCCTTGGCCGCATTGAAACACTTAAGAATATGAATTGAAAAAATTAATATGAATCACCATCACTATTAGGCATTTAAAATTTTTGGCTCCATTTGTTTCGTGGGGGAAACATTTTCCATTTGATGCGCCTATAAAATTGGTATACAAAAAATATTTTCCTGGTCAATACAACTGTTGATTTGGAGGAAAATGTTATAAGCTTTTGGTGATGGGAAAATAATTTCAATAACCACACGACCGAACCAACACCTGCTGCCAACGTTAACCACCATAGGGGAAGCCACCCACAGCGTTCAGTGAATACGTAGCAGTTGCCAGCAACTACCACGCAATCATTGGTGACAACCTTACAGTATTCAATAACTTTGCAGTCATAAAAAACCACCCTCTGGTGTTGACGATCATCATGCAGTCACTTACAACACCTGCCAGTAGCTGTGAACTATCAAGCTATATAATCCACGACAACAACGAAGCTGTCATCAGAGACAGCAGGCTGATTTCAAATAATCATGGGGCTACCGGCATTCACCTGCTCATCAATGGCAAGTGGCATCTTTAAGTATGTCACACACACCTGGAGAATGTTTCCCTTGAAAATAGGAAGCCTCACACTTCTTTCTCTTCCTCTTTATTCTTTAAAATCTTCATATTATTTACAAATAGTAGCAGATGCTCAGAGTTTAATGGAGAATATTAATGTGACATATAAACCTCTATCAAATGGTATCTTTTATCCAAAACATGAAAATTACCTACATATATTTCAGGAACTCATAATAAACTCTGAAGGACTTAATGCAAGTAAAGTTGAAGTATTGACCAGATATTATCATTCAAAATCTGGTAAAATAGCACAGATTGATGGAATATTGAGAGTATCAAAGATAAACACAATACTATTCACACTCTATACAATATTTCTACAAGTATAGTTAACGAAATGTGAGATTTCAGAAAAAAAATTTATTGAGAACAAATATGTCATCCAAGTCAAAGTGAACAATTTAAACTAGCAATGCAGGTCCCATTGGAATCAGGTTAATGTGTTGCTTAAGCAATTATTTCAAATCTGAAGTGAAGTCCTGTGTGACATCAGGACACTCTCGCATAATTAGTAACCTTAGCAAAAAATACAAGTAACATTATTTTTTTCCTATCATACTAACATATATTTTCTTTGTGAGTTTTGTGTTATATATCTAAGTCAAGAAAGTAAGATTTCCAGAAAATTCTTGTTAACAATAAAACAAAGAAACTTGGCTCGAGACTCAAATTCCAGCTACTGTCACTCCGAACAACTCAAAAACTTATGCAGGGCATAGAAGACAAGCATACCAATATTCCTTGTGGTACAGCTGAATGCTGTGAAACAGCAAACTCCCAGTCTGCCAACTGATTTTCGGATGGTAAGTTCCCATACACTGCCATCAAAAGGGGCAGATGCCTCAACATTATAAAGTGGAAAACAAGAAATTAATCAAATCACTAAACTGAATTGATGTATATGCCAGTCATATGAAGCAAGGAAAAGCTGAGTGCCAATCAAGTACTAACTTCTCATATATCCATCAGCATTCGTATTTTAAACATACATAAATATGACATGCAAATACATTACCAATGCCAAAGAAGAGAAACTAGAAATAAAAATATGGATCCATTAATTTCACAAAATATCAGGATTAAACTTGGCAGAGATGCCTCGAGAGAGAATCAAAACAAGCTCAAAAGAGGCAAATACAAATGGGAGCAGTCAAACACCCACGTGAACAGATTTCAAATGGTGCTCAGACAGGATAAGAACCAAACTGGTGCAATACACCAGCGTAGATTTGGTTACTCAAGATGCAAGAACACATGAAATATAGTAGTAACACTTACACAAAAGATAAGCCACTTCCAGGAAGGAACTTCCCTCAGCCAGCTCCTCAATTGGGTAACCCCTGTATCTAAGAATTCCTTCATCACCATCAATGTAACAAATTGACGATCTCACAGGAGCCGTATTAAGATATCCTGGATCGTAAAGCTTGAGCCCCTTGTCATTCTTACCTGTTGTTATCTACAATCCTTTCTTATATCAGAATCTTCAAACATAACATGCAGATTCACCAACAGAAAGTACTTTTATGAACCGTTTATCCATTACAAGATTCTACTGAGTATACAAGTTCAATATTTTTTAATTACTTTTCCAAGAGCAAGCAAGCACGGTAGGATATGATAACACCTTCATGTAAAAACACCTTCACTGAGTAAAGAGTGTCGCTTCAGAACCCCTCAGTTTAACGAGAAAACCATAAAGAAATAAAAATAAACCCAGAATTTAGATAAAATTTGTCAATGAACTCAATAAAACAGCCCGAAAAACTAAAACTACTCGAAATTCGAATCTACAAACAAAGGAAAAATTACAGCAAAAGCAAGAATAATCCCAGTTAAAATTCGAACAACATCACTAATAAAAAAAATGATAAAGATTTAATTTTTAACAATCAATTACCTTTTTCAAGTCGGTGGCTTTGATGGTGCCTTCTTCGGAGACTTGAACCTGGTACCTTTTACCGTTTCGCTCGTCGATTATAGTCAACGAGCCTTTCAGATTAGGTGGTGGCGCCACAGCAGCGGAGCAGCTCGAAGCTTCGACAATCCCCGCAGAAACAGGATCGTTTACATTAACTGAAGCCGAAAGGTGAGAGGAGAGAACGGCTAAGCGTCCCCAAGCCGATTTTGAATCAAAATTTTCCATTTTTAGTCTGTGTTAAATCAATTTCCTTTTTGCTGATCGTATGATCGTGAATGGAGAAAGCGAGCGTTCAGTTCTTCTATGTTTGCCTGTACAACGTGCTTACATAGGAGTTGATTGGGATGCACAATATATTAATGATAAAATCGAACCAGATGACATCAATTGGATTTGGATAACACGTTAGTTTCCCACATTCCAAAACACACATAATTATTTAATAATTCGTATTTTAAAATAAATAATAAAAATGGAAAACGAAAAGGAAAAAGAAAATGGATTTTTCAATAATATTTGGATATTGGACCATGCTATGTGCACATAATTAAGTGTCTATATTCTCATATGAAAGATGGACCCCATTTGAATAAAAATGAAACTTGCTTGGTGTACATCATTATACACAGCAAGTTATACAGCTCCCTCACATTGAGGGAGTCCCACAGTGATTAAAATATTGACGGGCCCCCTCAATGTGAGGGGCCTATACATTTTTACAGCATCAAATGTTGTATAAATAGAATTCTCCAATAAAAATTAGGTCAGCCTTTTCCAGAAAATGGGTCGAATTTGATAAGGGATTGGACCAACGTACCATTGGGCTGAATCCATACAAAATCCAAAAGTTATTGGAGATGATTTGAAAAGTTTAGAAAGTCCAAGGATCGATTTATGCCATCTAGTAAATGATGAGATCTCGGTTAGGGGATATCATAGAACTCGCAGAATTGATTTCGAAAACGTTGAGAAAGTCCAAATTCAGGTTGTAAACGATAGGATCTCGACCCGAAAATTATTGAACCAAGCAACCAAGTAAGAACAGAGTTTGAAAGACCTCTTGATTACAAAACCAACGAACCTCGATTTGCGAACGTCACAAAGAGTGTCTAATTCTTTGATAAGTTCTAGGTTTAAACGCCACAAATATATCAAAATATTTGATGAGTTCGAAAGTTCATTGAAGAACCATGAAGAGAAAAGTCTCAATTTTTATTCATATCAAAAGTCTTTTTTACAATGAAAAATATAAATCCTATTTATATTAAAATAATAAACCTAAGAAATATGAAAAATACGATATCAAAAAGTCCTAAAATAACAAACCTGCAAAAAATAAGAATTATAGTCAAAATAAAATACATTATGAAAAAATGAAGATTTCTTCTAATTATGGCATGTGCCAGATCATATCAGTAAACCTTGGAGAACAAATTTGCTTAAGAGTTTGTATGAAGAACAACTTATAATTTGGCTTTGGGGGTCATATATCATCTTAAGAGCCATCGTTTCTAACAACTTCATCATGCTTCGTTCATCCAAAGTCCAAGTGTTACAAGTAAAGGTGGTAATAGGGCCACCATGGACAAGTATGGATGACAATGGGATGAGTTTGGAAGTATTCACATTTATCGAACTATTTAGTTATTTATTTATTTTTATATATTTAAGTAGTATTTAAATTTAAAAGCATAAAAATCATGGGGACCGTGTTCCTCAATTTCCGACAGGACGAGGTAGGGCAAGAGAGGAGTAGGTTATTTTGCCATGTATCTAGGTCGATCTTAAAAGTGTCATGATGTCTCAAGTCTAGACAAGTCACTGCATTTGGACACCTCTACTCACATGAACTGATAAATACATTTACGAGATTTAATCAGATGATAAAATCACAACAATCCCCTTTTTACATCCCCACCAACGGTCACATGATCCTCGACAAATATTTTCATTGCAAAAGAGAAAGCAACAAGGCAATAAAACAATGCCATAGTACTGAACACAAGTACGACAACCCCATCCTACGTGAGGTCCTGTCTTGCTTTCTTATTTATGTCACTATTTTGAAACTGTTCGCATTTTCCAGGGGTACTTTTGATTCACAAAACCTTGTTTGGTTACAAAACGTGGACAGAACTGCTGTTGAGGGATTGACCACTCAGTGAATTTACATGATGAAAATAGCAAGGGCTTGTTTGATAGGCAAATTTTTTTATGAAAGATGGAAATTAAAATCTATTTTTCACATTTTTGACTATTTGATAGGCAAAATTTTCTTGGCAATTGGGTTCCCCCACCCCCCGCGCCCCTCCCCATGTGACCTATTTTTCCTTTTTTTGAAGAATTTATTTTCCCATAAGTTTGGTAATTTTTTATTTTTCAGACAATTTTTTCTTTTTTGACAATTGAAATAAATTATATTCCTTTAATTGATAATTTTCATGAAAAAAATTTAAACGAACACAAAAAAATAGAAAATTTCAACATTTTTCAAGTGAAAAATTATATCAATTTAACACAATTAATTGACAATTCTCGACAAAACAAGTTCTAGGCAATTCAATCCCCTGAAATTCGTTTTCTTTTCACCCAAATTCCATTCTTACAAATCAAACGGACCCTAAATGATAGCTAATGGCTTGTGATTGAGTGAACATTGCACTGAACTCTCTGATTGGAAAAAAGAATAAGATAGCGTTATCTTTGTGTTTCAGTTTTGTGTTTTGAATTCGTTTTGTGTTTTGAGTGTCCATTTTGAGATTGTTGAAAACTCGTTCTTTTTGTCATTTTGAAAAAATATTTTTCAACCCGTGTTTTTTTAGTTTTGACAGATTTGTGAAGAAAAAGTCAAAATGTAAAAGAGTTATTTTTTGTTTTCTTCACAAAATTTTCAGTCGTTTTCAAAAATTCGTTTTCGAAAATGGGAAAGAAAACGTGTTTTCAATGTTTTGGAAAATCGAAAACAGAAAACGGTTCGAAAATAGTAAAGAGAACGCCCCCTTAGCCTTTGTTTTCTAGTTGTTCTCCTTTTATAGAAGAGGAATGAGGGTACTAGACAGAATTGAATTGGATTGAATTCGGCATGCTTAAAAGTTACTTAATATTTAGATCATGTTTGGGTATGTAACCATGTTCTTAATTACTTACTAGTGAACAAAAGTTACTTGCCAAAAGTTTACTTTCGGTTGAGAATGTCTCATTGTGGATTCAAAATTGCTTGTTAGAGATAGCTAAAAAATTGATTTTAATAAAAATGAGTAGTGAAAAAGCAAGTAGTAGTTGTGGTTCAAATGCAATATGTGGTTGAAATTAATTATTGATTTTGATCGCAACTTTTTAAGTCTTTTCAAATAAGATCTGAATTTAGTCCACATTTGGCCCCCATTTTTTTTTTTCAAATTTTAATTTTTGAAATAGTATTTTTTTAAAAGAATGTGTGGTTGAAAAATAATGAAAATTTTCGATTTACGTGTAATATTATTTTATGGAAGATTGTGTAGTTGAAAATAAGAGAAAAAAATGAAAAAGAATGGGAGCCAAACGGGGGCAAGTGCATGTTTGGTTTGAATTAAAATCTAATTTTAATCTAAGTCAAATCAAACAATCAATATTAACCACATCTTTCAAGTGTCTAATAACTTTTAAACCACACATTTCAAAAACTTATATCACAATCTACTAAAAAATCTAATTTTAATCCCCACCAAACACTAATATACTTGGAAAGCTCCTCACGGTACAAGTATGATAGATTGATAGTAGTTCATATATGACTGTCAAATAATGAACTATTTTTAAAATAAGCAACTTACTTTACAAGATGAAAGTTGTATGTATTAAAATGTGAAAAGCTTCACATTATTTTGTTTTCATTTTTTTGAATTACTAATACCTTGTATTCTATATATATTTTTATTTTGCAAGAACAAGAAATTGATTTGTCATTTTTCACAATGCTTCTAAATTCTCATCTTTTAGGCAGTCCATTTTTATTTTGTCCAAATGCCAAACTGTGCAATTGTCCTCTTCAGAGGAGAAAAAACATGTTAAGAATCTCCTAAAAAGATGCACAGAAAATTTAGCCCCATGGAATATTAAGGCATGTTTGGTAAAGGTAGAATTTATCACACGAGTCAGTATCCCAAATAATTCGATCATCCTGTGTGCTTAAGATTTTACAAACAAGTTCAACCCATATTTCTTGAAGTGTTGAGGAGTAGAAATCTCGGGATCAAAAAGAAAAAAAGAGCTAGAAGACAGGCGCCCCTGTTTTTGACCCGGGATCACATCTATCTTTTTCCTAGGTTTTATTTTATTATAGAGTCCAATCATTATTTATACTGGAAATAAACATGTCACAGAAAAGTTATCTTTATCAAGATAACGATATGTCATTACTCATATTTTTTTCCCCTTACAATCACCACTGTTAAGAGTGAAAGCAGGAAAGTTCAGGCATGTAGGAATATGACTTATAATCTACAAAAAAAGGTTTTTAATGGGTGAGAGAAAATATTTGACAAGGCAGCAAGAGAAGGTGTAGTTTTAGTACCATAAGACAGCACATGTAAGAAAAATAAAAGAAAGTTTGTAACTCCCAATGCATAGCTAAGTGGTGCAAATGATAAGATTGAGATAATCTCGGCTGAGTTGACAGTCGCAGTGTGAGGGTTCGATTCCTATCTCTTACAAGGTATGAAATTAAACTCTTTGTGGGCACCAGTATAACAGCTCTTGTACCCTGGTCTACTGAGACACATTCCAAAATTTACCTCTCCACAATGCTTTGGGGACGGGGCGGTGAGAACCCTCAAAATTGGGGTTCAACCTTTTTTTTTATATTATTATTATTATTATTATTAAGGATAATGCTCACATAAATAGTGTCTGAGAATATTTTATTGTGTGTGAAATTTCCCTTCATGTGAGGGGGTAAAGCTGTGTGTACTTTATTATGTACACACAGCAAGGTCTTTTTTAAATAAAAGAAAGTTTGAATGTAAAGAAAGAAGTGGGATCCAGCTCCAGGCTTCCAAGTGTCCTTGTGCTCAGTCCCTCTGAATGTCTTGTTTCATCATGGACAACACAACACATGCTTGCAAATTCTAACAAATCCCATTTCTTTTTTCTTTTTCTTGTTTCTTGCTTTGTCGTACGAGATTCAATGTGTTTTACTTTTCATTCTCTTTATATATATATATATATATATATTTTTTTTTTTTTTCTTATCAAGTCTCTGATTCAAAAGTGATCAAAGCTGATCAGACAGTGAACTGAAAATTCCCATATCACAGATTCACAGTAAACATTACAGAGCAGTGGATGTGAGTTTGAGACATTCTCACAGAAAGCAAATGCTGCAAATCCATTTTTTCTTTGTTACATCTTTTTTCATATATGCAAAAACAAAACATTTAGCCAATTTTCAATGAGGAAATTTTCCTCAGAATAATCTAAAATTACTGATTTGTTTAATAATAATGGAATGACTTCATAGAAAGTTTATAGAATGTTAATGTATGAAACAAATCTATAGAGTTACTGTATGTACTCAATCGTCGAGTTGGCGTACCACTTTGACTGCAAAACTAATTGTGGTAACAAGATTAAGAACCTCTAAATCAGGTTTAACATAATGTGTGAAGTTTTTAAGAATTCCATTGAATAATATATGCAGTTAAATCCAAGTTCAAAGCCTGTGCATGGCTTAATTTTGTCTCTCTGAAAGTTGGACATAGTCCCTACCATAAATTAAAATGCCAAAACTTGGGACCCCTCTTGGGATCAGAGGAGATACTGTTGACTTGAAACTGCATTACTTTTTTAACTGCATAGTGAAATCCTTTTATCTGGCATTTCAGAACTTGCTCTATCAGAATCTTTGGCTTAGATTAGCTTAAAGTCAATTTTATTTATATCTAAGAAGTTTAATTTTGTTTGGCTTCTTTCTTAGAATTTAAGCTAAATCAGACATCTTGATCAACAGAAATATATCTATAATTTAAACCTGGGCAATTAAATTTGCAGCACAATTAGGTATTTTTCACTTAAAAAATCACAATATAAACATAAGTCTAATTATAAGAAAGCATAAAGAAACCACTAAACAGAAAACACTATATGATGCAATGCTAGAGAAACCCAAAAAGTAGTAAGAGTAAATGGTTTAGGGCATTGAAATGGAGCTTCAGATTTCTCTAATGGCCTGATAGAAGATGCAGTTTTGTTACTTCCACAAACATCTATTCCAAGATTGACACCAAATGCTTCTGATGGACTCAAACACAGCCCTGGATTGTTACTAAGATCCAAATTCCTGCCGAGCCTTTTCAAGAAACTTGAATGGAATGATACAACTCCACCCAGAAAGTTTCTGCTCAAGTTCAGATGATATATGTGAGACAGATTGCCAAAACCGGCAGGAATTATGCCCATTAGTCGGTTGTTTTGCAACGATAGCGCACTTAGATTCGTTAGCTGTGAGTAAATTGGAGGGATTGTACCGGAGTATCCGGAATTGGCAAGCCTGAGTTCTTGCAATTTTCTGAGATGGCCAAATTCCAGGGGCAGTGGTATGAACATTGGATTGTCATCCATTATGAAGTACTGCAGATTTTGCAGCTCCGTAAGGCCCCTTGGAAACCTCCCGCGTAATTTGTTGTTGCTTAATGCCAAGAAAATTAAAGAATTCAGCTGCTGAATACTATCTGGAATGCTTCCAGTGAGTGAATTAGAGCTAAAGTCGAGCTTTTGAAGCACCAAAAGGTGGCCAATTGCGGCAGGTATTGGCCCTGTCAGCCTATTATAGCTCAAATCCAAGCCTAAAAGGCTCCTAAGGTTTCCAATTTGAAATGGGATCGCGCCTGTCAGCGTGTTATAACTAAAATCAAGGTGTAAAAGAGAACTCAAGCTGAAAATTTCAACTGGGATTCTGCCTGTTAGCCTGTTTTGTGACAATGTGAGGATTTGAAGAGATTTAAGAGAAGAAAACTGAGGTGGGATTGAGCCAATAAGTGCCGAATTTGCTCTCAAACTAAGCTGCTGTAAAGAACTGGAAATCTTGTTTATCGGAAAAGAAATTACTGTCTGCGCGTGACTGAAACACTGGAAAATGAAAATGGATTCAAGATTTGGGAGTTCAAAAATTTCTGAAGGGAATGTTGCAGTGTTCTTGCAAGTTGGATTTGGTGGGGTACCAATATCAAGCCTGGTAACATGAAAATGGTTATCAATTCCTGCTTTGCACTCGATTCCTAGCCAAGAAGAGCCTGGATTACATGGGTGTGGGTGTGAAATTCTCCAGTTTTGATCAGATGACATAGACTCCATAATCTTGAACAAGGTTTCGAGTTCGAGTGGATCCATGTTGCTAGGAACCAAATTCTTGTCGGGATGGTTTTTACTTGCATTTTGGTTTGTGGAGACAGAAGAGATTAAAAGAAAAGAAACGAGCAGTAGAAGAGAGAAGAATGAGAATGAACAGCACATTTTGTGTTCAGGTCTGTGAACAAGTTAAGAGAAGTGGCCAATTGTGTAGCTATAGAATTGGTTCCACGCCTCTGTATGTGTTAGTGAGAGAGATGAGTTTGCAAAGATGTGATTGATATGATGGGTGGGGTCATGATTTTGAGTGAGAAATTGAAGCCAAGGTAGGGTCAAATATATACAAAATTCAGGGAGGGTGTAGCTATAGAATTGGTTCCACCCACGCCTCTGTATGTGTTTGTGAGAGAGAAATGAGTTTGCAAAGATGTGGTTGATATGATGGGTGGGGTCATGATTTTGAGTGAGAAATTGAAGCCAAGGTAGGGGAAAATATATACAAAATTCAGGGAGGGCGTTTAAAATAGGAAAAAAAACTGAGTGTTAGATTATACACTCAGCTTGACAGTGTAGACACACACGTGGGGCTATAATCGCGAGCCCCACCATTTGTGTGTCTACACGGTCAAAAAAACCTGTAAAACAAAAACTTTATGTGAAGAATTTTTATTAAAATAGGGCCTGGGTAGGTGGAGGCACGTTTCACTTTATCAGACTTGATGGCGAGGACTACATGAAAACAACTGTGGAAGTAAATGGTTGTTCAAGATTTCATCAGTTAAGAAATTATGACTTCTGGGTTCAAATTTGCTTTAAGTGAGAAGTTATTATGTAAAGTATGATGAAACAGTAATTTATACAGTGAAACAGCATAATGCTTTTCTTGTCATGTTGACCAGATAAGAATCTCATTAGCATTTCTTTACTCAACCCACCAACTTATTTTTAAGTCTGCATTTAATTGACATATAACTGCTTGTTTTCTTCAGATAACCGAACAAGTTATAAGCACCACATTTGTCTTCAGCAATCTCAAAAGTGCTCCAAGAAACAGAAGAATTGGTGAAAGGGGAAGTCAATGGTTTAATTATTAACAACATTTGAAGTATTCACAGCAAATGATAATCACAACATTGTCATACAGCAAAATAAATATGAATACAATTAAGTGGTTGTTCATCACTCCATTTTACACTGTTGTTCCTTGAGTCAATTTTACAGCACAATCTAAATTTTCAAGTTCACACAAGGTAAACTCACAAGAGTTCCAAAATTCAGTGTTAATTTGTTTATCATGTCATAGACCAACTCTTCTTCACCCTTTCGCGACCACAGCACTTGTGAAAGAAAAACAGTGGTGTATGCATTACGAGAACATTCGAAGGAAGTTATTGGCGTATGCCATTGGCTTGACATCAGGGTGTGGCTGCAGTTCATCAATAAACTTCAGTATCAAAATGATAAATCGAAAATATAAATTATAATTCAAATAGAACATATTCAAATCCAGACCACCAGAATAATAGGAAAAAAAATTAAAAAAGGGGGGGAAGGAGGGTACAGGTACGGGGCAAAGTCAAAAGCTGCTACTAACCACTGCTGTAAAAGTGACGATATTTGGCTTCAGATCAGGGGCTTCAAAACGAATAAATGCTCCCTTATTTCCCATCTGCATAAAGTGAAGAAAATAGAATGTTAACCATAGAGTTTCGGACTTCAAGAATCTATTGCTCATTGGTTAAATTAATCGTGTAGATATAAATCATTGAATATTGCTATAAACCCTGTTTAGAATCAAGATTCACAAAGAAAGTGCACAAGATAAATGAACAGAGAGTGCTATTATAATTTATTTTGGCATTCAAAGATACTAGTTCATACAAACTTTACAGGAGCATCGTGCAGAAGGTTTACTTTCCACAAGTATTACATATGCACGATTGAACTCAACATCTCGAGTTCTAATGCAATTTGACTTCATATCACAATTTAAGTGTAGCTTTTATTTTTTCTCTTTCCGGAAAACTGAATGGGAAGAAATAGCACAAGCATTACTGCATCCTTTAAAAAAAATGTTCAAGGGAAAACTGCTCTTAGTTAAGACAAAAAAACTAATGATTGAAAAGCTTAATGAATTGAATATATACTTTCAACTGTCAACATTTTCTGAGCACAGTTGAGGTTCAACATTAAAAATAGCATACATCGACAGTGGCATAAAAAATATAAGCCATTAGCGTAAGACAAAAAAATGAAAATCATATTACCTGATCACAGTAGTTTGGAGCAGAAAACACAGTAATAAGTTTACCATCATGCTCAATCTCATAACCTTCATCTTTCACTTCATGTGACCGCACTACTAAATCTGTAAATAAGAACAAGTTGCCGAACCGCTTATGTTTTGAATATGAAAACCTGAGGCATTTTGAAACTGTAAAATACAAGACTGCTATTTATAAAAACAATGGAGAAAATTACCTAGCTTGTTATCCTGCAAAAATCTTTTAGTTACATCGGCACCAAATGAAAGACCAACACCACGTTTGCTGGGTCCCCTTCCAAGTTGAGGTTGTGGATCACTCCACAGCAATTCACACATCAACCCTGGTTGGCATCAAACAATAATACATGAAGCTGACCAGAAATAAAAACGGAATTCATTCAGACTGAACAATCTCCTTTACTGTAGTGATCCCAGTCATCCTCCTTTGCTTCTCCCATAATTGGCTTAACAATCTAAAATTCCTTCATCAACATATATCGCTCTACAAACTCTCCCCTTTGTAGAGAAAGCCGCCCGAGGGGGGGGGGGGGGGGTATTAAGCACGCAGGTAACTAGCATTTTAAGATTATTGCAAAAGAAAAAAGCACAATTAGCAGAATTTCTTGCATGAGACACGTGACTTGTCATTCTAGTACATAGATCCCTAAACCCTTAACAAGGCAAAGTTTTAGCAATTGAATTAAACAAGATTAAAACTGAACTGAACGACCATTGCAACAGTGACAAATTCCTAGTAATTATGTCTTAGGGCCTGTTTGATAGCACCCAAATTCCATGGAACATGTTTGATAGCACATTTTTTCTTGGCAATTACTTTTCCCACCCACCACCCCACACGCCCCTTTTCTTGGTTTTGGATGAATTGGTTTTCCCACCACTTGGGTGGGAGAAGCCTTTTTTTGGCAATTGGAAAAAATTATATCCCCAATTATAACAAATTTTATCCATTTTATCCCTTTTATAGACAATTTTCATGAAAAACAAAGCCAAACGAATACCAAAAGATCCAAAATTTCAAAATTTTCCGGGTTAGAAAATTATACCAATTAAACACAATTAATCAACAATTCCCAGTAAAACAAGTTCTAGACAATTCAATTCCTTGTAATTCATTTTCTTTCCACCCAAATTCCATTTTTGCAATCAAACGGACCCTTAATGTTTATGGTAGTAGTTACCAGGTTCTGAATAAGTGAAAAGAAAGATTAGTGCTTGCAGATCCAGACACATGACAGCTGACGTTATAGCTATCCAGTTGGTTTGTTTACTTCAAGAAACCATACCAAGATATTAAACCCCAAGAATTATCTAGTATCACCTTAAGAAGTTCTGACATTCAATCAACAAGAATATCGAAAGCATCAATCTATGACTGCTAAAAGAACAAACAGGAAGTATCAGTTAGCCCTTGTTTGAGCCCCATTCTCACCAAATATTTCATTTTTGAATAGTGTATTGATGGGAAATGTCAAATGTGTGGTTAAAAAACAAAGAAAAATTTTGGATTTGCGTGTAATATTATTTTATTGTAGAATGTGTGGTTGAAGTGAGATCAAATTACTGTTGAAGAATATATTTTAATGGAAAAAATGGGGCTCAAACAAGGGCATAATATTACAAGCAGCATTCATAAATCATATTTGCTTATAGAATAATAAGGAAACAGTAACTGGAAAGGAAAAATGAACATATAAATAAATAACTGAGTTGGAGCTTACCCTCTTCAGGAGGCTCACAAAATCGATCAATTTTTCTTATGTCAGAGAGCTTCACACCATCAACACTGAAAAGGCCTCCGTGAACCACAAAAACTTTCTCGTTTATCACATGAGCCAAAGGTAAACAACAGAACACTTCCGCAAAGAGTTCCACAAATTTATCACTTAATTTGGACTTGACCTCGCCCTCAAAACCATATATTTTGTTCATGCTCTTGCTTTCATGATTTCCTCGAGCGAGATATATAGCTGAAAGTTTTAAGAAGTTGATAAGAAGCAGTGCTTCATTCTGAGAAACGCTGCAAGGCTTAATCACTTATGCAGATAGAACAAAATAAATGAATAGCACAACAAACCAATAGAATTTGCAGCTCAAGAGATACATATACACTTGACTTTTATCCCATGACATAAAAAAGTGGAAAAAATAATGATGCTAAGACCTTCAAGAAAATTTCACTACATCATGCCATTTTGAAATGAAAATGCTAGACAACACTGTCAAACTGCCATTTAACTCAAATCTGACCAAGGATAACACATTAAAAGAACAAATGTGAAATTTGAACCGTGGTGATCAAAACTAACCCCCTGTTTGGTAGGGATCAAAATTAGACTTTTAGTAGATTTTGATTAAATGTGTGGTTGAAAAGTTATGGATCCCATAAAACATGTAATTAAAATTAATTGCCGATTTTGACTTAGATAAAAATCTAGATTTTAATCCTTATCTAACAAGGGCTATATGTAGCCATCAACCTAATTACTACATTTGAACACCATACTCTCCTGTTTCTAGTCAATTGAGAGGGACATTATTTTCTTTTAAGATCATTTTCAGTTTTTCGTCTTAAGGGTCTATTTTAAGATTATTAAAAAAGAGTTTGATTTGTCATTCTGAATATACGTTTGGTTTGAAATTTTGAGAAGAAATATTTCATGACATTTTATTTCATAAAACTCATTATTCAGTAAAATATTATAATTTTATGTTAATATATTATCAATTAATAAATAAATTTTAAAGTTGGTAAATTTTAAAATTTTATTTTTTGGCTATGAAAGTAAAACAAAAGCAAATAATAAATTTAGTAGGAAAATATAGGAAATAAAAAATTTTTTAAAAAAATAATGACGTAAAATGAGAATTTTGATCTTTGACTATTTAAATATATATTTTTAGAATATTTATGTAAATAACCTTTAAAAGCTTGAACTATTATTATTTTTTACAATTTTTATTCTTTTAGCATTTTATTTTTTAGAATTTTAGAATATTTTTTTTTGGAATTTTATTTTCGAGAATATTCTTTAGAATTTTATTTTTTAGATTTTATTTTTCAATTTTTTTATTTTTTATTTTGATGAATTTTAATTTTTTCGAATTTTATTTAAATGTTTATTTCCTATGTTTTGAGTGTTTTAGCAAAACGTCAAAAATCAGTTTCGAATTTTATGTAATAAGTATTTCTGAAAATGAAATTTTGAACATGTGCAACCATAAGAAGTACACATGCAAAGAATATCAAAGCCAAAAGAAAATGAAGGATCACCTGGTGGAGAAATGCACTTGAATGCAAACAGCGTGAGTATGACCTCTAATGAGAAAGAACCCCTATCCACAAAGTCTCCGTTGAACAAATAAGGATTATCTTCAGAAGGAAGTCCGTTGAGCTCAAAAATATTTAATAAATCATAGAACTGCAATCATGTAACAATGAATACTAAGATAAAAATTGGTAATACACAGTTGAGTACAAAAATTAAAGAAGCAACATTCAGACGCTTCCTATTGTTTCTTCAGGATGTCATTAAATCAAAGATCAATTGAAAGCTGGAATCTAAACCAAATAATCAATAAAATTAATTAATAATGAAACAGCAGAAGACATATAAGAAATGGTCTCCACAATCTAGCCACAGGCTGTAGACACTGACAAACACAATACATTCTAAGAATTATGTCTCTAAATACATACATATTCTTTTTATGCTTACATTTTGGAAATATTAGCTAGCAGTGGAAAGTACGAAATGTTTGTCCATCGCACAAAAATATGACTTATTGAATTGCACCTTCTATAGAACACAAATGAAAGAGAACTGAATCCACGCCTTAATACTCCTGGAAGTACCCAGAGATTCATCTACATGCTTAGGACTTTAACATTGTCCCTTCACTCTCATATAAACGAGTACATCCAACACAAGAGACAGCCCAATAATAGAGCAAAGATCTTTGCTGAACACTCTGCATACACACACACACACACACACACACACACACACACACATATATATATTTTTGCCAAGAGACTATAAGTTCTCCATGATGGGGGTGACAAACTAAGGGTGACACATGATGAAAGATTCTTCAATGACATCCAATCAAGGAATCAATTTTACCTGGCCATGTACATCACCGCATACAGTGAAGTGCTTCCCATTAGGAACATTAATGTCGACGAGAGACGGCAAAGATTGCAACATTTCTCTTGTTTGCAAAACAATCTGGCATGCATATCTACATCATAAAAACTAACATTCAGATTGAAATACAAATTTCTTCAAATGAATATGCAACAACAAAAGATCAAATCTTATCATCAATATATTTGGAATCAGCCACATGAACCCTTTTTCCCCATTTCACGAAGAGTTTGGAACACAACAAATTGATATTTTATTATAAGGACACGTACAATTTATTTTGGTGGAATAAACAAACACACTCAAGCAAGCACCTTGGTCTACTAGTCACCTACTCATGCAGCACCAAAATATTTCTGCAAAGCGGATTTTTCTATATTATATCTAAATAGAGGTTGGGCCATAAAATGGAATACTAAAATTTATATTTTACCACATGTATCGCTGCAGATACCTACATCCAAATTTTCAAATTATAGAATAGTACAAATTGCATCATTAAAAAAACTACTGAGCTTTAGCTGGTACCGTTTGTGTAAGCACTTCTGATTCTTGAAATCATCCATCATTTTCTTCACAAAGTCCAAAGTAACAACATCGTCTTCTATTCTTGCACCAGCATATTGTGGTTCCACATCTAGAAGTGACACAGAATACAAACATCATTAATGTCTAAGCTATGCTGTTCTATCCAAATTAAGTTGCTAGACGTATTAACCTTCCCAGAAAGAAATAATGGTTATCAAATCATAAACTAGCAGCAACCTGTCCATGTCATTATTTACAGAATATTCCTATAATCTTGGCCATTTCTTGCACCCCAACCATCAAATAAGATTACCATTTTCCAGATACCACCTCAATAATCAGAACATGCTGAAATCTCATCAAGAGCGAAACACAAAAATGATGAACATATTTATAACTTCGGGGGATAGATTTTTGATAAAAAATTTGGCATGATGCACACTTAGTAACCCACAAGGCCTGCTTGTCAAGTGTAACTATCACTTTATCACAGGCAAATTTGCATCACAAAATAAAAAAATATAAATAAACATTTGCAATACCAGATGAAAGTTCGAGGGAACTTTATATTCCGTTCCCTTCATGCATTTAAACAATTTTCCAGGCTGTAAACACACATAAAGCAGGAAAACTCACAAGCAGGGAGAAATTTTATTAAGACTCCATTTGGGAAGAATTTATAAACGGTTTAATTTATAAATAAAGAGATATAAGTTGTGGATAAGTGGATAGCATTAGAATGTCATGTTGATAATGAAGTTTGACCATTTATAAATAAATGATTCATAAATTTTTCCAAACGAAGGCTAAGTAATATAAAACCCAGAGCTGGTGAAAAGGGACCATATTCCACTGACAGAAATAGCTAAACCTTTCAAAGCTACAAAAAAATAACTATAAGAGAATATAATTATGATTGCATACCTATGACATGATAATCAATAGAATCAACTATTGAACGTCTTTCTGATTCAGCTACAGCAATAGCTTCTTCAAATTTTAGTTTCCTCACAGCCTTTTCACATTCTTTCAATTTCTTGGCAGCATCAGGGTCATTCGGACATATTTTCTTGACCTAAATAAATAATAAATTATTCAACAGCGCACTGGAAACATGTGATTCAACTGATGATCATATGCATTGCTTCGCAAGACAAGCAAGCACAACAATAAACCTCACCAAATAAATAAAATCAGACACTAAAAGCAAGTTGAACTTCAAAGTGAATTTCAAGTTAAAAATAGTAATGATAGATAAATTATCAAAATAATCAACCAACCGACTGAACCTGTGAAAGTAATTTGCCATAAAAGATACATCAAACAGAATGGTTCTTCACCGAAACTAGATATTCTTATCTAAAGTTTAGCCATCATGCAGAATTCTATATTATTAGAATAGGAAAGGGTATCTCTGTGCAATTAAGCTCATATATGAAAGGACAGATGGGAAAAAAAAAGAGGAGGAAGAAGAAGAAGGAAGAAAGAAAATCTACCTAAAAGAGTGACTATTTATAACTCGAGATATTGAGCAAGCGATAATGGCACTTATCCACATATTGATGGGTTGATGATGTCAATTGGGATTAGTAGAACCATAAATAAATAAAATAAAATAATAAAAAAGCACACATCCAGAGACATAATATTCCGCACATCATATATGCTGCATGGCAACTGTAATTCATGATAATAAAACTCAATTTGACCACCACATTAATTTTGTCATTTCCCAATATTTTTATCATCGTTGGTATGGTGGTGGGAAAATCTCTGGATGAATTAAATGAGATTGCAAGCTTGATACACAGCAAACATTAGAGAGAACTCAAAACCATTAAAAAAGTGCTTCGACCACTCTCTCCCAAGTCTGTGAATTGAATTGCATGGTCTGCTTCATTAATCATTCAAAATAAAACTTTAGCCTCAGAGATCAGACATGGCTAGGAAAAAATTTGCATTGCATTAAAACAAAAATATGTGGGCTATATATGCTGTTTGAAGTTAATTGTGATACTTCGTAATGATTTTTTCCAAAAACAAATGTAACTTCAAAATATGGAGATCTCTTAATTAAAATTCTCTGTTCTAGACAACTAATTAATCATTCTTGTGATCTCTATCGCTAGAGGTTTGGAGTCTCCTAACTCCCGGTTACATTTGCAAGCACATAAGTTGCAAAGCATTCTATCCAAAGGCTCACAGTTATTTTCTTTCTTGGTTGCTTGATAACTCCATGTCTCTCAAATGTTCTACAATTATAGTACTAGTTATATCCTCCATGGCAATCAAAAAGAAAAGTCGGGCCAGGTCTAATATTCTCATGAATGAGCAAGGTACAAAGTTATTCACTATTTCAAGTTGTCTAATTGTCACGGTCAAATTTGATTTTTGCTCCCACTGATTTGAAGTCCACATTGTGTTCTGAATAAATATAAGCAAAACCCTTCATCCGTCTCTCAACAATTCAACCAGACGAATCAGAGGTACCACACTTAACAGGATGTCAAAATTGCAATTTCATCTCAAATATATATGATTAAATCTCCTTATAAATAGAGCCAAATGAACATATAGCCTAAAAGTTTTAGCCGCCACCATATTGGTAAGTAACCTGTACTGGAAAATAAAATTTCCTCTTTGTTGCTGCAGTATATGTTTCATTACAACCATAAATTTCAAATACAAACATGTGGGAACAGGAATTCTTTACCACTTCAAACAAAAAGGTATAGTAGTTTATCATATTAATGTTGAAAAGATTAATGTTTTATAATGCTATCCAGATAAGCTTTCGCACATGCATCATAATGAAAGCAAAAGACTTTACACAGAGTGCCAAAATAAATCTTTTGACCCCAAAAATATAAAAACCAAAACTTTCTACAGTGGAACTATCAAAGTAACACCATGAGGCATGTAAAAGATATAAAAATTACAGCACAAGGGCATAAGACGTAACTAAAGATGAAAACCTACTTGTTGAAAATCCTTGAGTGCCATCTTAAACTTTCCCATTGCCATATATGCTGCGCCACGTCTATAATAACCCTGTAACAAAATCAATTCACCACATTAATCAATTAATAAATGTCTTCGGATAAAATAAAAAAATCACTTTTCCTCTCCAAAATTTAGAAACATAAAAACTGGCCTTCGAATATTTTGGGTCGATTTCAATAGCTTTAGTAGCATCCTGTATTGCACTGCCATACTCTTCCAATTTGGTATGTGCAAAAGCACGATTAGCCCAGTATACAGCATTCTCACTATTCAATTCTATCGCTTGTGTATATAAATCAATAGCCTGAGAATATCTATGCGCTGAAAAAAATATATATATTCACATTAACACCAAACAAATTTATAACTCTGTATTATAACAGCAACGTTTAAACATAAACATCTTTATCATAAAGTGGTTACCTTTGAAGGCTTCATTTGCTAAGAGCTTGAGCTGTTCGGCTCCATCACTGTTTGTGGCATTTTCAGTTGCCATGCTTGGGGGCATAATAGTAATAATGATACTGTAAGTACTGTAAGAGTGTGAGGTTGGGTGGGGGAGGCGAGGGGAGGGGGAGGGGGAGGAGAATGGAGCCGCTTTGCCCTAGATGATTCCGGAATCTGGGGGTTGGGGGAGCGGGGGCACCGTTTTTGTTTATTGTATTTATAGTTTCGTTATTGCTTGTTTGGCACTTTGGCTAAGCTAATTGCAAGTAAAGTCGCTTTTAAGTAATTTTTTATCTCTAAATATTTTTAAATTATTCTTATTTTTAAGAAATTCTCACCTTTCTACTTAATCAATAGAACATTATTTATTTTAAATTTTAATTGCATTGTTTTCCATACAGAAGTAAAAACATTTTCCCCCTAAAAAAATTAAAAAAAAAAAAAAGAATTTAGCCAAACATAATACATAAGTGGGAGTCAAATTCATATCTTCTTAAATATGAAAAAATTTCATCGTCAGTTCCCAAACTATACCTTTGTCGCACTTGGTTCTCTATTTAATTTTTTGAAGCATTAAGGTCCTCAGAGTATTTATTTAAAGCTGGTGGAAAAAAAAATCTCATTACAAAAGTAAAATAAAAATAAATAATAAATTGAGTTTAAAAATATAGGAAATAAAAAATTAATGACGTGAATTGAATTGAGATTATTTTTATCTATGTTTATTTTAAAAAATTATTTAACATTTTTATGTAAATAATCGTTAATAGTTTAAACTATTTTTATTTTTATTTATTATATATATATATATATATATATTTAGAATTTTATGTTTTTAGAAGTTTTATTTTTATAATTTTTTTTAGAATTTAAGGTTTTATTTTTTTAATTTTCTAGAATTTATCAATTTTATTTTTAGAATTTATTTTTCTTGAATTTTAATTTTAAAAATTTATTTGTAGGAATTTTATATTCATATTTTTTTAAATTTTTTAAATTTATTTAAATAAAAATTTATCTAAACGCTCAAAATATCAAAAATACGTTTCAACTTTCAAGCTTTATGTTATTAGTTAATCATTGTTTTCAAATATGCATTTTCAAAAATAGTAGACCAAACACGTTTTCACTGTTTTGCAAAACTGAAAATAGCAAATCAAACACATTATTAACTTTATGAGCAACTTTTGACTTTTTAAAAATCCCTATCAAGTGGACCTGAAATGGATGATTGAAAACATAATAGAAGTTGTGGATTCAATGACGTGCATGATTAAAATTAAAATTAAATTGGACCTCAACTCTTTATCAACTTTTAAACCATCCCAAACGTGAACTAGACCAAGTCGGTCTCCACAGAGTTTAATATATTTTTACACAGAGCTCTTTTGCCCAACCTCTAGCACTTTGTTGGATTGCCTCAAAACGGGTATCAACAATTATCATTGGACCTTCTATTACACAAATTAAAATCTTATCAACTCAACAATATTCATGACTAACCTTAGGCATATACGATATTTATATATCATTGTCTCGTGTGCTTCTCTATAGAGATGGAACTCAAACAAGATAAATTATTTCACATATTAGTTCGTGAGTAATGCAATTTGTACATCAATGTATACATATTGATGATGCGAATTATATGAATTTGTACACAATGATCTACAAATAGCATTACTCTTTGTTCACAACCTATTTTGTTTATTGTTTGTTTACCATTTCTCTAGTAGTAATCTATCTCCAGACCAGGAAAACTCAACCAAAAGTGAACAACGACACTCTGAATCCACTCCCAAAAATATAAACGGACAGATGAATAAATAAGAAGACATACATCACAGTACAGCAAAACCAACACATAACTCACTTCATTTGGAGAGATTTAAACATATATAACAACGTAGTGGATTAAATAATATATTGGTTTGGTGTCCTAAAATAGTACGAACCTCAATTAACTAATATAATTACACTACAAACTCATACTCCAATTAACCAGCCCTGGGATCAACTTTCATCGTTTAACTAACGACTTCCGCCGCCTGTTCCACGAGCTAGCAGCGTCACCGCAAGCAGAATAATCTCCACCACGGCCTGTGCATCAAGCCCGCCACCATTTACAGCAACAAAATATCGAGCGGCCATTTTCATCCTCAAAAGAGGACGAGTCTTTAAGAGGAATGGCCACCAGAGAATAGACATATTTATACCGTATCCACTATACTTGTATTGACCGCAGGCGTGCTTGTCTTTTATGGGTTTTTCTCTAATTTAATCGGGTTGAAAATTTCTTTAATTAGAAAATTTAGTGGAAACTTCTCTCTGTGTAGAATTGTACTTTCCACAGAATTTACACGTCTTTTCCACGGAGAGCGTGTGGGAACACAGTTGAGATCTGCTTTTTATTTTTGCAGTCTAATTTGTTGTCCACCCTATTATAAATTAACACATCATGAAAAATTCAAGTTGTCATCAGTTTTAGTTTTCCATAACGTATCAATTTGTAATTGGGTAGATAACAAACTGATCAGCGATAACAGATCTCAACTCGTGGGGACACTAACTATTTGATCGGAATAATGTCATTTAACACTACTATGTTAGAACATCAATTTAGATAATGTTATTAGATAATTTCAATGAAAAGTATAATTAAGTGACATTAATGTTACTGCGACTGATATTTTAGCAATAGCAATGCTAAATAACATTACTCTTTAATTCAAGCGAAAAATTGTACCGTCCTATATATAATCGTAGTTTATGCATCTCGATAATTCATGTAACAATGTAATAGTAACTCCACTATAACATTAACCGGTGCTAAACACCCCTAGTACTAACACAATTTACTCACAATCAAATTCAATTACTACATCCGGCAAGGCATGAAATTCAAGATCTTGTGTTCTTAAATTAATTGAGTGAATATAGTTTGTTTCATTTAATGACCTATTAGAAGCAATTAATTCCAAAACATTGACATCAGATTAAGATATTTAGAGTATTTCGACATCTAAGATTAACCATCGATTAGTGCATGATCATAGATGAGAGCGTCTGAAATTTAAATGGTAATACCTATGGACAAACTATAAACTTAATGTTGAAGCAACATCGATACATTGGATTCTCCACTGACTCGACATATATAAAAAGGGGCAGCTGCTATTCTAAACCTTAGCCTCCAAGATTTCTCATGTCTGCAACAAAGCTTTTCTTAGTTTAAAACGAAGCAGTGCAAACTTGGAATTTTCACCCCTTCAATGGGCTGCGGAACCAGACGTATCATTTGGCATAACATAGCTACAGCAATGCTAGGTTAGGGTTAAATTCCAAGGCTGGAATTCGTTTATTCATTAAATTTGAGCAACTTGTTTAATACAACAAACAAGTTTTGCCACATGTCTTCTTCATTAAACCTAACACGTACATCGAGGTGTCCATTCCGGTGTCCACCCCCTCACATGGAGGGAGATGAATGTCTGGATGGATACTGCAATATGTTATGTACAAGTAACATATTCTTACGGTTTATATTTGTCTTAGTCCTTTACCTCGGTCTATTGTACTAAATATGTCCGGTGTGTTCTTGCTTGTAATATCAAGAAAATGCATGCTCTGCACTATTTGTTGTGCTGAAATCTGGATCTTTGAAGATTATGGTCATAAATTTAATTATGAAATCATATAAAAAAAAAAAAAAAAAAAGGATCATGCTATGGGTACATAATTAAGTGTACATAGGGTGTTCACTCCTTCACATGAGGTGGACCAATTAAGTATATATAGGGGTGTCCACTCCCTCACATGGGGCCCCCATGTGAGGGAGTGGACACCCCTATGTATACTTATTTTATGTACAACAAGCATTATCTAAAAAAAAAAAACATCATATGAATTCACAATGATAAAAGTCATGTTGATTACTTAGATTGATCACCCCAAGTCGATTCATCGAGATAAAATTTCTAATTACAAGTTTATTTAGTTCTACAAAGCTAGAAATTTCACTGTGGAGTTTGTCACCAGTTGCAATTTGTTTCAATTGGATCACACAACTTATATTTTTCTTTCAATTTGACCATTATATTTATCACTGTTAACAAAACAAACAGACTAGTCAAATTCAAATAAATATATAAAGTTGAGTGATCAAATTGAACAAATTGAAGTTGAGTGATCAACATCAAACAAATTTGTAAGTCGGGTGACCTTCAAGGAAACTTAATTTTTACCACCGTTATGTACAAGTCTTATAAGGCCCTGTTTGATAGCCTTAATTTGCCATGGAACTAGGAAAAAAGTTTCTTAGTTCCTACTTTTTGGCTGTTTGATAAGTCAAATTTGCCATGAAAAATATTTGTCACCAACTTCTAGGTACAACCCCTTGAAGCACAAAAGCAGAAATTTATTTTCTTATGATTTTGGTGGGAATATATTTTCCACCTTGTTGGGTATTTTTTTTTTGCAATGGAAACATATTCTAAATACAATGGTAAAAAAATTTATCCATTTAATTGACAATTTGCATGAAAAATGAAGCCAAACGAAGCACAGAAATTCAAGAAAATATTTTTTTTAATTTTATTTTTACTTTTTGGCAATCCAAACAAATTTTAATACAGATTGTAAAAAAATTTATCCCAAAAAGTAATAATTTGCATGAAAAATAAAATCGAACGGATTAGGTGAAAAATTATACCAATCAAACACCATTAATTACAATTCTCTCTAAAACAAATTCTAGACAAATGAATTCTCTGTCATTCATTTTCTTTCCACTCATTTTTCACCCTTGTAATCAAACGGACCCTTATTGTCAAATTTTTGAATTACCGATGCAAAAAATTTCCCATCTTTTCCAATGAATTCATATGTTTCTCTAAAAGACAAGTAATTAAAAAGAAAAAAAGGTGACAATTGAAGATAAAGAAATCTAAATTTCGAACCCTTTTCTCCTAATTAGATGAAAATTAAGTATATGTACTCTACAAATTCCAAATTATGTCAGTAGGAAAAAATAAAAATAAATAAATAACTCACCCTCTATCCTTAATAAATGGAACATACATATAAAAATTTTACTCGTTATACTGAATCAAATTTACATCCAGACATCTTTATTAAAGAAACCCATTGCGTTAGTATGTAAGTCAAAACTGAGATGATATGTAACTGCTCTAGGATGACGAACTTCTAAACATCTCTTCCACTTCCACAACTTGTGTTCTGCTGGTCTGAGTTTTCGCAAATCATCACGACTGAGCTGTACATTATGTATTTGTTTTGGGTTTGTCCTCTGCAGAATGACATGTCCAGCGTGCATAACTCAAGAATCAAACTCATGGAGAAATGCAGATGTTTATGATAAGATTAAACTCTGAGATTATCTCATAGTGTAAGGAGGTTTAAACATCCACTAGAATAATATTCGTTACAATGCAAACAAATAAAAATCTAGAACTTTTAGCAAAAGATCTTAGCAGGTAATTGTGAATGCAAGTGGGTAAAGGTACTCTATTTTTTTGGGGGGAGTCGGTGGGCGTGATTTCAATAATGGCCAGTAACGAGTTATAAAGAACGTAAACAGAAGGCTCCTTAAAATGTCAAATCATGCAATGAGCGAGAAAGTCACAAACTTCCTGTGAAGATGAAAAGAAATTACTAAAAATCATTTTGGTTTCAAACTGATTTCAAGAGTTCTCAGATTACATGAGACACGTAGACGATATATCTAATACTCTTAAAGCCAGTGGCGGATCCAGGGACAGGTCTGCCCTACAGCCCGTCCCCCAGCCCAAATGTTCATTTAAAAAAAAAAATTAAGTAAATTTTTTATTTTTTATGTTCGATTTTTTATTTTTATTTTTTTGGCATATTAGCCCATCCTTAATTTTTTCCTGGATCTGCCACTGCTTGAAGCATCACTCATAAACACATAATACTAGTAACAGTGATAAAAGTAGACTTTGTTAGAAGTCATAATTGAAAAATAAAAGTACGACTACTTTAGTCATAATATATTCAATGAAAGGAAGAGAAGAGAAGCAACTTACGTATAGACTTAGGATCTATATGTACAAAGAAACTTGCGGAAACTATCAGATAGCAGAGAAGGAGCATCAGTCCTTTGAAGTAATTTGATGTTCCCTCCTGCAAGCATGAAGGTAATTAGGGAAAGAAAAGATGGAATGAATTTGCACTATGTATGTTTGGTATGCAATATTAGATTGTACTAATCAATACAATAGCCAACATTTCAACTTCTTCTTCTTATTTAATTTGTCTAGATTTTCAAACCCACCTTATCAAACATGTCAACACAAGAAAATGGCACTACTCTGATTGACAAACAACTGAGAAACATGCATTTCAGGAACTCACCTGCAGCATGAAGGCCACTACGAGAACAGTCATAAAGAGTGTAGCAGTCTCGAAAAGTTGAAAATTCAAGTCCATAGGACGCCCCATGATCCATCCAACTACCACACAGAAGGGGATCTGTAATTATTGCTACCACTATTAGGGGGTAATCATAGATCAATGTGGAATAACTAACAAAACAAAAGGGATGTGTAAGAAGCTATTTAAAATACAGACCTAATTTTACAACACTCAGCCGTTATTGGTAAACTACTACATGATCAAAGGGTGATCTTCTAAAGGTTTGAACTAATGTTTCTGCACAGATTCTAGTTGTAGATGGTGGTGAAAAGATGGGGAAGGATAAGGTCAAGCTGAAAACTGCTTGAAGGTACCCAAAATTATGAGAGAGAGAGAGAGTGAATCGTCCAAGTGGAATTAAATGACTTTAGAAACATAATAGCAATAATGAAATTCTGAAAACAAAGTTCTGCCAGAAAATCAACATTCATGCCATCATTGTATGCCTAAAGAAGGGCATTATATGAATAATTTTGTCAGGAAATTTACCTTATTATGAAATAATAAAGGTTATGTGAATACTTAGATGAATGTGCCGTGCCATTCACATACATATTACCCAAAGGAATCTTATTGAAGTACTCTGGATGTATAAGCTTTCAATCACTTGATCAAAAAGGGAAAAGTAAAAATTGTCAACCGTCATTACAAGTATTAGCACGTCTTTCAATCATTTATCCCACACAGAAACAATAACTATTAAGATAACCATCCAAGCACCATCTTGCACGTGTATAAAGGAAGTTTTGTAGCATCAAGCCAAGAATTGGTTGGCCAAAGATCTAAAAAATGGGCACCACAAACACAAAAGTGTTTAGGTTGGAGAACCTTGATTTTACAGTCCGCCAAAACTGCAATCTATAGTTAAATAACTGTGATTCAGTTCAATATTATAATGTGTTGCTTTTAGAAACAGTGGGAAAAATTTATCCTTGCTTTATACAACACAGGCAGTTGAGCCTATTTAGCATGCCTAGGGAAAGCAAGAATCTGATAAAATGATTAAATTTTAAGCTATAAACCTCAGATTCTAAAAATTGCCATATGGCAGCATGCATAATTATTTATCCAAAACATACCCCAAACATGGCTATTTGAGTTGACGAGCCTATTGCCACTCCCAAAGAAATGTCCTGATCATGAACAAACTAATTAAAAACCATGATCTAAACCCATATCTGTGATATAAAATACACAAAGTAAACACATACAAGTTTGTCTTTCACTGCAAACATAATAGCGCCAGCATGTTCTGCAGCATTCCCAACAATCGGTAGCAGTATAACACTTATAAATGCCACTGGAATGTTCATTGCAGCAGATGCCCCCTGAAAAATAACCATTTTACCATAAGAGTGCATCACCTGGATGACATTTGATTATCTTTGTACCCCATAGCTGACATAACAATATCTTGCTAAGAAAATTTTGGGAGCCCCATATATGGAAGAGAGAGGAAGATATTATTGATGTTGGAAAAAATTTCCAGTGGAAGCGATTCAACAAAACAAAAATACAGGTTGCTCAAAATGATAGATTAAGAGGCATTTAGTTCAGACAGAACGGGTACTTCCTTTTCCGGTGAATACCTTGTGGATATTCCATGGGTAAAATCTAAGCCATCACTACATTAACATAATAACCAAAAGTTTACATTAAGAAAATGTTACCTCTATGGCGTTAACCAGGTATTCTGACAGGACAGATATCAGAGAAGTCAGTATAAATAACCATGTAATAGATTCCCACTTTGAGATCTCTGGAGGTTCATCATCATCTGAGCCCCCATCTGTCGGAGTCACTTCCTGAATTTGCATTGTTTTCCAGTTAAACCAAATATGAACAAAATCCAGTTTGCTTAAAAGACCAGGAAATGCTTAAACTTAAGAGAAACTTGATTCAGAAAAGCAAAAATGCAAACAATTTTCAGGTTTTTGGAAAATTATATGTCACTAAACTGACTCTGGTCCTCGTACTATAGAACTTCGTCAGAAGTGCTACAATAGAAAAAGGATGGAATCTGGATGTCACGAATAAGAAACTGGGTAGTTGTGTGAAGCTACACTGTAAAATATGACAAATAAGCTAGTACAAGCAAATATTGTCCTTCCTAATTTGTTATGAAATATACAGAATATCCTGCTGTGCGGAGGAGATTTGTGATTATTGGTTGCTGCAGTCCTTGTTCTAACATTTATCATAATTGAATCTCAGAAAAGTTAAAAGACAATAATAAATTCAGATTCATGATGCACTATAACACCCAAGTCCCCATGAAATTAAAAGGACGAGCGAGGAATGCATTTGACAATACAAACAGTGAAGAGAACAATGATAAAGTGACCAACCTCATTTATAGGGGAATAGAGATTCTTTTCGCTCGTTAGCTGGAAAAAAAGGTATGCACCATATGCTATAAGCATAATGCAACTACTAAACCTTGACAGCACGAGCTCAGACTTGCCAAAATGCAACTCAGTGTGCGTGAAGTGGAGGACAGCTGGGAATAAGAGACACATCACTGCCATCAAGAGCAATCCCGAGTTCATCACTGCAGATGCCTAAAACATGATATAAAAAATGTTCTTGTATTTAGTTAACTAAAATGTTAGAGAGTTAAACAACAGAGAAAAAATTTCAAGAAGTTCATCTCTTCCAGAATGGCAAAAGCATAATAACAGGTCATATCACCTACCTTGTTAAACACCTGCTCCTTACTACAATGCACAATTCCACCACAAAAAAATGCACAGCCAAGCACCAACAGCATGTTCGAAAGAATTGAACCCAATAACGACTGCTGAATAACGCGTAACATGCCACTATTCATTGCATGCATCGATATTATCAACTCTGTTGCATTTCCAAATGTAGCATTTAAAAGACCCCCAACTGCATAAACAACCAACAGATACAGTTAACAGAGTTTCAATGTTATCAAATAGTCTTTACCCCAAATCCACAATAGTCACATCACTAACATCTGAAGATTTACCAATGCACTCCCTTTCATCGATGCATATCAGACAATAGTTGCATTTACCCTTTCAAACTTAACTTACACATCTAAACTTGTCTCAAATCACTGCGTTATTTTCTTCACCCTTCTTCTTACAACTAAATTATTCACGAGCTATTACCCCATTTTTCTGAAAACCTTTTTCTTCCATCTATAGATTATAAGAATGGCTTAACATCTACCATAAAAATGTATTTTTTCCTTACACAAAATCATATCAACATAATGATCTTAATGAGGGAGGTAGAGAGCATAACAAAATTAAAGCCTGATCCTCATCTTCAACTTTCTCATTTTCAAATGCAGAATAATCTTATTAAACACGTCTAGATGAGATTTAATAGGTGTAGTCTGTCATCTGATTGTTATATAAATGTTCTTTCAAATGTAATCTGCTGGAGAGGGATTTCATCATGTATAGACTATCCAACTTAAGACATTACACTGCAGCCAACATTCCATAGCAACCCCATGTAGCATCTCATTTGACAGTGACAACTAAAACTGCACAATCTGCCCACTCCAAGAGATTGCATTTTCCACCTTTGGGCATTGTTATTGGCAAATCCTTTTTACCTTTTAGCACCTTAAACAACCTTAGTTGAACTAAAACGCCACATTTTCACAGATGTTCGCCATCAAGTTTCTCAATTTCATATTTAGTCACCACTAAAAAACAAAACCACCAATAAACTCGGCTCAGGTACACTTGTTACACAAGCCTCAAATTGGATTCGAGGTACAAAGAAAAAGAACAAATGGAATTTACGTGGTTCGGTACTAGGCCTACTTCCACTGGCAGGGGCGAGGAAGAAATTTGTTACTCAGCAAAGAAGACTAGAAAAGAGTACTAGGAACTCAATTCCCCTCCCAGAATACCCAAGAAATATTTATACTGAATGAGAAAGAGATACTAAAGCCTCGCCAAAAAAGATAGCTCCTTCTGACTATCACTCAATTTGAGGTAATTGCAATGTACAAAGTAGGTTTAAATATACCGTATAGGATAACAAAGGGGATGACTAACTAATACACGTATGATGTGAGACAATATAAACCATAATTGACGTAAATTTAGAGATTCTAAGTCTGATAAATAATGATTTAAATTAGATGAAATTGAAGGCATTTGAAGAATCGATAAATCATAATGAGGATTTGAGGAAGTTGAAGAAAAACCTGTGGGTCCAGTGTAGAAAGCCATCTGCCTACATTAAGGGAAAAACAATAATCATCTTGATTTATCCTCAATCAATCCAACAAAAAGTGAAAAAATGATTAGAGATCTATGTTGTGCAAGCTAATTACAAGCAATCATGCAAACTAAAGCCACTCTATAAAGATTGATATTTCTCTTGAAAAAAAAAAAAACACTTTATCATTGTTTGGTATCCTTGAGAAAGTTCCTTTGCTCACAAGTCTCTGTTCCTTAATAGTAAAATCGATCTTTCACTCCTCCTTAGTTGAGCAATGACAAGCAATCATTTGTAAAAGAAAAAAAAGAAGTAAATTGTTCAACATATATATTAATTGTCATAAATATGCCTCTAGACCTATCCTTCTGCTGATGCCACACATTTATATTTGATGTTTAGAATCTTACTCTGTAGCCCAGCCCAAACGTTCTGCCAGTGGAATGATGCCTAATAAGCTTAGAAAGAATACCCATCCCTGAAAGTATATGAGAAATAATTGAGATAAAGAAATGCATCTTGTATGTTAAAAGAAGTGGCAGCCAGAAGAAAATTGAAACTCACGTGATGGTTTGTTAATTTATCAACTACTATTGCTAAAGGGCCACAAGATGCCAGCAAGTTCAATTTGCTGGAAAACAAAACGATCTTAATACTGTTAAGTGTGCGATTTAATATATATTTACAACCAAACTCTTCGGTTCCAACATCAAAGAAAGATCTGTGAGGAGCTACATCCAGAGAACTTGTTTTTCTATCCATTGGCTGAGAGGTGACGAGGCTCTCATCTTCAACCTCCATTACTGATCTTCCGTCTATCGGTCCCATCTGTTGAACCATTCTTTTCATCAGATATCATTAAAAAGAAATTCCATATTCCAAAGTATTAAAAAAATCAATAAATCTGCGTTGTTCACAGACTATCTCTAATTTATTGAGCCATAAAATATCTGAGAAATGGTGTTATCAATTATTATCACAGTTATTGATCACAGCTGATTGTGGACTCTAACTGGTTTATGACTATTTAAGGCTATAGGGAACGCGATGAACTAATCTTTTCTTGATATATAACAAATGGTGAAACAAGAGAGTAACGGGTATCTATCGCAAGCATTCAAGTCAATATAAACTGTAAAGGATCACCCATCTAAATTACACAGAACAGTAGTGTGTGGGTAGAACTTTGCAATACTAAGGAAATAATATTTATAATCCATTAGTTGCCATATCCCGTACTCAGGTAAATAATATTTACTCACTATTCAGTATCTGCCCGCTGGGAAGAAGGGAAAATTTCTGTAGGGAAAACATAATTTTTTTAGAAAATACCTCAATATGAGAGTTGACCCCTGCCATGTGTGAGAGGTTATTAGCCATCCACTACAATTGCCGTTGCAAATAGAGAAAAACAAACCACGTTCCCATTTCCAAACAAGGGCATAACCACTCCACCGCCCAATCGCCAAACAACCGCCGAGAAAATTATTCAAAAACCTAAATCTTAACAAATTACAAAAAATTGTAAATCAATCTTGAATTATAACATAAACAAAAAATCCTAAATCTTAAAATACTAATATCATAAATTACAAAGATAATGGTTTTAAAATCTTGAAAAAAACGAAACAAAAAATCAAGAATCCGCCCACTTCGATTTCCCCAAGAATTCCGCTCTGACCTGCAAAAGATAATCGGATAAGGTGGTTAAGGGTGAAAGTCTTGCCTATTGACTGCTGCTACATACCCATACGGTGATTCGCACGATAGCAAATTTGTCAAACAGACGGAAGAAAGTAGAGTTTTAAGGGGTGGATAATCAAACCATCATAAAATTCGTCGAAATTTCTTGCCTATGTTTTCATATGTGTCTGTTTCTTTGAATTGAAATTTTTTCTTTGTAATTTGAGCGAGGTTTGCGCAGGGGACGTCACGGAAGGGGTGGTCTACGCGGAAAGAGACCGTTAAAGTAGTTATTCTCATTCAGGTTCAATCGTGTGAGACGAAACTTTTGAGTTTTGTCGGAGTATTCATCAATTCACAGAAGTATTAAAATATTTCTTGTTGAATAAAACCCACAATTTGTTACACTGTGTGTAGCATCTATATGTCTCCAAATCTATCGTTTGGTGGTGCACTCATACTTCCAGCTAAGTTTATTCCAGCTAAGTTTATTTGAACGTTAAATTACCACATCAACTCTCACGTGATGTCAGACTAAAATAATAAAATTGTTCAAAAATAATTCCTTATTTCAAAACAATCCAAATTACTGAAACTTTCTTATAAATATTTGAATACGGCAAATTTCCACCACGTGCATAATGTAAAGATTCATGATTTCATTTTAAAAGATCAATATTATTAATACTTATAAGTTGATCTATATTTCAGCATTTAACCGATGTAAAATTTATCTCTTAACATATCCCCACAAGATGGTAGCTCGTTCGAGTGAATCATTACTCGTTAAAACTTAATAAACTCTGATAACATGTTAAATATTGAAGTTTCATCTTAAAAAATCAACATTGTTAAAAGTAGTAGTCCAAATCTTTATAAGTTTGTCTATATTTTCATATTCATTCGATATAGAATTTTATCCCTTAGCATGCCCCTACAGGTTACAAGATGGTGGCTCGTTTAAACAAATTAATTTTGAAATTCGTATGTGATAAGTGCGAATTTCGCACTCATTTAGGCCGTTAAACTTGTATAGTTGTTAGTTTTCATATGTTAGTTTTAACTTATTTTGTTACTTTTGTTCTTTAGGTGAAAATCGAGTTGATTGAAGATTATGGGGGATTTTGAGCAAGAATTGAGCCAAAAGAGTTAAAGACGAAATATTACAAGATTTGGCGATCTAAACCATGAAAAAATGGTGATTGAATTGGGACTTGAAAGTGGTGAAAAATGGTGTCTAAATCAGTGTTTCAACAAGCCATGCGCCATGACGTCGAAGATGGGCGCCATGGTGTCGAAGATGGGCGCCGTGGCGCTCAAAAACATAAAACGAGATAAAATTTCAGATTGATCCACGTCATGGCGCCCTATCCCGGCGCCACAGCGCCCAAATTCCCGGGTAGTGCGAAAACGTGATTTTTGACCCGTTTTTGATCCGTTTTCAACCCAAATCACATCCTACCTTCAACATACTATAAATACTACCTTTTGGGACCATTTCTAGGGCAAGAAAGGGAGGGGGAGCCGACCACAAGACTAGAGAAAATTTGGAAGCTCCTCTCCTCAACAATGGTGGAAATGGAAGATGGAGAAGAAGATGAAGCATTGACATGAAGATTTGATCCATTCATCTCTTTCAATAAACTTTTTCTTTCCTCTTTAATTTCGTTTTTAATAATTTGTTGTTATGTTTTGTTGGATTTTTGTCAATACATTATGGATAGTTAGATGAATTTGTGATTGGGGGTTATTTTGGAACCCTAGAATGATTTTCTATCGATTTGTGCTTTAAAGTTCTTTTGATTAATGTGATTAATTCATTGTGCTTAATGTGTTTATTATTCTTCTCGATTATTTAGCGGGCCAACTAGATGATTGAGTTGTTTACAATATATGCTATTTTGGAAATTTTAGTACGTAATCGCTAATTTAACCAAAACCTAGTAGCAACTACACTTTGATGGATTATGATGAATTTTCTATTAAATATAGGTGGATTATCGCTTAAGTTAACAAATCGAGTTTGTGTGTTTGTACTTAATTCAATTCGACTCTCTCGTGTGAATGCTTTTATTAAATTAAATTTAGGGAGCTTATCCTAGGTTGTTTAATGAATGAGGTTGAGTAAAGAGCTTGTTTTATTCAACTAAAATGTAAGGATAGTTTGAGGTAATCGAGGTTGTGATTATTCTCGAATTGTTGTTGATCTTTTGAACGAAAATCTTTTGCGAACATTGATTAAAAAATCATTCTAGCAGCGAAGAAATACGCCTCGATCACATTCTCATTGCTTTGTTATTTTAATTCTTTTCTTTCATGCATATATCGCTTCTTTAGTTTAAATCAAACCAAACTCCCCCCCCCCCCAATTTACGTACTTTCCGTATTTTACTTTCTCGTTGCAATTGACGTAATTGAAAACAATCATCTGCGGGAATGACCCTTACTTGCACATTACTACTGAACGACACATTTTTAGAAAAGTAAGGAATTTATTTTGACCCCATTTTGGGCGTGTCAATTTTGGACACCCCCAAACTTAAATCTTTGTTAGTTCTCGAACAAAGCTATAAAAACAAACATGCAACATACATATAAAAATCATACAAAAATACTATAATAATAAAAACGTCAAGGTTGGATAGTTTGCCGTTTTGCCTTAATTCTTACATATGCTAATAACTTATGAAATGCACACAAGAATGCTTCAAAAAATAATTTTAAACCTACACCATGTTCGACTCGTGTGTGTGTGTGTGTTGTCAATCCAATTCATCGCATTACACAAGTTGGTGGTGTTCCCGACCCTCAAAATGGTTAAATTTTCATTTCTCGCTCGAGGGTTGCGCACTCCCCCAAACTTGATATTTTCACTAAATCCCCAAGGTGTCAAAAATATAGGGTTGCTCTCTAATCACTCAATCTTTCCCTCTCAAGTTTGGTTGGATCGAACCGACAAATTAGACCATCTAGTCATGTATTAATTCACTATAAAAATCATGAGTGCTAAAACTACAAATTTACATTAGGAAAATTAAGCGCAATCACCAATCTTACACTCATATCACAACAAAAGATATAGCATTCAATTTTTTTTTCTTTTTTTTTTTTTCATTTTTTCAATGTAGGTAGTTCACGCTCCGGTCCCTAAGGGTAGCCTTCTTCATTGGTAAATCGTTTCCTACACATTGAAAATGCATAGGGCCAGATTACTCAACGCTGACTCACACTCCTTAAGGTGGGCAACCTTTTTCCTACAAATTTTTTTTCTTTTTCTTTTTTCTCGATTGGGATAGACACAACATCCAACTTTTCATTTGAAGTTCATGAGCACTTCATAAAACAAATCATTTGAGCAAGGAATTAATACACTTCTAAACAATTTCTTTCACCGGCTCAATCACCCCCAAACTTATTCTCTCATAAGTAGTGATTCAAGAAATGTTAACAATATGGTCATCTAAGTTCACAACAACCTAAAGTGTCACCAACAAGTGCGTGTGATGAAATTCATGACGCAAGTGCTCGATAAATAGTCAAACATGGAATAAGTAGATGAAAATAAACAACATATAGCATTCATGTCCACATTCCATAAACTAAAGCAATGTAACAACTAAAAGTAATGCCGACAAGGCTATCCAACCAACAAACATAAATCATCACACACAAATTTAAACTGTACAAAGCCCTTAAGAATAAAACATGAAAGATTAAGGGCAAGGGGTTCAAGTACTCCCCTAAGTTGGTTGTGGAGCGTTGTGAGGTTTCTTGCAACTATCTCCGGTAATGATTTCCTTTCTTGCAAATCTGCACATTTCAAGTACTCGGGAAAGAGTATAAATTGAAACATAGGAGCCTGCATCACCAAATGAAAAAATTTCTCATTAGAAATTGGAGTTGTAAAACACGAGATTATACCTTGGTGAATTGCTCGGTAAGGGCTCAAGAGATGCCATGGTTTTCACAAAATCCTCACAAGCTAAGTCATTTTCTTGTGTTGTTTCCTCAACATGATCTTCCACCTCCATTGATATCTCTTCAAAACTTTTCTCACTCTTTAGTGTTTCAACACTAACATTTTTCTCCTCCGGGTTAAGTGCTTGAGAATGAAGTTCTTCAAATCTTTGAGCCTCCATTTTCTCCACCGCGCTAGCCAATTCACTCACTTGTGCCTCCAAATTCTCGATTGAAGTCCTTGCCTCTTGTTGAGATTGCATAGTCTCTTGTTGGAATAACAAAGTGTTTTGTTGGATTTTCATATTGTTTGAGGCCAAAGACTTTACCATTTCTTCAAGGGACATATCCGAGTTTTGAGTTGGAGCTTGTTGATTGCTCGAAGCCAAGGACTCAACCATTTCCTCTAAAGACATACTAACACTTGAAGTTTGAGTTTGTTGACTAGGTTGGAAGTGTTGTCCTTGGTCTTGTTGAAATTGCATAGTCTCTTGTTGGATTTGCATCGTGTGTTGTTGCAATTGCACCGTGTTTGATGCCAAAGATTTAACCATATCCTCAAGAGACATACTAGAAGCTTGAGGTTAATCTTGTCGATAGAAACCATGTGGATGATATTGTGCTTGTGGAGATGTGAAATAATTTTCTTCATAACCGAGACTAGGGTGATCACTAAATCCATAATTATACATGTAGGCATATGGATCATACCCTTGTCTCGGTTGCATTTGATAGCCCCCAATGACATCCGCTCGTTCAAAGGCGCTTTGTTGGCTATTCCCATGAGCCACTTGTTGTACAAGAGATGCAAGGTCGGCCAATTGACGATCAAGTTAAGAAGTTGCCTCCATCTCATAAACTTCAATAACCAACCTCTTCTCTTGCTCCTAGGTTGTGGTGTTCTTGATTTGTTCGTTTCGCTCAATCACAACCTAAGTCACAAAGAAGAAACACAAAAATAAATAAAACATAAATAAAAAGAAAATATTACAATTAACAAAATTGAAAGAACAATTCCCGGCGACACGGCGCCAAAATTTACACGCCCAAAAGGGGGTCAGTATGCTCATTTTTTTTTTATTTTAGTTTTAATCATATCAAATTGCTCATTAAAATTTAATGGACTCTATATCATGTAAAGATTTGAAGTTTCATCATAAAAAATCAACCTTATTAAAGGAAGCAGTTCAAATCCTTATAAGTTTGTTTATATTTAATTATATTAACCGAAGTGAAATTTACCTCTTAACACATAAAATATATCGTTTACTTCAACTCATCTCCAACATCATCGTGAGTGTCACGAGACCGTCTAATAGTTAAATAATCTGTTTTATTAGTTGGGGACATATGTGTCATGATTTTATAATATTAGGAACATGAGCGTAACACACCTGAAAATTTTGGGACTCCTAATGAAATTTACCCTTCTATAGGTGTTTTGTACCATTGTAAACAGTATTATAAAAAGCTTGCATAGGCGACATCTAGGAACTGCTTATGTTCGAAGTTTGGGTAAAACGCCTCGCTTCGCGCCTAGATACTTTTTTTTTTTCAATTCCTATATAACTGAATTTTTTCCTTCATTTTTTTGGTCTTCCGTAGACGCACTTTATTAATTTTTTTTAAAATCTTTTATTTAATTTTAGCTTATTATTATTTTTTTAAAAAAACTTTTCATTTGACTTTAATTTCAAGTCCTTAAAAGATTTTATCTGTACAAAAGTTAAAAATAATTTTATCTAAATAGTTAAATAAGATTTAAGTTTTGGTGTTAGATACATTATGTAATTATAATCTTGAGATTCATTTTAATACAAACTTCAAAAACATATATGAAATTCCTATAAATCTATTAAGTATGATTTGTCTAGTTGAAAATTGAAATTATGATAAATATTCTAATTTTTGCATTTCCAAAACTTGAAAATTGTATAATTAACTAATAATAGGAGTTATCAAGTAAATATTGTATTTTATAATTTCTAGATGTTTAATATGTATTATTTAATTATTAAATAATTTTTTAAACGATTAAAAATTAAAAATAATATTATAAATAAGAAAACGTTTTTTTACGCCTAAGCCTCGTTTAGGCTCGCTTAAACTCGTAAAGTTTAAAATTTCGACTCCACGTCTAGTCACGCTTTACGCTTTTTAGAACAATGATTGTAAATTGTAAACACACACGCACACATTCATGGATGACCTTTTTTTTTTTTTTTTTTGGTTAAAAATCATATTTTTAGTGAATTTTGATATAAAAAAAAAATGAAATATTTGATTGAAATGTTGATAGAAATTATGGATCCTGTAAAATATGTAATTAAAATATATTATTGAAAATTGTATCATTTTTTTTTAAGATAAAAGAAATGGGTGCTTAACTTGGTATGAGCAACCGTTTGCCAAAGAAAAAACAGTTTGACTGTGAAACTATGGAGTTACAGAGGTTCCATGTTCATGTATTCGAGCATGTGACTTTATGAATAAAGTTATGAAAAACTGTTTTTGTGAGGGCTTCTTTGAGATATCAATCATGCTACATGTACAATATTGGATGATAACTTTTGTTAACAATCATGATTTGACATCATCATGTTAATCTATTTCAAATGTTTCAAAAACTGTTTTTTAAATTAACTATTCAGATTTTGTCACATCAAACATTGTCAACAAACGTTGTCAACAATTATTATACAAGTAGATTAATTCTTGAGATATTATTAACCATTTCGTAGCGTTTAAAGCAATTTCTTCTTTATTTTAATTCATTGCAAGAGCAATATCGTATCGGCCGAGTATCCAATGGGATGACACTTTTTCACTATGTTCATTTTCGTGGTAACCTTTTTCCCACATTCTTGATTACAAGTATTGACTGCGTTACAGATTTTCGATTATTACAATTGGAATTTAACATACTATTACCATATTTACAAATGTAAACATTAACAAATATCTCTCAACCCTGTATCAAAGTTAAATATGTCACGATAAAAGTTAATAAAATACAAATTTACGAAGCCAGTTATTTAAAGGCACAATTATCAATAAATAAATTATATAGTATGAGTCATTAATTTAGATATGATTTTTTTTTTTTTAAATGATTTGTTCAATAAATACACATAATAAATTATTGGATCAAGTTAATTCATTTTAAAATTCAATGTAATCACATAACAAAAATGAATTAACATATATTCGAATTTTTTAATTTGAATTCTTAATCACTACCGACAATGTTAAATTAATATTAGTTAGTTATTTTCATTTTATTTATTTAAATCTTAATGCCTATTAAAAATTACAATAGTTTACTATGATATATATTCAACATTTGTATCTGAAATTTAAATTATTAAATATTTAACAATCAAATTTGTTCATAAAATTAATACATAGTCTCTGTTTGACGTAAATTAAAATATTAAGTCAAAATCAAAAATTAATTTTAATAACATATTTCATGAGATTCACAACTTTTAATCATATATTTAATCAATTTTTATCAAAAATTACTAAAATCTTATTTTTATCCATACCAAATAGGACATACCCGCCCCTATTTCGAAATTAACAATAAAATTGAATATATGTCAAATTAAAAAAAAAAAAAAAAAAGTATCCTATTAACAATACAACATATTGAGTTTCCTCTCAAAGATGTTTTAATTTTCCTTTCTCCCCGAAAGGGAAATCCTTATCTTTCTTTTATCTTTCAGTAATGTAATATCCCACAAAAATATTTTAAGTTTTTGTATGGTTTGAATGTTCTAAGGAATGGTTCTAATAATCAATATTAGTTTCAGATCCTATAAGAACAAATGTTAATAGTTTGTTTTTGAATTTGAAAAAATTTTGAACAGTGTTATATTCAATGCCGAATGCAACCCCTGGTATTAATATAATATCAAAATTTTGGAAAATGTTTTTGTAAATGTTTTGTAAATGGTTTATGCTTCATACTGAGTATATGATAAGAGCATGTCTTAACTTCAAGTTTTCAAAAGCTGTTTTAAAATAAGCCCTGAGTGACCTCCCAGAAAGCGTAAAGGCCCAGAGGAGAGGCTAAGAAGCGCTATAGAGGAGAGAAAGGGATACTGTTTTAAAATTATTTATTAAGGAATTGTCTGAAAAGTCCTGTCCTTATTAAATAGAAGTTAGGCCAAAGTTCATATATCTCAGATGTCATGATTTTATCATTTCAAAGAAAAAGATTTTGAAAATAATTTTGAAAGTGTTATAAAGAATACTGAATATAACCCAGAGTATTCTTATAATATCAAAACTTTTCTTTTGATATCTTTGAATGTGATTTTAAAAAAAAAAAAAAAAAAAAAAAAGGGATATTATATTATGAAAAAGCCTACTCAGTACTCTCCTTAACTATGAATTCTTCATCTTTTTCATAATATAATATCCTTTTTTTTTTCTTTTTTTTAAATCACATTCAAAGATATCAAAAGAAAAGTTTTGATATTATAAGAATACTCTGGGTTATATTCAGTATTGTTTATAATACTTTCAAAACTATTTTCAAAATCCTTTTCTTTGAAATGATAAAATCATGCCATCTGAGATATATGAACTTTGGCCTAACTTCTATTTAATAAGGACAGGACTTTTCAGACAATTCCTTAATAAATAATTTTAAAACAGTATCCCTTTCTCTCCTCTATAGCGCTTCTTAGCCTCTCCTCTGGGCCTTTACGCTTTCTGGGAGGCCACTCAGGACTTATTTTAAAACAGTTTTTGAAAACTTGAAGTTAAGACATGTTCTTATCATATACTCAGTATGAAGCATAAACCATTTACAAAACATTTACAAAAATGTTTTTCAAAATTTTGATATTATATTAATGCCAGGAGTTGCATTCGGCATTGAAATTAATACATAGTCTCTGTTTGACGTAAATTAAAATATTAAGTCAAAATCAAAAATTAATTTTAATAACATATTTCATGAGATTCACAACTTTTAATTACATATTTAATCAATTTTTATCAAAAATTATTAAAATCTTATTTTTATCCATACCAAATAGGACATACGGGCCCCTATTTTGAAATTAACAATAAAATTGAATATATGTCAAAATTAAAAAAAAAAAAAAAAAAAAAAAAAAGAAAAAAAAGTGATGGACAAAAACCCCTCCCTATCTATTTATTTTGCTTTATAGTTTTTAGCGTAAAGACAAGTTATCTCTTGTATCAGAACGTCTTGCATTATTACCCCCATACTTCTGTATTGTTTCCATACAATCTCGACTTTTTAAAAACTCTCCTCTTCTACGAGTCTCTATTCCATTGTAATTATCTTTATCAACTGATTTTATTTTTCCCAATGAAAACATGTTAGAATGTTTTGCGTGAAATAATACTTGCAAAATTTATATTTAAGCATATTTTGAACAATTATATTATTATAATAATGTGTATTAACTTATTAGCCCCCGTTTGATGTGTAGTTAAAAAATTCCCAACGCACAAGGGTGCTTTCACAGGGGCCCCTCACAAGAGGGCGGCCCCATGTGTATTAAAATAAAAATAAAAATTGGGCAGCCTCCACCATGTGTCTTGCCTGTAGTCCCCCTGTAGAAAAATTCCTGTATTCCAAGCTTCTCTCTTAAAAATAAGTATATAAAAAAAAGAGTTCTCAAATAATAAGTGTTAAATAGAGGCAAGTGTTTGTTTGAGCTCCAATTTTTTGGAGAATAGATTTTGTAATAATAATATTTTTTTTGGAGAATATATTGTTAAAAAGGTAGGATTTTTTTTTTTTAATTTATGTGTAAAATTATTTTATTAAAAGAATATATAATTAAAAATAAAATTGAGGAAAAATAAATTTTTAAAAAATTAAATTTAAAATAATACATATTTAGTCTCAGTTTGATCCTCTTTAAAATAAATATTTTTTAATTTTCATACTTATTTTTTACCATGCATTCACACAGAAATCGAATGAATTCAATTTATACACACGCGAGAAAGGTAATAAAAAAAAGAAGAAGATTCGAAGTAACAAAAAGAAAGAAAAATCCTCCCAATCCCGTCTTAGAGACTGGGCAAATAAATGGCGCCTCCTATTGGACGAGAACTGACACAACAGCCCACACTTCAATAAGGGGCACCATTTGTTTGCTCCCTCTACTCAAGTCAAGACAGGAAGCACGGCTTCAAAAAGAAAAACAATGAGAAAAGTGAGAAAGTCAAAGTAAAAAAAAAATAAAGGATTTCTATAATTGCCTTGCTTAAATCAGCTTATTTGTTGGCCTCTCTCTTGTATGTGATGTTCCCTCCCCCCGCAGGACTCAATATCACTTTTGACTTTGGCAGGTTAAAATTAAATGGCACCGATGGGAATCTTATACATAAATTTATAATTTTTACCTACTTCATAATTTTTTATTTTTCCAAAAATCACTATTCATTCATTTTAATCCTTGCTTGAGCCATATGGATACTCCTGCAGATGTGGGCAAATAAAAGAAGGGAGTTTATTTAATCGAAAATGCTACACGTATGTAATGCATCACACAATATATTACATCTCTCTCACATAGAAAGAAGTTCACACACAATAAAATATTCATGGACCCCCCTCTATATGAGAGGGATGTAATACATTTGGTATACCATAAAGTGTAAAAATAGTATTTTCCTTATTTAATAACCTAGTCAAACTAAACACTCTAATAGAACCCAGTAGAACCTATCCCGTTACACTTAAGCTCCGTTTGATAGGCGAAAATTTTCTCAGGAAGTTGGAATCAAATTCCAACTTTCACTTTTGCGTTGTTTGATAGCGTTTTTTTCTCATGAAATTGGTTCCAGCGTTTTCCAAGATACAATCACTTGAAGCGTGATTCCGTGGAATTCAATTCCTTACTATATGGTGAGAATTGATTATCACTTTTTTTTCTTTTTTTTTATTAGTAATAGAAACAAATTCTAAAATAAAGTGAAAAAAAATTATTCATTTAATTGACAAATTTCATGTAAAACAAAATCAAACGTAAAAATAAAAAATAAATTTTATTTTTTTAGTTTTTGGCAATCTAAACATATTTTATCCCAATGATAAAAAATTTTATCCATTTAATTAATAATTTACATAAAAAATAAAATCAAACGTATTATAATAAAAAAGTAAAAAATTATATCAATCCAACCATTTTAATTTATCAATCAAATAATTTTAATTCAATTCTTGAATTTTTGATCCTTGCAATTATATAACCACGCCTGTTTAAATCTTATTGATAGAGCAACCGGAGGGCTCGAGCGGATCTTGCTTTCCTCCTACATCACCAAATTTGGAAGGTGGTTTCAAATTTATTTGTGTGAAAACGGGTTTATATGTTGATTTCGCACTCGAAATGATTGTCGTGAATGATTTAATTTCAACACAACCTCGGTCTAAGGTTATCGTCTTCTAGTTCCTTAGAATTTTAATTTATTTATTTTTCCAAAATTTTTGCTTCTTGATGGTAATCTTACTCTGGCAACAGCGTTTTCTCTTGAATTTTTGGTGTGGTTGTTTGTGGTTTTCTCGTTGCCTTCAGAACCGGCCGGCACGCACGTGTAATATGTGAAATACCCGGGACCAAGATCCAGTGGGGGGCAACTGCTCCCACTAGACCTGAGGTGGCTCTGCCCTTGATTTGATTGGAATTAGGAAAAAGTTACACTGGAATTTTGCATATGTTTGGCTAAATATGAAGTTCAAGGTTAATAATTAAAACTAGAAAAAATGGCTTTCGTAAATAGTAGTTTAATGATAAGTTCTGGACCCTCTATTTGGATATCTATACTAGAAGGGACCAGGTCAGACTTATGTTTTATGGAGCTGAGATGGCAACATATCGTCTTCTGCAGATTTTCCATTTTCTGCTGTCTGACAGTCTATTTGTTATATTGATGTTCTTCTGTTCATGTTTCTAGAATTGGCATTTAATAAATTTCCTTTTACTGATTTTGATTCTCATTGCCAGTCAAACTTCGCATTTTCACTCATATAATTGCTAAATATGATTTAAAATGAGGGAAGGAAGATCCCAGTCTATTGATGTAGACTAATACATCTCACCGTTGCTTCTGACGTAAACTCCTGTTATTCTCAAAATGGTTTTCAGACCTGTTGCGAGTGGGAATGGCTCACAAGGCGTAGTCAGTGCCAGTGCCATTAGTCTGTGGTGAGGTGATAGCGGACAATGATGTAGTGTATCCATTAACCACAAAGAAAGTTGTTCGCTTCAAAAAGTTCTAAGAACTCGAGGAATGATCTAGAAGAATTCTGGGAATGGATTGGTCAGAAAGAGAGTTATGCATAATTTGTGACGAAGGTGGGAAACTGTTAGTTTGTGGTGAAAATGGTTGTCCTATAGCTGTTCATGAAAAATGCATGGGCTCTCCGGCTAGATTTGATGAAAGGGGCCTATTCTATTGCCCCTATTGTTTGTACAGGAAAGCTGTTGCAGAAAAATCTCAAGCATGGGAGAATGCTATGTCTAAAGAGAAGGCTTTGTCGATCTTTATTGATAAAGAAATAATGGGTGGTTCGAAACAGGGGGAAAAAAAGGAGAGAGCTGAAGTGAAAAGGCTTAATGGAAACGTAAATAAGACAATTTGCTGCAATAGCAATAAGGACACTGATATTGTTTACAGTCAACCCATTGAACTTGAGGAAGAACCACAAGGCGAAGGGAACTCTCATGAATGTACTAGAAGCCCTTCACCATACGAAGGAGCTGATGCTTCAGTATTAGACAAACAAAATGATGAATTGACTGGTAGCTCTGAAGGTCATAAAGAAGATGCCCACATGAAGGATAGCACTGAAGTACAAGAAACAACAATTCCAACAAGAAGAGAACTGGATAACACTGAAAGGCAAGGACAGAGAATTGGCAGTGCAGAAGAGGAAAAGATGCGGGAAGACGTACAGCAAATTTTAGCTGCACCCACTGGAATCCCTTCACCATACAAAGGAGCTGATGCTTCTATATTAGACAGCCAAAATGATGAATTGACTGGTAGCTCTGAAGATCATAACGAAGATGCTCACGTCAAGGATAGCATTGAATTACAAGAGACAAGTTTTCCATCCAGAAGAAAACTGAATAACATAGAAAAGCAAGGACAGAGAATTGGCAGTGCAGAAGAAGAAAAGATGCAGGAAGAGATACAGGAAATTTCAGCAGCTCCCACTGGTGAAGTTCCCTTAGTGCGAGCTCATTCAAGGGCTAAGAGAGGAGTCAAAACGAATAATTTAACATACGGGGAGTCTGAAGTCATTTCATTGCAAAGCAAGCGTGTCAAACGAAGTGATATGAATAAAGTACAGTCTCCTTCACCATCTAAAGGTGCTGATGCTTCAAGTTCAGACAACCAAAATGATGTATTGAGTGGTAGCTCTGAAGGTTACAAAGAAGATTCCCACATGAAAGATAGCACTGAAGTGCAAGAAACAATAATTCTATCCGGAAGAAAACCAGATAGCATTGAGTTGCAAGAAGAACAGAGAATCAGAAGTACAGAAGAAGAAAAGATGCAGGACGAGGAACAGGAAACTTTTGCAAGGTACTGTGATGAGGTCCCCTTAGTGTGGGCTCATTCAAAATCGAAGAGAGGAGTGGAAACTAGTAAGTCAGTAAGCAGAGAGCCTGGGGTTATTTCAACGCGAAGTAAAGATGTCAAACGAAGTGAGATGAATAAAAAACAGTCTCCAGGTGTTAATTTTCCAAGGAGATCATCTCGGAGGTCATCTTCTTTCAACACTGTGAAAAATGATAAAGTAAACATTGAGATGCAAGAAGAACAGAGAATCAGCAGTGCGGAAGAAGAAAAGATGCAGGACGAGGAACAGGAAACTTCTGCAGCATCCACTGATGAGGTCCCCTTAGTGCGGGCGCATTCAAAATCGAAGAGAGGAGTAGAAACTAATAAGTCAATAAGCAGAGAGTCTGAGGTTATTTCAACGCGAAGTAAAGATGTCAAACGAAGTGAGATGAATAAAAAACAGTCTCCAGGCATTGATTTTCCAAGGAGATCATCTCGGAGGTCATCTTCTGATCTAGGATTCAACACGGTGAAAAATGGTAACATTAATGCCTCCAGCAGCTCGAGACTCCTTGAACTGCACTCAGCCAAATCGTAAGTAAATTAATCCGCTCAAGAATATTCTTAAGTCCATGCATATAAATAGGTTTTATTTTGGGTGAGTTTGAGTGTTTGACTTTCCTTCCATTCTATGCAGTCCTAAAGATCCTTTTCGCAACGACAGACGCAAGAAATTGCTATGGACGGAGGAAGAGCAGGAAATGCTTCAGGTACAAGTTTGTGGACTTGACTCACTTATATTCCATTTGTATCGTCTATAATTTTACTTCCATATTGACTTTTTAATGTGTAAAATTCTTGGTTAAGGTATTGGACTATTTTAATTGGTTTTTCTATTGATTGAAAACCTACAATCTTCATTGCTTTCCATGCGAGTGCACTCAGCTTATAAATTGAAAAGACACCTTTCCCTGAAGAAAAGAGTTGCACCATGGATTAATGTTCATTTTATCACCCTCGTAGTTTTGATTGTGCTCATTATACTTAATGGAATATGTATGTGAATTTGTGTCCATCCCAACTTTTATGAAAGTTCTTCCCTGCCTTTCATTGTGCATGCTCCTGTGCTTCATTATAAGATACTTGCATACTTTGGAAGAGAATTGAAGAAGATTTTTTTATTTTTTTAATTATATTTTTGGGGGACATATTCTGCTGTCATTCACTAGATGCTTTTTGGCATGCAGTACACTTAACCAAAAGTTCTTTAATCAGGACATGTAACACATTTCTCAAGTATCAGTTTCTGTCGAAGGCTTATGGCCTATTACACCAGAATGCCGAATGAGTAGTTATATATTTCTTTGGCGTTGAACTTTATTTTTGTGTTCACAGGAAGGAGTTGAGAAATTCTCATCCCAGGCCAACAAAAATATTCCTTGGAGGAAGGTCTTGGAATTTGGTCGTCATGTGTTTCATGGAACTCGTACGCCAGCTGATCTTAAGGATAAGTGGAGGAACATGGCTAAATAAAATGCAGCTAAATAATTACCTGTATTCTTGGATAATTTTGAACTTCAGATGCAAGAGGCATTGTGTAGGCCGAATATGTAGGTTTAGGTATAGAATTGAGGTGTTTTGTTTTATGAACTGATGTTTTTATCTAAATGTGAATCATTTTTTTTTTTTTTAAAAATCTAAGAAGCATGCCTTGTTTTAACGTGGGTTTCATCCAATATAACTGGAAACCTGATGTGTGCAGAACTTCATTCCTTTTAGGCTTTTACCTCTAAGGTGACATAAATCGTGCTCCCAAACACTGCTTCATATTGCTTCATAAGATTTTGATAATTTATTGCGTCTCCCTGAATCTTATTTCAATTTGAAGGACTGATCAGCAACGTTTTGAGTTTTTCTAGCAGGACAAGCTCCAAGTCATCAGATGTGAAGAGAGTTTGTTCTCAAAATGTCCGAATTTGTAGGAACTCATCCTCTATAAAGCTTCCCAATCTTCGTTTCGTCAATTCTTCGATCTCCTTTTAGGCTGTGTTTGATTGGGGTTGGATTCCATGGAAAATGGAAAAGAAATTCTTTTTCCACCCAAATGTCATGTTTGATGGTCAAAATTTTCTTGGCAATTGAAATTCTCACTTTCTTTCACACATGTGCATTTTCTTGGATATTGGGAAAGTTATCACTTTAATAGACAATTTTCAAGGAAAACAAAATCAAATGGACACTAAATTTTAAACATTTTTTAGGTGAAAAATTATATCAGTCAACAACAATTAATTACAATTTTCAGTAAAACAAATTATAGACAATTCAATTCCCTGCAACTCATTTTTTCCACCCAGATTTCATATTCGTAATCAAACGGACCCTTAGTTGAATTTGAGCTCCTAAATGTGTAGTTTCTCGTCAGAAGGGTATCTATGAGAGCTCATTAATTCTAGGAGTCGATTACAAGCACGTAAAAAAAAATTATTCATTGTGAAGACTATCAGAATACGGCCTACGTGGCATATATGTAACAATTCTATTAAAAAAAAGGATGATTATCTGTAGTCTTCATTGTGAATAATATTATTCAATTAAAAAATTAATCTGAAGATATTTGGTTGGTTTGAGCGACTTACATTAATTCACTTTCAAACATCCGATTTCATCCCTCCTCAACGAATGGGTGGAGGCGGTAATGGCTAAAAATTTAGCCACAATTTTAGGATAATTTCAGTTTCTCTGTTTATCATTCTTGAAGTTTTCTAATTAACCACGAATCCCGTGATTTTCACCCAAAATTCATCTCAAACAGCATTCAATTCAAACAAAACCCTAAATCTAGCATAGAAACCCCTGAACGTGCAGTCATTGTATCCAATTGAACGATCCATCTAGAACCAGGAAGTTATCATTCTTTCACCTTCAACTATTGAAAGAAACTAGTGAAGTCCATGAAATGTATAAATTAAAAGAGATTTGAATGGTTATAAACATTAGTCGAACATAGGCTAAGTCTTATTTAAACCCGTAACTTAATCTTATTATTTGTAGACTGGAGGCTCGGGGTGGGCATTTATTTCGAGAATCAGTGGAACTAGATCAAAACCAACCAATTTGGCTCCGATTCCTTTATTAAATGAATCAATTTTGGAACCATTTGTCAATAATTGATTGGTTTCGATTTAAATCTTGATACTGCTTTAAGAATCAATAGTGAACACTAGACCATAAAATTATCTCGAACCAAAGTGTCACTTTTCATATGCACCTTCTTTCTTTTACAGCAGAACTAATGGGTGATTAACACTTAAATCTAAATAGTTATATAAATACTTTACAAAAAAAGATCTCAAATTTTGCATTGCTTTCAAAGTCGTCGATCATCAGAATCAATATATTCTCCTTGAAGATTATTAAAGATAATCAAGTTATAAATACTACATGCATTTTTTAATACGTATTGTTGTATGAGTTTTCTTAAAAATTAATTTTTGATTCAGATTTTAGAGTTTATATTATGTTTTACTAAGTTATCTTTTTTATGCCCTTATTAATTGATCTTGAACCTTGGAGCATATTCCTATCTGTTAATTATTTTTTATGTTATTGAATTACAAGAATAGTAGGTTATTTCAGTCGATTTTTTTAGCTATTTTTAATTTGACAAGTGAATTCATACTTTATTTTTATAAATATTCAATGAAAAGAATTGATTGGTTCGGTTTCGATTCTGATTCGATTCTATTCTCATTAGTAGTCAACTTGATTCGATTTTCTTTGAAATTGGATCGAATCGGACCAAGTCCACTCTACTTTTGGTTCGATTTTCAAGGTTGTGCACAGTCATTCCACCAGCAGCATTGATTTGGCATTTGAAAATTTGCTAAGGCTATGAATGGACATGGTTTCATTTGGTTCTGGTTCCAAGAGAACTGGATCAAACCATAAACCAATGATTTTTTTTATAATAGAACCACTTGATTTTTTTTTTAAGATATGGATCTGATCCATTTGATTCTGGTTTGGTTCTAGTTCTATTATTTAAATTTTCATAATTACGTCATATTCATAAGTTAGTAATATATATTTAAATAAAAAATATAAGCATCAAATATTTAGCAAGTTCAAATTTTCAGTCATCAAGATTTTTCAAAAGTTTAAATTAACAAACAAAATATAAACAAATGTTTCTTTGCCAAAAGTTAATAATATCAACTATCAAGTTTCATCTTCATTCTCCGTCCAATCAATTCCTTTACATGAAGTCATCAAAACCTACATGAGAAAAATGAAATATGAAACTAAAATATAAAAATAAAACTTGAAACTAATAGATAGGGATGGTGACAAAATGATCAAGCCAAGAAACTTAGCATTTACCATTCAGACAACAATTAATCGTTTAATACTCCATTGTTTCTGCTGTAACTTTAAAAAACTCTACAAACATAATTTAAAATACACATTTAAAACAAATAAAACTAAATTAAAATCATTTACAATTAATAAGATGTTACGTGAAAATATTTTATAAAATTTTTATTGCCAGACTCAATTTCTTCATAGAACTTCGTTTCCTCAATGCAAATTTTGTCTTGAGTTACTCTCAAAAGTCTAGATTCTTCTCGTAACCAATTTTGGGTACAAATTAAAGCCTCAACTGTTGTAAGAGTTAAAGAACTCCTAAAACAATCAAGAATGCACCCTCCCGCTCTAAATGTCGACTCAAAAGTAACTGTAGATACAGGACTAACAAGCACATCTCTTGCAATATTTGATAAAATTTCAACTCTTGGAATATTTATTTTCCACCAATTCCAAATATCAAAATTTGCATCAGCTGCATCTTCATTTGGTTCCATTAAACATCTTTGAGTCTCATCTTTTCTAAACAAACTGCATTTGTTAGTTTTTTATTTCTTATACTCGAAATCAAAATTATTAAAGTCATTTCAATCATCATTAGAACCATCTAACAAAATGACTCCATCATAAGTATCATCGCTACCACTACCTCCATCAATATTGCTTTCCCATCCATTTACTGATTATACAAAGCATACAATAATTTATTGACTTCATTTTTTGTTGCTTCAACCATGCCAAAGTCATACACAATACCAATACAATGTACTACAAATTCCAATTTATATCTTGGATCAATCACAACTGCTATAATCAAAATCTTGTTCATCTTATCGACATTTCCCTGATACTTGTCAAACTTACCCTTTATGCTGCCAGCACTTTGAGGGATCTGTATAGGACGACGTTTGCCATTTGAAACTCTTGACTTGAGGGTTTGAATTTGAAGTAATACTCTTAATGAGCTCATTTGGCTATACAAAAATAATGGCTATTGGATTGACTTCAATTAATGCAAAATTAAATTCATATATAAATAAATTTATAAATTAAGTTTGGTTCTTAATTTGGTTCTTGGTTTTAGAACTAGAAAACCCGAACCAGAACCAAATGGTTCTCCGTACGAAAAATTAAAATCATTCATTTTTTTCGTAAAATCGAGCCAAATCGCTCGGTTTGGTTTGGTTTGATCTAGACATTTTGTCCACCCCTAGCTAAGGCTATCTTCAGTCCTACATCAAAATTTGAAGTAAGTTTTGCACTATTTTATACCAAAATAAAAATCATCTCCAAAACTTACACCAAATGAACAGTGTATAGTCACTTTTTTTTCCTTCTTAATAATTTATTTATTTGAAAAATTATTTATTTATTTATTTTATAAATACATAAATTACTAAATAAATAATTACGTTAAATTAACAAAAATATTAAATTCATTAATAAATATGAAAAAAAATACAATACAATTAATAAAAACACTATAGAAAAGAAAATATTAAATTCATTAACCGTGTTTGTATATATTATTATTTTTTAATTATTATTTTAATCAATTCATTAATTATTATTTTTTACATTATTAAAATTTATTTTAAATTCAAATAATAATAATAATAATTTATTGTATTAAAAAAATATATAACGTAAATGACGTAAATACCATTCATCAATTAGTTTGACAAATGAAAAAAAAAATGGTAAATTTGTCTTTGCATCATTTTGAATGCAAAATGTGTAAACTTTGATATCACATTGGAGAGATTTTACACTAAAATTTAGTACATTTTGATGTTTTGATATCTTTTAAATGGCCTAACACCCAAGGTAGGACATTCCACCAACGAAGGCGGATCCAGACAATTTGGATTATGGGGTCACAATCAAAATTTATAGTTACCTTCTAATAAAAAAAAAAGTGAGGGGTCGCTTGACCCTATGAGACCCCCTAGGTCCTCCCCTGCCAAAAACACCAAGCATGCATGGTCATAATCCCTGTGTACAAACATTTAAGGATCGTGCTATACGTACAAAATGATTTACAAAATCTCTTACTCACTACAAACAATAAAAGTGGGGACTATACAGTCGACATTTTTAAATTTACGTGGAGTCCATGAATTTTGTGAGAGTGAGTGAATCATTTAGTACAAAGAATGTGAGTACAAAGCGATTAATACAAAGATTAATCCAACATTTAAGGGACATTCTTTTTGCTGTTTTCGAGCCGTTTTCTGTTTTTGATTTTTCAAAACATTGAAAATGCGTTCTCTTTCCCATTTTCGAAAATGAGCTTTTGAAAACGACTAAAAATTTTGTAAAAAAAACAGAAAACAACTTTTTTACGTTTTGACTGTTTTCTTCACAAATCTGCCAAAACTCAAAAAATACAATTTGAAAAATATTTTTTTAAAACGATAAAAAAGAACGAATTTTTAACAATTTCAAAATGGACATCCAAAACATAAAATATAAAACGAATTCAAAACTCAAAACACAAAATTAAAATACGAATACAATACCCCCTAAAAGTTTCTCTAAGGTAATAGGGAGGCCGTCTGATTTGGTAGCAAAACCCAACATTTAAAGGTTGGTAGGTAGGTAGTAGGTAGAGCGAGGGAAATTATGAATATAATCTCTCTTCAAGAGGAGGACTACAATCTGCCAACAATTCTTTGACTATTTTGTTTACATTACAGCACATTAATGTCCTGTTTGGTACTCATTCTCATTCTCATTTTCATTTCAACCACATATTCTTCAATAAAATAATATTTTCCATCATATCAATAACTTTTCCTTCTATTTCAACCACATATTCACAATCACATCAACCCAAAAAATTCATTTTCTCTAACAAAATGGCTACCAAACAAGCTATAAATTGTAATGCTATTAGCCATTGTTTGACATTTTTTAAAATTTTAATATATTATTTTTATTATTTTTTTAATCACACATTTTTTAATAAAATAATATTTTATATAAATCAAAAAAATTTCTTTTTTTTTTATACACATTCTTCCAAAAAAAAAAAAATACTATTTTATAATATATTTTACCAAAATTTTTGGATGTCAAACAAGGGTTTATTTTCATTGGAGTTGCAAATTTAAACCCCGTTTGACCTACATTTTCATTTTCATTATTCTACTCATTTTCTACCACACATTTTTTAATAAAATAATATTTTTCATCACATCAATAACTTTTTCTTCTTTTTCAACCACACATTTTCCATTATATTACTATTTCAAAATTTATTTTTCCCAAATAATTTCTATCAAACATACTCTTACTCTGAATGATGCTAATGTAAAATTAAATAATAGATAAAATCATTACCTCCAATAATAAAGATGTACACCAACCAAACTTACCAGTCACCCCACGGCAACTCATACCTTTCTTTGACAATTAAAATTGTCTTTTAACCTATCTCCTCTCTCTGGTTCTGTCACTGAAGATAATCAAACTCTGTAGCCTGTCCTGTTCTTGTAAGTGAACTTCTTGCACTGTCTCTTTAGTCTCCTAGATTACTTGAACTTCATTTTCCGTTGCTTATCGCTCATTAGATGCCCATTTTATTTTCAAGAAAGTGCAACATTTTCTTGACGGGTAGAATCCCATTGTAATTTTTTGCAAGTTTCTTTCTTTATTTAGTCCTAATTTTTTTTTTTGCTTAATTAACTGTTAAAGATTCAATCTTTGTTATTCTGTTTTTTTTTTCATTATTTGTATGAAATTATATGGGATCATTTTTTTTTTTTTTGTTTTACTTTTGCAGCGAGTATATTTTATAGATTTATTGTTTCACAAGTCATAAAATATGAATTAATATGGGTGATATGAAATGTAATCATTTTTACCTGAAGACAATCATTGGCTTATCTAATCTATTCCTGTTTTCCATTTTTGTTTGCTACTTTCAGTGAATATTCTTCTGTTGGCTGATTGTAGTTTTGCTTGTAAAATCTTGGGAATCTTGGGCTAAAGTGATTACTATTCTGATGGCAAAAGAGGTTATAACCTCAAATGAACAGGTAATTTTCAGTCTAAATTTCCGTGTCTCAGAATGTAGGAGGAAACAAATTGGTAACTCTCCATATCTTTTTCATGCTGTTGCATTTTCTTTCTGTAAGTACCAATTGAATGATGCCTCTTATATCGTTCCTTTAGGTTGTTCTTGGTGAGGAAATTGGCCATGTGAGATTGATCACCTTGAACCAGCCCCGGCGATTGAATGTTATTTCATCTAAAGTGGTACGTTGAAGGAATAGACTCCAAATTCCGTTATTGTTTTCGTTTCTATGATGAAGGGACATCTCAGACTCTCAGTATTCTTTGACTAGGTTGCTTTGCTAGCAGAGTACCTGGAAAAATGGGAAAAAGATGATGATGCAGAGCTCATACTGATCAAGGTATAATTCGAAGCTATTACTCATATTATGAAATTTGATGATCAATTAGTAGCATTTTTGCTTTTATGTCTACAATTTCCTCAGAAGTTTAAATGTAAGTTGCTCATGTTCTCTTAGGGAGCTGGACGTGCTTTTTCTGCTGGTGGGGATTTGAAAATGTTCTATGATGGAAGGACGTCGAGTAAGTAACTTAAAGAGTACAAGAACTTGATCTGTTTAGCACTGCAAAAGTTCCCTTAGCAATCTATTATTTTATTTCTCAGAGGATTCATGTCTTGAAGTGGTTTATAGAATGTATTGGCTTTGTTACCACATCCATACATATCAGAAAACACAGGTATGGTCATAACATACATCAGTGACTTGCAATCTTTACACAAAGGGAATAAGATATTCCTGAAAATTTGCGTAGTGCTTGCTGAGATCTACTATCTGTAATGACCTTGTCAGGTTGCTCTAGTTCATGGAATTTCTATGGGTGGAGGTGCATCCTTGATGGTTCCATTGAAGTTCTCTGTTGTCACTGAAAATACTGTTAGTTCTGATTCTTCTTGCTTTGATTTGGATTTTGATCTTTTGGGTCTAAAAGGCTATAGTCTAGTCTGCAATCAATCTACTATGCCTTCTGAGATGCATCTCATCAATATTTTATGCTAGGTTTTTGCGACTCCTGAAGCAAGTATAGGCTTTCATACTGACTGTGGCTTTTCATACATTCTCTCCCGCCTCCCTGGGCATCTAGGTAATATCAAGAAAAAATTCTTTTTCCTCTCTTTATTCTCCATGAAGATGCCTTCTTTCTCACATGCTATCATAGAGTAACCAAAAACTGGCTTGTGCATTACACATGTATGCAGGGGAATATTTGGCCTTAACTGGGGCAAGGCTGAGTGGTAAAGAATTAGTTGCAGCAGGACTTGCTACTCATTTTGTCTCTTCTGAGGTAATATGATGGTATCTTAGATGCTGATGACTACTTCCAAGGAAAATCATGCACATGCATTTGCACAGTCACGTTTTTGGGGGTTCAAAATCTGAATTTGTACCCTCAATTACCTGTGTTATATGTTTTAAATTTCTTTTTTTTTTGGATATAAATTCATTGCCATGCTATGAGTTAAACAGTTTCTTCTTATTGAATTCATTGCATATGTTATGAGAGTTGAAATCAGTACCACAAGATATAATGAAAAACAAGGGTTAAATCTTGTCCTGAATTTCTAGGATCAATCCACCATATATTGTGTGTATCAGATTATAAAGATTTGTGCGGAGAACAGAAGTGCAGTTTCTTTCACTAGGCATCTACAAGCAGTCGCCAATAATTTGCTTCATCATGTCCCCGCTCTATCACTCTGTATTTTGTCTGTTACAGTGGCTTATATCATCTCATTCCCTATTATACACTCTGAACTAGTTTTAAGTAAGATTTTTTTTTCTTTCCTGCTATTGATAGCGAACAAATAGTTGCCAGTTTTGCTTATCTTTATAATTTTCATTTAATCAACATCTAAAGCCTAGCACATTTCTAATGGACCTTGAAACATGTCGACCACATGAAATTTAGAGACTTTTGGATATTATTTTTCATTAACGTGTGGCTTATTAATCTCATATATGACATTTTTTATGCACTAGAAATTACCGGAGCTAGAGAAGCGCTTGATAAGCTTGAATAGTGGTGAAGAGAATGCCGTCAAATCTGTCATCGAGGAATTCTCTGTAAATATTCAGATCGACGAAGGAAGTGTCCTAAACAAGTAATGTGTAATTTTATGAATGTACATTTCCTATTTTCAAAAGTTAACAGGATTTACATGTTTAAGTTTCACGCAGGAGGGCAACAATGGACGAGTGTTTTTCCAAGGAGACTGTGGAGGATATCATATCATCACTTGTGAGTCATTTCTATTGTAAGGAATAGTCTAATGGCGCTTTATTTGTCCTACGAGATTCACAGATTGATGTGTATTTTATTCAGGAAGCTGAGGCAACCCAAGAAGGAAATGATTGGATGACTGCAATCCTTCAAGGCCTAAAGAGATCATCACCAACTGCGTTAAAGATAACATTTCAGTCGGTAATGATTTTTCTAATTCCATTCTTAGCTGCAGCAGAAGTAATATGTACTTCGTATATTTTAAAAAATACTCACGATGTATTGTAGTATCCAATCAATTTTATTCAAGCTGAAGAAATTAGGGTTTTTTTTTTTAAAATTTAATTAACACCATTACAGATCCAAGGATTATATATTGGGGAACAAAAGCAACATCCTGTTTCTTTTTCCCTTAGTTATTATTGATTTTAAACAAAAATAGCATAGGCGAGGATTTTAAGATGGGAGTGTGACTAATATTAAAATATATTAACGAAGAAACGAGGGAAAATGAGTAGCATCAATTGAAGATTGATTAAGGGAAAGGCAGTTTAGGCGGTTCATGCTTGTCTTGCTTAAAGCTATAGAGATTACCTTTCACTAAGAGCAATGTGATATCAGTAGAATAAGCTATCCAAAATTAAACATGATCTGGTATGGTTGCAAAAATTATTGATTTCATTAGCTCTTTTGGTAGATGTAGTGGTTGATCAAACAAGTTACAGAAAAGGATTTATGTAGCCTATCTATTTCTCTTAAGAAACAAGGCTTAGTGTTTTTGTTGTTGTTGTATTACATATAATAATTAGGTTGGATTATTGATTGCTATTAAACTATTTCTTCTCGTTCTATGTTAATTTCTAGGCCGCCTACTAGTCATTGTCTTTAGAATGTAAAATTTTTCCCTGACTCTTGTCCCCATTGTTGTTTTTTAAATACTTCCAGATTCGTGAAGCGAGGAAACAAACACTGTCGGAATGCCTAAAGAAAGAATTTAGGCTCACAATGAATATTCTTCGGACCGTAATATCTGGTGATGTCTATGAGGTAATATAGAAAACAAATTTACTTTCATTCCAATAATCCAATTGGAATGCACAATTCAATTTCACGGTGTCCTATTCTATCTCTAAATAGGCCTTTTCATCTTTCCTTAGGGGATCAGAGCTGTCACAATTGACAAGGATAACTCTCCCAAAGTACTCTCTCTCTCTCTCTCTGACATGTTTGCATGTCCTTGTCCAAATTGGAGTGTTTCTTGTCTGAAACTAGGCTTAGTTAATTTGCGGGGCTGATGAAAATCGCAAGAAAAGCGTGTAGCTTTTCTGCCTTTTTGTTTGTCTTGAGGAGTTTGTGCTGTTAACTTGTTAAAATTGAAACTAGACATTCCTATGTTCCACCATGTAAGGAATTTTCCCAAAAAGGTTGAGATTAAAAAAAAAAAACCGAAAAGAGCTATGATGCACACATGAATCAAATCCACTGTTGTATCAACAGACTAATTCAATTTCCTTATGATAATCACCTTATTCTCTTTCTCCTCCCTTTCCTTCAACTTTACTACAGTGGGAACCCTCTACTCTGGAGAAAGTGGAAGCCGAGAAATTGAACCTCGTATTCCAGCCATTCGAAGAGGATTGGGAGCTCAAGATTCCTATAAGAGAAAATTCTAGGTTAGTATGCCTCCCTTCGAGGTGTATGCTTGTAATTTTTCCATGGTCTTCTCGCCTTCAAATATAATTTACTGCAAGGTAACTGATATTTCATTCTTCCAATCATGTTGAATTGCAGGTGGGAAGGAAAATATGAAGATTCGCCTTATGCACCTTCAAAGTGAGCCCAGAATCATATAGTTTGTTGGAAGCTGCTACTTTCTTTGTTCTTCCATGTAATTCTCTGGGCTGATTATATATTAAGGTTTATGGTACTGACATTATGCAGGAATAAGCATACTATTATGAGTTAATAAAATGATTACTTTTCCACTGGAAAATAATAATTTTATAATTTTGATGAGAAATGTTATGTGTTTGATGAGACAATTATAATTTTGAGAAGAGTAATGTTTGGGAAAATGTATTTAGAAAGATTGTGACATTTCAACAGACAAATAAATCAAAGACTTAAATTATTTTTATTTTTTTATCAAATTCTTAATTTTAATTTTGTTAGTGGAAGAGTAGGTAAACAAGAAGTTGGGTTTCATTCTATCTTGATAAGCGAAATGCTCAATCGCCAATTGTACATTCATTAGTAGGGACAAATAGCGATTTAAAGACAGTGAAATTGTAATGTCTTTTTACTCGTATTTATCTTTTATTTGTGAATTCAACAAATTTAAAAAAAAAACGCAATAGTTCACACTTTTCGAAACACTTCAACAAATAGAATTGATCCAACAATCTAAATTGAATACCACATTGCTTCAAAAGATTATCATCATTTTTCTTGAAAAAATTTGAGAATATTTATTTTCAGAACCGTGCAAGAGAAAATGAATTACGAGCTTTTTGCAATATATAATTATCAATCAAGCTGTTGGATCCAAGTAATCATCATGACAAATGGGACTCAACTACAGTGTTTGATGGTGGAGGAGGCCATTTATAGCTCTTATTCAATCATCTCTACATTTTTCGAGGTAAAATTTGAACTCAAGATCTTTACACGCTGTCATACATATTGAACCGTTAGATTTAAAGTTTATGCAAATGAAAATAAAGACAAGTACATTTATTAAAATTATATTTTCGACGTATACTTTGTTCGAAACCAAAGGTAAAAGAAATTAAGAATGAATTTTAGCACTCAAAAAGCTAAATCCAATACTTTGATTTTTAAAACAATGAAAACAATTTATTCAATCACTAAATCCTAAATCAACGAGTGCACGATCTCCAAGATCCATCAAGTCAACATACGTAAAAAGGCATGCTTTGTGAGAGCATGAACAATACTATTGGCTTCACGTCTTGCAAAGCAACTAAAGGAGGAAAAGAAAATAACGAATCGAAAACGGTACATTTTTAGAAAATAAAGTATTTTTTGGTCCATGCTTTATAGTGGTCTAACAGTTTGAGAAGACAATGTTAAACTCCAATAGACCACCATGAATTACTTTAGAATTTGTCCATTTCTCCATTACACTCTGTCTATCCTTGTAAACTGAAATTCTTCATGCTCTCCATCAAAACCAAAAGCCTGTCAATGGACCCCACCCCGACCCCACTCTGTTGAAACCAAAAATGAATGAAATATTAATAAAATAATTATACTTTGGCTTTATAAAAAATAAGATGCTGCTTAGGAAAAAAAAGTAGAAATGCAACTTTTCTTTTAAGCAAGTTATGATGAATATCAGTTGGATCAAATTAGGATTAAAAGATAAGAGAGAGAGGATTTCTGTGGAAAGAAACAATGTGTTGAGCCAACTTACATTTCTATTTAAGTCAATAGAACAGAGCAAAATAAGTACTGCTGCAGCTAATTCTTCTTGCTCTTATTTGTGCTAGAGGAGGGAGAAAGGTATCAAGATTGAAACATACAATCGATGAAGAGACTGGTGGGTTTTGCCATGCCAGCAGGTTTTGTTGTCCTTAATCTTCTGCCTTTAGTCGGGTCATCTCAAGATCATGGAAAAACCGATACTATCCACCCAAGATACACACACAAGAATCATGAGGTAATTCACTTATATGGCAGCATTTGTTAAACACAAGGTATATAGTATTGGACAACACTGCACAGGATAACCAAGAAGATTTTGAGTTCTTGATCTTGTCTAGTATTATCCAGTCTGACATACTAAACATGTAAAAAATATATAAATCCCTATGCTATGATGCATAAATCTAGCCATGCCTTCGATGTTTTAATGCCAGATCTTGATGAATTGATCGACTGATTGTCTTAAATTTCAGATAACTTTGGAATTGTTATTTGAGATTAAACTCCATGGATTCCTCCTCTGGGCTTCTGTTGGTTTCTTAATGCCAGTTGGTATACTTCTAATGAGGATGTCAAACGGAGAGGATTCTAGAAGGAAAAGAATCATATTCTACATTCATGCTATTATACAGGCAAGTTCTTCAACTAACACCTCATTTCAATAAAAATTGCTTCCTTAAATTTCTGATTATGTTCTGTATCTTTGCATGATGAACAGTCACTACAGTGTCACGAAGATTTCATTTCAGCCTGGAACTTAGTTTATTATATGAATATTATATTGATGTTAGGTACAATCACATGAAAAGTTATTGATGACTAATTAGCTATCATTACCCAAGCAATGTATAAGAATGATTATTATCATCATGTAATGCCTCTTCTTTTCTTTTAGATCGTGTTTGGGTTTGCAGTAGGCATCAACACTACACAAGACTGTATACGAGATTTTAACTTCTTTTTCTTCATTAATCTTATCCAGTACTATGTTGTTAACACCTATTATCTATTCGCTATGACCTTCTGCAGTCTCTTTCAGTCTTCCTTGCAACAGCAGGTGCAGTACTGTCTATAAAATGCTTCGACAACTCTTTCAACAATTATCACCAGAGGATAGGCTTATCCCTATATGGTGTCATATGGTTACAAGCATCGATTGGCATCTTACGACCAACAGGTAAAGGATTCATTTCTTCATCAAAAACTAACATATGATCGAACTAAAGAGGGGAGAAATTTATTTATTTAAATTTCGTCTTCAATATTGCCTGTTCTTTGTTTGTAGGGGAAGAAAGGGGAGAAGTATTTGGTTTGTCTTTCACTGGCTACTGGGGATTACTGTTTCTATATTGGGAGTAGTCAATGTGTACACAGGTTTACAATCCTATCATAGAAAAACATCAAAAAGTGTAAGGGTTTGGACCATAGTATTCACTGCTCAGATCTCTCTTATAATTTTTTTTTATCTTCTCCAAGAGAAATGGCACTACATAAAGAAGCAAGGAGTCGGTTTATGCAATGAAGCAGTGCAACCTACTGATCAAGAAATGTCTCCAAGATTCAACCTGAAGGAAACTTCACCTCAGGCCTGTTGAGAATCCAGATGCTGCTGACTTTTTCCCATATCCACATTGATTTGTGCTTTCGCACCTAAATGCCAGAAATTTAGTGTACTTCAATTAATATCAGCTCCGGGTTTTCTTTTCTTCTTCATATATATATATATATATATATATATTTTTTTTTTTTTTCTTTTTTTTTCTTTTGGCTATGATCAAGTATTCAATGGTATGGAGGCTCCAATCTCCTCATTCAATTAGTAAGGAATAAAGAATAAGGAACCCCCCTTAGCTCTGCCAAAAATCTAGAATTAGATATACTGCTCCAATCTTAAGATTAGAAAGGAAGAGATTGATATAAATTTATAATAAACAATAAGGTCAATCGGCTACAAGATTCTATATATGTACATATACATACAAAAATATATAGTGAATATGACCATAGTGTTATAATGCAGGTAATCACATAATTGAGCAAAAAAGGGACGATTTAGCCATAAACTGTTCTGCAACATCTTGAAATTCTCTCATCTTTATAGCATAAAAGATGAAAAATTAAAAAATGAAACGTTAAGAAAATTTAGTGATATCAAACTATTAATGGTCCCAAAATTTTTGGCCACATGCATATGTCATAACGGATCTATATATGGACCAAAAATGCGCCCTTTGAATGTTAAGACTAATCTGATTATATCAATACAAGGAGCTGTGATTTCTCTACAATATGTACAGAGTTCATCTCATGGAAATAGCTGCACATAACCAGTTGCAATAGCGACTCCTAAAATGATAAGAGGAGGAAAAAGGACAAATGCTCCTATAGTGGCAAAGAAAACTGAATCATTCCTTCGAGACACATCATCCAAGTAAGCCTGTCTTTTGATATTTCTCCTCTGCGAAATAGTTAAGAATTTAGCACTAAACTTCTTCAGATTTTTACCCAGTGGAATGCTGAAATCACCATCACGATCTCCAACCAATTTGACAAGTTGATCACGTATAGTCAACCTATCTGAGGTACCATCACTCTCATAACCTGTTAAGTAACAACCAAAATTATCTATTGAAGGTCATGTTTAATAGAATTAGAATATCTTCCTCAGGGGAAGAGGGAAAAGAAAAGGGAAACCTAAAGTTGATATGCTATATCAAAACTGGGCAATACCATTAACAGATGAGGCACCAGAAGTGAGTTGCTCCAACAGATCCAGTTGCACCCGAGCAGAAGATGATGATCCTTAAGTTGAAAGGATATTAGAAAGACATTACTCAGAGAAATCAAATTAAGGCTCTATAAGAAAAGGGATGGAATATAGGAGATCATAAGAAGAACTGATGATACTGCTTTTATTGGTTTGATTTGTTCTCAAAGGAAGCATGTGGATATAAATTGAAACAGCAATCTATGATATTTGTGTGTTTCACCTCAATTTAACATTTAGATGTATACAAACAGAATTTATATCCTCTATCTTTAAAGTGATAATCATACGTCATTGTCCAAATTTACTTCTATCTCCCTTTTTCTTGGTTACTGTTTTTAACTGCGTAACAAGGAATGTCATTTGGAATGACTCATATCCCACATATCATTTAAAATTTAGATGTGCGATTGTGTGGAGCCTAGTTATACTATCCACTTAAAGAGATATATTAGGCAATTATCTCTCAGTATTAGGTTTCCCAAGCTTCCTACTCTACATAAAAGAATCTGGGAAGGGTGTTTGTGTTTTTCTTAGCTTGTGAGAAAAGATAGAGACTCAGAGAGTTGGGAGATCTCTATTGTTTACTCCTTTTGGTTATGGTGTAAATTCCATAGGACAAGCCACTTTAAACCTCTGTGTTTCTGTCATTCATTATTTCTCAATAGATTGGAATTAGGGCTTAATCCTAACATTAGGATGGAGCCCTTTATTAACACTATGCCATCTGAAATGTATCGTATTGATGCAATCCTTCTATCTTCATCATTTCTTGCAATAGATCTCCTATAATAGCCCCGTCTAAAAGTTTAAGATCTATGATATAGGTTAACTTTCAACATCCTGCTTTCTCTGCAAGTTGAAATCTTAGCATGAAAAACTATCATATTCTACTGAGATATCAAGGAATTTATTCGATTCTCAACACAGTTACGGCATGATAATTAAGATTATGAAGTGATATATTTTGGGCAGCATAATTTCTGTTTGATTTAACGTGACTGTGAATCCTAGAAAACCCTCACAGCTATTTATCAAGATTCAAGCGCATATAACAACAGTATAAAATCATTAAAATAAAAATAAAAATAAAAAAATCTAAACGAAAACAATTCGAGTTTCTTAAAGTCATTATTCATTCAAACTATTTTTTTTCTGGGTTTTCTTTCCAAAACAAAACAGGAAAAATAAAATAAAATTTAAGAATACCAAGAAATGGCAAAATACCAGAATAAGCAGAGGATTCTTCCTCTGTGACTCTACTCCCAGCTCCTTCAGACAAAGCAGCTGCTTTCAAAGAAGATGAAGATGGAGTAAAAGTTTCATAGAACTTGAAGGGATGTTTTTTATTTCGAAGTTTCAGTGGATAGGCTTTTGGGTGTAGCGAAGCAGTACCAAAATTCAGGGCCATGGACAATTTTTATGTTCTTGAATTTTTCTAGTTCTATAGTTGGAAGCTTTTGTGTTTCCATTTAACTTGCTAATAATTCGATAAACGGCCACCTCAATATCCAAGTTCAAGAAATTAGATCCTCCACATATATTTCTTGTGGGTCCAGTATCATCCTGGTGCAGCCACGAGGGCAAATCACTTTATTAGAAAATGGTTCTCAACCTTTGCTAAATATGTAAAATAGCCCAGATTTATCAAAATTAAACCAACAACGTACGGCTAATTTTGGAGAACGGAGACATCTGATTCAAAATATGACCGTTAGAGTTGCTCTCCATTTAAAGAAAACAAAAGGCAGATGTTTTCAAAAAAAGTCAGATATTATCATTAAATTCTAATAAATTCTTAGAATCCGTTGGCATAATCTGAATTCAGCCTCCCCCATTTTCCATTCATTTCAAGACTTCCTTCTTTCTCTCTCTTTCTTTCCTTTTGCAGTTTGGAGTTGAGGGTTGTCTGTGTAAAGAGAGAAATGGGAAAGAGAGGCGCAGAGGAGTTGAATAATGAAGTTTTGCTGGCGGTGGAAATCAAAGAAGAAGAAGATCAAAACCAAAACCAAAATCTAAAGGAAAAAACAGAGTTGGAGTCTGAAGATCATCATCATCCTTATGCATTCCATGTATCTGGACCTCGAAATGTTTCTTCTCCTAATTGGAAAGACCTCATCAACTCCAGTTGGTTAGTGCCCATCACCCCCATTTTTCTCATTTTATTCTCTAATGTGTCTATGTTTGTATTATATATATGCGCAACTTATGCGATTATTTCCTTTATCATTATATATTTCTACTAATTCTTGATTTTATCTCTATTTAAGATGAGGGTTTTCGTTGAATTTATGTAAATGACCAAGATCTTTTTGTGTGTTTAGTTTTAATCCCACCTTAGAATCGAATGGTAGGATTTTTGTTCTAGTTACTGAGATACATTTAGTGTTCATCATTTAAATTTGATTATAGTTGATAATCTGCAAAAGAATGATCGCGATGTGCGTAATCAACTAGGAATTGACAGATGTATATTATCGGTGGAATTCTGAAGATATGATCAATCACATCGGAGATAAGTTTTGAAATTGGCTAATATACAAACTTATATTGCTGTACACGGTTGCTGTTTGCTTGGAACATTTTCGTATTTATTCGAAACAAATCCTGATGGTATTATTTTTCTATGAAACTGAACATCTCAAGTACAATCAGAAAACTGTTTCTTTACGTGTTGCCAAATGTCATGTTTTCTCAAGTTAAATTTATGCATCTCCTGTATAATTTTTGTTAAAGAACTGCTCTTTGCATTTGCAAATATTAAATGTACAATTTATAAATTATAGCTTGATGTTTTGTAGTTTTTATTGGATTTGATTTTTTTTATTTCAAGTGTGCAAAAATACAGACAAGAATTGAGTAAATTGCATTTACAGGAAGGATGGAAATTATAAAAGGACAGTAATTGCATGTTTTATACAAGCAGTTTACTTGCTCGAACTTGACAGACAAGAAAACAGAAGAGGAGACGAAAATACTCTTGCTCCTAAATGGTGGATACCCTTCAAGTACAAGCTCTCTGAAACCCTTATTGATGAAAGAGATGGATCAATATTCGGGGCAATACTTGAATGGGATCGGGTTGCAGCTTTGGCCGACTTTGTACTGCTTCGACCTAATGGCGCTCCAAGAGCTGTTTTAGCACTTCGAGGGACACTTCTTAAAGGCCCCACAATTAGACGTGATATTGAGGATGATCTCCGTTTCCTAGCTTGGGAAAGTTTGAAGGGATCAGTCAGATTTAGTTGCGCTTTCAAGGCATTGAAACTGATTGCAGACAAGTACGGTAGCAGCAATGTATGTATTGCTGGACATTCTTTAGGGGCTGGTTTTGCTCTCCAAGTTGGAAAAGCATTAGCCCGACAAGGAATATATGTGGAGGCACATTTGTTCAATCCGCCCTCTGTTTCATTAGCCATGAGTTTAAGAAACATCGGGGAAAAAGCTGAGGTCGTTTGGAAGAGGTTCAAGTCAATGCTTCCTTCAAGAATTGAAACTCAGTCAACCAGTGACAATGGGATGATGAAATCTATTACACTAGGATCAAAACAATGGATACCTCATTTGTACGTAAATAATAGCGACTATATTTGTTGTGACTATACTAACTCGGAAGAATCAGAAGGCAGCAGTGCTGCTGATAAGGAAAATGTAAAACCGACAAATATACAGTTTGGTGCAAAGCTTTTTGTGTCATCGAAAGAAAAGCAGAAGTTTGTCGAGGCACATGGTTTGGAGCAATGGTGGTCAGACGATTTGGAGTTGCGAATGGCTTTCAGTAATAGCAAGTTGATCAGCAGGCAACTTAAATCCTTGTATAGTCTACCAACTCAACAAGAAAAAGAAAATAAGGGTCAATAACAAGATGTAATTCAGTTTTCGCGTGTTTGTCTCTAACTTCCTGAAAGTATTTGCATAATTGCATCCCTTCATGAGAAGCCCTGCCAATCTTTTTTGTCTATGTTGTGTGTTTCTGGAAATGGGAGGGGAAAAAAAGAGTCCTTTGTTGCTTTCTGTTAATAATATCACAAGAAATATTGATGAAAAAACGAAACAAACTTTGATAATGAATTTCTTATTTTAAATTAGAATACCTCAAACGGTTTTCTATTACGATTATAATTTTTTGATTTCATCATTGGATTGTAGAGGAGTACGTTAAACCTTCAATAGGATCATCATTCGTAAGCATACAAAAATAAGATAAAAGGAAAATACACTTATTTAAACAATGATTTTGCACTAACGATTGGAGCATCGGGGAGTGGTTGGTTGGGCTTCATGGATCAGTATTATGCACTTGGCACACACCTACACACTCAACCATGCCTCATGTTGACCTCGAAAAATGGACCTCCGAGCCATCAACAGATAATTCTTCAAGTCACTCCTTCCTGCGCTCAATAACAAGCCGTTAGTCACTCGTGGCCCTTTTTCCCGGAGAGGGTGGTGGCGACCGCGAGCACTCCGACGGTCAAGTCAGTTTTCAGTATAAAGGTTTTAGGTCGCCGGTGGGCATGTGATCACCGGAGACGTGAAGAGATTATGAAATAAGTTAAGTGTCTGAAAAAAGGGAGAAACTTATGCTATTTTGGTTGGTAAAAAAGTCAATCCTTCTTCTGGGACAAGGGGAAGGTATTTATACTAAGGGTGGGAGGAGGAGAACCGTTGGATGAGGAAATACGTGGCCTCGGATCCTTCCACCTTGTTCCATCCTAGACGTCAATCTGTCCATCAATAGGTTGGCGGATCTTTATTATTCTGACTTATGCGGCTTACGGCTGATTTGACCGTTTGAGCCTTGCCACACGTCCCATCAGTCAATCAAATATTCAATGTTGGAGGCTTGCATAAAAGGACTTCGACTAGAGGGAGGTGGGGCAGTTCGGAGAAGCGTCGTTTGCGGAGTACGGGCCTTTGCATCCGTAAGAGGTGGGATGAGTTCAGTTCTGACTGTTGAGACACTTCAGTTCGGTCTCCCACATCAAATCAGTTCGCCCATGCGTGGGACTTCTTCTGCTTGACACGTGTCGGGTCCTCTTGGACCCGTAACAATAGTCCCTCAAGTCCATGTATGGATTATTTATATAATGCGTGGACTTTGGAGTTGATATGCTTACAGGGGTGTCTGAAGGATGTGTGATTCTTTGGCCGTGTGAGGCGAGTATCGTGACGTCGAACGGCGGGGCTGTCCACCCTCGCAACTACAATTCCTCAAGCAGTATCGTGCGTTAACTGGAGGCTTATGACGTGGGGAGTTCCGAGAGCTGGCGACTTCGATTATAAACTTTCTGGAGCAATTGTAGGGGGAACCCTTAGGACTGCTGAAACCTTGGAATCCGGGTTGGACGAAGTGATTGTGGTTGACAGTTCTTAGGAGAACTGTTGCAACTATGCAATCCGAGTTGGACGAGGTGATTGCGGTTGGCAGCTCTTAGGAGGACTGTTGCAACTGTGCAATCCGAGTTGGACGAGGTGATTGCAGTTGGCACCTCTTAGGAGAACTGTTGCAGCTATGCAATCACCTCGTCCAACTCGGATTGCACAGTTGCAACAGTCCTCCTAAGAGCTGCCAACTGCAATCACTTCGCCCAACTCGGATTGCATAGCTGCAACAGTTCTCCTAAGAGCTGCCAACTGCAATCACCTCGTCCAACTCGGATTGCATAGCTGCAACAGTTCTCCTAAGAGGTGCCAACTGCAATCACCTCGTCCAACTCGGATTGCACAGTTGCAACAGTCCTCCTAAGAGCTGCCAACCGCAATCACCTCGTCCAACTCGGATTGCATAGTTGCAACAGTTCTCCTAAGAACTGTCAACCACAATCACTTCGTCCAACCCGGATTCCAAGGTTTCAGCAGTCCTAAGGGTTCCCCCTACAATTGCTCCAGAAAGTTTATAATCGAAGTCGCCAGCTCTCGGAACTCCCCACGTCATAAGCCTCCAGTTAACGCACGATACTGCTTGAGGAATTGTAGTTGCGAGGGTGGACAGCCCCGCCGTTCGACGTCACGATACTCGCCTCACACGGCCAAAGAATCACACATCCTTCAGACACCCCTGTAAGCATATCAACTCCAAAGTCCACGCATTATATAAATAATCCATACATGGACTTGAGGGACTATTGTTACGGGTCCAAGAGGACCCGACACGTGTCAAGCAGAAGAAGCCCCACGCATGGGCGAACTGATTTGATGTGGGAGACCGAACTGAAGTGTCTCAACAGTCAGAACTGAACTCATCCCACCTCTTACGGATGCAAAGGCCCGTACTCCGCAAACGACGCTTCTCCGAACTGCCCCACCTCCCTCTAGTCGAAGTCCTTTTATGCAAGCCTCCAACATTGAATATTTGATTGACTGATGGGACGTGTGGCAAGGCTCAAACGGTCAAATCAGCCGTAAGCCGCATAAGTCAGAATAATAAAGATCCGCCAACCTATTGATGGACAGATTGACGTCTAGGATGGAACAAGGTGGAAGGATCCGAGGCCACGTGTTTCCTCATCCAACGGTTCTCCTCCTCCCACCCTTAGTATAAATACCTTCCCCTTGTCCCAGAAGAAGGATTGGCTTTTTTACCAACCAAAATAGCATAAGTTTCTCCCTTTTTTCAGACACTTAACTTATTTCATAATCTCTTCACGTCTCCGGTGATCACATGCCCACCGGCGACCTAAAACCTTTATACTGAAAACTGACTTGACCGTCGGAGTGCTCGCGGCCGCCACCACCCTCTCCGGGAAAAAGGGCCACGAGTGACTAACGGCTTGTTATTGAGCGCAGGAAGGAGTGACTTGAAGAATTATCTGTTGATGGCTCGGAGGTCCATTTTTCGAGGTCAACACCTCATATAAAATATGTACATAAATAGTTCAATATAATTTGCAGGCACACAATGTACATTCCCTATGATTATTTATACACGGCAGTAATAGACTTATATCCATGTAACAATGCACAACATAGACCTTGGCTAATGATTCTTGAATCAAATGTTTACATAAATTCATATAAAATCATATGAAGCCAGAGAAATTATAATCACAAGCACAAGCCTCTGGCCGAATCATGGCATAGCATGCATCATAATTATGAGAAACTGGATCCACCTCCAATAACAGTGACTCTATATCCAATGTATTCTCCATCACACAATCCAACGTTTCTGTCATTCGTAAATCTGGGGAGCTTTCTAATGGAGTACTAAAACACGATGAATCGATTGACAAATCCCAACTGTTTTCTTGATATGCATGATCTTGAATGATATCTGCACGTTGTGATATAGGAGGAGATGGAGAGCAGAGGAGTAGTGTAGAATTTTCATTACCAGTCAGTTGTTGAACAAGAGTCTTGAAATTTGAGCAGTCTGTAATATAAACTTTGGGCCGCAAAATCTTTAATAAAGTACTGGTAATTTGTTTCTTGTTCTTCTTCTTAGGTAATTTATTGGGAACTTGAGTGGACTTAGGTTTCTTCCTCATGTTGTCTGGAAAAATGGATAGGGACTTCAGTTTAACCTCGAATTTGTCGAACCCCACCTCCTTCGGAGAATACTAGAAGAATTATATTGAGAAGGATTTGAAAGTTTCGGAGGTTGAAAATGGAGGTGGGGAATGGAAATATTTAACTTGAGGATCACGAGACAGAAATGTGCTGAAAATGATGTTTATTCTACGTGTAAATAGCACCCCCCCCCCCCCCCCCCCCCCCCCCCCCACCCGCCCGAAGAAAAAAAAAAAACCCACCCAGCCAACCAACAAAAACCTCTCTCTCTCACGTGTGCACGATAGAAGAGTAGAAGTCTGAAAAATATCAGCTAGATGCCAAGATTTGAAATCACACGGATGTTGGCTTCTTTTCATATTTTTTGAGTTTATGTCAGTTCATGAAGTTGAGCGTAGGAGAAAATGACATGGGGTCGAATAATTAAAAATTATTATACAAGACTAGACTAACAGCGAAGGCACGCAACTAACTATTCTCTGATTCGTCTTCTTCCCATAGAGGCAGAGAAAGCACAAAAGAATTTTAAGATAAGAGAACAAAAGGTTTCAGAAATATGCATGGCAAGATTGACCAATTCTTTAATCTTAGGTAGCCATCAAGGAGTTATTCTCTCGTTATCTTTCAGTCAGGTTTCTACAAGTTTCAAACAGAAATACAAAACTAGGAGCCCAACAAGAAACAGATAAAGAAAATCATACAAGTTCAAATTGATCAGTATCATGGTTCATTTCTTGTCCAATAAATGCATGCAACTGCTATATAGATCATTTGCCATTTGTATATGTACAACATATCAAATACTGGATTGCCATTGCAATGCGCCAATGACATAGAAAACAATATTCTGACCCTAGGTTTGCGAAAATAATAGGCTCTTAAGATACGTGATTGAATAATAAATGGATTTTGAAGAAAACTTAAAACTATCTACCACATCAATTTGTTCGATCGATTTAAGGACAATGATGTTACAAATGAAAGAATTAAGAACGTGATTCCCAAAACAAAATCGTGCAATAATATGAGATACAGAAGGAGAAAGATAGAAATCGGATGATTGTGTGTACCACCATCACTTACAGTGACATTTTGAAGGCAAATCTGGAGGAGGAGAAGATATATGGACAGATTGTTAGGTTTGAACTAAATGTCAATTGACAAAGGTTATGATTCACTCCCTGTTAAAGATGACCCCAGTTTCAGCATCAGAGAGTAAACAGGGCTGAACTCCTTGTCTCCTCTGGCCCTTACCTTTGCAGAATAATCATCCAAAGTTGACTTGATGCCTTTCCAAATTTGATCTTCCCCTTGAGAATCCATCCACAGTGAGTATTGGACAGGTGTAAGCTTGTTCCTTTGCAGTGGTGACTGCAAATCTTCGGGGCCCCGTGAATAGAGATGATGAAGTATGACACTTGGTGGAAGATCTTGAAGAAGTGGTGAGTCTCCCATTTGAGATGTTTCCAAGAAAATAACAGGTCGAAATGCTCGAAGGGCCCGATATGGTGCTCCAAGTTGTTCTACAGGAAACAAGTTTTGGCCTACTGCCAATTCAAGTTCAGCCAGGTCCCTAGCCATTCTCAGCTTCCCTGATTCTGATAAAGGTCTAACGAGTGAAGCGTGCCTAATAAAAAATATTAAAACCCGAGATGCCATGCTCCTTACAAGCCTTGTGCATATAGTTTCTGCTCCAGCGGATATAGCGCCAGAAGAAGGCAAAAGCCTGGACAGAAATTCAGTCCGAAAATGAAGAATGCTCTTCTGCAATTCTTCCATGTAAGGTGATGCGTTGTTGTCAATGTCAATAGCAGCATCCATGCTGAGAGTACCAAAATTCTGATCATGTATTTGCAAGATGCAGGACTCAAGATGATCAAGCATCGCTTGAAATAAGGGTGTCACAGAATCACAGGCAACACCATATATGGTACCAAGAGCAGGGGATAGAATATCTGAAGCAACAGTCGGCAGACTTAAAATCATTGATGTTACACGTGCATGGATCTCTTGCAGATGCTGACTTAATGTAAAGTTCTTGATCTGTGAGGGAGTAGCAGGACCATTTATTTGGCGTGCTTCAGGGCCAGTCGATATCTGCCATTAAAAAAAAATAGTAATTGTCCGATTGAATAGAGAGTAGAAGTAATACATTGAGGGGTTACAAATCAAATCCACGATAATTCATTTATTTACGAGACTGCTTAAGAAGGTTATTTCCCAGTCATTATGTAAAACTAAAAGTAATAAGCTTCGTGATTCACAAATGACCTCAGTGCTAGTTGAATAGACAAGTGGATGGGTTTTCTAAAAGACTTTTCATGAGAATAGGTGGTAGTATCCGGTGACTAGCTGTATACGTTAGTTATCATCTTGATCTGTAACCAAAGAAAGATAATGGCTCTTATATTGTGACTTGGAATTATAGGTTTTCCTGTATCTGCTAATCAGTGAATAAATATGGCTTATCGAATAAGATGATACCACAACTGGCACAACATATGTGGACAATCATGATTATTGAGTGGAAATAAAGCTACCCAAAACGTTTGGCACATAGCACTAAATAGGTACAAAACTGTATCGACTCTCCTAATTTCGTGCTAATTTTTTATACATTAGTTTATGAGATGTTGTGAAAGCTGGTAAGGATGATTAACGAATGCCACGCAACATACTGAACATTCTCTTCAAAGGCATCAAAGTAGTATTTGCAGCAGGAGAAAATGAATAGGTTTCGACTAGGTCAATCAACTATTTGCTTATCTTTTTAATTAACCATTCTCGTTAATATAGAAATCAAAAACCATACAGAATAGTTAATTACTTAATTGCCCCAACACAAAAAACGTGGGTGGAACAGATTTCTAGGGTAAAATAGGAGGAATTTACAAGGTGAAATAAAAGAGCACCTGATATTCAGCTCTTTCTGCGAGCAAAAGCAAAACTTTGCTGATTTCACGTAAGACAAGAAGAGTCAAACGTGCATCAAGCTGCACAGCTTCAATTTCTTCCTGAATGCGTGATATAATCCTTGAGATATGCTCTTTTGAGGGAACAGTTCCACGGCTTGACATGTTAAATACAGAATTAACAAGATCAGAAAGTCGACTCAAGCAGAGCCCCAAAAACGCTGTCTGGAAAATTTCAATGGCAGCTATCATTTGTTCCTTTCCCTCTAGAGTGAGAGCTGGTGGAACTCCTTTGACATCAGTATCACGTGAAATCCTTTCAAGGAGGTTCTCAATTGTAGACAATAGCTTTGGATACCCTGTAGTGAATATCTCTTTGACAAAGCTTGATGCAGTGAAAACAGACTTCATTTGACTTGCAAAAGGTTTTACTAAAGCCTCCCAAACACGGTCAGTTAACATGGGATCACTTTCCTGAGGAAACATGAGCAGATGTAAGCAGCTAACAGAGGAATAGACATTGTTAATAAGTTCAAAGTTATCAAAAGAAAAGTGAAGATAAACAAGAAGTCCAACTACACAATTGGCCAAGGAAACCCATTCCATACTTTGGTTTTTAATACTCGAAGTGTAAATGGGAGACTTAAGCTTGGTTAACCCAAGGTTCATTCAATATCGGATTAGAAGATGAAACAGCCCAAGTCTTTACAAAGTGAAAAAATAAAAGTGTAAGCCTTGACAAACAATACTCAAATGGCAAGCGCTAAGGCTCCTAATGAATGCATCAAGGCAAGCCTCGTGTACTTTTGAAAACACAGGTCAACTTTTGGACAATCTCAAATGAACTATTGAATCTTAGAACGTATCATTGATGATAAACTGGGAGATACTGATATTTGGATTGAAGTGAGAAATTTCATGATACACCTAAATCTTTGCCCCCAAAAAGAAAAAAATAAGCAAGACAATTAAAAATTGAGAATTTGTGTAGTGATGAAAGAATATTCAAGAGAAACTGGAAAATTAGAGGGTAGCTAGAACTTATGCCAAGAGCAGATAGTGGCAGCATGGTGTATTTCAGTTTGTTTCTGTATTGAGTACAAAACTGGACCACAAAGTACAGTAGGTAGGTCTAGGAATAAAAAATTTGAATGACATCATTTGACTGCAGTAAAGCAGTCTGGTTGAAGTTCATCAATTGAGTTACTTTAATTTTTTAAAACTCCAATCCCTTCACCACCAAATATGTCTGAACTTTAGTAATGATCTACTTTAGATTGGCAGCACATTTCACATGCTCAAGTGAAATCAATTGTATTCGTTTTATTCCATTCAATATCCATATTGCAAAAATAATTTTGTTGTTGATACATATGACATGTTCTGATATATGAAACCTTTCTCATATTTTTCATTCTTAATAAAGTTAGTTATGTGTAAAATCATTCATCATTTAGAATAAAGCTCGTATATCCCACCTGCAAAAGAATATGTATCACACTGTAGATATGTAAACAAAGAAACATTGATAAATTTGGTAAGGTTAAGCGGGGAAGCAAAGTCAGCAGTATTTCTAATACAAGTGAACAACAAGGCACATAGTGCAGCATATGCATTCATAATAATTATGATAAAGACGTCTCAAAATTTTAAGCATGCTTGAGGCAAAGTAGTGATCAAGCTCTTGGAATACGATGCCCCATAATGTTGATCAAAAGCATTATTCACAAAACTGATTAATCTGAGGAGATTATTGCATATTTTTGTAATGTGCAAAATATATCCAAGTGAGTATTTGCGCTATCAGATTGTATCACAAAGAACGTTCATTAGAAGTTGATATTTATCTCCGGAAAACGTAAAATTTCAGTCTTGCAAGGTTCCACCAGTAACACGTAGATAAGAAGTCATGAAGAAATAACTACAACGATGCATTGTATAAAACCTAGACTAGCCTGACCAGGGAATTGGAGGTCCAACTATCAAGCCAGTTCGGGGTACTAAGCTCGAATGATTCACTTGTGAACCAGTCAAACCCCGTACAGCCCAGATGAATTTTACATAAAAAAGGTGACTCAATTAATACAAACACAGATTGTTCAGGAATGATAAAAATTTATCCGATTGTGTTGGATGAGTTTTGAACATGGAACCTCAAGACTCGAATTGTTCCCCATTTGTACTTAGAGCATCTCCAAAAATGCTCTTTATTGTAAAGCATCTTGAAGAATTTTTGATACTATAAAGAATAACATTTTATACAAGTCCAACAACACTCTTCATAGTTATTTTATATTTTGTTTATTCTCATTAGCAATCAAGGCTCAACCTCTTCCTCTTTTCTTTAATTGACTTTAATCTCTTTTATTTTATCATTCTCTCTCCCTCTCTCTCTATAAACCAAAAAGCTGCATAGAAAGTTGTGAAATAATAAATGAAAGCGTAAAAAGTATAATATAGAGAGTGAGTTTGATTTCTCTACATTTGGAGAGTCAAATCCACTCTTTATTTAATATTTAAAAACAGAGCTCTTGTATGAGCTCTCAAAAATGGATTGACTCACTACAATAAAGAAGATAAACTGATAAAAGAGTCATTTGAAAATGCTCTTAATCAACATATCAGCGTAACTAAGAGAGCCATTCCATTTAGGGCGAGACAAAATGGGCCGGCACAGGCGGTCTGGTGTCAGACAACGACTACTTCTTAGATTATTATTAGCCGCGTAGCACCTTTTGTACTTTCAGTACATAAATAATTAATAATATAGATATGACTAAAAAAACTTTTAATCAAGCATGAAAGAAGACGAAATTTTAAAATATATTGTCAATTTTAGTTAAAATAAAAGAGAAGATTTTATTTATTTATTTTTTAAATCTTTCTATCTTCAGAAACAGATACTGAGCGTCTTCCAACTGAAAAGTCGCAACTCATACACACTTCATCTAGAATAGCCCTGCGCCACATTGCTAAGTTCTAGACGAGACTATCAAATCATAAATTCAGCAATACTGCTTGGTATTGATACCCTTGCAAGGACATGCTTAAAATTGATAAGCATTATAGGTAGCAGAAATCTGATTAACTAAACCAACAATTACAAAGTAAACAAACCAATCATGTTCAACCAAGATAGTTGATCGGTAAACAGTTGAAAGAACATTTAGTAAGTTTGAAAGTAATTACTGAACTTCAGAGAAACTATCAAGAACGTGCTCCAATATTACACCCAAGAACCCGAATTTTCTTTGTGCCCTAAAAATTGAAAAAAGAAGATTATCTTATGTGAACTCATTTAGAAATATCCACGGAAATGAGCATAATATACTCGATACCAATCTCCTTCAACTAAAAATGTGTTTAATATAATCATTCCTGTTTGAGAAGCACTTGGAATACCTACATGTTTATAATATCAATTTTGAGCTCTTGAGAATTTTAACCTAACATATAACTGAAATTGAAGTAGCTATTCAAAACAAATCAGATTTATATGGACCCACTTATTCTTGTAAACATCCATTTTGTTTCATTCAATTTATGGTGGATTTCTCTGATACCTTCATCATGACTTGTTTAGACCTAAGAAACTTGTGTTAAGTTAAAAGTAAACCTTGAGTTTATTCATCCAGTGGTTCCAAAGACAGCAAAATGCATCCATATTACAAGTTCATCATAGCATAGTTAATTCTAAATCATGTTATCAATACTCATCACCATTAATTAGATAAACAAGTACAGGAAATCAACTAAAATTTTAACAGAAAATTCATTATAACTCCTCATTCTATCAAGAAAGAACTACCAATATCACTCTCAATCCACGCACCTGCATGACCTCATCGAGTAATAGAACATGTGTAAATGGATCACGCTTCTTAGACAACACCCTCTGTAAGTGCCAAACTGCAACAACAATAGAATGCAACTGGTCCATACAACCACTAATCCTCCGCCAAAGTCCCTCCTTCGCCTTTCCTCCACCCCCAATCTGCGGTGTACCATGCCTCTGCACCCCACCAGGCATCCCAGCTCCGTACCCCCCACTACCAGAAATTGCCTTCATATCCATTGCATTACTTATACTCTTCAACCCCATTTGCTTATACTTACTTATCAACCCATCCACAGCCCCCCTCAACTCTCCCAAATTATAAAATACTTGCAATCCTAACCCCACCTCCGCTTGATTCAAATTTTCCAATCCCTTCTCCAATACTTTCATTCCCTCATCTCGAATTTTCGATCCAGTCTCAATTACCCATTTTAACTCCGAATCAATGGCATCAATCCCTGATAAATGAGAATCATTATACAGCGTAAGGATTTCAAAATGTAACTGCGCCGCCTTAGAAAGATCCCATTTTTCAGGATCGGATTGGGAATTAACAAGATTCTGAAGCTTCTGAACCAGTCGAAGAGTACGAAGGGTAGACTGGATAAGGAGAGAGGTAGAGTGTAAATTATTGAGCTGGAGGGTCTGTGCGGCGATCACGCGGTGGGGATCGGAGAGCTCGGAGCGGGCTTGGCGGAGGGACGACTTGAGAGACGATAGCGATGAGCGGAGAGAGGACAGGGAGGATTCAGAGGTCTTGAGGGAGGATAGCTGGTTGAGGAGGTCCTGGTGGCGAGAAAGGACCTCATGGCGGAGCTGGTTGTCGAGGAGGTGGAGGCCTTCCTGGAGCTTTTCAATACGGGAGGCAACGGAGCCGGAGGATAGAACAGCGGAGGAGAATTGGGCCGGATTGAAATCCGAGGAGAGGAAAGCAGAGAAAATTGGGTCAGTGGTGAAGGTGTCTAGGGCGGATGGCGTAGGGGGGAGGCGTGCTGAAGTTGGGACGGTGTTGGGAGTGGAATTCGCATTTCCGGTGGCGGCAGACGGCGAGTTTTTGAAGGTGGAGAGTCGTTGAAGTGGGGATCTGGGAATAGCAGGAGAAGCCATGATCTATGCCAGTGACGAGGGCGGAAAGTGGTGGTACAATTTACTGCTCTCCAACTGCTGAATCCCACGATTTAGGGTACTGGCCGCATTTGTTGTTGTGCCTAGCAGGGATACAAATTGTTAAAAGCAACGTACTACATCCTCATCCAAAGCATAACCATTTTTGTTCTCACTTGTCGTATTTGAACGTACGTTACAAGTTATTTTAAAATATTTTATTGATAGTATAAAAAAAATATTATAAGATATAAGAATATAAACAATAATTCATACAAATTGTTATATGGAATGAACTTTTGATTCAAATAAAATAAAAATCAATTTGTGAAAATAATATAAATAGTTGAGGAAATCAATTAAAATAGTGGAAATTACATTCTACCCTACTTTAAAAATTCAGAATTCTAAAATCAGGTGGGATGTTTCATTGTTCAAAAATCAGATATTTCATATTTAATTATTAAATATTATAATACAAATTTCATTCAACCCTAATTATTTTCATTTCTCTCCTCTCTCAATTTCTCTCTCTTCAAATGCCGGCTATCCATTCAAACTCCAGAATCCGACGATCAAGGGATTGCTCTGGGCGACACCGCACTACAAGCTCCGTCGTCACCGGCGCTGCAATCGAGTAGGAGAAGAGAATGTGTAGTGGTGTTGGTGTGAGGCGGGGGGAATCAATTTCTTTTCTCAGTTTGATTTCTTCATATAGATGTGTGGAGCTGTGATTTGTGGTGGTCGTGGCGGAGGTTTTGGTGTGGTTCATTTTTTTCTTAGTTTGATTTCTTCGCACGTATCTGTAGAGTTGTGATTTGTGGTGGTCAGTGGAGGTTTTGGTATGGTTCGTGATCATTGTTGTGGCAGCAATGATGGTGCGGTACGGTGGTGAGGTGGTTGGTAGTGGTGTCTAACGGTAGTACAGTGGTGAGGTGTTGGTGGTGGTGTGTGGTGCACACAGTGAGGCGCTAGGTGGTGGTGTTTGACGACGGTGCACGCGACGAGGCACCGGACGACATTTCTCAATGGGCATTACAAATTGGGGGTTAGTGTGAAGTGCGGTGCGGTGGTGGTCTGTGATGGGTGGTTGTTGTGCAGCGTGGTAGTGTTGGGAAGTCTTGGTTGCTGAGGCGGTGAGTGGCGTCGCTGGTGGTTGTTGGCGATGGTGCAGTGTTTTCTAGTGGTGAGATGGGATGTGCGTGTTGTTGGTGTTGCAGTGGTGGTGGTATGTCGATGGTGGCGGCAGTGGCGACGCCATTGGTGGTGGTTGGCGGTGGTGTGGTGCTTTGGAGTGGTGGGATGGGCTAAGGGTGTTCGTGACGATTTTATTGCTTGATTGAAAGTTGTGACCAACAAATTGACTAATTTGTGACCAATGTGGTGGTGGTTTTGGCGGTGAAGGTGGTTGTGGTGAAGGTGAGATGGTGATCGCAATTTATTTGTTTGATTATGACCATTAAATTATTTAATCTGTGACCCGTAAACAATATGTGACAAATGAAAAATATGAACTGTGACTAAGAAATAATGCTTGACCTAAAAATTTGTTAATTTGTGACTGATTATAAGTTGTGACTTATAATGTTCGTGATCTGTGACCGATAAAAACATTGCGACTTATAAATTTTTCACCTGTGACTAAGGAAAAAATTGTGACCTTTAAATTTTTTGAATTGTGACCGTAAAAAAAATTCGTGACATTTACAAATTTTGATTTGTGACCGAAAAATAATTTTGACTAATTAAATTGTGAATATGTGACCGATGAACAAATTGTGACTTATAAAATTTTTGAATTGTGACCGTAAAATAATTTTTAACATTTAAAAAATTTGATTTGTGAATGAAAATAATATGTGACTAACTAAATTGTGAATCTGTGATCAAATTATATAGATTTGTGACCTTAATATATTTAATTAATTAAATTATAAATAAAAATTAATAAAAATCTGATTTTTTAAAGTTGAAACTTATTTTCTTATTATTGAAATGGATCATACTTATACTCTTACTTATGAAATTTTCCCATTAGAATAATCCACCAATTTATTCTTTTGATTTGATTTGAGCATTCAACAAATATCATATTTTCTTCGTATTCGCTTAATATGTATTGAGAGCTTGTTTGATACCCATTTTTTTGGGAAAAATGCATTTTTTTTTATGTGATGGTGAATACATGGTTGAAAAATAAAGAAAAGTTAATGATATGATGAAAAATATTATTTTATTGAAAATGTGTGATTGAAAATGAGTAGAAGAATGAAAATGAAAATGTGAATGTGTACCAAATAGGGGCTGAATATATCAATTTAAATTATTCATCATGTGAATATTCGCATTATGTCCCCTCAATTATCTTCTCTGTATTTTGACATTCAAATAATAAATGAATTGGTAGAAAACTCTATAAATATTCATCTTTTGTAAAATTTAATGAATTTAATTCACTATCTAGGAATAAATCTGTCAAATTTACATTGATCGTAACTAAATAATTGACAAAATAATCCATGATAGTATTATTCAAACAATTAAATAAATCAAATGCATATTAAAAACAAAAAGGTAATGAAACTGTCAAACGTGATTAAGCCCATGTTTGGTAGTCATTTGTTGGGAGAAAATGCATTTTTGAATAGTTGATTGATGGAGAATGTATGGTTAAAAATTAAGAAAAAAATTTGGGTTTGCGTGTATTATTATTATATTGAAGAATGTGTGGTTGAAAAAAAAAATAAAGAAAAATGCATTTAAAAAAAAAAAAGGCTACCAAACAGGGGCTAAATAAATTAAATACACACTGAACAAATGAAAAGCAAGGTAATGAATGTGTTAAATGAACATTCATCATAACTAAATATTTGACAAAATAATTAATGATAATATTGATTAAATAGTTCAAATGATTAATAAATTAAATATATATTGAAACGAATTGTAAGATATTGTTGAAATAATTATATACATATTGAAAAAAGAAGTGCATGGTAATATTAAAGTAATTAAATTATAGTGAGAAATGATAATAGAGTCGTTCAAAAAATTATTCTCACTTGATATGATATTTAATAGATTTTAGATCAATGATAATTGCAGTAAAAGTTTCAAACCTTTGAAATACAAGCAAACTTTCTCAAAACATTTCAAATGTTGCAACCATCACCCCAAACCTTTACGATCGTTGCATCATAGGCCCTTCTGGACGATTTTCATCCTATTTGCCGTTAGTTGACCCGAAAAATTAGTTGATGATGTTAGTTGACCCAAACCTATTTGTCGTTAGTTGACCCAAACCTTTATGACCGTTGCATCATATTTTCTCTAACAATTCTGACAAATCTGACAATACTCTCGATGAATCCTTTAATTTTACGGGTTTGATGATGTTAATTCACAAAATTGGCCACATGAAAACCTTCAACAACATCATATTATAATGGGTTTGTCTTCAATTAATACAATAATTAATGCACCAGTCAAAGAATCCCGGCCAATAACATGATTTTAATTTGATTTTTGGGTTTAGGGTTGGAGGGGATTAAGAACGTGTTTTACGAGGTGGGTGAGAACTGGAAGGAGTATATGTGCGGCAGTTTATGGTGTCGTGACGGTGACTAGATGATATTGGTTTTGATTTTGGTTTTGGTTTTGGGTGGGGTGTAGGGCTTTAGGTGAATCCTGGAAGAAGATAAAATATCATGATTGGTACCAATTAAAATCTGATTTTAATTTAAGTCAAAGTCAAATAATTAATATTAATAACATCTTTAATGGGTCCCTCCAACTTTTCAACCATACATTTCAAAAACTTTAATCATAATCTACTAAAAATTCAATTTTAATTGAAAATATAGCTGTTATGCTTGACTTTCATCTCACGCATGAGACCCACTAACAGTTAGTTTTTCAATTAAAATCTAATTTAAATCTCCACCAAACATACTTATAATTTTAATCATCATCAAATACCCTCAAAGACTTTAAAATTTATTTCTCTTTTATTTTTTACTTTAATTATTTAATGCAATAAATAGAAAGTTACTATTTTACCATTTATAAATTTATTAAAAAAATTATCAAACTCACTTTTTTGGTTAACTGACATAAATATGGATGGAAAATGTTCAAAATGGCTTGTGATGCAACAATTGAAAATGTTTGGACTGATAGTTGCAACGTTTGAAAGGTTTTAGAAAAGTCTGTTAGTGTTTTAAAGGTTCGTGGATTCTGCTGCAATTATCATTTCCCATTATTTTCAAAATACATTTTTCTCTTTCTTTTAACTACATATTTTTTAATAAAATAATATTATACATAAATTCAAAATAAAAATCTTTATTTTTTAACTACGCACTCTTTATCAATCTACTATTCCAAAATATATTGTTAGGAAAATTTAGGGCTCAAACATGTGTTGAAAAATTTACACAAGTAACTCTTAAATAAATAGATCTTAAATTAATTTTTGCTATCAATGAGTCCTTGAGTATGATATGATTACTTTTTTTTATTTATTATTATTTAAAATTTTAAATAGGCTTAATTATAGTGGATATTACTGAACTTTCATCGTAATTATAATCAAGTTATTGAACTTCAAATTGAAATAATCAAATTATTAAACATTAATTTAAAACCAATTAGGCCACTCCATTTGGATTCCAGTGTCATGCTCATCGAAATTTGCTGACATGTCCATCCATGTCAGCAAATTAATAATATTGGCATCTTGTTAGTTTCGACTTTTGATGGTCACATGAACTAGCACGTTAATGAAACCCAAATGGAGCGATCTAATTGCTTATAATTTAAAATTCAATGGCTTAATTGTTACAAAAATAAAAATGTAGTGACTTAGTGCTTGTTTGGTGGCAATTTTCATCCACATTTTAATGAAATGATGGATCGTTTGGTATCGTAACCGTTGACTTCCTTTATAATACAAGTCGGACATGAGATTAGCTATGGCAATGAGCCGGGAAAAAACTCGGGCCCGAGCCGAGCCGGACAAAGCCCAGTAAAAAAAAAAGTGGCTCGAAAGCCCGGGCCTTTGCGGGTCGAGCCGGCTCGAGTTAAAAAAAAAAATTTCCCCTATTTTTTGTAAAATATACATTTTTTACTTAATTAAATATTAAATAAAAATTAATTTCAGTAATTAAATATTTAATACCTAATTATAATTAAATAATACACAAATAACTAAATATTACATATCCAATTCATAAAAAAAAAAAAAAATTAACTATTAAATAAATAATTAAATACTAAATAAATTATTTTAATTAAATATTACTTAACCAATTCATATATATGATTACATAATAATTAAACAATTAAATATTACTTAATCACTTACAATAAATAATTAAACACTAAATAAACATTTAAATTAAATACTTAACTATAATTATAATTAAATATTACAATAACCAAGATCAGCTCGATTTTATTTATTCTTTGTAAAATTTACATTTTTTACTTAAAAAATTTATAAATTAAATGAATTATAAAAGTTAAAATCCTCCTCTTTTATCCGGGTTTGGGATCGGCTACAATTTGTTGACGAATTAGAACTAAATGAGGGAACACGAATATTGGTCTCTAAAAAACTCCAAAAACTGTCTGCTTTTGTTGAAGTATTTATTGAAAAATAACTTTGGGAAGTAGAACTACGCTGACCATCTTTTTCAGCGTAATAGTTATACATTTCACATAACATAGATTCTATATGCGCATGTGATAATTCTACATTTATGAAATTTGAAATTCTCTTTATAATAGTTTGTGTGCCAGTTAAATTAAATTGAGGGTCCATCACCGAACCTAATTAAAATAAAGAGGGTAACTCCTCCTAATATTTATGAAATTTTAACTCCATAAAATAAATTACATCAACAGAAATGGACAAATTCCTATGTTTTTGAAATACTTGTGAAATATAGAAAAAAATGGTGTAAAACAAGTGAAGATGTAGGGTAATAAACACCGCTACATTCCTTTGTAGCATCGAAAAAAGGTTTTAAGAAATTTTTCACGAGAAATGCGAGAGACCATTCCCAATCTTCAAAATTATGTTCAGATCTATATGTATGCCTACCATTATAATACATTGAAATAACTTTATCATATTTTTCACACGAGTATAACATAAGATATGTAGAGTTCTATCTATGTGATACATTAGTGACAAATGATTTCTCTTCTAATCCATATTCTGCACATAAACTGTTAAATGCTTGTTTTCTTGCTAGTGATACGGAGATAAAATTAATTGCTTGCCTAATTTTATCTAAAGGTGATTTTATATGTGTCAATCCATCTTTTACAATCAAATTTATAATGTGACATACACAACGTTGATGAAAAAATAAATCTCCAAATATAGGGTTCATATCATCAATAAATTTGTCGATAACAACTTTATTTACACTAGCATTATCAAAAGTAAAATTTCGAACCATTTCTTGCATACCATATTCTTGTATAATATCTTTTAAAACCATGTATATGTTAGTCGCATTATGAGAATAATCTACACATCTGAATACAATAATTTTTTTATGCATAATCCATAGATGATTAATGTAATGAGTTGTAGCAGCAATATAACTTTTTTTTATTAATACCGGTCCATAAATCAGAGGTAAATGATATAACACAATTAAAAGTTTTTAGACTTTCAATAGCAGTTTGTTTTCGTTTGTTATATAATTTTATAGCATCCGAACGAAAAGTATTTCTACAATAAGAACGATACCTGAGTTGAAGATAATTCTGCACAAGACGAGTAGTAAAGTGTTCTGATTCGATCATCGTTAGCGGCATCTCTGCTACAACCACGTATACAGTCATTCCTTCATGAAATCATTCCTGTGAATATACAAAAGTGGAAAGAGTAGAATTGAAACCGGTAAATGTTAGTTCGGTCTGTTTTGGGTCAAGATCGATTGGTTTCGCTTTGCAACTTCTTAATATATGCCTATTTAAATGCGATGTGCTTGAACTGAGCTTCCAACTAAGTTCTTTACCACAATAATTGCAACATGCTTTCCAAATATCAACCCCAACTTTTTTGCGAGTTATATGTTGCCAACATTTCACATAATCTTTTTTCGACGTTTTAACCTCGACTACTTCCTCCACTTCGATATCTTCCAAATTAATTGGAACATTTTGAAATGCACCGTACCCTAATGGAGTGCTCGAACTACCTTTAAACTGATTAATTTCATCGCTAGTAAAATTCATGTGTAAGTATTATACTTATAGTAAGAAATATTTAATAATAGAATAAAAGAAACTGAATAACACAATCAAATGTTTAAATTGAAAATTAAAGTTAAGAAATTGGAGAGTAGAATACTGAATATTGTGTAGAGAGATTAGAGATAGATTGATATGAAATTGTAAAATTTTTCTCATATTTATAGACAAAAATATATCCGTTTTAATTTTCAAATTCAAATTTTTGATAAGACAATTCAGGCGTGATCAAATTTTTTTAAAAAACGTGCACGCAAAGCTTTCTGCACACGGCAGGTAGCTTTTTTTTCAAAAAATTTTAATTTAAAAAAAAAAAAAACACGGGCCAAAGCCCCAAAATGGGGCTTGGCCCGAGCACGGGCTTTTTTTGAGTCGAGTCCGAGCCGTCCGAACTTTTGAACTTTATTGCCATCCCTACATGAGATATATAAATGGATTTTAATTTGGGAAATGTGCACCAGTGGTTTTTAATCTTTCACTGTTTTACAGACTTTACGTTAATCTTCACTTTGTGCCACCTACAAATACAGCTTGCAAGTACACATTTTCTTTAATTATTTAATTATATGTTGTTAATCCAATTCGTCGATCAAAATTTAATTTTGTTCTTACTGAAATTTTACTAGAAACGGGTCTAATTAACATTAGAATGAAATGAATCTATGATATTTTACATTCTGGATTGAAAAAAAGTAGTTTCCTGTGCGGTGGGATTAACAATGGCGGTGGCGATGATTTGCGATGTTATTGGTAGTGGTGTGTGCTGATGGTTTGTGGTGGGATTAATAGAGACAAACTGTCAGGGTTAACATGCTAGCAGTATCAGTTTGAGGCGACAATGTTGGGTGGTGTCAGTGTTGGGACGGTGGTATCAATTGTGACGATTTCAAGGGTGGGATGGGGGTTTGTGGATGAGATAGCAATAGTCCTTTTTTTCTTGTTATTTTTAAAATTTTTTATATTAAAATTGTAAAATTATCATTTTACCCTTATTACATTTGGTAAAAATTTACTATTGTAGTCAATTAACGGGATTTTTATTCATTTGGACCCCGTGTGCATGTTTTGGAAGAGTTGGGATGTAGGTAACACAAAATGAAAGTTATGAAAAAGTATGCAAAAAGTGAAATGTTCATGACCGCTAATGCAATTTTTCCTTTTAATTTTGCAAATAATGGAGACGGGCTTAATTGCTCCCCATTACCTTACCCAATTTTGATTTATTTTATAAAGGACAATTATATTCAAACCACAATTTTTATTTATTGCACCATATTTTAATTGCACTTAAAGTTTTTAATCTTTGCTCATTATAGCACTTAGGACCCGTTTTATTGAAAATGTGAAATTTAAGTAGAAAAAAAAAACGAATTGCATGGAATTGAATCGTCAGAATTTGTTTTAGAGAGAATTGTAATTAATTGTGTTTGATTAGTATAATTTTTTATCTAATTCTTCTGACTTTATTTTTCATGCAAATAGTTTATTTTTGGGATAAATCTTTTTACAATTGGTGATAAAATTTGTTTCAATTGCCAAAAAGTTTAAAAAATAAAAAATAAAAAAAATAATTGATTTTTTTTTTGTTCGTTTGACTATGTTTTTCATGCAAATGTCAATTAAATGGATAATTTTTTTTATCATTAAATCTAGAATGTGTTCTAATTATCAAAAAAGAAAAAAAAAAGAAAAAAAAAATGCAAAGCTGGAAAATCACTTTCCCACCTAAACGATGGGAAAGTCAATTCTCCAATTTGAAGGAATAATGGCGCTTGAGGGGTGGGTAGAAATCATTTTCACAGGAAAATTTATGAAATTAATCAGTCAAAATTGAAAAAGTTGGCAAATGAATTTCTTTTTCCAAGGAAAAAACCTGCTATCAAACACAACCTTATATCTCTAACATTTTAACGTCATTCTTGTCATCATATCTTTTATTAGTTAATATATTTTGTATTTGATAACAGTTTTATATTCAAAAATTTGTTGAAATAGCATAAAATAATTTATTTTTTCATCATATTTTTCAAAAATAATATAAATAAAAAGTGTGAACAAAATATGTTTCCCTCATTTCAAAGCTTAAATATAAAATATTTTAATATAAATCATAATTAAGGGAGAGATCTATTAATTAATGAAAAATTAAAGATAAGAATTCTACCAAAAAAGTTAAGGAAGTAATTGATACTATGAGTAAAGATTGAAAAATTTAACTGTAATTAAAATGTAGTGTATTAAATAAAAATTATGGTGATGATATAGCGAACCTTTTATAAATAGGAAATAATGCAGTATATTTACCTTTTCACTGCTAATTACTTTATTGACAATGTTGGCTATTAGGTGCAATTCAACAAATTCGAAGGGTAGAGTTCGTCTATTTTTTAATGTTTGAAATAAATTAATAACTCGCAGAATAAGTAATTTATTTATTTTAATTAATAAAAATTAAGCTTAGGTCAAACTCAAACATGTTAAATTGTCCAGGTACCATCCTCGTGACATTCTCCCCCCACCCCATCAATTCTCAGTACATAGCCAGTTGGCCACCGTTAATGGGTACTCTGCAAACCCCAAACCCGACCTTGTATCCCAACCGAAGTCCGATAACAAACTCACATCCGAACCCGAATCTCAACTCAGTTTCCGACGCCAAAGCTCCTTCATACGACGACGTCTCTAATTTTTTCTCTCTCCCACTCTCCGATGCCGCTGATTCCCTTGGTAAGTTACCACGCCTCTCTCTCAAATACACAAATATTATTCATTTCTTTATTCAATGGAGTTGTGTAAAACTGTGGTGTGTATTCGTAATCATTTTTATTTTCGATGACGCCAGGGAAAAAAAATTATAATTTTTGATGCATTTTTTACAGTAAGAAACTTTAATTACGATTAATTGCATACAAATGGCTAGATAAAGTGTGGAATACAATCAACTTAAGATTGTTTCACTGGAAAGCAGTAGCAAAGACGATGGTGAGCGAGCTATTTTATTGTATCTGGGTATAAAAGAGTACGAACCACACCCAATATTGGAAATAAGCAACGCATTTGGAGCAAAACTATCTGGCGACTTTATACTTGAATGAGTTGCAATGCGTCACACAACTGTGGCAATTCTTAAAAAAGGCTGAATCTTTTAAGCATACTTGTTTATTAGGTCAATGTTTTTCGAGATTATATTATTATTCATTATTTATGTTTGAATAGTGAGTCAAAATGTGTACTACCAAGTTTATTTTTAGCGAACGATCTACGTTTAAGTATTGTGCTAGAAACTTGAAAAAGTTCATAGTGGAACTTGAAATTTTAGAGGTGGAATAACATTTTTTAGGCTAGTTTGGCACAAATTTTGTTGAGAAATGGTTGTTCAAAACCAACAAAAATTGAAAGAAGAAAGAAAAACAAAAGTGAAAGAAATGAAGAAGAAAAGAAGGGAATGGCCAAAAGTTTGGTCTATGCGACCGCATAGACCAAATCCTATGCAGTCGCATAGAATGGATAGAGACTTGAAGTCTCTGTCCAAGTGTAACTATGCGACCGCATAGTTTTGTACTATGCGGTCACATAGTACAATATTTTGACCGTTGGAAAACGATTTCCTACCGTTTGTAATTTGAATTTGATGCCTTTTCAACATAATTTTAGCACCAATTCGTGTACTGCACTAATTCGTGTACTTTCTTGAGGCTTATATATATAGAGGAGCCATGTTATTTGTGAAAAATATTGAAAACATATGGAATCAATATTCTTTCTTCACACCAAGATCAAATCCCGTTTCTACTCATATTCTTTTTATATTTTATTTGTGTTCTTAAATTTTGGGTAGAAATACTTTGTGCTTCAGTATTTCTACAACAATGCTTGATTAATCCTTCAAACTATTTGCCGGAAAACCTTTTTGCATCTCGATTTATCCGGAGAAGGGACAAATATTGTTTGATAACAACGATCACGTGTTTGGGCCTTTCTTGAAGTTTTGTTTTCGGAATTGCTGCTGATTTTGTGTTGTTTTTCTTCTCCTTTGATTGAAGTTTTCCAGCAAATTTTTCTAAAATCATTTTTTCCGAACTCATTTTCACTCACACATTCTTATAAAAAATAAAATAAAAAATTCATTTTTCATTTGAAAAATCTATGCCAAACAAATTTTTAATCAAATGAAATGATAAAGGGGAAATAAGATAAATTTATTATTATATTGAGCTCTAAACATGTACGTCGTTTAACTCAAAACAAATAGAATTATCTTTCAGCCCATTCTGATGGATAGACTATTAACGTAATACTGGCACTTGTCTGCCGCAGGGTGTAGCCCTCTAATGGTTCTTACCATTCTTGGTAGACTTTCTGGTATAGGGCTAGAATTGTTAATGTATATGTCCAATTTATGTGCTTAAAAAAGGCCGGTATACCCTTATTTTGTCACAGCTAGAAAATTCCTATTATGAATTTCTAGGAATTTACTATTATCTATTCTATTGCTGATTGCTAGTAGCATGCAATTGTTTTTCGTTCTGCAGGTGTTTGTCCTAGTGTCCTGAAGAAGCTATGTTATGAAAATGGTCTTGTGAGGTGGCCATATCGGCAGGTAGGTATAGTTCGAATTATTTGTAATTTGTTTTTCAAAGCTTCTAACTATAGAAAATTGCTGTTATTCACTTTTAATTGCTAATGTTAAAGTACTGATGGCACACAGCAGTAAGATATATTCAATTAACTGCATCTCAAGCCTACTCCATTTTCCTTTCTTTTCTCTCTTCCCTATAAACTAAGGATCAAGGTAAAAACAAAAGTAAAAATACTTGTATCTAATTTGAAGTTTGAATGCATCAGGGCTTTAGCAAGAGTGATCACTCGGAGAATGATGTAATCAAAGTACATATCTTTTCCACTTCTCTTTTAAGTTTAACCATCACTCGCCAGGAATGTTTTCTGGGTCCTAGACGATAAGTTGGGCTTGGATCTCGAGCTGAAGCTTTCTTTCCTTTTTCTTTCTTACAAGGCAGTAGGGCAGGCTTTAAACAAATAGGGAGTCATGATAATGTACGCAAGCTTGTTTTTATGGAGGTGAAGCAAGGTTAGAGTTCATCTAAATGTGTAATCCACATTTTGTAATAGAAGACAAGAAAATAAAATTGCTTATAATCTGACCGAAATTGGGTGCTAAGAGGAAAGACTATAGAGGCTTTAAAACTGGACAGCTTTACTGCCAGAAACTTGTCATTAACCAATAGATATAATCTGCTGGTAAACTGGGCAGCTTTTGAACATTTTTGACAGACTATGGCTTTCCTTTGGTATAAAGTAGATTTTTTTCTTTCATTTTATTATTTTTTAGACGGAAATTTCATCTGTAATTCATTAAGTTTTAAAACTAAAAACATTTTACTACAACTTAATTCTTCGCAAATCCATTCCCTTTTTTATTATTTTGTTATGCAAAATTTTATATTTGCCCTTTAACTTGTAAAAGAACTTATAAAGATATATGAGTAAAAAAGCCAAGAAAAGTAGAATAATGCTATTTATCATCACTAGTGTTCATCATCAATCTAGGTGACGTTAAGTAATATGTCCAATTAAATGGGTCTCATATCCCTACATATAGTTGGACGTATTATTTATTTACATCCATGTTGCCACTTAGATTGGTGATGATCACCAATGGTGATACATGGCATTACTCAAAAAATAAGAACCCAAACAGTGCAAATTGCATTTATTGAAATGTAAAAATTAGCATATAGAATAAATGTATGATTTATTACGCGTACAAAAACAGAGCAAAAGATTGACTTATGTCAAAACAAGGGGTCATTATCAAGTGTATTGACACAAATGAGAATTATAGATTCTGTATAACGTGGCTTTGCTTTAAGCAAATAATTTTATGTAGAATTTGAAATTTCTGCAATTCTAAAGGACCTTGTGGAGGATATTTCCCTCTTTATATTCAATTGGATTAGTACCCATGGATCCAACATGGTGCAAGACTTTGTTGTGAATGGGTGGGAACATTTGCATGGGTTAGAGATGATGAAACAGTTTAACGGATAGTTGGATTTTGTTTAATCTCTGATGAAGAAATGGCTAGGAAGTCAATTATTCGATACGATGGACAAAACTGAATCCTTCTATTTGGTGAAAGAACCAACTGCGATTTGATGTATAAGAATGTGTCATATGTGTTTTACCTTCTCCATTTTTCTGTTCTTTTTCATTTTGTTTGGGTGGGTATTTGTTAGTATGAACTTCAGTGCATATGCTGAAAAACCATTATAGTCTAAGTCTACTAGTGAAAATCTTAGCATGTAACCTCTTACTTATATTGTCATTCTAGCATGTCATAAACTGGACAATATCCCATTTATTTTAAATGTTGATTAGCCAACTTTAGAGAGACTATCATACTACACATTTTTGGTCATTAAAATGTCTCTGTGAAATTTAAAGCTGCTGATTTCCCTTTCAAATCTATTTGGTGTATTAGATTCTCTCCGGAAAGAGCATTGAAGAAATTAAGAAGGCTGCTGCAATAGAAAAATCCAAGCAACTTGCTGAATTGCCAAATGTTGCAGGACCGAAGAATGATGCTTTGTCAAGTTCCCCTATATCATCGTCTATGTAAGCCTTTTTTCATTTTACATTATTTAGCAGGTTCGCCCATATGGCCCATATCGTTTTCTTTGTAAGCTTTTATTAATGGCATGAATCTATTCCTAGGAAAAACTAAGATCTGTAATTCAAATTTCTAGATGTAAATTATATGCATGAACATAGAATAACCTATAGATGCTATTGATGTTTGATTAATAGTTATTCAAGGTGGTTAGTTAATAGTCAGCTCTTATATATGCTTTATTCCATATGTATGAAGAAAATCAACTTTTCTTTTCTTCCCATTTTCTGTTAATTCGTTATTTGCCTCATTAATTTTATTGCAATAATAGGTTAAGATGGCGTGAGATTAGTTTGTTGGAACAGTATGCTCTGCAGATTTTTAGAAAACAGAAGAGCTCCATAATACATGCATATCAGTAATGGCAGTCAAGTAATTGCGTATATAACAACTTCTTCCAAGGGAACTAGCCACTGTAGTCTTTGATACTGAACCTAAGACAAATTTTAACTAGGTAGATGTCTGCAGTCCGATAGTAATTTCTTCTATGCCTTAAGAACATATTAAATTTTATGGATTGTGTGTCCAAATATGCATTTCAATTCACTCAACCATCGTTAGTTTTACTTGTGCTTTTCAGAAAGAAAAAAGGAAAAAAAGTAATGGATTCTCAGATATTGTCTTTGAAATATTGTTTCATCTCTTAATGGAAGTTCCATGAATTCTTATAATTTTTTAAACTGTTTACCTTGTGCATATTTTTACTGGCTTATTTAGATCCCATACGACTTTCATATGGTTACTGCAAAAGCTGTGTCTCACGTAGTCATGTTAGAGTAACTCTTAAAACATTTTATGAACCTTAATACAGCAGAAATGTTTAACAGCAGTTCTTGTTTTTGTTTGTTTTGAATCATTGTAAATAGATACACTTCATATTATTTATCATGGGAAATCATGGCAATGCATAATCTTCTGTTGCAACATTGGTTTCAAATGGCTTAAAGACATGGATACTTAAAGAAAATCCCCTTTTTAAGGGTTCTGACACTTTAGTGATTGTGGTCTCTTTTATGTATAACCTCAGTAAATTATGCGTACATTAGATTGTCTGATAAATGAGGTTGTGCTTGAAGACTAGAGTGAGGTACAACAAGCCTATTTGTCTTCATTATTTTGGTTTTATGATTATTTGATTGTATGTTCTTTTTTGTTCTCTCAATTCTTTTCTCACGGTTCTTTCTTTTACTTCTTTTTTGGTTTTGTTGCCCCTGCATGTAGAGTCTCCCAGCTCCAGAACAAAAGTGCCGGTGCTCAGCATGAAATGCCCAAATTCAGAACTGAAATTTCTCAAAATTTGCAAAGCTCAAATATGACGAAATGGAATTTAGACAGCTTGGAGGAATTCAAATACGGATTTCCGTCAAACGGCTTATCAACTGTCACTCATAGATGGTGGGGAAACCCAAGTTCCAATTCTAACGGTCGGAGGAATGATAACGAAGAAGCCAATGAATGCAATCAACAATCGAAGGAGAACTTAGCTAAAAAAAATGATAATGAAGATGCCTACGAAAGCAATCAACGGTCGAAGGAGGACTTGGCAGATGATGCTGTGAATTTGTCACCAAAGGACGGGGAGATGTCTGAAAGCAAGACAAATGAAACAGAAGTAGATGCTCAGTGGACGCATTTACTTTCTACTTTGAGGAAGAGAGCTGTCAAAGAGGGAAACCAAGCTCTGAAGCTTGGTGTTTACAGGGGATATGGTGTAAACAAGCTTGATCAGTCCAAGAAAATGGTACTCCATCAAATATTCAAATCATCATTACCGAATCAGTGGAAAGATTTGTCTCTTTGAAACTTGAAGATGGATTGGACATCGAAAGGCACGAATTCATTTTGTTCCCTAACTTTGATACTGGTGCTCGGTTGTACGTTCGGATCACATAGCAATTTTTAGAAGTTTGTAATGACTACATTTGAGTTCAATATCCGCATTTGAAACCTGCTTGTAGGCTTATAAATATATTGAGTACCTCTCTTTTATAAACCGGTTTTAAGGGCGAGTGTTATAGTTTGAGCCCATGTTTGGTATAGATTAAAATTTCAAGTCAAAGTCAATAATTATTTTCACTATACATTTCATGGAATCCATGGTCTTTTAACCCATATTTTATCAAAAATTAATTTAACCCATATTTTATTAAAAATTAATTTTAATCTACACCAAACAGGGTTAAGGCTCCTGTACTTTATGTATTGAGTTGATTAAAAGTACAGTAAATTCATGCATGAAAATAGTAGAAACCTTGTTAAAATCAAATTGGAACACATCTCCCCCTTAAATTACGCTAAATGGAATATTATTTGCCAAACACTACCTTCCCATCTGTGGTATCCAATTTGGATAGTAGAAACCTTGTTAAAATCAAATTGGAACACATCTCCCCCTTAAAATACGCTAAATGGAATATTATATGCCAAACACTACCTTCCCATCTGTGGTATCCAATTTTTGACTTTTTTTAATCACCAGCCAGCTTGCCTATAATCTCCTTCCCCCTCTCGTGTCTCAATATTCATCACAATAATTTGAAACAGAAGGGCAATACTACAAAACAAATCCAACAAAATAAAACTTGTTTTCAAAAGATTTGAAATCGACTATATGAATAATTTGTCTTCCATTCAATTTATTGCTATATACCGCTCACATAGTTCACAAAATAAACAAGTAGTATTTGGGATAGAAAAGTAGAAAAGTCGTAAAATTAGCCCAAAAGCGATGTAGAGTTGAAGGTCGAACTTTAAATTTTCTATACCAAAAAATAAAAAAATATGTGATTTATAACTTATAAGGACGCATTTGATAGGATTTCCGCTTCTACTTATTGTTCAAGTGTTTTCTAAGATTCTAAGATGACTTAGGCCCTATTTAATCGCACAAGATTTTCATGGAAAATGGAAATTAAATTTTATTTTCACCCATTTTGCATGTTTGATACACAAATTTTTTCTTGTAATTCGTTTTCCACTTTTTCTTGATTTTTGAGGAAATTTTTTTTTCATGGGTTTGGTGGGAAATTTTTTTTCCATGGGTTTAGTAGAAAAGGCTTTTCCAGTATTTTTTTTTTTAAATTGAAAAAAATTCTAGTCCCGATTGTAAAAAAAAAAAAAAATCCATTCAATTAACAATTTTCATAGAAAACAAGTCAAACGAATGATATTCATTTTTTTGACAATTAGAACAAATTTTATCTCCAATTATAACAAATTATATCCTTTTAATGGACAATTTTCATGAAAAATAAAGCCATACAAACACAAAAAGATCCAAAATTTCAAAAAAAAATCAGGTGAAAAATTATACCAATCAACTACTTTATTCAGAAATTATTTTTACTTTTTAAAAATCATGTCAAACAGATTGTGAGAAATACAAGCACTGCATATATTATTAAATGAATTAAGCTACTTTTACCCTTAACTTGACACTTTAGTTTACTAGGTCTCACCCACCCTCTCACATGGGATCGGGTCACACATCTAACAAATGTGTGGGTCCCGATTCCTATGTGAAAGGACGGATGAGATCGAGTAAATCAAAGTATCAAACTAAAGGTACAAGTAGTAGAATTATGTAAAAATAACAAATGAATCAATAACTATGCTAGGTTATATTTGTCATATCTACAAAACAATTATTTACCATTAAAATTTGACACACCGATTATGAAAGGGGGTACTATATTCATACTACGGCGTTAGTTACTTACACCACATTTTATTTGTAATGGAAGTTTTCAATACTTGCTCATTTTTGCACTTATGTTATCAACTTTTTTTTAAAAAAAAAAATTGCCGCATTCTTATAATTAACTTCCAATAATTAGCAAAATTGCCTATGATGACAACATCTTTCCAAATATTCCATTGATGTGCTTTAAAGTGAGCAGTATTTTAAAATATGAGTAGCAAATTAGTCTTTTTATATCCTCCTAACAATTTTTTTGGACGGGAACTAAAAAGATGTATTAATTAATAAAAAAATGAGGATAAGAATATGAGAAAAAAGAAGTTAGAAATATAAGTAGAAAAATGAGCCAAGGTCATTGCAATAAAAATGTAAGTTTACAAAAAAGACTCCACTTCACGTATATGAACCTGTTTTACAGGTCCCTGCGAGGGAAGACACATGTGTGGATCCCACATAATTTTTTTAATACATGTGGGCCCTCCACACAGTGAGGGGTCTGTAAAATACTTGTAGGAATATAGAATGATGCTACGAGTGTAGGGAAATTTCATAAAATATACGCAGAAATTTTAAATGGATGGATTGGATTCAAACATAGAGGAGAGAAACACAGACACACGCAGAAGATTTTTCCAATTCAAAATTCTGTACAAAATCTGACAATATTTTCAGTACCTGAAGGAATTTTTCATGAATATATATATGCCGATTTGAATTAACAACTTTACTAATTGGTCCACATTTCATGTGATATGTACCATTGACCAGTCAAACTATTAAGAAACAAAGTTCGGCATGAAATTCGGATGCAACAGTGATGACGTGGACATGACCTGGCAACAGTCACACATCTTAAACGCAAGTAGAAAATCTTCGCACGTGCAAAGTCCTTATCAGTTATGGTCAAATTCCGGTGCCCGACCCACGACACGTGTGTGAGCCTTCTCCTCTCAAAACAAAACCGTAATCTTAGGACATAAATATTTGACCACCCCACTATGCAGAGTCAATCTACTGTAATGACAAGACTGTTGCCAATTTTAAAATAACAAAAAAAAAAAAACATTTTTTTGGGATAAGTAGGAAATAAATTTTGACTTTAATTTTAGTCCAACCTTAATTTTTAAATGATTTTATTCCTTATTTGATTTTTAAATGATTTTATTCCTTATTTGAATCAATGATCAAGAATTCGCCTAGATAAAAGATATTTATCAATCATATAGACGATATATAATATTAGAAATTGATATTTTTCAATCTTTTGATCACGATTATTTAGATATGAGGTCTGATTGCTTTCTTGAGGCAAATGGTTTCTTATTTATCCTCATAAAGAATGATTTCTGGACAAATCAAATTGAAACCACGTCTCCAAGCACATGGAGGCGTAAGAATTCAAGCTCTCCGTTTCTCTTGCTAAATTTGGCATTTTACATACGTCTGTAATGACAAAAAATATTCTTATTTGATGAATAATTATAAAAAATATCATTTCCAATCAATCTAAAGTTTTAAATAACAATTTTGGGATACTCTTTTGAATTATTAAACCAATAGTTTGTATAATTGTATGTGATGAAATAATTAAGTGGAGCCTTACCTAACTTCCTAATTATATCAAAACTTTAATTAGAACTATTTCTTGACATTATGTTTCAAATTAGTAGAGTTTTCTTCTCTCCAATAAAAGAGAAAATATCTAGCCTAGTACTATGTTTTGCTAAGCTTAAAACATAAAGTTTTCTGCTTACTTTAAGTAAAAACGTATTTATTTTGACAATAAGCTGAGAATTTCTATAAAAACAAATATGTAACTTACATTATAATCTGTTACGCATCGTCAAACAATACGAGTGGCTGAAACCCACGTAAGCTAAAGCTCGAAGAGCAATACAAATGGATAAAACCTTGAGGTCGAATCCCACATAAGCCAAAGCCCGAAGTGCAATATAAGTGGATGAAATCCTGAGGACGAAGCCCACGTAAGTCGAAGCCTAAAGTGCAAAATAAGTGGATGAAGCCCTCATGCCGAAGCAGAAGCCTCCCAATCATAAGAGGAGCATCTTCCACAATCACTTCTCTCAAGAGATCTTCTACAAAAAGATATTATTTGAATTATTGATGTGACTATTGTAATGAGTAATATGTCAAAGTCTTGTCAGCATGGGTTCTAACTTCTAAGTTTGGCTATTCCTTGTAAGAGCATTAAATGCACCACAGGCTAAGAAACCTAAATTGATACTTAGGATTAGATGCTTTAGCTAAGAAGATGAGGTCACGTGCATCTTCATCCAAGAGACAATATTTCATGTGCAACACTATAAATATCATCTCCTTGTATCATTTGAGGGTAATGCCATTTCGAAAACTAAAAGTTATATATTGTTCTCTCTAACAAGATTTATATTTCGTTAAATTGGTGTTTGGGAACATTTGATTTACGTTTTTTCGTTAGAGATTGACGGTTATTATACAACCCGTTCTCTTTAAACATTCCTGAATTTCAAACGTTATCGTCTCACATCGTTGAGCGACTCCCACACCTTATTTTCGAGTGTTTTAGACCGTTGATTTGTCTTTGCATGCTGAAAATAGTTTATACACGTGCAAGTGAATCTGATATTTGTTGTTCACATGACCCAAATTGAATACGAGATCAACATATTCAATATTTTTGAGTGAAAAAAAAAGATATGAGTGCCTTTTTTTTTTATATAGCCAAACACGTACTAGCCTTCTATTACAAAAAGTTCAAAAAAAGTTGTATTCCATACTACTAATCAAAGCATGTAGCATTCAAGTCATCACACACACACACACACACAACCTCCCTCCCTCCCTCCCTCTCTCTCTAGAAATTAAGCAAAGAAAAAGAGAAAAAGTAAGCCAAAAAAGCTAACCATAGCTATCTCTAGCTATAGCACACAGTAAATCAAAGATCTTGAATAATTTTCTCGCCATTCCTATACTCTTCTTCAATTTTTGCTCTATGTCTGATGATCAAAACAAGTATCCTTATCAACCCTACAATTCTTTTCATCATGATCTGAATATGGTATCAGGGTTTATGGGATCAAACCCTATTGGATTTGATCCTTCTCATATGAGCTTCACTGATTGCTTGCATGAAGCAGTGCATTACAACACTCTATCAAGTGCTTTTGACATTTCTTGTTCATCATCTCATGCTGTTAATTATCCTGCAAGTGATACTTGTAATTCAAACAAGGATATCAGTGTTGGAGAGCCATCTGCAGCAGGAGGGAATAATGAAAATCCATTGACGCCGAATTCTACCGAGTTTTCGTCTTCTTCTGCGGTTGGAGGTGAAGAGGAATCCTCAAAAAGCAAGGAAGATCTGCAGAAGAAAGTGTTTGAAGATGGAGAGGAAAAGTCTAAAAAAGTGTAGGTATTTTGGGGGTTTTCTTCTTGATTTTTCTTTGCCATTTAGGATAACTAATTACTATCAAGGTGGACTTTTTTGGTCCTTGCTAATTTTCAATTAATTAATAATTATACTTATTTACAGAAGTGATGAAAAATAGTAGGATGGTTTTTAATTTTTATTTTTTCTACTTACTTTCTCCTTCTTAAATCAATTGTGCTTATTTGTATGTTCATATCTTGAAATTGAAACTATGTATGTATGAAACGAAACCCTAATTTTTCAACAACTAATACTTCAAATCTAGTTTATGGAAATGAATTTTGCACACTTGATTTAATTAATTTACTGCTACTTAATTATTTTTCAGGAACAAACCAAAACAGAAAGGGGAGAAAAAGAAACGAGAACCGCGTTTTGCCTTCATGACAAAGAGTGAAATTGATAATCTTGAAGATGGTTATAGATGGAGGAAATATGGCCAGAAAGCAGTGAAAAATAGCCCTTTTCCAAGGTTATTAAATATATTTAATTTCCTGCTCATGACAATTTCTGTACCTGCTGTACAATGCGAAATCATTGATTAGTATCTATATAACTTATATTTCAAGTTTGTTAATTAATGAAAACTTTGATTTTATGCTATGTGTTCAAACTATTATTGATTAGTACCCTTCAAATTGAAATTCTTGATTTGATTACAACCACTAGAGAAAAAAATGCCAACAGTAATATATCTCAACAATTGATGTTAAATTAACTTATAATTTTCTTCAAAGAATTAAGAAAAACTAATATAGAGAAGCATGTAATCTTATTACAGTAACCCTCTCCTCATGAATGTTGTAGGAGTTATTATAGATGCACCACTCAGAAGTGCACTGTGAAGAAAAGAATTGAAAGATCATTTCAAGATCCATCTGTGGTGATCACCACCTATGAAGGCCAGCACAACCACCACAGTCCCGCCATGCTTCGTGGCCAGGCCACCGCCATGTTGGCATCTTCGCTGCAGCCCACAATCCCAAGTTTTCAGCAGGACTACATCCTTTCTCAAATGCTTCCAACAAGTAACCAAAACCACCCAAATTCCATGTATTATAATAACCTTAATCCTCATCAGCAATTTCAACTTCCTGAATACAACTTTATGCCTCACATGTTTCCCTCATTTGTTCACAAAGAGGAGCCATGAATTCTCTCTTTCTCTCGGTGTATTGTGTATTAATTGTATCTAGGCTTGCACGATGAATTGCTAGATCGTTTTAAAGCAGTATGGAACACTGCATAGAGCATTGAATGCAATTATCTTCTTCTTGATGTCAAAGAGAGAACTACTTTCACATTTAAAGAAATTATGAAAACCAGTTTATTAATTTTTGAATGTAACACTAAGTTAGTTCCAATTTAGTAAATGAAACCACTGTTAAACCAGTCTTGTGGAAGCTTATGTTTTCGAGAAAAGATGCATTTATTTATTTCATATCTTTAACACGCTCCCTAATGATCAGTTTGCATTTATGTTTACATTTCATAAATGGCTGCAAGGAAACTTGGACTTTCATCTCCTCAGGTACCATGTTGAACTACCTCATCATCTAAAGACTTAAGTTGTTTGAAAATGGATAATATATTGTTTAGATTTCGTCTTAGGGATGGATGTGATTAAGAAAAATGTCAAAATTAGGGACCAGAAATATCTGTCATACCAAGACGGGAAGTTAAGGTTGAAATTATTTTTCTTTCAATTTCGTGCATTAATTGTTCCTCGTCTTCTTAAAGGCGTTCTAGTTTTGTTTATTATTCTTTTCCAACTATATATATATATATATATACGTTCTCTTGATTGAGAGAAAGTGTGGTAAACGTTGTAAACATCCTGCATATTGCCAGAGAATATTGTAAATGCTGTTTTGGTGTTAAAATTAGCAGAAGTTTCGAGTTTTAATCACTTTCAGCAACTAGGAATTTCCACCTGTCCATTTTACTTGCAAATGAAGACCTCTCCATTGTCATATGTACTAATAAACGACTTAGAAAACATGTGGCTGCTGACATGGGCGTGTGAGACATTACGATCTCAAATTGTCAATATAATAAAATCTAGCATCCTCCCTCAAAAACTGAAGGAGACTGAGTCATGTTCAGTTTACTCCGAAGTTGTTCAAAACAAGTGGTACACAGCCTTTGTCAATGTGTTTGAAACTTGAAAATTGAAGAACTTTCAGCTGTTTGATAAGAACTTTCATTCGAAAAAAAAATGATCATCTATTTTAATGTGCCATATCCTGGCAACTATGGAACTTAATTAAATCCATATTATCGTCACACCAAATTAAGAACAGATAGTCGAGGAACGTATATCCCAACTTTGTGAACAAATGTTGTAGCTAAATAATATTAGTAGAGACTTGAGCCTAAGCCCGATATTCAAACTAAATATGCAACTTTTTTATTTCCCGGAGCTCCATTGAATTATGGTGTCTCCAAGATATATACAAGAGGCACATGTAGACCTTCAGTTATCGAAATTTCTAGCCTACTTTTTACATCTGAACCCTTCAAGGAACAAGTGATTACAAGGCTTAAAGTGAAGGCTATATAGGTAGTTCTTCCCTTAAGATATATAGCTCTAAACCCTCTTGTAAACTTGCCAATGATTTCAGTTAAGATAATTGTGACAGTGTTAGGCCTCAAGTCCTCCAAAGTACCTCTATAAACACCTCAATTCTTAGGAAATAACTCAAGGAGCCTAACTTTTTCCAAAGAAAATTTGCAGTTGAGATCAACTACCAACTTTTGCACTAACTAATAGTCAATACCAACTACTATCTAGGATATATATCATCTATTATAGTCCCTATATATCTAACAACCACTTGTACTTAATTATATTTTTATGGCGACGAGAATTATTGAACTATCCCGTCTAAAAACTTAAAATTATTATAGACAAATTTAAACAATTTCAGATGAGACATATTTATGTACTTAAATTTAATCTTTAACAAAAAATTCTTTCACTTGGTGTGATTTAGCCATAAAATTTATGGCGGATAATCATTTTAGTTATGCGACGATTCAGGGAGGGATTTGAATTCAGAATATTTGAGTCGAGTTCAAACCTCTGATGTGATTTAAGAGTCCCTTCATCTAGTACTTTTTATCGTGCTTGATTCCTCCTTGGGACATCATCGTGACTCTTTGTGGGCATGCTAAAGGCCGTCTGATGAGTTAAGATCCCATCAAATCTTAACATTCCTTTGTCACATTAATTATGAAGAAATATTTCCAAACATGTCCTAGATTTTCATAAAGAAATTATAAATAATAATTACTATTTTCAAAAGTATACACATTATTGAATAGAACAAGTCAAATATTGCAATGATACATTTGATATACATCATGTGACTATTGTCTCGATGTGTCCAATAAAAAACGTTCATACAATAAGGATCATGGCTGGCAAAATACGAGACTAGGGACCATGCTCCCTCTTTCTTCCACACAAGCAAGGATTTAATTTAATTTTTTTTGTGTGTGTGTGTGTCTGTGTGTGCGCCACGAGTGAAGGAAAACAGGACTGGCTTATGTACGAACAGCATGACATTGTTGACATTTGAGTTGTAAAGCATAGTATGGTATCTTTTTGAAGAGTTTTAGTCAACAAAGGGCAGGTTTTAGTTAGGTTGAAACAGTATCAACAATGTAATGTGGTTTCATATGAACTGACATCGATTTGATCCAACCGCAAAAAGAAAAAGAATTCGAAATTTTCTAATTTTTTAACATTAAAATACAATTTTATGCAACCAAATCGTCATGAATTATTGAAAAAAATTAAAAGTGGTATAAAATCAATCAATTTCACTAACTGCCTATTAAATGTACCAGAGCTTATTCCCCCTCAGGCCTCAAAGAATAAATTGACACGAAACATAGCTGTCATCCCCAAACAATGCTCCAATACCAAATAGTATGGCAATTTACAAATATGTCACATCATAAAAATATTCAAATATATATACATATATATATATATATATATATATATATATGAACCGAGCTATGCGTACAGCTCGATTGACACTCTCGTTGACAGCCCCCTGACATTTGGGAGTGGAGCCCACTCTTAAAATAAGATTAAATCAGGTCGGCCCTATCCCCATGTGAGAGAGCTGTCAACATTAATATACAAATAGTTTTTTCCTATATATATATATATATATATATATATATGCCTTTTAACATTTTAATTTGAAAACACTGTCGTAACCCTTCTTTTATACCATTTTCGATTTTTCGGGTGCCATGAAGCAATTAAGTGGAATATCAAATACCGTATTGAAGTTGAATGACTCGATTGAGATAAATTTAGATTTAGTGATGAAACTAAAATTTCAATAATGGTAGTGACTGCGAAATGAAATTCTTTTAACAAAGATAGTTTATACAAATTAAACCGAACTAGACTACCCCCTTTTAATACAATTTGAATTTGAATTAGAATCTTGTCAAAGATACCGAATGAGAGAGACAGGATACCAAATGAGTAGAAAAAGCATAATCATAGGTGGTTTACAATTTTTTTTTTCTTCCAATAATCAAATATTATGTTTAAAGCAGCAATAAATTGATCAAATCCATGAAATTTGGACCATGCTTGATGTAAGGAGCAGGGTTCATAGAACCCAGACACCTCGGGGTGGGTTATTTTTTGCCATTTTTTTTTTTTAATTTTTTTTATCCTTGATGGGCTCCATGCATTGTGAGGTATCTAGCAAGGTTCTTTGAACCCTGCTCCTGTACACCAAGGATAATCCATGAAATTTTATGGAAAAATAATGTTGTTGCATGCATCTATATGTTTCCATCACATGGTTAGTTTAGCATTTTACTTTCTTTAAAACTGCATCGAACTTGATATAAAAAGGGAGATCAATTAATATCAATAAAATTTTAATTACATGATATGATATGGACCAATATAAACTTCAAAGAGTTGCTTGCAGAACACAAAGAATTAAAAGAAATGGCATTGAGTTCTGGCTTTGGAATTGTTCTTACATTTTTGTTGTTTTTTGGTGTTTCCTTTACCACCGAAATTCTTCAACGTGATGAACTATGGTTCTGTAGCAGATGCAAAAACTGATAATTCTAAGGTAACTTTTCGCACAAAAACACGGGGTAAAACCTTGGTAACCAGTGGTAGATGGTGTGAACAGTATTATAAACAAGATTTTAATACATTTATTATTGAATTTGATTAATTAGGCATTTCTCAAAGCATGGAGATATGCATGTGAATGTGGTGGGAGAAGTAGGGTTTTAATCTCTCACGAAACGTTTGTTGGGATCTGTGACCTTCCAAGGAGGGTGACCTTTTTAATTAAAGGGACTCTTAAGGCCCCGATCGATAGTTCCAAGTTCTTCACTAAAACTTGGATTGGTTTTCTGTATCTCAGCGATTTGGCTGTGAAAGGTAGTGGATCTTTCGATGGCCAAGGATCTGCTGCTTGGGGTTTTGTTTTTTAATGATTGCGAAGAGAATTCACAATGTCCACCTCTACGACTACGAGTTGTAAGTAAATGATTCACATAATTTTGATCTTCAACAATTGTTCGTTTAAAGGTTATTTAATTCCTTTGCATTCATAAATTCTCTTCAGAGATTGAGGTTCGACTCTGTGAACAATTCAAGAATCCATCATGTTCGACCAATCAACAGCGAAAATGCTCGTTTCAACGTTTTTGCTTGAAATAACATGAACATTTGCTAGTCCACATAGGCAGCTCGAGCAAAATTTGGATCTCTTGGTTGATGTAGCAAACATATTTTCATTTAAAATACCGCAAGTGCACGGTTCATTAACAAGTAGTAAAATGGATTTTTAAGTTTAAGTATCATACCCACATAGATTTTGCTAGTTCAAGTTCGAATTAACTTAGCATTAATCGAAACAATGAAAATTGTGATTTTTTCTAAAACTAAATTGGAATTAAATAATCTACTCATGAATGTAAGACTCGACTTAACTAAAATCAATGTAAAGTTATAATGAATGCAAGTTTGATGAAAATATTATGATACAAACATACTATGATTCCGAATTCTCTTATATCAATCTCCTTTAACTCCAAACCTTTGAATTTGACAACACGAGACAATTATGAAAATCAATATTCCTAAATTATTAATCTTTCTCGAGTAGAATTAAATTTATTCTTAAATGTAAACCAACTATATTTTTATGACGAATGCACATACGTAGAGAATAATAAACTCATGTCAATCTTTCAAAATTAAAAACTTGTCGTGATATTAAAAAGAAATAAATTCAAGAATTAAAGGTTCATGATACAAGATTCATCGTAATCCTAACACTAAACTACTTTAACCTAAAATGTTGTGAAGAAGAAAACAAAAGAAATAAAAATTGTTCATCACCCGAAATTCTTGAATTTGATCTTTGGATTTCTTACATTTGATACTGTGTACGCGTCTTTTTGCAATTAATTGTCCCACCTTCTTTAGAGTTAATATCTTCTATTTATATGCCTCTCAAAAGTCTTCCAAAATTCTTCAAAAAGTCCACAAATTGGGCAGAGAAGAAGAGTCCTTGTTAGAGAAGAATTCGAAACAAAAGAGAGACCCTTGTCGCGGTTGACTTAGGCAGGTGCCCAGTTAAAAACTGGGCGACCGACTAGGCACGTTAATTCGTCCCTACTTTTGAAACTTCAATTTGGGCAACTGCCCAACTATTATAATTGGGCGGGTGCCCCGTTATAATAACTTTAAAAATTTGCTTTTTAGACCTTTTCTTCATAATTTCTCAATTTTGGTCCTCCACTAAAAATTATGCCTATTTTTATCCTTCAACTAATTCTCATGTGCACATCAGTCCCCAAACTTTGCATCCAAATCATCAATTCATCCTTCTCTCTTTTTCAATTGCATATGAACAGGTCCAAAACTTAAGCAATAGAAATTCAACCTCAGTTAAGTAAAATTAACACTTTGACAACATAAAAACTTAGTAATTTGGCTCGCACAAAAATGTAGTTATCGGTTAATTATTGAAACCGACGATGATTGCGTAGCCATGATTGCTGGCATTCAAAATATCGACATATCCGAAATTTTTTGTGGGCCGGGACATGGCATCAGTATTGGAAGCAGAGGCGGCCCTGAGGGTGTTCCAGTTGAGCGACCGCACAAGGCCTCAAAATTATAGGGGCACCAAATTTTTTTTTTTTTATGCTTGTATATTTATAAGGGCACAAAAAATGATAATGTTGATGATGAATTTCCTAAAAAAAATGATATTAGCAAAGATGTTGATAATGAATCTCTTAAAAAAAATCTTACAGGGCATCATTTTAAATTCTCATACAGGGCACCCATTTTAAAGAAAATTATGAGGGCACTATTTTAAAATCTCGCACAGGGCGCCCAAAATCACACGGCTGCCTCTGATTGGAAGCCTTGGCAGAGACCTTGAGAATGATTATATAAGCATAAAAAATTGCACCTTTTACCGGGACTGGAAATGTTGTGAGAATCTAAACATGGACACCATCTTTAAACAGTGGAATAATCTTCTTGGCCAGGCCTCTTAAACAGTTTGGCTTCTGATATGAGACTTGAGGACATTATCATGCAAAATGCCAGAAACCTAAGCAAATTGCCCTCCTCCCCCTTGTACTCCCTAGGCAAGAAGAAATTCCCGATTTTAAAAGAACTAATCAAGTACACTTGACGACCCAAAAATCCAATTTTAAAAGTTGGGGCGAAAAGCCTAGAGGGAGTAAATTCTGGGTTCTCCGTACATTATAGACATCATTTTCCTTGTGCAATTTAACAAAGTCAAACCGGCTGAAACCAGTCCGTGGTGACTAGATCAAAATATTATTGTTTTAAGAAATGTAACGCAAACAGTTAGAAATTTTCTTTTTTTTACATAAGACATCTACCATGAATCTCCAAGAAGACGCGCAATGTGTAAGAAGCTTCATTCTTAGCTAGCACGAATTGTACATAAACAGAACGAGCAATTGTATAGAGAGAGAGAGAGAGAATTTATAAGGTAAGCTTGTATGGATCAAAAGAAGTCTTGCAAATTCATATCACAAATACAGTTTCCTGTGTATAAAATCACAATTCACAGACGGGGCGGAGCCCAATGAAGTCCAGGAAAAGGTCCGCACTGAACATTTGGGCTGTCCATCACAAAGGCTCATTTTTTAACTCTCCAAATGTCTAGGCCCGGCCAAGAAATGAAGCCCATTTCGTAGCCCAATACCATATTACCATTCATGATTAATCCATAAGTTTCAACCCATTCCATCCATTCCAATTCAACGAATCAATCCACTCCACCTCCGCCGCCGCCTACACCTTCCAGTCCCGGCTTCGCCGACACTATCTTCGCCTCCTCCTCCTCCTCTGCTCTCCGTCCCTATTTGCTATTTGTTCGAGCCCTAGACGACACTTACGGCAACAACAGGAGTAGATGCCGACGATTCTTTAGCAGTAGCAGAAGAACGGAAGAAGGTGAAGCCCAACCTGACACTCGTTTTTCTTTTCTTATTTTTGTTATTTAGATTTGTGTAAATTGTAATAATGTTTGATTTTTTTTTTCTTTTGAACATATGAAATTAGCACTTTGCTCTTCGAAGTAAGTACTGCACCTTGTCTACCCATTGCTATGCTGATTGCTATTCAATTGATTTTGCTACCAGAGTCCGAACATAATTTCAGTTCCTTCCAGTGTAAGTGTTGCTGATCAACTTGCTGCCTTTGTAAATTGTAACTATGAGTTGCTTTAATTACTCCGTCACTGTGATTTGTGAAGTGTGAATTGCACATGTTATGTTAATAAGTGTTGCTGGTCACTGTGATTTGTTAAGTTTGAATAGCACGAGTTCTGAAAATAGTATATACCTAATGCCTTGTGAAATTGTGAATTGCACAGTGAATTGTGATTTGTGAAGTGAGAATTTTGGAAATGGTATTGCCCTGTAAATGTGAATTGCTTTGCCTTTGCTTCCAGTATATTTGTGATTTTGTTTCTATCATTCTGAATTACTCCCGGTAGTAATTAGATATCAAATGAAAAGATTCTTTCAAAGAAAAACGAATGTATTGATGGAGGATATCGAATAATGTGAAATTTGATGTCACAAAACTTTCAACTGATCTTGGACTTGGGATACCCATTTTTAGTATTGTCGTAATATTGTTTTCTATTTTTATTATTACTAAATCCAAGACCAAAAACTCGATGTTCGGCGTCGATAAAATTTGTGCCCGTCCCTGGACAGAGACAATCTGCGGGGCCTTTTTGTAGTTCCCTTCTATACATATTTCTCCTCCCCCAGCTCTATAAACTACTATGTTAACTGGGCTGCCTCTCTATTCCATTGTGGGCCTTAAGGTGTTGGGCCACCGGATCACTACACTTGACCATTAACGTGTTTTGTGAAAACACGAGTTTGCTTGATTGTTGGGATTAATTGTGGATCCTACACTTGGCACTGTATTGGCCATTTGATCCGGATCTTTGGTTGAACTATATGATGGTTCAGTAGACCTTTCGAGAGATTAATCTTTCATTGTATTCTCTAGGGTTCTCTCTCGCCTCCCTTTGTTCTCTCGACTGTTCCTCTACTGAGTGGTTCTGTGAGATTGTTTTCTGTAATCTTTGTGATTTCTTTGTACTGAGTGTACTATATTGAAGATGACTAATTGAGTATTGTAATCTTCTAGTTAGAGAGGCAGAGAGAAAACCCAAAACGAAGAACCTTGATGTTCATTCGTACATTTGTATCTGTTCTTGGTGATTCTTAGTGGATTCGAGCAGATTCTACTTAGTAGATGCTCAACGTGGTGAGTAGCCCTTTGTGGGTGAACATCCGGGCCTAAGGGCGAAAAATTCTTGGTGTTGTTTACTGTTTTGTGTATGTTTTTGTTAAATCGTTTATGATCTTCGATCTGGAAACCAACAAGTGATATCAGAGCTCCCGTTTTCAAAGGGTTAGGGTTAGGGTTTCTCAAATTTTTTTTTAAAACCCTAGTTTTTAAAGGATCTAACGATTTTTCAACTGGTTCTTGTTTTCTTGAAAAATAAATTGGGGTTTCTGAACGTACTGGTTGAAACCAACCTTCGATCTATTTTCTGGCTGGATCTCTGAACTTCGTGCTTCAAACTCTGACTGAGTGACTGAGTCGAGTTGACTCACTCCGTGTTCTGATAAATTCTGTGACTCACTGCTGAGTCGAACTGAGTTGCTGTGACTCGTAAGCTTCCTGTGCTGCATTCTGGTTTTCTCTAAACCTGCTATACATTCTGAGACTTTGTGTACTCAGCTCTGGTATTAAATTCTTACTCAATCTTTAGTTCGTTCTTAGTCAATTATAAACTGCCTTTGTCTATTCTTGATTTGGTCATTAAGGTAATAGACCTACTGCTACCTACCTTTGTCCAAGATCCCCTGAGAGGGTCTGGGAATCTGAGGGGGTAGTGGACTCACGGGTCTTCACTCCTTAGGCCCTGTCATTTTGGCAAATTAAGTAATATAATTGTTTCTTGTTGTTCTTGCATAATCAGTTACACATATTGATAAATACCTTGCTTGAAATTATGTCTACTGCACATAAGTTTGATGTTGAGGTTTGGAGGGGGACTGGTGATTTTAGTTTGTGGCGACAGAAGATGAGGGCTCTGTTGTTACAACAGAGATGTGGTGGGGCTATTGATGGGACTTATGGTGCTGAGATTAGTGCCTATAGGAGACAAGAATTAGATGAAATAGCTTGGAGTTCTATATTCTTGCACCTGTCTGATAGTGTAATTAGAAAGATTGGTGAAACTACCACCACACTAGCACTCTGGACCAAGTTAGAATCTCTATATCTAACAAAATCTATGCCCAACAAATGCTACCTTTTGAGGCAGTACTACAATTTTAAATTTGATCCTTCCTCCACTTTAGAAGAAAACATTGACAAATTCACTAGACTAATTCAAGAATTAACTGATTGTGATGAGAAGATATCTGAAGATCAACAGGTTGTTGCTCTGTTAAACGCCTGAGGTGACAAATACAGAGAACTAAGAAATACTTTAGAATATGGGAGAACTGATCTTACTGTTGACATTATAATATCATCTCTAAGAAACAAAGAACTTGAACTGAAATCTGAGTCCAAAGATTTTAAATTTGGAGAAGGCTTAAGTGTGAGAGAAAAGACAAACCAAAACAAAAGACAAAGTCAATGCAACTTTAGTTCTCACAACAAGAGAAAACCCCAATTTACCAAATTCAGAAATCAAAATAAGAACAAAACAAAGCCTATACAGCCACCTAGAAAATGCTATTACTGTGGTAAAACTGGACATCTAATAAAAGATTGCTTCAAGAAAGCATCTGATATGAAAGGAAAAATAAACATGGATGGTTCTGCAGATATTGTCTGCAATGATGAACATGACATCCAGGGTGTTGTACTATGTACAACAACCAGAAAAAACCTGAGTGAATGGGTTTTAGATTCTGGTTGTTCCTTTCATATGTGTCCCATTAGAGAATGGTTCACTGACTTTAATGATGTTAATGGTGGTCAAGTCCAGTTAGGAAACAATATGACCTGCCAAATAAAGGGTATTGGAAACCTTAGGCTTTTATTAGAAAATAATAGCCTTCTTGAACTCTCTCATATCAGGTATGTGCCTGATCTTCAAAGAAACCTGATTTCTTTGGGTCAACTTGATGATGAATATGAAATCAGAATTCACAAGGGTCAAACTAGAATAATTCTTGATTCTCGAGAAATATTTTCTTCTCCTAGATCCAATGGGATCTTCACTCTGCAAGCTGAACCATTAGTTGGGAACAGCTCTGCAGTTGTTAAACATCATGAGGATAAAACCTTAATATGGCATAGGAGACTTGGCCATATTAGTGAAAAGGGTCTGATTATTCTAAATAAACTGAGAAGTTTTGGAAAAGATAATATTGTAAAATTAGAATTTTGTGAAGACTGTATTCTTGGAAAACAAAATAAATTACCTTTTAAAACAGGGATTCACAAATCTAATTCTATACTTGAGTATTTACATGCTGACCTGTGGGGTCCCGCATCTGTAAACACTCTAAGTGGCTTCAGATTTTACCTCTTAATTGTAGATGATTTCTCAAGGAAAATCTGGACTTTTCTTTTAAAACACAAATCTGAAACTTTCCAAAACTTCAAACAGTGGAAATTGATTATAGAAAATCAAACAAACATGAAAATCAAAGCACTTAGAACAGATAATGGTTTGGAATTCTGTAATTCTGAATTTGATCTCTTTTGTAAAGAATCTGGAATTTTAAGGCACAGAACAGTAACATACACTCCTCAGCAAAATGGTGTTGCTGAAAGAATGAATAGAACCTTATTAGAAAAGGTCAGATGTATGTTACTGAGTTCTGGCCTTCCAAAATTGTTTTGGGGTGAAGCCCTTAAGACTGCCACTTACCTAATAAATAGAATCCCTTCAAGTGCTGTTGATTTTCAAGTCCCTGAACATCTATATTCTGGGAAGTCTCCTGATTATTTGAAATTAAAAGTTTTTGGCTGTGCTGCCTATTCTCACCAGAGTATAGGCAAACTTGAACCCAGATCCCAAAAATGTGTTTTTCTGGGTTATGGAGAAGAAACTAAGGGCTATAGATTGTGGGTTAAAGAAACAGGTGGGTTCAGGGTTATCATTAGTAGAAATGTTATTTTTGATGAAAATAATTTCCCTTGTAAAACCTCCTCAAATCTTGATACCCTTAAAGCTTCTACTACTAAAGAAACTGTAGTGGAAAGACCTGTTGACAACCAAACTGAACAAAATGATTTGATTGAGGTGGAGACCACTCAATCTAATACAGATCAAATTCAACATGAATCTGATGAATCTGATGCTGAAAATCAACCTCAGGAAAATACCCTTGGCAATTATCAATTGACCAGGGATAGAGGTAGAAGAGATAGGTTCCCTTCTTCTAGAATTAACACAGATGAATTTGTTACTTTCTATACTGAACTTGAATCTGTTAATTCTGAACCCACAACCTTCGAAGAAGCTGTTAACTGTAAAGAATCTAAACTTTGGCTAGATGCCATGAAAGAGGAGATGAATTCTCTAATTAAAAACAAAACATGGATTCTTGTTAAAAGGCCCAAACTTCAAAAGGTTGTCGATTGTAAATGGGTTTATAAAATTAAAGAAGGGGAACCTAATTCAGGAGGTATAAGGTATAAAGCCAGACTTGTAGCTAAAGGATTCACACAAAGGGAAGGTATAGACTATAATAAAATATTCTCACCTGTTGCAAAATACACTTCCATCAGAATCTTACTTGCTTTAACAGCTCATTTCAACTGGGAATTGGACCAGCTTGATGTTAAAACTGCCTTCTTAAATGGTGATCTTGATGAAACCATCTACATGAATCAACCAAAAGGATTTGAAATCAATCCTAAATCTGGTCAAGTCTGCTTATTAAAGAAATCTCTTTATGGGCTAAAACAGGCACCAAGGCAATGGTATAAGAAGTTCCATTCTTATGTTCAAAATTTGGGGTTCCTTAAGAGTAATTTTGATCCTTGCTTCTTTTTCAAAGGTTCAGGTGGACCTGACTCTATCTATCTTTTATTATATGTCGATGATATGCTTATTGCTTGCCATGACAGTTCTGAAATAAACTCTGTTAAAGAAAAACTTAAAACTGAATTTGAAATGAAAGACTTAGGACAAGCAAAAAGGATTCTAGGCATGGAGATTAAAAGAGATAGAAAGAACCTCACTTTGTATGTAAATCAGAACTCTTATGTAACTAAAGTGCTTGAAAAGTTTGCTATGACTGAGTGTAAACCTGTGTCTTTACCTATTGCAAATCATTTCAAACTCTCTAGTGATCAATCCCCAAAAACTGATAAAGAATATGCTAGAATGAATAATATACCTTATGCAAATGCTGTTGGCTCTATTATGTATCTTATGATATGCACAAGACCTGATCTAGCTCATGGTATAAGCACTCTTAGTAGATTTATGGCTAATCCTGGAGAAACACATTGGATAGCTATTAAATGGATGATAAGATACATAAAAGGTACAACTGAATTAGGCTTAAAATTTCAAAAGTGTAAAGAACGTGTTGTTTTGAAAGGCTATACAGACTCTGACTTTGCAGGTGACCTAGATAAAAGAAGGTCTACCTCCTCTTATGTATTTACCCTGTGTGATGGTTGTATTAGTTGGAAGTCTCAACTGCAAAAACTGGTAGCCTTATCTTCTACAGAGGCTGAATATATTGCAGCCTGTGATGCTGTTAAAGAAGGTTTGTGGTTAAGGGGTTTGCTTAATGAAATTGGTTTTATGAATGATAAAGTTAAAATCAATACTGATAACCAAAGTGCCATTCATTTAAGTAGAAATCCCGTCTATCACGATAGAACTAAACATGTTGACATTAAATTCCATTTTGTAAGGAATATGGTTGAAAAAGGTGTGATTGACTTAGTGAAAATCCCAACTGAATTCAATCCTTCAGACTTTGGTACTAAAGTGTTACCTCTAAACAAATTCAGAAATTGTCTGAAAATTTTGAATATATCATGAAGGTAATGGATTCTCTCTTTGTTTTATAATTGTTTTTCTTGAGACCTTAAACTGATTCTTTCTTTTTCTTTTTACAGGTTTTTTAGAGCAAATGAAACAAGTTCTTGAATTGACTTGAATCCATTTAGGAATCCATAGAATAGATCAGCAAGGTGGAGATTGTTAACTGGGCTGCCTCTCTATTCCATTGTGGGCCTTAAGGTGTTGGGCCACCGGATCACTACACTTGACCATTAACGTGTTTTGTGAAAACACGAGTTTGCTTGATTGTTGGGATTAATTGTGGATCCTACACTTGGCACTGTATTGGCCGTTTGATCCGGATCTTTGGTTGAACTATATGATGGTTCAGTAGACCTTTCGAGAGATTAATCTTTCATTGTATTCTCTAGGGTTCTCTCTCGCCTCCCTTTGTTCTCTTGACTGTTCCTCTACTGAGTGGTTCTGTGAGATTGTTTTCTGTAATCTTTGTGATTTCTTTGTACTGAGTGTACTATATTGAAGATGACTAATTGAGTATTGTAATCTTCTAGTTAGAGAGGCAGAGAGAAAACCCAAAACGAAGAACCTTGATGTTCATTCGTACATTTGTATCTGTTCTTGGTGATTCTTAGTGGATTCGAGCAGATTCTACTTAGTAGATGCTCAACGTGGTGAGTAGCCCTTTGTGGGTGAACATCCGGGCCTAAGGGCGAAAAATTCTTGGTGTTGTTTACTGTTTTGTGTATGTTTTTGTTAAATCGTTTATGATCTTCGATCTGGAAACCAACATACTATACATTTAGTAAGACTGCTAAGCAGTCACGAGAACTGGACCAAAAACTGAAGCAAAATAAAAAGGAGAGAACTTCACATCAGTTGATGATAAACTTCACTCTGATCACCTCGCCGTGTTATAATCATTTGCCCTGTCAAATGTTTCTTCCAAGATAATACGGAGTATCCATGGTGAAAAGAAGACACTCCAGTAATATCGTTCCAGTTCACAGGTAATACAATAAACTACGACACAAAAGCTGTACAAAAGTTAGCACTTACTGTCCACCAATTCTAGTTTGGAGTCATCCACTTTAAGGGAGCGATCGAGTTTTCTCCGGCTACTCATCTGGATTACTCTTTGGGCTGTCCAGAGAATCCACAACATAAGTTCCATCAGGCTGACACGTATGAAGATGTTCATATTACTGGTATGTCTAGGTTCCTGAGAGACCCAAAATCCTTTTCAATCAGATCACTAAATAACGAGAAATTTAAAAATATATAATGGAAAGATATATATTCAGTGTTAAACCAGAGGTTTATAAATTTTATATTATTCTTGAAAAATTATAATGTAATGTAATAAAATAATAGGAAAAGCCACCAAAACTCTGTCCTTCAGATACAGTTTGAGAAATAATTGGTAAATAAAACTCCATAACTAGAAAACATGAAAAAAAATTATTAGTAGTACAAAATTTTACTCAATTTACATTTACTTGGTTAGAAAATGATATATCTCAATGTTATTAAACCCTGTTTGATGGGGATTAAAATCAAATTTTAGTACATTTTAATAAAAGTTTATGAAATATGTGGTTGAAAAATTGTGGATCCTTTGAAATATATAGTTCAGATTAACTGTTGACTTTGACTTAGATAAAATATAGATTTTAATCCCTACCAAAAAGGGACAAAGCCATGAAGTGTGAAAAATATTGTAACTTGTGTCACATACCAGATCTTCAATCCCTTGGCCCTCTGACTGGAAGAGAATTGGTCGGCACCGTTTGTCTTCATTCATTAAACTTGAATTTTGGAAGTGTGAAACAAGAGCTGCCTGTCCCTGGATTCTCGCATATGCCAGAGAAGCAACCTTTTCGCTATTGAACTTTTCCCATTTCTTTCCATTAAATGCCTGCACAGATTTACAAGCGACAAGTCCATTTGTCACTGAACAGATTTCCAGAGTTTTCAGTAAACAAAATCTATGATTATGTGGCTTGCAAGGGTGATTAGAGAATAGCAATTGTAAAAGGTTCCCGAGCTTTAACATTAGTTGCTCGCATATTTTAGCATCCTGCGGTGATATCTAGTAGAGACAACCCAAAAGTAAAGGGACAAAGGAAAGAAACCCGAACCTCATAGAAGGTGATGATGTGTGAAGGAGACACCATGTTGATGAAGGCATATCCCACGTTGCACTTATTCTGGGCAGTAGGAGTTGGTATATATTAGGAAGGGTATTGAGTTCACAGTGTATAATTTCGAGTTAAGCACAAAAGTATATAATTGTACTCCACAGTAAACTCACCTTAAAATCAATTGGCAGATAGAGGAAATCATATGTACCCTTGTGAGTTTCATCAATAGCAGTAAGTAGCATCTTTGTGGTGTACCTTCAAATAAGGAAAATAAAAATGCAGCAGGAATTCGCAGTTTAAAAAAAAAAAAAAAAGGATATTTAAATTGTTATCAGTTCATACTTGTTGGGGATATTTTTAATCATCAAAGTAGTCCTACTATCTCCCCCATTGACGATTTTTCCAAATCAAGTTGATACTGTCTTCTGTCTTCCATCTGGCTTCCACTCTCAGCTCTTCTATTTCGATAGCGGTCCATCGATCCATCAGTTGCAGTTGCTCCCATGCCTCCATAAGAACCAGTTCCGAAAAACATGGGAGAATTTCTGGACATCGGCATCATCCTGGAACTCGGAGAATCACCTTCAGAAAAATTTCCTGTCAAAGCAACGCCCATGTTCAGAGCCCCCTGGGCAACCATATTCATGGCATGATTCCCACTGTTGCGACCTAAATTTGTGGCTCCAAATGCAGCTCGATTTATTTGGGATGATTCTTGGGAGACTGTAAAAAAACCAAAATTGCTTTCAAGTTGAATACCAGATGGAGCGGATCCAACATGATGTGAACCTAGAAATGAGCCATTCCCGCTGTGATAAGGATGACCAGTTCGTTGTCCAGTGGATGAAAACATAGGTCCCTTCAATGATGATGACCAAGCAGAATTCATGCACTCTGACGGAACTTTTGGCATGTTGGATTGGACACTAATGTGCAGGATTAAAGAATAAAAAGTTAAAATGTTGTTTCTTATCCTCTAAAGTGTAGTTCAATATCCGTACAGAACATACCTGGAGTGAATAGTAGGACTTCCCCATAGAAACTGAGGCCCAGAAAGCGTCCCAATGCTAGATGACTTGGAATCACCAAATGATGACACGGGTCCAGGACTCGAACTGAATGTAGAATCAGGAACAGAAAAATGCTGCTGATAAGTTGCTCCTCGTTCTGCATTAGCCTTAGTAATTACCTGCATATGGCTTATCCTTCCAGGGTCTTTACCAATTGGTGCAATCTTCACGGGATTTGAGACCTGGGATGGAAGGATAGAGGCCAAGCCAGGCAAGTGGTTACTTCCAACAGGGCTGAGGTTCCCTAAAACAGGTGACCGACTATAATCAGGAAATGAATTGTGATCGACTGGACTCCCAAAATTTGCCCAGCTACCTGCAAGTGCAAGCACTGGTGCCATGATTATAGACATACAACTAGCAAGTGCTCGGCATTTTAATGTAGATCATCCATCAACGTACCTGGAGGAGAGTTGGTTACAGGTGAACCAACTTGATGGTGGAAAGGTCGAGCTTCATTTTGTTCTTGCTCTTGATTCAGTTGCAGCATTAAGCTATACAAGAAAAGAACAAACAACTCATTGGTTTCCCTTTCAACTAGAACATGACTTGCATTGAACTGACTATCTAAATGCAATGAAGCGTGACAAAAAGATGGAACCTAATTGACCAAGGAAAAAAAAAAAAGATAAGCCAACAGTAGCAAGTGATGTATCAAACTTTATTTGAAAAAATTGAAGATTTTTAGGGGACGAAGTCCAAGTACTTGGGAGATAATTCTTCCACCAAGATCCCTAAAAATGACCGCGTGAATGGAGCAAACTTTTTGTTTAATCCAAGCTACCAACATAAAAAATCCAGCTACATATCAAGATTGCATTACTGTGAACTGATGAGTATGTTCATCACCCAGTAATTTTGGAAGCCGAAGCATGCTAAAATCCTCTAAAAAATTCTACTATTCACCTCAGCAGCATTTTTATTCAACGTAATTAACCTTTCTCTTAATCTTACCTAATATGTTCGCAGTTTCACATGCACATTCTCTCTTCCCAGAAAAGAAAGAAACAGATAACCTGGGAAAAAACGGAAAAACAGATATTGTGCAGTCTGATGCCATGGAAAGCATTCTTTTCCAGTCAAATATTGAGCTTCAGCAGAGCTAAATGCATCAGCAATTTAATGATTTTCACATTTTTTCAATTAAAATACAAATGACAAGACCCAATTTACGATACTTCCTCTTATCCCAGTTATTTTATATTTAAGAAAAGGAGAACAACACGTGGAAGTTGACAACGACCATTTACTATGCTTGTAAATTAACAAATAAGTAACTAAAAAGAACAATTACAGGAAGTTCCACAAAAAAAAATATTTACAATTTAAATTGTTTATATACATTTCCCAGACAAGCTTAAACTCTAATTTTTAAGTTGGCAACAACATGTCATCCTTTATATCGACAAGTTATTTAGGAACTCAAATCCAAAATTTAACAATTATTTTGTCATAATTTGTGTAACTCATTCATCGGGTAAACATAAAAAAATGGAAAAAAAAAAAAATCATCTTCAACTGAACTCGGGAGGAAATATCCTATAGGGATTATAGTGATGCATCAGGAAAAACTTACACAATCTAGGCAGTACAACTATCGCGTAAAGCTTATTTAGAGAAGCACAAGTAACATTATCACTGTTAATACATAATTTGATTGGTGGTTCTAATAATTATAGCGTGTTCTGCAAGTCAGCATCTGAATTGAAAATAATGACGAACACAGTTGCCTGCAGAAAGTGTGTAATGATTTAGATACTACCTATAGTCCATCTCATAAGAATTGTCGCATTAAATACCTTAAATTTATAAACTAGGAAATATACCATGAGACCATCTCATAAAAGTTACCAAAGTAATGAATAATTCACCTAACATTAGTCAGGTGAGATAAATCTAGCCTTTTATTTGTGACTTTTTGATTTATTTTATGCATTCATTGTACCTTTTGACAGTTCACCATTTTATCTACCAATAGATGTCTGTGAAGTACATGATAACATGATACCGAGTTGAACAGCTAACGAGAAAATCAACTCAATTCAACATAAATGCAGATGATATTTGTCACGTTTATTTTGGACAATTGCTCTCGCTTACTGATAGGCTAACACAATGCTTTCAACCTCACATACAATATGTTGTTTAGTTCCCATAAGATAAGAAAACACACACGCATGCAGGCACACAAAGTGGAAGACTGAAGTACCATCTCCATCTCCATTGAACTGATATATGAAGATCTTTTATTTAGTCTAAATACTGAAGTTTTCGAAACTGAAATGTATACTCAGCATCCAAATTGATACACGATAGAATATCTAAGAATTAGAGGAACAACAATCATCGCAATGCAACATGTCACCCAACCTCCAGCCCCCACTTCAAGTATCATAAGCCATCAAGCAAAATACACAAAGTTATATTGTAAAAAGGGTAATTGGAAAGAAAAAAAGAAGGGTGAGAATATTGACTAGGGTATGTAAGCTGCCAAAAGATGATATGCTGACAGATTTAAGAATTACTAATTAGGAATCCAGTTTACGATTTATACCTCGAAGAGAGACCTCAGTTCAGAGTCCTCTACATTACTATTGATATTCCGAACAAATAATGTCCTTGAAGGATGCTCTCCACATGGGTGTTCGCCGCTAACAGCCCCAACAATATTTGTAAACCCAAAATGAGCTATATTGCTTCCACTAACACCATCAGACATGCTTAACCTCAACACACCATTTCCAAGATTCTCTTGAAGCACGGGCTCTATTTCTAATCCCCCTCCACTTCCGAAGAAATCATCATCCAAGTCCTCGAGCTGAGTAGGCAACCCATTAAGATCAAAATCATCCATAAGGCCAGCTAAGAGCTCATCTTCATCACCAGGAAGAAAGCTTCCTGTTGGAGTCAGTTCAATATCTTCAAGTGGGTCCTTAATTTCATCTTCTAAATATGTTTTCTTTATTCTAAAAAAGCCATCATCAGCTGATTGACCACTTTGATCAGAGTCGTTAAAATTTACTGCACGTGAAAGGAAAGAAGTAAAAGAAATCATTTTGAAGTAACCAGAAAACACACCTATTTGGAAAGAAACTCCTTGCTCATGCTTACGCTTCTCATGCGGAAGGACAGGCAATGAGCTAGAAAACAAGCTAGCATCACTTGATGTATAATGTGCGTCATTTCCAAGAGGGATTCCCCATTCACTTTTCTCTTTTCCTGGAATGTTAGTAAATGAAATTTTAGAATGGGCCTACAAAAAAAGGGTAAAATAATCAAGTTATAGGGGAATATATTTCTCAAAAGTGCACGTGACAATGTGCTTTGACTAATTAATCATCAAATATTTGATTATTCATTAGTTGTGAAGAAAAAGAGTAACCTTCAAAATTTCCAGTAATGGAATTACCCAAAGGTTGCTCCATTGACTCACTTCCTGAAGAGAAACGCATGTAAGAAAGCACATCGATACACTTTTGAATTAAAGTTGGCAAGTACATCAATAGATTCCATAAACTATTTATATTGGCAAGAAGGAAAAGCTTAAGCAACACATCTGTAAAGGGCAAACTAATTGTTCTCCGTTGAAAATTACTCAAAAAAAAAAAAAAAAAAAATACAACGAACATAAATAGTAAGAAAATCAAGGAGAAGGATGAGAAAATAAAAAATGCCATCCAGAATTCAAAAGCTTGAATGAACCATGAAAAACGGCTAATGAAACACAATAACAAGTTTGGGTTTCTATTTTGGGATTGTTGAAATTGCGTTTGGTTTGAATTTATGTGTCATATTATTTTATTGAAGAATACGTGGTTAAAAAAAAGATAGAAATATGTACTTTAAAAATAATGAGGATCAACAAAGGCCTAATGAAATTTGATTGTTAAGTAAAATATAACAATTTTATATTAATATAGTATCTAGATATGTTTACATTTTAAACTTAATAAATCTTACAATATTTTTTTGCTATAAAAGTAATATAAAAATAATAATAAATGAAGCTGGCAAAATATAGAAAATAAAAAATAAAAAAAGACCAAACTCTTATTAGTTGCCTAAAGTTGTGATTAATTTTTTTTTTGAGTATTTTGGGCTTTATATTATAAGTTTAACCTTAAAACACTCAAAACATCAAAAATACATTTTGAGTTTTATGTTATAAGTTTAAACTTGTTTTCGATGTACATTTTCAAGAATATTTGACCATACGAGTTTTTGGTGATTTGCAGAGTTGAAAAAAAAGAAGTGAAAATAGTAAATCACGCGTCTCTTCAACTTCCAAAATCGGTTATATATAAATGGAAAATCAATCCATATTAAGCATTTATTTCGGAGATATTTTTTCAAATGAAAAATGACTTTTTACAGGATATAATTAAAATTTATGAATTCATAAAATATGTAAATAAAAATAATTTTCAAAAAAAATCTCTTCCAAACAAATCCTAAATATTTGCAAAAACAAAATAACTTGTACAACATAAAGGGCTTTGGTACGCCTAGTCTTTCAGGAAAACATCATTGATGGTTAAATAATTCGACCTACCATAGAAAATACATAGTACTACGGGTTCGTTTGATTGCAAATGTGAAAAATAGATGGAAAGAAAATATTTTACAGGGAATTAATTTCCTAGAATTCGTTTGTCTGAAAATTATAATTAATTATGCTTGATTGGTATAATTTTCAACCTGAAAAATATCGAAAATTTGGTGCTCGTTTAGCTTTATTTTTCATAAAAATTATTCATTAAAGTGATAAATTATTTCACCATTGGGTTTAAAATTTGTTCTAATTGTAAAAAAAAAAAATAACAATTTTTTTTTAACATACCAAATATCATTCGTTTTGTTTTTTTTTTTTCATGTAAATTGTCTATTAAAATGATAAATTTTTCTACCATTGGGTCTATAATTTTTTTTTTATTGCCAAAAAAAAAATTCTAGAAAATGAAAACCCAACAAAATTTTGGGAAATAATTTAGAGTTTTGTTTCATGATCAGGGGATTTAGTGATCGATTAGTGACCGATCCCTCACATGAGGTGGGGTCCACACATTATTATATTCATGTGGGCCCTACCCCATGTGAGGAGTCGATCACCAATCGATCATCAAATTTCTGGTCATTTAGAATAATTCAATAATTTACACCAAAAAGATAGAAAATGTGCATGTGTGAGGAAAACCAAAAAAATATTTTTCATGGCAAATCAAATAGCCAAAATGGAAAAAAAAAATTGCCTAATTCCATGGCAAATGATCCAAATCAAACAAGACCTAAGTAGAATAGGCATCATTCAACGTAGGGTCTTTGTCCTATGTAATGACAAATAGGGTATGTCAACGTCAACTTCAAAAGTCAAAAGGATTGGCAATGAGGACAAAGGACTTCTCAATAATCATTTTTTCTTTATCTTTAGGGTCTGTTTGATTGCAAGGGTGAAAAACAGGTGAAAAGAAAATGAATGGCAGGGAATTGAATTGCTTAGAAAACGTTTTACAGGGAATTGTAATTAATGGTGTTTGATTGGTAAAATTTTTCACCTGACAAATTTTTCATTTGACTTTATTTTTATGCAAATCGTCAATTAAATGGATAAATTTTTTTACTATTGACTTTAGAATGTGTTCTAATTGCTAAAAAAAAAAATTGTCAAAAAGTTGGAAAACGTTTTCCCACCACTATGGTGAAAAAACGTTTTCTAACTTTTGTGCATCAACCGCTTGTACCTTGAAAATCGTTGGAAAACGTTTTCCCTAGAAAATTAGTGCAATCAAACAGGTGAATAATAAAAAGTAGGAAAACATTTTCCACCTTCCACGGAAAACTACCTCTTATCAAACAGGCCCTTAGTAACTTTGCCCTAGCCCCATTGTTATTATTATTATTTTTTATTTTTTTTGAATTACGCCTCATTATTGGTGTCATCACCTGTCCTGTCCTGAGCCTTGGTGAAAGAGATAAATCACAGGTTATGTCTCCAAGAGTAAAGGGTGGAAGACTGCTTGTACATTTGTACTTATCCAAGAGTCAAATCTATATTTCAAAATTCAAACTCTTGACGCGACAGTTTCAAGTAAAGTTGAATTTCTCCACTTTATCCTTTTAACACTTGGAAATGTACCTTGGGGGCCCCTAGCCCCATTATTTGATGTTATTACTTTTGAAATAATATATATATATTTTTTTTGAAGAACTTATGGTTGAAAATGAATAAAAAGTTTTTGGTTTATGTGTGATATTATTTTATTGGAGAATGTATGGTTAAAAAGAAAAGAAAAAAAATTTATTATAAATTTAATGGGGCTCAAAAGGGAACTTCGTATATGATTTAGCTAAGAAGGCGATAAATCTATTTAAAACGGGGGCTTCGTAAGAGGAAAAATATCTTTAAATGTTCCCTTTTTCTCAAGGAGAACAGTTTAAGAAGTGCAACGTTCTTACTTTTTATCGAAAAATCCACAAAAACTAGAAGTTTGAAAGATTAAGACTATTTGTGTCAATTTCCCTTGAATTAAAGATTGTTTACAGGACATTCAACCTAGGATTGGTTAGCCCAATGGGCTTATAGCTATCCAAAAGGCATTGTTGACCCAAATAACATTTGAATGTAAACCAGCCCAACATCATCTAAACATGAACAACATATTTGCTACGTAAATAAAATATAAAGTTTCTCTTAAATTCCATTTTGTATAGTTCAATGCACTCACTAAACATGCTATTTAGGAATTAAACCGAGGGTACAGGGCCATTTTGCCAGACCCTGTACAGGCCATCTCACAAACACAAGGGGGTGGGGGATTTTTTTATTGAGGCGGACCCACCTCATATGTAGGGGCAGCTCTGCCAGGCCTTTTACAGGCCTGGCGGAGTGGCATTACTCTTAGAAATTATTGGTGCTTTATGTTGCACGACTTTTGATAGATTAGAGAAAAGAGATCATTTTAAATCTCTGTTTGGCAGAGAGATTTTTTCAGAATAGATTTTGTGAAAAATGTATTTTTGAAGAACGCATGATTAAAAAATAGAAAAAAAGTTATGAGTCCACGTTCAAAATTATTTTATTGAAATAATATATAATTAAAAATGAGTTTAGCGATAAATGAGAGCCAAACAAGGACTAAATTTGCCAATAATTGTACTTTAAGGTGCCTTTTTTTTTTAAGTCGAGAGATTATGAAATATTTGTATCAATTAGTATTTAGTAATAAAGAAAGTTTCTCGTGGTTATAGGATTGGAACCACCGACAACGCGATGTTTACAAAATTTTGCACGTGTGAATGTGTGTTTCGGTTTGGACCTACCTTGTTAATATGTAACTATGATTTGTTAAAGTTATTTTAATGATGGACCCGTACAATTACTCCTGGGACAATCTTGATTAGTTGGTGTAATTTAAGATCCAAGCCTCCAAATTAGGAGTTCATAATAATTATTGAAAGGGTCTTATTATTAATGATTGTCCACACCGACCGACAGCATTCTTGCACTTAAATCACGTGATGTTATGTGTTATATTATCGAATTCGAGTATGTGAAACACTAATTCTCATATTGTAGCGTGGATTTTGTTGGAGGGATTCGAAGTTAAGGTCTACTCAGATGACGACCGGTGAAGAGTGTTGCCTATGTGTTTTGACATTTTATGTATATAAGAATACTTCACAATTTATTACGTATCCATATTATTTTGAATTTATGTCGAAGGGAGTTTGACAAACCTTGACTTCATTGTTTTTCTCATGTCAGCAATAACTTGTCTCACCTTGTAAGATCGGTCATATTAGAATATCATGTCAATTGAATTATAAATATATGACAAGAACATTTTTCGTATAACCTCTTAAATATCGTTTTGAATAAAAATGATTAAGCCCATGTTTGGTTTTGTCAAAAATCAAAATTTTAGCAGATTTTGATGAAAATTGATCACATGTACGATATAAAAATTGTGAATCCTGTAAAATAAGTCTTTGAAAATGAATATGAGAAAAAATGACTTTTAATAAAAACGGGGGACAAACGTTAGAAAGATGTCAATTTTTATTGGGATAGTGCCAATCAGTTAAGTAGAAACTTTCTTGTTTGAATCTATGGACATGAAATTAATGTCAAATAGCCATTTTACCTGCAAAGTTGTTGCTAGAAAATTGATTTTTTAACATTAAAAATCTCAAATCTTGAAAGATAAGGAATGCCAATGATTTTAGTGTCTTTGTTCACTTTACGGAGTTTTCATGCAAAGTCTTGAAACTTGGCAATTTCTACAAGCAAAAAAGTTCGTGCCCACAAAAAAGTATAAGCAAAGAAGTTTGCATTTGGAATCCTTGTCACCTCCCCCACCCAAAATAAATAATTAAAACGAATCCTCGTGACATGCAAAAAAGTAACAAGGAATCCTTTCTACTTTATACCAATCCATTGGTCTAACATGTGGTTATAATTTTAAATTTGGTATGGAAAGGTTGCTTGAAAAATTGTTAGAGCATATCTTCTTTACATGTCTTGTTTAATTACATACATAACTATGTTTGATTTAGCTTTAAAAAAAAAAATTGATTTTTATTTTTTTTAATCCAAAAAAGACGGGTTCTTTTAGCTTTTACTTTAAGCTAATACTGTATTTAAAACGACTTAACGATTCCGAATATATCCGAAACATATCCTTATTTGATTGACTGTGACGCATAATAATCAAAATTCGAAGTGATACAAAAGCCACCTGATTTATGAATACAGTCAGCCTCCACAATTTGAGTGGATTATAAACTTTGCACCTTCTATTATAGAAACATATTTTATTCCATTCTCTCGACAAATGTTTGCCCACTCTCTTAAAAAAGCCACTAATTATGCTTTATAAAAGCGTATTCTAAGCGTTTTTCACTATGTTATAAATAGAAAAAATAATTATTTGTATTCATTTATTCAACCTATTTTCAGTAAAATAACTTTCCAAAGAGTAGTATTTGCGAGGTGAAACAAATCTTATAATTAATTACATTTTGAAAATTCTTATACTCAAGAAATAGAATTAGGTAGAACAACGATGTCCGGGACATCAGTCCACATTTAACTATCCTCTTTCCAAATTTTGTCACGTGATTTTGTCCAAAAAAAATAAAAATAATTGAAAAATCCTCATATTGAGCTCGTTAATCTCTACTTTTTCTTGAAATTCTTGCTTTGTCGATACTTTAAATACATGCCCTTGTCCCGTCATCGACTCCCCATAGCTCGGACAAAATACACGTAATTGCTTCACTAATTAGTTCATTTCCCAACTACCACAATAAGGAGAAAAAAAAGGAAGAAAAGAAGGATCCGAAAATTGACTTTTGAACTAAAACCAAATTTTGGGATTCCTATTTTGGGTTGGCATGATCGTTAGAGTAAACACTTGGAATTGCCATAATTATTTCAAATGAATAGACAATTCGTTGATGTCTATTCGAATAGTGACAATTTTGGCAGATTAAGTTAGATCAATTTGAGCATAATCACAATAAATAAATAAATAAATAATTTCGATAATTGTCTCATACAGTGTTCCATTATAATAATGATCTCGATTTTAAATTTATCGTAAACAAAGTCCAATCGATTGTTCTCGTAACTAAATAATTCAGAATTGAAACATATTCTAAATTTTTATTTTCATTACTATTCACATATGAATCCAAATTAAGTTTCAACCATAATCTACATATCTTGGAATTAAAATAAGCTGCTAAAGTGTCAATTTATGGGTATTATTTACCAGTCGAGTCCCTCCTTCTCAGCAAAGAAATAGAATGTTAGGGATGAAAGGGACAATATATCTGCCTTTCAAGTTTCAACGGGCAATATTTTGGCCAATATATTCTCTACACGTGTAAATTTTTTTTTATTGCCTTCTTTGATTAATAAAATAATTGCGTACAAAAATATTGGTAGGTCAATGGAAAAGAAATATACTATTTATATTCATCTAATTATTTCAATAATGTAATTTGTAATTGTATAAAGTCGTGATTAATTGTTTATTTTTGTTCGAATTTAACACGTAGTGAAATATTTTTTGTTTTTAATCTTGTAAGTTTTAAATTTAATATGTACAAATTAATCTAAAGTGACACTAAATCGAAACGAATAATGAACTAATGATAGTCACAAAATCACCTTGTTTAACTTGAAAATGGGATATATTTTGGAATCAAATAAGACTATAATGTAATATTATTATACGGAAAAAAAATACAAAAACTGTACAGAATACTAATATGAATGATGGGCCAATGTGAATTATTTATTACCAAAAAAATCCGGATCCCACCTGTTTGTGTGTGTTCTGTAAAATATCTGGTAGCTTTCCTTTTGTAAGTGTAGCAAAGCCCTGAGAGTCCGTTTGATTGCAATGGTGGAAGATGAGAGGAAAGAAAATGAATGACGGAGAATTGAATTGAATTTGTTTTATAGGGAATTGTAATTAATAGTGTTTGATTGATATAATTTTTCACCTGATAAATTTTTCGTTTGACTTTATTTTTTACGCAAATTGTCAATTAAATGGATAAATTTTTTTACCATTGACTTTGGAATGTGTTTCAATTGCTAAAAAAAAAAAAAAATAGTCAAAAAACTGAAAAACATTTTCACACCAATATAGTAGAAAAACGTTTTCTAACTTTTATACATCAAGAACTTGTACCTTGGAAAATTTGAAAAACGTTTTTCCTAAAAAATTAGTACAATCAAACAAATAAATAATAAAAAGCAGGAAAATATTTTCACCTTCTACGAAAAACTTAAGATATCAAATGCACCCTAATATTAATATTGTTTAAAAATTATCATGAAGCTATACTTCATGGATAGAGTTCAAGCATTCTAGAAGGTTTGAAATATGAAGAAACAGTTTGGTGGCAAGCTCGTTTCACCCATCAACTGCTGCTTATTATTATAAAGATTAATATATTAGTAATATTACAATACCAATACCAATACCAATACCAATAACATTATATTATATTAAATTAAATTTATTTTTAACATAGAGATGATAAACAAGAAACAAGTCATCCTAATGGCCAAACAACTAGAATATAATAGCGAACAATTTCTTTACCAATTGGCCGTCAAAATCACACTCATTAATTGGTATCTTTATGTTTAATTCTTTAATTATTAGACACGATGAGGAAAAAATTATGCCGCTATTTGATGGAAATTAAAATAAGATAGCTCCCATTATTTTTAAAAAATATTTTTCTTTATCTTATTTTTAATCATATATTTTTCAATAAAATAATATTACACATAAATTCAAAAAAAATTCTTATTTTTTAGAATAATATTATTTAACACCAGTGGTGCTATAACACCAATTTAGGTGGTGTTCTGTGATACGTTCAATGTAAAGTAAAATTAAATAGCTCATTTAAGTGTACTTATAATTTAATGTCACATTGACGCGACATAGATCGGTACTTTAATATTAGCGATGTTAAATAATATTATTTTATTTTTTTAACCACTTTAACATTCGAATAAATTATAGCTCTGAGTTTTATCTTGGCCGTCATATCGTTTTCCAAATCCTCCATTTGATATCCCAATAAACTTGACGTTGAAATGCTACTTATTGAGAAAATGCTAATACCTCAAATACTCAAATTATTATAAATAATCTTATTTTCTTGTCTTCCTGTAATTACAAAGGCACAACAAAATAACCAACAATCATCTAACACAAAACTAAGCAAACAATATAAACAAGAAATAATTCTTTCACTTTCTCAATAATGGGACATTCGTCCCTACTCCCTAGTACTACTGGGGGATCCAACCAATGTATGTATTTATAAGTGTTGTAAAAGTAATATTTGATACCAATTTTTTGAGAGGATTTGATGAATCTCGAACGAATTAAAGAAAATAAAATTAAGGATAGAAATTTAAGAAAAAATTTGTACTCTCAACTCAACTTCTATGATGAAATACTACAAATACACAATATTTTTATACTGCATTTGATACACAAGAATTAATTGTTAATGCATGAATTTAAACACCTATTAAAATTCATAGACACGTGAATAGAAATAAATTTATCTATAATAACTCTAGATTCATATAGATCAAAATTCATCAAGTCAAGATTCATTCAGTCTAAATGAATGTGAATGTTAATTAATTGAAATTTAATAACACGAAATTCATACATAACAAGGATTTTGTAGTATTTATTACATTTTGAAAAATGAAAAGTAAGGTATTCTTGAAATAATTAAATTGTTGTAAGGTTAAAATCGTCCAAAAATAATTAGTTAGAGTTGAACGTGCATTGCACGTTATTATGAAATACTTTATAAGTGTTATAACAGTGTTATTTGATATCAACTTTTTAGGAGGTCATGGTAAGTCTCAAATGAACTAAAGAAACTAAACATTAGAATAGAAATTTAATAAAATTTTATACTTTCAAAACTCAACTTCTATAATTTAATTTTTTATTGATGATGAAATACTACAAATGAGCAACCTTTTTATACTATATTTGATACATAAAAATTAATTGCTAATACATCAATTTAAAAACCCATTAAAATTTTTAGATACATTAGTATAAATAAATCGGTTTTGCTACATGTACATTCCGGATGACATTCCCCCTCACAATAGGGGGGCCATGATTATTTTATTGGAGCGTGGACCCTCCTTCTTGTGAGGGGAAATGTCATCCAGAATGTCATCCGGAATGTACAAATGGCAAAATTCTAAATAAATTCATCTATAATACAACAGCTTTATGTAAATCAAGATTCATTGAGTTTAGATTAATGTGAATGTTAATAAATTGAAAATTAATAACACGAAATTCATACATGACAAGAATTTTGTAATATTTATTGGGTTGATTTCAGAAATGGTCATTGAAGTTACATGAAAATTACAAAATGGTCACTGAAGTTCAAAACTTTCATGAACGGTCATTCAAGTTTCAGGCGCTTTCAGAAATGGTCACTGAAGTTTAAGATTTTCATCAACGGTCACTGAAATTTAAGGGATGTTTCACTAACGGTCACTGAAATTACAAAAAATTTCAGGAACGGTCATTGAAGGGTCATGCATTTTTTCAGTTTTTTGGGTGACTTTTTCGGCCACTTCCGACCACCAAAATCATCGGATTTTGATACCGTAGAAAAGCCCACAATCTCCTCTTCAATTACCACCAAAAATCTCCCCCCAAACTCCAAACGATTCGACCTGAAAATCGCCGCAAAAGTCGCCCAAAAAATTGGAAAAATCTGCCCAGATTTTTCCAATTTTTTGGTAGACTTTGCGGCGACTTTCCGGAAACTTCAGACCACCAAAATCGTCGTATTTTGATACCTTTGGAAAGCCCACAATGTCCTCTTTAATTACCACCCAAAATCTCCCCCAAACTCCAAAAGATTCGACCGAAAAATCGCCGTAAAGTCAGCTACCCAAAAAGGCCGAAAATCTGTCCATATTTTTCATGCTGACTTTGAGGCGATTTTTCGGTCGAATCTTTTGGAGTTTGGGGGAGATTTTGGGTGGTAATTGAAGAGGACATTGTGGGCTTTCCAACGGTATCAAAATTCGATGATTTTGGCGGTCGAAAGTTGCTGGAAAGTCGCCCAAAAAATTGAAAAAATTTGGGCAGATTTTTTCAATTTTTTGGGCGACTTTTGCGGCGATTTTTCGGTGGAATCGTTTGGAGTTTGGGGGAAGATTTTGGGTGGTAATTGAAGATGAGATTGTGGGCTTTCCAAAGGTATCAAAATTCGGCGATTTTGGTGGTCGGAAGTGGCCGAAAAAGTCGCCCAAAAAACTGAAAAAATGCATGACCCTTTAGTGACCGTTCCTGAAACTTTTTGTAATTTCAGTGACCGTTAGTGAAACATCTCCTAAACTTCAGTGACCGTTGGTGAAAATCTTAAATTTCAGTGACCATTTCTGAAAGCACTTGAAACTTGAGTGACCGTTCATGAAAGTTTTGAACTTTAGTGACCATTTTGTAATTTTCATGTAACTTCAGTGACAATTTCTGAAATTAACCCAATATTTATTACATATTGAAAAACGAAAAGTAAGGGTCCGTTTGATTGTATAAGTTTTCTATGGAAGGTGGAAAACGTTTTCCTTCTTTTTACTATTCACCTGTTTGATTGCACTAATTTTCTAGGGAAAACTTTTCCACATTTTTCAAGATACAAGTTGTTGATGCACAAAAGTTAGAAAACGTTTTTCCACCTTTTTGACCATTTTTTTAGCAATTGAAACACATTCCAAAATCAATGGTAAAAAAAATTATCTATTTAATTGACAATTTGCATAAAAAAAGTCAAACGAACACAAAAAAATTTCAAAATTTATTTTATTTTATTTTATTTTATTTCACTTTTTTGAAATCCAAACAAATTTTAATACAGACTGTAAAAAAATTTATCCCAAAAAGTAACAACTTGCATGAAAAATAAAGTCAAACGGATTAGGTGAAAAATTATACCAATCAAACACCATTAATTACAATTCCCTGCCATTCATTTTCTTTCTACCCATTTTTTACCCTTGCAATCAAACGGACCCCTAAGATATTATTGAAATAATTGAATGATAGTAGGGTTAAAATCGTTTAAAAAATAATTGTCACTTGATTTGATATTTAAGGCGTGTTCGATAGAGATTAAAATTGGATTAAAATTGAAAAGTTAGTCGTTATTGTTGATTTTTATTAGACGCGTGGGACCTAATAACGGTCATATTTTCAATTTTAATTGAATTTAATCTCTATCAAATGGGGCCTTAATATATTATAGATATAGATACATGATTAAAAAGAAAGAAAATTTTTTCAATGTAAAATTATTTTATGAAAAATGTGTCTGAAAATAAATTTTGAAAAAATGGGGACAAAAAAGGGGGTCAAATGTACAAGTATACATTTACGTTCCCCCTCCAAATTAACGGTCTGCCAAATTTATCGTTGACCATTTTCTCATATTCAATATGAATTAAAAAAATTAGTAAAACAAAATAAAATGAATAATTCCATAGGCACAAAGAATTCTTGACAGAATTGAGATAGATGTTGAGTTGATAGCATTTATATGGTGCATTTTCTGTTTTTGTTGTGTCCAAAATTAATGAAAAATTGTCACGTGTTTTTTGTAAGAATTATGCCAATTTTTTTTTTTACTTGTAACAAAATTGAAAGAGTAATGTTATTTAATCTTATTGAAGTTACAATCATAATTTAAATGATATTAATGTGACATTAAATGATAGATAAAATTAAATAAATTATTTTATTTTACCTTATATTTAGTCTATCATTCCGTGTTAATATCATGCGATTAACTAAAACTACGAAATAAAATTCAAAAATGTGATTTGTCAGAATGTAGAATTACCCGCAGCGGATAACACAGCCGATTTGACACGCAATGTGCACATGCAAAATTGTATCGTAAACAGTAACCTATACTCAGCGATATTATATACACCTATATGTGTATGTATAAAAAGGTGTATAAATCTTCATTCTTTTCCTCTCTCTATCCCCAACCCAATCACTCTCTCATCTCTCTCTGTCGGTGTCTCCACACCGGCCGAAGGTTCCTCCTGATCCAAACATTTGTCCTATATTCGCACGCATAAATTATTTACAGGGTTTTAGGGCTTCATAAGTTGGGGCGTCGATGTTTTGTTCCATTGTTCTATGATTGTTGGTGAGGAGCGGTGGCGGTGCGTCGTCTTTTGGGTTTTGCCTTCGAGATTTAGAGAAGAGGGTTGTTATATGAGGGATTGGCTTAACCTTAACAAGAATAATTCGACGAGGTGGGACTGCTCCTTTGCGATCCGAAGCCGTGGACGTTGGGGCAAATGTGGTTGAGTTTTCCGGGATAATTTGTTCGAATACGCCGTGAATTGGGTTACTTGTTGCACTAATTAAATTTAAGATCTTTTGCAGTTTTTTTGTTGGGGGTTTTTGGAAATTGAATTTTGTGAACAATGCAGCCGGATCATCGAAAGAAAGTGAGTTTTTCCCTCAGTTTTATGACTTTTTTATATAGTTTTGAGTAGAATAGAAAAAAATTTGGGCTGTTATTGATGTAATTTATGGATGCAATTTGTTTGACTTCGTAAATGTTTGATTAAAATTCAAAGGATGTGGCTTATATTCATTCATTTATCTTAAGTCCATTAAGGGTTTATATTTCAAATGGAGGATAGGATTTCCTCTAATCTCTGGCGTATTTAAAGACTGAGCTGTTCTTGGTCTGATTTGTAAATTCAATAATGCAAAGTTTGAATTGTTTGGCTGTTAATTTAATTGATAGATTAAATAAATTAATAAGGATTGAATATCGATTAGTTTTCAAAAAGGAAAAAAATATTTGAATATCGATGATGGAATTATGTTTGGAGTATTTGGTGTTTTCAGATCTGGGTCAGTTACATTTTGCACGCTGCCGTTATCCAAGAAATGAATGCTTTTGATTTTTCAACTCCTTAATTATTTTAATCGATGCCTTATTAATGAAAATAAGATCTTATGTTTCTTTATTAGCAATTGATTTAGTGGGATTTTTTTTCTTTCCCGTTTTGCTTTCTTTTTTTATACTTAAAGCATTTACTTAGATTATTTCGTCCTTCCGACTAAAATTCAATTGGAATGTCCATGAAAAGAAACAATTCTTTTTGCTGTCATTTCACTGCTGGTGTTATATGTTATGAGGTTACCTACCTTTCGTTAAATCTGGATTCATTTTGATCTTGAAATTTTTGACCACTCTTGTGTTTCCAATATTAGCTCCGTAACTGAAATTTTGACTTTTTGTTACTTTTGAAATTATTATTGTCTTTTTCAAAACAAAGAAATTACCTTTTAAGGGAAAAAAAAGACAAATTTAATGAGTTTATGGTTCGAGCTGTAGTCTTATAAACTATTCTACCAAGTCCCAAGCGGAGTTGCAACTTTTCAGTGGCTATCGACCAATGATAAGAGTAACACAACACATAATTCCGCACTTTATTTCCTTTTATATATATTTTCTATTGTTGTTGGTTATTGTTTTCGAAATTTACAGAGATGGGGAAGACGGTATTGCAAGTGGAGGATGGGGGAAAAAAAGAGAGGACAAACTGATAGTCACGTTGAAGAGGATAGGGAAATCAAATAAAGGATTCTCTTTATGATTACCAATTTGACTATTTATTATTTTATATTTTATCTATTTTATGATTGCTTGCAAATTAGACTCCTAATTTTCTACAATTTTTTAATATGGATTTATAGGCCGTATACTGTTCATTACTAACATAAATTTGTATTTCTTTGTGTTGTTTTGATTTTATCACTAGTTTGTATTGAGGTTTACACCTCTCATCAATGAGGTAAAATGCTTTGGTATCCAGTTAAGCCTTTGTAAACATTTCTCGGAGGACAGCAAAAACTCTTGAAAGATAATGGATGAAGAATTTGACATTATTTGTTTATGAGACGTCAGTTATCAGAGTGTTTGCATAAATACAATTAAGATAACTCACGCTGATGAGGATTTTGTCTTGTCTATTAATTGTTTTGTAATGTGAAAGACAGTTTATTTCCCTCCTATTCTCAGGACTAATTTTCTCTGTGTTTCAACAGAGATCAAGAGAGATGGAGTTTTTCTCTGACTATGGTGATGCGAATAGGTTCAAAATTCAGGAGGTCATAGGAAAAGGGAGCTATGGTGTTTGTTTGCTCTGCAATAGACACTCATACTCGTGAAAAAGTGGCTATAAAGAAAATACACGACATTTTTGAACACATTTCTGATGCTGCTCGAATTCTTCGTGAGATAAAGCTTCTCAGGCTTTTGAGACACCCAGACATTGTTGAAATCAAACACATCATGCTTCCACCTTCGAGGAGAGATTTTAAGGATATCTATGTTGTTTTTGAGCTAATGGAATCAGATCTTCACCAAGTCATAAAGGCCAATGATGACTTGACTCGAGAACACTATCAGTTTTTTCTCTACCAGTTGCTTCGTGCACTTAAATACATTCACACAGGTTAAATCCCTTTCTTGTCTATTTTCCCTAGTGTTATCTTGTTTTTAGAAGAAAGATAATTGATCAATCCATTAATTTGCTAATCAGTTTGTATTCCTACATAAAGGAACATTTCTATAATTAGAGGATTTATAGTGTGACCTGCAGCTATTTGACTAAAACTTGATAGTAAGATAAAAATTTTCCTATTTGTTGCATATGTTGTTTTTTTTTCCTATTTATCAGTTTCATCTTCTACTTGTCATGCACCACTTGGGTGAATGGGGGCTGGTGAATTGTGCTTTATGATTTGGTAAATACATCTAACCTTGAAGTTTTTGTCTGCAGCTAATGTTTATCATCGAGATCTAAAACCAAAAAATATTCTGGCAAATGCGAATTGTAAACTCAAAATATGTGATTTTGGGTTGGCTAGAGTAGCTTTCAATGACACGCCGACGACAATATTTTGGACGGTATCTCAGACATCTAATTGTTTATATTTTATTTTTTCATTCTCCAGTGCCATTGTCCGTTTCCTAAGAGTTGGGAGTTGATTTTTTTTGGATTATGGTACAAAATACAGGATTATGTTGCTACAAGATGGTATAGGGCTCCAGAGTTGTGTGGTTCATTTTTCTCAAAGGTATTATGCTGCATTTTCTGTGCTTATTTTTCAAGTAATGCATATTTTTAATTTATCTTGCAACTTTATACTAACTATAAAATATAAAGAATGTATGTTATTTTTCTTAGCTATCTGTTACAAATTTTCACTTCATCGAGATTTAGCTTTCAGTTTATTTCTACTACTTTTTTACTGACTAGTTATTTAGTTGCTTAGTGGAGTCCTATTTATTCTTGAAAACGAGATAATTTAGTGCAGTATTAGAAGGCATTGCTTAGCTACCGTAAGCTTGTGGTTCAACGTTGAGCACGTAAAAAAAAAATAAAAGAGGCCAAAAACCAGAAAATGGCTAGGACTTTTGGGTCTATAATTCTGTATATAGTGGCTTGCTACACTTGAAAGGAAGAGTCTCATGCGCCATTAATCAATAAATCAATCTATTTTAATGTGTTTCACTGAAGCACCAATAGCATAAACAGTGGTCTAGTTGAGGGCAAGGATGTGATAAAAAAGTTAAAAAAAAGTATTATTTGCTGTATTATTTAATACACTATCTTGTTATATTATACAGATGTCTGCACCTCTGAAATATGATGTCATGATTGCTTCTTGGGTTATTATCTATTATATCTAAGTTTGTTATAGTTCTATGACTTATAGTGAATAGGTAGTCCGTAGTGTTATATCTAATATTTGTCTGACCTCAATCACAAATGTCAATGCTTATTTTTTATGGCATTTGTACAGTATACCCCAGCAATTGATATATGGAGTATAGGCTGCATTTTTGCTGAGGTTTTGACTGGGAAGCCACTGTTTCCTGGAAAGAATGTTGTTCACCAGCTAGATTTGATAACTGATCTTCTTGGCACACCTTCCATGGATACCATTTCACGAGTATGAATCAGCTCCTTTATTTATTATATAATTGTTATTTTACAAGTTTACGGTAAATACACCTGCTATTTGTATTTAGTTCAATGTATTTTTGGTTTAGGTGCGAAATGAAAAGGCTCGGAGATATCTTACCAGCATGCGCAAGAAGCAGCCTGTGCTCTTTGCTCAGAAGTTTCCAAATGCTGATCCTTTGGCTCTCAGACTATTAGAAAGGCTACTTGCTTTTGATCCAAAGGACCGTCCAACTGCTGAAGAGGTTTTATTTGCCCTAGTGTTTTATAAAATAGGAAAACTTATCTTAACGATATGGCATCTACATTTGTTTGTTTCTTTTCTGCTTGCTCTTGATACAGAGGATCGTCCAACTGCTGAACAGGTTTTATATGGTCCCAAGTGTATTTGATATAAAAATAGGAAAACTTATCTTCCTGACAATATGGCATTTACATTTGTTCTTTTTTTTTGTGCTTACTTTGTGCGGATCTTCAGTGCGAATATTGCTTTCCTTCATAAAATTCTTATCTGTGAAAATAGGCAATCCATTTTGATTACACTGTTCCTATTCCCTATAGACGTGCCATACTTTCTCTTGGGAAGTTATGATATCTTTATATTGATTTTGTGGAGCTTCTCTGTTTTGTGTTTTGTCAGGCCTTGGCTGATCCTTACTTCAGGGGATTGTCCAGAACCGAAAGGGAACCGTCTTGCCAGCCAATTTCGAAGATGGAATTTGAATTTGAGAGGCGAAGGGTTACAAAGGAGGACATACGAGAATTGATATTCTGTGAGATATTAGAGTACCATCCTCAGCTGCGTAAAGATTACCTCAATGGAATTGAGAGAACCAATTTTCTGTATCCTAGGTAATAACATTTTTCTTGTTCTTTTTCCTTGCTTATCGTCTCTCCATTTGAACACATAAATTTATTGATGATTGTGGTGCTTTTCTCATGTTCAGTGCCATTGACCAATTTAAAAAGCAGTTCGCTCACTTAGAAGAAAATGGTGGTACAAATGGGCCTGTGATTCCACTTGAGAGAAAGCATGTTTCTCTTCCTCGGTATGCAGATAACATATTTTCTATATGTTTGTGTATTTTATTTTCTGTTTCTTTTGAACCATAGTTATATGAAATAGTGAACTGAATAAAAAAACAGAAGTTGGAGAAATATTAATATATAAATAATTGCTGTCTTCATATTATTCATCATTCTTTGAACATTGTTAAAGATTCCTTTAGTTCGGTTTGTGGCAATGGGTGCTTATGGAAGTGTCTCATTTGGTGCACTATGTGCATTCTTGTAATTTAAGTTGTTGATACTGTGTTACAATGTGTCCGTCATTGCCCCATTCGTGTGTGTCTCTCATATCTGATATAGCAGGGCATAATCTTTCTGCTCTATATGATTCTAATAATTTTGAGTTACTTAATTTTATGGTTTTAAGCAGGTCTACTATTGTACATTCAAATTCAATCCCTGCAAAAGAACAACCAACTGTTTCTAATATAAAAGACCGGCAGAATGGTGAAGAAGCATGCAGTAGAAACTCCAGAGATTCTGATGGGCTTCATAATTGTCTATCCAGAACCTTGCAGCCACCGCAGAGGATACCACACAGTACTTTTACATTAAAACTTGTTGATCTGTTATTGTTGCTTTGATTTATTTTCATTTAATTATTATGCATTTTTCTGGTGATTTTTTCCTTCACTGTTTAATTGTTTGTAACTACTATTGTTCAGCCAAGCCGGGACATGTTGGTGGGCAAGTTTTACCATACGAGAGTGGAAATGCCATCAAAGAAACATATGATCCACGATCTTTAGTCAGAAACAGGGTCCTGTCTCCCCAGGTTATTCCTTTGCCCTACTGTTACAATAGAACTAGCACAGGAAAGCAGGAAAGACCTGTACTGGAGACGGAGGGGGAGTTGTCCAAAACTTCTAAACAAATACCTCATTGTGGCATGGCTGCCAAATTAGCTCCAGATATAGCCATTAACATTGAGAGCAACCCATTCTATATGACCCGAGCTGGAGTGACGAAGGTGAACCACCATGTTGAGGACAGAATCACGATAGACACAAATCTACTGCAAGGAAAAGCTCAATATGGTGGACTTGGTGTTGCTGCTGCCACTGCTGCAAATGTTGCTGCTCACAGAAAAGTAGGTACCATTCAATATGGTATGGCTACAACTATGTATTAACGCAGGGACAAGTTTGTGATGGCCTGAGGAGCTAGTCTTGTTTCAGGGGTGGGGGTGGGTTACAGAAAAGGGAATTGGTGGGGTGGGGTGCTGCTATTTTCTTCAAACCAATTTTCTGTAGTTGAGATTCTTGTTAAAAAATTGTGGGAGCTATAAGTTGGTGACATCACACAGTTTCAATCTCTGTGATGGATCTCTTCCCCACACCCACACCCCCACCATTCTCCTTTATTTTTCACATATTGTACATACTCATGAAAAACTCAGCTGGGCTCGATTTGTTCCGTGGAAATTCGCAAGTCAGGATCTTGCTTTGAACTCTCGATTATGATACAGATTATGGTCATGGTGAGAAATGTTCTATCTGTTGTAAAACTTTGAACAGAAATATATACGAAAGCTACCATAGATATGTCACAAAAGTACCGTATATCCTCATTTGTTGTCGCTTTTCTTTTTCAAATCGCGTCTGCAATAAAATGGGCAGGATATAAGTTAGAAACTATCTTTGCATAATTTCTACATCATCTTATATGAGACAAATCAAACCAGATATTGAAAATGTTCAAAGACAGAAAAGACGGGCATTATTCAATCCAGTGGGCAACATCCAGTGACCCATAGCAGCCACATAATGAATGGATAAATAAAATTATGGTGTTTATTCAAAGCTAATTTGCAAGTTAATTATTTTACAATATTCCTACACGTAAAATTATATTGTTTTAAATATGAAAAAAAAAATGGTGCACTAAAACTAAACAAATCAGTTATATTAATAGTATCGCAGTAGTATCAAAAGTTAAACTTGAAAGTTACGAATTTCATTAATCAAATAAAGTTTGAAAAACTCGAATTTGCTATGGTAAACATTTCATCACAATAATGTCATGTTTGCTATGCTCGATATTTATGCAACAACTTTGTGTATTAGAAAATCTCGACCACGCAAAAAATGGCCTCTTTTACATTAAGGGTGTCTCAAATGCACCTAAAAAAAAGTCCCCATTTTGGCTAAAAATCAAGTTTTTCATTGTCAAAATATGTAATGTTCGAATTTTTTAATTTATTATTATTATTTTAATTTCACTTCCTAACTGAAATCATATCACTAATAAGACTTCACTTTTACAACTTAAGCCAAGTCTTGATCTCACTTTGTATCTCGTCCAGCCCAACACCCGAAACATATTTTCCAAAATACTGGCATATATACAATAAGACAATCATCTTTGTATTTCTACTTTTATGCAGATCTTACTTATGCTAATCGTATTCCTCACCCAAGGAGGCAGTTAAATATTTCATTAGTCATCGAATTTATATTTCTGTCACGCTTTACTCACTAAATTTTAAAATATTTTTGAATGGTCATTAAACTTTAACATGTTACATTCATCACTCATTCACCATGTTTCATTAGTCACCAGCCCACCCAACTCTTAAAATGATTTTTAGTGGTCACTAAAATATAACACCTGGTACTTCAGCAATCAACACTCATTCACCATATTCCATTAGTCACTGAATTTTTATACCTAGTCGCGCTTTACTCACTGAATTTTAAAATAATTTCGAGTAGTCGCTGAAATTTACTCACTGGAACCAAGCTATTAAAAATTTAAATATTTTAAAGGACAAAATACTATACACAAAAAAACGCCGTTCTTTCATCTTGAATTACCTCATGATAATTCTGAAAATTATATTTTGTTAGTCTTAATTAATATTATTGACTTAAAATCGAAAAATTTACTGTCTTCATTTGGGGGTATGATCTTTATTGAAATAAAGAAATAATTTCTCTATTTTATTTTCTCGACCTAAATGAAGATTATAATCTAAATAAAATTTATGTTAATTTGAAACTAGCATTCTTCTATCCCCTCGAACCTAGTTTTTGACGATTAGAGAAATTATATATTATTTTTACCAATATCAATTTCTCGTCTTAAATTGAAAGTCTTATTATCTATTCAATATTTTTACTTTATCTAGGTTGAATATCATTGAAAGTAAACTTTACTCGAAATTATTATGAAATTCAGTGATTACTCGAAAGTATTTTAAAGTTTAGTGAGTAAAGTATGACTGGAGGTATAAGTTTAATAACTAATGAAACATAGTCAATGAACGATAGAGTACAATCACAAAGTATTAAAGTGCAATGATCACTTGAAAGTATTTTAAAGTTCAATAAATTATGAAATACGTTCAGTGGGCGATGAAGTAGATGTTAAAGTTTAGCAGACATATTTTAAAGTTAAATAAGTAAAATATGATGAAAGAAAAAGTTAAGTGACTATTTGATATTCTTTAATTTAATTTATAATTTGTTATATGATCGTTTTTAATCACAAGTATATAATTTTATTTTACTTTTTAAGTACGCATTTTAAAAACAAAATTACTATTTAAAACTTTTTTTTCTACCAAAATGGTTGCGAACACAACTTTAACTCGCAAGAAAAGGTGGCTCCCACAGCTTTCTCCACGTGCTGCCAAGTGCCAACAATCTCTAAAAACTAAAAAGTAAAAATCCATTCTTTTCTCTCGCCCAATCCATTGCGACCATCCAAAAATATCTTTTCACTTTTACCGGTAAAAATCTGAAACCCTAGTCACTTTGCAATCGTCAAGGGCCGATTCGCCGACACTCGAACAAAGGTACAGCTTCAATTTTCCAATTTCTATCCCAAGAAATATAAAATATAAAGCCATAGTTTATTTTCCTGTAATTCTTATGTAGATTTCTTTTACATTCTGTTTGGCTGTTCACAGAACGTATTTAGCTCACAGTTAACAGTTTACACACGTTTTACTTCATTTTTTTTTTTAATTTAGTGTTATCAGGTTCGATTTGTCAATTTCAGGATTATTTTTTGTATCTTGATGGAATGAGTAGTTTTTTTTTATTTTTTTTCCCCTTTTTATAGGGATTTATGATGGCGGACGAAACGATGATCAACGGTGAATACTTTGATGATCAGACGGTGGAAATTACTGGGGAAGCCACTGGGGATGAAGCTTCGTCTAAAATTTCAGTTCTCAGCCAAAAGATCGATAGACTTGAGCAGGAAAATGAGAAGATAATTTCCGAGAACAAGAAGTACAAGGAGAGGATTGAGGAATTGACAGCCTCAGTAAATAATTCGGATGCAAAAAATGTGGAGTTGAAAAAACAGGTTGAAAGTTCTGAATCTGAGAACAAGGCTCTTGGGGCGGTGGCGGCTCGAGCTGCGGAGCTTGAAGCCGATGTGGCACGTTTGCAGCACGACTTCGTATCTGCGATGAGTGATTTGCAAGAATCAAATGTGGAATTATCAGAGGTGAAAAAGGATTTGGAGGAAATGAAAGGAAGGGATAAGGAGAAGGATGTTAAGCTTGTGGCAATTGAGAAGGAGAGGGTTTTTGTTGATGGTTAAAGTCAGTGAATTGGAGGAGAATAAGAGTGATTTTAGGAATGAAATGGAAGGGAAGGAAAAGGAGATTCGAGGTTTGAAGAAGAAAGTTGAGGAATTGGAGGCTGTGGTGGGAAAGAATGAGGGATTGGAGAAGTTGAAAAATGAGTTGGAAAAAAAGGTTGAGGAAATGGAAAGGAAAATTGGAGTTCTGGAGAGTAAATTGATTGAGGAAGTGAAGGCGAAGGAAAAATTGATTATGGAAGGTGTTAATGATGGTATTAATAGGGAGATTGTGGTCGACGATGAAAAAAAGGGCTTGATTGGTGGTCTAAAGGAAAGGGATTGGGCAGTAATGGCGGGATCAGCTGTTGCTGCTGCGTCCGTGTTAGGTGCTGTCTGCTACTTTCGACACGTCTCTAGTAAGCACTAAGCAACGATAGGATGCACGCAAACATGCAGGAGTTAGAGGTTAGGAGAGCTCTATTCTAACCCAAGAAAAAAGGAGATTTCAATTTTGACGAGTTTTATTTCTTTTGTTTGTTTGGGTTTCTATCTTCTGAGTTTGGTGATTTTAGTTGATAACAGTAAAAACTTTTTAATAATATTATTGTTGGCTAGTACTTGAACAACATATATTTTGATAGAAACGTTCAAGCTGGGGAATATAGTGTGGTGATTATGTTGATCAAATATGTGGGGAATGATTTTTGAGTTTGGACTGCTCACTGCTTGAAACTTGGATATGTTTCTATGGATGTCACCGTAATATTTTATTGTGGTTCTTTATTTTGGTTTCAAGTTACTTCACAACATCATAATGATATGATTAGTGCAGATTTATCAGTGTTGTGTTATGAGATCATTCCTTGCTTTTTTTGGAGGAGGAAGAAAATTTGTTTGGAACTTCATATGGTATTTTCTAGGAAATTGTTGACATTTCTTCAAATTAGTTGAGTCAGGTGATATATCTCATCTATAATACTATTAATTGTTATGATCTTATTTTGAATTCTGCATTAAGGGAGTTTGGCATTCTTTTCTGGTTATCGCATGTGAACTTTTCACAATACACTTCTTAATAACTACGTCATGTTTATATTGCATGAAAGCACAATATACTTAATAACTACGTCACGTTTATATTGCATGAAAGGTCCATAACTTTTACTCTATTGCGTTATGTCTTCGACTTTTTTCATCGCAATATTATTTTCAAATTAACACAATTTGTCCCTGATAGCAATTTTTGTTCCAGAATTTCGTTAAGATTGAGGAAAAAGACTTATTTATCCTCATATATTAAGCAATAAATAAATAAATAAATAAAATTGCGAGTCAATATTTGTCCATAGTCTTAAAGCATGCTAAAAATATTTTTGGACGAAAACCATGATTAAGGAAAGATTTGCTTGTTAATGAAAGGTTAAAGATAAGAAAGGGTTGAAACAAAAAGTTGGATATGAACTTGGAATGAGTAAAAGTTATTATAAAAAGATGAAGTGTAACTATACCCACCCTTAAGTAAAAGATCTAGAAATACACCACAGCTTCTTTACATTTCATTGAAGGAGAGATCTCAACATTCTCTAATTTAATACAAAATATTCCAAACACGAAATGATATAGAAAATGCTATTAGTTATTGTGCGCAATAAATGACCAACAGCAATCTTTTTGAATGCCAAGCTCTATTCACAATTTTAACGGGCGACTCCTTTCAAGCACTTCTATGTTCTGCAATGACACAGATGGAAAATGTTGAGAAGAAGAAAATTTTAAACTGAACGGTATGTGGATGATATGCTGTTATTATGTCATCCAATTGTGTTAGTACTCTCATAGTCTCATGACTTCTTTTTGATGAGCTATTCAAAAGGAGTCTACTTATTCATGCCAAAATTTACACAGAAGCACGTGTGAAATTCTGAGAAAGAGAAAGGAATATGGTATATAATACTTGTAATACATTGTCATTATTTATTGTGTTGAAGTAATTTTGAAAATGAACTTGAAGGTTTCATTGAAGATTATCTGGCATAGGTACTTACTCGTAGTCACTGTTTGGAACCTTTGAGAACATCAAGCAAACTGTGGCAGTTCAACCAAGGAGCTCGGATTTGTGGAGTTGCAGCAGCAAATGGCTGCTAAAGGTTTTAAGGGAGGGAGTAGTTAGTTGATGCAGCTTTCCTAAAAATACAGTAATTATATGCTAAAAACAAAACAATCAGTGCATGTTTGGTCTAGTTCTGTTAAAACCTCTTTACCGAATATGCCATCAGTGGCCAACTGAATGAATTCAGTTCCTGATTATCTATGATCCTGCTGCTAACATATGCTGGTAAAGACGAGCACCGTTTTCTCAATTTCTTCCACTTGGAATAATGTAAGATGAATCTTTCGTATTCTTCACCAAGCTGCCTTGAGGGAATTCTTCCACAAAAATCTTGACAGCTGAAAGCCTGGTTTCAAGAACAGAGTTGCCTTCCTCGGTTTCTTCATCTTGCTCATGTAGAGAACTTCTCTTTTCTACTTCTTCAACTGCTCTTGATTTCCTCTCAAGGGATGTTCTCTGCCTTAGGAGTTCCGAGACTCCTATTGCCAATAATAATGGTTTCCTGTTCACTTGGTTCTCTCTCTTTATTTCGATGCCAATTTCTCTCTCCAAGTATTTGGGGAAAAAAATCTAATTTAAACCGTATGAGATTCTCCATATGAGTGGACAGAAGGATGAAAAGAAGGTCAGGACGTTGAATTTGAATTTTAGGTGAGGAAACATTGTCACTTGGTCGTTTATTATCTTCTGGTTCTTGTTGATTTTGTCGTTGTGCTCTGGTTGGTAACAGGGTTTCGTGCTGCTTGCTTTCTAAGAGTTCGTTAGGGAGGGAATTTTTTTCAAAAAAAAAAAAATCATTTCCAATCATACGTTCTATGAGATTCATACATTTTCTGACTTTTTTAACCACATTTTTCAAAAAATATTTTTCGGCTTAAAAAAATCTCTCCCAGAGATTTGCATCAGATTTAATCCTTTAGGTTAGCTCCACACCATGGAGAGTAAAAGAATGACAAACAGGGTGAATTTATTACAAATTTAAGTGACTGAGAAAGAGATTGCACTTGCACAGTTTGAATACATTCGTTTTATCCTTTGTTTTCTTGCATTTAAGATTGGCGCTTGACCAACTGTAGCACTGTTTTTCCCTTGTGCTCTGAATCAGTTTACTTCTCTTCTTTCTATGTGTTTGGTTTAATTTTGGAATGGTGAAACCTGTTGAACCCCGTCTTCCTATCCTATCGATGTTTTGACGGTTAAGTCTTATACATCATTCAACAAATTCAAAGAAGAAGAAAAGTTTAAAAAGTCCTTTATTATATCGTTCGTTACTTTCAAATGTTGCATGTCAAATAAAGACCAAATGGTTGGCTCATGAAAGGGCGTTCAACAATAGTACTTTGTATGAGTGGACCTAAAGTCCAAACAAATCGAGTGTGTGTTTGAGTCATATTATTTTGAAAGAATGTATTTTAGAATGGTAGATTGATGAAGAATGTGTGGTTAAAATATGAGAAAAAATTTTGGATTTATGTGTAATATTATTTTATTGATGAATGTGTGGTTGAAATAAAGTCAAATCATTGTTTAAAAATGTACTTTTTTTTTAAAAGAATGCGGTTCAAACATGGTCTGAATATTGAGAATAAGGCATTCATAATCCTACCCCTCTTTTCAAAAACAAACCTCAATAATTTAGTAACTTCAAAATATTTAAAACAAACCAAATTCTTAAATCCAATAACGTGAATTAGGGCCTGTTTTTTTCAGATTAAAATCTGATTTTAATTTAAGGCAAAATTAAACAATTAATATCAACCACATTTTTCTTGGGTCTCACAATTTTTTAATCACACATTTCAAAAATTTCTATCACAATCTATTAAAAAATTAATTTTAATCCCCACTAAACAAAATGTTAAATCCAATGAGATCTCCACAATGAGGAAAAAGAAAAATAGACGACACTTAGATTTCAAACTTGACCTGCATTGATTCGAATTAGTGGTTCAACGCTAACTCAGGGATTGAACAGATGAATCAATTTCTCTCAAATTTAATAAAAACTATTTTTATTATAAAAATTAATAAAATTATCATTTACTAAATTAATTCTTTGGTTAATGGGTGTGGATTTAGTAGTAGACTAAATGAACGGCTCAAACCAAATCGATGGTCGGACTCGGGTAATGGGTTTTCCGATTCAATAAATGGGCGATCCGGGTTTTAAAAGACTGCTTTAACGTGACACCTGCAATTGCAAGCTCATAAACAAGAGTAAAAACAGGGCATTTTAAAAGAATTTCAGTTTCAAGTTTTACCCTTATTCTTTGCCTATTCTCTCTGCACAGCCTTCCTCTTCCTCGTGATTCGTGTCCACCCCTACCCCACCCCACCCCACCCCACCCCATCCCACGAACAAACAAAAAACTCACCAGTTACAGATAGGGGCTGAGTATGGACTATGGAAGAGAGTCAAAGGGCTTTTCGGCTAGCATTTTGTGTGAGAAAGTTCTTTTGAACCAATACTACTGCAGTATATCTATTGCACTATTTAGCTCTCGCATCTTTACTTTGTACTGAACAAACGGCTCTTTCAGCTGATGGCTATGGCATTGCATGCTGCTGTACACGTTTTGGGCACATGGGTTTTCTTCCCAAATTCCAGAGGTAAAATTTACGAAATTAAGGAGTTTTTGTTTTCTGTTTTACATTTTTAATGGCTTTTGTTTGGTGCAATGAATGATAGATGTTTTATTCCATTTTCCTTTGTTAGTCTGTTTGGAAACATGGATTTTGCCATGGAAATGCCAAAATCTCAAGTCAATTAGTTGCCCATCTTTTATTTTATCAGGTCATTCATCGATTTCATTGTTTTGCGTATCATTTTCTTTGAATGGCTCATTTTGAGTTTTGGCCAAAAGAAACATTAATAACTCGGTAAATCATGAGAAATGACTTGTTTCTTGTGCACATGTAGTCATGGACTGATTCTTGTTTCTTTTGGAAAACGTTGAAGAAATTCGAGACGTGGCTGCTAAACAGTTCGAAATTTGAAACATTTTTTGTGAAAGAATAATGGAATATTTCTGTTGATGAAAGAGGTTAAAGATTGTGATGAAATGTCTCTTCAAAATTAAAGAAGAACATTTGCAAGATGGGAGAAAATTGACAATTTCATTTTTAGTTCTTTTAAATGTAAGAGTTTTGATGTTGATGAATTATCAGTATTCTTCTCCTTCTCTTGAAATTTAGGGAGTTGGTTGCTTGAATTTTTAACTAGAAACTCACCTATACAGTCTCAAATTATTTCAAATGGATTTATCTTATTCGCCGTGCCATTTTTTTGGGTCATAATCTGGATCCCAGTAACATTCTTGACCCACATATGATTCATTACTCCAATTATAACACTATTTCCTGAAAACATGATGCATAACAAAACATTCGACTTCAAAAGGCATGAAAAATAAGGTCATCACAACTCACGTTCATTATTGCACAGAATTAGATGGTATTGGGTTAGTGATTAGTTCATAATTAATAGGGGAGCTGCTAATATTAGTAACATATATTATTCTCTCTTATGTAACATTGCAACCTGGTTCCATCGTTATGGCATAGGGACCATGCAAAAGTCTTGCTGCTCTGTGAGTCTGTGACTCTTTCTTTTCACAACGTTGATTAATCTCACTCATCTTGTTCAGGCCTGGAAACAGCTGCAATGTTCACCTCAGAGATTTGGATTTGTTCAAGTTTTGAAGATGAATGAATTAGCACTTTGCTAAAACATGTAGATTGTTAAATATATAATTATTGTAGTCGGGGATGAAGCCATTGGTCCGCAAAGCATCATTTATCAACATCTGTAACATGTTGACGATTCCCATAATGGGATCGATGTGAAACTAAATCTTGTTTTGGAGTTTTTGAGGATTCTGAAGATTCCAATATTTTTTATTTTTTTTTTGGAAATTTGATGTCTATGAATTACTTTTGTGATTTCCATATTTATCTAGCACCAATTCCCTGTTATCTTAGAGCATTGAGGTTTCGATGCCTAGCATAGTATATGGATATTGGTGCTCGTATGAGAGCCTTCGATAACTTTTCTGTTTTAGGTTTAAGTCATCTTTTCTTCTAGTTTAGTGCCTGATCATCAATGTCCTTGTTAAAAGTTCAGCAAAATTTGCATTTGTTCGGTATTGATGCATAATTTCATAGTGAATTGCTCACAATTTGTGGTAGCTTGGGCATCGGGTGGGTTGGTCTGGATATTTCGATACTCAGAACCACCCATTATGCTTCGGGTATTTCACAAATGGAACCATTTGGGTTTTTGTAAATACTGGAACAAAATCTAAACCCGAATTGTCGATTTCAGTTCTATCCAAAACATTTTTATATACATTTATTTAATAAATATTTCTCGTAGACTCTTTTGGTACATATACCGAATACACTGTTACTTGAAAATATTTGTGCAATGAAGAAAATTCAGTTAAAAAATCTTCAAAAAACAAAATATTAGATACTAAAGCCAGGAAAATAGGAGAAAATTAAAAAAAAAAAAAAATTATAATTTGAGGAAAAATTATTTTTCTTAATAAATCTTATTCAATCTATAAGAGAGGCAGATTAGGCATATAATTTAATTATGAATAATGCTTAAATTCTCTTACTTTTAAAATGAATTGATATAAAAAATACTAATTAAATACATAACTAATATGGAAAATGATAAAGAGCCAGGGTCAGTGACAGACCCTGGCTCCAGGGGGACAAGTGTCCCCCCCCCTTGGCTTGGTGCATGCGCGTCAGGATCTGTCATTGACCCTCGCTCCCTAGTCCGGTTGTAACTAATATAATATCAAAAAATTATGATCCACATATTGAACTTGTTCTGCCTGAATAAAAAATTAAAAAAATATTTAAAAAGAAAATCACAAACTCAAGATAACAAAAATGTATAGCATAACGCAAGCAATGAATATATCAAATTCTATTGCCATGCGTTATGAATTTTTTTAAAAAAAAATCACACAAGATTATTAACAATACAAGAAAGTAAAAAACTTGAATTGCAAAGAATAAACGTTTTGATTCATCAACTTATAATACTACCTTTCTGAAAATTTTGATTTATAAAAAGTTCAAATTGTAAACATTAACATATAATAACTTCTAAAATGCAACAATCTAATGTAAGGTGAGATGTAAAAAAGTAAGAGCCAATCTTATTTTTAAGGGTTAGAATTTAAAGTTTTAGACTAATTACTACCAAAATTAGGATTTTTAGGTTTTATGTCTTTTTCAGCTTATAAATTGTAAATAAATTTTTTGTTATAAAAATCGGTTCCACTCGAGTACCCACGGTTCTAGTTCAGGAACCAAGAATCGAACCAAACTCAATTGATTTTTGGTTCTCAGTTCTAGTTTCTAATTTATTTTTTGGGAATCGGACTGAAACTTCTGATTCCGGTTCAATTTCGGTTCGAGAAATTCGGTTCCGGTTAAAATGTCCAGGCTTAATTTTTGGAGAAAAGAATCTTATTATTTGTTGCTGCATATAATAATAGGGTATATTTGTCATATTGGACTTTGAATATTTGCAGGAGTACATGCAGTTGAGCCTTTTTTACCGAACACTTCCAGCCATTTTTCCTTTCGATTCTCAGTAGCAACAACTCCAGAGTTTGTAGATAAATATGAATCTTCCACTTCATATGATTTGATTCGAGGGTCTGTTTTTCTGTTTCCAAAAATATCAAAGTTTTCCACGCATTGAATTTTGAGTTGGGGAGAAGTAATCAACATTAATTGTGATACAAAATCTACCATTTCTTACAAATTTTCATATCTTGTATATAACGTTTTGGACAAGTATTAGAATTTTTACATTAAACTTTAAAATTTTACAAAAAGGTTCAATTGCCAGGAATCCAACCCGGGTCTACTAGGTGAAAATCCTAACCGCTGGACGACAATATTGTCCTTTGGTTTGTAGTAATAAATTATTTACACATGAAAGTGGTAAAGATATCCTTAAAAGGGATTATAAAGATCAAGTAAAATCACTAAAAATAGTGATTTGGGTCAAAGAAGAGGTTCTTATAGTTGTAGTAAAGAGTTAAGTTGTCACACCAATTGAGCAAGATTAAATCTACAAAAAAGGGTCCTAATCGAAATAATTAGTCAAACTTACAAAGTAATGAGTAACGACTTAAGCGTAAAATTATGAGGTCAAACAATAGATACCATGAAGATAGATAGTCTCAATCTAATCTAGGTTAAGGTCAATCTAGAGAGGCTAAATCTCAAGCAAAACTTGCAACTAGGTACCATGAATTAGATAAAATAGTTCAAACTCAAATACACACGACAATCAATATACAATTAGGATTGTAAGATTTGTGAGAGCCGAAATTCTCAATAATAGTGATGCCCTATCTAAAGGGATTAGTTTACAATTAAAAAGATTTCTATAGACCACTTGAATAATGTTTTGTCTAGATGCATGAATATGTTGAAGTATTGAAAAAAAAAATAGCACAAGCTCAACATTAATCTTATCTTTGATTGTTGAATATAGAGATACGTGAAATTTTACAAAAAAAAGGATATTTCCAGTTAGAACCAACAAATTCGTACGATCTTACAATATAGAACCAGAAATTACCAGCAAACTGGATCAGCAGTAGCATAGTCTTCCAGCTTCCAACGGTTTTGTCTCCAGCTGTTATATAGTTAGTAGTTAGTTTAGTTAGTTGGTTGATTAGTCATTTAGTTTATAAATAGAACGCTTTGTGTACCTTCTAATCCATTGGATATTTTCCAATCTTCAATATGATTTAATATTGAATTTATATTTTCTTCTTTTTACTGCTCTCTAGTTCTTTGCTAGAGGGAATTTAATATAGTATCAGAGCATTTTTTCATTGCTTCTAGTTGAGCCTCTGCTATTCAATATTTATTGCTTCTAAGCATGGAACACCATCATTTGGATTCATGCCATTTACTTCATTGGTTATCAATCTCGCATTACAACGTTGAATGCAATTGGCAGGGAATTTCCCCAACAAATTACTGTCATTTCTCGGCGATTTTCCACGGTTAATGCACAACATTAACATATAAAGCCAGCATGGCGGATTCTGAATTGATTTCCGAGAGGAACCATTTGCAATTATGAGCTTCCCGTCTACCAAATTTTGCCTATCTTCATTCAAAGATAAGAGATTTTGCTTCAAGTTGTGTAGATGAATTGGGTTTCTTGCAGTCCTTGGAAAATGTTGATCAAAGTGGTCCACCCAATCTAACCTTTTTGAAGGTTCACAAGTCATGGTCCTTTGGACGGTCACTCGATATCTCCAAATTAGCAGCTATCAAAAGCTGCGAAGAGAGCTTGATTAATAAAATGCTCTACTTTCCTTTTCTCCAGTTTACATTCTCTTTTGTTGAATTCTTGCAATTATAATGGTGGACTTCAATATTGTTTGAGTTCTTCGTCTTTAGTTATTTTCTTCATTTCTTTGTTCTCGAGCTCCTGCACCCATAATTGCCGGAACCAATGAAGCTCGAGTTGACTGAGAGAATGATGTTCTCCTACTCGGTGATGACCCTTGGCAGATTTGGTTGCATCGTTTTGTCAGTTTGACATGCCGTGATCACTGCTTGCAAGTGTTATATTTGTGCCCATTTTTCAAAAAATTCCTAGAGGCAGCCATATTCTTGGATATTTAGCTGCTGTAATCTTAATTAAACCATATGGTGTGTTTGTCGCCCGTCATGTTTCATTCTAATATCTTCAAGATGGGCATTTTGAACATCCATACCCCTCTTGAGGGGGCTCTTATAATATAGATCAAAAAATTACCAGCAAATTCGATCAGCAGTAATAGAATCTTACAGCTCATTCCAGAGACTTCAGTTTCCAACGATTCTGTCTCCAACTGCTATATAGTTAGTTTAATTAGTTAGTTGGTTAGTCATTTAGTCTATAAATAGAGCACTTTGTATACTTTTTAATCTATTGGATATTTTTCAATCTTCAATATGATTTTATATTGAATTTATATTTTCTTCTTTTTACTGCTCTCTAGTTCTATCCTAGAGAGAATTTAACATACGATATTGATTAATAGTCTAATAATATAAATCTTGAGCTATAAACAACTGAAACCAGACATCAATATCTCATCGACTATGATTCTTGCGCAACCAACTTATAATTTAACTTAAAGCTTGCTTGGATCGAATTAAAATATGATTTTAATTTAAGTCCAAATCAATATTAACTATAACTTTTGGCCCACAACTTTCGACTACACATTCCAAAATCTTCTTAAAAAAAATTGAATTTTAATCCTAACCAAATACTACCGAATACTAATTAGATTGTGACGAATCGTCCAATTTGATTGAAAATCTCATTCACTAGTGATTTACTCAAACAGGAAAGAAATTACAAGAAGAAAGAACAATAAATTTTCTTCTTGTTTGTTGAATCTGTGAGTCTCAGCATCTGTCACAGAAATGGGGTTATTCGGTGCTAGTGCAGGGGGAAATGGCGGCATATGGGGAATGGGGTCGTTTCATCACAATATTCAGAAGAGGAGTGACGGTAAGAACAAAACCAGCGGAAATTCGAAATCCTCTAGCTCAGTGAACGCCACAGGAGGCGCCGCTGGTAACAGATTCCCACTCAAGCAAGCAGCCACCGCTGCCTCTCTTGCCCTCACCGGCGATACCATTGCTCAGGTTTACCACCGCTGGGTCAGAAACAAAGACATCGTTGCCCGTTCTCGTGATTTCAAGGTCAGTTTGTAAGTATGTGCATATTTTCGTGAACTCATCTGCGATTTTGGAATTCCGAGGACTTTAGAGTCTTTGTGAAGTTCATTTCTGGTTGCTAAAATTAGCTAAGTAATTCAGTGCAGGTATATTTCTTGCTGTAGTTTACACATTTGTCTGGATTTTTCTAGAAAAAAAGGATAACTTTGGGTTTAGGATTGTCCTTTTGTTAAACCAAATACGATCTAATAATGCTTACATATAAATTCAGACAGCAATTAGATCAATGCGGAATAAAAATACACAAGTCGGAAGCATACCTCTGGCCATTGATGAAGGGTCAGACACACTCAATTTCTCACGGTATTTTGATGCTTCTAAACTCTAAATACTCACAGTTTGATGGTGTATTTCTGAAGGAGATGAGTATTGAGCTTAGGGACCAAAACATGAATTTATAGCCGAGTTTCCATCAAACTCTCAATGGCTATGCATTTACTGTTGCCAGAAATCAGGACGCGAAATGAGCATAAATCGCTGCAGAGAAAAAAAGGGGGCTAGATTGGTTCAACGCAGACCATCAATCTTGGAGTTTCCAAATTTGTTCCTGGAGGATTTGGGATTCTCTTAACTGGAAATTCCAACATTTTCACCCATTTAAGTTATGATGATTTTGGATTCCCAGAGAACAAAAGTATGGTGAAGATTTTAGGGTTTTTAGGAGCTTTGCCAATCTCTTTACTTATCCTCTGTTGGGCTGTGGAAAAAATGAACGTGTTTTTAGAAAGAGACACAATTTATGTGCTATGTGTGTAATCTACTTCCAAATAGCCAAGGTGATTTCCTAAGCTCCTTAATGATAGACTGCATCAGCCTATGACAGGATGACACTATCATTTCTTACTAAGAAAATAGACTCGAGAAGGCTTCAAAAGAAATCTTTTGTGAAGCTCATTTAAATGCTCAGTTATCAAGGGCTTTACCTTTGTATGTTCCTAGTTAAATGAAGTTGAAATGACTTGTATCCTTTTCTGTTCATGCTATTAGGCAGTTGAAAGGACTTGTATCCTTTTTATTCATATATGTTGATATGGAACTGTGAATTGCTAGTTGCCTATATGTTAAGATAAAATTGAACAATGCTATAACATTAGATAACACAAGAGAACAAGTTGGGACATGAGAGAAAATGAGAGGAGACGAGAAGTTAGAATGTTCCCCCTTGTTTGGTTTCAGATGAGATCAGAAACAAAATAAAAGTGGACTATGATTTTCCCCTCTGGCCATAAATATTTGGAATTAGAAGGTTGGAATATTGGAGAGAGATTCAATTTATTCCTTCTTTCTTTCAAAACCAATCAAAAGAAAATAATTTCCGTCCATCCAATTTCCCATTAATTTTCTGTTCCTCCACTTTCTATCCTCTTCACTTCCTTTCTCTACAAACCAATAATATCCTCTAGTAAATAATATTAATATGGTATTGAAAACTTAATTGGGATTTAGCATATGCTAATGCACTGAGAAATTATTATATTGAAAGCCAAATCAGCAGGCCCGAGATAACTCAGGATTTTGATGGGCCTTACAAAGAATTAACTATTTATTGAGAAGCGAGTCCTCTTACATTTTGTCGACTTGGTTTCTGATTGAAGGTCTTACACCATGATCTGAGTAGTTAGACTGTACCAACATTAAATAAGACAGCCAAAGAATTTCCATAGAAATTGATTAAACAATTATTTGCATTCTAGTCCATTCTTGTCACATATCATCTAGCTATTTGATCTCTACGATTAGTTTCTGAACTGTAGCATTTTGTGAAAGTGTTGAGGTTTTATGAACTAATTTTACAAATATTGCTGTGTACTTCACTTATCATAAGCATTGCAAGCCTTAACCTAAAAGATAAATGATTTCAGAGAGATCCTGGACTTTTAGTTCATTCTCAATCAAATATTATCTTGGTAACAAAATGCATGGGCTGCACTATCTTAATGTGCTTATCACCATTGAAATTTGTTTATCAATTAATTTATGCTTGATATATACTTTGTATTCATGAATAGGAAAACATAATGTGCACGTGCATGTGCACAACTTCTACTTAGTATTTAGGTAATTTCATGCTAACGAAAGTTAGCAGAGACCATGTCTGGCATATCATCTAATGACATGTCACCCTACATCGCCAACAAATGATTTTCCTTCATTATTTACGAAGATTATTAGGTAGTTTACTTTCCTTCTAAATCCTGATAACTTTTAGCATACTCAATTAACATTGCATATACTTGTTTGTTCACTGAGTGCCCTTCTGATATCATTTTCAAAGCACTCAAGATCCAAGTTGTTCAATTCTTCTGTTGTTCTCAAGATGAACTATTGACAAATACAACATATCTAAGAACTTGTTTCTCTTTTCATGCTACTTTTATAGCAGGGAACTTTTATGCTGAATAGCCTAAATTCATTCATTTGATTGACAACTACTTAAATATTATTTCTTAACAAATTCTACCTTAGGATATAATGGAGGTTGTTTTGTCCGAGCATGACTGGATTAGAGCCCTCCGGATGACTTCATACGGTTTCCTATTATATGGTCCTGGTGCCTATGCATGGTATCAGTTCCTTGATCATAGCATGCCAAAGCAAACTGTTGAGAATTTATTGATGAAGGTGGGTTAGCTGTGAACTTTGAGCCTTGACTGTACTTAGGAACTTACAGACAACAATGAACAATTTTTTGGTTTTCCTTCTTGCAGGTTTTGTTAAACCAAATTGTACTAGGTCCAACTGTAATTGCTGTTTTTTTTGCATGGAACAATTTATGGCAAGGGAAACTTGTGGAGCTTCCAAATAAATACAAAATAGATGCCCTTCCTACCCTATTTTTTGGTGAAGTCCTTGAATTTTAATCCCATTCGGTATTTACATTTTACTGAAGTCTAATTGTTATTTTTATTATTATTATGTCTCCAGGATTTCGATTCTGGATTCCTGTGAGCATATTGAATTTTTGGTATGTAACACGCTGTCCTTGTTCCACCTTGTCTTCTCTCCCCTTCCCTCCCTCCTATCTTCTAGCATGATTAGAACCCTCACCCCAGTCATTGCCACTGAAAGGAGAAAAGAGATGCAAGTATTTGTTCAAGAAGCACAAGGAAGTAAAATAATCTTGAAGCTTATCAATGTTTAGTAATAAAGCGATAACCTTTTGAAGCGGTATATATTCATTCTCTAGGGATGGTTCCTCGGACATTGAATGCTAAGTTTCCTAAATATAATCTAGTTGGTGTTGTGACTATGCACACTGCTCGAGATAAGTGCGAAGAATTGACTCTTAAAGCACAGACAAAATATCATTTGGTTCAAATGAGCCTTTGACCGTGGATGAAGAAAATGAATCCACTAAAACCAGGAGATTACAAGGATTCTCATGCTCTCTCACCTAAATCCTCTCTACTGATTAGTTACAAACAATAAGATCACTCATAATCAACCTGAAATACAAGCCCTGTCAACTTGTTGGATCAATCCTCGGCAGTGTCCCTGTACCCCCATGGAGTTTCAGTCATTCACCCTATGTCAGAAAATGAAGCTCTTGCCTTATTAAAAGCTGTACCAAATTTAAAAACTAGTCAAGTCAGTATTCTGGCCCAACTATGACGTGAAAAAAAATAAAAAATTCCTAATTAGTAATTATAAGTCTTTTTTAGTATTTCAGGAAATGAATTCACATTATGAGATCACATTGCTTACATGCTGTTTTCCTGTGGTGTGCTTTGCTGAAGAAACTGACATTTTGACATGTCCTATAATTCATTGTCTTATATTTCACTCTTGTTTCTTTATTATTTGTTGTCAATTCCTGAGTATTGTTACTGTCATCATATTATAAGCCATTTTCTCACGTCTGAGATTAACAAATACTGTTTCAAGCACATTTAGAAAATTCCATCTGCGTATTTTTCCTTGGGAAATGCATCGAAGGAACTTCTATTAGTTCTTGAAGAAATGATCAATATTCTGTCTGCTCAGGAAATCTATAATATTCAGTTGCTTTCAGGAGCATCACAGTTCTACCAACAAGGAAATATATATGCTTTCTTTCTTGATATCATTCATTTTTAAGAAAAGTCCATCAATAACAAAAAGAATGTCTGTTTCATGTATTCCTTTGGTTTGCCAGTTATACCAGGAAATATAAACTCTTGAAATGACATTCCATATCAATCTTCAGGATTGTCCCCCTTCAAGCGCGGGTTGCTTTCATGTCCATGGGCTCAATATTCTGGAACTTCTTTTTGTCCTCAACTCTGAGCAAGTGAATGATGCAGAACTTATATCCATGGATGGCTATGGTGACAGTTTTGTGCATCAAGTATCAGTAGAAACATCATTTTACAGTTCTGTTTTCTTTTCGACGTCAGTACTTTATTTTACTAAGCTGGGTGGACGGCGTTTATCGAGACAGCACGATTCTTAGGAAACAGTTTGTGAAGGTTCTTAAGAACTATACATGGCGTTTTAGTGCCATCTGTGGATCGTCATTTAGAAAAATACCTCTGCCACTGCACAGTAGATTCAATCTTTTTCAGTTTTTATTTCTTCCCCCCAACTCCCATTGAGGAGTTGTATCATCACTTGAAGCCTGTACCCTGCAAAATTTCAAACATCATTACTAATTATAGACAATTTCAAACAATGTTTATATTTTAGGTGCAATATGTTATTGGCTCTTAAAGACAGTTGTGTGGTGTCCTAATAGTCTTGATGAAGTGTGATCCCTTTTCTAATTTGAGGAAGATGGATGGATCATCGCTCCAGCGAGATAAAATGACTGTGTGCTGAGAAAGTACATTGACTTTTTTGGATAGAATTCCGACTTCAAACACGATAACCCACTGGAATGTACGTACTAAACAACTAATGTTCATCTCTATTACCGTGCTCAAATTATTATAGTGATCATCAAAGTATGTAACTGGAAGTTGCTAAATATCCCATAGGCCATAGATAATTCTTGTTTCAACGTACAACATGTCATCTCTGTCTATTCCACTACCCACCTTACTGTCGAGTATCTTTGTTAATAATTTAGAAACAATTGTCGCGAATAAAGCACCAATTACAGAAAATGCAAGGAAAACCTAGAATTTTGCACCATCTTTGGTTCTCCATGTTTTAATAATCATCCTGACTCGAAAAAGGTAAAAGTTCAAGCTGGAAATAAGATTGAATCGTAATAGTTATGAAAATTAAAATAAAATTGAGATGAACTGAATGGCTACGGTGTTTTGATTCTTATGATACAGAAATAAATAGATCCACAAGTTAAGACCCCTAAATGATCGCTCAGTAATAAATGAGGTAGGGGTGCAAAGACAGCTAGGAGGTTTGCCTCGGATCGACTTTCAGATCCTAATTGCTCTAGGGAATAACTAAAGAAAATAGACAGCACTTCATTTCAATTCTATACCGATTCAAATTACGTTATTGTGTCAGAAGAAGACATTAAAATTTTCAAGGCTTAGCTTAGGACCCTACTACTCATCGTATTTGGTTTGGTATTGCTACCGCACATAACTTCGAGAGTCATGATGATATTACTGAGAATATTTTTGCTTCTCACTTCAATTGGCTATCCGGTCCATTTTTAACTACACTGCTAGTTACATTAATTAGCAACCTCTGAATTCAAAAATCGGCTATGATTTTTTAGACATAACATGACCGATTCCTAATTTTCCGTTGAATTGACTATTCAGTCCATTTTTAACTACATTGCTAGTTACATTCATTGGTAACCTCTGAATTCAAAAATTGCACTATTAGTCCGCAAACTATGAATCATGTGTAATTTGCTCAGCCTTTTTCTGGACTTCCAAGACTCGTTATATGTATAAAGCCAGTCGCCAGCAACGACTTTTTGTGATACTCCCGCCTAAACCCCAAACCAAAACCCAGAACTGATGTATGGGAAGGGCATGTTCAAAACCTTTGTATACCCTTTCCCTCCACCCTCAAGCCACCCATTCCTACTCCACAACCGCCATCTCCGCCGCCTCACAGGATTTCATATCCCTATGCTTCAAAGGCCATCTCAAACAAGCCTTCACCATCTATTTCTCCCACATTTGGTCAGACCCACCTCTCTTCTCCCACCTCCTCAAAGAATGCATCGAACGCCACTCTTTCCCGCTTGCACAACAGCTCCATTCCCTTATAATAACTGCCGGGTGTTCTCGGGACCGCTTCATTTCCAACCATTTAATGAGCGCTTATTCAAAATTGGGCCATTTGAAAAGAGCTGTAAAAGTGTTTGATAAAATGCCTAACAGAAATGTTATGTCCTTTAACATTTTGATTGGTGGGTATATACAGAGTGGAGAGTTAGATTGTGCGATTGAGCTTTTTGAACAAATGATTGACCGAAATTTGGCCACTTGGAATGCGATTATTACGGGGATGGTTCAGTTTGAGTTTAATGAGGAGGGGCTGAGTATGTTCTCGAGAATGCACTCTCTTGGGTTTTTGCCTGATTACTATGCTCTAGGGAGTGCGTTGAGAGGCTGTGCTGGATTGAAAGATTTGAGTAGGGGGAGTCAGATTCATGGGTATTCAGTGAGATCGGGGTCGGAGCTTGATTTGGTTGTTGGAAGTTCGTTGGCTCATATGTATATGAAGTGTGGTAGCTTGAGAGAAGGTGAGAGAGTGATTCAGTCTATGCCAATTCATAACATTATTGCTTGTAATACACTTATTGCTGGCAAATCTCAGAATGGGTGTTCCGATGGTGCTTTGAATCAGTACAAGATAATGAAAATGGCTGGCTTTAGGCCGAATAAAATCACTTTGGTGAGCATTATCAGTTCATGTTCTGAGCTAACAACGCTTGGACAAGCCCTGCAGGTTCATGCTGAGGTGATAAAAGCCGGGGCCACGTTGGATGTTTCAGTTGTTAGTTCATTAGTTAGCATGTATTCACGATGTGGGTGTTTGGATGATGCTGTGAAGGTTTTTGACCACAGGGAGGGAGCTGAAAATGATCTTGTTTTGTGGAGTTCAATGATTTCTGCTTATGGGTTTCATGGGAAAGGAAAGGAGGCCGCTGAAGTGTTTAAAAGGATGGAGCATGAAGGATTGAAACCAAATGAAGTCACTTTCTTGAGTTTGCTATATGCTTGTAGTCATTGCGGATTGAAAGATGAAGGGCTTCAATATTTTGACTTGATGGTGAAGAAGTATGGACTGGAGCCTCGGTTAGAACATTATACCTGTGTGGTTGATCTCCTTGGTAGAGCAGGCTGTTTGGCAGAGGCAGAAAGTCTGATCAGATCCATGCCTTTAAAGCCTGATACCGTTACATGGAAAACTTTACTATCAGCTTGTAAAATCCATAAGAAAGCTGACCTGTCTAGAAGAATTGCTGAGGAAATTCTTAAAATGGATCCTCAAGATTCAGCTTCTTATGTGCTGCTTTCAAATATCCAAGCTTCTGCTAAAAGATGGCATGATGTTTCAGAGGTGAGGAAAGCAATGAGGGAAAGAATGGTCAAGAAAGAGCCGGGGATAAGCTGGTTTGAGCTGAAGAATGAAATTCACCATTTTGTTATGGGTGATAAATCTCATCCGCAGTCTAAAAAGATTGACTTGTATTTGACAGAACTAATGGCCGAACTGAAGTTGCATGGTTATGTGCCCGATTTAGGTGCTGTTTTGCATGACATGGATGTGGAGGAAAAGGAGTATAACTTAGGACATCACAGTGAAAAACTGGCTATTGTTTTTGCTCTGATGAGTACACCGGAGGGTGTTCCAATAAGGATAATGAAGAATTTGCGGGTCTGCGGTGATTGCCATGTTGTTATGAAGTACATATCCAAGGTTAAAAACAGAGAAATTATTGTACGGGATGCTAGTCGGTTTCACCATTTTAAAAATGGACATTGTTCTTGTGGGGATTACTGGTGAGGTGAGTATCTCTCTTTTAAAGTAGATGGTACTAAAGTGATATTCCTCGCAAGAGGGGATAACAATTCAATTGATGCCATGCTTAAAATTTAACATATCCAAGGTTAAAAGCAGAGAAATTATTGTATGGGATGCTAGTATGTTTCACCATTTCAAAAATGGACATTGTTCTTGTAGGGATTACTGGTGAGGTGAGTATCTCTCTTTTAAAGTAGATGGTACTAAGTGTATACACCATACTTATAAGCTGTAGTGATAATCATCACAAGAGGGAATAACAATTCAATTGATGCCATACTTCAAATTTCTTTCTGATTTTTCCAATTATTACTGACAGTTTTATAATAGATTTTCTTTTCCTTCTTTTTGCTCAATTTCTATTAACGGATTACTTCTACCCCCCCCCCCCCCCCCCCCCTTTATTTTTGTGAGTTCAAACATAGCATTTGCATTAACAATTATTTTGAGCTCTGTTGTTCCTTGTGAGACCTATAAGCTACTTAGCTACACATTTATTTTATATTTCTTATTTTTCTTCAAAAAATGATTTATAGGCTCTTGGCCAAGCCTTGCCCAAGTGTGTTGATATCTATGCATCAAACTATTTTCTTTGTGAATATGTACTAATTTTCACAGTTTCACGTGACTTCTATATTGCTTCCGGAGATGCATGCTATTCTCTTGCTATCGAATTATGAAAACTTTTACAAGTTCTTTGCAAGTACCAACTCTCTAAGTAATCATTTGTTTATGGGGTGAATTGTAGTCAATAAAACTTAAAGCACTTGTTCCATTGTTAACGAGTTTAGCAATTAATGACCACAATTTCTGTTCAGGCATACTCCTGCAGATGCCCCTTCTTCAAACATACAGATATCTATATAACACGACACACATTCAATATATGTTATGCCAATAGAACTCTTGTGTTTTCCACCCATGTACAAAGTTGCACGATAGCCATTCTTGTTCAGCGTGTAATGAGTTAGAAAGCAACCTTTTAGTCACTAAAAGAAGGTTTGGCCCATGACAATTTGCCATATTGCACTTGTTTACCTTAAATAATCTAATATGTTGGCACTAAATAGATAATTTACCTTCTCTCTATGTTTTTTTAGAAAATATTCCAGTCCAATTGATAATTAGAACATAAAAGCGAGAACTGCGATTTATGGTTGCTCACCCTTTCATGAGAGGAGAACCACATTACTGAACTATAACTGAAACTAGGGTCTGCTTCATCATGTTCCTTATTCTCCCTTCCTTTCCAACTTCTGTTTTTCTCAGCTGCTGGTGCCTGGCTTTAAATTCTATCTTAAATCAACCATTTCCTCAAAGTGGCAACAATGCTGCAGTCAATGTTACTCCTGCAAGAAATAATGCAACATTAATAGCAGCGCTTGAAAGATAAAAATCGTTTGTTTTGTTTGTGGACTTTACTGTAGATAGCTGTGAGTATTACTTGTGCACTCATCATTGGTCAGGTAATCACACTGTAGTTTAGTCATTAAATGTTGATATTTAGTCCAAGAGAACAAGATGTTACAGCTGACAAGAGAAGGTTTGGTGCTATGATATGCAGATGGAGTTTGGCTTGTTGAACCACTTGATCTAAAAATTTAAACTCATAAATATTGTCGATTATGCTCCAATCACAAATAGTATACATTTAAATTCAAATGCCTCACTGGAATTTTATATTATTGGGTGGTAGTGCACCTCGAATCCAATTCCTATGCCATACTCTAGTACTATGTTAAATCATATCATCTAAAAGCTTCAACTGTGAGAAATAATGAATTTATATATATATATATATATATATATATATATATATATATCTCTAATAAGCAATCTTTTGATTGCTCTAGTAATATGCTGCTTCTTCTTGATTAGGAATTGATAGAAGACCAAAGATAGGACCTCTGCTATGCCGCATAATATCAACAACAGGATTTGCTGCATGCACTATTGTGAATGTAATGCCAGTTAATGCCAATCGTCATTTTATTAAGCTTGTTGAAATGATAAGAATAGATATTTGCATATCTTGCTATCCTCCTGGCAATGTAGTTGCCCGATCACTATTTTGAAACCGTTGAAGCAACTCGGCCTGAATCTAGTCTGTTTTGAACTCCATTGTCCTGTTAGTCTACTTGCAATCAACACCATCTAATTGAATTAATGTTACTTGTTTAAATGTATTGGATATGGGGGCTGCATTGCCAATTATCGAGAATGTATAGCAATGTAAACAGGCTTGCCTTGGAACTGCTCAGCGTTGTGGTCTTTTTTCAGATTCCCGAGCCGGTCTTTTTGCCTGGTTACTGCCCACAGGGGACTAGGCGTTCTTCTCCAGTCACAGTCGCTCCAGCTCTTTCTTAAGTGAAGGCTTGGAACCACCTATACAACAAGAGGCTGGTCTTGATCTTGTTTGGTGGTGCGACCGCAAAACCTTCAATTTCACCTCTTCAATGTTATATTAAAGGTCCAGAGAGGCACGAAGTCCAACGTCAGGTATTGCAAAGGTAATAACTTCTGTACCGTTGGCATTTTAACTATTGTAACTGTCATTTAGTGCTCGTGGAAAACAGAAATTGGCGATTGCATAGGCTAATCCAGCAACTGTCACGAGGAGCTGAAGCATCAGTTTTGAAGGAAAAACGGCTGGCTTTATGACATTAACATTTTTAAAGGTGTCAATTTGAAGCTTTTAGCTATGGTGTAAAGTATCCAAATTGGCAAGGACTGCTGATAATATGACAGAATCTTATAATTATTGGTCTAAACAAACCAATTCAGTAAGACACTACTGTAATATTTTGAATTATTCTATAAGAAATTGGATTTAATAATTTCTTTTGTAAGTGTAAACGAATAATCATTTTTTACTAAGTCTATGTTCGTTTGTCATTTTGGTTCTCATTTTTAGAAGAATTTAGACCATTGTTGGGCCCCACCTGGCCCCCTTTTTTTTTTTTTTACTTGCGTCTCACATTGTGGGTGAGTGGCAAGTGCCCAACGGTGCAAAAACTCATTATAATATAGGGTAAAATGGCAAACAAACAGAGGCTAAGAAGCAGTTGAGGAGAAAACTCATTCTTTCAAGTACTTCGCCCTTTTCTTGTATAAACATGGACCACGAACATGATTGATATGCTGAACTGTACAAAATTAAAGGATCAAGTTACGAGTTGATTCTGCACATTTTTAGTTCTTTGGTCATTTCTAGTACCGTGGACCATATAACTTCTTTGTTCCCTGTGTAACGACATGAGAAAAATTCGAGCAATTGAAATTTCGTTCTTTGAATCTGATTTATAGCCAATTAAGAGTATCCACCCACCAATTCCAAACAGTTACAATTTTACATGTCCCAGAAAAATATATTACTCTTCTTGATTCCAGCAAGACTAATACTGAGTTGTTAATATTGTCACTGCAATGACTCAGGCTAGAGCCCCGCCATAAATCTGGATGAGTTCCTGTTTCGTACTTTCATTTCATTCCATTCCCGGTTCATCCAAACTATGGCAATTAACAAGACCGATACAAAGTCTATTCGGGGACGGGGTTAAAGAATGAAAAAATGAGAGATAACAAGAAGGAAAAGAGAAAGCAGGAGTCTTCATTCCCACGAACCTATATTCTAACACCCCACGTAAGCATATATTTCATCATCCCATTTCAACAAAGAATGAAATAAATCCAAACAAAACAAAGAAACCCGACTACATTTTCAGACGGAGATATCAGATTCGTTGTCAGATGAGACTGGAGAATCAGAAGCTTCAGCTACAGATTCAAGCATGCTTACCACCTCAGACGTATCGTCCAAATAATATTTGGCTTTGCTGGGTTTTTGCCCTACTGTACAGGCAAATACTTCTGCATTGTAAGGAAGACTTCGTCTTGACACTGCAGAACCAATTATTTCGAACATATCCTCATCAGATCGGTCATCGCCAATGCACAGCACGAAATCAGCCTGTTTCCCCTTCTCTGCCATTGATGAGAAGATTTTTTCTGCAACTATTCCTTTGGTAACACCCTGGAAGGAAATAAGAAATGAAAGACTTCATTTTGTTAATGGAGTTGCAAGGCAATCAAAATCAACATTTGTGTAAAATATGACTAACAAAAAAAAAATAGCTGCAGGTATAACTAAAAATTTGAAAAAGAAAAAGCTTCCAATTGTCGAGATTTTGAAAATTAATACCTTGTAAGAATTTTAATCAAAAGTGAAAGCAGTGGAAAACTTATTTGAAGTGATAAAAGTTTGTCCCAAAAACGAAGGAAATGCAACAGCAACCATCTTAGGAACGCATGAAGCAAAAAATTCATGGTATGGGGAAGTATCAAGTGCAAGAGAGAGAATATACGCGAACTACAGCAGTAGATATATATATAGCTGACATGCAAATAGAGATTATGAAACGTGCCTGAGGCTTGACTTCTACAATGAATTGCCCGCTCTTCACTGAAACAGGTTCATTTGCTAAAACACTCTCTAGATGGTCCAAAATCTCTTTTGCCTGAGCAAAACCAAACCCGGAATCTGCATCCTGATAATGCCAGACTAGAGAACTTTCCTTTCGTTCTATTTCAGAACCATCAGTAGCCTCAGTATATGATTTCATAACAGGTTCAGCGAGTTGCATCCATCCAAATTCAGAACCCTGGCCATATGTTTCCCAATCTTCATGTTGTGGCCACCTGTGAAATTCTATGATTATAATCCAGCAAATATTTACAACACAACTCGGTTTTTGGGGGGGGGGGGGGGGGGGGGGGGGGGGGGGGGGGGGTTATGACAGGCCTAGTCAAGGGGCCAATGCTACAAAATGCCTCACCTACACATTTTAAGTGTAAAAGACCTCTTATATTTTAAAAAGTGTAAAATACCCTTCTATTTCGTGGAGTTTGATTGTTTAACAGACTTCAAACAGAGAAGTCTGTTAAGCAGACTGCAGTATGTTAATGAAGTCGGTTTAACAGGTTGTAGTCTGTTAATGACGGATTGCTGGCTTCAATGGGAAAAGAAAATGGAGCACCTAATAATGTATCTTCACTGACCAAGAACTACGAGATCACCCTAATGAAAGGGGTGTGGGAAATGGTGTTGGCATAGCTTGTGCTGAGATGCAAAGTCCGAAGGACTAGATAGAGTAAAATCAGAAGGTGCTAACCAGCAGGCTATAAGGGGTGGGACAACTGGTTCAAACCAAATATCCAAACACTTTCCTTAATGGCTACTCGCTCGCTTTTCCGCTTTCCTCGAGTAATTGTCTCGCTTAGCTCGTATGATTTATAAATAAAAACGAATTTGAAACAAACAATATAAAATATGAATCTGAAAAAGGAAGATTTCTAACCACTAAAAATGTAATTTTTAAAATTTTCTTCATTGTGGAGAAGATCAATGATTTTGTAGAGTTTTGGATGATTTTCAAATGGTGGAGAGAGAAGAGAAAAGTCTTGTGTGAGTTTATAAATTCTGTCTTATTTTAGATAAATTTTGGTCTTGCATAAATTAAACGACCGTCCGGCCATTTATCCATATTTCCTGAAAAAAATATAGTAACAAGAACAATTTATCCATATTTCCTTCAAAAAATATATAATAACAAGAGCAATAATAACCCAAAAAATAAAGAGCAGAGCCTTTCCCACAATTGATTAGATTTTTCATTGAAAACATGAGATTTAGAAATACAAGAAAAACAACATCCAGAGTAGAAAAAGTTATAGGAGCATCCACACTGAGCACCTCCAACATGATAAAAAGCACAGCCCCCGCCTCAAAATGCACCTTAACCCACCAGGAGTATATACAGAGGATTATATCACCATATGCTAAAAATAGGACATCATCACCACATATTAAAGGATACTATCACCATACATACTAATAATGCCTAGAAGCACTTTCGTTCTCACCATGTTAAATAGGATAGTAGATACTCATATAATAAAGCATAGACCTGAAGGTATCCTAAGTAAGTTACAAGAACAGCACCTTAGTCTGCCCAACTGAAGTCATAGTTTCAAAGGTTGGCCTCATTTGTGCAATGTTTCAAGACAATATTTTAAGAAGATATGAAAAGCTTGAAGGCCAGTTTTTCCTTTAGCGTTGTTTTCTATAAAGTACATCACAGTTGAACCACACTAAAACAGGTAATTAAAATTTTATCATAGAAGTCCCCTGATATACATTAGATAGTATTTATTGATTGTAGTTTATCATTTAATTCAAACAAAACCATTCTGGCATCATGCTCATAATAACTCATCTTATACCACATCAATGTCACAATCAGAAGCAACCTGTTATCTAGATATTTGAGATATAGCACCTAGGAAGTAAGAACACTCCTAATGAGGTGGCATGCCTTGGACACTCCACAACATGTGTCCAACACTACATGTGGTGTGTTCTATCCTTTTATATATTTCTAAATATCCAATACTTGAGGGACACTTCCCGGACAGACATCAGGAAAATATTTGGAACCCCATATGGTGGATCCTGTACTGTTCGTATTCTTTGTAGTTCACACACACAAGGAACATCAAATAACTAGTTTAATCCAAAAGTTATCTAAATGCAACAAATAGACACTCCTCCAATCCAAATTTCAACGGCTACAGGTCCAACTTTTTTGAACAACCACATGTCAGTGTGCCATTTGTGTCACGCGTCTTTCTTTATATGGAAAAAAAACCAACATTGAGATAAAGTAAACAATAATTGTTAAGACTGATGAGCGGGAAGGGTAAAGAAACATACCTCAAAAAGTACCCATGTTCTGCTGCAAGTCCCAGCTTCTTGCAAGGTGAAAACCACCCGCTTAAGCTTTCCCTCCCTCTTCCACTCACCATGAAAACAGTATTATTTGGATCTCCACAAAGTCTGTTCAAGATAGAGAGAATTTGTGAACTTGGAGTCTTAATAATAGAAGTTGGAGGCATCAATGTGCCATCATAATCCAAAAATATAGCCCTGCTTTTAGCCCTACGGTAAGCTGCCACAATATCATCTACCGATAGCTTTCTAAAGTTAGGATCTAAAGCCACTACTCGGAACCCAAATCCTAGACCAAACCCCCAGCATCTTTTACTGAAGTGGTCCGCACAAGTTCTCTCCATATCTTGCAAGAAGCTCCTTGACCAAAAAGCTACGTCGTGGGTTCTAAGATAACGATAATGCTTCTCGTGCCGCAACTCTTTTTCTGATTCAGCCATTGATATCGCCTCATTAATTGCCTCAGCAGTTGTTTCAATATTCCACGGATTAACACGAATTGCACCACTTAGGGAAGGAGAACACCCAATAAATTCGGATACAACTAGCATGCTCTTCTTGGGTCCACTCAGATTTGAACCAGTTTCTGCACCTGATACTCCTTGTCTGCAGACAGTGTATTCATAAGGAGTCAGATTCATCCCATCCCTCACGGCTGTAACCACAACACATTCGGCAATACTGTAATATGCCATTCTTTCACTTATTGATACAGGCCTATGAATAAAAACTATAGGCTCATATCCAGGCTTCCCAAATTCCTTATTGATTCTCAGGCAGCTCTCCTCTATTTCAACTTTTACTTCCTCCAAATGTATTCCTTTCCCTCTAGCAGGATTGCAAATCTGCACCAGTATTACCCTTCCTTGCCAATTTGGATGCTGCTTGAGCATGTGCTCCATAGCTAAAAGCTTCAAATTGATACCTTTGAAAATGTCCATGTCATCAACTCCAAGTAAAACCGTTTTACCTTCAAACTGTTGCTTCAGCTCCTCGAACTTCTTCTCTTTATCTGCAAGTTTCATTGCTGATTCAATATGGCCCATATGTATCCCAACTGGCATAATCTTTATTCCAACCGTCCTTCCATAGTAATCTAGTCCTATATAACCCCTTCTTGATTGATACTCCAAGCCCAACATCCGACTGCAACAGGATAGGAAATGCCGAGCATAATCAAAGGTATGAAAACCAATAAGGTCAGAGTTGAGTAGGGCCTTAAGGATTTCTTCTCTAACAGGAAGTGTCCTGTATATCTCAGATGAAGGAAAAGGACTGTGAAGGAAAAAACCCATTCTCAATCGGATGAACCGCCTCCTCAAAAAAATGTGGGGAGCACCATCAAATGATAGTCGTGAATCCAAACAAAATCATCCTCAGGATTTAGCACCTCGACCACTTTCTGAGAAAACAGCCTGTTTACGGAGACATAGGCTTCCCACATTGAACGATCAAACCGACTTCCATGATTAGCTGAAAACGGCAACATATAGTGGAAAAGTGGCCACAACTGCTTCTTGCAAAAGCCATCGTAATATTTTCCCAGAAGATTAGGTGGAAGAAAGGCAGGGACGCACTTGAATTTTTCCAAAATATAATTGGCTACATCATCCTGTTCAATTGGATCAACATCAACAGGTAATGACCCAACATACAGCACCTCAATGTCTTCCGGAAAGCCATCCTTAACCCGCAAAAGCAACGAATCCTCATTCCAACTAAAATTCCACCCTTTATTGTCTGGCCTTCGCTTTGCTTTCAAAGGCAAAAGGTTTGCCACAATAATCATTCTTTCACCAGCAACTGAAGATGGGTTTTCTGATGTAACACTATTATTCTGGTCATCATCTAGCTCGAGTATACTCCCAGGGACTGTCATTACCCTAGGGAACCGCTTTCGCTCCTTCTCCTTGCCCATTACAGGGAAATTCCCAGACGCCAAATCCAGAAGATTGGTATAAGATCTTGACATCATTTTGCCAAAATTTCTCTTTTATTCCTCCTCCCAAAACTAATAAACAATCCCTCAAAATCTCAACACGAAACCACAAAACCCAGAATTTTCTTGTTATCGTCAAATGGGAATTGTTCGAATGATCTGCATCATAGGAAAAACCATGTTTTCACATTAGGCAACCATAAATCAATAGCCAAACCTAAACATCACATAAGATCCAAAAATCCCGAATTGAAGTTTATGAAGTGAAAATAAAATAAATCAAAAATTGTATTAATCAAACAGAAACCCAGTTACAGTAACTCCCTAGCCGACAAAAAAATATGATTGTCCAAAACGAATCCCACTTACAAAAAATCCAAGCATCACAGAATTCCAATCGAAAAACGTATCCCAGAAATTGAAAACTGAAACTGACCTCTGAGATTGAATTGAGTGATAATCTTGACCCCTTCTGCGTCGATCTTGAGACTTGAGAGTGAATTTGGGATAAGATTCTAGGGTTTCACACGAGTAAATGGAAAAGGAAATGCAATATGTGATGAATTAGTAATGGATATGAATATTCAAGAATTCATAAATGTATTATTTTCATTAGGCAAGTCTGATAGAATAATAGCAGCATGTAAAACAAAACGTGCCAACAAATAAAAGAATCTCTAAAGTTACCTCTATGTTCTGGCTCACCCTCTGTCACCTTCACAAAATATGAGAAATTTTCAACGTACGATCCAAGATATTAATGACTTGATTGCATAAAATAGACTGCAGTTGTTCACATTATCAATACTTACATGATATTGTTAAAATTAAGGACATGTTTGATAGAGATTAAAATCGAATTAAAATTGAAAAATTAGTCGTTATTGTTGACTTTTATTAGACGAGTGAGACTCAATAACGATCATATTTTTAATTTTAATTGGATTTTAATCTCTAACAAACAGGCTTAAATTGTGCCTTGATTTGATTAGAGATTTTCTAGCACATATATTGTCACAGTTGACATGTCAAATGCATGCAAATTAATTATTAAATTTATTTTGGTGTATGTGGGCATGGGTGAGAGTATCATTGCCCCTAAAAGAAAGCGGATAAGGTTTGAACAAGCCGACTCTGGATTTGATCCAGCTGGCAAAAAACCACGCGCCTGGCACGTTACACTTGTAAATGAAGCGCGTCTACTCTCCTCGTGACGGGCATGTACGGACCTGGTCCAAATGAACGTGAGTATGGCTGCCAGTTGGGCCTGTCGGCCTACTTTTAGCCCACGGCCCACCCTACGGCGTTAACTTTTTGTATTTAATGAGAATTTTTAATTAAAATAAATTAACTAATTATTTCGAATTAACCAAAAAAACCTTCCATCACAAAATCTTTTCAAACTTTCCCACTCGTTACTCAAAAAGCAAATTCTTGCTGATTATTAGGCTGTAGTGATTGTTCGTACGGAATTGATGAATTAGCCTCCATTTGATAATTTTTTTTAATGATTTATGAAGTGGGATGAAAATGAGTCTTTCGAAATATGTGAAAAACAATGAGTAATAATTATAATCGCATAATTAAAATTAATGTTTGACTTGATTGAATATATATGAAGTATTTTTTTAGTTTACGATAAATTTGGGGTCAATAATTGAATGAATTATTTATTGGATTAAAATTTTAGTGATTAAATCACACGTTGATTAAACAAATTAAGGCCCCATTTGATTCTCATTATTTATAGAATAAGAATGAAAAATATAGTCGTTATGGACCCCACACAAGATATGAAAAATAAAAAATGGTTGTTGAATGCGATTGATAACGGTCATATTTTTCATTTTTATGGTTGATTAATGGGTACCAAACACACCCTAAAGTAAGGAGTATGCTAAGTAAGCCTAAACGCTCCTCCGTCTTTAACCACAAAGTCAGCTAAAAAAAACTTGCCAAGCTTTCTCCACAAGTCATTTTACTTGAATTGTCCCAATCTTTCCCGAATTTCTCACAAGTGGATAATACCAACTTTAGCCCGAAACCTTCTCAGGGATCTCACATTGGTGGGAGAAATATAAGCGCACGGACCAAAAACGGTCGTTTTGAGTCCGACATGGATCTGCTAATCTCGGAAGATTATAGTTGGGGCATAAAAAAATTTTAGCCCTCAGTGGACTGGCCCATTATTAATAATAGTTGAGCCCAACTGAACAACACTTGACCAGTTCTGAATTCGATGGAGCTTAAATTTGGTCTTGACAAAGAAACTCACAGTTATTGTCCATTGAAATTTCCCAAGTCGATCATTATAAGAACATGCCACTCTTTCTTGCCCTAGCTTTATTCTATACTACAGGGATGATCCTCCCTCCACGATCGACAAGAGCTTATCGTGTCTGCCACGTCAACAAGTCAAGTTGTCGTTGTTGACAATTCAACAAAATAAGATAAGGGTCGTTCTCGTTCTATGCCTAAATGTTTTTTTGTAGATATAATGACCTAATTTTGTATAAACTCTTGTCGGTGGAGAGATGATTCGATGTTCTCCTTTTATAGCATTCCAATTTGCATATTCATCACATGCATTAAATAAGATAAGAGTCATTCTCACTCTATGCCTAAAAGTTTTTTTTTTTTTTTTTTTTTTTTTTGCCTATGAAATTGTTACATACAGAAAAGAAAACAGATGATGAAAAGAATAAATGTTTAATAACCATGGAAATTTTTTAGCATATATTGTGGTGCAACCTATGCCATTTTTCGATTTATTATTGATACTCACGTTTGAAACTATCACATTGGAAGTCAATTCATCAACATATTTATCCTGTGCCGCCGTAGCATGGTGTCTCTGTACTGCAACGCCGGAAAACCACTGATGACTCCGGCAAATCCCCCAAATCACCAAACAAAAACTCATCCTCTTCTCCAATTGGCATGAACACTTCCAAGTCAGCTTTGGCCCACGTGGAACCCCAAATTACAGGACTATCCAGTACTGTACAACCAACATCGGCCAACCAGCCAAACTCGCCCGCGAGCTCCGTGAAGACATTGTCCTCCTGCTCGAGTTTCGGCTGGTTGGCAAATGTAGCACATTCTTCCTCGGCGGGAAGAGTAGTGGCGGATGAGGAGGTGGAGGCAACCGCCGGGGTGGCAGAGTGGTGATGGTGGTATTTGGTGGTGGCGGGGAGAGGGTGGTTGTGGTCACAATAGTAGGTGATGAGGAGCATGGTGGGATCAAGGTGGTTCCGCTCAACTTGTTTCCTAGCAGGGCAACCTTTTGAGCTGCTGCACCTGTAATATCCCCTGCCATGCAAATGGACAGCTTAGTAAACAGCAAAAACACTAGTATGAAAACAAATTACGCACTCCATTTGTCTTATTTAGCCCACAAAAGAAAAAAGATTTAACATTTTTAGAGACTATTTTTTCTAATATTTTAGAAATATAACACAACATAATTGTAGAAGATTGTTATCCACAAGTTGGGATATACTAAGCCCCTATCTGGGAGCCATTTTGCATCTAATTTGTAGAGAAATTCATGCCGTTATACAGTGCATTAGTGTCGCAATTATTGACTAAAATAAGTGAAATGATCTTTTAGCACTTTTACCATTTAATTCCATATTCCTTTTTACAAAAGGACATTTCTGAAAATAAGCTCACGTCGAGTCAAGAATTACCATACAAATGGGACACATGTACCTTTACAACGATCAAAAAGTTGATTAAAATCTGCATAAAATGACTTCCAAACTCGTCAAGAAAATGCGTGAGTTCTTAGGTTTTATTAAAAAGATAAAGATTTAACTTGTACGTTTCATCTTCATCTATTCAGTATTCACTAATGTTATATTTATTTGTGTGTAGACTCATACATTGTGGGGTATTATTTCTCTTGCAAAGGACTAATCGAGAAATTTAAAACTCGTTGACAAGCTGCATAAAATAAGTTATCAAAAGTAAAGTGCATTAAGTTAGAATCGAACCTACGGATTTTCTCGGTTGAGCACTTTGCCCATTCATCCATGGAATCCAAGAGACTCAACAAGTGAACTAGCTTCTATTTCCTCCGTTAAAAGAGATTCAAGAAAGGAAAACACTTCTTGTCCCAGGATTAAATATCGGGTCAAACCAAGGGCGCCAAAACACTTCTTGATCCGGGATTTAATCCCAGGACGTATAGTAGCGCTTTCAAGAAAAGATATCGATGATATATACTCTAAAAACATATGAAGTGGCCCAAAAAAAATTCCAATTTTTGGTAGATGGAAGAAGGTGGCACATAAACCAATTTTAGGCGCGTGCTGTGTATAAGTTTCAACTACTCCAAGAGCCCATTCAATGCATTTTATTCAAAGCCGCCTACGATAAGCTAATCTATAGACAGTTAACCATCACCTACTCCCCTTCCGGCGGCAACCACAAGAAAGATTGGACTGGTTCATATGTTATTATATGTAATAAAAATAATAAAAAAATGGATTAAATTTGAATCTTTACCTTGGAAAAGGTGAACCCTTTATGGGTTTCTGGCCATATTTCCTCCAGGACCAAGAATCCGGCGGCGGATACACCTCCGATTTACTCCGGGATCCATCGCCGCCAATTGGTATTGTCACTACCCTCTTCTTTGCGCCTCTCCTAATACAACAACTCAACGGAATCTATATTTACTTGGGTTTCTCACTCCTCAATTGAGAGAAAACGACTAGACTGAAAAGAAAAAAAATAATAATAATAATTACTGAAATTTAAACCTTTTTTTGGGTGACGGCTCGTAAACTTCTTCAGGTGCTTCATCCTCAAGGGAAAGTGGAGAATCAGCCACGTTTTCTTGAGTGGTGGTGGAGTCATCTTTCTCACGAAATCTACCTTCCATTATTATCATGCATTTGTGTACAAAATATATGTATGGTCTATAAATATACGTTTCGTGTAAGAATATCTATATCTATGTATGTATAGGTTTCATTTTACGGTTGCCGGAGGCGGAAAGAGTTGGTGTGAAGTGGGGGAGGTGATGGATTTTCTGAGTTTGAATTTATATGTAAATTACAGATTGTCACAAGAGTAATTTATTATGGACGTGCAAGCCAATTCACTTAGGAGTTAGGCCTATATGCCAGACAATATTGTAACAATATAATATTTATTTTTATTAGTTAAAATTCACCTTATCAATATGCAATGCAATTCATACATTCTTATATCAATCATGCTATATATACAAAAACTTTTGTCAAATAATTTGATAGACTATCAGCTGTCACAATTTTATTGAATGTTGGACAAAAAATAACTTCAAATTAGTCAATTCAGTATTGTCATTTCATTATCTGTAAAAATTCATGTACATTTCATCCACGCAAGAAATTTAATTCTTCTTATTTTAATTTATAGATTTTGGAAAATGCTGGGGGCACAGCCCCTCACAAAAGGGGGTGCTGTGCACCATGCATTTCCCATAGATTTTTAATGTGGGCCCTCATTTATAGAGAAAAGTCATCTCAATATTGCTAATAATATTATGTCATATCGATCAAAACATTGAATGCACAAATTAGCCAGGTCCCCACTCTATTGACTATTAGTTTTCAATAAAAACAAAGAAGAATTTTCTTCTCTGTTTCTTATGGTTAGAAAACTGGGAATTAGAAATTAATCTATCATTATTCATATTTGTACATTTACGTAGAAATGACACTAAAAGTTTTCGTTTGTTTTTATTAGAAATTCACAAATTTATCTAACAAATGAACTCTTTTCTGGGAAGGTTCGGGAAATTGTTTATTACATACTCATTTTGTGCAACTCTTTCGTTCCATTTCTTCTTCTTTTTTATTCTTTTTGTCCTATTTTTTTTCATTTTCCTTAATCCCGTTTGATTTTGCCCAAAAAAAATATTTTTTTAGTAAATTCTGATAAAAATTGATGAATTTGTTATTAAAAAGTTAGTAAAAATTATTGACCTGGTGAATATGTAATTAAAATTAATTATTAACTTTAATTTAATTTATCATTATTTTTTTAGTTAAATCAAACAAGGCTTAAAGTAATCGAGCTTTGATATTTTTGCATATGCTGACGCCAACCAAGATTTTTGTCTTAGGATTGGCAAAACAACGAATGGAGCAACTGCCAAGTAGCAAGTCATAAGAATCCCTAAAAATCACATCCAGTACAGGTCGAAATGTCAATCCCCCCTCTTTTTCTTCATTAAAAATGAAAAAGAATAACAATTCGTATGCCACGTTGCGAGAGGCACATATCAATACAACCTACATATAGTGCAAGGCATCTGTACAATTACTTTAAAGATCGAGTCAATTTATACTAAAGTATAGTATTTGATAAACTTACGAAATAAGAAAATTGACAACTAAAATATAAATTATGTTTAATTTGAATTGACCTTCTATCACAGTGGATATGATAAAAAAAAATTCACAATTGATGTGACAAGAATTTTACATATTGGAGAACCATAAGTAAAGTTCTCTTGCAATATCAATAGTGAAATTTTTTTATTCTGTTCATTGAGGGTAAAAAAATCAGGACTATATGTCTAATATATAATATTTAAACAACGTAATAATTTAATGTTTGGTGCAGTGCAACTTCATGCTGTATCATTTATGAATTATGATAGTCAACACTCCTTGAAAGCATTTAAATTTGTCCACTTGAATGGAATCGACCTTCAACAACCCACCCACCTAGCACCCTTGGGGTCGGGGGGAGGGGGGGAAGGAGACACCACCAACCAAAAAAAAAAGGGGATCGAATGAAATGGCAATTTGAAAGAGTTTTTAGTGGAAATTTCATAAGATGCATAATCTAAGAAAGAAGGGTGTGACAGCTAACAAAAAATAATTATTTAGACCATATTATGTACTTGGAAGAAGTCAACACAACATCAAGGCGTTAAGTTTATCTAAATTAACTGACATGAAGATGCTTCAAGCTCCAATATGCTACAATCAACTTATAATTCATAAATATGTACGGGGTGTGTCGAAAACTCGAGATAATACCTATTTATCCAAAATTTAAGGATATTAACTTGATCATGGAGTCAAATTAGCCATCCTATCGAAGTACAATATATTCTGAAATCAACGGGCTATGAAATTCTTGTCAATGATATATTGCACTAGATATGTTAACCTTGGATTTTGCCTTCCTTAAGAATTCTTATATGATTACTAATGGGAAATTTCAACACCGTTTTTACAAAATAATTGGCTACAATAACGGAACCTTTCAAATATTAAATCAGAATTTCACAAGAAAGAAAGAAAGAAAAGTTTTTAGATTGAATAAAATAATAAAGAAAAGAAAGACGTTCAAGCAACAAAAAATAATTTTATATGTAAAACCAAGACAGATAGCTCCAGTTTGATGATTCCTTGAATAAAAAATTATTTACTATATAATATAAGATTAAATAATAATTAATTATTAAAGATATGATGGCATCACACATCACCATATGTAATGTACTCAGAGATTATAAATTAATATAAGTTAATAATTTATTAATTTATTTTATAATTTTTTTAGGCTATGGTTAAAAACGACCACTTCTTAATCCGCTAGCTTCCTTCTCTGAGAAGAAAAGAAGTCAACCTTACATGTTGCCTCATTAACAAAAAGATTATCCAAACAAATTAGTAATTATAGATATTAATTTTAATCAATAATTAGTAATTTGATTGATTCTTAAAATGGAAAATGTAAGGAATGGATGTCAAGTGACTTCTTGAAATAAGACTTTTCATTGTGAACAATAGAACATTCCAATTACAATGAAGCCATTGGTACAATGAGAAAAGAAGAAAACCGTACAATAACAAAATCGATTCAAATCTGATTCTTTTATTCTTCAAAAATAAATTTTAAATTTTTTTTTTTATTTCACTTTCACAATTTTAAAACCAATAGGGTGTGACAAAGATGAAGTGTTTCAACTTCATGCATTTTTCTTCCGTTTTGGGAAAGTCTAAAATTTTTATTTTAACACTCGTTTTATTCGCCAATGACAAACTAACTAAAAATAGAAACCATCATTGAATACTGGCCATTTCATTCAAAAAACGTAGCTGACAATGGCAAAAATTATACTTGCAGACCACAGCTGCATGAAGAGAGTGTGATGTGAAATATTTGGGTGCACTAACAGAAGCTGAGCAGTCTTCTATAATCTATGATGTACAAATATCAGGCAACAATTTTGGGCCAAAAGACTGTTGACTAACTCGTGCAGGAACAGACTGGAATAATGAGCCAAATCTCACGATGGAATTGGAGCAAAGAGCAAGTGATGACTGGTAAAAACGTATGGTCAAAGATTATTAAGATTGATTCTTTACTTGAGGCCACTATTGCTTATAATGTCACGTCTCTTTGGAAATGAGAAATATGAGGTTTAATGAAACTTTAAAGCATGCACCGATCACCATTGACATCACATTTAGAAGTGGCCATATGAACTGATAAAAATACAGCTAAATAAAACCTCAGTGTAAATGAACTCGTCCGCAAAACACATAAAAGCAGTTCTCCAAAACTTTGGCCTCAAAAAGTAACAAATCTGGGTCTAGAAAATGCTGAATATAAATCTTTGACAGGATAGTCCACCTGTGCTCTCAAACTAAGTTGCAATATTGGAGGACTTGTTGAGAATAACACCTTCATATTTCACTTGGAACCACTTCATTGCGTCGTCCTTTGTGACCCGGTGCTGGATTCCAACACGGGACTTGCATCTACGACGACGGCCCACACGATAACCGGGGCGCTCCAAGACAATATAGAAATCCATACCATAGATACCAGTTGAAGGGTCATACCTGGAAACATTATAAAATAAATAAATGAAAAGGAGCAGATATCACTGCCGGTATTGGTCACCTTGTTCTAGAAAATCTATAGTTACAGAAAGTTCCCCCTGCCAGTACGGTAACCTTGTGTTCACTACCTGACACAATCATTTAGACGTAATAACAAATGTTTTGCGAGTAACTACCAAACATTATCAAGCATGTCATCCATCCATATCCATAATGACTAACCAACCACTACACCCAGATAAATTTGCATGAATACACCCTAGTCATATTACAACATTAACATCTTCTAGCTTGAATGAAAACACAGTTTGCTCAAGTCATGTTCTAGTAATAGTATAATTTTCTATATGGTTCAAAATAAAGGTAATAAAAATTTCCTGAAGAGCACAAGAAGCAAACCTTTGAAAATTACAACTGAATCCCTTTATGTAATTACTAAACATCACAAGAGGCAGACAAGAAAATATGCTAACATGAGAAAGTCTATGTAATATATTTACTTACTTGATTCCAAGATCAATGTGCTCCTGGATACCAAAGCCAAAACAGCCAGTTTCACTAAAGTTTCTTCTCAACAGTTCATATTCCTTGACCTTCAACCCACTCTCAAGGAGCTGCATTGCCTTATCACCCCTGACCGTGACATGACATGCAATCTTTTCGTTACGTCTGATCCCAAAGGACCTCACAGTGTATCTTGCTGCCAATGAAAACAAAAAACCATTTTAAGAAAACATATCAAAGTTTTTTAATGTTTTAGCCTAATGGGAGGGTCTGAAGGGTCAAGGTTCAAAAAGAAGACACACAAACTGTCAGCATGCATTTTTTATACCCCAAACATAACCAACATGATACATACAACGAAATAATTCTATTTTTCAGTAAGTAGGATTCCAAACCAGCTGAGGGGTATCTTGAACTCATTCTGAAACTAAAAGCCTGTTGGGAAACTGTTTATAAACAGTTTAAATTACAAAAAGTTTGAAATGAGGGGCGGATAAGTGAGTAGTAGTTGTGGATCCTTCAAAATGGGTAGATAAAAAGTGGCTTTGATTGTTTACAAACAGTTTATAAGCATGATCCAAACATAGGCTAATATTGCATCAAGTAATGATTTTAGTTTCATCACAAACTACACATTGCTCAACTGAATCAAGAACCCAATTTTCACTACTTCAAGAAATGAATATAAGAAACTTTGTTGAAAATCTAATGAATATAATGCAGATTATTTCTTAAAATCTAATCTGATTAAGAAGGTTCTATTATGTTCTACATACCGATCAATAATAACATTTTGTAATACTATATTCCAAATTTGTAGATTAACAATATAACAAATTCTACGCCACATTAGCTTTATGATTTTAAATCACATCAATTATTCAATAGCAAAATAATGAAACCATGTCATATATCCTTCTGACAAAAATAAAATAATCTGCGGAGCTACAAATTGAAAACAAGTCATGCAAGTGGAGCAACTTAAATAGCAAAACTCTTTCTTTTCGGGAAGCCAATTTAAATGAGCATAAAAATAAAACTAAATCCAGTAACCGTAAACTGAGAAAAATACCCTTGGAGAAAACAGGGGATTGACCACTGAGCTGTTCGAGTACCTGGAAAAAGGATTTCAAAGAATAGATAATTAGACACCAAACTACAAAAATGAACAACAGCAACGATTTACAATGGCGGGTGTGGGTGCACAGGCATACGTAGGAGTGAACTGTACCTTAGCGGCTCTGGTGAGACGATCTCCGCTCTCGCCGACAGAAATGTTGAGAACGAGTTTCTGTACCTTGATCTCTCTCATCGGATTCAACAGCTTCTTCTCTGACGCCTACTTTCACACACGTAAATAAGTGAGGGGAATATATATGCATATACATATATTAATACGTTTATACACATGAAATTACAGAGAGTGAAAGATAGAGAGACCATGGCGGTGGAGTGGCGGGTAGTAGACGGCGTCTATGCTGGTTTATTGTCGGGGCAAAATGAGAGAAGCGAAGGAGGCAAACTATACGAAACCCTAATTAATATGAGAAGGGGACGGGTTTGTGCTAGGGTTTCGTATTTGCTTTGTTGGGATATAAAATGTCTGTTTTACCCCTTTCTTTGATTTATGCTAGTTTTTTTTTTTTTATTATGTCCCATTACTGCCCCCACCTACTCTGTTCTGGATTTTGGTGAAGGAGGTAAATCGCAAGTTATGCCTTCAAGGATACAAGATGGAAGGCTGTTTGTACACTTATACTTACCCAAGAGCCAAATCCATATTTCAGGATTCGAACTCTTGACGTGACAGCCTCAAGTAAAATTGGATTTTTCTACCTTTCCCTTTTACCACTTGGAGATGTGCCCTGGGGGCATTGATTTATGCTAGTTACTTATCTCCAACAACTAGATACTTGTTTGGTACGGATTAAAATCTGATTTTAATTTAAGTCAAAGTCAAACAATTAATATTAATCACATTTTTCATGGGTCCCACAACTTTTCAATCACACATTTCAAAATTTTGTCACAATCTATTAAAAAATCTAATTTTAATTCTCACCAAACACCCTCTAGATTTGAATGTTCCCGGTACAGTTTTTATTTTTATTATTTTGGAAAAAAAAATATTTTGTGAAAAGCAATATTTTTATCAAGAATGCATGAATAAAAAGTAAATAAAAGCTAATTGATCTACCTACAAAATTATTTTATTAAAAAAATTTGTAGTTAAAAATAAAAATCAAACGGAGACTTAATTGGACATATAATTTTATAGTTAGATGAGGTGATGAAGACGTGACACATAGTTCGGTTATTTTAAACAATTAACCTTTCTTTTTGTTCTTCCATTTTTATTTATTTTTTGATATTATTTACCTTGTCATGTGTAATGTCTGGGAGATTTTTGAAGGTAAATTTTAGTCATTAAGCGGTGATTTTTTTTTTTTTTCCTGAGAACTCGTTTGAAATTTCACACAAGTTTTATTGTAAAATTTAATAATTGTCTAACCCACTGGAAACTTTCTAAATCCTTGTTATTATAGACTGGTAATGTGTTAAAATAAACTTTGTGGATCTGTCTAAACAACAGAAGAAAAATAAATTCAATCCAGCCATGAAATAAGTAAAATTCCAACAATGCGCTTTTAAGACTTATAATATGATTAGAGCAAAATATCCAATAAAAATCTTAGGATCCGTTTGATTATAAGATGAAATTTTGATGGAAAAAAAATTACAGGGAATTAAATTGACTAAAATTTATTTTACTAGGAATTGTTAATTAATCGTGTTTGATTAGTATAATTTTCCACCTAAAAAATTTTAAAATTTTGGTTCTTTTGATATTCGTTTGATTTTGTTTTTAATAAAAATTGTCCATTAAATGAATGGAATTTGTTACAATTGCAAAAAAAAAAAAAAAAAAATTGAGAAACCGAAAACCATTCGTTTGACTTTGTTTTTTATGATAATTATCAATTAAATGGATAATTTTTTTATTTTTTTTTTACAATTGGTGATATAATTTGTTTGGATTGTGGGGAGAAAAAAAAGGATGGGAATTGAAATTCAACAAAAAGAAGGAAAATTGGCAAAAACGAATTCCCTAGAAAACCAACTTCCTAGAAAAATAAAAGTGTATCACAAACATGGCCTTAGTGTCACTTTCAAGTCATATCTCTTAACATAATTCTCATGCTATATGAAAACTTTTATGATATATGATCGATCATCAGATGACAACAGTTACAACTGGCTCGACCACGGTCTCAAACTAGTAATCTCAATAGGGCTTTAAGAATCTGGAAATTAGTATGTAAAAGCAGCTCATCAGAAGTGAAGTTACAAACAAAAACTACACAATTTGAAAGAAGTACGAACGTTTGAATGCCTAAGTTTCAAAATCTCGATAAAAATCAATACAATATACAATAACAATGAAACTTTTGTAGCTAAGAGGGCATACCAGATAGAACTCAGCAACTTTCTAATTAACCAGAACAGCCACAATGTGGATAAATCATTTAGGATCATCAAAAACTATCGACTTGGGCCAAAACGCCTAATGATATTAACCAATTCGCTACATATCCTTCAACTAAATGAACAGATGATTATGTAACCCCACTAATCATGTTGCAGCAGGAAAGGGAAAACTCAAGCTAGCTTGTCTTCGAACATGCTCTGGTATTAACCTGTTTATCAACTCCGGTGATGCTCCAGCCAACTGTAACAAGGAGAATTTGATGCTAAACAATTAACAAGTGCATGCTACAGAGGTAAAATATAAACTGATCGAGCTAGAAGAAAACTCATAAATGTGACAAGACTGTGCAAAAGAACAGTGACTGAAATAAGCATGAGTTGATCATGAAATCTGCTTAATACATAATGTCAATAAATAATTAGAAGACAGGGATAGCAACCAAAAAGTTTTTATCAACCAAAAAAACTAGCAAGTGACATCTTCTCTCTCTGCTTTTTATTGTATTAACCTTTTGATTGTCAGCCTTGTGCACATATATTTGCCCTTCTCCACAAGAAGCATATAACTTCAAAAATATTTGGATTCTGTTATTAAGCAAACATGAGAATGGATCCATTCTCTCTCCCTTGTCAACGGGAAGTTGTGACATAAGCAAGAAACTTTCATCAGTTTTGTATGGAGATAGATCTGTGTTAAAAATTGAACTGAAGGCCACACAAATCCCCTCTAACAAAAGTAAATGGAGTGAATACTTTCAAGTGGCCACACAAATCTTAAGGAAGCTGGGGCATGCCTGCTCACTTTTACTGATATGACAGAAATACAGTAACTTCAGGCAATTACATAGTGAAATGCATGGACCCTCAGAAATTCTCTCGATATTGGGAAGAGCCAGGAAAATAGTAATATTATTACAGAAGGCAATGAGAATAGTTAGAAAACATACTTCCTGTTTAAAGTCAAAGAGAGGGGGGAAAGGACGACCATTTGGGAGGCGGGCATTGAGCACCCGAAGCTCATCAAAGAAAGGATGGGCACATGCTTCTAGCTGCAGAGACAGAACAACAATTCCTCGACTTTTATTAATGATTATTGTAGAAGAAAATTAATTAAAACATAAAATGGTCAACAGTTCATTTAACTTTTTTTTCATTCTTTTGTGGGTGGGGGACAGAAGAGTTCAAACATATCTCCATAAATTGATAAAAAGCAAGTCTATAGACTTGTGAAGGCAGATTTTCAATATAACTTCACAAGAGCAACTTCAAATTAAACGTACAGCCGTGCAGCGAAGACTTGGAGAGTAATGAAGCAAGCGAGAAGCAAGATCAATGGCTTCAGGAGGCATCCGCTTGTGAAAAACCTGCACCAAAAACTCTGTCATCTACTTTTTAACTGAATATTTTGGTATAAACCACACTGAGAAAATGGCATGTATAACTGCAGTCATACCTTGTGCCATGGATGAGCTTTAATCTGGGGAAACCTGAAATCGGTATAACTTGGATTCATACATCGAATTTCTTCTCGAGTTGGAGTACCAAGAACCTACTCGAGAAAGTCTTGCAGTTAGTAAAAGGGACAACACAAACACCGGTATTTAGATTCCATAGAAATGTAATATAGAGAAGGGCTCACCTTGATAATCTCTACAAGTTGATCGACTGCATTTTCTCCAGGGAAAAGAGGCTGCCTCCCCACCAAAAAGAACATAGTGAAAAAGTAAGGAAAATGTGATAGAAGACTAAAATATTACTCAGCAAGATGCCTTAACATGTATGTCCCAAACCTGCCCCAATAGAAGCTCAGCTAGGACGCAACCAGCTGACCAGATATCAATTGCTGTTGTATATTCTGTTGCACCAAATATGAGTTCTGGGGCTCGATAATAACGAGAGCATATATAGGATATATTAGCTTCGCCCTCCACCTGATTATAACAAAATTTAAATGGACAAGTGAAAATTCATAGAGAATTTTAAAAAAAAAAACCATGTACAATAATTTATGTTTTAACAAGTAAAAAGATGCTCAACGGGCAAAATAATATTAAAAATCATGTAAATCAATGATAATGAAAATCAATATTTATGTCAAATTGCAGATAACAATGAAGACTATAAAATATGGCTATGCCCTCACCTTTTCCTGCAGATTGAAGTATCAATACAACCTTAAAGTGCCTGTGGAAATAAATGTTCACCTAAAACTAACACACTCAACAATTAGTAAACCTCTCTCTATGGAATACCACAACATCCCTTCTAATTACAATGGGAGCATTCGGTCTAAGGCATAATTGGTGTAATAAACTGAACATAATGGGAATTCTCCAAGCAATTTTTTTCTTCTCCTCCAACCAACATTGTACACATCTTCCCTATTATTCTTCCTTCTCTTTGTTTCTTCATATTTATATGATCATATGATTTATAATTCTTTTAGCCCTGAAAACTCTAAAACAACCTAGCAAAATATTTCTCATAAGACGGTCATTCTTTGTTGGTTTTCTTGGATAGAATTTAATATTCCTCTCCAGCTGCTATTTGAAATATACCGTAAGATAAAACCTGATGATGATGTCATTAATGTGTGGATTAAACGAATAATCTGATTTTAGAGAGCAATTAATAATACGAAATAAGAAAAATGAAAGCAAGAATAACACGCGATTTAACTTGTTTCACCCTCAATTTCAGAACTGCTACACCATGTGCGGTGCAAAGTTGCACTATATCAAAGAAAATAATTACAATGTATTGTGGACACACATCTCTCTCTCTCTCTCTCTCCTGTGATAAGCAGAGTGAACCTTAATATAGGAAGAAAATATTAGAACAACCTAATATATTAAGTACCGCTATAACAATTCAAAATTTCGCCAACAGGAAAAGTGTAGAGTATATTAGGCTCCATATACATACAAAAATCCACATATGAATATTCACACGAAACATGGATAGAAGCACTTCAAAGATGCCTCAACATAATGATTATGGGAGTTTATGTGCCTAACTAGGAAGACAATGAACTTACAAGAACTTTAGCACTTCCGAAGTCACAAATCTTGACCTGGTGGGTAAGAGGATCAACCTGCAGACCACACATACAGTTAGTTTAACATAAAATACCAAACGGTCCAACACAATCTGACAGGTGGGGGACATGGGTTGCCAGCAGGAAAGAGGAGACTTGAGGAAACTTACCAAAACATTTTGAGGTTTTATATCTCTATGGCATACCCTGGGAACTGTATGGATATATGCAAGCCCCCTAAATAACTGAAAAATATGTGCATAATTATATCTGAATTAGATATAATAGAATCATAGAGAAGTTACCCAGAAAAAAAAGAACACGGTGATTGAAACCTGATATGTGTAGAGTTTGACATATATGAGGGGCATCCTTTGATTTGAACTGCTGTAATGCTTTAAAACCTTGTACATGGTCTCAGGGACATAATCCATAACTAGATTAAGGAAAAGTTCATCCCGGCTTGTTGTAGAAAAGAAACAGTGCTTCAGAGATATCACATTTGAATGATTCATCAAGCGCATTAACTGCAGCTCACGATTTTTATAGCGTTTATCCTGCAAAACCTTCTTTATTGCTACTGCCTCTCCGGTTTCCAAGCATTTTGCCTAGTGAAGAGTGACTGAAACTAATTAATTAAGAGGATAAAGGAGAAATGATAAGCATTCATATTATATCAGGACAACAGACCTGAAAAACTATTCCAAATGATCCTGTGCCCACAACACGCTCTGCCATGTAACTAATCGTCTGCAGAAAGAACCACAAGAAAACCACTTAGCTCTAAACAACTAGATAACCTACAGAAGTAACCCCAATTGTACATAAATCTCATTAAGGCCCATTTAGTACCCATTTTTCCTTCATCAAAATGAAAAATATGATCATTATTCATCACATCCAACCATCATTTTTTACTATACATCTTTTGTGTGGGGTCCATAACGGTTATATTTTTCATTCTCATTCTATAAAGAATGAGAATCAAACGGGGCCTTACAAAGTTCGTCTGACTACTTTTAAAACATTTGTTCAATAGACAAGGTCTTTTGGACTTGAAAGATGAAGTTCAAACACCAACCCTTTTGGGCTCTCCATTTTTGCCTCCAATTGTAGTTGATATAATGTGGCTAGTTATTGGATCATTCACATCAACAACAGAAGCTGACATCTCCTGCATTGTAAAACAAGCCAAAGCATCAGACATGAACAAAAATGAAAACCACTAAGAACAACCAACCTAGCTCTAAAAGCCTCATGCGAGTTGTACCATATTATCAGCCATACTCAGCTAAAGAACCATAAAATGCCTAGTGAAATGTGAATTGGGAACCCAAAAAGCTCGAGGCTTAAAGAGGTGTGTTCTGCTGGGAACACAGACCCAAAAAAAATGAAGAAGAAGCAACGTTTGGCAAAAACTAGGGCTTCCAAGGAAGCATCACATGCCAGATAACTTGCAATTCAAACAAGCAGACTGCAATAGTTTAAGGAGAATCAACCGTCAGCCAACCAGTTGAAGCAAACCCCAATTCATCAGACTGAAGCACAATTCATCTAAAGTTAATGAAAAGCAGCTAAAAACGTTACCTAAAGGAAGTAAGCAACTTTAAAAAACAAATTACATTAGACAGAAACCAATCTAAAGAAAAATCATGTTAACATAAATATGAGCCATATAGAACATTGCAGATCTAACAATAGCAGGAAAAGAATAACCATATTTGTATAAACGCTGCACGTAAATATAACACAGATTAAAAGAAAGAAAAATCAAAGAATTCTGAAAAAGGAAAGATAACTATGTGGTGAACCTTATAAAAAGATAATATACCTCGACAGGTGAAAATATTCACAAAATGGATGAAGTAGTAAAGAATCCCAGAAATTATAAGAAAGAAAAGAAAAAATCATAATTAAAATATTCACAATAATACATGAATTCATTTAGCCCAGAAATTAAAGCAAGGAAAGAAAACATCTCCAAAATCCGGCTGAAAACTTCAAACCTAGCTAGAAGTCGAAACGCCAACAGAACTGTACAAACTCCCAGATCGCCCGAAAATTCGACGAATGTACCCGCGGAAACCACTTCTAATCCTCGTCAAAGCATTAAAAGCAAAGATCGAGCAAAAACTGAAGCTTCTCAGCTAGATCGAGGTAAACCAAGTGGAACCCTGCTCGATTTTCATGTAGGAAACAGAATGCGGCAGCAAAGGACAAGAAAATCACCATGTAAATGTATGTATAAGCAAGGTACCTTATCGGTGTCCATGTGAGCAGCGGCAGCTGGTGGCGGAGCATGATGATGGTGATATTGATGGTCGGACGGTGGATTATGCTGATGCGGCTGAGGTCCCAGTGGCAACGAGGCCATGTGATTTTGCATTCACACACACCCTCTCCCTCTACGCGAATATGTCCAGCTATTTGCCCTTTGTTAAATTATTTTGCTATTTTTCAAACGGTCAAACTTTCCGTTGGATTCTCATAACGTTGCTTAATACTCAACAATTACGAGTTTAGTGTAGCCCTAAAACATTCTAAAAAGGTTAAAAAGAATAGAAATTGAACTTCGGAAGCAAGTAGGAGAAAATAGTTTATGATCTAATTTTAATTTTAAATCTAATAGTGGACATATTAAATTTGTATATGGTGGACTTGAAGTTTCATTTTAAAATTTTAATTTTATTAGGAAGAGGAATCTAAACGATTATATGTTAATTAATACTTTTATATTTATTCGATGTGAATTATCCATTAACATGTTATTGCAATATAATGACTCGTGAGAATATTAATTTTGAAATTGGCGTATTTCTTAATTGGATTGAGTTGCTCGTTGAAAATTAATGAACTCTTATACCATATTAAGACTTGAAGATCATTATGCTTAAATTGTTAGATAAGACTAAATTATATAATTTGAATATTATTTTTCAATAGTGATAATAAGATAGGTTTTCAAACTTATAGTTTGTATAAATTCTATTTCTGAATTTGTAATAAACAATCCAATAATATCTGCGTCTCGACCGACATTTGCTTGAGGTGCCATTTGCACTCCATTGAATTAAATTAGATATGATCAGAAAAAAAATCTTTTTTTATTATCATAAAAAAAAAATATATATGTTGTTGGATTTAAACAAGTAAATAAACATAAATAAGTTGATTGAATATAAGCACGGACGGATGCACTGGGGGGACTGGGCAGGGTTTGTAGCCCAGTCCCTCTCCCAGCCTATTAAGACAAAAAAAAATTCGCGTATTAATCTGGTCAGAAAATTTTGTAGTCTGGTATCAAATTTAATTCTGGATTCATCCCTGAATATTAGTGATCATACTGAATAACATATTTGCATATATATATATATATGAACTTTTTATAACGGTGATGTATTTAGCAAACAAAATGTTTTTGCAAGTGGACCCTTTTGACGTGGTCCATCCGATGCTGCTAAACCGTTCTCCACTTCTTCTTTTACCATTGTGAAAGGCCTCCTTTTGAGAAGCAAAGAATATTTGAAAATTGCTTTTTGCTTATTAAAGTAAAATAATTACTTATTTTAAAAGTAAATCATTATTATTGTAGTGAAAACTTCACTTATTTTAAAACTTACGTATTCACTTCTAAGTGAACTTCTTAAGCATAAACCAAACATATCATAGAAAGACTTAAAAAAGTTACCATCTTATCATCAATTTATTGGGTCTTGAAATTGTATAATCATAATGAAAACAGCAATTCTAATTGTCATCTTTATATATGGTTTATTTGTAAGCATTTTTTTTTTTTTTTTTTTAATAATGGGGAAATTCGCAGCCGCTACCTTTCAGGTGCACACTGGGTAAATCTTTGAATTAATGCAATAGTTTGCAAACCACGTCAGTTAGATTAACCACAATAGGCAAATATGATGCGACAGACTCGATCAAGAAAATATTTGTTGGTAGGGAGAATCGAACTCGTGCCCAAAGGCCTCCGCGCTTATATATTCCACCAACTCGACCACCCACGAGGAGCCGGTTTATTTGTAATTTTTGACCTAAAAGTTGTGGGCTGTTCAGAGCGCTAAGCATGGTCTGAACTCCCATGGTTGCCGCTGTAAAAGCTCCAATCAAGAAATTTGACTAAAGAGCTTTTAAGAAATTTAGGCACAGTCTACCACAAATGTTAAAGGGAAAAGTGACTTTTTTTTCAAAGTAATTATCAAAAAGAAAGCATTTCCCGGCATTCTATGTTTTTAATTACCATCAACCAAGGAGACACGAGATTATAGGGTAAAAGCAAAAAGAAAAAAAATCTTATTACCCACAATTCCATCCCATGATATACAAGTCTACATTCAAGTACTAATTAGGATGCCTTCCAAAAATCTAGTAAAATTACTTAATTTGTAGACGTAGCTCTCACATTGGGATGTCTTAAGCACAATGCAATGTAAATCATATACAAGGCTCTCGGGCATCGCATCAATGTATTATTATTCTCCTATGTTTTTATTTACATATGTATGTACGTGTAGAACACAAAATCTAAATGCTATACAAGTGAAAATTCTTTACTATGACACTTAATTACCGAAAGAACCAATGGATTTGGCAACAGAATGGCTGAAGACAGAGCCGGAGGATTGCAGTCGGTCAAAAGCTCCTGTTAGGATCAGATTTTATCCTGCATAAACATATGAAATGAGTTAAGAGAATAGTTTTAATTAATGAAAGTGATGAGCAAATTTACCCCTGAATAACAAAAAATTAATGCTGTTGCACCTTTGTAGTTTTAACAAGAGTTTCCCATTTGAGATCTCCTGGTAACACCTTGGAAACTTGTTTTTGAGGATTTTCTGCTGCACGAAGATGTGATCGTTTGTATGAATTCTTTGCGGACATAGAGGGCACAGTTTGTTGAAGCCAAGACTCGGATGGAGATATTGGCGAAGGTGGGGGGACGGGAAACTGTAATCCACCACTATGGTGAATGTTTTCTCGATTTTCTGTTTTTGATGGCTGCTTCTGTAAATTTTCAGTAGCTTTCTTATCAGTCACTTCATCATTTGGTGCAGTAGTTGAATCCTTCGGTGCCTCTCTTCCGCCTTTTTTATTTGAAACGCTGGTTGAAAATTCTACGACGATGTCATAATTCTGAGTGGGGGGGAGTAAATTTGCTCCATCTACAGTTTCCCACTTATCAGTATCTTTAAGAGAACAATCTACTGAAGGGGATTGATTCATCGTCTTAGTAACAATTTTATACTCTTTTCCACTCGAACTAGGATGTTCCTTCGACCCTTGCATGTTGGCAGAAAAAGGTTCTCTGCTCGGAGATTTTACTTTCTGTACAGCATCGAGATATAGAGCTTTCTCCACAAGAGGAATTCCAGAATATGATTCCTCAGAACTGTCCTTCTCAGACAAGAAATCCCTAAAGGTTTTACGGCCCTTTTTATGTGATCCGAAGCCATTAATCCCCTGATTCTTTGTTTCTTCAGGAAAATTGATGACTCCTTTTACTTTATTAGGCGATTCATCGAAAGATTTTGATGTGCTTTGTTCTTGTAGTTGCCTGTGTAGCAATGATCCATCAGGATTTTGTCTCTGACGGCTATTTGAATTGGAGTCAGTTCTCAAACTAATTTGATTACCAACGGAATTTCGATCAGAAAAATTAGACCTAGACTGCAGCCAAAATGGTACAACTTAGTCATCAAAAACCTCAGGACGAAGATTAGAAAACATAAGCTCGGAGGGGGACACGAGAAAGAAAGCTACGATTTTTTTACCTCATCATCTCTTTTACTATAAGAACTAGCAGCTGAAGATCTATCGTGCAATTTATTAACCGAAGACTTTGGTAATCGGGTCCTCATGCTCGTTGCAGTTACAGGATGTATGAGACAGAATGATTGATTTAGGCAGAACCGTGGTAGAAACCCACAAACTGCGGGAAAATTTCCACGTTGATCATAATTGTCATGACTTTCTTCTTCTTCTTCATTGTCTTGGAATTGTAAATGGTGATTTACAAGACTAGGTCCATGCTGCATTGAAGGCTTATCTGGATTAACTATTTTCTTTATTTCTCTTGGTTTTTCTTGAACTATGGTTTGCCTTTTGGTGGCAAATAGAGGTGTGTCTGAAGCCATAGCCTTTGCTGCTGAGAGGAACCGGTCCATCATGAAGTCTCTTGTCAATGGATCGGTCGAAAAGGTTCCAAATGGTTTCACTTCTAATTCATCCAATGAACTCAAGCCGCTCGTGCTACAATTGATGAAAATTGATTCAGTGCTGGAGAAGGTATCGAGTGCATCGGCATATGCCTCATCACTATCCCCCGAATGAAAACTCTCTTTCTCTATTGTCTTGTTACATCTCTCGAAATTGTTTACAGCTTCAACATTTCGTACTTGGCTCTTATTGACTATCGAAGATTTCCCAGGAGGAAGTTTCGGGGCAATTGGAGGTCTATCAGAGTTTTCATTGTGTGGTTTCATCTCTTCCTTCGGTCGTCCAGGGCGCTGTTCCCAGAGAAAAGGCACCGTTCCTGGATTCGTTACAGGACCTGATTGCAATTCTGTTTTATAATTAGGAAGCCAAGGTATACCAGGGAGTGATTTGTCAGTTTTCCTTGCATTGTCTTTCTCTGAGGCTACCATTGGCGAGAATCTTCTTACCGACAGAAGTGGCTGGTCATAATTCAGCTGCTGCTTCTCCTCCATCAGATTCTTCAGCAACATGATTGCACTCTAAATTTGTAAAAACTGTCACGAACAATTTATCATCAGAAAACAATTGAATGGTTTGAAACACATAGAACCAGAAACTAGTTATCAGTTCAGTACTTCACAAATTTAGAGAGAGATTGTACACTACCTTACCTTGTGAAGATTTAAGAATCAACAAGTAATCTGATTTTTCTTGTTTGAAGATTGAGATATGAAATGCACTCATGAATGATGTATATGTACATATGAAAGCTGAAGATTAAGAAAGAGGAAAACTTTGAGAGAGACAGAGACAGCTCAGGCCATGGGTTTGGTTGGTCAGTGAATGCGTATGGCCTCCTCTCCACGTCCATATCTCTCCCTCCCTTTCAATCAGAGAAATGCTAGACGTACAGAAGCTAAATTTACAGAAGTCTCAAGACAAGACACATTGATGAGATGAGTGGTGAATTTTTTGGCATTTGTTTATTCACATGGAGCTCACGTCTAACTCACATCTGTACCCATTCTGTGAGTTAATTTATGTACATTCATCTTTTTCCTTTCAATCATGCTACATATTAACTTTTGTTGACAGATAGATTGACATAATGTCATTTGACAGTTTATTATTGAATTGTTTTAAATTCTATCATCATTTTCATTCACCTTCACATCTGTCAAAGAAAATGTTAAAATTCATCTGGTAAAGTGGCAAAATTCTTCTTCATGTTTATTTTTGTATCTTCATTGAGAATAACTCCTTGTTTGACAGTCATTTTTTTAGTGAGAAAATGAGTTTTTGAATAGTAAAATTTTGGAAGATGTGTAAAAAGTAGGAAAAAAATTTGAGTTTACATGAAAAACATTTTAGTGTAAAAATGCGTGATTGAAAATGAGTATCAGGCAAAAAAAGGAATTTTGAAATAATGATTGTCAAACAAGGGCTAAATGTCTAGTCGTAATTTTTACATAAAAACGTTTAAGTTTATAAAAGTTCAGTGAACTAAAACAGCCATCCAGGAGGAACTAAGACGCTACAAACTTTAAAATGTATGGACCCAGATGTTAAAACTTGTTGAGGACTCATTTGCTCGAATCTGAAAGGTGAGGGACCTCTCGTGAATTTTTTTCCAAAATTTGAAAATCGTTGTCATGGAGATGATGAGGATTAATACGTTAGTTAATTTTCTAATTGTATAATAATTTGGTCATCTCTCTCACCTGTTTTCGATCATCAAATCAAATAGTGCAATATTTTTTTATGTTCATCTTCTGGCCACCTGTTTTTGTACCATGTCAATAATGGAATGGGTGGGTCCATTTTTTATTGGAGTGGGACAAGTAACTGTAAATTTCATTTTCTGGGATATTTTTTTTTTAAAAAAAAAAAAAAGTGCACAGCCTGCCGACAATAGAACTTTACAAGATTATTGTACTCAAGTCAAATCACTTTGAAAAATTCACGATTTAATCTTGAAAAGAAATTAATTAATTAAGTTGATTTGAAAAAGAACTAAGCTATAGGAATTTAAATTGTTATACCTACAAACAATACACATCATAGGGTGGGTGGGAGGAGTTTTTGACATTATTTTGATCATATAGGACCACCCCCATGTGAAATAAATTTTAAATTTTTGTATGAATTCTGTGAGAATTCATCTGTACTCAAGGAATTTTCCTTTGAAAAATGAGTCTTTCTCTGTCATTTCTGTCATGTCGTTTAGAAATCTTTTTTTTTGTTTTTTTTTTTTTAAATATTCATATGAACTTCGAAGTGTGAGCAATAACCAACATATGGTTGGAATCGGATAGCCTAACTACCAAGACGTTTTTGTTAAAATTGCGCTTAATTTGTCCTTCGTGAAGCTAACTCGACTCTTATATTAAGTCTTCTTTCTGAATTCTTGATTATTAACTTGATGATAGGTTCAACATCAATAAAACACGACTCAATAAAACATAATTTTTTGAAACGTGTATGGACATTCAAAAGTGCCCCAAATTCCCCGCAACTTTGCCACTGAATTAGTTGGGAATTTAATCATTCTGATATTATTTTCAGTATCATTTATGTCATTGTATACTATGCTTGATTATTAAGCAGATCACCTTTGGATTTCTCATTATTTGCCCACTCAAATAAGTGAGTAATTAGCTTATGGCATTGTGTAACGTTGCTCCATTCAAGTTTAACTAATTGTCCAAAAGAAAGTGGAACTACTTGTAATTTTCATGACAGTCGTTCTCGTTATCACAACGTATTTTCAGTAGCACACACATTTTAAAGCACATTAAAATATGTTATTTGTTATTTTTTCAATTCACTTTGTACTAGACATTGAATCCAATATTTCAATATATTAACTGGCGTGATCTTACTAATAGGAAAAAGCTTGAAAGATGCGAGTTATTACACGATTAGTCTATTCGTGTTCTTAGGCACGTCTAATCTAATGTTATCCAAACATTTCTTAACTAAGAAAATATTACTGAAATCACTCAACTTATAATTTATTTAACGATGGTCTCTTAACTTAGATTTGTTTAAATTTAGCCCTTGTTTGATTTGGCTAAAAATATGATTTTTAGTAAATTTTAATAAAAGTTGATTAAATTCATAGTTGAAAATGAATTTGAGAAAAAATGAGTTTTAAAAAATTGGAGGGGGAGGGCGTAACCATCTAATTTCTTTCAATTTAACCATTTATGTAAAATTGTGATCACAACCAGTGGTAAGTCCTATATGTCGTAGGCGTAATTTTGCTTGTTAGACGCTAAATCAGCCATTTATTAGGGTTCTCAATGCACTCAACTTATAATTACAGGAAACATTCATAATTCAAGTTTATAATTTACACCAATTCACAAATCAAGTACAAATTTTAAAAATTCAAAAATTAAGTTTATATATAATTAATTAAATATAATAAAATCACAATTATAAAATTAATGATTACCGATTTACAGTCACAAATTATTTATTGATCACATATTATCAAATTAATAAGTCACATTATTTCGAGGTCACATATTACAGATCACAGTTTTTCAAATTCAATAGTCACAAATTTTTTTTTTGCAGTCACATATTAACAAATTTTTAGGTCATAATTAGGTATTTGGTCACAATTTTTAGATCACAGTTGAGTGCTTGGTCACAGATAAATAAATAATTGGTCACACACAACCAAACACTCGTTCTCAAATTTCAGTACATCAATACTTGGTCACAAATCGACCAAATAGTTGGTCACACACTCTTCTTCCCATCCGTCGCTGCTGTCACTACCTCCGCCGCCACAACCACCACCAACAATAACCACCACAGTCGCCACCACACCAACACTTCCCTTCCCTAGTCCCCACGGTCGCCACCACAACACTACCACTACCAGATCCCCAAATCGCCCCTGCACCACCATCGCCCAATCCCCAGCACCACCAAAATTTCTCAATCACCCCTACACCACCACAATCCCCAAACGCCCCTACACCATCGCCCCTGCACCACAATCCCCAAACCGTCGCCACCAACAAAATTATTGTCGCACGCAACGTTGCACATCACCACCACTACAACAAGCACAATACCACCCTCAATGTTGCAACGCAGACCACACCTACAATAACACAAATCCGACACCAAAAAATGTGAAAAAACATCAAAACCCCCAAACCCGCGATACCGATCTGTGCAAAACCACCGGCGTCGATCTGGAGCAGTAGAGACGTTGATCTGTGTTGAACCATCGGCGTTGATCTGTGCAGAACACCGGCGTCGATATGTGAGAACACCGCAATGGAGGAGAGAGAGATGAGAAGTTCGGCGACGGATTGTTGATGTGGACGGTGTTCTCCGGTAGAGGACGGCTACTTCGAAGGTGTAGGCAGCGACGGAATCCACCGTGGGTTTTGAAATTTTATAGAGAGAAGTGGGAGAATATAGAGAGAGAAGGAAGTGGGTGAAAGGAAAAAATAAAGAAAAATTATTAAGGTTTGTAGTAGGGGTGGGCAAAAACCCGACCAACCCGATCAACCCGACCAACCCAACCCAAACCGATCGGTTTGGGTTGGTTTTTAAGTTCAATTGGGTTGGGTTGGGTTGAAAAATTGAATTTAAGGTTGGGTTGGGTTGGGTCTTGGGTTATGAATTAAAACCCAACCCGACCCAACCCAACCCGATGAATTCAAAAAATTAATATCTAAGATGAAAAAAATAAATTAAATAGACATAATAGTAAAGATAAGATAATGATTTATAATATATAAATGTCAATTTTCTTCACATAGACCGATTCACATGAACATTATTTAAAATGAATATCATTTGACGTTAAAATAAAAATTAAAGACATGATAATGAAGTGATTGAATTTCAAAAAATTGTAAAAAAGAAAATGCTTCTTAAATTTTAAACTTATTTATACATTATTTTTAAAAAAAATTCCTTATATGTGTGTTTAAAAAGCGTAAATTTTCAAGTAATTTCAAATTCTAAAAAATTATCCAAATTTAACAAATAAATCGAATCTAACTTTGATTAGGCCGAAGCCCAACCCGACCAACCCAACCCAACCCAACCCAAACCGATTTTGATCGGGTTGGGTTGGGTTTAAATCAATAAATGGGTTGGGTTGGGTTGATTTTTTATCAAACCGACCAAGTTGGGTTGGGTTTGGGTTGGAAAAAAAACCGACCCAACCCAACCCACGCCCACCCCTAGTTTGTAGATATAATATTTTAATTATTAATTTCGTACCTGAGTTTTGATTAAACAATCTTTGCACCTGATTTATGCAAAGTGTAGTTGAAACACCTAATTCCATGTAATTTCCTCTATACCTCAATCCAAAATGAAAAAGTTGAAACCCAATAGAAAATTATAACCCATTATCCCGAGGGAAGATTACCTACAAACCTAGATTTAAAGACTAATTTTCATAAATACGAAATATTAGTTTTAATTTCATAAATTAGGTGCTAATTAAGAATTATTAATTTATTATAACAAACCCACCCACCCCCAAATTTCATATATATATATATATATATATATATATATATATATATATATCTCTCTCTTTCTCTCTCTCATATCTCTCACTTATATTGAATTGCAAGCATCTTTCACGGCGTTTGCTTCCACCTTGAGAAGACTCTGATGAGTAGCCACTCGATCTTCTATGGCAATGCTCGTCCTCGTCGGAATACCTCATGGGGACGTTCCTCAATCTCAATTCTCTCTCTAGCTTTCTCTTTCTCTCTCTCTCTCTCTTGCATACCGCATCTTTCGCGGCGTTTGCTTCCACCTTGAGAAAACTTCGATGAGTAGCCACGTGATCCTCCATGGCAATGCTCGTCCTCGTTGGAATACTCACAGACGACATTCCCCGATCTCGATTTCGGCAGGTCTTCCGTTGAGCACATCTTGCATTTTCATCAAGCGAAACGTCCAAATCTGCTTTGATGATCAGCGGAGGACGCCGGCGATACGACACGGTGGAGGATTTTCAGGACACTATAGGAATGTTTCGAGTCTTGCATTTTTCTTGAGCCCTTTAGTCCGCGCTAACCTAAACTTACATTGGAATCAGAAGGGGGTTCCACCCGAGACGGTGGTCGTCGACGACAGTAGGATTCCAGCGAAGCCATATCTCTCTAGTGTGTCGTCATTTTGCAAGAATAGGTCTCGAAAGCTCTGCAATTTCGGGAGGTACAATCCCAACCATTAAATCTCATGACCATTCACATTTGACCACACCATTAAATCTCTTGATCTACATTCGGGGGATTGCACGGAGATCGGCCTTGATGATCTCGCGATTGAGTTCTTCTTGTTGGGAAAAGGGAATGAGAGCGAATGACGGCCGGGGGAGACGGAAGGCCGATAGGTTTCACATCTATTTTGATTACTTATTGTTGTTTATTAGGAGCAAGCAAATGTAGATGTGTTTCGTTGTGTGATTATGATGGTTAGCCATATTCTATTTTGATTTTTGCTTTAACCAATAGTGTTTCTATTTTGACCTTATTACCAGAACTTCACTGTTATGTCACACATATTATCACTTCAACTGGCATTCTTTGGATAAATATCTCGATTAATTTTGTTTTGACAGCTGATTAATCTAACTTCTTTTCAGGAGGAATATGATACTGTTCAATGGTATGCCTGAATGTTGGTAGGCGTTTGGAGGCTTCAAAGGAGGTACAGTGGCAGACCTGAATGGTGGTCGACGCTTGGTCTACATTTGGTAGTGTGGTGGTATTGGTTGGTGTTTTTTGAAGGTGTTGGTGGAAGTTATGGTGATGACGACTGTTGTGATTTGAGTTAAAAGTGTTAGTGGTGGTGCATTAGAGGTGATGGTGGTGGTGGATTGCGATACTTGTCTGCGGTGTGTGCAGATTTGTTTGTGGTGACCTTATGTGACCAAATATGTGTTTGTTGTGACTATTTGTGAACAATTTTGTGTTTATTGTGATCGGTTGTGGCTTGAGATTGACATGGTCACAGACAGACACACTGAATTCAAATTTGATCACAATTAGTCACATCGAAGATAAAGTTGGTCTCGGTTAATCAAAGATCCATGGTATATGCAGATTTGTTTGTGGTGACCTTATGCGACCAAGTATGTGTTGTGAATGCTTGTAACCAATTTTGTGTTGATTGTGATCGGTTGTGACTTGAGATTGACTCAGTCACAGACAGTCACAATGAATACAAATTTGGTTACAGTTAGTCACACAGAATACAAAGTTGTTCATGGATAACAAAGTTGGTGAATTGGTCACATATAACACATGTATGGTCACAGATAACACAATTACAAATTTGATCTACTATGTACCACTACGACCATCACATTTGTTTGGAGATTTTTCTATTGACAGAGTAGGAGTAGTCACCGAAATAGTTGTCGGGGGTCTAGTCACATAGAATCACACTAAACACAAATTTCGGCACAGTTAGTCACACAGAAAACAAAGTTGGTTGCAAATAACAAAGTCAGTGAATTGGTCATATATAACACATGTATGGTCATAGATAACACAGTTACAAATCTGATTTACTATGCACCACTATGACCACCACATTTTTTGGAGATTTTTCTATTGGCAGACCCAGAGTATTCACTAGAATATTTGTCAGAGCAGTTTGCTGGAGCGGTTGCTCGGAGCCGTCGTCAAGGGGTCATCAAAATATTTGTCGGAACAGTCTCCGGAGGTGGGTGGGGTGGAGAGAGAAAGATAAGGGTTTGAATTTAAATTTTTGTGTGATGAGTGACTGGGTGGGTTGGAGGTGAGGTGAGATAAATAGATTAATTATATTATATTATAATTAAATATTTAATAAATTGATTTATCACCTAATTTTGAAATTTTTTATAAAGTTTGTTAGTTTTGAAATATGATTTTTATATGTATGGTTTATGTGTTTCTCATCTGTGGCTCTCTCATCGTCTCTACCAACTCTGCCTGCTCACCTTTTGTACCAGCACTTGGGCACAATCGACACCATCGACACCAATTTTGCCATTTCATGACTCACTTCTCCTCCTCCTTTGCATACTCTAAGTGCATGGGTGACATTTTCTAACTCTTTTCCCTGGCAAGAAATTCAAAATTTTCTTTTAATCTACCCACGTTTTGGAATATTTTCAAAGTTCATTTCTTTCTTAAAACTGACATTTCCTTGGACCCTCAAATTTGCAGCAAAAACTTTATTGATCATGTGATTTTTCTGTTTAATATTGGAGATTTTTTCTGTTTAATATTGAGGATTTTGATTACGTGAATTGTGATAGAGAAGATGACACAGCGTTACCACATCTAGTTGCTATCAAGAAAAGCAGAACCGATAAGCATTTTCAAGTGAAGTAGTACTTGTGTAATATGTTGAATTGTTGCCTAGAAAATTATGCAACTTTTTTCCACTAAAGGAAAATAATATGAATAAAACATCACGTACATATATCTGAGTTTTTTCATCATCAATAATACTTCCTTCTGTCCTATTTGTATAGGCTTTCTTTTCTTATTTATTTTTTTATCCCATTTTTTTAATCATATTTCTTTATTGAGATAGTATTTATTTGTTCTTTTACTAATATACTTTTATTTAATTTTCCTAATTATAATCAATTCTTTGCACTTAATCTTGAAATTGTACAAATTTTAATTTACCTTCTTGGAATTATCCAAATACATACGCACATTTCCCACTTATTTTTAGAAACATGGGCAAAAACACATTTAATCACCATTATTTACTAGTAGTTGTTGATAATTAAATAAGGGTAAATTATGAAAATTCTTTGCAAAAATTTATTTTTTCAATAACATTAAATAAATGGTGATTATATTAACACCATAATTTTTTATTTATTACACAATATTTTAATTACAATTAAACTCCTAAATTTTTGCTTATTGTATTAACTATTTTCTTAACTATTTTTTTTTTATCGAATTCTTATCTTCGACCTTTCATTAATTAATACATCTCATCCTTGATGATTTATATCAAAATATTTTGTTTTCACGCTTTGAAATGAAGTAAAAATATTTTTTCATACTTTTTTTTATTTACTTTTTAAAAATATAAAGGGAAAAAAAATTGTTTTATGCCATTTCAACGGACTTTTGGACATAAAACAATTATTAAATACAAAATGTGTTAATTAATGAAAAATTTGACGATAAGAATAACATAAAAACTGTTAGAAATATAAGTGCTATAATGAACAAAATTTAAGAACATTAATTGTAATTAAAATGTGGTACAAGAAATAAAAATTATGGTTGGACATAATTACCCTTAAATAAAATTTCTTAATCCATGTGAAAAACAAAATAAGCCAAATTAAGCTTGTGTTTTTCCACTAGCCATAGTTATTGCCTCCTCGATAGCCTGGAAAAAAGTGGCAATCTTGTACGTAAAGAACCCCACAAGCATTGGTATCAACTCTAGTTGCATGAATCCATAATCCGGAGCTAAAATCCTGCGTAAAGATCACTTAATGAGATACCTAACTATAATCCAAGAGCTGATTGAAAATGATAAGGAGATACTTGAATGAACATGTGCATTCTCTCGAATTCTTACCCATTCCACCGATTATATAACATGACCAAGACAACAGGAACAAATAGCCTTGGCTGCCCAATAGCTCCCCTGTGAGTAAAATGTTCTGATGAGCAAACCAGATGGAGCCAACTAGGTCATAAATATAGAATATCCACAATGAAATGACTCAACTTCATAGTATAAACGTAATAAACCCAAAAAAATGTGGGACATCCTAAAGTTAGAAGCTAAGGGACGTTCTCTTCGTGTTTCAGTTTTGTGTTTTGAGTTTTGAATTCGTTTTGTGTTTTGTGTTTTGGGTGTCCATTTTGAGATTGTTGAAAGCTCATTCTTTTTGTCGTTTTGAAAAACTATTTCCCAACTCGTGTTTTTTGAGTTTTGACAGATTTGTGAAGAAAACAGTCAAAACGTAAAAAAGTTTTCTGTTTTCTTCACAAAATTTTCAGTCGTTTTCAAAAACTCATTTTCGAAAATGGAAAAGAGAACGCATTTTCAATGTTTTGGAAAATCGAAAACAGAAAACGGTCGAAAAATAGCAAAGAGAACGCACCCTTAGTTTCTTGTTGCTTTTGTAAATGTAAACAATTCCATAAAATTTCTCCATGGACCTGTAGTTGCCTTATTTTTCAAAACACATGAGAACTAGTACTTGGGAAAAGGGCAAACCATGGGGGAAAAAATTATAACTACAATATAAGAAATAGTTCAAAATTATGCCTCACAAATGTCACTCTCAGAAAAATGCAACAAGATTGTGTCCAGTTACACCGCTAATTGAATTTTGACCAGAAAAGTAGTTCTGTAGCAGTCACGATTAGGATGCTTGATAAAATTCATTCAATGTTGAGATCAAGCAGTAAATTCTTGATGATGCAAACATAAAATTATTCAGTGTAGGACATCACATGACTCCGTCCATAAGATCTACCTTGATATAATTTGTCAGGATCAAGATGCAGAAGGTAAATGCAGGTCATATTTAAATGTCAGAACCTGGCCTTTCACCAAGAAAGACAGGCCAGGTTTATATTTGGCATTTAAGTACTTTTAAAGCTTATCACAAGATTAATTCTCTCTAACCAAACTGTTACACTTGGTATGTTATTCAGGTGATTGGTACTCAGGAAAAATCTCATTTGTTGGCTATGACAGAATTGACCGGTTACAATGAAAAGCTGAAGCAGGCATACATCAAAAACCTGATATTAAGATTTGCAATTTCGAAAACATCACCAATTGCCAGAAAACCATCTCATTTACCAGTTAAGTAGTTGTCATGCCATAGATGTCCAGACGTACAATGGGTTCTAGGCACACGGAAAACCCTATTACATCATTTAGGTATGCAGTAAATTTAATTTTGACACGAATAGTTCTGCTTAGCAATTAAACTAAGAGGATGTTTGGTGGGGATTAAAATTAGAATTTTTAGTAGATTGTGATAGATGTTTTTGAAATGTGTGGTTGAAAAGTTGTGGGACCAATAAAAGATGTGATTAATATTGAGTGTTTGACTTTGACTTGGATTAAAATCAGATTTTAATCCGGCCCAAGCATGCTCTAAATTTCATCAATTAAATATGAATTTTTCAGTCACAGACTCACAGAGAACCACACTTCATCGAAGATAAATTTTATAAATAATAGAAATTCTACATGAAACCAGAGGCAACTAAATTAACACTATAGTATGTACATAGAAAATCCATTATCTCAAGATTTTGAAACCCATGAAGGAGTAAAAAATGACATACTTGACAAGTCCTTTTGCTCCATCTGCCATAGAATCAATGGTGTTTCCAAGCATTCGCATGTATGCCAAAGAACCAAGCAATCCAACACCATAGCTGAACAAAAAAGAATTATGATTACATACTGGCAGACAGAATGTCTTTATGAACTACTGCTATACGGAAAATGATCCAGCGAGTAAGTGTCAACAATAAGAAGGATTGGTCTGCACCTGATTATGTGATCAATCAGAAATGTAAACAGAAAACCAATCCACAAAAAATTAAAAAAAAAAATTAAAAAAAATTGAGGTTTCAAATAACAAGTCATTTGCAAAGGATGGTTAATGCAAAAGGTAGTAGTTTCACAGATGTCAAACGTCCCATCTCATTCACAAATCATCAATATAATGCAGATTAATTTCACAAGGTTGAAGATGTAGTCATACAAAGATTCTGAAACGCATACTAGTAAGGTGCTTACCTTGCTGCAATTTCTGGAGAATAAGAACAATAGGCCGAGATTACACCAACACCACCAATGCCCAGTGTGAGGAACTGCAATTTATTCTTCAACTGCAAAAACATTAAAAGGAGAGATTGGAACTTCCAACTAAAGATCTTAAGGATGTAGGAGCTAATAGTTTCTTCAAAAAACCTTATAGTACTGTTCCCTTGACTGGGCAGCCAACACTTCTGGGTCCCCTCTGGGACGCTTTGATTCCCTAAACATCACTTCCTGCAGAACAAGAAAACTTGGATTAACGTAAAAGGATTTCTTAAAAAATACAATATATATATTCAGCTCGAAAATCAGCACTTTGTTTTATGCAAACAGTTAAGCATATAAGATGAGAAGAAAATTATATATCCAAAATGAAACTACATACACTGCCTCCAGTTGCAGCTTTAGTAGCTCTGTCCCACTTCTCTAGCTCGCGTCGTGTTGGGGCTGGTCTCCATTTTCGAGAAGCAATGCTATTACTCTACAAATCATTTCAATCCCGATGAGTATGAAAGTAACAAATGCAGACTATTTTTTCAAAGGGAACTTAAAATCTGTCCCACTTGAATTTCTTCAACTTGTGGTTCAACCGCAGATCTTGAAGTCGCTGTTAACTCTTTGCTCAAGTCAATTTCCAAACTGCATCCTCAAAGAGTGGAACTATTACACAGGAAAGCAGTATAGGGATTGAAGACACAATAAACTAACAAGTTCCAAAAATTAAAAGGTAGTGTACCTGTCCAAGCTCATGACTCTGTTCAAGCTAAGAAATCCAGATGGGTCTTCCTGTTCAGAAACATACAAAGACAATATAATTTATCAAATTCAGCGCTGATACCTGCACAATGTATTTATCAATTAAAAGCAATAAAAATTCAATCTATGGTAAAATCCGAACAAACTATTTCTAAATGAAACCGCAAAATTAAATCAGCAGTACTTCGCAGAACAGTCAATTAATTAGACAAGCAGAAAATTCTAGAAATTCTCTCTGAAAAGAAGGGAAAAAATGACGCTAAGAGACATCCCTAAACAATGTTCAACAAGCAGTATTATCCAAGTTCCAAATTCCAAATTCCAAAACAATTAATCTCAATAGGCGCTACAAATTCCCCGTTTTTACCAATTTCTCATACAAAAGCAACAACAAAAATAAAACCCACAATATAAATAACTCTTAAAAACCCAGATAATGAAAAACCAAAAATAATCAATTGGCCAAATACTGGACCTTCGCAGATGAGAATCGAGGGTCAGAATTAGTGTCAACATCGACAGGGTCCTGAATGAACTTTTTCATTCGGCCCATGAAGTCTTTGTTCCACAAGTATTCATCAGAGGCAAGAGGGTCCTCATCTCCACCCCAGTATTTCCTGAGCTTCGTTGTGGTGGGTGGGCCCCCATAATCACCCGGAGCCACCCCTGTTGACCATTTCATCGGCTTTTTCTTGGGCAGTATGATTTTGGTCGGCGGCCTCGTGATTGTTGGCTGTGGAGAATCTTGAGATGCGGGCGTGGCTGTTGAAGTCACTGAGAGGTAGCAGTTCACTACTACTGCCATTGTGGGTGCCAGTGTGTGGCGGACGGGGCGCGGGACTGAAATAGGAAATATCTGCAGGGAATTGTGAATTGTGAGAGAGAAGATGACACAGCGTGTTCAATTGATATTCCACTCAAGCATTGTCTATTTTTTGTAATTTGATTACATATATTTTTTTTTTTTCTGAATTGATAATTATAGCGGGGGTAATTAGCAGAGAACGTTTTGCACAATTAATAATTATAGCGGGGGTAATTAGGAGAGAATGTTTATTGTGCAAAACGTCATTATTTTTTATTTTTTGATATTTTTAATCTCATATTTTACATTTTATTGCAAAAAATATCATTTTCTAAATAAAAAATATATATATAATGATAAATATACCATCCTATTTAAATAAAATAAAACAAAAAAAATAAAATTTTAAAAATAAATTACAATTATACTCCCAAACTTTTTTAAAAACTACAAATTAGTCCAAATAAATTAGGTAAAATTGCAGCAATGGTCACTAACATTTCACTTTTTGCAGACTTTACCCTAACCTTCATTTTGTGTTATCCACGGTCTTTTTAAAAATATGTAGTCGATATCCAAATGGATGGATTTGACTAATAAAAATGGACTCTGACTAATTTCGACCAAATTGAAATGAATATAATGGTAACTTTAAAAATACCACAATAAACAAAAAAACCAGAAAAAATAAAAAATAAGAAAAAAAGGACCGGGGGAGGGGGAGGGGGAGGGGGAGGGGGGGTTGTCTCCTTCTCACCACCCTGCTCCACTCCACTCCACCCTCTCCCTCTCCCTCTCCCTCTCCCTCTCCCACTCTCACCCCTGAAATCAACAATCAGCATCACCACCCACCACCGACACAACCTCCACAACGACCAAGGAATTGGATTAGCGGCTGCTTGGCTACCGAGAATTGGATTTCCCGCAAGTGAGTTTGTAAATGGGAAAATTGCAGCAGCGCGAGATCGGGATTCGAAATTCTAGAGTTGCATCGATTGCTTGTCCCCTTTTTTTGTTGAAATATCATCATCAGATTGGACCCTTGGATTGTGGAAATAGACCCGTGATAGTACACGACGGTGGGTGTGATCGGAGGAGGAGTTGCCGGCAACTTTTGAGTTCGCGAGTTGGGGGATATATTTGTCATTTTATATATTTTAATTGAAAAATGGATGAAAATGATGATTTTCGTAATGAAATGTGAAAATAAGAGTGAAAATGCTAAAAAAATGAAAGGTATAGACATTTTGTACAATAGTATAGAAATGATGGGATCTTTTATGCTAATTACCATTTTAATAATTTATTTGTACTCGTTTGTAATTTTTTAAAGTTTGAGAGTATAATTGCAATTTGTTATTTAATTTAAATATGATGGTATATTTATCATTTTACATTTTTTATTATTGAGAAATTGACATTTTTGCGCAAGGAAGTGTAAAAATAGGAGTGAAAATACAAAAATAAAAAAATACGGTCGTTTTGTTCTAACTACCCGTTATAGGACTACTTTGTTTATCTATATAGCTAATAAAATAGGTAAAATACTCATATTTATTTTATTTTAATAAAAATTTAACTAGTAAAAATATGAAATATCAATAATAATGTAATACGATTATCATCCATAGATTACCTCAAATATCATAAAATATTAAAGTATTCAAATTATGACATTGAAAATATTTAAACATTATAATTTTATAGTATTAATTTTAAAAATATATATTATTAAGCACTTATTTGATGGGGATTAAAATTATATTTTTAGTATATTTTGATAGATTGTGTGGCTGAAAAAATTGTGGACCCTAAAATCCATTGTTGACTTTAATTTGTATTAAAGTTTAAATTTTAAATCGTAACAACCAAAGGCCAAATCAACTTTAAATGTAGCAAATATTATATTTTTAATCTAGTGTTACATATTATTAACTTCATTTAAGATGGAAAACATTAAACAGAAACATTGATTTTGTGGGTTTGGTTTAACTATACTTTGTCTTGGAATAAATTGTCCAAATAGTCATTGAACTTTATACCATAATTTCATAAGGTCATTGAACTTTAAAAATCATCCAACTCATCACTGAATTTCCCAAAAGGTTTCCACGGGATCATTAAACTTAAAAAATCTTATCATTCATCACTAAACTTTGCAAAAAAAAATTTCAGAGATCACTAAATTAGTGATTCTTGAGACATCTTTTGTAAAGTTCAGTGACCCCGTGAGAATTTTTCACAAAGTTTAGTGATGAATTGAGTGATTTTTAAAGTTCAGTGATGAGTTGGATAATTTTTAAAGTTCAATGACCTTGTGAAAACATAATGTAAAGTTCAGTGACTATTTTGACAATTCACTCCTTTGTCTTTCTTCCCAGTGTTCATTTTTCAGTTAATTTCAAATTCACATACCATAAAGCTTTCTGTTTCAAGGACTTTGAATCTCTATGGTCACAGATGAAATGCACGTGAACACTTATGAATACAAGGATAATTGACATAAAATATCATATTTATTTGTTACTTTTGCGATAATCGTCTTTATCATTTTAATTTTAACTAAAGTACCGTGATCTATGTCTATTTTATTGGAGGTAAAGACTCCATGCAGTGACCGACCAAAACACCCAATGTGATAGGTAAAGTAAATGTTCCTATTGAACTGAAGAAATGGACGATAAAAACATTTTAGTAAGAAAAGGTTGATATACGGGTGCAAGGGCCTTCCTACTATGACATGGACCGTGATAGGCCCCTGATTGAGTATCTTTACTCTGGGTGCAATATTAAAATTAAAATGATAGATACAATTATCATAAGGATGGCAAACGATAGGAACATTTTATGACAATTATCATATATAAAATACCAACTTTTGATTTTATGAAATTTGTGCGCATATGAAATATTTGACAACACGTGACAATGCATCTTAAGGACAAAACGTATCACACACGATCCACAAGATGCCTTCTTCGAAGATGCGTTATGTACAAAAAGAACATCCGTGCCACTAGTTACTTCAAATTACATATAACTTCATAAATATAATATTTTTGTCCTAAAAAATTTTAAGAGAAAATTACACCCCGCCAGGTGTTTGAAGAATATAATTCAAAAATAAGAGATGAAGTTTTATTATTCAAAAATCAGGTATGAATATAACAATTAAATTAAAAACCTTAATAATTTCATTGTCTCACTCCCACTCCCACTCTCGCTCTTCATCTCTTCCTCTCCTCTCTTCTCTCACGGCGCGATCTATGACACTATCTCTTCTACCGCCCTACGTCACAGCCCCATTCTCTATACCTCGGTCTTCCTCTCCATTATTCTCTCTTCTTAGGCTCTCTTCTCAACTCCCTATCCTCCATTGCGGTGTTTTGCACAGATCGATGCAGCCACTCCTCCAAATCGACGCCAATAGCTCTACACAATTCGACGTTTCTACTCCTCCAGATCGACGCCAATGGTTTTGCACAGATCAACGCCTCGACACCACCAAGTCACTGGTGATTCTGCACAGATCGACGTAGCGAGTTTGGGGGTTTTGGTGGTTTTTTTTCACTATTTTTGGGGATTGGTTTGTGTTACTATGGTTGTGGTTTGAGTTACAACGGTGAGAGTGGTGTTGTGCTTGCTGCAGTGGTGGGTTTGCATGGCGGTTGGGTTAGGTTTTTTTTTTTTATATTTGGTGGTGGTTTGTTTGAGATGGAGAGGTGGTGGTGTAACTAGTGTTGTGCTTGCTATAGGGGTGGTGGTTTTGCACGGAGACGGTGTTACTTTCGGGTGATGGTGGTGGTTGGCAGTGTTGGTGTTTTTTGCAAATAGGTAGTAGTGTGTATTGGTTTGTGGTGGTGGTTGTGGTAGAATGTGTTGGAGGCGGTGTAGGTGGTGTGACGATGGGTTGTGGTAGCATGTATTGGTGGTGTAGGTGGTGCTGACGCGATGATGGAGGTGGTGGTGGTGTGGACGACCGCAAGGTGAGGGTAAGGGTGGTCATGCGTGATGGTGGTAGTAGTGTTGGTGGCGTGATGTGCCGCACTATCTGTGACCAATTATTTGGTTACCTGTGACCAACTATTAATCAGTGACGTTAAAATTTGATAACCTGTGATTTCAATATAATTTGCGACCAACAGATTTGAAAACCTGTGACCAATAGATAAATTGTGATTTTTAAATTTTTTTGATTTGTGACCAACGAAATAAGTTGTGACCTAAAATTTTTTGGATTTGTGATCTCGAAATAATCTGTAACCTACATAATTTATGATTTGTGACTTCAAAATAATCTGTGAACAATTTAATTGATAATACGTGACTATGACCAATATTTATGTATATGTGATATTTAATTAATAAATATTTTTAATTAATTAGCTAATACTTGAGTTTTGCATTTTGAAACTTGATGCCTGAAAATTGAATTGTGTCAAACTTAACACCTGACATATGAATTCTTCCCAAAATTTAAACTACCTCTTCATATATATATATATATATATATTTTAACAAAGGTGCTAGCGGTACTGAAAGGGGGGTACTGAAGGGTGTCCCCCCTCACATAGGAGAAGGGGCCCGGCACCTCAGCATTATTTAATACATGCAAGCCCCGCGCATTTATGTGAGGGGGGACACCCTTCGGTACCTTAAGCATTTTTCTATTTTTAAATATATATTTTACATTTATTTCCTTTTATAGTTTTTGAACATACCTCATTTTCATTTGCAATTCAATATTTCATTAAGAATCAAGGTTTTACAAGTTATGAGTGGATGTGTAGCGAATGTGTTATCATGTTACTTATAGAACAACATTAAAATATTTCAACTCTATCTTTTTTTTTTTTTTTTTTTACATCAATATTTACTTGTAGAGTAAAATGAGTTTACCATGTTACTTATTTTTTTTTTTTTTAATTTGGAGAGTAACATATATGCTACCTATTTTATGAATTGTATGGCAACATTTACTTCCGTGCGTTATATGCTAACATTTATGTTATTGTGTAAATCCATTCCAAACCCTAACACCATCTCGTCTAATATTGTATCCCACCAATGCCATCTCCTTTGGAGGCAACTAATCATACCAGATTTATATGATCTCAAGCACATCTCATTATTTTCCTAGCCACGTCCATTTTATCAACTCAACAACCCACAATCTTCATTTACGATCTCAATTCACCTACTATTGTGTTACTATAACTTTCACTGTCTAAAACTCATATCCACTACCGCATCAACAAAACCATCGTGCCCTTGAATTTCCAGTGCTGAGTTCTCTCCAGTTCTAGAAAATCAAATCAATCGCTCCATTGAAAAGAAGAAAAAACAATGAAAAATCAAAACCTATCTCCAGTAGTCCATTGTTGTTTCACCAATAATAATCCAACCCTAATTTGTTTATGATTTTGCATCGACTTTAGTTCTACATCGTGACTTTTATTTCCACATTTATCGCTTAAAAAGGCAACTTTAAAATTTCCATAATTCTTTCTTTGAGATGATAACGTATGATCAAACTTCCACAGTTTTCCCTTTGGTGAATGCGGAGGTCCCCCTTTCACATGCTAAATGGCCTAATCCCTGCGTAAAAGGGCACATATTGATCCAATAGTACTTATTTTACGGTCACAATAACTTATAATTTTCATCAATAAAAAAGTTGAAAGTTTATAAGAAAAATTAACTTGAAATTAATATTTTTTACAATTAGCCAAATCACTGCTTTCATTGAATCATCCAATTATAAAATTCAGGTCGTACCCAAGAACTGCGAACAAACACTTCTATTTCTTTCGCAAGAGCTTTGTTCAAGAAACAGACTGAAAATCAATAAGCAAACAGACCGTAAAAGTCCTCCCAAGAAACAGATCATAATACATTGCAGAAAGAGTATAAAACTTGAAAATCTATTATTATTTACTCAATTAATCTTGGAAAACTAAAGAAACAGATTGAAAATCAATAAGCAAAAAAAAGAAGAAGCAGAATTTCCTACAAGAAAAAGCTATCAGCCTAGTAAAAAAACCTCCTGGTTTGATTCTTGGGAAGAACCCACTTGCCATTAACCCAATCTTGATGAATTCTCAGCCTCTCGAAATCATAAACAAATTCATCTTTTGAAGAACATTCAAAATACACACTATACTTGTTTCCAATCCTCGCACTGACCTTCCCAACCCACCATCCATCGTTGTCAAAAGCATCAACCTGATCGTACAGTTTGAACTCAGTCACCGGAATCTCTGGTGGCCGCGGACGGACCTCGGCGGCTGGGACAATCTCTCTTAAAGGACCAGACATGTCATCCTTCAATAGAGTATGATACTGCACCATGTATTCTTTCCTTAACTGTCCGGTCACAACCACCGTTGCCTCGTAGTAAGATCCAAGAAAGCCTTCTTCATTGCTGGCTATTTCCACAAAAACACCAGCCCTATGAAACTTCATCGTTTTCTCTTCGGAAATTGAAATTGGATTCAAAATTTTGGGTATTCTCTAGACAGAGAACAGTTTCACGTTTGTACTTTGTATTGTGATTTTATGATATATATATAGGGGTTCCAGGGTTCTTATTACGCTTTTACCTTACGGGGTTGGAATTTTAATTGGAATAAGGAAAGAAGGTTTGATGACCTTTGGACTTTGAATCGGGATATTCAACTTCAAGCATTCTCCGAATTTCGTAATAGTTTAGTCAGAATTTAATTCTATTTTACACACATTGAAAACTTATTTTGATTCACATAAAAGTTCAATTATTTTTTAATAAAAGTATAAAACAATAATAACGAATTATAATTTTTTTTAACAAAGATAACGATATAAACAAATTCTGATAGAGACAATCTCAAAAAGGAAAATACAAAAGTTCCCATAGAAAGATTAATCATAAACCCCACACCGAAAAACGCGCTCTATAGAAATTACATTAGGAGCTATAGAATTGTCCGATAAAATCTGCACTTTTTCGAAGAAATCTAATTTTAGGGTCTGTTTGATTGCAGGGGTGGAAAACGGGTGGATAGAAAATGAATGGGAGGGAATTGAATTGAATAGAATTTATTTTAGAGGGAATTGTAATTAATGGTGTTTGATTGGTATAATTTTTCACCTAATCCGTTTGACTTTATTTTTCATGTAAATTGTTACTTTTTTGGATAAATTTTTTCACAATCTGTATTAAAATTTGTTTAGATTGCAAAAAATTAAAAAAAAATTAAAAAAAAATAATTTTTGAATTTTTTTTTTGTTCGTTTGGCTTCATTTTTCATGCAAATTTTCAATTAAATGGATAAAAATTTTTACCATTGAATTTAGAATATGTTTCCATTGTCAAAAAGTATAATAAAAAAAAAAAAAAAAAAAAAAAACACTCAGCAAGGTGGAAAACATTTTCTCACCATACCCATAGGAAAATATTTTCTTACTTTTGTGCTTCAAGAGGTTGTACCTAGAATTCCATGAAAAACATTTTCCAGGGAAAATAAAGGCAATCAAACAGCACATTTTCCACCCAAATGATTGGCAATCAAACACTGCCTTAATTTATTTTCTCAACTTTTTCATGTTTGAATTTATCAATTCAATAATGCTCCTCGAAACAGGGCAAATGACAGGAGGATTTGACAGGATGGGGGTGACGTGACGAGATTGGGTGATGCATGATTTTTTTTTTTCAAATTGTTCAATTATGTATTGACACATATTTATTCTGTCATTGACTTTCATTGAGTTTATCACTATCGCAAAATTATTATCAATCTATCAAAATGGTATCTAATATTATTGATTGAAAAGATTTGTCATTAGTACTTTCCCAAAAGATATGTGCAACAATATATACTTAACCCTTGACAATTATCATTTCAAAAATATTTATTTTATCTATTTATTTTCAATTATATATTCACACAATAAAATATTTTACTCGTAAATTTAAAAAAATTCTTACTTTTAACCACAAATTTGCTAAAAAATCAATATTCAAAACTTTGTTTCTTGCCAAATAATGACAATCAATCAAGAGCTTAACATTCTTTACTATATATTTGATATTTATTTATTTCATCAATATGTCTACGTACACGAGTTGTCATACTCGTTTTTCAAGACACACGCTAATTGGTTGATGGCCTTGTCCAACTACAAACTCACATGACGTGCATCCTCTAGTGCAAAACATGTAACATAATAGAATTTTTTGTTTGATATTAATTTTTTTCTTTCCGTTGTTCTCATGATTGACTTCTCATTGAGTTAAATGTCAAATTGCTTTTGCAAGAAAATGTTTGAGCCGAATTAAAATCTGATTTTAAATATAAATTAAAGTCAAACAATCAATATTAACCATATTTTTATGAGTTCCACAACTTTTTAACCATACATTTCAATTTTTTTATCATAATCTACTAAAAAAATTAATTTTAATTCTCACCAAATATCCATTAAATAACTTAAAAATATTTATACTTAAGCACACGGATTCTCGGAGTCGCGATATACTGATAAGAGTGGAGTTTAAGTGCATCACCATCACATCTAAAAACGCGTGTGTTTGGTTGAAATTGTAGAAATAGGAGGGAGAATTACAGGAGAAGAAAACTGGTTCACGCAACCAATCATTGCTCTGAAATTCAACTACTCTTTCTCTACAGTCCTCTCTTCGGCAGTGAAATTCGCGGTCGAGTAAAAACATTGTCAGTCTCAGAATCTAGAGAGAGAAAATATTTCAATCCAGTGGATCGGTGATGGCTTCTTCCTCAGATCGTGAAACCTCCGTTTACCTTTCCAAGCTCGCCGAACAAGCCGAACGCTACGATGGTAAATTCCTCACCCTCGCACCAATTTTTTATGCATGTAAATATAAATAGTGTAGTTTATGAAGATCCTACTTCTAATTATGCTTCGTATAGTTCGTAGAACTATGATTTTTTTTGGAGAAATTGAACTTGAGTTAGTCGAGATACCGACCGATGAGTAATTACTAATTAGAAGGGGCTAAGTTGCAATCAGCCTTTTAATTTTGCTTTGTTAGTATTTACTTTGAGGAATTCATTAAATTTTTTACTTTTTATGATATTTTCTAATTTTAATTAACTGAGATTTTTCGTAGCTTCTATTGAACGAATTATTTGAAATCTTTTAATAATTTTTCTTTAATTTGCTTGTGTCTTTGGTGATTCAAATAGTTTATTAAACAATTGGATTTCATTTTTCTCGTATCTTGTGAAAATTGCATTTTCAGTTGTTGTGTGATCAATACAGAATGAAAAATAAGGACAAATCTGATTTTCTTACAGAGATGGTGGAAGCGATGAAGAAGGTGGCAAAGATGGATGTGGAGTTGACAGTGGAGGAGAGGAACTTGCTGTCGGTGGGGTACAAGAATGTGATTGGGGCTCGGAGAGCTTCATGGAGAATCTTATCTTCGATAGAACAGAAGGAGGAATCCAGAGGCAATGAGCAGAATGCTAAGCGGATCAAGGAGTACCGGCAGAAGGTGGAGTCAGAGCTCACCAACATTTGCAGTGACATCATGACTGTCATCGATGAGCATCTCATTCCTTCGTGTACAGCTTGCGAGTCGACCGTGTTTTACTACAAGATGTGAGGATGGTCTTACCCTCAGTTATATTTGAGTGTGATTTTTTGTTTTATTAGGAGGTTGAATTGTTTCTATTGTTTTCAGGAAAGGGGATTATTATAGGTATCTTGCAGAGTTCAAGACTGGCAATGAGAGGAAAGAAGTTGCTGATCAATCACTGAAGGCATATGAGGTATACTTAATGTTTTGGGAATCCATAAAGCATATTGCTTGAGATCTATTATCAGGTAACGTATTCCACTCGACCCGATATATTGACTGAAATCCTTTCAAGAATGCATAGAAGACTGGATGGGCAGGACATAAATTTGTCTTGGTGGAGAGACATCATGTTTGTGGCTCTCGATGTGTGCCTGACTGTGGTACTTGGGTTTTATTCATCTAACAGGAATTCTAATTTGTCCATTCCCTTTAAAGACATTGCGAGAGACATTATTAAGTTAGGGAAACAAGAAGAGGTCTCCGAAGCATATAGGAATCTTTGCCCAAGAAAGTAGAAATTCACTACGTGCTGCTATCAGTGTTGCAGTGTTGACCACTCTATAAAAATACATTCACCAAGCTCGTAGTGATACTAAAAGAATAGTATTAATTTTATTGTGTAGAGGAAGTACTTAACTGCTTAAGGATTTGTGCAAAGGCAAGGATGTGGTGCTTCATCTCATCTTATCTTTCAGAAAGCTATTAAATTTCATTGCATGAGACGATAAATGTATTCCAAATGTTTGACTCAAAACTACAGAGGCGTACTTGCTTGTATTTTCCTTATCATTCTCATTCCTTGACATCTCGAGTTGGTTTGCCTCCGAAGCACATTATTTACCACATTACCTGTCTTGAAAATTGGGAACCCTGGATCTTAATTTGGTGGAGTAACTTCGTTCCTTCTATGATTGTGTTACTTTTGCATTGTTTGAAAAGAATTCAGTGAAGCTATATATAAACTTTTTGGAAGCATATGTTTTAGGAGCTCAGGCTTTGTGGATATCTTAATGAACTTTCTTCATTGTTTAGTGATATCAATTTACTCTCAGTCTCTCTCAGTGTGTGCGTGGGCGTTTGTGTGCATGCATATACTTACTTTTACTTCTGGAATCTGCTTGCAGACAGCTACCACCACAGCCGAGACTGAGTTGCCTCCAACACATCCCATTCGTTTGGGTTTGGCATTGAATTTTTCTGTCTTTTACTATGAGATTATGAATTCACCTGAGAGGTTTGTCTTTTTCAGTCATTGTGTTGATTCCAAAAAATATTCCACATTTTAGTACTCAACAATCTTTATTGTTGCAGAGCTTGTCACCTTGCTAAGCAAGCTTTTGATGAAGCAATCTCCGAGCTGGACAATTTAAATGAGGAGTCATACAAAGATAGTACCTTGATTATGCAGCTTCTTAGGGACAATCTCACATTATGGACCTCTGAGATACCGGAGGATGCAGGTACAATAGCAGTCAATATCAAGTGGCTCATATCTTACTGCATTTTAATTGCTTTTGCCTCAGATTTTAGTTGGTTATGAGATGTATATTCCCCTGCCTAGGTTTTGAACGATCACTGCAATTTGCAAGAGGATTGAATAAAAGTGCACTATATATATACAGATTAATAAGTCTAATTAAATGATATTTACTTTGAAGGAACTTTCTGATCTCTCCATATTGACATCACAGATTTTGAGAGGTGTTGCCTACATTATATTTCTGCAAACGTCTACCATGTTATTTCTTAGAATTAGTCTATATGTACATAATAATGTACATAATAGACTACACTCCCCTCACATGGACGGGGTCCACGAATATTTAATTATGTGTGGGCCCCCCTCCATGTGAGGGGGGTGTAGTCTATTATGTACACCATGAGATGTACATGTAGACTAACTCTATTTCTTATATTAATATAAAATGGTTTGTTTCATATAATGTGGGACAGACATATATTCAAGTGCAAGGAAGTGCAGAACTAAGGAAATATGCTTCTACAAGGATGAAACCTCAGTTTTTATATGTGACGATATCATGTCTTTGGGATGGAAATCATAAACCTAATGGAAACCAACAAGTTAAATTTTGAATGTGATAATAAATAATCCATAAAATGTTACATTTTTCTAATCTTGTTCTGCTTTCCTTTTGCCTGCCGGACAGAAGAAGCACAAAAACTTGATGCTGCCAAGAAAGCTGGAGGAGAGGGTTCAGAGGTAGGCTGCTTTCGTTTCCTATAATTCATGTAAACTTATTACACGACTTGAAATAAAATAAAATAATTTGTGGGTTCAATCTTTTCCTTGCAGTGAATCAGCTGAATGTCAGTTTGGGGGAGGGAGGATGATGATACAACATACCCCCAGAATACTTGTTTTTATCGTGTGTCTTTGTTATGGTTTAATAGTTTGCCTACCCATCTTCCTTTACTGAATGGAGTAGCGTGTTATTAAACAGGTGGTTTTATTTTTTCAATTACTACCTTTGATTGTGTGTATTTTCTCTCCCAGATTATTGTCTCTAGAGGCAACTTCTTGTGGATTTTACCTACTTATTCTCATTTAAGTTTATGAATATGGAATATTTATCTAACGCTGCAAGTAGCCTACGAGAATATAAGTTTACAAGAATGAAATAAATAACCTAAAAATATAAACGTGATTTGATTCGATTTTCATTCTGGTTATGATTGAGACATAATCCTCCCACGTTTGGTTAAAGAAAAAAAATTCAAATAAAGGGCTTTTTTAAATGGGAACTTGCATCATTGGTCCCTATCTCAATGTTCTGACTTGTGAAATTCTACGAGTAGTTCTCAACAATTCAAAATTCGTCAACTTGGGCATGACTAATGGGCAAAATTGTGCTTCAGTTTGGATAAAAATTGAATTTTTAGTAAATTTTAATAAAAGTTGATGAAATGTATTGTTGAAAAGTTGTGAATTTAAAAAATGTGGTTAAAATTAGTTTTTAATTTTAATTTAGATTTTAATCCAATTATGTAGTTGAATCAAACAAGGGCGTATTGACAAAACTTGTAAAGTTTTATACTATATAAAAATATACTTGTGAGGGAGAGAGGATCGCATGACGATTTAAAGGCCCTTTTGACAGTTGAATAATTAACTATATATTGAATTTGCAATTATTTTGTCCATTTTTTTTTCTTTTTATAGTGACTAACTTGTTGCTTAGCCTTCGTATGGCTCCATTAAAATCGAAATTTGAGAAAAGATATACCTTGAAATAGTGAATTTTTTAAAGAACGTGTGATTAAAAAATATGAAAAAGTTTAAAATTTATGTGAATTATTTTTTATTAGAGAACTTGTATTGAAAGTATTGAAAAGAGAAAGAAATTTGCATTTTGAATAAAATGGAGTCCAAACCGAGTTTAATTGGTGAATCCAATTACTATTTTACTTGTAGTGAATATATCTTCAAAATGGAGGGGATTAACAAACGGGCGATGCTTGCTCGCCCTTCTCCTCTCGTCCGGAGAGATATTCAAGTGACAATCTTGCTACAGATACTCAGAGTTTGACGTTTCGAGTTATCCTACCTCACATGTCTTCTTATATTGGGGCTGGGGTCCACATATTTGTCGAAAGTGGAGTTCGACCCCATGTGAAAGCATCGATAAAATCAGGTAACAAAATTGAAATTTACTCTTAACAAAAGCATTTGGCATATGCCAGAAAAAGACTGCAAGTGGAATAAGGCGGGAATTCTCCGTCTAAATTCTATACGTAACTGCCACCAGACCTAATTGCCATGGGGATCGATCCCCCTCAGTATATTAACAATACGAATTCCACTCCCAAGATAGACATATTCACACGCACAATCACTCAAATTTAACGCTCTAACAGAAAAAATGGAAAACTCTAATGGTGATGTGAAGGCCCATATATCTGCTGTTATATTTGATTTGGATGGAACCCTATTAAGCACAGGTGTGTAATTTTCACTTCTTTTTCTTGATTTCTGCAAAACTATTGGTTTGGATGCATAATTATGCGATTGAATGCTTTGTAGAGCAAGCGACGAGAGATATTCTGAAGGATTTCTTGGCAAAATATGGTAAGGTGCAGGATAAGGAGAAGGAGAAGAAGAGATTGGGTATGGTCAACAAAGAAGCGGCAATTGCCATTGTCAATGATTATGAACTTCCGCTCACGCCTGAACAGTTTACCCTAGAAATCATGCCCATGTACCATGGTTTGTAAGTACAAATACTTCTATCTCCACTTATGAACGCTGAACACGTATATATTTTATAATAAGAGGAAATTACATTACTTGTTCGAAGTTGTAAATTTTCTTTATGTAAAATCATTTTTTTAATCGATTATTACGAGGATGAAAATTAAAATTGTACAGTAAATAATTCTTTTGAGGTTGTGATAACGTGATAGGCGAGTTTAGACACTAGAGTCGACTTCAAATTCCGGTTTTCCTTCTGACAAATCATTCCCTGTTGTCAAAAAAATATGTAGACTGATTTATATGGTTGGGTGAGAGGGACTGAGTCTTGAAACTGTACTTGGGTGTTGCATCAAAATGCTAATAATAGAATCATTCACCACAGAAAAAATAAATGTGGAGATTTCATACACGTTCTTCTTAAAAGTTTTTAACAGAATAAATGTTACCTTTACTGTACACTTGAGGGGGTGGGATAAAAAAGAGCTAAGGGGAAACGGTATGTTAGCTTCAAGAATGAGGTCTGTGTGATTTGTGCTCTTAAGCTGGATTTTCAAAAGATGGAATGACATATCCTTTTCCCCCCCCAAGTTTAATCTTTGCTGTCATTCTGAACCAGATTGAAAACTGGCATCCGTTGTTTCGTCATGCTATTTTTTCTCTAAATGCTGACAACTTAAGGCTTTTAATGCTAGTGTAATGAAGTTATCTAGATATATTCTTCATAAATTTCGACAAGCATGAGTTTCTTGAACTATATTTTCTCTCTTATCATTTTGGATAATTTTTATGTAATTCTTATTCTCTGTCATGTTCCCTTATAGATGGAAACAAGCCAAAGCACTTCCGGGTGTTAATCGTCTTATGAAACATCTTCGTAAGCATGGAGTGCCGTTTGCCCTTGCTTCAAACTCTATAACGAAAAATATTGATGTTAAAATTTCTCACCATGAAGGTCGTGATGTTCTTTATCACTTTCTTACTATATTGGCCAAAATCATCCATTCTTTACATCATGAATCTTTTTATGATCATCATGTAGAAGTTCCATCATTATTGTTTCATTTGATTATTCATAAACATGTTTTTTGTAGTCAGTTCTCTGCTCTCTATATTTTCCAGTATGTATAGTTTACTAAATAGCCTGGCTACTGGTAATAATTTCACAACTATAACCACTGGCTTTTGTTTTCTAAAACTTAATTACAGTGACTACTTTCCAGGACTGTTCTTGAATATTGACTCTGGATTATTTTTGCAACATTGCTCTGTTCAGGCTTGCCTTTCTCCTTTTATCTTTCCTAATTTCCAGCACACTAAATTCGAATTTCTCATGCATCATGTTGTGTTTGAATGGCCTCATCATTACAAATTTTCTCGTTAAGCGTAGTCCTCCTTGAATTGTATGTTTCATGTCTCGCTTGCAAAATATGCATAGTGCATCTCAAGTCACACCTTCTCTCTGCGTCATATTCAAGTTCCCCCTTTTGTGTTCATAGGTTGGAAAGAAAACTTTACAACAATTCTTGGAAGTGACCAAGTCAAGTCAGGGAAACCCTCCCCAGATATGTAAGATAATGATTTTTTTTTTTTTTTTTTTTCCTTTTAGCTATGCCTTGGAGCTTTTACTTGGTCCTTCATGAAATGTAATAATAGCATTTTATTTTATATCTGTTCAATTTATTTTCATCATTTAAAGAAGATGCTGTATAAGGCTTCATATTCATAAAATGGATTGTATTAATTTTTCAGAATAAACAGTCAGAAGCTTTTCAGTGAATATTGTACATGGGAAAACACCCTTTGTTTCTATACCTGGTATATTAGGATTTTTCCTTTCTGAGTCTTTTTCCAATTAAAAATTGTCCATCAGGTTTCTGGAAGCTGCAAACCGAATGAATGTAGATCCAGCCCATTGCCTAGTGATAGAAGATTCCCTGTAAGTTTCCATTATTATAAGTCTTTGTTTGTTTGATTTATTTGTTTTTTGTCAAAGTTATCACCATAATTTATTATAGCAATTCGTTGTTAATCATCTAAATCACATGGTTCCTCGCTGGTGTCCCAAGAAGGAAATTGTATACCTTGACTTTATTTTTCTTTGACTGCAAACAACCATGCCTATATATTTTGAGGCAACTAGAGGTAGTTGAACCAACAAAAAGGATGCAAGTGAACCGACCCTGGCACAACGTCGTACAAAAGTAAACATAGAATTCTTCCAGCAATGTTTGGCTCATGCTATGCTGTGAACCTCTTTATAAACTGATTGATGGAGAACTTCATTACACATTTTTGTCTTTTCATGTTTACAGTTTCATTGACCTCAAATTTAGTCATACGAAAAGGGATGTTGAAATTTCAAAACTTTCCTAATCCCGCTTTATTTTCTTTTCCTGTCACAAGAGTAATTGATTTATAAGCATTGTTTAGTTCATAGGAAGAATGCTTTTGAATTAGTTAACCTGCTATGCTATCATCTGCGATCAAGTTTAGTACAAGACCACGTTAGCTTTACATTCCTCAAAGAGAAAAGCATTCTGAATGTTATTGAGTTATGAGTAAACTTTTATTGTATTTGAAGTGTAGCCCAGTCTAAATTAACAATCAGGTGAAGCTCTGAGTTTTTTTTTTTTTTTTTTTGTGTGTGAGTGTGTGTGAGCGCCCACATTCAAATCTTATCTGAAAACATAAATTTATTCACAAAGTTATTTTCATAGACTTGATCACATGTTTTAACCTTGGTCCCTGCTATATATTATGAGAATGAGATTCTTCTTGCTTCTGCACCTGTTAATGTGTACATTTCCTTGCGCAAGAGTTGAATGACAATCTTCCACATTTGCTAATGCTGGGGTTTGGAGCAGGGAGAAAAAATATACTTTTTATTTGATATATTGCACTTCTTGTTTCCAACAGCATTGGTGTCAAAGCGGGAAAGGCTGCTGGAATGAAGGTTGTGGCTGTGCCATCACTCCAAGTAGAAACTCACTTATATTCTATTGCCGACTCCATACTTCATTCACTTCTAGAGTTTCAGCCACAACTATGGGGTCTTCCACAATTTGGAGACTGTATGTTTACTTTCCAATTTATCCAATATCATGCTAATGGTCTTCATTTCATTTAATATGAATCATTTCTCTTAAATTGATTATGCAGGGATTGATAATACTTTGCCAATTGAACCCATTCATATAACAGGTTTATTTAGCAACGGGCTTCTCCTGGAATATGAAGGTTTCTAGAATTATTTTCCTCCCGTCTATTCTGTTTTGAGTTCTTATAAGCATTTGTTTCTTTAAACATCATGTCATGTGTACTAATACCTACACATTATTTTTATTTGTTGCTGTTGGAATATGTTTTTCTTGTGCAACAAATATTTGATCTGATTAAAAGAGTGTAAATCTAGATGGTGGATGGTCTGCTCTTCCTGATCAAGTTTGGGGACTCTACATTGGATGGGCGAAATTTGACGAACAGAGGATGTCCAAGGCTGTAATCAGCCTAGGATGGGACTTGAAATGTTGTGATATCGGGAGAAAAATTGTGAGTATATCATTACTTGAACCTATTTTGTTGAATATTTTAGGCTAATAAGAATGAATTGCATATTCTCTATTCATAAATTTTGAACAAAAAATTTCCTTTATTGTAATTTTTAATGCAAGATTATTTCAGAAATTTGAAGAATCTCCACAAGTAGTACATACATATATATTTTGGTAGCCAGTATATAATTTAGTTCCGCTTTTTCTTGCAATTCAATTTGCTCAAATAACATATACTTCAGAATTGGCATTTCCTTCCCTTCTTTCTGGATATGTCCTTTTTCTGATGTTTGCCAGCATTTGCGAACTTAGACTCCAATTGCTGGTGATGTACCAACATGTTTACCTGATTTAAAATGTTTTTATTGGCTTCAAATAAGAACATCTCAGTAATTTTTCATCATCTTATTATTATTATTATTTTTTTTTTCAATTCAATGTAACTTTAACTGCTTTATGCCTCTAGAAAAGGGCTTTCTACTTGTTCAATGCTGCATGACATTCGTTACTGCTACTTCTTTTACTTCTTTACTTTCTTAATTCAATTTCCTTTCTCATGACTGACCGCTCCTTTTCAGCAAGCATGTACTGTTGAGGGTAGCTATGAGAGCATAAATGACAGTAAGATGCAGCTACTGCTTGTGGGCTACCTTCGAAGATCATGTCATGTGGTAAACAAAATATTTACTCTAACACACTCTGTGACTTAATCAATTTTACTCGTGGTTGCACTGTTATTACGGAAACATTAGTTTTCAAATCAGTTGAGTCATTTGAAATTGGTCTCATAAGCAGATTAGAAAGATTGATATGCATTGTGTTTGCGTTTATTCATGAGATAATTTGCTATCTTCTGATTTCCTCATCCTGCCCACCCGTACAAGCACATTGTGCACACACATTAGACTCGAATAAATAATTATCATCTTGTATTCATCATGTTATCATTAAAAAATAAAAATAAAAATTAAGAGCTATCAACTATGTATGTTATAATGACATTTTATCTTTGATGCTTTATTTTCTTCTTTCTAAATGTTGTTTCTCATCGATGAAAACTACTATCTACGTATTATACTAGCTTAAATTCTTACTTGATCGACTTTTTTGTGCAAGGAAATTTGCTATTTTCTTTTGTTGATTGAAACTTCCACTCAGCACTTAACTAATTTCTATGCACAATATACAGGGAAATATGCTGGAGAACGTAGAAATACTCGAAGAAGACATATTGGCTGCCCGCGCCTCCTTGAATTTGCCTGCATTTTCCTACAATCCACTGAATGTTTTCTTGCAAGGAAATGCTGTTAAAGATAATTTTGCTGCCTTGAATGACAATCACTAAGTATGTTATCATCTGAGTTCTACAGATGCTCTGATAGCCATCTTTTGTAACACAAACTAGAATTTGTTCCTTGTGGCTACGCACTTTCTCGTAGTATAAGATTGTATGAAAATATAACCTGCTTTGCAAACACTGAATGTCTTGAACATGTAACAAGTTGGTCCTAATTGTTTTTTTTCTTTTCGTGGAAATCAATAATCCAAGTTTATATTAAATTGATTTTTAGTGGACGATTTTCAGTGGACAGCTTTCATCCACTTGATTGTTAAAAAGGCACGTGATGCACATTTACTTTTTTGAGAGGTAGTCAATGAGAAATAAATAAAAAAGGTAAAGAGTCAGAAATTTTGTGAAGATTAAGTCTTACGAATCTAGATATAATAAGATATTTTTTTTTTATATTATTTTAGACCAATAAAAAAAATACAAGAATGTGTACATTGAAAAATTATAAAAATTTCATGCTAGTTTCAAACAAAAACATAATTCTCAAAATTATAAATACCGTAAATGAATAATGTTTTGTTCGTGACGAAGAAAGTCATGTTTGTGGGCTGAGCTTGGAAAACGATGGATTTTTCGTTAGACCTATTTCCTTTAAAGTTTTAGCAATTGTTAAAACATTGGGAAATATTCATATTTAAGAGTTTAATTATAACCCATTTCAAATTTAAGAAATAAGGTTTAAAATTTCAAAAATCAAATATTATTAAATGTTATTTATGAAATAATTAATTAAAAAATATTTTATTGATTAAATATATCAATGTCACAAATTTATACAATTGCATTACAAATTATCAAATTAATTGATTACAAATTATTTTTCGGTCACAAATAAAAATTTGTATAGGTCACAAATTATTTTTCGGTTACAAATAAAAATTTTTATAGATCAAATTATTCGTCGATCACAAAATCAAAACTTTTATTGGTCACAACTCATTTATCGAAAACAAAATATCAAATTAATTGGTTACAATTATTTTATCAATCGCAACTTAATAAATTGTGAGTTACAAACACATTTTTTAGATCACATTATTTATTTGTCATAAATTAACCAATTATCGATCACAATCAACTAAATAATTAATCACAACACCCCCTCCGACCTCCCCTCCCCTCCCCTCCCATGTACCCACGACCATCACACCACCGCCTCACCAGACTTTGCAAAATCACCACCACAGCAACTATCACACACCACATCAATGCAAACCCCACGGCAACACAAAACCACCACTCACAACAAACTACAGCACCCTCATCACTGCTAGATCGTGACATCACCACACATCTCGACGCCAGATCGTGAGTTGTGCACCACATGACCACCACCACAAAACCACCTAAAAACCTACCACAAAAATCACTACAAAATTACCACAAAAACAACATAAAACCTCCACAAACCAATCGCCGTCAATAGCGAACGATGATGGATTTGCAGCTCACATCAATTATTCAGGACGATGGATTCGCCACCGCGTCGCCACCCGTGGTCGACAGTGAAGAAGAAAAAATGGGTAGAAGATAATGTAAAGTGAGTGAAAGAAGGAAGATAACCGCTAGTGAAAGAGAAAAAAATGGGTATAAAATATTAGTAGAGAGAAGAAATGAAATGGGTTTGAAATTTAATTTTGTAAGATTATTATTAATATTGAATTATCTGATTTTTGTATAAACAATCTTTAAATCTGATTTTTAAAATGATAACTTGAAAAATCTGGTTCCATGTAATTTCCACAACTGATTATTGCAATATTACCAACTCAAAACACACACCAAAGTCCGACTAACGCAAGATAGTGTAAAATACAGGACAATTCTACTACTATAACTGCATAATCCTCCTGGAGGAGATAAGAGGAAATCACAAAGGACCTTTAATTTAAGAAACCTGGATACCTGGCTCACTCAAAACATTACATAGAATCTATGCTTGGTTTGAACAATCTCTCCACAATTCAATGGAGAAGAGCCTCTTAGGAGATTAAACTTCAAAACCATCAGTTGCTCGACTGACGCAATTCAGGACGGACAAAATCAGCATCCGGGGGCACTGATATGTCCACAGTAGGTCTCAATTGGGCACATACTTCAATAGCTCCATGTACAGTATCGGATAGGAAGTTGCTAATAAGATCTTGGTTAATGGGAGCACCTTTATCCACTGCTACCAAAGCCTGCTGCGTGAGAATGTAGTCAAAACGAGGGGCCCACTTCCTTGATCCTAGCCGTGCTGTTGTTGAACAATTGTCAACCATGAATGAAACGCCTCGAGCATGCATGAAAGGATTCAAAGAATCCAGAGACTCAATGACACTCGTTGATACTCTCTGAGTAGGAGTGTCCTTTCTTCCTTAGAATCTCAATCTATATTCACATTCAAAGTAATTTCAGGATAATATCATCAGATAAAAGGTACAACAAAATCTATTTTCCAATCCATTTTTTCCAGCTAAAATATCATTCATCTTTCTGAAGTAAACTGAATACACACTTGAACCAATTGGAGCAACATGAATTTGAGCAGAGATCGAACTTTAAGTATGCATTACCACTTTTCAGATCAACCAATTAACAGTCTGTTATTACTACTCTCAGCAACACAGATTTCACATGGTAATCTCACTTCTAGTCTGCGTATAACTAGAATATGTGATGGAGTATTATAAGGGATTTTATTTATTTAGTTTCCAATTTCATATCGTATTTTAGGAAACACGCTTAAAGTGTGATTTTATTAACTTGTATTTGCAAGACTCCCTTTATATAGGGTTTCAAAAATCATAACTAAGTAAAGTAATGCCATACAAGTTAATAAAATCACACTCTAAGCGTGGTTCCTAAAATACGATATGAAATTGGAAACTAAATAAATAAAATCCCTTATAATACTCCATCAATATGCTATTTAAAAAGCGTATAAATAAGAAATAGATTTTTAAGTTAAAATTCCGAAAGAATCCTCACCTGGGCCTAGGGGTGGCAATGGCTCGGGCCGCCCGGGCTCGGCCCGTGAAAAGCTCGAGCCGAGCCCGCTCGTGGCTCGGGACGAACCGGCTAGCCACGCGGGCCGTCATTTCACGGGTTTTTTTTTTATTCACGATAAAAAAATGTAAAAAAATATATTAATAATGAATTTTTAAAAGAAAAAAAATTAAAAAATAATAAAATCCAGGTCGATCCGGGCTCGGCCCGAGCCTCAAAAAATTCAACAAGCTTTAGCTCAGCTCGACTTGGCCCGGGAAAAAGCCCGAGCCGAGCCCGAGCTTAACCTTTAGGCTCGCGAGCCGAATCGGCCCGACTTTCTGCCATCCCTACCTGGGCTGGGCCATCATCAATGCCACATAGACACCTGTAGGGGTGGCAAAATGGTTCGGTGACTCGGGCCGCCCGGGCTCAACCCGTGAAAAGCCCAGGCCAGGGCCGGCTCGCGGCCCGGGATGTCGAGCCTCATTTTTGGGCTCGGCCCGATCCGACCGGCCCGGCGAGCTACGCGGGTCGGCTCGTATCACGGACTTTTTGTGCTCGCGATAAAAAAATGTAAAAAAAATAGAATAATACTGAATTTTTTAAAAAAAAATTAAAAAAAATAGAAAAATACTGGCCGATCCGGGCTCGGGGAAAGCCCGAGCCGAAGCCCGGGTCGAGCCCCAAAAATTCCACCGAACTTGGGCTCGGCTCGGCTCGGGCCCGAAAAAACCCGGGTACTTCGAGCCCCGAGCCGAGCCCAGAACTAACATTTTGGCCCGCGAGCCGGACCGACCCGACTCGTTGCCATCCCTAGACACCTGCAGTGAAAGGATACAAAGGCCCCAATTAGGAGATACATCAAGCACAAAAAGTAGTGGAAAGGATCAAATAAAGTATGCAGCAACAGATATATAACAAGAGTAGATAAACTAGGATGAAATACAAATGCTACTAAAACTAACCTTTGTTGATATGGTTCTAGAAATAATTCCTGTTATGGTTCTAGAAATAATTTCTGTAGATTTTACCATAATATTCACTTAGTATCATTCACAATTCCAAACTTTTTATAAATTCACCGCAGAGGTCCAAATGGACAAAAACTGTCCAATTTGACCGTTAATTAATCAATAAAATTGAACTCTGACCAATTTTGATCAATTTAAAAGAATAAAAGGATAACTTTCCATGTTAAAAAATTGAAATAAAAAATCAAAAAATTAAAACACATACACACTCACCATCTTTCCTCTCCCCATCCCCAATCAAAACCAGAAAACCACACTGCTACGACCCACCACCGCAACTTCCCTCAGCCACCAGTCACCTACGCGCATAAATGGTCTAAAATTTGACCATTCTAGCCAAAATTACTTTCTTTTTACTCAAAATTTCGATTGCCATTTTTCTCAAAGTTACTTTCCTTTTGGCTATTCTTCGACGGTAGTTTCCACCATTACTGTGTTATTCTTTGACGATGTGTGGTCGATGTTGGTTGGTAGTTGAGGAGTTGTTGGTTTGGCGGTATGACTCTGATTTTTTGGTTTGGGTGGGATGGGGTAAAAAATGAGATCAGTCGCGGTAACACCAGAGGAATGCATCACCACACTATTCTCTTCGACAAGTACCAACAAGGCTACTTCGTTAAAGTCGGTATGCGGTACTTCCACAAGCTCCGCAATAAGTTCTTCTGCCCCATCGTCAATATCGACAAAATTTGGTCACTCGTCCCTCCCGAAGTAAAGGAATAGGCTGAGAAGAGCAAGGGTTCGGCCCTCATGATTGATGTGACTCAGTTTGGGTACTTTAAGGTTTTGGGTAAGGGTGTTCTTCCCTCGAGTCAACCCATTGTGGTGAAGCCAAACTCGTGTCGAAGATTGCCGAGAAGAAGATCAAGGAAGCTGGTGGAGCCATCATCCTCACTTCTTAATTAAGGTTTGGTTTTGTTCTCTCATTAGGGTTTTGGAATTAATTACTTTTTTTATTTCTATTAATAATGTTGACTCTAAACAATGAGTTTTGTTCTATTACCCTTATATTTGTTACGATGAATATTTAAAAAAAAAAGATCGAAATAATAAAGTTACCATTTTAACCTTTTAAATTGATCAAAATTGGACGATTTTCGTTCATTTGGACCTCTGCAACGAATTATGAAAGATTTGGAATTGTGAGTGGTACAAAGTAAATGTTAGAACAAAGTTTACAAAAAAGTCAAAGGTTTGAGACCGCTACTTGAATTTTCTCTTAAAAAAAAAAAAGATAAGGGCACCCCTGAAATAGGTGGTGATGGATTGACAAAAACACCCTTTTTTACTCTTTAATTTTTTTATTTTTTGTGGGAAATAATATTAATGGAAAGTGAACAAAATGTAATTGTACATTTGGTATGTGTCACAGATTTATAACTACTTAGAAATATGGAAATAAATTTTGATAATTTTTTGGTAAACGACATTTGTAATCTCTTAAAATTCATGTTCCTATTTAATTCAGCTAAAAAATTGAATTAAAATTTAAGTTGAAAGTTGTCAATTACTTTTAACAAAGTATCTTATAAGATTTACAACTTTTCAATTAACTTATATCAAAATTTACTAAAAAATTTATATTTATCTAAACAAAACATGGGTTATATTTGTAACTTAACTTTATATTGTATTATAATAATAATTGGATTAATTTCACAAACGATCACTGAAATTACGTAAAAAACACAAAACAGTCACTGAAGTTCAAAAGTTGCACAAATGGTTATTGAAGTTTCAAGTGGTTTCACAAATGGTCACTGGATGATCAAATCCATTTTCAGCCCAATCAGTCACTTTTGGACCACCATAACTTCAATCTCGGGCCACGTTGGCCATTGACCAACATACCTTCTTGAAGCTCTCAATGCCCTTTTCGCAACTCACCCAACCACTGGCCGTAACCCCATCGGAATTGGCCGAAAAATCGAGACAAAGTGAGCTGCTTGGGCTAAAAATCCTGAAAAATCAATCCAAGCAGCCATTTTTGAACCACCATAACTCCAACATCTGGCCAGCTTGGCCACCGCCCAATGTACCATCTTGAAGCTCTCAATATCCTCTTCGCAATCCACCCAACCACTGGTCGTAAACCCGTCTAAATTGGCCGAAAAATCGCTCCAAAGTTGGCTACGCGTGCACAGCGATTTTGGAGCCATTTTCCGGCAAACTTTGGAGCGATGTTTCGGCCCATTTCTTCCGGTTTACGGCCAGTGGTTGGGTGGGTTGCGAAGAGGGAATTGAGGGCTTCAAGGTGGTATGTTGGGTGGTGGCCAAGGTGGCCGGATGTTAGAGTTATGGTAGTCCAAAAGTGACTGTTTGGACTGATTTTTCGGAATTTTCAGCTCAAGTAGCCCACTTTGGCTGGATTTTTCGGCCAATTTCAACGGGGTTACGGCCATTGGTTGGGTGGGTTGTGAAGAGGGCATTGAGAGCTTCAAGATGGTATGTTGAGCGGTGCCTAAAGTGGCTAGATGTTGGAGTTATGGTGGTCCAAAAGTGTCTGATTGGACTGATTTTCGGGATTTTCAGCCCAAACAGTCCACTTTGGCTCGATTTTTCGGCCAATTCCGACGGGGTTACGGCCATTGGTTGGGTGGGTTGCGAAGAGGGCATTGAGGGCTTCAAGATAGTATGTTGAGCGGTGCCCAAGGTGACCGGATGATAGAGTTATGGTGGTCCAAAGGCGACTGGTTGGACTGAAAATGGGTTTGGTCCTCCAGTGGCCATTTGTGAAACCACTTGAAACTTCAGTGACCGTTTGTGCAACTTTTGAACTTCAGTGACCGTTTTGTGTTTTTTACGTAACTTCAGTGACCGTATTTGAAATTAACCCAATAATAATTTGCTCACTTAACTTATGTTAATTTTTATAATAGAATGTGTGAATTGTATGGACAAATTGAAATAAAATAAAAAAATTTAACGGACAAAATATAATTGAGTGCCGAAAAGCTTGAAACTTCACAAGTGACATCAACCCTATTTTTGGCCATCAGCTAGAAATTACACTTCAAATATTCTCTTTTTTAAAATAGTGATTTTTTTAGAGAATGTTTTGTAAAAAATTTTAAAAAAATTTATATTTATGTGTAAAATATTTTATTGTATGAGTATATTAGTTAAAAATAAATTTTTTTATTTAATGGAAGACAAATTGGGGTTCAATTCTCATATGTAAAAAGCTAAAATTGACAAAAAAAAAAAGGGGGGGGGGGGGGGGGGGGGGGGGGGGGGGGGGGGGGGGGGGGGGGGGGGGTTTAAATATCACAAAAACTTCCATACCTTTAAATATCATTGTGGAAAACGTCATCACCTTTTGTTTTTTGGCATTTTCATCCCCATTTTCACCTTTTATTGCCCAAAGGGTCATTTTCATCCATTTTTGACAATTTTACCCTCATATTCAAATAAAACAAAATGAAAAAAAATAAAAAAAATAAAGAACTAATTGTAACTACAGTCCTAAAATTTCAAAAAATTACAAATCATTTAACATATTCTTATCTTGATCTCCAGACTCTAGTTTCTATCTGCACCAACAAACAAACAAACAAACTTTCAAATTTTGAATTTTGAATTTTTAACATTTTTAGTGAAATTTTCACATATAAATGCATATTCAAAACCCTAAATATATAAAATTTGACTTTCAATTTACAATTTTTTTTAGTCATAAAAACAAACCTTCTTCTCGGCAGTGCAATCCTCATTTATGATCTGCAGCTCTTGTTTAAAATCCAAAAAAAAAAAAATTATAAATAAATAAATTTTGAATTAAACATACTTGATGTTGAAGAACATGTCAAGAAAGAAGAAACAGAGAGAGGAAATTGGGACCCATTTTGGAGACACTTTTCCATAGCTTCTATTCTTCATAATTTCCTTCATTTCTCTATCAATATAAATAACAAATTTCAGTTATATAAAAGTGTATCTGTATACAATTGTGTAAAGTAGAAAAGCTATAAACGTGAATGGGGGCGATGATAGAGCTGGACTATGGATTTTTCTTCACTTTTTTCCCCTTTCTTGTGATAGGGAGGGTTAAACCCACAAAGAAAGTTATAAATTGGAAGTCAAATTGTACAAATTCAGGGTTTTGAATATGCATTTTTATGTGAAAATTTCACTAAAAATGTTAAAGATTCAAAATTTGAAAGTTTATTCGTTTCTGGGTGCGGATAGAAAGCAGGATATCAAGATAAGAATATAATGACTAATTTGTAATATTTTGAATTTTTGGGACTATGGTTACAATTAGTTCTTTGTTTTTTCATTTCATTTTTTTTATTTGAATAGGAGGGTAAAATCGTCAAAAATGGATGAAAATAACCTTCTACGCAATAAAAGGTGAAAATAGGGGCGAAAATGCTAAAAATGAAAAGTATGGACGTTTTCTACAAAGACATTGAAATGTAAGAAATGGTGTGTCTAAAATTTCGTATTCCTCATCTGAATAAATGACAAAATAAAATACGATAATAGAGTGGCACTTAGCGTGTGATAGCAGGACTATTTTGCCAGTCGACGTAGAGCTAAAATTAGTAGAGTTATGTTATATGTACAAAGTTGGTTTATAAAATTAATTGATAAAGTAATCTATACACCAACCATTTCAAAAATAGATTTTTAAATCATTGAAAATTAATGACCTCAATTTTTTCAACACTTATTTTGTCAATCAAATAGCATAATACAAATTAGTCGGTAGGGATTCTATCCATTTGCTACATGATATTGGGTGGTATTAACAATTGCCTATGATGATCGACAAGACGAGGTGCTCCACATCTATGTTGGGCAGTCGACCCCTTACGGGCGCTCTACGTCTGTGCCCGACCGTCGACCTCCCGCGGATGCTCTATGCTTATGCCCGACCGTCAACTCCCTGTGAGCGCTCTACTCCTACATCGAGCCGTCGACCCCTCGCGGGCGCTCTACGCTTATGCTCGACCGTCGATCCCCGCGGGAGCTCTATGCCTATACCCAACTGATGACCCTTGCGGGCGCTCTACACTTATGCCTGATCGTCGACCCCCCGTGGGTGTTTTACGTTTATGCCGGGTCGTCGACCCCCTGTATGTGCTCTACACTTATGCCCGACTGTCGACCCCCCACGGGCGCTCTACGTCTATGCCGAGTCGTCGACCACTAGGAGGCCATCTACATTCATGTTAGGCCGTATACCACTATGAGGTCCTCTGCTACTATGCGGTTGACACAACACTTAACCATAAATCACCATTGAATTGGGAAGAGATTGTCAAACGATTATCATGGATGCAACCAACTGCTAAATGAGTGGAGGTCTTCTACTCAGAACGTGGGATAGTGGAAGGGGCTATGTGGGACACGTGGCACTATAATTACCCAGTGGTTACCCAACCACAGTCTGCTATAAATACCCCTAAGGCGAAAAAAGTATGACTCTGAATTTTTTGAACAATAAAAGCACTCAATACTTAATTTCCTCTTAAGTCTATATTTTCATATCATATACTAATTCTCGTGCTGGAGGTACAATAGGAGAGGAAGCCCTAACCCCATTTTGCTGGTGACATTTGCTCATCGGAGTAGCATAATCACCTTGCGTCACCAGGAGAGCACAAGTGTTTATTTCACTACCATTTCACTACATAAAGCCATAATTAATTTATTATTTCGAAATAATTGTATATCTACACATAATTATTCATATTTTAGATTTAGAATTGTGTATATCAAGAAAAAAAATCTATACACATTTTTTTGAACTTGATATAATAATAATAATAATAATAATAATAATAATAATAATAATAATAATAATAATAATAATGAAAAACCCCAAGATAAATACAAAAACTAATTTGATGATTATTTTGATAATTTTTTGAAAAGTTAGTGGTGTGATTGAAAATTTGTGAGATCCATAAAATATGTAATTGAAATGAATCGTTGACTTTGACTAATATTAAAATTTAGATTTTAATCCAAACAGAGACATAAGAAGCTTTCCAAAATTTATAAAATAATTTTGACTAAAATTAGAGTTATTTTTGTATGAAAATCAGACTTCTACATAAAGGTTGTTTATAAGAAAATTATGAGTAACATGACATATGGATAGTAAATAATGGATTCTATGAAATGTATTAATTTAAACTTTATTTGACACGCTTAAATTAAAGTTTGACTCTTCATTTTATTTTATCTTTATTAATTTCTCACCATCTTTTATTTAAAATATTCTTTTTATATGTCGATGGTGGGATCAAGCCCTACTTCTTTATTCTTTATCAAGTTGGGCCGGTGACTTACCAAACCATTCTCAACTAATTGAACTCCAGCAATTGCAGCTACTTTCTCTTCCGCTTCTAATCAAATTTAGTATAGATAAATTAAGGAGTAAAGTAACTTTTTAGTTGCGATAATTATAGATTAAGAAACTAATTACTGAATTTGCCGCTTTATATTTTAAAATCTTTGTTAGCAACTAACAAAGATAAATTAAAGCTCCTTTATTCCATTACTTCATAAAGATTACATGTACATGTACTGATGTACATGCATATACTAAAGAAAAAGCTCCTCTTATTACATTATTTTTTGCTATTGTATTAAATTTTCTATGCCCTCTTGAAGACAACGCTGAGCGGGGATTCTTTTACAGCCAAACGTTTTCTATTATTGTAGATTACCGGACCAACGTCTCCACAGATAACCCTGCACTTCTTGCAAACAGTTGGACAGTACTGAATCTTATAGTATTTATGTTCCTTCTGAATCTTGAACCAGTTTGGCAAAGTTTCAGGCCCAGGTTTCCCTTCAACTCCAGCAACTGTTACGAACTGTTGCTTGCTGGCGTCGAACTTCCAGACCTTGGATTCGTGGCAAGGCGTCGTGTGCTGAAAATCAGTGAATTTTACATTCAAATCAGTGTTGAGTTGGATAGTTTTGTCCTGTGCATTGGCAGAGGAAAAGGTGACTGGAAGGCCATTGGCTGGTTCGCCCAGAATTTGAACGATTTCATGGGGACATTTGCCTTTGTTGGTTGCTAAAGTGAGGCCGGACCCTGCGCCGGGGTAAGGTGGAAGTATGTAGTACTTGACGCCGGGTCGAACTGGATGGCCCTCAGTGTCGAGCACTGGCTCAGAAGAACCCGTGAAGAAATTTGTTGAGAATAGTGCAACGAGGAAGAACGAAAACATCATCGTTTTCTCCATTTTTGATATCAGTTGAAGTTTGATTTGAATGCTAATGTGCATGGAGTAGTGTGCCGAATTTATAGGGTGCATGGATGCATTATCTGTACGCCGCGACAATGCCTGGATTTGATAGTTTTACTTTTCGGAGGACACCTATGAGGCATTGAAGGTGACATACTGACAAATGTATGGATATCTGAAATCTAAAACTGCAGAAAATTAGGACCGCATGTCGATATGCGGTATAATTCTTTGTCACATAGAATATTATGCCTAATGTTCGTGAAGATAAGATTAATGGGGAAGTAATTCTTCATGCGGATTTTTTTTTCCACTTCTAAATGTTGATCTTTCTAGTCATCACCTTTCAACATCTTTTGTACTCTCATCATCACGTGTCACTCACTGCCTTAGAAATCGCAAGACGATAAACACTATCCTTATCTTGAACACTATTTACTATCCATTAACAAGCAAATAACCATTGAACAAGTGTGTTGATTATTATTTTTGAGAGTAATTCAAGCGTTTATATGTTTAAATGAATTGGGACTATGCTCTTAACGTATCTCATGTGCAAGACAATGAATCGTTTGAAAATACTAATCTTGAAATACGATTGCCCATTTTAGTAGATTAATTTTGATAGGAGTTAATAAAATATGTGTATGAAAAGTTGTGGATATATTTTAGTATTAACTTTGACTTAAATTTTATCAACTTTTCGAGCTACACCAAAAGGGCCAAGATTTATTGGTTACTCGAGTATTTTGATCTAACGGGTTGTATCCTTGAGTTTTAATTTTTTATTAAGAGAAGTAATCTACCTTTTCGTTTATTATTATTGTATTTAAACGACATAGGATTATATCTTTTAACACTCGGTATGTCGAAGGTATCAATAAAAAAATAAAGCGATGGTTTACATTCAACTCTTGGCGAATTCATTTTTCTCCATTTTGGATCATTATAACAAACAGTTTTTTTTCCTAGAAATCTGAATTAATAAACTATGTCAGTCTTTTTATTGTTTTGGAAGTATATCTATTTTCCCCAATAATAGAATACTTTGCTTTGCAAAAATATTTCATGTTTTACTCCATCCATAGACCTGCAAAGTTTTGAGTGTCAACTCTCAATAAGAATGCTGCAGATGATTTTGTTTATAATATGAAACAACTTGGGTTTGAAATCCACTCACAAAAAGAACTGAATGTAGTGCAGAAGGCAGAATTTCTATGAGCAGATACATAATCTTAAACGAGTAGCAGCCTCCTAAACTAATAAATTTGGGTGGAGTATCTTTTAGCTTCTGCTTATGTAAGTTCAATACCTCAGAATAAAAAAACCAGCAAATCTTTTAACCAATATGAAAACCAACATCATAACTAAGTTGCTCCATTTCTGTGACTTCTTCAAGCCTTACTCTTTCAAGAATTGCTCACCATAGAGCAGGCATACACCTTCAATATACTTTCTAAGCATCTCGATTTTCCCTGGTCTCCTCCGAACTCTTTTATCATAAAGCATTCAAATGGATACTTGAACAGACTGAAGTACTCCATTGAATTCCAGTAGTTTGGTACAGTATCCTTCGATATAAAGTACCCCGAGAAAAGGAAAAATGAGTCCATAACTCCAGCCATCAATGACATTCCAATGATGAAATTTGGCACTAGTGCACTGAAGTAGACTACAAAAGAATTTGACATTTAACACAATCATCCAGACCACTAGAGAGAAATAGAGGAATCCATCAATTTTGTGCCTCATCCCGACTAACCAGTAGTGCTTCTGTTGTTGATGACATCAAGGTCAGGCTGAAGGCAAATAAACTTAGTTGATTTTGCAGTTTCAATCTCTTGGAGTTATTAAAAGCATTCATGAATATTGTCCCTACTACAATTCCAGCTAGCAATGTACGAATTGCCCTTGCTGCGAAAATTTGTTTAGTTCCGATAATGTTGTTGAAGAATCTCTGGCTGAGGATCAGTACCTCTTTTATTGAAGAACGGCAGAATAAGTTACGACCTCCTTCCATATGATCAAAGACGGAGTTTTCTATGATGTGATCATATTCTTGTTCCATTTCACATTTTCCAATATCACTTTCTACTCTGTTTAGGCTCTCTATTACATCAATGGAAAATTCAAGCACATTGACATGTCAAGGGATACAATGGCCTGCGGACTGAAGCCGCTCCTCTTGGAGATTCAAGGAACTATTATAAGGGGAAACTCCATTGGATAATAACTTGAGAATTCAAAATCCGGGTTGGTGGATGGTTAGCACAATAGTCTTACCTTGGTTCTTGGACATGGATTTAAGCAGCAACATCACATGAAGTGCTGAGGCAGAGTCAAGTCCTGATGTGGGTTCAAAAGGGACATGTACTAAATCCTCTCCAATTGCTACTCTATGCTTCACGCCACCCGAAGTTCCTCTGTTTGATTCACTGCCTATTCTCACTCCAGCAATGCGTTTCAACAAGAATCTTGGCCTTTTCACAGCCTTAGATGTGCACGTTTCTTCAGCAGTAAGAAGTGGGAAAAAGAGCTTCGAGTTGTTTCACATAACCCGACTCTCTTCGGAAATACGCTGCATCCATTGGCAACTTATGACAAGAACATGACCGGAGACTCAAGAACTTCCAACAATGTGGTTTTTCCAGCCCCATTTGGACCAGCAATTGCTGTAATCTCCCCTGATTTACATTCTTCAAAATACACCCAGTATTATCCCTACTTGTCACCTCCTTCCAGCCAAGCCAATTGAATTGGTTACCGAAGGCAGTTTATAGGACAGATTTCTTGTCCTAATTTGATAACCCTGAGGTTCTTAGTGACCTGAATTTGGTTTCTTTACTGGTAATTCCATGAACAAAGACTGCCGATGAGTGTGACTACATTTTTACTTTGTTTAGTGACTTGACAACATTAAATTAAGGTGGCCTTTTTTTTTTTTTTTTAAAAATAGTGAATTTTGAAGAATATGTGATTAAAAAATAGGAAAAAGTTTTGAGTTTCTGTATATAATATTTTATTGTGTGAACGTGTAATTGAAATTGAAATGCAAAAAAAAGAAGAAGTTTTAAAAGAATAGGAGACAAAGAGCCAAAGAGGGACTAAATGCTGCATACTTGTAAGTTCACTAAAGCATTTTAATCTATTTCATTTTCAACAAAATTCAGTACTAGATTCTGCATACGTGTCAATATATTATAGGTTTCTAAGATTTGTATCCGATAACAATTTTCCCCTTTGCAAAATAATTTTATTTGTTAACAGTCGTTAACCACCCAAAAGCCTCCCGCCGCTTCTCAATAAAGCCATTACCTTCGGAAATCTGAAAATGTCATCATCCAGTGCGCTCTCGCAGCTCAACAATTTGAATTCACGAGTCGTTATCTCTACTGTACATGAAAATGCATTTCGAAGAAGAAATGCAAGATCTCGAATGGCAGCGTCAAGTAATAGTGGAAGTGGAGAAGTTGCAGTGGCATTCGAGGAGGGACAATTGGAAAGACCCAAATGGACTGGTCAAACCCTACTTTCTCGCTTTGTTGGAGCTCTCATTTCCTTCAAACCTTTATATTCTGTACTCAAACTCGGTGCAAGACAAGTTCTCATCAGGTCAATTTATACTGCATTAGGCTAGCGTTTATGTGCTTGTTTTTTCAATTTTCCTTGGATTTTTAAGATTATGGGTTTGAGTTATTAGGTGTTGATTTGATTTTGATGAAAAAAAAATGAAATTTGGCTTTGGGTTGGGACAGTACAGCTGAGAAAACCAACATTCCGTGGAGGGAAATGACAAAGGAGGTTTTGGAATCGGATGTCTACAATGAGCTGGAGAGCATCAAAGACGGCTCAATTGTGTATCCTGATTGTAATTTTTTCAATTTTTCTTTATTCTTGTGTTCACAGTTCTATTGGATTCAAGTGAATAGATTTCATTCACATGAGCATATTCAAGTTCAGTAATGGATAATGCCATAAGGACTTCCTCTATCTTTTCATTTACTGGTATAAGAATTTCATCGCCTGAATTTGGTTATAATTCTTTTCTTTGCTAAACACAAACTTCTAAGTTTTCATTCGAGATCTTCTTACGTTTCTTATGTGTTAAAAGCTATGGAATGATTTATTATGTCTGTTGAGATTTATATTAATGATATCGAAGTTTATTTTTGTTGTTTCTTTGTGTGCCTTGTGTAGAAATTATAGAGAATCTTGATTTGGCATTGGAAAAGAAAATTGTTGACTCACTTCCAATTTTACTGAAAAATGCTTATGCATAGTTTCACTTTAACAGTCCATTTTAACTTATTTGATAAAAATAATCCCTGGTTATAAATGTTACCTTAACATCTAAACAGTGTGCAGCATATGGTTATTCTAATAAAAAACTCATAGTGATGCTTAAGCAGTTCTGAGAATCTCATAGTAATCAGTCTTATCTATTTGCCAGTGAAGAGATAGTGATAAATTCATTATTGTTATATGATATAAAATTAGATGATACAGAGGCAAATGGGACACAACCTATTTACATTAGTAAAATCTATTTGAAATATATATGTAGTGAGAATTTCCGTATGGAAGTGTGCCATCAAGGACATAACTCTTACATCATTTGAAGTTCAAATAGGGGGAAAACATCCTGACAACTCACTTTTTTATTTGGCTCCTTTACTATGAAATGCAATTTCATATCCTTCTCATATTTAAGCTGTTCTAAAATGAAAGGAGAAATGGAAAAAAATATTGAAGAGAATCCTCTCAGAATCTACAAGTTGAACTTAAATATAATTGGCACTCATAAACTAGTATATTATGTTCTACCTGGATTTTGTTATTGGAAATTTGAAGGATTTTAATGGCGTCTTGACTTATTTATGCAGATTATCTCAATCCCTTCCATGCATATGATGAGGGAAACCTTTCTTGGCTGGTAATTGGTGAATGATTGTTCTCCTGTAAACTTAATTTGTTTGCTTTGATATGCTCCTGGATCAATATGCTTTTCCGATAAGTTTTGGTCTCTGCTTATGGAAGCTTTAAAGAAATTTGTAGGACTCTAATTAGCTTGGCTTTAAATTGATAAATCTTTGGCTATCTCAAATCATTCAACGGCTTCTTTAATTCTTCTCTTTTTTCGATTGATAATGCCTATTGGGATTGGGGTCAAGAATATCATTATTTTACTTGTACTTTTGTAATACGTCAGAGTCACAAAGCAACTTTTGTTGACTTATTTTAGAAATAACTTTAAGAAGTTATTCTGTTTTAAAATGATGTATCTGCAACAGGCTGCAGCAGAAGCAGAACCTGCAACTATGTCAATGGTGAGACGAGCGATACCTTATGCTTCTTCGCTTGATGAAGCAAATCAAATAGTCCGTGGAAATTGGCTTCAGGCTATTGAAAGTCATCACCAGAAATATTCAGGAAACTCCTCAATTAGTGACATTATTGATATTGGATGCTCTGTTGGAGTGAGCACAAGCTTTCTTGCTGACAAATTTCCATCTGCCAAAGTTACTGTAAGTATGAATTATGTGTATACTATTTCAAGCATGCCATGATTTCTGTAGATATTGGAGTGCTGGCAACGGTAAGGATTTAGGTAATGGTGGAACTCAATGATCTGTAGTTTTCTCGTATCAGACGTGATTTCATTGTTGGTGCTTTACATTTGTGTGATGTCCTTCCATACTTATTGGTATTTGGTCTGCATCTTCTGCAGGGACTGGATTTATCACCTTACTTTCTTGCTGTTGCTCAATTTAAGGAAAAGAGAAGCAACAAGAGAAAAGATCCAATCAGGTGTATACATGGAAATGGTGAAAACACAGGCTTGCCTCCAAAATCTTTTGACCTTGTCTCAGTCGCTTATGTGGTATGCTGTGTTTTCTTAAAAACTTCAAAACTAAATTACATTTGTAATTTGCTTTCTAGAGAAACTCAATGCAGACATGACTAATACAAGCCCCTTGTATTATATTTTTATATGAAACACATCAATTTTTCTTTTGTTGAGTGATCATATTGATGGGATTGAAAGGATATGAACCTAGAAAAGATATGAAATAAGAGATGATTTAATTTTCTATTGTTGAAACATAATCCTGCTTATAGTTTTCTTTTCCCAATCCATGCTAACTTGGATAGAAATTTCTTCCTATGGCAATTCGTTGAAAATCAAATTCTCACATGTGCATTAACATGGCTATTTCCTTGAACTGAAAAAATATAAATTCAGGAAATGAGTATAGTGCAGAGAATCTTAATACACTAGTAAGGGAAGATTTACATTAATATACATCTTGTGATATTCATGTTTTGACTTTTACCTTTGGGGCTTTTGTAACTGGCAAATCTGGAAGCAGGACTATCTTGTACAGTAAGAAAATATGCCGTAGTTATACTAAAAGTTTCTCCTTTGGTCAGAATATGGACTCCATCTGAAGAATAAAAGAAAGGAAACTTCCCTCTCAGGATAAGGTCAAGCTTTCCATATTACCATGATTGACTTGTGGAAAGATAATATTTTTTTACATAGTTTGATCCGTCTTGTAACAAAAGAAGTGGATAAATTACTATAATTGAGTTAAAAAAAAACTGGTAAGAGTAGTTATAGTACTTGGCTTTCATTGAGTGGTAAAGGTGGGATGTCAGCCTTATATGTTAGCACGAGGGGTTGAAGTCTAGAATCGGGAAGAAAACGGGCTATATTTATAATTTTATCCAACTCCATGTATTTATCGCTGGTGGTTGGCTATGAGATCATATGGAAAAAAGTTCTTAGCTTGATTCTTGGCAGCTTTTGGAGACCTTTTTAAAGAATGTACTCCTTTCCCTGACTCTGTTGCGCTGTTGCAGTTTCACGAGTGCCCTGAAAGAGCAATTAAAAATATAGTGAAGGAAGCATTCCGGCTTCTTCGACCTGGAGGCACTTTTGCTGTGACTGATAACTCGGTAAATAGCTTTAAACTTTTGCAAATAGTGTTCGTCTTTTTATATTATAGCAGACCATTTCCTACATTACTTTCCTTTTGCTCTCTTTTGCAGCCAAAATCAAAGATTCTTCAGGTGTGTTTAATTTATCAAGTTCTCTTTTGATTTTTCTTCATTATGTGATCAAGCTTTCCAATATCACTCATGATGAAAACGTCTGGTTCTTGCTTTTCTATATTCTTAGACGAAAAGAGAAAACAGTGGTCGGAAGAAGGTGAAACTCTGGAATAGATTGCATAAACCCGAAAATATCTAATCATGGGAACATCAACAACCTTTTTATGAACGGAATATGAAATCCTTACAGTTCTGGACTAACTAATGAATTAGCTTCCTTAATTTTCATGTATTACAGGAACTATCACCGGTGTTATTTACATTGATGAAGAGCACCGAACCTTTTCTGGATGAATACTACCTTACGGATCTTGAAGGTACCATGCGAGAAATTGGTTTTGTCAATGTGCAGACTGTTATGACAGATCCAAGACACAGAACTGCAACTGCCACTGTGCCTTACTGATATGTGTCATCCTCTTGATTATGCTCGTGGAGTTCATGAACATGAACCGACAATTATAGGAACAAGAAATTTCTTGAATTCATGCACTAATTTTTCATGTACACGCTTGCATATTGCAAGTATGGATTGACAATAAAATTTTAATTTTGTAACAAGGCAGAAATGCTGGTAAAGAATAGTTTGATGTACTGTGAGTTTCCGATGAATGAAAGTTTTCATATTATACAAAGTTCAAGGGCATGTGCTCAACACGGAGGCGTATAAACCTCCGGGTTAGGGGGACTGAGTTCCATCTGATATTGGGTACATAAAGGACATCATGCAGGTTCAAGGTTTGGCCATGATGCATAAATAATTTGCAGGTCCTAAACTTTGAACCTCAACTCAAGTTATTGCCTACTTAAATTCATCATTTCCCTTTGAAAGCAGACCTTATTTCATATGTATTCTGTTATAAATCTCAAATAAGATTATTTGTTACGAATAATGCTCTTAGATACCTCGAGAAAATGAGACAATCTTGATTAAGAACTCTTTTAAGAGAGTGCATCATTTTCGGTAATCTCTTACAGTGAGAACACTCCAATTTGAATTGAAGACCTAATTTTCTAAAGTTTTGATATCGATAATTTCTTAAATTGTTGCTAAGAAAGTATTGTATCTTTTTATCTTTGGTAACAAGATTGGCATCCTATTTTGGTATGATTTTAATAATTAAAAAAAGGAAAAAAATCAAATGGAATTTCATATTCAAGCAAAATTATACTAAAATTGGGTACCACTACTATTGCAGTCACTCACAATGAATATCATTATTCTATTTCAATAGGTCAAATAATTTTGTGCGTCTCAATATCTCGTTTTTTATTTTTAATCTCATGACTATATAAAATATTTAAATATTTTTATATATGGCGGACTATAAATCTTTAGTTTTAAAAACAAACTTTAACAAATTATTGATATTTTGAATTACTCTTTTCTTAATTTATTTAAATTTAACAATGCATGAAATAGTTCAATAATTAATTTTTAAAATATCAAAAAAATCTAACGTATAAAAATGGTCTAACTTGGTCAAGTTAACCTAGTAGTACTAATTATCTTAGAGTCAAAGCTTATTCTAGTACACGTGTCAATAACCTATGTCCAAAACAAAAACACCTCCTCAAAATTTCTCAATTATACCGCTGCTGGTTTATAACAAATTATTATAATTTAATTTATCGAAGATTTCTGCTTCTGGGGGCCATTTTTTTCTCTGTATGTGCTTTTGTTTATTCATTTTACACTTTCACTAATTATTTATCATTGTTCTCTGATGAATTCTGTTTAGATATGTGTAGTTTTTTCAAGTTTCTTGATTGTTTTTCTGGCTCTGATCCTGTTACTGATCCTATATATTTGCTCATCTCTGGTTGAAAATTGATGCTCAAACATCGTTTGATTTTTCTGCTAAAATAATTATCAGTTGTGTGTGGATGTGGTTTCTTGTTTATGCAGTATTATTAATTGTTTTCTCGGAAAGTATTGAATCTGGGTAAAGTTTTTAAGTTTATTTTTTTGCTTTTGAGATTGACTTATGGGTTTGGAATACTTTTTCTGGAAATTGGGTATAAGTATAATTTTGGAAACAAAAAGAGGTATTGTGGTATCTTTGATCGTAGGGAACCTTCAAATGACTTTTGATATCTTTCAAGAATCTTTCCATTGATTAAAAATAGAAGTATGAAGGAATTATCCCAAATACATGAAAGGATTTCTAACAAAGTTGTCTTTTTGTTTGTTGCAAAGTTCTGAAGAATTTATATAATCTTAGCTTAAATGGAATTTTGAGTTTATTCTCCGAAGTTACATGTTAAAAAAGGAATTCTCTCCAAAACTATTCTGTGTAATGTTGTTCATGCCTTAGGTCTGCAGCGGTAACAAATGGCAAAAAAGTGCTAGCGGATTTTGGCGGTTCTGCGAATTATTTTGTTTTGTTCGATTATAAAAGAAAAGGTGAAATACGAGTTGATTATTTGTTCCTGTTTGTTAAAATATTTGTCTTATCTGGTTTGCTGATTATTCCAATTATTTGTTTGATACTGAGTTTTCACGTTTTCGCAAAAACCACACTGCTAGCAGGTACATACTCACAAGATATATAGTATATGCTTTTTTTTTTTTTTTTACCAAGATGAATTTTTTGTTAGCAGTCTACGTAGGTTTATTTAGGTTGATCAGATATTGCTCTGATTTCTTTTTTTTCCTTGACTGTTACCGAAAGATAAATTCCTGTAGTTTCCAGTGTTGCAAATTGTTTTTTTGAGTTGGCATGTCCAATGGAGTTAATAGTAGGAAAATTGTTTGCTTAACATTATGAGAAGATTTATCGCTGAAGGTTGATGCTGGAGTTTCTTTTATTTTCCCAGACAATTCCACCTCATGATGCCTAACTATACTGGATGGTTCAACCTGCTAATGAATTTGGCATTCATGCTTTCAATACTCTACTACTTGATACATTATTATCCTATAATTTTCATGAACTGTGAGCACTATTTCTTTGTTATGTTGGCTGGAAGGATGTCAAGATCTTGATATACTTTCTTGTTATTATGTCGTATTTAAAAACACACTATTATGTTGTGGATTATGAGAATTTAGGAACTCTCATATATTTTGCTATCATTTAAGAACACTTATATTATATTGGCGTATTTGTGAAAAGTTCAAGGACATGTCCTCACCTACCAAAACTCATTCTAGAACACTTCAAGCATATGGCAGAGTAACTATGCAATGTTCAAGTCCTTCTCAGGAGTTGGTTGAATAATCTATCAATTAGTTACTTTGAATTGCTTGTGTACTATCTTATAATGTGATGGTCTGTTTCATTATTAGAGACCTCTTTTTTCTGCAAGGAAATCACATCAACTATGCTTAAAATTCTTATTGTACGCGTGATAACTTATTTTTGACAATTCTCATTTCCGTATGGATTTTGTAGTGGAATAATAACTTCATTGTGGAACTTGGACAGAGTAGAGCTACGTGACATTGAACTTTCTTGCTATGGATTTTAAAGGAATAACCTGGGCTGGAAATATATACCAAAAGTTTGAAGCTATGTGTTTGGAGGTGGAAGAGGTTATGGTCCAGGTAAAGATCCTCCTCCCATCTTTTTAGCTTTACTCTGTAGGCAATCCTCTCATGAGCCAGAGCCTAAGGCTCCCTATTGATGGTTCAATAGAAAAAGGCATCTTACACTAAAATTGTTTCGAACTTTCCATTCTTGAATCGAATATCATGCAACTATTCATGAAATGGACCCATGATGTTTAAGTTCGACTTTGAAATGGGAAGAAGAGAGGAAGAAGTGACCAGAAGCCCATGTTTCGTAACTCACATGCCTTTGCTGGGGCCCTGTTTAGCTTCTCTCTCCTTTCACCGTTTGCTGATTTTTAGGAGATATTATAGTGTGTTTAAAGAGCCAAGATAAGTTGTTGGCACATTCCACATGGAGACCCCTCATTACAAATGTGGTGAAGTATATTTTCATCCTATTAAGACGAGACATGTCCAAGCCCCAATTTCTGGAGAAGTCATAAGTCAGCCCGTCTGTGTTGTGTCATGTTCGTGTTCAGTGTCCCTATACGTATCCGTGCTTCCTAGATCTTTGTTTTCCTTCTATTATAAGCACAAGCATTCGATGAGATTTTGCTCATGCACGTGCAAAGTTTACAACATGGTATTAGCTGTACAAGACTTTCCTTTGCATTGACAGTGTCACAGTTCCATTTTGCTACTGCAGGTGCACTTCTAATATTTTAGTCTAGCCCTTCTTTCTTCTATGAAGGAGTCATCGCCCTTGTAGCTTGTCCATCAAGTGTCAGCCGACTCACATTATCCTCATTGTGAATTAATATGAACTATTAATTTTACATTTGACGTTGTTTCCAAAAGATAATTTTAGTTTTTATATTTTCCATAATTAGTTCTTAAAAAATTGTTTAATTCTTCTAGGTAGCTTCAAACTGGTAGCTAATTTCAAAGAAAGGTCTTTATAAGTGGATTTATATATTATGTCATCAAAATCTGAATTTCACCTAGAATGGGTTGAATTTTTGTTTTGTATAAAACAATTACATCCAAGATTTTTTTTTTTTTTTTTTTTTTTTTTGTTGTCACAAACTGTCTAATAAATTTGGACTGCCGGTTCAAAAGGAAAACCAGGAACCATTGCAGATACCAGTCCAGTTATTGGCTAAACGCGGAAAATTTAGAAAATGCTAAAATTACCTAAGAACCAGCTGGGTCGATCCCAAAACTGTCTGGTCACTCCAATTTTTTTGTTTAATCATTTTAATCATCAGCTTGACACTTTGGCTGTTGACCCTTTACATTTTCTGAATCAATGCCCCGCTGGTTCTTATAAAATTGGTGAAAACCCATAAAAAACTATATACATAACTAAATCTAAACTGCTGCAATGGGTATCTCTGATTTTATTTGTAAAAGTTCATTATTAATATATTTCAGTCAATGATTCAATTCATCAATTTTGCTTACACTACAACATTGTTAAATACTCCTGTACAGGATACTGTTAAATATATGGAAAACCAGGTGCAAAAAGCTGGCGTCAGTGTTAAGAAGTTCTATTCAGAAGTCCTGCAAGATTTGATTCCTTCATCATGTGCGAAAGTAGCTGCAGATGACTTGTCTATGTACCCTTATTCTCGTACTGATATCAATAGGAAGGTAAAACCATGCTTATCAGAGAGTTGGGGAGAGGTTAAGAATAAAGCAACTGAGGATAAAGTTATTGATGCCATGGACACGTGGAAAATATCTCCGATAAGTGGACTTGAAGATGTAAACCATCTCTCTCCACTATCTTCTGGATTTCCTGTCCAAAATGCATGCTCTGAGGTCTATTCAGCAAGATGCAAAAAAATGGGCATCTATAAACGTCGTCCTATTGGCATCAAAAGAATTTCTGAGAAAAATCATTTACCAAAGATATCTGAGCCAATGACTCCGGTATCAGCTGATAAGAACTCATTAAGTGACGCGGGAGCAAGTACAGAGTTAGTCTCATGTGAAAGATGTGATTCTGGAGAAACAGTGAATATGAATACGCAGATCTTTGATCCTCCAATTGAATCCGTTGCTTCTAATACAATCCTATCAGTTGATCCTGTCAGGCGAAAGGATGACGATGCTCGGTGTATCTCATCTTGTCATGACCTGCCCTTAGAATCTATTGGTATTTATTCGTGGATGAGTTTTAATGTGAATACTTTCTCTATTTACGGTATGAACATTTTGCCTTTTGATAGGTACATCCATGAATGGTGGTATAGGGCTTCAATTAGGTTCAAATATTCACAGTCATACATGTAGTGCTGAATCTGGTGGCGAGGAGGTTACATTGTCTGATGAAGGTATGTGATTTTCTCTATTTTATGGATGTATAATATGAAAGAGCTCTTTCGTTATCTTTTTGATAAAATAAAGCTACGAGTTACTTTGGTTGTTGACAAAATTCTTGGTTATTTCGCATTGCTCTAATTAGTTACCCATGTAGCAAAACAATGAATGCATTAAGAATTACGTTCAATTTTAATGAGTTCAATATGGAACTTTTTCGTAGTAAATAACTGAAGGAAAGAATTTCTTTTATAGTGTCAACATTGTTCCCTTCCTCAAATGGAGTAAAAAATGAAAACCAATATGCCAAATGTTAGAAATTTTAGGTTCCTTGTGCTCGCCACGTGACAGCTCTAAAGATGAACAACACCGTAATGAATTGTAATTCCTTGATTACGCTTGGAGGATGTAGTAAAGTCACAATGGATGCATGAAGAATTGTGAACAATGATAATGAGTCTAATATGGAACTTTTTTGAACTCAAATAAGACAGAATTTCCTATAGTGTAAATATTGATGCTCCCCTCAAATGGAGTAGAAATGGAAACCGTTTTACAAATGCTATAAATTATAGGTTTCTATACTTGCATTTGACATATAACTGCATAAAAGTGATGTTAATGAATCTTAATTCTTGATTTCCCCTTCGGCATGTTGTTTAGAAGTAATATCACATGTTTCTCAAAATATGCAGAAGCCATTATCATGCTTTCTTTCTCGCTCCCTTTTCTTTCACATACAAACATACATTGACACAGAGAGAATAAATCCCAAAAGCCAAAAGGGCTAGGATGCACTCACGTTCACAATCTGGTGACACTAGGATCTCAACTTTTTCATTTTTTCAGCCACTAAGATTACGTTTTTCTTTCCCAATCTTTTGTTGATGTAACCGCTACAGTAAATTCAGATAGCATCGATATGGAGGTTGAGAATGCAGTACTCGTTGAGCCGGGAGTGGATATCATCTACCAAGTTACGAGGACAAAGTTGGAGGAGTCTTGCATTTTAGTGGAAGGGAATGAGATTCATGCTGTTCCACAAGGCATAGGCAAACATAAATCATACAAGGTCCTCTCTCTCTCTCTCTCCATATATAAATCTTTATGTACGTATACGTACACACGTGTATATATTGTTTCTGACTGAGTAGTTTCTCTCAGAAAAAGATCGGTGAAGCTCTTTCATCAAAATTGAGATCAAGAAAGAAACAAGAGTATGCCCAGTGCATTCCCCAGTCCACACGTCTAGGTGGAATGGGAAGTACAGAGATCGTGATTCCTGATCGTAACCCGGACTTTGAGGCAAAGAAATTACCAGTACAAGATTTTTGTGAATCCGACTGGGAGTTCCTCTAGATATTCTGATGCAAGTGATTCTGCTTTCCCTACAGACAAATTACTGGTAAATGAAGATGCTATCTTGATATGTCAACATTGGCAGCCAAAATGTATCATAGTTGTAATCATATTACATACAGAGTGAAAAATTGTGTATCAATGCTTGAAAATCAGTATCCTATCATGCACTTAAAATCCAAGTGTCAAGTGGTTTGTGGCCAATTTTTAGTTTGTGTCTTGTATATGTGTCACTCTCCTGGATAAGTTATAAATGAAAGTTCTGGTTTATATTATTTTTTCTCTTTGATTTCCCATCTCGACGTGCTATTTTGAGCATTTGCAATCGTGGTGTAAAATATATCAGAAATATGATTTGGATGTATAAAGTGGTCAAAAACCTCTCCAACGGAAAGATGCAAAGAAAATACAAATTATATTTTTCAGCAGAAAATGTAAAAATAGGAAATAGCTCTACATCTTTTCATTGAATAAAAAATTTGAATTTATACTCAATTTAAACCATCGATTGAGATGTTGTAAATGTGTGCTACTTTTTTTTTAATACTTAAAGTAACTATATATTCTCACCAAAAAAAAAAAAAAAAAAATCCACTTTTCATAAAATCTATTTTATAAAATTTTGGTCCATAAATTTTTAAAAATATAGATTTTACAAACTCCCAAAAACAAGCTTTGGACACCAATTACTTCAACTAATCCATAATTGTTTTGGCTGCTTACGCTTCAATCCCTTATTATTATTCCATGTTAGGTAAATGCATCCAATTTCTATTATTGCAGGCTGCCATCAAGTTTGACATTTCGGAGGGCAAACGCATATTCACAAGCAACTTTCATAACAACTTTCAAGTGGGCCAACCCTTGAAAAGAAAGTTCTCGATGCCTCGTATTGGGCCCATTATTTTTGAGTTCCATCCTTAACGTTGAATTGTCATTAAAACCCTCGAATTCTTCATACGAATTACGTTCAAATACTAAACAAGATTATAACGTTTTTAATAATGTTTATAACTCGTCCATTGCTCTAACCAAAAGGCGTCAATTTATAATTATGTGTTATACATACAGGACGACGAAATTGAATCTTGCTACTGACTCTGATATACTACCTTAAATCATATAATATTTTTTATTTTATTTTAGCAATTGATTAAAAATCAAGTGAACACATGTTAGGCGTAGACTTCAAGAACGATGATGTCGAATTGGGATTAATAAATTTAGAGTGAAGTTTGAAGGCCGTCTTGGCAGTGCCCATTCTTAGTCTTTTTGTGGGAAGCTATTGTTTTTATTCTCAAGGACAAATAACTAAAAATGAGCATATAATATTAGTCGAATACGTACAATAGGCTCATATTTGATTCAATTAAAAGTTTTGATTAAAATTTAAGTCAAAATCAACAATTAATTTTAACCATACATTTTATAGGATCCACAATTTCTTAACTACACATTCTATCAATTTTTATCGAAATTGTTAAAAAATTTAATTTTTAATCTAAATCAAATAAGAGTTAGGTCAATAGCGTGCACCACTCTTCCCGCATACTTAACGAAATGTATATTTAAAATTTCGCTTTCAAAATTGTGAGGACAAAAATCCAATTTGTTTTTTTAAATGAAAATAAGCATGATTTCCAATTCAAAAGGGCAGGGTCACAATCAATCAATTTCGATATTTCCACCATTTTGGAGAAATTATTTTCTTTTAGGTATATAATTAATACATTTTCTTACTTTATTGAGTGGAGAAGAGTGACTCTAAAAATAAACATAAAAAGAAAAAGAAAAAGTATAATCAATTAATTCATTTTAACTTGTATAGAGTTTGTTTCATTTTTTAATTTAACTTATATCGATGTTATTTTAAGTTAAAACGAGTTATTATGAAAATAGAAATTTTAATTATATTTTGAGAAACATTATTAATTTTCTAAAGTTCTCGAAAGTCTTGTTCGCAATTTATCCAATTGTGTACCTTAGGCATGTGGAAGATGTTGACGCGGTACTACGAGACTTTTTTACTTAGCCCTTTCTACTGGAGATTAAAATCAAATTTTTAGTAAATTTAAAGTTGATAAAACGTGTGATTGAAAAGTTGTGGGCTTCATAAAATGTATAATTAAAATTAATTGTTAACTTTGACTTAAATTAAAATCTTAATTTTAGTTTCTATAAAATAGGGGTTAATGTGATGAATAGGTGATCATTGAGTCAAAATTTCAGTAAGAATTTGAACGTTATAATAAACTAGAATAAAGCTTCTTTTGCCAAAAAAATGTTACACTTTGGTTGATGTATACACACGGCCTGATTGAATAAACCAATAGTTAATATAATTAAGTACACTCTAATTCTTCACTCAAAATTGGGTTGTGCTACTCAAACAGGACCACATGGGCCCCATTTTTTCCCAGGGCACATGTGCCCCCCTGTATTGTGGCCCTATTTGAGTAGAATAATTTCTCAAAATCAGACGAACTAACGCGAAACAATGTCTAAAACAAGAAAGAGTTCAAATTTTATTAATTATACTGTTCGAACGTGTAAATCTAATTGTTACAATAACTCAAAACCCATAGAAAATTTCATAAATCCCGGCAGATCATACAAATAGGACGGTGTGCATCGTGGAGTCTGTACCTAATTAACCTGCCCCCTTTCTGTCTATATATGTGTGTGTATAATGTATGTATACAGTATATATATTCTCTCTCTCTCTCTCTCTCTCTAGCAAGTAGGTGTATGTGTACAGTTTACACTTTGCATTATATAAAGTTAAGCAAAGCTCACAAGTTCAAAAGTTGACCTTTCACTTAAAAATTTTCTTGGATCAGAATTCAAGTAATGGTGTTTCAACAGAAACACCTGTTCCTCTCCGCCATCTTTTTCTTGTTTTCACTACGCCAAGGCAAGGCTGAGCATGAGGCTGAGCTCGGCCAGAATGCCACCAGCGCCGCCGTTCGTAAGCTTGCTAGTGGCTGCAATATTTTTCGAGGCAAATGGGTTTATGATGCCTCATATCCTCTCTACGATTTCTCAAAATGTCCCTTCATAGATGATGAATTCAATTGCCAAAAGTACAAAAGACCTGATCAAACCTACCTCAAATATAGGTGGCAGCCTTTCTCATGCAACCTTCCAAGGTGAGAAAAACTTTAGTTGGACGGTCTTATATGTTTTTATGTATGTATATATTTAAATTGTGTTGTGTTGTGTTGCAGGTTTAATGGGGTGACATTCTTGGAGAGATGGAGAGGGAAGAAGATAATGTTTGTAGGTGACTCGCTGAGTCTGAACATATGGCAGTCATTGAGTTGCATGATTCATTCATGGGTGCCAAATGCTAAAACTACAGTGATAAGAAGAGAAGTACTTTCTGAACTTACATTCCTGGTAAGTTTCAATTACAATTCTTGCATGCATTTTTCACTCTTTTTTTGGCTGGGCAGGTGGGGGTGGGGTGGGTGACTAATTTTAGTTGAACTACTTTACATTAATTTAACCATAATAAATGAAGACTGTGTATAGTGCATGCATGTGTTGTCCTTTTCCCTCTTATCTTTTTGGTTGTGTTGGCTAAATGTTCTAAATGTTACCTTTTTTACTACACAATTATGCTTATTTCCATCAATTGGGGGGTCATAAATGATCATTTTCTCTATAATTCCAACCCAAAATGTTAATCTTAATCTTTAACTCTTGAAGTTTCACAGCCTTTGACTATAGTTTTTAGAAATTGATTGAAGGATTTAGGAATTAAGCAAAAGGGAAGTGTTAGGTGACTTTTCTGAAAGCTACACACTCACTTTTATCAAGTTGCTAACTGGCAGACAATTAGGAGGCTGCACCAAACTTTCTTTTGCTTCAAATGATAAGTGAAACTTATTTCACCTCTTTTGCTTCAGTTTGCTTATTAAGTGAAAATTCGTTCGTTTGTCATGTAATATTTATTTGCCTTGATAGTAATCATACGTAGAAGTTTTTTCGTGTTTTCTTGTTCTTATCTGTTCAAATATTAACAGCTTGTTTGAGCCCCCATTAAAATGCTAAGAATGCATTTTTAAATAATAAATTGATGGAGAATGCGTGGTTAAAAAATAAGAAATTTTTTTTGAATTTGCGTATTATATTATTTTATTGAAGAATGTATAATTAAAAAGAAGAGGGAGAAAAATGTATTTAATAAATATTCTTTGCGTATTTTATAAATGGGAAAGCAAATTGGGATGGACTCTTCTTAAAATGTGAGGAAGTCGTAAAAGGCAACAAAACATCATTATTACTAGGGTTGGACATATCTCCCGAACCGAATCGAGTGGTTCTTCGTAACTAAAATACCCGAACAGGTATCTGAATCAAGAACCGACGGGTTCGGGTCGGTTCTCGGTTCTCTACCTAGAACCAAATAACCGAATAAGAACCGAATTTTTAAAAAATTTTAAATTTTTATATATGAGAAATATTAAATTATTTTAATTTTTTCAAAATAAATTAGCTAAAATAGAGTTTGCATTGAAAATACTGAGTTCTATGAGAGTATTGAGACAGGTAATAAAATATATATTATATTTTTTCTTATTAAATCTTATTAATTCAACAATTTTTAGTTTATTTATGTTAGTTAATTGTGATTTTTCAAATTTTCTTTTAAAGTTTTTTAGTATCTAGTATGACAAGTCTAGCAATTGATGGTTAAATCAACTAATCGGTACGTACTACTGTATTAGCAATATTTTATCTCTACGAGTCTATGACTTCTAATTTATATGGATCACCGATATTTTAGTATTACTAATTGACTATCTATTTTTTGTTATTTGTATACATTGGTAAATTAATTTTATTGGACAACTTGTTATTTATATGTTATTAAATTGGAATACGTTAATTTGTAAAAGTCAAGATTAAACATGTCAGATTGTAGTGTTGTTATAAATGTTAAAAAATTAATTATAGTATGGAACCGAATAGACCCGAATCGAATCGAACGGAATCGAACTCGAACGATTCCAAAATTATATTTGGATCTGACGGTTCCGTTTACTCACCATGCCCAGGCCTAATTATTACAAAGTTGGGAAAATTGATTTCAAAATCAAGAACCAAATTTGTAGAAGTAATCGTCAAGATAACGTATAATTTATGTAACAATGTTGAGACACATATCGCGATTTACCTCTTCCACAATGCTTTAGAGGCGGGACCGTGGGGGACCCTCAAGGTTGGAGTTCAACCTTTTTATTTTTAATTTTATGTAACAACTCACAGAAATTTAAAAGACAGTGACTTTAGGTATTAGTTAATATTTCTGTCATATTAAATTGATGAAGACGACTAAATATTGACTAGGCAATGCCTCTCCAATTCGTCATTTTATTCTAAAATACGTAACACCTCAATCAAACTATACAATGATTTTTGATCCTTGTCTTTTAATGCGTAACACTTGGATAATACTCGATACGTGACTCGATTCACCTTTACATCTAAATATTTGATTAGGGGTGAATGCAGAATTTTTTTTAAGACGGAAGTCAAAATATATATATATATATATATATATATATAATTAATTTTTTTAAAAGGTGAATTGCGCTGGGGGGACGGGCTCTACCACAAAACTGCAAAAGTATGGTCAGAGTGCAAGCTTGCTTTGGACTCGTGAAGTGGTACAGAGACAGCATCAATGAAAAAATAAATAATCGAACAAAATCTGTAGGCACTTTATTAATTCTTTATTGGTTCGTAAAAAAGTATTTAAAGATTGAAGTTTTATTTCATTGACTAATTATTAAGTCGGCCTTAATAATAGCTCTTTGTTTGATGTTTAATTTTTTGCCTTTAGGATTATGGAGTGAAATTGCTATTGTATCGTACACCATACCTAGTAGACTTGGAGAAGCAAAATGTGGGTCGGGTTTTGAAGCTTGACTCGATCAGGAATGGGGATGCATGGCTAGGAATGGACATGTTGATTTTCAACACGTGGCACTGGTGGACTCACACCAAAAGTTCTCAACCGTAATATTAACATTTATTATTTTTCATAAATAGTAAATTTGATAAAAATATAAATTAATAGCACAATGTGTATCGTTTAACCACTATTCTTTTGGATCTCTATTACAGATGGGATTACATGGAAGAGGGAGGTAAATTATACAAAGACATGAACCGTTTAATTGCTTTCTACAAAGGATTGACCACATGGGCTAGATGGGTCAACCGAAATGTTGATCCTTCCAAAACCAAAGTCTTTTTCCAAGGAATTTCCCCAACACACTACGAGTAAGTAAATGTTTAATAATTTGATCCTCATAATGTATTTAATACGTTAGATTGAACATAATTTGACATGAAAAATATTTTCAAATGTTATCATGTTCCTTTTATCCTTAATTTTGCGTAACTTGACTTACCAATATGCCCTTTATTTGATGAATTGGATTGAAATACTTGAACAAGATAGCTAGAATCCTTTTCTTGTGTTTAAAATAGGGGCAAGGATTGGAATGAGCCAGGCAAGTCATGCAGTAGTGAGACACAACCATTCTTTGGGGTAAAATATCCAGCAGGCATGCCATTATCTGCACTTGTCGTAAACAAAGTGTTGAGCAGAATCAGGAAACCAGTTTATTTACTGGACATAACATTACTGTCCCAATACAGAAAGGATGCTCATCCAACATATTATAGTATGAACAATGGCTTGGATTGCAGTCACTGGTGCCTTCCTGGATTGCCAGATACTTGGAATGAGCTACTCTATACAGCACTCTTCAATTGAAGATGATGAGATTCCCTATTTGTCATGTAAGATTGTAATAAGAAATACTTGTGATGTTAGAATTGTAAACAAAACTGATTATTTTTGGCATGGAACGTTGCCTACATAGTGAAATTTCTCATAACAGTTCATGTTTGATTTCGTGTCCAAGTGGCCCATGTAGCCTGTAGGCCAATGATTTCACGTCAAGTTCGCTTCTTTGCATACTTCCGGCTTACTTGTGACCCTGCTCTGTCTGGCCGGCGTGGGCCTCGTAGAGTTCTAACTTAAGGTTTGCACTTTGCACCCAAGAAATCAAGAAAATATTCACGTATGAACATTATACAATGTTTGATTGATCAGTAGATTGAGCTTTTGGTGGTTTCCAACAAATGCTAACTCTGTTGTGTGTAGTGGCCCAAATCAGTTTTGAGTCTATTTCCATTCCAATTGGGTCCAGTCCATGAGATAAATCCATTAACTTGGACTATGGCAATACGAGTACACATCCTATATAAAGTAACTATGACTGCTTATGAAGTTCAAGTGCAACTTCCATATTTAGCTTTCACAGGAATTCGTCAGCCATCGACCATATACCATGCATATTAGTTAAACCAATATCCGTGTGCAAATTGGATTATGTTATTTGTACATAAAAATTGTACATAAGAGATTACATAAAATGAGGTGGAGGGAAAATATTAGATGAAAAAGTTGTTTGTGTTTTTAACTGATAAATGATAGAATGATATATGACATTATGTAAATCGTTATGTAAAATTTGATGTACACATGACAATGTCGTACAAATTTATAGACATGTTGACAATAACATATCCTATTTCAAGGTAATTTATTTTGCCAACGACATTCAATGAGAATGAGGACATCCAATCCAAGAATCTCATCTCTTTTAGGGAGAAAAGAGATGTACATTTGGCAGCCTAATCATGCATGACACGTCATTTTGTAATCGATTCAGTGGTCTAGTCTGTATGCATGTCTCATCGACATATTTTATCCACATTACTGTTCGAGTATTCGCCTATTAGAACACACATGTTGTGATTCAACAAAATACTTGTCCAGGCACTGGCGGAGGCAGGAGGTGTCCTAGGGGAGTCCTGGACACCCCATTTTTTTGAGAATTTTTTTTTTTTTCTTTTTTTTTTTTTTTTTTTTTTCTTTTTTTTTTTTTTTTTAAATTGGAATGATTGAATAATGGTAACTTCTATTTTATTACAAAAAAACTTGCGAAAAAAGTTAATCTTATTTTTTCCACTTATTTTAGGTTAATTCTCAACTTATTAGTAATATTTACACTGATGTACTATTCGCAGAAAATGTAAATGACTCAATTAGTGAACTTTTATTTCCTCTCATTTTTGTAGTTTCCTTTAAAAAAAAGCGCCCCCGAACCCCCGTCGGCCCCCACCCCTTCACCTATATGTTTTCAAATTTGGACTCCCCATTTTCAACAAGCTGGCTCCGCCACTGTGTTCAGGTAATCAATATTCCTCTGGTCAACGTCATATCAAATTTAGTGATTGTCAAGTGACAATATTGGTCCTAACTATAGGTGAACCTTGCCTTGGCGAGGGTTCCCTAAAATTTTGGTATATATTATTTATAAATAATATATTCAACTAAAATTTATAATCTTCAAAGCGAAAACAAAAATTTTAATATAGTCGCAACATTTCATTTTGCTTATTCTTTTTCCTCCTTTTTAGATTGACTGTTCGTTTTCTTACTTTTGTCTCTTTACCGTTTCTTTTCTAAGCGCAAAAAAAGTTTTTAATACAGTAATAACTTTTCATTATGGTTTTTTTTTTCCGGACGCTCGCTTTCTCTCTTTTTGCTCTTTGCCGTTTCTTTTTTATGTTATGTGATTTTTCAACTTTATTTTGTTTTCTCCGCTATTTTAGTCATCCCAAAATCAATCTTGTACAAATTCTCTAGCTTACATTATAATCTCTTGACAATATATAATACTGACATGTATGATTTTTTGTTTTAATTTTTTATGCCCTCTTATATATTTTTTTGGTATTTTTTCTTTTTTCTTTTTTTTTCAGTTTTGGTATGAAAGTATAAAATTTATTAGATTTTTCAATTGTGTCTACTAGAAAAAAAAATCTGAAAAAGGTGATTGTAATAGTATAATTGTTGATTTTCTATCAAAAAGTTCTAGAAGAATAAATTTTATTTATTCACTAGAAAGTTTTAAATTATTATTTTTGCAACTTAGTATTTACATATATTAAAAAATTATGAAGGCTCCATATTTGAAGTTAATCTAAGGCCTCCAAATTCTGTGACCAATCATGCATGACACTTTGACTTAGCCCCTATTAGAGCCTATTTTGTTGTGAAATGGAGTTCTGTAATTATAATTTTTTTTGGAGAATTTGTAACTAACAAGTAAGAAAAAAATTTGAGTTTACATGTAAAATTATTTTATTGGAAAATATGTGATTGAAAATGAGGTTTAAAAAATGTGCCTCAAATAAGAGTTTAATCTGTTCGCTGCCTTAAACCTGTCGGTTCAGTAGTTTAAACCTTACGGTTCAGCATCCCTTGTTTAGTTCTTCAAGTTCTCCAATTCTCTTGCTGAATTTGTGGAAAATATTTGTTAATTTTTTCAACCAAAATGGCAAAACATGTGAGACTTCTCATTAAAGGTGTCTCTATTTGAAAGAATGATTAGGATTAAAAACTATAAACCCGTCTTCAGATTTGGCTTTGTACTCCATAGTTAAACTTATCCTTTCGAGTAGGATCCGAATAATCGAAGCATGCTCGTGACTCGTCATCTTCATGTTCATCGGTGTTGCTGATGAATATTTCTATATTCATGCATGATTTTTTTATTTTTTTTTAAGTGATTAACTCTATATGATGCATGGTAACGAAATTAATTATTGAATTAAGTCATTTGTAACCGGAGTTTGACATTACGAGTCACCCGATCCTACCGGCACCCTCACATGGGTTAGGGCCCCACTTCCGACAAGTACGCGGGGTCCACCCCCAATGTGAGAGGACGGGTGGGGTTGTCCTAAGTATTATCATGTTAGAATTGTAACATTTGAAAGTTTAAAATGTTAGAAAACAAGACATCCATGTATTTGAATATTGTTTTCAATTCCAAATTCACTTTATTCAAATTTTTTATTCACGTGCAATTTTCATGAAATTGGTATTTAAAATTTTCACTAAATATATCCAATGTTGTTATGTAGAATGAAAAACTTAAAACTACAAATTGATAAATTGACATGTTCTGCACTATGGGATAAGACAGAAAAATGTAATGAATATTATTTTTTATAATGTCAAGTATTGTAGAATATAAATCACCAATTAAATCATAATAAATTTGAATTAGATAGAAACTAAAGGTTCTAACTCTATAAATTAGAAATCTCATGAGTAATTGTTTTATACCATGGATAATAGTTTTCACCCACGCAAGTGTTGAACGACCTTTCAAGGTGAAGAAATGAAATTAAGTATTGTGTCTGCAAATTTATGTTATTTTCATGACTTAAACAATCGAAATAAGCAATTATTAGTTTACTAAAAGAAAGAAAGAAAAAAATGCATGATTTGTGTATGTCACATAAAACGATTATCGATAGTTTTCACTATGAATAAATATTACTCATTGAACATTTAGACTATTCCTCTTTCTAATCTGTTGGTTTGGACCCTTTCAAGTTTCAATTGCGAAAAAAAAAATTTGTAATTAGCTCTCAAAGGCGATTGTATTCATGTAAGGCGGTGACTGCTAATAAAGTGGAAGAGAGCTAATACCTTGATGGGGAGTGTGTTCCTTCCTAATTTGAGAAAGTATGGGTTGGATTATTAGATATTTAGTTGATTTTGATAAAAGTTGATGAAATATGTGGTTGAAAAATTGTGGAACTCTATGAAATAAATGGTTAAAATTGATTGTTGACTTTAATTTGATTTAAAATTTAAACTAAAATTACTACCAAACAGGAGCTTAATATACAAACTTTCAAGATAAGTATAAAATCCTTGCTGCAAAATATTGTGAAAGTATACCACTCTTTTAGTCAGGGTTTAATTATTTTAATTAAAAAATAATTATGAATTTATTTTATTTTATTATTATTATGTATCAGCTCAATATTAAAAAAAATAATAATAATAAAATAAATTTGTCTCTTAGACTCCGCCCTTGCTTTTTGGTGTGTGCGTGTAGTATTATGCTAGTCAAACTGGCGTAGGTGAAAGGGTTTAGGGACAACAAGTGGTTGGCGTTGTTTTTTTAAAAAAAAAAAAAAATTAAAAACTGTCCAATTGATGTTTGACACGTGTCCTCCTGTTTAACAACCATGTCCCTAGCCGTGTTTGTGTGCGTGTATGGGGCCGTGGGGGTGGCCTTTGGAATATTATTTGGAGCTTATAAAACCAGAACCCTGTGGGACAGCTTTTCATATTTTTAAATTGAAGACCAAAAAAGGATCCGCGAAATCACCAAGGCAAAAAATTTCATGGCTACAACTAATTAATTATGGATTCCGCAGGCCCCCCACCTATAGGGAGAGCCATGTGGTGCCCTCAGTTGTATAGGATCCATGTGGTCCGTACAATCAGCTTTATCATTAATTATTACTACATTTAACCCATCACATTTTCCTTTGAGTTGCCAATTATTTATTTAATTGACAAATTTCATATAAAATCAAATCAAATGAATATAAAAAAAAGGGTAATTGGCGCAAAACGTCCCTACTTTTGCATGTTTGTGTGCAAAACGTCCGCACCTTTCATTTTTTGGCGCAAAATGTCCTTTTGACCAATTTTTACCCTAAAATGACCAATATACCCTCCTATTTAAATAAAACAAAAACAAAAAGAAAAGAAAATTAAAGAACAATTTGCAATCATACTCCCAAACTTTTAAAAAAGTACAAATCAGTCCAAAGTCTTTTTAAAACATTAAAAATGAAAAAAAAAATCTCAATCTTCCCCCTTCTTCTCTCCCCACCCTGCGCCTCCTCCTCCACCACCACCACCACCTTTCGGCTCCACTTGAAATGGCCGAAAAATTCGACCAAAACAGCCTGGTCGAAGAGTAAAAAATGGCCGGAATATCCAACTCCGGCGAGACCCATGTCACACTCCAACGAACAGAATCAACGACAGGAAGCTACTCCTTCGCACGCAGCACCTGCGCGAACTTCAGAGCCATTTTCCGGCGCCGGTGGTACGAACCACGATCGCGGACCACCACCCCTAGCACCCACTCCTCCAGACGCGTCCAATGAGCATATGGGTCTCCCTCAATTTGGCCGGGAAACTGCAGTTCACTCAGGGACAGTGAACGCACGCGATAGCAGGTTCGATCCCATTTTAATTCTTTGTATGTCACCAATTGTAGCTTAGATTAAGCAGGTTGGAGTTGCTTTGCTTTCCATTTACTGAATGGCATCGTCTTTGATTTCAAGAAGGAAATATTTGGCTGCTGCTTTACTATTCTTGGCTCTGATATTGCAATCCTGCAATGGGTTTTATCTCCCTGGACAATCTAGCAGTTATGAGATTTATCAACCAAAATGGAGTTAAAATTCAGTGGACTGGGTTTCCAATTGGATACACTCCACCGGGCAGTAATGATGATTACATCACAATCATCTCAAATTCAAGGTTTTTATTCACGAATATGAAGGGGCTGGCGTGGAGATAATTGGAACTGGGGAAGAAGGCCTCGGTGTCATTTCAGAAGCTGATAAGAAGTTCGCACGCACGTGGGTCATTTTCGCTGGAGTTGGATATTCCGGCCATTTTTTACTCTTCGACCAGGCTGTTTTGGCCGAATTTTTCGGCCATTTCAAGTGGGGCCGGAAGGTGGAGGTGGAGGTGGAGGTGGAGGTGGAGGTGGAGGTGGAGGAGGAGGAGGCGCAGGGTGGGGGGAGAAGAAGGGGGAAGATTGAGATTTTTTTTTCATTTTTAATGTTTTAAAAAGACTTTGGATTGATTTGTACTTTTTAAAAAGTTTGGGAATATGATTACAAATTGTTCTTTAATTTTCTTTTCTTTTTCTTTTTGTTTTATTTAAATAGGAGGGTATATTGGTCATTTTAGGGTAAAAATTGGTCAAAAGGATATTTTGCGCCAAGAAAGTGAAAGGTAGGGACGTTTTGCGCCAAAAAACGAAAGGTGCGGACGTTTTGCACACAAACATGCAAAGGTAGGGACGTTTTGCGCCAATTACCCTAAAAAAAATTCAATATTTTTTTTTTGACAATCTAAACAATTTTTGTCCCCAATAGTAAGAAATTTTATCCATTTAATTGACAATTTTCATGAAAAATAAAGTCAAATGTATTATATTTTTCAGATGAAAAATTATACAGATCAAATATATTTAATTACAATTCCGAATAAAACAAATTCTTGATAATTTAATTCTCTATAATTTATTTTCTTTTCACCTAAATTCCATCTTTCTATTAAACGGACCTTAAATCTTTAACATTTGGAACTTTGCAGTTTTGTAGAAGAAGAAAGTAGAATATTTTAATATAAGATTTTGTTAGGCATGACTATATGGTAAGATATTTGATATTTATTAAAATGAGTTTTAGAATAGTAATTTTAAAAAAAATTATATATATATAGTTAAAATGTAAAAATTAATAATAATTTACGTGCAAAATAATTTATGTGTAAGTGCCTAGTTGAAAATGAATTTAAGGGATATAAAAAGTTCTAATTTGATGTCAAACAAATAACAAGGGCTTTGTATTGTTGTTCATTCAGTTAATTTTAGAATATAAATCAATTCAAGGGTATTTTATAGCGTTTGTTACTATAACTCTTTATCGTTTTACCATTGCAAAATTATCCCGCAACTAGACGATATCATATATATACAAGTAATAAAATCATGAATAGAATGTTGATTCCACAAAGACATTATCTACTTATTAACTACTAGTAGCAATGAGCACGTGATTTGCACGTCATATGTGTTAAAAGAATGATATGCATAATATTTTTAAAATACTAATAGTATATTTTGAAACTTGTTGATTTAACTGATATTATATTTATAAAAAAAAATTATTAAAAATAATGAATGTAAAATTAAAAATAATGTTTTTAATCACGTTTATGTTTGACGATTTAGAATTTCAAATAATTAATTTTTTATTATTCAACCATGATGAATAAAAATTATACCATTAACTATTTCTTCAAGGGTAATAAATGTGATTTTTTATTTTATTTTATTTTTTGCGCGTGATCCTTCGATTTCTTTGAGAATTCTTGACCTCGATTTCCCCCTATGGCTATATGATTTTTACTCTCGAAGCAAGAATTTTTAATTTTTTCTTATTTCAATGAAGGTAAATCAAGAACACATGTTCAATAATGATTAAATAACGTTATTGCAAAATTGGTAATCAAAAGTTTTCACTCAATGCCCAATTTTAATATATTGTAGATAATTAAAACTAGTTTTGATCAAGAAACAGACATCCAATCTACTTACTAACTAAAATAAGTAATTAACAAGCAACAAAGTCTTAGAAGAAATCAAATGCAAAATAAACTCAAGCTTCCGTCTAAGCAAGGAAGGATATCGAATAATTTAATTGACATGGTTTTTATCACCATATAAATGAGAGAGAAACAAAATACATAACAAAACGGTAGTAGTTATTAGAGGCAAAATGTGAAGGCTAATTAATTATTAAGGCGAATTTGTTCCTTCGAGTCTTCCCATTTTTGTAATCGACTCTTTGCCTTCAGCACCTGAAACTCGCACAAAGTCTTAGATTAAACTGAGAATTAAAAACCTTAATATAATCTATAACGATGTAAAATATGTACCTCCTTATCCCAGTCCGTCCGAATCGTGACCCATAATAAGATTATGGTCTGCAGGACTGTGCCTCCCAGCATTCCTAACCATATTCCCTGCAACTCACAATTAAAACTAGATTTTAAAAATAAAATAAAATCAATGTTCTGAAAATTTTGTTAAAGAATCAAAGTATGGATATTTGTTTTCCATTATGTCGCATACAAAATTTAAGAACAGCCATGCTACATAGCCCGCTTGGTTGACACAGCACACACATTGGGAGAAAATATTATTTTAATCACGCGCATACGAGGGAGGTGTCAACCAAGTGGTCATCCAAGATGTTTGAGTAGTCTAATTCAATTTAAGAAAGTACTAATAATCATTCTCAAAGAGAGGCTTAAAGCCAATATATTCCCCATCACACAATGAATACAAAAATTAGAGTGATGTACCTTTGCTCCAAATTTGAATACAAAGCCAAGAACTGCACCCACTGGAATGCCAACCAGGTAATAACATCCGACATTTATATAAGCAACAAATGCTTGCCATCCACACCCGACAGCGACACCTTGTATTGTCAATTCAATCATTTGAAAATTGTACGATGGGAATTTAAATTGCACGACACTAGGCTTATTAGATTCAAGTCATGGAATGTTAGGCGACACCGTGCCCTAATAAAGGTGTCTAATACTCGATAGAAATTAGGACGTGAAAGAACGTTTTTTACCAGACAAAACAGGTTGAATGCCATTAAGAATAATGGAGATGGCCATAAGTGGTGTAAGGTCTGAGACAGCATCAGAGACGGCTTTTCCGCCAGTGAAGATGTAACTTAATTGATGGCGCAGCGCAAGTGATACAACGGCAAAGATCACTGATATTATTAAGGAGATAAATGTCACCACCACAACAGAAAATGCAGCTGACTTTGGATGTCCAGCTCCAAGCTCATTGCTAACCCGAACACTAGATAAAATAAAATAATTATGTTTAAATTATTATGACCAAAAGTAATTCAATTCATAGCAAACAATTGAAAAATGAGAAAAGCAAAAGCACATGATAGGTTATGCCAAGATTTTTCATTTTTTTTGTTGATAGTCACTAGAGTTTTTGTACCTCGAACGTAGCGCCTTTTTGACCGCGCTACTCTAGGCAAAAAATTGATTTTCAACTGAGCCATTTGTACATTTTTTTTTTTTTTTTGTTGACATTATGGTTGACACTCCATTGATTTTTAAATTGAAATGAGCACTAAAGTGTGTTTCATTTTAAAACTGTTATGAGTGACACAATGTTAAAAATAATGATTGATTGATTTTTTGGTCTGTCTGTGAGAGTTATCTACTTATCTTGGACAGGACAGCTCCCTGTCCATTGCATGGGTAAAAAAAAAGTAATTATGCAGAAATGATTCTCGGGTAAATTTGACATTTTGTAAAAAATATGCCTGTATCCAACAATCCTACTCAAACTTTCATCATATTCTAGGTTCGTACTGGGGCTTAGCAAGATAATGGACAAATATTTTACTACGTGACTTTTTATATTGAATTATGTACAACTAAATTAAAATTAAAATTCATTTTTCTCACCCTTCTTATCAACCACACATTTTCAATAAAATAATAATAATAAAATTATAAATAATTTTCAAACACGCTTTTTTCTCCATTTGATAAATAATTTATAAAGAGTAATGTTAAGAAAATTAGCAGTGTAATTTTATTTTATTTTTTATTAGATTTCGTAAATAAATAATTCATATTTTTAATGGGTAGTGCTTTACTTAAAGCAACTCAGCAAGAAATAGTGTCAAATTAACGAAGGTAAAAAATGACTAACCTTGCAGCAGCATTGAACCCAACCGCAACCATGTATACCCATCCAAGGATTGTTACACTGCATTTTAATTAATTAATTAATTGTTCATAACGTGAAATAATTTTTCATGCAGACAAGAATGCCGAAGTAAACTTTGGCCTTACCAAATAGATATGGAGTCCAATACCAGTTCAGGATGGGGAAGCAAGCCAGCAATGAGAACCAAAATCTGAAAGTACCAAGTCTCAAGGCACAACATCACAGCTGAGGCAGAAGATAGTTTAAAAAAATCCCACAGCCCAGAAAATGCCATCCAATCGAATCCAGTCCACGTAAATTTGCATTTATCACTAAATACAATATACATAAATTGTGCCGCCACAATAATCCACCACGAAAAACTCAACACCAATCCTGCACCCAACAATCCCCAACCCAACACGAACAAAACCAGCCATGTCAACAAAATATGCAGTACCAGTACAGCTGCAGATATATATGCACTGGGATTCACTATACTTTGTGCCTGCAAGAATTTTTGTATAGGAAAATTTGCAGCATACGCGAAAATCTGAGGTATTAGGCCATAGATGAACAAAGCTGCTGCAGATGCAAGGTGTTTTGATTCACCTAGCAACAGCAAAATTGGCTTGGAGAATAGATAAATTATCATCAATGGTAACCCAGAAAGAGTAAGGAGGATTGTTGATCTTTGCATGTAAATCCCAAGCATCTCGTATCTGCGAGCTCCATATGCCTGCCCAGCCAACGTTTCTACTGCACTTCCCATTCCCAGCTGCTCATTACAAGCACAAAGACGATACTTGAGCTATAATTGCGTAATCGTAAAAGTACGTAAAATTGAGGGGAAATGGGGTACAAGTGGTGAAAGATTCAGAATTACCAACCATGATTCCATAGGCTAGAAGTTGAACACCATTGTTGCCAAGAGAAGTGGCAGCAAGTTCAAGATTGCCGAGATGGCCACAGAAGATCTGAGTGGACATTGAAATAATATTATTGAGCAAGTATACTACAACCGCAGGAGCTGCAAGGATGTAGAGAGTCCTCAACTCGAGCAAAATGCCTTTCCTGAAGCGGCGCCACCACGACAAGCTGGTGTCTGATAGGATATCTTCAAGCTCAGAGCTAACCTGCTCCCCGGCCGCCACTGGCGGTGGAGATAGTTCTTTCGACTCTAACAGCGGCTGATTCACCATTTTTTCCTTGAGGGACTCCATTTTCCCCCCCTAGGATTCTAACAATTTGAAGCAATAAATCAAGAAGAGCAGTGGGCCAGTGGCTACAACTTCACGAGGACCTCAATGTCGAGGCCAAGACTGATGCACACAGATCTTCAGCCAATAGGGAGGCGCCACGTGTAGAAAAAAATCCATACAATCCCACTTCGTCAAAGTAAGAAAATCTATTCGGTGGTGAGATTAATATATTAAAATAATCATCAGAACAGTAATTCCTAGCAACGTGATTCACGTCTTGGGCAACATAAAAATAATTTTTTGGGAAAGTAGACAAACTCCAATTTTCTAATGATCGTAGCGTGTGTCTATCTACCAAATTTGTGGCCGCGTAGTTGGTGGTGAGTAGGAAGAAGATGGGTAGTTGGGAGACTTTAGCTCTTGTTTGAGCCCTATTTTAAAAAAAGAATGTATTTTTTAAAAATAATTTTTGAAAAAACGTGTGATTAGAATTTAAAATTAAATTTTGTTACTTATACAATATTAATTGATAACAATAATTGACAATCATCTCACATGAAGGGACCCACGATTTTTTTATTCATCGTGGACCGTCCTTTCATGTGAGTGATTGTTAACCATTATTGTCAATAAATGTTGTACAAGTAGTATGGTTGTTTAAAATTTATGAATTTTTTTTTAATTTACTTGTAATATTATTTATTGGAGAATGTGTTGTTGAAAATATGTTTTGAAAAAATAAATTTTCAAAAAAATGGGGCCCAATTTTTAATTTTAATTTTAATTATTTATTCGAGATTGTACTTTTTTGAAAAAAAAAATGAAAATATGACTGTAATTAATTTTTTATTATTTTCTTTTATATATATATATTTAAAGATGAGGTATATTTGTTATTTCACAAGGCTTTATTTATGAAAATGCAAGAAAATATTATCTTTTACACTGAAAATATCATCTTGGGTATTTCCGCCAATCTGAAAGGATATATGATGTTTCGCAATAGAGGTAAAAGTCATATATTATTATCTTTGACGATCAGCTTTGTCCACGAATTTCATTGGTGTGCTTTAAATTAAGAAATAAATATTTAGCGCAATCTTTAATAATAAGAAACACCCAATGGAGATAATAAGTCCTTGTTCGATTATTTGGGGAAAAAAATTATTTTGAATAGTGCTTTTAGGAGAATTCATGATTAATAAGTAGAAAACAAATAAAAAACGACCCGCATGGATAATGCTATGGTTAATCATGCCCTCACATGGACTGCGTGGATCTCGTCTGAATTTAAAAATGTCCTCTCTCATGCATGTGTGGTGTGTTATCCCCACGGTCATCTATGTTGGTGATGTAGCAAAATTCTTTTCAAATAATGGTTATCAGGTCTAAGATATCATTCTTGTTTTATGCATTAACTGTCTTTTTGTTAATAATTTCTATGTTTTGATATTACCGTTTAGTTACTAGGTTTTATGTTTTAGGAAATACAAATTATGCAACTCTTTTTTTTTTTACAATATTATGATTTTATTGTTCTAAAGTTTTAATACTTAAACTATTCTAATTATCGTATTAAACTTTACAAATGTTTGTGATGACCAATTTATATATTTGGAACAGCAAAAAATCATATTTTTATTCACCACTTGGTCAAAATTGTTTTAAATGATAAAATTATCTACTACCAATTAAATTGAGTAATTTCAACCGCTAAAAAAGGACATCTAAACAAGTAACATCAATATTTTATACTGATTTTACCACGATATATAAATTAGATAAACATGATGATAAAAATACGTGCATGTGATTTATTTGAATATGTTATTGATAACTGGTTACGCTAATTAATTTTTCCTTCAAAAAGCAAGTTTTGAAGAATTAAAACGTTTTGAATTGTATTTTTTTTTGAGAATATATGGTTAGAAAGTAAAGAAATTTTATTAATTTATGTGTAGAATATTTTATTATATAAATATGTAATAAAGAACGATATTTTAACAAATAATTTAAAATTTTAAAGTTTTCTTCTCCAACCCATCATTTTTTTTAATTTTTTGAAATTTAAAAATCTTGTAAAGTGTGAAAGGGCTTTTAGTTCAAGGCCTCAATCCCGAGATGTCTTTCATCTTGTGCAGCAGAATCTCGCCTTCACCAAAGTTCAAGATTAGAATTGAAAAGGGCGAAAACTTTTTGACATCATTTTTTCACCATTTTTTTTTTTTTTTTATACCCCGATTTTCCAATTTATGTTAGACTATATTCTAAACCATCAGCCATCGACCCCTCAGTAACTGACGGAAGTAAACCACGAGTTATGTTCAAATTAACCAGGGTTCGTGCACCCCTTATACTCTAACCCCAAAGGAGTCTCCTCTATGATTATTACATAATCAAGCTGCTCCAACCAATAATGGTTATTCATCACTCAGCTGCTCTAATCAGGAATTGAACTCCCCACACTGAGATTGCAAGCTCAACAATATTCATCTTTTACCAACTTGAATATCCCCCGAGGCATCATTTTTTCACTTTTAATATTGCAAAACATTATACAAAGGAAAATTCACTAGTCACGCTTCACACAAGGAACAATTTAATATCCTGAAATTAGGCGTTCAGTAGTGGTCCCTCATTTTACGTGTAATTTAACATGCAACATAATCAAATTTCAACAAGAACAAATTAAATCCTTGTTTGATTTAAGTAAAAAAACATATAAGTTTTTATATATATTTTAATAAAAATTGATAAAATATGGGTTTGGAAATATAGAGTGTGTTTGATAGAAATTATTTGGAAAAAATGAATTTTGAAATAGTGATATGATAGGAAATATGTGGTTGGAAAAGAAAAAAAAGTTATTGATGTGATGAAAAATATTATTTTATTAAAAAATATATGATTAAAAATAAAAATAAAAATAAAAATGTGAGTCAAACGAGATCTTTAATAAAAATTGAGAAGATCACACTCGGCATCTAAATCCCGAAATCAAATATCATATTCAAAAGCACGCACTGACACTTACATGGGATACACAGTGATGGGATCATGAGAGAGAAGAGAGTAGGTGTATATTTGATGAGATATATATTTTTTCTCTTTCTTCATTTTAATCACATATTTTTTAAATAAAATAATATTACACACAAATCTAAAATTTTTCATCATTTTTTAATCATACAATCTTCCATCAATCACTATTTCAAAAATTCTATTATTATTAAAATCAACATCAAACACACTCATAATAATTTAGGAACTAGTTGAGGGGAGAGAGTAGGTGTGTATTTGAAGAGATAATTTATTTTAAATTTTTTTTTCTTAGGGGAGTTGATGTGTATTAATTCTTTAATTGTGGAACTTGATTTTGGAAATCACAATCATTTGATCAAGACAAAGAGAAAGAGATTTTAGTTTTCCCTTTATCAAGTACGACATTTGGGTATAATAAGACGATTTGATGGACCACCACAAGATATTATTAAATACATTCATTTTTGGAGAAAATTTTTAATGACCCTTCAAGAATCACGTGTAATATTGATAAAAAATGTGTGGTTAAGAAATAAGGAAAAATTTTAAATTTAAGTGTAATATTATTTTATTAAAAAATATAATGTGAAATATGGTCAAAATACTATTCAATAATGCATTTTTTTTTTTTTCAAAAAAGGAGCTCAAAAAGTGTTATGTTTATTTATTAGCTGGGTAACTAGGTTGTTACAGATTAAAATTTAGATTTTAGTTTAAGTCAATAATTAATTTTAACATTATATTTTATGAATTTCACAACTTTTTAGTTATATATTTCAACAATTTTTATTAGAATTTATTATGATTTTGATTTTTAATCTTCACGTAAAAAAGAATTTTCAAATAAGGATTCTTACACGGATCTTAATAATAAGAGAAAACTTGAGTGACTCATTTGAAATAACTACCTCGATAACAGGAACTGTAAGAGAAATTGACTGATGCTAGCACATGTGTCATGTGATCTTTTTCATGTGTCATGTTATTGGTTAACTTTCCCAAAAAATCCCCAAAATTGTGCTCTTACTCTTTATGGAAAGGACCAATGCATGATATGGTAACATGGAGTTGATCACTCCCATGACAGAACCTCACAAATAGTAGGTGGGGCCTTATTTCCTTTCAATATCGAAGTGCTTTCTCCCGGAGAAAAACTCTTCACATTCAAAACTTTATACCGTCGAAGTACTTGCTATCTTGAAATAGATTTGAATCATTTAATATGTATCTTTAGGAATTATTAATGTAACGTTTGTATTAATAAGTGTCAGACTTGTCAATTTAAATTAGTAGGTCGAGTAACCCCTTATTAATAAAAGTTGTCAATGTGGATCCGATCTAACGATTATCACGTCGGCTAGAATAGAGGTGTCACGGCCCGCTCAAAGGTGAACCGACCCGTTAATCGAGCGGGTCGAATCACGGGCCTAATATATTTTTAATCGGTCCAAGCTGGGTTTTGGAAACGGCGGGCCTCTTTTTTTAAAAAAAAAATTTATCATTTATTTTTTAAGTGACAATTTTTGAAAAAAAAAAATAAAAAAAAACCCGGCCCATGCGGGCTTTGCTGTCCGAGCCGGGTTACTTAGTTTTTTTGGTCCGTAAGCCGGCATAACGCGGGCTTTTTTATAGCGGGTTGTGCACGGATTTTTTAGTGTACGGGTTGGCCCGGCCCAGTATAGCCCGTCCGTTTTGACATGTCTAGGCCAGAACACAATAAATAACAACTCTCGTAATACTGTAAATAATAGTCTTTTAGGCAAAAAAAAGATATAAGCAAAGGTTATAGGAGACTAACTTCGATCTTGTACAACGGAGTATCAAAAGGGGGAGAAAGCTGTTGGGTATCGTTATCGCGTAGCAGCGATGTAGATTAAATATATTTCTTTTTGGATTAGCTATTTTCCTTTTGATCAGTCTGGAAACGCTAGTTTACTCTTGATCCCATTCTAAAATAAATAAATGATGGTTTTGGTAAAGCTATTTTACTCTTGCATGTTCTGGATGATTTATTTACATCGTTTTGTGAAGATTCTAAATCTGATGGATGATTTTTTAGCAGCTTTAATCTCATTTTGTCGTTCAATGAAATTTGATATTATATGTATATTGCTATGTTAACTATATTTCAGATGTGGACGATGAATTATTTACATTCACAGTTTAACTTTATGGAAAAACATCACATTTATTGAGAACTGATTGGACATATAGCTTAATCCAAGGGTTAAAATTGATTCTAATTGCCTTATATAAGCAAAGTTCCAACGTCTCGCATTTCAGGGTGATCAACCATAAAAAAAATGTGATCGATGATTGAGTTACTCCGCAAAATTTTCTACATTTGTATCAAGAATTATGCAATTGAGTTAGCTGAACAATGTATTTATTGTAAATGAGTAGATTTTTGTGTACATTATATAAATAAATAAGCTAAATCTCTAGGCTTCTTTGCAATAACAAAGTGTACTTTTAGAAGATAATTTTCCTTCACTATCACTGTCAAGTAATTCATCACTTTCATTTGATTTTGATCTCTTTTTTCCTACCAGTCATTTCCTGAGCAGAGTCATGTAATATCTCCACATGAAATCTAGGATTCCCTTTCATAGCTTTTCTCTTCCACTGCCGCAAGAGGGTAACAGGACAAATAACGATGCTTGGTTTGTACATACTACCGAAATGCAACGATCCAAGGAAAGCTAAAGCGTGGATGGTTTTACCAAGACCCATCTCATCTCCAATTATTCTGTCTGTTCTATGACAATGTAGTTCCCATAACCAATGTACACAGTGACGGATCTAGGATTTCGAGTGAGCACACTAGTCGTTGACCATTAACGGTGAAAATGAAAATCAATACCGTGAATTGAAATTACTTGTATCGTAGTTCGAATTGCAAATGTAAATGTACGTTATCTACCAGTTTAAGAATATTTATCAAGTAGGAATTTCAAGATTGAAAGATTTGTCAAATTACTTACTTTCTTGGTTCGGTTTGTTAATATTCTCAATCTTGCAAAAGACTATTTCATAGTGAAGAAAATTTTGGTACAATGCTTTATTTGAATAGCTATTTTTTTTTGTTGATTAAATACTTTCTAATGACAATACTTAAAAAAAAAAGGGTTTCAATAAATGTCAATTGTCTATTTAATTTTCTTTTTCGTTATTCTTTCACTTTTCAAAACATAGTTATCATATCCGATCCGATCGTTGACTCAGACAAATTATCAGGGCATCGAGTCAATGGTTTAATCGTTGAGTCATTAAAATGTCGAATTTTAGTTTTTAAGGGATTAGTACCAGGATTCCCCTTAAGTCATACTTAAGGAAGATGTTATAAGTTCGAATTCTAAGGAACGCGACAAAAAGTCGTGAACGGTTAAGTGGGCTTTGCCCATCCCAAGGCGGACAGTGCGTATATTCTAACGGTTTGGACGCAAGGTCCGAGTCGTTACATTAGAAGTATGCAAAATCCCCTAATTTTCCGGCCAGTGTATTTCACCCAAAAATTTATTCAAAAAAGCTCAGAATATGACCCCAAGAAAAAAATGTCTGCAATTAATTTTTTCCCAAATTGCAGATCACTTGAAAACTTATTTTTCACCAAGGATGATTTTCAATCGATAATTTCCAAAAATCGAAAAATACTCAAGAACCTAATACAGGCTCTGATACTAGTTTGTTGGGAATCTTGGTCCCAAAAACAGATTTTACCCTCACTGAACCTATATTTCCAGCAACTCAATCAACCGAAAATACTCAATCAATTTGGCAAAATACGCAGCACCACAAACAAGTAAATGAAAGGCAAAAAATAAATAACGAGAACACAAAAAATGGTCACCCAGTTCAGCCAAAACTGACCTAATCTGGGGGGCTCAAGATCAGCACAATCCACTATGTGCAAACCACCTCACAGAGAGAGCAAAGTATATCGAACCACTCAGATATCAGTTTTGTTCATCGATCCTCAAAAGGATCTCCAAAACTCGAATCAATAAACAAACCCTATACTAAAAAGTACCAAAAACAGAGCCACAATACATAGCCAATATCACAAGCCTATCAATTACTGTAGCAAGACACTTTTACAAGGATTTACACAGATTCGACACACTGAAAATCTTTCCAAAAACAACGAAGAAGAAGAAGGAGAAGAATATGGCTTAGAGAGAGAGAATATTAGAGAGTTCAAAAGACCACTCAACCCCAAAAGCCAATCTGCTTTCTTCACACACAAGACTAATCAAGAGTCATATTATGGCTCTGTTTAATAGTTGATTGATAGAGAATGTGTTGTTAAAATTTAAGGAAAATTTTTGGGTTTACGTGTAATATTATTTTATTGAAAAATGTGTGGTTGAAAAAAAAAAGAATAATGAATTGTTGAAAAAATGAGAATCAAACAGTGGCTAAGCAATGGAAAGACCATTGTTGTTCATTAGATTCAACGGTTCACAGGACAGCTTAAGAAACACGAATCCAAGTATCAATGGTTTAGTCCAATAATCCAATTATAGGTTGCCACTTAGGACATTGCTGCCAACTCAACTTACAAGACAAATTACAAAACTGTCCCCTTTTAAGTTGTATGTTGGGAAAACACGTTTTTTCCTTCAAATTTAATGCCACACGTTTTCTGTGTCATTGGAAATTTTCAGTTACATAAAGAAAATGGAAAGTATGATGTGCAGTACTTTTAAGATTCATTTGGGGTTTTGAAGTATTTGGGTTTATTATTTGAATTTAATAGTATAAAATGAATTATTATGTATTAATAAGGTATATACGATTTTCCCCTTAATTAAGCCCAACTAAACGGGCTCTTAAAGATTCGGGCTTATAGTCCGTTTTCTTTTTAATCCAACTACTTTACACTGGCGAGCATTTACACGGATTCCCTCTTCACACTTCTCCTGACGGGCTTACTTTCTGTGCATTTTCATCTTTTAGCCCCTATTTGGGAATTAAAAATATATTTTTTTAATAAATTTTCATAAAAATTAATAAAATATATTGTTAAAAAGTTGTGAAATCCATAAAATATATACTTAAAAGTTAAAATTATTTGTAAACTTTAACTTAGATTAGAATCTAAATTTTAATCTCTTCCAAATATGAGCTTAGGCCCCGTTTGGTACTCATTGTTCCTCCATAAAAATGAAAAATATGATCATTATTCATCACATCCAGCCCCCATTTTTGAATTTCTTGTGTGGGGCCCATAACAATTATATTTTTCATTCTCATTCTACAAACAATGAGAATCAAACGGAGCCTTAATTTCACTACCTTTTCAATTGCCGATTGGCTTAATAATATAGATCATCGCGAATCTAATTATGGCTACTATATTTTTTATAAACATTATTTATTTTGTTGAGTGCATGATATTGGTTAGAATAGTTAATGAAATGTATGGTTGAAAATTTGACAAAAGTTAGGAATCTCAAGAAATATATAATTAAATTTAATTGTTGACTTTAACTTAGAGCAATAAACTATCATTTAGAAATTCATGGAGTATTTTTTGAAAATTGCCAAATTCGAATACTTGCCTAGTTTCCAAGAGTGCGTTTGGATAAGTTACATTTTCTTTTGGTTTTTATAAAGAATTATGCTACGCTGACAGGGGATTTTGTCCCGGGTCAAACCCGAGACACCTTGATTGGAGGGGGGGCCGACAGGGACAAAATCCCTTGTCCTAGGGGATTATTCCTTTTATAAAAGTATTAAGAAAAACAAATAGTTAGTTAATGCCAGACTTCACTTAAAAAAAGCTCAACTTAGACTTTGAATATTAACGGGTGGAACCATTTCCAAAGAGAAAAAAATGAACACCAAGAAAGAAATTGACAGTAATGCTCGACAGTAGTACACATTTCGTGCACATTAAAGATTAATTGGAGTAACCAGATCAATATTGCATGTTTATAATTAACTTATCAATGATGATACCCTACAAATTTTCTTATCCTGATTCCTGATCATCATATCATCAGTGATGTTTAGGGTCTGGTCCTCCTGGACTATACCGCACGGGATTATAATGGCTTTCCACACTGCTGTCTCCATCATCTCCAACCTCAACCACTTCTTTTCTCTCCATAATTTCTTTGACATATTCAGTTAACTTCATTCTCTTTTTGAAGGACTCATCGGGCCGAGCGTCTAACTTGACTAGCATTACTGACAGCAATAAAAAGCACAAGAAGAATTTCCAGCATCCCATTTTCCTTAAAGAAGTTGGGAGTCTAGCTGCATGTCAATATTCAGTATTCAGAGGTATACCTGTATATATATATATGTCTAGAGAGGGAGAGAGAGAGAACATTTCAAACAAAGTGCGGGCTGCAAAATGCTTGCACGCATAATTTCTTGTCCCATCTTGATTTGTTGTTTATCTAAGTGCATGTGTGTCGAATCACATGTATTTGTTGTCAGAGGATAATGCGATCTAGCCAATGTGAGCTATCCATAGGTCAACGTAGTCCCGGCAAAACAGTTAAGATTATCTGTATATGTGAAAATGTATCCCAATCTCCATTTTAAATTCTGACTTTTGAGTGTTTGTCTAGTCAGCTGCTTTTGGCCTTCCTGTTGAAGGTTAATTCAAAAATTGTCATGTGTTAATTTTCAGTTAGTCCACTTAGACTGAGTCATAGATAGTGATTTAATCTCAAAAATCTTCTCCGTATTTTCTGGTTTTTAATCAGTCAAAGTTAGTATAAATTAGTGGCAATAAATGTAATATTAGTTGAGGATTTTTAGCTGTTTCAGTTTTCTTTGTAAGCCTATAAATAGGCATTCTTATTTCTGGAATAAGAAGAACAAAAATCAGTATTTTCTCTGCATTTTTTTCTCTGTTCTCTGTACATTTTTTCTGTCTATTTGCCTTTGCTTCTCTAAATTTCCAACATTTGTGGTATCAGAGCTCGGTTCTTTCATAACTGGGCGTATAACTCATGGCGACTAATGGCAATGTCGTGAATGTTTCTCAACCTTCTATTCCAGTCTTCAAGGGAGAATGCTATGAATTCTGGAGCATTAAAATGAAGACTTTGTTTAAGTCTCAAGATCTTTGGGACTTGGTTGAGAATGGATATCCTGATCCAGATGAAGAGACCAGGTTGAAAGAAAATAAGAAGAAGGACTCTAAGGCATTATTCTTCATTCAACAAGCAGTTCACGAGAGTATTTTCTCAAAAATCGCAGTGGCAGTTACTGCAAAAGAAGCTTGGACAATATTGCAGAAGGTGTTTCAAGGTTCTGAAAAAGTAATCACAGTGAAACTTCAATCACTTCGCCGTGATTTTGAAACTCTACATATGAAAAGTGGAGAATCTGTATATGATTTCCTTTCTAGAGTTTCTGGAATTGCAACCCAAATGAGATCCTTTGGAGAGGAAATTACTGATGAAACTATTGTTGTAAAAGTCTTGAGAAGTCTGGCTCCAAAGTTTGATCATGTAGTTGCAGCCATTGAAGAGTCCAAAGATTTATCTACATACTCATTTGATGAATTAATGGGCTCTTTGCACTCTCATGAAGAAAGAATGAATAAACCAAATGAGAGAACTGAAGAGAAAGCATTTCAAGTGATGGGGGAGCCATCCAATCAGCCAAGAGAGGCAGCTAGTAGAGGAAGTGGAAGAGGAGGATTTCGAGGCAGAGGCTATCGAGACAGAACTGGTTATGGCAACAGAAGTGGTTATGGAAACAGAGGAGGTTATGGAAACAGAGGTGGTTATGGCAACAGAGGTGGCTATGGCAGAATTGGCCGAACCAATGATCAACAAAGAAACAATAAAGGTGGTATTCAGTGTTATCATTGCAAACAATTTGGGCATGTAAAGGCAGACTGCTGGGAGAAGGGAAAACAATCAAACTATGCCAAAGAAGAAGAGGAGGAAGTCAAGTTATTCATGGCCTATCATGAAGATACAACCATTCATAGTGGTATATGGTTCTTAGATAGCGGATGTTCTAATCACATGACTGGTATAAAATCATTATTCAAGGAGCTTGATGAAACATACAAGATAAAGGTAAAACTTGGAGATGACAAACAGATGCAAGTAGAAGGCAGAGGTACTGTAGCAGTGAAAAATGGTAATGTAAAGCTCCTTTACAATGTCTATTTTATTCCTAGGTTATCGCAAAATCTGTTGAGTGTTGGGCAACTCATGGCTAGTGGGTATTCTATTTTGTTTGATGATGTCTCATGTGTGATTAGAGATAAAAAAATCAAATCAGATTATTGTAGATGTTCAAATGGCAGCAAATAAGTTGTTTCCACTTGAAGTGTCTAGTGTTGAGAACCATGCTCTTGTTGTTAAAGAAAATAGTGAGTCTAAAATATGGCACCTACGGTATGGACATTTGAATGTAAAAGGTATGAAGTTATTAAGTCAAAAGGAAATGGTATTTGGGCTGCCTAAAATTGAGTCTCTGGATTTGTGTGAAGGATGTATATATGGAAAACAATGTAAAAAATCATTTCCTGTAGGAAGGTCTAGAAGAGCATCTGATTGTCTTGATCTTATACATGCTGATTTGTGCGGACCAATGAAAACAGAATCTTTTGGCGGGAGCCGATATTTCTTGTTATTCACAGATGATTATAGCCGAATGAGTTGGGTTTATTTTCTGCAAAATAAATCAGAAGCATTTGAAGCTTTCAAGAGGTTCAAAGCATTTGTTGAAAAGCAAAATGGAAGAAGTATAAAAGCACTTCGTACAGATAGAGGTGGTGAGTTTGTTTCTCATGAATTCAATCGATTTTGTGAAAAACATGGCTTACGCAGGGAATTGACTGCACCATATACTCCAGAGCAAAACGGAGTAGCCGAAAGGAAGAATAGGACGGTTGTTGAGATGGCAAGAAGCTTGCTAAAGGCTAAGGGAATGCCAGACCATTTTTGGGCAGAGGCGGTTGCTACTGCAGTCTACTTGTTAAATTTATCTCCAACAAAAGCTGTTTTGAACCAAACTCCATATGAAGCTTGGAATGGTACTAGACCTTGGGTAAGTCACTTAAAATTTTTTGGTTGTATTGCCTATGCTTTGAAAGATTCACATAATCGCAGTAAACTTGATGAAAAATCTACAAAATGTATTTTTGTGGGTTATTGTTGTCAATCTAAAGCATATAGGCTATATAATCCTATTAGTGGCAAAATAGTTATCAGCAGGAATGTTGTATTTGATGAAGAAGCAAGCTGGAATTGGCATGAAAAGGATGGAGTTGCCGATGAGAATAATGAAGTCATTCATATCACAGTGCCAACAAGTGAATCTTCGCCAACCAGAGAAGTGGTACCAACTCCTCCGAGTTCTCCAAGCATAGTCCTCTCGAATTCAACAACATTCAGCCCTTCCAGTAATAGCAATTCACCTTCCACACAAACTTCTTCAGATGAGTCTCCTCCAAGGAAATTCAGGTCATTAAGGGAAATTTATGAGACAACTCAAGCTTTGTTTGTTGCAGATCCTATCAGCTTTAAAGAAGCAGTAAATAAAGAAGAATGGTGTAGCGCAATGAAAGAAGAGCTTGAGGCAATAAAGAAAAATGAAACATGGGAATTGGTGGACCTACCTGAAGGTAAAAATGCTATTGGAGTAAAATGGGTTTACAGAACAAAGTACCATTCAAACGGAAAAATAGAAAGGCACAAGGCTCGGCTCGTGGCAAAGGGTTATTCCCAACAACAAGGTATTGATTACGACGACACATTTTCTCCTGTTGCTCGGTTTGAAACAGTGAGAACCATTTTAGCCTTGGCAGCACAATTATGCTGGCCTGTTTTTCAATTTGATGTCAAGTCTGCATTTTTAAATGGAGAATTGGAGGAAGAGGTCTATGTCTCTCAACCGGAAGGTTTCATCATTCAGGGAAAGGAAGATAAGGTCTATAGATTGAAGAAAGCCCTCTATGGTCTAAAGCAATCTCCACGGGCATGGTACAGTAAGATAGATTCTTACTTTCATCAAAATGGATTTGAAAGAAGTAAAAGTGAGCCCACACTTTATTTAAAGAGACATGGTAAAAATGATATTCTAATTGTTTGTCTTTATGTTGATGACATAATTTATATGGGTTCTTCCTCTTCTCTTATTGATGAATTTAAAGTGTGTATGAAGAATAAATTTGAAATGTCAGATTTAGGTCTTTTGCGTTATTTCCTTGGCCTAGAAGTGAAACAAGTTGAAGATGGAGTTTTTGTTTCACAAAGGAAATATGCAACTGATCTTCTTAAAAGATTCAATATGCTGAATTGCAAAGTTGCAGCAACACCTCTGAATTTGAATGAAAAGTTGCAGCTGGATGATGGTACTGAACAAGCAAACTGTAGTTATTTTAGAAGCTTGGTAGGTGGCTTGATATACTTAACTCATACAAGACCTGACATAGCATTTTCAGTTGGAGTAATTTCTAGGTACATGCATTGTCCTTCAAAGCATCACCTTGGAGCTGCAAAAAGAATCTTGCGCTACATTGCTGGAACAATAGACTTTGGGTTATGGTATTGCCATGTTTCAGATTTCAAGTTGTTTGGATTTACTGATAGTGATTGGGCAGGTTGTTTGGAAGATAGAAAGAGCACTTCGGGTTATATTTTCAATTTGGGGTCAGGAGCCATATCTTGGAGTTCAAAGAAACAAGCAACAACAGCTTTATCTTCATCTGAAGCTGAATATGTAGCTATAACTTCATCAGCATGTCAAGCCGTCTGGTTGCAAAGGCTACTTGCAGACCTTGATCAGGAACAAAAAAGAGGAACTGAAATCTATTGCGACAACAAAGCTGCAATTGCCATGTCCAAGAATCCAGCTCACCATGGAAGAACAAAGCATATAGATATTCGAGTTCACTTCATTCGAGAGCTTGTAGCGAAAGGGCAGATCAGTCTACATTATTGCAACACAAATGAACAGATAGCTGATATTCTAACAAAATCACTCCCTCGTGAAAAACAAGTTTATTTCAGGAATCAACTTGGAGTTTGCAATTTTGAATCAAGGGGGAGTGTTGAAGGTTAATTCAAAAATTGTCATGTGTTAATTTTCAGTTAGTCCACTTAGACTGAGTCATAGATAGTGATTTAATCTCAAAAATCTTCTCCGTATTTTCTGGTTTTTAATCAGTCAAAGTTAGTATAAATTAGTGGCAATAAATGTAATGTTAGTTGAGGATTTTTAGCTGTTTCAGTTTTCTTTGTAAGCCTATAAATAGGCATTCTTATTTCTGGAATAAGAAGAACAAAAATCAGTATTTTCTCTGCATTTTTTTCTCTGTTCTCTGTACATTTTTTCTGTCTATTTGCCTTTGCTTCTCTAAATTTCCAACACTTCCTAACCATTTGTGATGTTTAAAAGCTGAAGGGAAATTCACCCGTACACAGGGACGGATCTAAGATTGGATTTGAGATCGGGCTGCAAATTTTTTGACCAAGCTAATACGCGAAAAAGAAAATTTACACATTTTTTTTTTTTTTTGCCTTAAAAATATTAAATGGGTGGGTACACCAAGCATGATTGAAAGTTAAAATGATACTGTCCTTAATTGAGATGAAACTTGTTCGGTTGTTCCCAACTTTTTCCTATGAAGCATCGAAAGGTCACCATCTTTATTGAGATTTTCTTTATTTATTTAAAACAATAGGCTTACTCAGTAGATGAACATTGAATGTTTTAGAATTTTGATTCTCATTTTGTAAAGGCAAATAACAAATACGTATTCAAATATTGGGAAAACTAGGCAATCCTTGATGAATCCTTGGTTTTAGCTGTTGTAAAGATTCATGAAGAACAAACTTTTCTTGTACAGTTAAGGTTGCATTTGGAACAAGTCTCGTTTATTGATCTCATCATGATGCATCTAGAACAAAGACATCTTGACTGGATAATTTCAATTTGAATCGACCAGTCCACTTTATTTTTCAGGTTCAAACAAATACTTTTTTCTGTTCTTGTTAGAACAAATAATTGCTGATATTTTATTACTCTACAATGAACGAAAAAAGGGAATTGAAAGCTGCAGAAATATATATATCGCTGAAAAGAGAGTAAATCTACAAATTGAGACTTGTGTAAACATAATTTCCTTAAAACAAATTCGTCTTTTCACCATATGAGCTTGAACTTTCGTTTTATCGTCTATCTCATACAATGGAGAAACTAGTAGAATCTGAACACTTCAATTTCTACTCCAACAAACAGAATGTGTAAGAATAGTACCACAAGACTAAGATGGGAACTGAAAATTTTATGGCAAACAAAAAATTGTAAATTATGCAGTAATGGTGGAGTATGAAAATTTCTGGTGCAAAATAATGGAAAAATCGAGTTGTCTTGGCCCCGTGAATGGTGAGTTTAATCTGTTCATAAATATGCCATTAACTTCATATTATAATGACAATAACCGAGTTTCAATAGTTTCAAAAATTAAAAGATTAGTTAGAGAAAGCAAAAAAATAGAAAATAAAAGCAAAATTCGATTCGACATTCATGTAAGCAGGTCACACTCGCACACAAGTTCAGCGACTTTTGGCCTTCTTAACCATTTGTGATGTTGAAAAGCTAAAAGGGTAATGTCCTTAATTGAGTTGAAGCTTGTTACCAACTTTTTCCTATGAAGCATTGAAAGGTCACCATCTTTATTGAGTTTTTATTTTATTTTATTTGAAACAATAGCCTTACTCAGTAGATGAACTTAGTTTCAGCATTTTGATTCTCATTTTGTACAGGCAAATAACAAGTATGTATTCAAATATTGGGAAAACTAGGCATTCCTTGATGAGTCCTTACTTTTAGCTGTTGTAAAGATTGAAGAACAAACTTTGCTTGTTATGTTGAATTTGGAACAAGCCTCGTTTGTTGATCTCATCATGATGCATCCACAACAAAGACACCCTGACTCGATAATTTTAATTTGAATCAACCAGACTACTTTATTTTTCAGGTTCAATCAAATACTTTTTTCTGTTCTTTCTAAGGCCCAAGGGATATTCTGGGATAGAAACCATTTTCACCTCTCTCTGTATGGATGATAGGAGAATCACTGTTTCCAAATAATAACTGGTTCTTGAGAAATGGAGGACTAATGAAACATTTTCTTGCACTACTACGACGAGAAATTATTAAGGCTTGGTACTGAAGGACTTGGGTCGGCTACGTACTTAAAACCTATATCGTCACCCTCTTAGGTTCATTGTTTGATTTACTCAAAGATCCAAAACAACTATATCCTAGACAACTATTGGCAGCCAATATTGTCCATGTTATTGTCCTGTGTACTACGTGAGCATCAAGAAGCACTACTTGTGGTGCTTAAAGCTGTAGTTTTCAAACTATCTGCGCACTAAAGAACTAAAGAGAGGTCGGCTAAACTCCAAAACTAAGGAATTTACATCTGTCAAAGATGATGCTGTCCTTTCTAATGAGAAAAGGTAAAAGAACGCATTACATGTATATGCAATATTCTTGTCATTTTCATGATGGGAAGTTGACTCATGGACAGCCGAAAATGAACTTATTAATGTTATTTTCTCATTTAAAATGAACTTATAAAGATAATGGAGGGAACTTAATGGTTCATGACATTCAATAGAACCAATTGAAACCAAAAGACTAATATTTGTTGATAATCTTGGTCTGATCACACTTGATTCTGTTGGAAATGAAGGTGGGCTCGAGCAATCACACGCGTGACAGCACTTTAAGAGAAAAAAATTTCTCTTGAACAATGCGTTTCATTATTTTGTTGACACCGATTAAAGTAGTGTGAAGGACAAATTCTCTCAAATTTTTGGTTCAATTTCCATCTGAGAATTTGGAGTTGGTCGGAAAAGGAGAAGGGGAGGATGGAAATAGAAGTGGAGAAATTTTTAATAAAGCTATACTTGAGTAGGATATGTAGGAACAAACATTCAAAGCAGTAAATAAGAAATGAACCCAGCAGATTTTAAGAATTAACCACAATCTATTTCATTATCCTTCAACACTTTGATTTGACCGACTTTGGAAGAAGTGATGTATCTAGAACATAGGCATTCAATAATTACGTTGACACCAGTGCAAGGAGATGAAAGGGGCCAAGACTTGAGAGTGCACAAATTAAGAGGCCATTTACATTTGTTCAGTTTTGACCCAAGTAAAGCTAAATAGTGGTTGAATGGATTTAATTTAGTGGATCTTAATCAATTTTAGATGCTGAGGAGATTGTCACCTAATTCACAAGAAATAAGAAAGAAATGGATCCACAGACAAAAAAATAATGCAATCGAAAAATTCTTTCAAAATTCAAGACTTTCCTTAGCGATCGAATACCCATACTTGACTAGATAAACAAACAAGTCTAGCAGATCATGTGTTTCTTCTGAAGTCGATTTAAATTTGACTGGCATGAATTGATTAGGAGGTGGGGCCAAACTTTAAGTATACATGTGAATGAGGTTCTCTGCATATAGTCTATCAAGATGGAACTTTGCTGGCGAGAAGCAGCACTATCAACTATTTACAGAGTTACACGGCGATGTTTGAGTTGCGCATTAGAGCTCTTCTCACACTTCTATCACTCAAGTTCTTCGAATATGATGTGTACGTAAAACAATTATGGACGAATAATACTAAACAGTATTTGTAACGTGTGATTATAGAATGGTCAATAATACCTGGACTCGCTTATTTGTTCAAAATTTAATTACACGCTCAATTAACTTGAGAACGGAATATTTATCTTCACTGATTCAAAAATTATTATACATATAGTTGCTACAAATCAAAGTTACATGGACAATAAATCACACCGTAAATCATTCTGAAACCTTCATCTCTAATATCTGATGCATCATATATTTCTTCTTTTGAATAACCTGACCTTGAGACCATGTTTCATCTGAATTATAATAGAATCATTAGGAGAAACTGGATGATTTTCCACCACTTGAATATGGTAATTATAGATAACGGTGGCTGCAACCATTTTCATCTGAATGAAAGACATGTCTTTTCCTAGACAGGTTCTTGGTCCGGCATTAAATGCTGGGAACTTGAACGATGGTTCGTGCTTGATGCCTCCTCTTTCATCGGAGATCCATCTCTCGGGCTTGAATTCTAAGCAATCCTTTCCCCAAATCTTTTCCATTCTTCCCATTGAATAGAAAGAGAGCAGCAGCTTTTTATTTTGATTAATGCAGTGTCCACTTGGGATAATATCTTGTTGAATTGGAGCTTTGTGTTCAAAAGCCACAGGAGGGAACAGCCTTAGAGACTCGCATATAGCCCCGTGGAGGTAGACTAATTTGCGCGACTCCTCTACATCGAAAAATCTCCATTTCTTATCCTTCGTGGCATGCAGTTTCGTCTCCATTTCTTCTAGTATCTTGGATTCTGCAGACGAGTCAGTCGAGACGAGCCAGAGTAGCCAAGTAAGAGAAGTACTTGTGGTGTCTCTGCCTGCCAACATCAAATTCAATAAGGTGTCCCTTAGAAAGTCTATTGAATCACCAGGAGCGACATTTTTTTCTTTACATGCCTTTCTAAAAGCTGTTAAGAAATTAAAATCGTCGTCCTGTTCTTCGATTACTTTTTCATGTGAAACACAAGGATATATAAATTGATCGAAAGCTTCCCAAGCTCTTATTAGGTTCTTTTCTTTTCCAATTCCCAGCCATTTTTGCAGCTTCCAAATGCTTTCTGGCAAAATGTGCCTATGCAACAAGGCTTCCGCAGCATCATCGAACGCCTTCTCACATGGAATATAAGGTAAATCAATAGACAAACTCCTAGGATCATAATTCAGTACCAGTTTACAGATACTGTCAAAGGTGAACCTCTGCAAAATGACTTGCAAATCGGCCTGGACTCCTCGTTCCACGAAATAGTTGAGCACCGGGATAAGTCCGTTTTCGACCTTGTACCAAACAGCCCTCTCCAAGAAAATATTGAACCTGGCATTACTCATGATTGACAAAGTTGTTCTCCTGTGAAATTCCCACAGTTCAGAATCAGCATTGAAAATCCCATCTCCCAGAATATCAAATATTTTTCTGAATTCGGGGCCTTTTGGATAGTTTGCAAAATTCTTGCTCAAGATATAGTGGATATTTGCAGGATCACAAGTGACCACCATGTCCATATCACCAAACCAGGGCCCTTTAACCTCAAATGTCCCCCCCTGATTCATCAAGTATATCTGTCGCAAAATCATGGATTCGATGCGCATTTCGAAGAATTCCCGGCAACATGCCAACCAGAGGCCAGTCTGTTGGCAAGAAGCTTTTGTTCCAACTTCTAATTCTAAAGAAACAAAGGATAATTATGCATAGCAGAATCAAGAAAATCTCAGGATATCCAAAGATGGCCATTAAAGTCTAGAGAGGAAAAAGAATATCAGATATCTGCTGGTTTCAGTATAACTGTGCTTTTGCCGTTTAAAGCAGCATATGATATGTATGATTCTAATTTATCGTTTATCGCTGAGCCAATGATGGCAGGCAAATCAGTAAATTGATTATGGAATTCAAATTTCGTAGACTGCTTCTTTGTAATACTTTAATAATTTGATTTTAATAGCATATTTAGGTAAGCTTTGGTTTTCAAAGCAATTTTTACATTCTGGATTAATCTGAAAACTAGTTGCAGTATTAAACACGATAACGTCGTGGCTAATTCGATTGTTAACACCTTCGCTTGCATTCTAGAACTATAGTATTTGCAAGTAAGTGAGAAAACGACAAGTGTACAAATGTTTGTATATACTCCTGGTGAATGTATTTTTAGGGTTTAGTATAAAAGAGAAACAAAGGAACAATGCATGGACATGCATTTCCTGGTAAGATATTTCAAAATTCATATATTTAGAGTTGTTTGGTCCGGATTAAAAATTTTATTTTAATCTAAGTTAAAATCAAATAATCAATATTAACCACATCTTTTATGGGTTCCACAACTTTTCAACCACACATTTCAAAAACTTTTATCACAATCTACTAAAAAATTTAATTTTAATCTCCACCAAACACCCTTTTATTTCCGTTCTGATGTAAATCTATGACTATTTAATCTTATGAGCATACTTAGATAAATTTTATATATTCTAAAAAAATTTATTCTATTAAGATTGTAAAATCAATTTAACAATGTAAAAATGAGTCCATGTTATAATAAAATTACACGCTTGAGTTTTATTACATTTTCATTATTAATTTATGATATACAAAAATTTTAGTTTTGATATTTATTTTGTTAGAGAAAAATTAAGAAAATCACTTCTCTTATGTTTTCTTAATATCTTTCTCAACGCGAAATTCAAGACGGAATGAACTTTGTAGTGCTAATGATATATTTGGTGGATTGAAATGAATAGAATCAATAAACATTGTAAAAAATCTAATTTATTAGGGTTATTAATTCTTCTCGTACCGGGCGAAAATTGTATTGGACAGTTACAGGTGTTGCGTTGATAGTGTCAGTATGATTGTCTTTTTTGTTTTTTCGTCAAGTCCCAATGAAAAGAAGTCACCTCCCCCTATATGTCCCTTATAGATATTTCGTACACATCAAGCATGCCTCAATATTCAAGATTTTCTAGAAAGATTATGTACATACGTAATATCCAAAGAGAAAACGATCCAAGGACTGCACTGTAGGAGATAAAATTATTGTTGGATTTTTGATACCCAATAATCCGGGCGATGATGAAAAATCGATGTCGGATATGTTATCGACACCAAAAGTTACGGCTCGACTCGGAAACAATTAATACACCTTGGAAGGGCCGAAGTTTGGTTGGGTTGGATGGTAATATTGTTGGTCCATTTAAGGTGAGTTTTGACCCAAACTTAAACCCTAAACCTAGCCTATTTATATAGTAGAAACCCTAGTCATTTGTGTGATTTGTGTGGGATTAGAGAGGGAAAAACGCAGCCCCCTTAGTGGGAATTCGGTTGCCCTTGGAGGAGAGAAAATCGGTCAGCTCTAGGTGAGAAAAATGGTTGATAACTTGGTGGTTTCTTTGCCTCTTCCTTGCCTTCTTTGTGGAATCTTTTCCCTTGCCTTTGTGGCCCCCTTTATGTCCTTTGTGGAGTAGAAGAAGGGTAACGTAGTGGGTAAAACGGAGGCAACCAAGGTGTAGAGGATTGTTGGGTCGAGCCGGTAGATTGGTGTTCGTTTAGTTGATTTCTGAGCCCGAATCAAAGGTTTCTCAAGTATTTTCCGCTACAAATGGTATCAGAGTTTGAGTTGTTGAGAAATCAATGATTTTTGGTGGCAAAAAGGGGCTGAAAATGACCAGAAACGAAGCAGAAAATAGGCAGAAATCTGGACGGAAAAACTGTTGAAAAATCGGACCTGTTTTTGAGTTTTCCGGCCAAACCAGTGATCGGATGGAAAAACGGACACCACCGTTGGACTGTGCAGGTGAAGGCGATCCAGAATGGGTAACTAAAAAATTTTTCGGCGGCAGCGCCGCGCCGGCGAGTCAACTCCGGCGAGGGCGTGGATCGCGCGTCGGCCGGAATCCGGCGATGACTTCAAAAGACAGAATTTTCCCGACGACGAGACGGAGCTTGTGGTGTTGTCGGATTTCAGTTTCGAGCAATACAGTGAAAGTTGGAAAATTTTGCCCTTTGACATCCGGGTGTCGGGTGTTGTTTCGTGTTGCCGCGGTTGCTAGAGACTTTAGGACGAATGGCGAAGATCCTAAAGTGGTGAATTCACAACTCTCGATATTTACGGACCTTCAGACGTGGTCCGCTCGGTATCGTATTCTTTCCTTGTTATTATTGCAGTTAAAATTATTGTGTAGCGTAATTTATTTTTCGCATTAGAAGTCATCGTGTGGGGTGACATTAGGTTTGGGGTTACCGTGAAGGGGTAACCATTGCCTGTTGCTAGACCTAGGAATTACTTGTTAATTACGTGCTATAAATTCTTTATGAATTTTTTACCATTATTTTTCTACATTGTTAGAATTGCATGTGAACTTAGGAAAGTTTGTTTTACTATTCTGTGTGAATTGTGTCTTAACTTTACTTGTGGTCACTATTTGGTATTGATGACATGTGTAGGTCTAAGGCAAGTGCGAAAAATAATACGTATTTTTAACTGTGGTGAGTTTGGACATGGTGAAATAGATTGTCCTAAAAATGATAATAACAGGAAAGATGAGATGAGAGGTGAGGCGAATGTTGCCTTTGGGTCGAGTGATGACCCTAGTGAGGTTTATTGAGTGTAAACCTAGTTACTGCATTGCATCTGTGTGTAATCATTTTTAAATGTGTGTGAGTACTTGATTCTGTTGCATGTTGTATGTTACGCTTTCAATGTGTTTGATGTGTGTAATTGCATGAATCAATGTGACTTGTATACTTGGTGTATGTGTTTGCATGCATAGTAGGGTTAAGATGCATTAGCAGTGTGTGTGTGTGTGTGTTGGATGTCTATTGGTGAGGTGGAGTATAGATGCTTAGGGGTACATTGTGGTTTGTACCGGGGGGATGTGGAGTGTGACATTTGGATCACGAGTGGAGATGTGATCAAATGTCTAGAATCCTTTATCAGAAAGAGACCCTGATCAGGTGGAGTGTGAGAGAGGACAATTCTATTACTTCTGTTAGGTGGAGCCCCATTATCCACGTAGTTTGGGAGAAGTGATGAGGTGATAAAGGATTATCCCAAGAACTTAAGATCTATTGTGACTTACCAATTAGACATGTGTTGAGTGATTAGTCTAGTGAGCATGGTGGAGCGATGAGTGGAGATATGTGTTCTCGAGGTGGGAATAACACGGAATGGGATAGGATAAGTGTGGAGAGATCTTTTCGTGGGGTCATTTATGCATTTGTTGCATATGTGTTGACCGTGTGTTGATTAACTGGTGTTAATCTATTGTTCTGTGTGAACGTATTTGAAAAAGATCTATGTGTATTATCCTATGTTATATCTTCATCGCAAGTTTATTTACTCTTGACTGTCACTGTGATTATCTGCTTCTACTTGGGTGTTGTTGACCTTAGTCCTGGTGAGTATACGGAGCAGGTATGGTATGTGTTTCAGGACGGAAACACGAAGTAAGGTCTGTGAAACCAATTTTATTGGTTACCTTGATTGTGCAAGTATAAACTGTGGGTTTTGTTTGCTTGCAGGTTTATTGGGAATCAAGGTGGAAATTGTTGGATTTTTGATACCCAATAATCCGGGCGATGATGAAAAATCGATGTCGGATATGTTATCGACACCAAAAGTTACGGCTCGACTCGAAAACAATTAATACACCTTGGAAGGGCCGAAGTTTGGTTGGGTTGGATGGTAATATTGTTGGCCCATTTAAGGTGAGTTTTGGCCCAAACTTAAACCCTAAACCTAGCCTATTTATATAGTAGAAACCCTAGTCATTTGTGTGATTTGTGTGGGATTAGAGAGGGAAAAACGCAGCCCCCTTAGTGGGAATCCGGTTGCCCTTGGAGGAGAGAAAACCGGCCAGCTGTAGGTGAGAAAAACGGTTGATAACTTGGTGGTTTCTTTGCCTCTTCCTTGCCTTCTTTGTGGAATCTTTTCCCTTGCCTTTGTGGCTACAAATCACCACCTCCTTTGTGGAGTAGAAGAAGGGTAACGTAGTGGGTAAAACGGAGGCAACCAAGGTGTAGAGGATTGTTGGGTCGAGCCGATAGATTGGTGTTCGTTTGGTTGATTTCTGAGCCCGAATCAAAGATTTCTCAAGTGTTTTCCGCTACAATTATTGCATAGAAATGGTCCCAACACAAACCAATATTGGACCAAATATTCTCCAACTTGGCTAGAAATCCACGCAACGTGACAGTCTAACTCCTTGCAATGCATGTGTAGTTGTCGCCTTAAATGACAAACGGACAGCAATAGTTCAGCTCAATAATAGTACTCGACTCATCTATGTATCCTTGTTGCCAACTTATGGTAGTCCATTTGTGAAGTAAAAGTCGGGGGGTCGTAGCCAATTGATTAACCAATCTTACTGCTTTCGTACTTGACAAATACTATTAAATTTTGTTGCATGTTCGATTTTGACACACGTGAAAATATAATTAAAATGTCTATTCAAATGGTCATGAAAGCAATTGGAATAATTCTTGTCACAGCTTGAAAGTTTGTCACATGTTCTCATCTGCCACCCATTCAATTAACGTCCGTTGTCCATATGTATACCAGAAGATATTTTCTCTTGGTAGATGTTACAGCAAAACCCATTATTTTGTAGTTCTACACCTTACTTCTGCAGATCGACCCATAATGATCTTTCAAAATCTATTATTTTAATGTCAACTTGAGGCCAACTGTCAAATTGTTTCACGAGGGCACGCGTTGGTGGTGTCGGTCTTTGATTTAGTCCTTATTTTATTGAGATTAAAATTAAAATTTTAGCAAATTTTGATAAAAAAAAATTGATGAATGTATGATTGAAAAATTGTAAATCCCACGAAATATGTGGTTAAAATTAATTATTAATTTAATTTTAAATTAATATTAAAATTTTAATTACCACCAAATTACAAGGAGTTAGTTTGTTGGACAGTGATTAGAAATGGACAAAATGGCAATGTGTTAATCAGGCTTAGCTATCCAAGTGGTTCTTCACAAATATCTAAAAAAATTTTGTGAGTGGAAGAATTCAGACCAAAAAAAAAAAAAAATGAATTAGACCTAACATGATTCCAAAAAGAAAAATTCAAATTCGATTTTGATAATTTCTTTGTGGTGGGGCCGTTTGAAGAAAAACTAGGATTTTACAAAATGAGAAAAATTACTAAATCGTGTTTTTTTAAATTTCATTATTAAGGATAAATTTTTTTTTTTTTTTTCAAAAATCACATGATCATACTTAGGTCACAATCAAATATCATACTAAGTTACAATCACGTAATTTATAGATCACAATAATTTATTAAAATATATTACTGTCACATACCATTTGGTCACAGTCACAAACTCACAAATCACCTGATTTTTTTAAAGTTTTTTACAAATTTATTAATTTTAAAATTATATTCTTAAACAATTGTTGTTATGATTTTTTTATTTTTTTTTTTAAATAATGATAATACTATACGGAATGTTTGAATCCTTGTCCAAGGCGATTTTAAGCCCCCGTTTGACCCCCATTAAATCTCATTAAATTAAATTAAAAATTTTTCTATCCTATTTTTAATCACACAATTTTCAATAAAATAATATTACACGTAAATCAAAAACTTTTCATTCTTTCACAACCTTCTATTTTTCAAAAAATATTTTTCCCCATTATAATCAAAATTAATGAGGGCCAAAGTGGGGCTAAAGGAAGAGGGCTCTGAATATTCAAAAGCGCGTTCTCTTCCATCGCTGCATCAAATTCAAACTAAATTAACACCTCCAGCCGCAGCTCCACCACCACCAAAATGAAAAAGAAAAATAAAAGTTCGCCGATGAAGGAGATTGCCGAGGAGGCACCACAATTATTTATCAAAACCCTTCCAAGTTCCAAGTTCCTTCAATATTTTCAAGGAGCAATAACTGTGATAGTTTATTAATGAGTGGGTCTGGTTCATCATCAATAATGTGGAAAAGGGGAATTCAATTGTGGAAGTTTGCTTTGTTGAATTACATAGATGATGAAAATTATCATGGAATTGAAGTTTTGTGGTGATGATAAAAGATTTTTCTCAACGGCCGTGATTTGCCATTAATTCATCGTTCAAATATGTGAACATGCTCCAGAAAGTCTACTATGAGTATTGACAATTTTTGCAGTGGTTGTAGAATTGACAATTAAAATAGGTTGAATGTAAGATATTACGTGTTAGCAAACGCTTATATATCACTCTTATTGTGAATTTAGATCTTACAAGATATAGTTGTCCGTTATGATTAAGCAATCCTGAATTATTTATCGTGTTCATTTTTACAAGGATTACGTACACGATAACAAAAGTTAACACACCACAATAGAATTGAATAAAGTTACAATTTTAATAAATTAGATGTAATGTAACATCGTTAAAATGTCTAGTCGAAAAGTCACATACAAGTCAAAAAAAAATGGCATACACTGTAATTTTACAATATATTTTTCAATTCAATCCCATAATTTTGCCATATTTATGTAATTATGCCTATATCAATTCATATGTGAGGCCAGACCCCATCAACAACATATGGGCCAACAGCATAATATCCATGCATGTCCAAAATCTACAAGCATCCAATTTTGAATATGAAATTTTTTTATATCTAAGTGATTAGGTAAGGTCTATTTTAAAATTAAGAATTAAGGTTTAAAATTTCAAAAATGAGATATTAATTGAATTTTATTTATTAAATAATTAATAAAATATATATTATATTAATTGAATATATTAAAGTCACAATTATATATCATTTGTCACATATTATCAAATTAATTGGTCACAAATTATTTTTTCGATCATGAATCAGAAAATTTATAGGTCACAAATAATTTTTTTTTTACAATTTATTCATTGTTTACAAATCAAAAAAATTATATATCACAATTTATTTATCGGTCACCAATCACAAATATTATAAATCAAGACTTAAATTTTTATGTTACATATTATTTATTAGTCACAGGTTATCAATCATAAAATACTCAAATTATTGATCACAAACACCCCCACCCTACTGTATCCCAACCACAACCATCACCACCGTCGATTACCATCGTCAACACCTCCACTTACACCATCGACAAAAATCAATCCAAATCCCCAACACCACCAAAATATGGAAACCACTACCACCATTCCAACAATCAAAACCAACACCTCACTACCATCGCCAGCAGGGGCGAACCCAGAGAATTGTTTCAGTGCGGCCAATATCATAAAAATGTACAAAAAAAAAATAACAGCATTATAACACAATACACAAACATTATATTAAAAATGAAATACCTTACAACTGTTCTTTACGAGTTTTCATACTTTGATATCTTTGTAAAATCAATTCATTAATTAAATTTTCCATTTCTATTTTTTGATTTTTATTATCATTATACCAATTTTTTTTTTTAACCTTGACCTCATTTATTTCCAGTCAATTTATAGGATACCTACTCGACATTTTCGTTGGGAGTCTCATTCATTTCCTTCACCAAGAAATTCAATATCTTTGAATCTGTCAGACTCACTCTTCACTATTCAACAAAAATTTAAAAGATGGAAAGATTCTCTCAAGATGGGCTGAGAAAAGGATCATTGCATCTTGAATAACAATTTCTCTGTTAGAATAATTCAATGCAATGAGGGATTTCACATTTGTGATGAGACCCGTTACCAACTTGTTTTTTTTTTTCTTTTTTCTTTTAATTACCCTTTTATCACAATTTTTTGCCAATTTGTGGGTGTATTGATGGAAGCAATAATAGAGTGTAGAAAAAGATAGGAAAAGAAATATTTGAATGAATATTTTCCCATTGGCATTGGGGAACCCACCCAGTATTTATTAATTCTGCATTTGCCTTTGCCTTTCATCTACTCATCCATCTGCCTTAGGAAATAGGAAATGGGCGGCCCAAAGTTCAGTGCAGGCGATCGCTTGCACCGGACCTTGGGTGGGTTCGCCCCTGACCGCCAAATCCACCACCATCTGCCTCCGACCACTTGTACCAACCACATCACCACCACCACTACTGCAACCCACCATCACACCAACTGTAGGCTAGCAACAAAATGGGTTACGACCCTTCATGAAGGCTAGTGAATTTTGGGACGTATCTCTTCACTCACACCCTTTCATCTTCTATAAATAAGACTCTTGAGACGTTCATTACTACATCTCAATCATATGCAATCATAGCATAACATAAAATTCATATTTTCCTAGCCAAATTTTTGCATAAAATTTTGTCATTCATTTTTAAAAAAAAAAAAAAAAAAAAGTGTACAAAAATCATATTTTGGTTCATTGTTCTTGTGGTTTTGGAGTGGTACAAACACAAAAAGGTAGTCGTTATATTTTGAGAGTTGATTGTCATCATTCATAAGCACTGATGAGAGACAATTTCAATTTGAGGACAAAGAGTTCAACTATTACCTCGACTTTGCATCTATTTTAGCTTATGTTACTTTTGTCCTTTTTCGTTGTCGTTTCTTTGTTGGTAAGTTCAAATTTTGTTAAAGAAATCACTCAAATCCATTTTTCCAAAAAACAACAAATAATACCGTAGTCTAAACGGATGGGCAGAACCATGGAAATCTGACTCCACCTATGAAGATTTGAAAATTGGAAAATGAAAGAGCATTTTTTCTAGCAATTACAGTGTTGTAAATGTAATTCCTTCAGGTCTGGCCATTTGTTTTTCCCCGTAAGTCAATTTCCCAGTCTAGGGGTGTAATTTTGGAACGGACCGATCAAGACAAATTGGGCTTCAGTAGCCAGGCCCGCAATCGGCCTAACCCGCTTTATCTTTTATATAGAGAAAAAATACATGAGCAAAATATTTTTAAAATGTATAGTCGACCTCTCTAATTTTAAAAATACTTTGATCATGCAAAAGGATCAAGAAAAATAATTACGACGTGCATTAGGAGCCTAAAGTTAAAGTACCCATTTGAAGTATGTGAAAAAGGACTCTTACATGGAATAATAACCCTAGCTTCACTCCGTCAATGCCGTTTCCGACTACTATGAATTACAGAACTACACAATATAGCCCTTGCTGAACTGCTGACACTCACATCGGCAACAACAAAATCAAATCACAAACAAGATCCAACATTACCACCACTTTAAATCAAAGCACAAGCTAGACCCAACATTATCACCATCTCACCACCGCAGCCGCACACCATAGTGTCGACTGCAGCAGCCACTGCCACAGTGTCATCATTGATGCAGCGCAAAATAGGAAGCGACGACTAAAGCGCCATCATCTGCAGCGGTTGCTATCACTACGAGTGGTTTTTGTGTGTGACGGCATCACAGTGCCCGCTAGACATAATCCAACGGTCACTCTTAGGCTTTAAAGGCATTTTTCGACGATTTTCTTGAGGAAGAAAATAGTACAGAAAATAGAGAGAATGAGATGAGAGAGAGAGAGAGAGAGAGGGAAATAATTAGTTTGAAGTGAAATTTGGTGAGGTAGGTGTCGACGAAATATTGTTTTCAATTTAAATTTATCACAAGTGTACGATTCGTTAATAAGTAATAAAATGAATTTTGAGTCCAAATATCATATCCATAGAGATTGAACTAGTTTAAATTCAAATTAACTTGGCTTTAAACAAAAGTATTGAAATTTGGAATTTTTTCTATAAATTAAATAATTTAATTATGAATGCAAAACCTAATTTGACTAAAATAAATGCAAGATTTTAATTAAATGCAAGTTTTATAAAGATATGACGATGAAATGTGTACTGGGATCTCAAATCCTCTTATATCAATCCCTTTTAACCTGAAATTTATAAATTTGACAATACAATTCAATTATGAAGACCAATATTCCTAATTTGTTTAACAATCTCTCTCGAGTAGAATTAAAGTAATTTTTACATGTGATCCGACTATATTTCTATGACGGATGCGAACATATAAAAATACATTAAAGATTTATAAATACTTAAAGGTCACGTAAAGTATAGCAGTATATTTTTACCCTTATCAAACTGTACGACAATTGACATTATGTCAATTTATTTTCAATCATTTGAAAGTAAAACAAGTCACAAAATTCATACAACTATTGCACATATAATTGTAGAAAAAAATAAATTCATGTCAATTATTCAATAATTGAAGACGAGCTTTGAATGTCAAAATAAATAAAATTAAAATTTAAAGGTTCATAAAAAATCATAGCACAAAATAATTTAGCTTAACATAATGTCAGAATTAAATAAAAAAAAAGTGAAAAGATATCATCAAAAATAGATGGAACGTAATTAATTCCCCAATTTGTGTTTCCGCCGTATTTTGTCGTGTATATCTTCTATCCGTCCAGCCGTGTCTGCCATTTTCTCTCTTCGTCAGCTTGTGCACGTATAACATTTTCCTCCTCTTTTTTTATTTCCCTTTTATGCCTACATGCGTAAGCCACCCAATTGTTTTGGAACAAAACTACACGTATATGATACTGTTGTTACAGAGCACTTACATGACACACACACACAATCATGGTGGATGATTTGTTGTTTGCAATATTTTATTCACTGGGATCCACCCCCATATGAGTACATGTACTGTTTATGTGGGTTTAATCCTTGTACTTGCAGCTTTTTTGATTGTTTCGTCTCCAGAAGCCACCGCCAATCTCCCAATTTTGTCTCTGTGTGTATTTTTTTTTTTTTAATTATGTTACTTTGTCCGAATTTTGTTGATATAATGATTGATATTCTCTCACATGCGCGTAAATTTCGTGTGAATAAAAAAGTTCTAAAAAAGTGGGCCCCGTTAATGTGAGTGTCGATCATCCCGCATATCAACAAAATTCGGTCACTATAGCACGATTGATTTTTTTTTTCAACCCCGCCACAAAAACAGGGATGAAATTCAGATTTTAAATCCCGACTAATGTGGCACAATTTAAAACACAAACATTAAAGAATAAAAAATTGAACACTTGGGCTTGCCAACCCACAACCATAAAATTCAAATCCTTTTTTTTCCCTTGAATTTTAACCCTGTTAAAAAAAGAGTCTAAAGATCCGTTTGATTGCAAGGGTGGAAAGGAATTGAATTGCAGGGAATTGAATTGTTTGGAATTGTTTTACCGGGAATTGAATTAAATGTATTTGATTGGTATAATTTTTCACTTTTCTATTATAATACGTTTGGCTTTGTTTTTCATACAAATTGTCAATTAAATGAATAAATTTTTTTACCATTGGGGACAAAATATGTTTAGATTTCCAAAAAAAATATAAAAAAAAATAAAAAAATAATTTTTTTATTTTTTATTTTTACGTTTGGCTTTATTTTGCATGAAATTTGTCAATTAAAAGGATAAAATTTTTTACACTTCATCTTAAAATTTGTTTTTATTACTAAAAAAAATATAAAAAATAAAAAAAAAGTGGAAATCAATTCTCACCATATAACAAGTCATTGAATTCCACGAAATCACGCTTCAAGTGGTTGTACCTTGAAATTGGGTGGAAACCAATTCCATGAAAAAAAAAACACTATCAAACAGTGCAAAAATAGAAGTTAAAATTCGATTCCAATTTTTTAAGAAATTTTTTGCCTATCAAACAGGCCATAACTGGTGTTTTTCTTCTTCAAATTCAGCCGCCAATCCTGGTCCCAAAGAGGTCCAATTTTGTTTTTGATTTAATTTCTCATTCCATTGGTCTAAAGCCCAATTTACTTTTCTTACAACTTCCTTCCTGCTGGAATTTCAATCCCATTCAAAGTCCATGTTTAAAAGCACATCAATTGCATTATTTATCTTCAATCCCTTAAACATTTAAAGTGTCGAATTTGATCCCCAAATTCCAATCTAAAGGCCAATTTGTTCTCTTCATTTTCCAATTGTTAAGACTTGATGGTTCCATCTTAAAAGTTCAACATTTTTAAGAGGAGTAACCAAAATCCTTATAAGTTGGTCTATATTTCAATCTTTATTCGATATGAGATTTTATCCCTTAACATGTCTCCGCAAGATGGTGGCTCGTTTAATCAAACTAATCTTGAAATTCGTATGCTCAATTTTTGAAGCTTAATCGGATCGAATCATTCGTTGGAGTTTAATGGACTCTGATACCATGTTAAGATTTGATGTATGATTTATACCTTAACATTGCTTTGAACAAGTCTATAACTAAAAACAAAAAGGAAATTAGCCTAACTTAAATAGTTTTCAATAATTTGATGAGATAAAAACTTAGTAATATAATCTGAATAAGTGTACAAAATGCACTTATGAGTAGGGTAGAGTTGAGATGAATGGGTAGATTAATTTGATTTTATAATTTTAATTATTAAAATTAAAATTTTGAATTAACATCTGAATTTTGAATAAACAACTTTTAAACAAGATTTTTGAATTAAAAAGTTTAAAAATCTGCGTGGGTGTGATTTCCACGTGAAAAAGCTTTATTTATTTATTTATTCCAAATTTTCTCTAAAATTCATATTTGTTTAACTCCATAAAAAATTAATCCAGTGGTTATGTATAATTTTAACCTATGTATAATTTTGTCGGTTATGTCTTAACAGAGAAGAAAAGAATTATTAGTTTTATTAAAATTATATTAAGCAATAATTTTGAATTTGATTGTTGTGTTTTGTCTGCTAGAATAACTTGTGACGATGCCCAATGAGACTCAATTGGGGTGGTCTAACTTTAAGTGTGATTTTTTTAGTCAGTTGAATTAATTATATGGTTTGAGTTGAGTTGAAAGAATTTATAAATTGATTAATCAAAAGAATTTTTGAATCGATTACTAGACTAAGTTAATAATAGTGTATATACTTTGAAATATTCATTATAGTTGCCAATCTGGCTCGAGTGGGAAGAATCTGCCACACGGCTTTTCATAGTAAAATTTTTTGTCATACCATAACCGCACCATAATCACGAAAGTCGGTTTGGTTCGGCTCGGTTTGTATCTCGGTTTGGTTTGGTTCGGTTCGGTTCGGTTAATAACCACGAAAATAAATTATATTTTAAGATCAAAATCCAATCGTCAAATTGGAAAAAAAATTATGAAGAAAAGTCAATAAAAACAAAAAACACAATTTACTTAATAGCAATTTAGTAAACAATATTCCAAAATAAAAAGCAAACAATATCCCAACTTCTAAATACAAAATTCGAATTTAACAAACAATATTATCGACATAGGTCAAAATTCTTACTAGCATAGGTCATAGGTCAATCTTCATTCTTCCCTGCAACTCTTACTAGCATAGGTCAAGAGTCAAGACTCAACCGTTGATTCCTACATAGTAAATAAGAAATGTAATTAGAGTAATAATACAATCAAACTACCTAATAAAAAATGGTCTTCACTGAAGATTTTAAAAAATATATACCTCTTCGTCAATGTTCTCATCACTAAACTTTGCACAAGCTCCGGAGTATGATGAAGAAATAGAATTTTCTACACACAATAGAAAAAAAAATTAGCAATAAAAGAAAGTACATGAATAACAAATATAAAACCATAAATTCTACCATAAATATCAGTCCTACCACCAAGTTCTTTAAATTGATTCAAAAACATCTGTTTGACATCCTTCTGCCCTCGAAGAGGACATCTATCCAAATGAGCACGTAAATGACTTGTCCCATTTCTCGACTCACTATCTAGTTTATTGCATTGTTTACAAATTGCTTTGGGCACATTATTAATTCTTTGTAGCTTGAAATGTTGCCACACTGTAAATGTCAATTTTCTTTTTCTAATTTCCTTAGTCGGCTCCTCATCATCATCATCACCTACATCTATATGAATAGGATTTGCATTTACCTCACTTGGAGTGTGTGAAATACCCGGTGTACTTGACGTATCCTTTCGAATGCCAGTAGCTGTATCTCCAATTTCAACTGAAGCACTTCCAACTGAAGCGGGAGGAGTCGGAACAGAAGACGCCGACCCATGGTAAGACATCTGATTGATTACATGAAAAATCCACAATGAAGACAGATGATTACTTTTCTCGTGATGATCAAAAAAAAAAAATTAACCAAAAAACATAATGAAAAGCAAACTATGAGTCATATTTAAGCATAGTACAATTTATATAGAGAACAAAGTGCAATTAAGTGTGAAATTTCAATGAATAAAGTCAATTAATTTTTGGAAAAGAATAATGAAAAGCCCAATTAATTTTTTTAACGGGTAATCGGTTCGGGGCGGTTCATCGTCGCCAAATACCATACCCGCCCCACCACGAATCGGTTCATTAAAATCAAAACCATAACCACCCCATTGCACCATCGGTTCGGTTATTTTCGCCCCATTCGGTTCGGTTAACCGCGGTTTTCGATTTTAACGGTTTGAATTGCCATCCCTATATTTAAGTTTCTTCTTTAAGATTCACTAGTGTAGGTGTAGTTTTTTGTAGATAACTTGTTGCCCTCGTCATATCAAGTTCCGACCTCGGGTTGTATGCTATTCTTCGTTTGGAGGAATCTAATTGGTTGTTGAGTTCACATGCTACGAGGTCATGATGAAACTTATGCTTATGTTTTAAACTATCATATCATCTTCCTGATTGGTTGGTTTGGATAGTTCTGTCTTTATAAAAAACACTTTATTTCCTTTGTTATGTCATGATGATGTGTCCACATGACGTCTTCCATAGTCCGATTACGGTGTATTGGACCAAGGTGTCGAGTTGGCGTGTCCGGACTCCTTGGTAAAAAGGCTTTTTTGATCATGTCAAGAGAAACCCTCAACTTATGTAACATGGCTTTCAAATTGACAGCAACAACCTTTAACAATTTTCAAATAAAGTTCTAATACCAATTTCTGGACGGATTGGAGGCAACCAAAGTTCAAATTTAAAAGAACTACAACTAGCTGTGGATTGGAGAAATTTCAAAATGATGCTTTAAAAGTTCAAGACAAATGAGGTAAACTTCTTATTGAGGTAGAATGTGTCCAGTAAATATCAAAAGAAAATACTGCCTTTTCAGAAAAAGTTACACTACCATCATAGAATTCTTACTCCTTAAAATCTTATGTCACACAATGTTCATGTTTGATTCTCATTCTTTGTAGAATGAAAATAAAAAATATAATCGTTATGAATCACACACAAGAAATGTATAGTAAAAAAATGGTGACTAAATATGATATATAACAGTCATATTTTTTATTTTTACGGATGAATAATGAGTAACAAATGGGGCCTTAATCTCGTGTTTGACAAAGTTGAACTGGTCAAATTCATTTTTAATCATACATTTTATTGAATACACAATTTTATCCACGTGAACTTGTAATTCAAAAGAGCTTTGTTTGAATTTGATAAATGCATTACGTTCTCAAATGAATAAGAAATTCATCCTCCTCCTTTATTTCCTTCCCATATCGTGATACCGCAAAACAACAAATACATTAAAACAAGGTGGACTATTGTATGACCATCACCAGTGTATCTATCTAAACTCTTTTCTCAGAATCTTGTGCATCGAATCAATCTTCTCATAATCGGCTTTTCGCTTTCGATTATTCCAAGAAAAGGAAGAAAAAGAAATAGAATAGGGCAGCTGAATATCCGTGAACTGGACTGTGGAATTGTAGAGATAGGTGACATCCGTAAGAGGTAACCTTAACCTCCTCTTCGTAAAACATCGGAGTTTCCGAGTACTCGGGCTACTTTCATTTGGAGCGTTTGGTGAGATATTCTCTTTATTATCATCATTCTCAAATTGACAAGTTTGCTCCATTTGTGATGAATGAGAGTTTCAATTGGGGTTTGAGCTGGTTTTCAATGAGTTATTTGTAGGTGGAAAGGAGTGGAAATTTTGGAGGGATAATTTTGAAATGAATTTTAATTACATTTCCTCTGTTTCTTTCTTTCGAGTTCGACAGTATAGAAACTTTCAGTGTAGGAGGGAAATTCATTTTCCTTCCATTTGATGTTTAGAACTCTGAAATCTGAACAAATCGTGAGTAATGGTGGGAGGGGGAAAAGTAGAGGAGGGAAAACTCAAAACTGAAACTTTTGATTGGAGGGAGGGAAAAAGGCAGACAAATGCAAATTAAGAAAACGGAAAACATGGGTTTGACTTTTGACTTTGACTTGGGTGGCTCTCTTAATTTGCAAAAAGCCAAGGCAACAAACTGGAAGTTTTATAATGATGATTATCCTCTTGATTTTAAAAAATTTTGAATAATATTTTTGGGAGAATGTGTGGTTAAAAAATTAAAAAAAAATTTGAATTTAAGTACAAAATATTTTATTGCATAAATATGTAATTAAAAATGATCCTATTAAAAAAAGAGTTTTAAAACGATAGGAAGCAAACATGAACTTACATGTTTGGTTTAGAAAAAGAAAAGATTTCGAGTAGATTATGATAAAAATGAATGAAATATATAGTTGAAAAGAATTTCATGAAATATGTGAATAAAATTAATTATTAACTTTAATTTTGATTTTAATTTAATTTAATTTTTTCTTTGAACCAAATAGGGACTAAGTAATAAAATTGATATTGATAAACAACTTTATTTTGTTTCAATGATAAACAAGCATTTCACTTTAAATTGTTTAAATCTTTGATTCCTTTTCCCTTAAATCACCCCATAATCTGCTTAATATTCATGATATCCGTTCATTCATTTAAACTTAAACGTCTATACTTCTCTGGAAAAAAAAAAAATCCCTCTAAAAATTGTTATTTTTTGTACAATATATTTTACAATAAATAAATAACAATTTTCTTAAGGATTTTGGAACTGCCATACATCCCACACTTCTCAATAAATCAGCTAGAGAGCGATTAACTACTCAAGGTTATTCACAAGCCCATCTCATGGCGTCTTCATCAGTGAGTAAATCCTCATCATCATCATCATCCTCCTCCTACTTCAATATCCCTGTGGGCCAAAAGAATTCCAGTTTCCTATTATGCTGAGCTTGCTCGGTAGAAAGGAGAGTAACCTTTCGGGAAGTAGAGATTGAGCATAGAAATACCAGTGGATAAATTCTTTTTTACATAAAATTAGTTAAAGGTGTAATAAACAAGCATCTTTATAATTTAGACTTGTATTTTCAAGCTTTCGTGAACTCTCCAAGGGACATGTTATTCTTGTTTAACTCAATGGAAGATCGTAATCAATGGAGAAAAGTATAGAGGACCCATATTTACCTCGCCCTTTATCTTCTTGCACTGGAACTGGATGAAATGTGTCGACTAAGTAAAACAGTCCACCATTGCAAAGAAAAAAAAAAGAATACCCTCACCATGGAATTCAATTTTAAAGCTCTAGAAGAGCTAGAATTTTAACCTTATGTCAAGACCTATGAGTCAAGGAACAGTCTCAGGGAAGTCAGTTTACACTCAAAAACGATGCATTATTTCTCACAATCTGATCCCGTTAATCCAAAACTATGTCAAAATCATATGTATTCTAGAGAGATGATTCTCGAGCCTTTTTAACCTTAGGATGATCGCTATGATTTATGAATTGTGCATCGAGTAACAAAGAACCAAATGAAGTAAGGAAAAATCCTTGTTTTCATTTCAGATTTACTAAATATATAGCTTAATTTGTTGTTAATGTTTGTAGCTAAAGCATTTTGCTGTTAAAAAAGAAAATTATTCAAGAATAAACTCAAATGCATGTGGGAAGGACTGATTCCCCAGAATGGCTTTCTAAAGAGGTCATGAAGACCTTGCCAATGGTGCAATGATATAGTTTTTTTGAGATGATAAGTTAATCAAATTTTATTTTTACTCATACATTTTATTGGATCGATAACTTTTATCCATTTTTAATCTTATGTTTCATGAGACCCACCAATTTATAATGTTCAAAAGCTTTGTCAAACATGTATTACAAATCTAACAATCCCATTTGCATTGAACTTTTATAAATTAACTAAGTACAGTCAAAGATGAATATTTACATTTTTACTTTTTCTTTTCTTGAAAAGAACAAACAATGAATGCCACACACATGGAATAAAAGTCACTGAAAAAAGGTCATGAAAACAACTTCTCAATGCAAGCCACTATCACTTGTCATCTATGAAATAATTGAAAAAAAATATATATATGACTGGTAAACAAAAAAAATAAATTAACCACACTCATCTATGAATTAAAAGGAAAAATCCTCTCAAAATCAAAATGAAAAAAAAAAGTTTCTTAACAATCATGAGTTTCCTTCAATGAATTTTTGCAGGCTCCTCTTCAGTTAGAAATTTCCTCCGGTAATTAAATTCCTGCATGATTGCGAAAGAAAGTTTAATTTTTAATGAAATTATTTTTAATTTTAATTTCGAGATTGAAATTTTATGTTTCCATGCATACACATCATGTTTGGTGAGAAATAGTACATGACTCGATGGTAACTCTTTTATTTTCTTATTTGATCAGATAATCATCGAATTTTTAATAGATTCTGATAATTGTTGATGAAATTTGTGATTGAAAAGTTGATAAAAATTGTGGATCTTATGAAATGTGTAATTAAGAATGAAATTGAAAAAAAAAAAAAAAACTTTACAAAATGGGAGGCCAAACAAGATCTCAATATTGTCTAGTCTAAACATGCACGTAATATGAATAGGATCTAGTGCCTTGGCAATAATGGCTCAGTTAACAAGTTGTTCTTCAGCAGGCCTTGGTGCCTGGTGGTGAGTTTGGGGTACCATTTTCAGTCTTCTTGAGATTTTGATGATAATATATTTGCCTCAGTCTCTCTATTTCCTTCTTCAATGCTTCTTGATGAGCTGGTTTCACACAAGTAAACTTCCAATCAATGCACTTGCAGTTGCACTATAATGGAACAAAAACTTGGATGTACAATTTTCTTTTGACAATTTGTTTAATTTTCTATACGTAAATAAATCTTTTCATTCTGGCAATGTATGGTAGATGGTACTTTTGCAGTTTAATTTATAAGACTTGAACTAGTTTTTCTTAATCTTATCGAATACTATCCAGCACAGCATAAATTCATACCATCTTTGAAGAGTTTATCTTGAGCCAAAGCTGCTAATCTTTGCTTGAGAACACTGTTATCCACATTTAACACCAGGCGTTGGTGGTCCAGAAAAGCTACCCTTGGGGATAATACTGAAACTTCAGCCTTTACATCAAGCCAATGATGTAAGTTTAATTAATTATGAAAGCTTAAATAAGAAGAATAATTATAAAATTTTCTGAAAAATTCATGTAGGACAATCAATTAACTTACTTGAAGTGAATTTACACTGCGTTCTAGTTCGGATATGTACTGTAATTTCCTCACTCGGGACCTTTGCGCAGATTGCCGATTAGCCAAGATTCTGATATGTGATCACACAAGAATGATAATTAATCAGAATTTTCTATAATTGCATATTAAATTCTTGATGTTGTAGGAAAAGAATGTAATTACATTGTAAGATATCTGGTCGAATATTATTGAATTTAGCATATCAAACATGCCGTAAGAAGTTTTATAATGATGATTACCTCTTAATCCTTTTTGGATCAGAAATCTTCTCATTTGAATTGTCTGCAGTTGCATGTTGAGCATTTTGTTCCTCAGATTTGCATGAGCTATACACCTCAGGTTCATTTTTTGGCTGATGCAGCTGTTGACAAGGTGGACCTTGTTTATCATCATTAATGCTATTATGATCAGACGGCGACGAAGGACTCGAAGATGACAAAGTGGGCCCCACCACAACATCATCAGTGAACATGGACATGAACTGATCATCATCAAACCTCTCAAATTCACTAGCATTCCCAGAAACAGCAGCTATAGATGATCTTCTGCATTCTTGCACCATTGGTGCTTCAAGAAAAGCAATTGACTCGCTAATAGACCTCCGGTGGCCCCGGCGCTGGACAGATGAGAAGTCGAGAAATTCGTCGACCCACGAAGGATCTTGAGGAGTAGTATCATTATTTGTTGCCAAATTTTCCATGGAAGACATCTTCCGGTGAGAAAAATCATGCCAATTTTGAGTCACATTTGGCACTTTTGGAGGTAAATTATGTGCCATTGGTTTCAAGAATCTATGAATCAAAGAGTAAAGCCAAGACAAAGCAAACCAAACTACAATTTGTGCACAAGAGGGCCTTTTATATACTTAGAAGTCACATGGCACATGAGAAATGTAAAATGGAAGACAGCCACAAAAGCTGAAAACAATATTTAAATGAATATTTATTGTTCATTTCTAATCGCCAAGTTTCAAGACGAGATGGTTAACTGGTACGGTAATCCTATTCGTGAAAATTGTGCATGCACGTATCGAAAAATGATTTCGGTTAACGCATGATGTGACATGATAAAAACAAGATTTAAACTATTACTTGTACAAACTTTGTTTACAAAGTTAGTTTACAAACTGATCATTGATTTCAAAAATTGTTTTTGAAATGATTGACTTAAATGTTGTCAATACATAATTTATCAATCTAGTATGTACAAATAGCATGACTCTACACAAAATCCTCGAATTACAACTTTTAGAGAATATGATTAACAAGAAGGTCAAGGTGTCGTCTCGACAATGCTCTCTCTATCTTTTCTTTGTTTCTCTCTCACACACGACACACACTGCGATGGTAGGGTCACATGGGCATAGATTAGGCCAGCTATCAACAGCTGGTTGGGGAAGTTGAGTCCCAACGGTTTTACTGGGAAAGTTGCAATTTTTTATTAACAAAGTGGAATCAGAAACCACGTGCCGGTGATTTTCGCATAATAATTAAGAACATTCCTCTGCATCCAGTCTACCTGCAATCCCTTGATCATGGCCGTTGGATCAAATGTGATTTAATAACATGGCTATCATCCTTTGATCAAATTACTGTCTGTCTGTCAATTTTGCCAGTTCAAAGTAATCGAGAGCATGTTCTTGGAAATACTTGGGCTGTACTACTATGTACTGTTATGTACATGCATTTAGAAAACGTAGGACTACACAAGATGCTCAGAAAACGTTATAAATATTGGCTCAGTTTCAACTTGAGAAAAAATTGTTCAACATCAACTGTATTAAAAATAAGAATTAAGCTAATTGCACTCCTAGCTTGACACTTTGATTTATTCGGTCCTGTCCGTCCTCTTACATGTGGGTCGGATTCCACACATTGAGATCCGACCACATGTGAGAGAGCGGGCGAGATCGAATAAATCAAAGTGTCAAATTAAGGATACAAGTAGCAAAACCTTAAAAATAGCTTAAAACTAATAAGCATGCATATATATTAGACAAATGAATACATATTATCCAATGAAGTGTGTTCAATTAATACACTTGAACTAATATACAATTTTTAAAGTGAAACGTGACGAAAATCATTTTAAATACAACACACTTCCAGATGAAAGTCGAATGTGGGAGGCGTTTATTCTAGGGAACGCTCTGGTCCAATAAATATTGCTTATTCTAATAGAACTATATGTTATTATTGAAAAACAGCGTTTAAAATTTTAAGTCAAAACACTACGTATAGGTAGTATATATGAATTGTCCAAACCTCCCACCATGCACAAAATATTTGGTGTCACATTGAAAATGGTTTGATTGATGGAGTTGTATTGTTAATGGTAGACAAGGAGAATAGTTGAAAATATAGGGTTTTAGAAGGATGAGTTGTGGAAAGTGAGAGTGCTTGAAGGGATCATGTGTTGCCATGTGAGGCGTTTGCATGCTCTAATTTCCTTTTCTTTGTCTCCAACCTATACCCACATGTAGGGCATGTGTCCTTTATGCTCTCTATTTCTATGCACCTTCCCTAACACACGCATTTATGCCATTTATTACAGCAACTATTTGTTGGAAGCCATTAAACATCATTAGAGGACATTTCTTAGTACTTCCAATAAGGTTTGCCTTGTCACCAATTAAATTAATGACACAATTAATATATCTTAGGTATGTAATAATAGAGATATAAAGTAGTAGGAAAAAAATATTTTATTTTTTTAATATCATCCAATAATACTTTAAAACCCATTTTATGAAGCAAATCATGAACTTAGTGTTGAGCAATGAAGCATTTTCCTTAATTCTCACTCGAATGTAAATTAGGTTTAGTCAGTTGTTGAACTTTTAGGGTGCGTTCGGCTAACTTCTATCATATAGGAGTAATTTTTTTTTCCTTTTATTTGACAATACTTGAAAATATCTAGTGAATTTATCGATTTAATCTATCCTATGAGATGGGTTTTGATCGAATATAAGAAATCGTGTGATGAATATAATGTACAAAAATCGAATCGTGACCTTGTTCCCTCACTTGTTGCCCCAGCCCCCAATGCCATCCCTTTCCAACTTAAATGGACAACAAAAACAATTGAGCTCCTATTTAATTTTTAATAGATGTGAATTGTATAAAATATGATTTGGTATGTATTTGAAAATATGTGAATTGTATAAAATATGTTATTAAAATTAATTGTTGACTTTGATTTTAATTTTAATCCAACGTTTTAACGTGAACCAAACATAGGCTAAAATAGCGTTGGATAAAATTTTCGAACTAAACCGAATCAAGCGATTCTTTTTAAGTTATATATCCGAATGGGTATCTAAATCGAGAATTGACGGGTTCGATTCGGTTCTTGGTTGTCGATCAAGAACCGAATATACCTAATCTTTAATTAATTTATTTTAAATAAGTCAAATTATTTTTTTCTAAGCTAACTAGTTAATTTAGCTCCAACCCAAAAATATGATTTTTCTATTTCTAATTTTCAATCCAAATCCAACTTAATCAAATTGACCAAAATTTTACCCAAGTATGTTATTTTACCGTAGTGCCGTTTCTACCATTCTGGAGAAATCGAATTGAAACTCAACAGCGCCTCTCTTAATTATTGTCGGCTCATTTATCTTCCTCTTCCAGCGATTTTAACAATCAAATCTATGAAGAACTAAACAAAGAGATATGCAAAAGACACATAAGATTGATTTACGTTATTTTATAAGAGTTAATATTGATTACGTCATTAGTCGAATTAATGTAACTTTGTAAATATTAAAAAATTGAATTATAGTACAAAACTCGGGAATCGAATAGAATCGAACTCCGAACGGTTCCAAAGTTAACTTTAGATATGACGATTTCACTTACTAAATACCTGAAAATTTCGATTCAATTCGATTCTCGTTAAAATCGAACCGAATCAAACTGGACTCTTAGGCTAAAATTAAAATACTAATAAAAGGTAAAAAAGGAATGGAAAAAAAAAATGTTAAACCCCTTAAACCCTACTTCTAAGGAACGTACTACGAAGTGGCTATCATGGACTTTACTTTCTTAATGGGCTATTTATTTTATTTAATTGGGCTTGTATAGTGGGTAGCCCAAAGCCTTTACTTTAGGGTTGTTTTAGGGTTTTGTTCTATATATAGTTTCGTTTGAAGACGCGATGAATTGAAGAAGTGAATCGTGGCTTGCTGCCAATACCGTCTTCCCCCTGTTCTTCTTCTCTGTATTCTGCTGCTGCATTGCTCCCCTCCCTGGTATTCTTCTTCTTCTTCCCTGTTTCTCCTTCTCGGTTCTGCTTCTCTTCTTCCTTGTGTCTCTGTTCTTCCTCTTCCTCTTTTATATTTATCTTTTACTGGTAATCCCCTACGTTGTAATAGAACTTATCAATCAACGGAGTACAATTCACATTTCATTGTTTCTGTGTAATAAAATAAAAATGATGAAATTCCAGATGGGTTCCCTGCTTAGTATCTTAAATTGTAGGTTAGTTTTGGTTGGAGTTGAGTCCCAACCATTACAGTGGCCATTTCTCGTTAATTGCAGAAATGGTCGGTCCATTGCTCCGATCTCTCTGGTACACGGCCACCCGAAAATCCCTCTCTTCTTACTCCTCTAATTATCTATAGTCTCGTTTATTCGGATGCGCCTTCTCCACTGCAAGCGCCACTGCCGCCTATCCATCTGCGGCGGCTCTGGACGGTGCTGTGGTTATATCCCATGTCAACCATGGGAAGACCACCCTCAAGGATAGGCTCCTCCGTCACTGCGGTTCTGACATCCCCCACGAGCCCATTATCCTCGAGCGCGAGCGTGGCATCACCATCGCGTCTAAGGTACTCTATAAGATACCACTTTCCTTGAATTGTTCATTACTTTTTTATGTTTGCTTCCTTATGAATTTCATGGAAGAAGGAAAATAATTGGTAAAAATAGTAGCTCGATGAATTTTTTGTATAACACGACTCTGTTTTCCCTTGAAATGTAGTGCACCATCTGTTGTGATTCTGATTTTATTCACTACATGCCAAAATTCTGAAAGGGGTTATTTTGGTGTTCTATTAAATTGATTTTTTTTAATTAAAAAAAATACCAGGTGGTAGTGCCATGCATCCAGAACACAAGGTTATTCCCATTGATAGAGTATTAAAAATAAGGACCATGCTATAGGGATACATTGGTTACACTCACGCTAGTTTGGTAAATTTTGGTACATTGGATATTCACAACACCTTTTCTAATCAACTGCCAGATTTTTGGCACATAGGGAGGCGACAATCAAGGTGTACACTTTGTGTGTTCAAGTAGTTTAATTCTAAAATTAATATCTATATCTGAATAAATAAGACGAGGAACTAATAAGTAAGTTTCTCATGTTTTCATCAACTAGTCTCTTATCTTTGCTACTAGGATTAAGATCAGGTGGGTAAATTTGTTGTATGATATACCGGGACAAATATGAAGTCGTTAGAAGTGGAATTGCATACAATTTTAGATCTTTTGGTTCCATCTTTATGTTCTCCTTTTTTAGACGTCTGAATTTTTTTACCGATTTCACACTTTCCACTACCACAGTACCAACTTTGAAGAGAGAACTAGTTCTTGAATAGAGGAAGAGAAGAAAAGGGAGAAAATAGCGAGACTTTAGAGGGAAAAATATGAGTTTATTCAATATCAAAGTTTAACTTTTACAATGCACGAGCCCCCTTCATTTAGGGTTTAACCTAGTCTAAGAAGGAAGGTACTACAAATTTTATTAAATTAAGCATCCAATTTGGAAAGTAAACATCTAATGAAATCCTTATTAGGTTTCCTAAAATAAGTATATAATTAGGAAAGTAAATTAAATAATGTCTCTACTATGATTTTCATCACTGGGGTTGCCATCTCCTTTTCTAATTGGCACCCGTTAAGTTAACTGAAGCTTATGTTTTGAGGCCTGCCTTGTGAGGCTTTCATTGAACAACTCAAAACTTCCCCTTAAATGTCATTTTGAAAGCTCATGTCTCAATTCATTGAGGCACTGCCTTGACTTATTTTGTTTTATACAAGGAAAGTCACCATTATGAGTGGAGGATGATGACCAAGAATGAGGGAAAAAATGACAGAGATGAGGAGGACAGTAGGAGAATGAAAAACGTGCTGATGATTCTTTTAAAGATCCTACCAGTAACAATGATATAGGAGACTTCTGGTAGTAATGACAAAAGGTCTGTCTTACTGCTGCTACCATTTGGTTGGTAGTAGGTCGATGAAAGTTAACACGATGTATTTTTTCCCGAGCAGCTAGTAGATGTAGATTTTTGGTCTATCATGCCCGGTGTATCATAGTTAATGAAAATATTTTATATTTCTTCTGTTGCTTTTGCTAATTTACATTTTTCAATTTTAGATGTCCGGATGGACTATACTACTGATTTTTCAGTTTTCAACACCACCTTTAAGAAGTGAAAAATGAGATTTGGAAATTGTATACACAAATAGTTTTTTATGCCAATAGTCTGGGTATCTCCTCTTCTAAGTCTTTATGTAAGGGCAATGTAAGTTGCAGTGGAGGAGTATTCGTGAATTTTGGATTTGTACTTTCCAAAGTTTAAAAAGGCGAAACTTAGTACTGAGGCGGTTTTTCGTCATGAGGCAAGGCGTAAGCCTCGAGACGGATTGAGGCGTAAGCCTCATAAAAAATAAAAAAATGAAGTAAAAAAATTATAAAATAATACAAAAAATAAAATAAAATTAATTTATGTAAAAGAATTTAAGTAAAAGAGTTATAAAGAAATACAAAAAATTATTGCATCACATATATAAGTAAGTTTGGTTTTTCAATGGAGTGTGAAATGGTAAAATAATTAATTTACATAAAATTTTACATTTTTTTTTTTGTTAAAGAATAAAGTTGGGAAAAAAATTAAATATATGCTGTAAAAGAAATTTTACAAAATACAGCATATATTTAATTTTTTTGTAAAATTATACAAAAGAGATTATTACACAAATTAAAATACAACATATATTTCATTCCCAGAAATTATACACTTTTCATTTTTCAGTCAAAGATGTTATTGGGCTCAATAAAAAGATATTTATAATTTTATATTATATACAACCACAGGTTCGATCTTCTTCTTGGGCTCACTTTTTTCATTTCTTCTCTCTCGGTCATCTCCTTCTTCTTCACACAGGTCCGGTCTTCTTCTTCACATAAGGTCAGAGGTTCTGATTTGTTTCTTCTTCCAGTCTCCTGCTGGTTCACTCTCCAATTCTTAAATCCCTCTTCACCAACAAAATCTCAACAAATTAAACACAATCAATTGAAAACCCAAATTTTAAATGAGGCGCACGCCTCATGCTCCGTGAGATGCGAGCCTTGAGGCGTGCGCCTCAGCCTTGAGGCTTGAGCCTCATGTAGTTTAGCCTCACAAGACCGCCTCGAGGCATGGACCATACGCCTCATGGTGAGGCGCGCCTTGAGGCATGCCTCACCATGCCTTTTTAAACCATGGTACTACTTTCTTATGAAATGAACTTGCGTCATTTTTGGGTCTCATGGATTCCATCTTTAAGTTAGATAAAATTTCCCCTGGCAGTGATGATAAAAAGGCCAGACTTACGGCTGCCACCATATGGTTGGTAGTAGATTGATGAAAGTTTAGGTGAGGTATTTTTTCTGAGCCAGTGGATGTAGATTTTGTACATATTATCATGCCAATTTAGAATGTTAATGAAAATATATAAACACTATCCTGCATGAGGGTGGAAATTGTAAGCAAATAGTTCTTGAAGCGAGAGGGTGGGTATCTCCCCTGCTAAGTTTGTGCGTATAAGGGCAACTTAATTTGTTTTGGAGTATTCATGACTTTTTGATTTGTAAGGAGTCTATGAAGGACTTACATAGTTTTTGGAACTCTCAGCTTCCATCTTTATGTTGGATAAAATTTCCATTGGCAGTGATGATAAAAAGGCCGGACTTACGGCTGCTACCATTTGGTTGGTACTTGGTAGTAGATTGATGAAAGTTAGGTGAGGTATTTTTTCTAAGCCAGTGGATGTAAAATTTGCTTAAGGATGTAGATTTTGTATAGTAGATAATGCCAACGTAATGGAGTAGCATTCTTGACTTTTTTGATTTGTAAGCATTCTTATGAAGTGACTTACATCCATTTTTGGATCTCTTGGAATCTATCTTTATAGTGTATAAAGTTTCCTCTGGCAGTGATGATAAAAAGGCCGGACTTACGGCTGCTACCATTTGGTCGGTAGTAGATTGATGAAATTTTAGCTGAGGTATTTTTTCTGAGCCAGTGGATCTACTTTGTACAAACTATCATACTCTCATAGCATAATTGGTGATAATATATTAATATTTCCTCTATCCAGCATGTTAATTTTTTAACTGTATTACTTAATTATCACTTTTGAGTACCACCTTTTATGATTGAAAATTTTGCAAAATATCTTGAAGCCAGAGCTTGGTATCTCAATTTCTAAATTTGTACATTAAAGGACAATGTAAATTGTGGTGGTGGAATATTCGCGACATTTCCCTATATATTAAAAGAGGGAGTTTGTAATGGCACTATTTCTATGGAAGTGTACCCATCTTTCTTTTTTTTGGCTTCTTCCTACAAGAAACAACATCGTTTTATTCCCCATTTCTCTACCTTTTTCTCTTCCATTTATCCTTTCTTCAACCCTTTCCACCACCAATTCATTTCTATCTCCTACTCGATGCCGGATGTAGAAGAAGAATTTCCTCCGGCTACTCTCCATTGGGATGATTCTTTTGCTCACTCCGGATGGGTAGGACCTAACATCTCACTCTTTCTCTCGTCTACACCACCAAGCGTTAGTCGACCGATACTTCCCGATTCAAAATGGTTTGCGGTTCAAATCCCTTAAAGTGGACCAACTTCTCCAGCATTTATTTAGCCTTGTTTCATCAAATTCTTTTGGGCTTTAAAGTGTAAGATTTGACCCGAGGTGGATCTCTCATGTGTACTCCAGGTCAAAGTGGGACCTCCTTGCCTGCAATTGTTGCTGGATCCGATCATACAGCTGATGTTCTTATGGCCGAAGCGATTTCAAATGAGTTTGCATTTGGAAGCAACACAACTGGCCTTGTAAAGCCATGTGAAGGAAAGTGGAAAGTTTAGGGGGTTTTTTTTTGGTTTAAATTTCTAGATTCGTTTGTGTTTTCTTAGGTCTTTGTTGTTCACCCTTCATATACCGTTCTTTTTGTCTGAGATTACTTATACACATAACCCTTGATAATTCGTACACTACAAATCGAGTAATCTTGACAGAACCCTGTTTTCTAGCAAATTGTGAGTTTTTTTTTCCGTGAATTTGACTGTGGGAAGTTGTGAAACTTTTGTTATCTTTATGGGTTTTATTTAAAATTTGCTTTTGAATTTTTTTTTCACGTACACAAACCTTCATTGTAATGAGGTTCGATCAATTTTTTCTTAAAAAATTAAGAAATCTTGAACATTACCCGGTTTTCTAGCAAATGGTGAGTTGGCATGTTGTGAATGTGGAAGCAAGTTATAAAGCAGTATGAAAAATGGGAAAGAATTTTATACCTCTCCACAAACAGACAAATATATGAAAAAATTTAGTCACTCCAAAGTTTACTATTCCATTCTCTAAGAATAATCTTACTCTGATGTCGATGCAATTATCAGCTAGAACCATTGGAAAAAGCACGAAAGGGAAACACCATTGTATTCTTAGAGACTGGTTCTAGGAACATCATGCTCCTCCGCATCTATGCCCTCCTCCTCAGAAAGTCTTCACCATTCATTGTTGTATTTTGGTCCCGATTGTTGTTTTCGTAACCCATGTATGTGATTATGTATCTTTACTCTATAGATGTCATGTAGTAGTTTTCATGTGATTTATTTATGTGGTCAATGTGCCTTCTAAATTCTAACCATTAATATTTTACCCTACTCTCTGCACCTAATGTAGAATGCTCCATATTATGCAAAGAAAGATATCATAACTCTTGAAATTTGGATTGCAATTTAATTTTATAATTATTAATTTGACTAGGTAAAAGAGTCTCCACGTCTATGGGAGAACCCTTATTAAGCCACTATATCTTGGAAGCCTTGTGCCGCACAATGCAAGTGCATAATTTCAGGTGAGTAAAGAACCACTGATGGATGAATGAATTGTAAGAGACGGCGAGAGTCATATGCCCAGAAGAAAGAAAGCTTGAAACGTGTGCAGGAAAGAAATACAAAAATATTTTATGGAGTTATGAGATAGGCAAAGAAAATAGAGGTAGTGCGAGCAACTCGAACCATGGAATGATCATACATAAAATTAAATATGAGGCAATTGCTTAATAAAGATAATAATTTTAATTCTTTTGAGGTTAATTATAGTGAGGTACTAAACTTTCATAGCTAATTGTCTATTTACCGAATTTTGTTGTCTTGATAACTTTTTGACTTTTTGTTTAGTTGCTGAACTTAGTTCCAATGTGCCTACTGCATACGCACAGAATAGAGAGTCGTGCATTTTCATATAGCGTATTAAATATTTTCATCATAGCTATCTCTCTTCTACGAGATTCTTCGATTTCTATATTTTTTATACTTAAAATATGTGTATTAAAAACTGTGCTATCACTGTTACACAATTAGTCAGTTGTTATCAGAATCTTGTGCTCTGACCAAGTTATATTTATTGCCTCTTATATCGGTTTACTCTAACTTAAGCCTCGTGTCCACATTTGCATTGAATTTTACTCCTCCTTGAGTTAATTATTTTCTTTAGTTGCTTCATTTTGTCATTAATTTACAATATTTTTTGAATCTCAGATGAAAGCAGTCTAAATTTAGCTAGCTTGGTGCAAAATTGCTTTAACAAAAATCTTCGATCTTTTCATACTAATAACATGCACCACCCACGCACACACTCTGAGCTCGCAATAATTTTATCAGCAAACTTTCTGATGGCACCGTAATCCACCTCTTGTGCAAGCTAGCATCAAATCCAATTCCAGATATTTTTATTAATCCATTCATTATCTATTTGTATGCAAATGTTAATATGCTGGCTTATAGTATTTTCTCAACTGTAATTCTTTTTTCTTTTTCAGGAAAAAGTTTTGTAGTATATAGAGTGGTGGGCCTAATTTCATGTATGAAATTGAATGTGGAAACTTCTTTGATCAAATTGATGATTTCATTGAGTTCCCCCTTGAAAACGAGAGTGCTGGCTGTGGCCTTGCTGGTAACGGTGATTTCAAGGATTTTTCGAGTATATTTGGGCCAATGCGTTGCCAGAATACTGACAAATGAGCGTAATGCAATTTATAAAAAATGAACTACTGACAAATTTGTTATTTCACTTTAGTAAGGAAATAGTAATTTATTTACATTTCTATTTACTTTAAGCATTACACTCATTATGTTTATTAGTCTTGACATAGTTGCCTGTGAGATACTATATTTTTTAAATGAACTACTGATCATGTGATGCTCCCATAATTATAAAATTATTAGTCTGTCATGGCTAACACTTCCATTGTTACATTTTCATCTTATTTTAATCGTTGTATTATGACTCAAAAGTTAAAAAATAAAAAAATAAATTGTAAACCTATAAATTCTCATCATCATCAAACAATATTCAACATAACCTTTTAATCTAGATGCGTAAAATATTCTCCAGTTGCACTTAATATGTTTCATCTGCAAAATCTGCAATAATAACCCTATATCTTGAGTTATGTAAACTCCGATTGCAACATCTATAGTCATGTTGTTGAACTTGGATGATGTCTGCGGTGACGCTATTTTTTTAAAGGTTGTCCTATGGTCCAATTGGTGGGTTGTGTTGGCGGGATAGGTGTAATTTCCTTTTCTAAGCTATCGTAATGGGATTGTTAGCTCCCCCACCACTATTATTATCCTTTGAAGGCTCAATTTAATATCCTCAATTCTAGGATGCAATTGATACAGATTAATTCGGTGTGGGAACTATGGGAATAAATGATAATTTGAAGTGGTAGAATGGACTGAATCTTGAAACTTAAGAGAACGTTTAAATTGTTGCGTAAAATTAAAGAAATAGATGTCAATATTGAAGTCGGGAAGAGCGTAGTAAAAGAATTAAGGAAATTATTAGAGAATCGTTTACTGGTGATGTTCGAACCCAATATTTGCTTAGATGGAATTTGAATGGACTGATTCCTGTAAATTTAAGAAAACATTTTAAGGGATTCATTATACTCGAAAACATTTAGATATCATGTTACTTAACCCATTGAAATAATTGCCTCTTCAATGCTATGAGCATTTTATTTTTCTTTAAGCATAATATTCCCAAACCTTTCTTTCTTTATTTCAACTTTAATACATGAACTCACTCATTTGATGTCAATAGTTGTCACTGTCTGTCATCTTCGCTATTCTTTTCATATATTTTTGTCTCCATCTTCTACTCTTTCTGCTGAGTAAAGTTCACCTAAATCATTCTTTGTGCTGGATATTCATACAACAAAACATGTTTTCAAATTTTTGCCTAATGCTTAATTTATGATTATGAATACATTATTTTTGCAATGTTGTTGTCTCGAAACATTTAGTAATATATGCTTAAGTTTGATGTAACAAATATTTAATACAAATAATTTTTTTATATACATTATTTTATAGTCAACTATATTATGGCACATGACTTTCACGTGCGTGTCACTGGTACTAGATAAAGGTGACAAACTTGAGTTGTGTGACAAGAAAATAACTGTGCTTCTCTAAGTCTGCATTTGTAGAAATCATTACTTTTTTAATATTTTATTTTGCAAGACATGATTTGCTACGTTTCGTCATCAATTGCTTACGTCTATTTCATGGAAGGACGATGAGCTTAACATGGTTGACACTCCTGGACATGCAGATTTTGGGGGTGAAGTGGGTGTTGTTCCTAAGAGTTCGTTTTCATAGTCAGGTTATCGATTGTGACGAATCTAGGATCAAAGTTCAGTTATTGGCCGTTGGCCATTGACCTTTGACCTTTGACAATTAACGGTCGTAATAGCGAGGTGATTTATTAATATTTAATTAAATAATATTAAAAATTATTCAATATCTACATATATTAAAAGTGTGGATTGATGTGAAACTTTTAAATACCAATTTTACCCTTATATATTTAGATATATGTCAATTCTAGCCCTATACATTTAATATAGTATCATTTAATATAATCTAACTTCATTTATTATCCATTTAAGTCTAATGGTCATTGTTTTATATTGAAGTACTTAGAATTTTACATTAATCAAATTAATTTTAATTACGTAAATACATTAATTTAATTAAGTTTACTACTTAAAATCGAAGCTCACATATATATATGTAATTTAATTATAATTATATAATATAATATATTAAAGGTTGCATTAATATAATGGTAGATTAATTACAATATAAAATAATATTTATTATAGTTTTAATATAATTGTAAATGTAGATGAGCTTTGATTTTAAGTGATTAAACTAAATTTAATTAAAATAAAATTATGAGTACTCCAATGTAAAAAATGAACTCTATACTTAAAATGAGACTACATGACGTAAAATTGCAATTAATCAATCATTAACGCCACATTTAATATATAATAATATTATTTCATATGTATGTGTGTGTGAGAGAGAGAGAGCTTCACTTAAAGTCAACGTTAGTTATATAATTATATTATAATTACAATATATATATATATATATATATATATATATATATATATATAATGTGGAGATAAATAAGATACGTTCAATTTACCACTTTGTCCTTATATAACATTATCAACATTTTTATCCAAATATTATAAATTGCAGATTTAATTAATATAATAGATGATATAACTTTTTAAATACAAATGACAATAAATCGAAAAGAAAAAATTGCTTAAATGTGATCAATAGTTAGGAAATAGTCGAACATGAGAGAAATTATCCATCAATCTTGAAAACCTTACTAATTGCACCTAATAATTAGGAGTTACTTACAATTTCCATATTTAAATACAAGTTTCGTATCTCAATTACACATTTTTCATTAAAATTAAATTTTTAAATATTAATAAAATTTAATATTATGTGTTCTAAAAAATAATTAATATAATATTGCGTATTTTATTATTATTGCATGTTTATTTTTTTAGGCATAAAAATTGATAGTAATTCAGTTACTTATTAGTAGCATGTGTTGAGCTCAATTTTGATTTGGCTAATAATACATTTTGAAATAGTAGGTTGATGGATAATGTGTAGTTAAAAAATAAGAAAAAATTTTGAATTCACATGTAATATTATTTTTAACGAAGAATATGTTATTGAAAAGAAGATATAGAAAAATATATTTTGAAAATAATGAGGATCAATCAAATATAAATATATAAATAAATTTTTTTTATTTATCTTGATACAGTTAAAGGGGGGATTAAATAAGTAAAAAAAAATATTACATTTTAGTTTAATCAATATTTTCGTATTATGTATCTAATTTCATAAGACTTTTAACTTTTTCTTTAACATTCAATTACCTTACTTTAAAAATATTACGCATATAATTTATTCCGTATATAAGACGTGCAATGCACGTGCTTATTGCTAGTATATGTAAATGCATTAAAACGTAAAAATTATATATATATATATATATATATATATATATATATATGAAAATATAATTCAATACAACTCAAAATACTAAAAAAAATAAAAGATTTAAACTTATGCTGTAATTGTAAATTTAGACAATTGCATTGTACGGGGTCTCATATTTGGAAAACGTTACAATATTGTCTCGTTCTTAAATTTTCCAAGTATCTCTTTCTCCATGTAAATCACAAAATTGTCATTCAGAGAATATCATTTCAACACTTGCAATTGCCACATGTAATATCAAAATCAAAGTGATCAGTTTATAAACCAATGGAAAATAATAAGAACTTCTTGTTTCAATCAACTTCTGAGTCGTGCAAGATAGGTTATTGATGTTAAAGAAAACTTTGTCCATTTTCACAAACATAAAAAACTTGTCAAGTTGAGATCTAAGTAATAAAAACTATTTACTATTGAAGTCCAAAGGATTTAATTGGCAAGATGTAGCAATTTAGCCTTATCAAAAGCTGCAAATGAATCTCTTGGACTTAAAGATGAAATAACATAGGAGATACTTTGCTTTTGATTCATCAAATTGGTACACTTTGCGAAAATTTGATTATGAGCACTATAAAAGAGACTGACATGATCTTTTAATTTTTTTTGTGCTTCCAATCAAGGACGAATCCAGAATTGAATTCGAGATCGAACTTCAAAATTTCAAGTCGGGCTACTATGCGAAAAAAAAAATTACATATGAAAAAACAATTTTTTTTTTCAAATATTTTTTGTTTATAAAAAACCTTTTTAAAAAAAATAAAAATTTGGGCCTAAGTGGGGGGAGCCAACCCCCCCTCCCCCAATAAATCCGTCCCTGCTTCCAATCTCCAAAGCCAGTTTTAGCGAATATATATATCCATCCCTTGTCCTCCCTTTATCAGGTTTGACACAAGTAGCAATAAAAGCAATACGTTGTATTTTTTTCTGTGCTGTACTCCAACCAATAAAATTTAAAAAGCTATTCTTTCTGAAAATACTTATTATCATTTTTCACTGGTCTTCTTGGAAAGTCATGTTCATGTGGTTGACAAGAACATTTCTCTAAGTATGTCATCCTAGTATCATCTATGATATTATGGTCATATGACTTGATATGAGGGCGTTTCCCTATATCAAATACAAGATCATTCACATTGAATTGAGTCCGAGACTTCTTTGTATTATTTAACAACTCGTATGCTCTACTAGAAGCAATGACGATATTAGATGCACCATTAGAACTAGGTATGGACTTTCGTTTCAATTGAAAAAATTGTTCCATAATCTGAAAAATGACCCCAATTTATTGTTCAATTATAATTCATTAAAAAAATAGAGTACACATGGTTGAATTTAGTCCAACATTTTCTTAATTAATTTTAATTTTTTTTACCTATCCTAATTTCCTAAGCATAAATTCTCAAATCACAAATCAAAACTCACAAATGATAAATTATAACTCATAACACATAAATTATTAGCCCAAACAAAATGGCAAAACTAAAACTAAAATAAAAAATAAAATTAAACCCAAACCTGAATCGTCGCTTTCTTCTTCACCGTTCCACTGTCCACTCCGCTCTGCCTCCGCAATTGGCGCTCGACAGCTCCTGAAAGTTCCCGTGGAGCCCAGCACGTGTGGCTGCGCCCCTCGTTGGGTGTTGGCTCCGCCTAGGCTTGGATGCAGTTTGGTGTGGATCAATTTTGACTCCAACTCAAAACTAAAATTAAATTAGTCGATTTAGGTGAATTTCATCACAAACCAATCCACTTTAGCTCTTAAACCAAACTGATTTGGTTTTGTTCGGTTCAGTTAGTTGGTTTGGACTTTTAGTCCAAATTAATTTTTTTTTTTAAAAATGTTCGAGTTTTGGGCTCACTTAAATTACAATAACTAAAATAATCAAATAATTTTATATTACAAGAACTATTGACTAACAAATAAAATCAGGTTAATAGAGACGAATCAACAGAAAATTTAAAAAAAATTGTTGTTTTTTTATGTATTATGTAGTCCGACTGTCTGAGAAAGGAAAAACATAATGACGTCGCGAGAGAAAATTCACGGTGCTATTACTTACCAGCAACATCATAAATTGAAATGAATTGAGATATAATTATGAGATTAGAGCTTATCTTTTGATCTTGATTTTTATTAAATTAAAAGAAAAATGTAAACATGTAAGTTGGATTGATTCGGTTAACCAACAATTTGAAACTTCAAACCATGACTAAAACGACTCAATGACTTTGTTTAAAAGAAAATCAAATCAAATCAAACCAATTACCTGTGTCGAATCAACCCGAGTCGGTTCGGTTTAATTGATTTGGTCGATTTTTCGATTTTTTGCCCATTAGTTTTCTTTAAATTGTGTTTAATGCAGCTCATCAAATGTCTTCTTAGAATTTGAGCAATTCAACTTCATGAGTTGCATTCTCCCCACAAATGTTGTCAACTTTCAAAATGAAGAAGTTAGGAGGGGGTGGCAAGGAAAAAAAAAAAGATGATTAAGAAAATTCAAAAATCTTCCCAAAGAAAAAGTCTATTTCAAATGTGAACCCTCCTATAGATTTATTTATTTTATTAATGTGGTAGATATTACTTGGTTATTATACATGTCAATGGTGAAAATAATATCATTTTCAGCAATTTCAACTTCAACTGAGTGCTCCACCACGAACCAAATTTGCTCTTAAATTCTCTACCGTTAATTATAATTAGCTACTTGGTTACGGTGCATCTTATCATGTCACTATTGATCTAAATAATTTATCCTTAAATTCATTATCCCATCATGTCCCTATTAATCTAAATAATTTATCCTTGAATTCATTAATTTTAGCGACGAACTCGTAGAAAATAGCACAAGAAATTTCATAGTTTATACCTAAGCAATACGTGGATCTTCGAAAAATTAAAAATCAAAGCAGCAAAGAGAGAGAGAGACATGCAAGTTTCTACGAGGAAATTAGATATAGAAAAAACAAATTTAACTTATTTCTAAAATAATTAAAGATTATTATATATTATGAGCCACAGTCCCACAGTACGTTACACGATTTGTTAGCTAAGAAGATATACAAATAATTCAAGTGTTAATCACAAAATGCGTTACTTATTTTGAAATAATTATAAAGTTTGCATCATATTACAAATAGTGAAAAAGTTGTACTTGAGTGGTGTAGCAATTCAAACTCGATATGATGTTCCTTTGAATCTAAAATATCGTAGTGGGAAGTCTTTTATGCAAATATGTATAGTTTAAGAAGTGAAAAAGTGATGAAATAGATGCAAACTCTAGATACATATTATAGAAAAGTGTTCGTAACAGACAAGTAAAGTCGTGTTCTCCACATCACTGTTACATCGTGTATAAGTCTAGGTTGTATCTCAATTTTAGTGTCACTGATTGTCCAATAGACGATTAAAAATAAAATAATCATCTTTCATATTAGCAATATACCTTAAGGTCAATGTATTAAATAGATCACAGGAAGCATCGAGACTATGAAATTTCTTGAAATTCTGGGTTTGTAGCCGAAAAAAACACGGCAAAGCCATTAATACATGTATTGCAGTTGATTTTTCTACGACTATAAACTGGAAATACAATTTTTATAGTAAAATTTATTCTTGGGATCCAAAAGCAAGACAATATAAGCCTAATGACTTCTGGAAGAAGAAAAGAATAGACTAGTCTGCCAGGCCCCCTTTCCTAACGGTGTATAAATCTTTGCTTCAATTCAGATTTAAATTCAATTCAACCCCTTATCTTTTTCCCAAAATATTACCGATATTTACAGACACACACATATCCTCGTACACACGTGAAAATGGGTGCTTACAGAGCTGACGATGATTATGATTACTTGTTCAAGCTAGTGCTAATCGGCGATTCTGGTGTTGGAAAATCGAATTTGCTTTCAAGATTCACCCGAAACGAGTTCAGTTTGGAGTCCAAATCAACTATTGGCGTTGAATTCGCCACTCGAAGCATCCGCGTTGATGATAAAGTCGTTAAAGCCCAGATTTGGGACACTGCTGGCCAAGAACGGTACATATTCCATCCTTCAAATGGACATTTCTCTCTCTCTCTCTCTCTCTCTCTCTCTCTCTCTCTCTCTCTCTCTCTCTCTCTCTCTCTCTCTCTCTCTATATATATATATATATATATATATATATATATATGTATGTATGTATGTATGTATACGGTTAATTGATATCTATGTTTATTTATTTTTTTGAAGGAAAATTCTTGGTATAGTACAGAAGTTTGAGATCTGGGTTGGTGGTGTTTGAGTTTATTATGGTTAATTATGTGAACTGATTCCTGGTTTTTGTAAATTGTTTGGTGAAATGAAATGTGGCTTCCTACATTAAGGAGTGCTGCGGGCAGGGTTTTAGATCTGGGGAATTGGAATTAAAATGATTTTTTTTAATGTTCTTAGTTATACAAGTGAATTCTAATGGGGTTAGATCTTGTACTTTCAAGCTTAATCTCGTGGCTTTGTGTAATGAAAGAACATATATGATTTTAAGATCAATTATTATTTTTTCCCTTGTAGGGTTATAGCAATGCTTAAGAGTTCTTATTCAATAACAACTAAGCACAAGTGTTAACCTGTCTCCAACTCTCCATTAGTTTTCTGGAGGTTATGTCCTGTGCGCTCTTTTAGGTTTTAGCCTCATGTTACTGTTCAATATTTGTGCTCAACTTCAATTTTTGGATTTCTGGCTTGTGAATGCTTGCCTTAATGTAAATTTTTTGCTGAAGATATCGTGCAATCACAAGTGCCTACTATCGAGGAGCTGTTGGTGCATTGCTTGTGTATGATGTCACACGTCATGTCACATTTGAAAATGTGGAGCGGTGGTTGAAGGAACTCAGGGATCATACTGATTCAAACATCGTTATCATGCTTGTTGGAAATAAGGCAGACTTGCGTCACTTACGGGCAGTTTCCACAGAAGATGCAAAGGCATTTGCTGAAAGAGAAAACATGTATTTCATGGAAACCTCTGCTCTGGAATCTATGAATGTGGAAAATGCCTTCACAGAAGTTCTTAGTCAGATATATCACGTCGTCAGCAGAAAAGCTCTTGAGGTCGGTGATGATCCAGCAGCTTTGCCTAAGGGACAGACCATTAATGTTGGCTCTAAGGATGATGTTTCTGAGATGAAGAAAGTTGGCTGTTGCTCTGTTTAAAAAATGCAGCTCCGTTTACTCTACGAGATTTAATGTTCATGGAGCCGGGGATTTCCTGTTGAACGATTGACTACATTGATTGTTCATTTGTTTGTACCAAAACTTTATCCTTATCATTGAAGGGAAATGGATCTGAATTACTTATCATTTTTTTTTGTCCGTATCATCATCATCCATGGCTGCTTCGGGGTGTATTATCAGTCTTAGCTCCTGGAAATCCCTTACACGAGATAAACATTTGATTGCCATGCATTCAAATTTGGGCCAGTAGTTTGAATTATATACACTGTCCTTGGATTGTTTTTGAGTTGTTCACTTAAATAAAAAATGTGTGGAATTTTCATTGTGGCTGGAAACTGTCTTTTTTTTTTTTTTTTTTTTTTTTGATGACCCAGAACCCGCAGCCGCTACTGGCAGAGCCCCGATCACTCATAGAGCGGAGGCCCGAGTGATCATTACCATTCTATGTGATAGTGAGACCACTACCACATTATCTGTTGAAGTTGGAATATATTTTTCATTTGATAATGTGGCAATGACCTAGTAGCTACGTAGTCTTGTGATCATCACCTAGATGATTAACATTATTTTTAAGCATTTTTTTTTAAAACAAATGTCGGACACAAATATTTTTGTTATCATGACCCATTTACTAATAAGTACTCCGAAATTAAATCAAATAAGCTCTTTTAACTTTGTGAAAATTGGTTTTCTAGAATATTACTTTTATGCAAATACAAAGACTAAAGGGACGAGTATTAGAACAAGACATTTAAGAGGTAGAGATCATGTCAACTCAATTGAGGGTCGAGTTCAAACACATTGTTTAAGTAATTTTTATTCAATTGTCCATTATACACAAGAAAACTAATACTCACAAACAACCACCCAAAATTTGAGAAGACTCTAGTTATCAACTCAATTTTCAGGGCTTATGAACCCTCCAGCTCTATTTTCCTCTCAAACCCCCTTCCAATTCAAGCATTATTGCCCATTTAGCTTTCTCCATTTAACACAACTGCCCAGGTTTGGCGTCGTTGGATCGGGTTTGATGTATTGTGCGTGTGGATAATGTTAACATTATCGATAGTCGGATTTCAAGGATCAACTGTTTTTTGAATAATCAAATACAAAAATAATCATACAATCACAAGCATTAAAATGCATGTACCAATAAATCTGGTGAAAAACTAAAAATGAAAAGAAGAGGTAATTAAGGGGACAGCAGATCTAGCAATCCATGAGCTCCAATGACTTAGAATCAATTTGATTGTATTGACCTGCATAAACAGGCCATTACAAATAGAGATATCTATCTCTTGTATAAAAAACCAAAACTAAAGAACGAAACTAATACCCTATAATTATATGTTGGGTTACACAATATTGAATAAGAAAAAATCAACTTGAAAATAAAAATAAAAATTAGTTAAAATTTGTTAAGTGTATTGTGTACTCAACGTGCACTAACGATAAAAGGCAAGTTTTACATACCTGTAACAAAGTATTGTTGGTTAAAACCATTAGGCAAATGCTGCTGAGGCATAATAAAAGCAGAACCATTGTCTCTTTCTCCCCTTAGTTTATCAGTTTCTTGAATATGATGTGAAGAATAAGAATAAGGGTAAAATTCCACCATAGGATTGCCATTGTTCTGAACATTATTCAGAGAGCTATTATTAACGTTGTTGTTGTTTATTCCTGCGCTGTTACAGCTTGTAAACTTGTTATTGTTCCATCCCATTGGCCCTTGTGCTGCTGGTTTATACTGATTTTGGACTTGATGAATTTGCTGGTATTGGCTTTGGTACAACCTTAGCTCCTCACAAACTCTTCTGTATTCTCCATAAGGACCGAGCACCGGATCCTTTTGCCGGCAAAAGGCTTCCCATATGAGCGAATCTACAGCTCGTTTTCGATCTTCTTCCTCGAGATTCGTTACTATTTTCGTTACATTGCTCACACCAAAAACCTTATGCACTCCTTGGAATTCTCGGGTTTTATCAACAGGGAAGAAGGGTGCCAATATGCACTTTTCAGTGCATTTTTTCCTTTGATGCTTGCAAGATGCACATGCAGATGTGCCATTAGCCCTTTGCATCTTGAAAATCAAATCAAGACATTCAAATAAAGAAGACAGAATTGTTTTTAAATGTGATTTCAATGCAAAAGATTGATGTAATAAAGCGAATATAAATAAATAAAAAATCACATTTTATGAACACTTTATTTGTTTGAAAAGAATGAAAAGAGTGCCTTTAGAAGTTAAGAATAAGTAGAAAACTAGTAATGAAGAAACTGATGAATAGAGAGCATGGAAAGATAGCCACAATGTACAACTAATCGAACTTGTGAATGTACTAATGAATAGTTTTACATATACAAGATTTGTAGCTAAGGAGTTTGTTTCAATATTGGAATTGGAACATTTGCGTCGAAATGATAGCTGATATCGAGCACGTTAATAGATAAGATTTTAGATTTTCCTTTTTCATTATGTTTACTACTTTCTTTAAGGTTTATATTACTGAAAATATTGTTTAATTTATATTCAAACCTCTTTACAAGTAGATGTCACCATTTCACTATCAATTACGATGACACAAATAAAGATTGAAGAATTATTTGCTCTCTTCGTGCTCTTGCTTCCTACTTTCTCCCTTGAGGCTTCGGCCAAGTAATAAAGCATGAGAGAAGACAACATACTATGCACGAATTAGGATCCACTTAACTAAGGCAATAAAGAAATTACATCCCATTTGAGGATCCACTAGGTCGGGTTTATAAGCTCAACTTGGTATTGTGACTGTCATAATGTCAAAAGACATAATAATTGTAGATTATTTACACTTTGTCAAATCATTCAATCATTTAGATACACTTGGAAGAAGTGACGTCAGCGCCTCCAAAACTCACCAATTAACTACCATAACTACTTATCCCGGAGTAAGTCATGATTTCCTGATAAAAGGGGGTATTATTGTGATTTGATTGAAACATGCCTCGTTAACCAATCAAGGAAAAAATCGGCGACTCATGAATCATGCTCGGCATTGTGGTTGATAAGATTGACAAGACATAATTCTAGGAAAATGAGATTTTAATCTCCTCTATAAATAGAAAAGAACGGTCCCCTTCAAAGGATAAGTCTCATAGGACGATTTACTCCCACCACAACAAAAAAATATACTTTTCATTATTAATATAAAAACCCCTTTTTTTTTTTAAAAGTTGGCTCAAAACTGCACTTGACAATTTTTTACGTCAACAAACTTAGATACGACATTCAACAAAAATGGACTGAGAGTAGTTCATTTTTGTTATTAGGATAGTCACCTCGGCCATGAGCTTAGCTTATAGACCTTTGCTCTTTGAAGAAGAATACAATGCCCCCTCTTAGGAAATGTGAACGACACAAGCACGACAAAACATAAAAAATACCTATTTATCCATAGAAATGACCAATTTTGGAAGCGATAAGTAGACTTTATTGGTGCAAATCTAACAAAGTTTCAAGAGACTCGGAGAGTTGTCTTCCCAATCAATTTGAATTAAATGCTTAACTAGAAGGCACATAGTTCATCAGACATCATTGTTATGTTGGATTTTGACCAATCAAACCATTTTCTATAAATACAAGGAAATTGAAGACTACAAATCAAGCAATTCTTTATTATTATGTCGCATTTCAGTTATGTAAGATTGGAAGAGCTTGTTATTTAGGAGATTTTTAACTTGTCAGTTCAATCTCAATATTAACGAGCTTTAAACGTATGCATTATTACAAAAAAAAATTCAATATTCAAACCTGTAATGATCTATTTATTCATTTTCATAATCGAACCTGCTAACTATACTCAATAGACTCCAAAACTAAGATATTATAGGCGCAACTATTACAAATGTCATACAACCTTATGAAATTACTTAAAACACAATACTTGGCAAAAATATGGCATCATAACCAAAAGTTAAGATAATTGGAAAAAAAATCCAACCTCAACTCTTAAATCCAACCTCAACTCTTACATTTTATTTTAAAAGATGAATTATTTATAAAAAATAGAAATAAATAAATAAGTAATGGACTAAAAATAAAAATATTTAATTTAGATACGACTTCGTCAGAAATCCAAAAAGAAAAAAATGTTTAAAAAATTCGTCACAAACTGTTCAACCTAAACTGTGCAAAAAAAAAAAAAAAAAAAAAAAAAAAATATATATATATATATATAGTAATAAAAGGAAAAATAAAAAATAAGAAAAAAACCGTTAAACCCTTTAAACCCTAAATTTTGCTTCTACACAAGATACAACGAAACAGCCATTTCCCTTTACTTGCAGAAATGGTCGGTCCGTTGCTCCGATCTCTCTGGTCCACAACCACCAGAAAAACGTTCTCCTCTTACTCCTCCTCCAATTATCTAAAGCCTCAATTATTCGGACGCGTCTTCTCCACGGCGAGCGCCACTGCTGCCGCTCCATCAGCGGCGGCCCTGGGCGGTGTTGTGGACCCTAGCCAGCTGAGGAACGTGGCTGTTATAGCACATGTCGACCACGGGAAGACCACCCTTATGGATAGGCTCCTCCGCCAGTGCGGTGCTGACATCCCCCACGAGCGCGCCCTAGACTCTATTAGCCTCGAGCGCGAGCGTGGCATCACCATCGCTTCTAAGGTACTCTATAAGATACCACTTTCCTCGAATTGTAAATTACTATTTCATGTTTGCTTCCTTATAAATTTCATGGAAGGAGGAATGCTGTCGGTAAAAATAGCAGCTTGATGAAGTTTTTGTTTATTATGACTCTGTTTTCCCGTGAAATGTGTTGCACTATCTGTTTTGATGTTGATTTTATTCACTACATGCCAAATATATGAAAGGGGGGTGATTTTAATGTTGTATTAATTTTGCATGAAGTGTTCGAGTCAATCAATTGCTCCTACATATATTAGGTGAAGTTTTAAACAAAATACGCATATTTATATTAAATAGAGAAGTCACGATTACAAGTAACGAGGGAGAAAATTTCAGTGATGAGGAGGGTGATTGGAGAATAAAAAACATGTTGATGATTCTTTCAATGGTCCTACTAGTAATGATGATATAGGAGACCTTTAGGCAAGTAGATAACATTTTTTTTGTGATTACTAATTCATGAATTTAAGGGGGCGTTCTCTTTGCTGTTTTCGGGTTGTTTTTTATTTTCAATTTTCCAAAACATTGAAATTGCACTCTTCTTCTCATTTTCGAAAACGAGTTTTTGAAAACGACTGAAAATTTTATGAAGAAAACAGAAAACAATTTTTTTATGTTTTGGCTGTTTTCTTCACAAATCTGCCAAAACTCAAAAAACACGGGTTGAGAAATATTTTTTCAAAACGATAAACAGAATGAATTTTCAACAATCTCAAAATGGACACCAAAAACACAAAATTGAAACATGAAGAGAACGCCCCCTAATATTTTTTATTTTCTTGATCTGTCTTATGTTAGTTTGAAAGTTAAGACTAGTGTTAATTTGAATTTTCAAGACCGTTTGTGGTGTATTATTTAATTTTTTATGATATTTTAAATTACTTTATTGGTTTGCTATGTTGCCCCTCATAGAGATAAAATGCCTCAGTACCCGACTGAGTTTTTTTAAGACATTGTTTGCACTTATCAAGACAATGTAAATTGTAGGGGAATATTCCTGATATATGGGTTTGTACGCAGTCCTTTGAAGTGGAGTCACAGAAATTTTTGGACATCTCTGTTTACATCTTTATGTTGGATAAAATTTCTTCTGGTAGTAATAAAAAGGGACGGTCTTATGGCTGCTACCATTTGGTTGGTAGTAGGTTGATGAAAAAGTCTGCGTGATGTTTTTTTTGAGCAGATAGTGGATGTAGATTTCGTCGTCTATTTTGCCACTGTAGCAGAGTTAATGAAATTATATTTATGTTTCCTCTGTTGCTTATGCTAATTTTCAATTTTCAATTTAGATGTCTGGATTCAGTATACTACTGATTTTTTTCACTTCAGTACCACCCTTTAAGAAATGAATAATGAGATTTGGAAATTGTATACACGGATAGTTTTTGAAGCCAATAAGGTGGATATCTCCTCTTCTAAGTCTGCATTATGCATACAAGGGCAATGTAAGTTGTGGTGGAGGAGTATTCGTGACCTTTGGATTTGTACAGTCTTATGAAGTGGACTTACATCATTTTTGGGTCTCTCTTGGATTCCATCTATAAATTAGATAAAATTTCCCTGGCAGTGATGATAAAAAGGCCGGACTTACAGCTGCCACAATAATGTTGGTAGTAGATTGATGAAAATTTAGGTGAGGTATATTTTCTGAGCCAGTGGATGTAAATTTTGTACAGACTAGCTTGCCAATTAGCATGGTTAGTGAAAATATATTAATATTTTCACCATCCAGCATGTTAATTTACAGTTTCAATTTTAGATGTGTGAAATGTATCACTGATTTCTCACTTTATAATACCTCTTTTTTAAGAAATGAGTAATTAGATGTAGAAATTGTATGCATATGGTTCTTGAAGCAATAGGGTGGGTATCTTCCCTGCTAAATTTGTGCATGTAAGGACAACATAAATTGTTTCAGAGTATTCATAACTTTTGATTTGTAAGCAGTCCTATGAGGAGGACTGACATAAATTTTTGGATCTCTTGGATACCATCTTTATGTTGGATAAAATTTCCTCTGGCAGCGATGATAAAAGGCCTGACTTACGGCTGCTACCATTTGGTTGGTACTTGGTAGTAGATTGATGAAAGTTAGGTTAGGTATTTTTCTGAGCCAGTGGATGTAGAATTTGTAGGGATGTAGATATTGTATAGCAGATCGTGCCAGCGTAGCATAGTGAATGAAGATATATAAATATTCTCTGTCTTGCATGTTAATTTACAGTTTTCAATTTTAGATGTATGGACTATATTACTGATTTTTCACTATCCACCACCATTCTTTTAGAAATGAATAATCACATTTGGAAATTTTACGCAAATAGATCTTGAACCTAGAGGGTGGATATCTCCTTTTCTGAGTTTGTCATAAGGGCAATGTAAATTGAGTGTAGTAGTATTTGTGACTTTATTGATTTGTAAGCATTCTTATGAAGTGACTTTCATACATTTTTGGATCTCTTGGATTCTACCTTTATGTTGGATAAAATTTCCTCTGGCTGTGATGATAAAAAGGCCGGACTTACGGCTGCTACCATTTGGTTGGTAGTAGAGTGATGAAAGTTTAGTTGAGGTTTTTTTCTGAGCCAGTGGATGTATGCTTCGTACAGACTATAAAGCTTGCATAGCATAATTGATGAAAATATATTAATATTTCCTCTATCCCGCATGTTAATTTACAGTTTTAACTGTATTACTCATTTTTCACTTTTGAATACCACCTTTTATAATTGAAAATTTTATGCAAATATCTTGAAGCTAGAGCTTGGTATCTCATTTCATAAGTTAGTGCATTTAAGGGTAATGTAAATTGTGGTGGTGGAGTATTCGTGACATTTAGTAGGTAAAGATGACAAACTAGAGTTGTGTGACAGGCAAATAACCGTGCTTCTCTAAGTCTGCATCGTAGAAATCATACTTTTTTAATAATTTATTTTACAAGACACGTGATTTGCTACATTTTGTCATCAATTGCAGGTTACATCTATTTCATGGAAGGACAACGAGCTTAACATGGTTGACACTCCTGGACATGCAGATTTTGGCGGTGAAGTATGTGTTGTTCCTAATAATTCTTTTTCATCACGGTCTTTACCTTTTGATGATGGTAGTGAGTTTAGAAAAACATGAAACTTACCTGTGTTATCAAGAGAGCGCTTAGTTCAAATGATCCACGATTAATGGTTAAAAATAGGAAAGTAGACTGTCTAAGCTTGACACCAGAAATCAGAGTACAGTTATCTGGAAAATTGAAAAATTAACTTAAATGCTGAAGTTTTTGAAGTAGGTGGTTTTGCGTCAAATGGAGTGAAGTTGAAAAATGATTCATGTAGTCCCATGTTTAATGGAAGTCTGGAATAATGCATAGTTTGTTGTCTTTGGTAAACCATAGGGTGGAGGGCTTGTTATGTAACAAACCTTTTTGTCACTAAGAGAAGATTATTAAGCATAATGGTGTAAGGAGGAAGGAAAGAAGGCAGGGAAAAGAGTAAGGGAGACAGCTATATGATTTTTGAGGATGAAAAGTTTTTCCTCTGAAATCTCTGTTAGGATTTAAGAATCCAAGATAGCCAAAAGTGTGGCCTTTGGATTGGGAAGCCATGAACAAAGTGCTTTTGACCAACAGACCAAGTTTCCGTCTGAAGAGGATAATTTATTCAACTTTACGCAAACAATGTTGGCAAGAATTTATGGCCCCAATTTCCTCTATATAAAAGGATTTTTGCTTTCTGTATTCTGATTGTTACTCCAGATAATTCTCCGAACTTTTAAGTTTCTCTGCTTTGCTCATCTAACTCAATATCTAACTAACGATTAACTTGTTCCCTTTTGATGCCAATATCAATTAGTGGTTCCCTTTTTGTTCAAGATGACCTGATGTTCATTAGGGACTAGCAGCTTCCTATGTATCTTTTGTCTTCACTTAATCTTCGTCCCATGTGACCCAAAATCAACATGGTCCTTTTCCAATTTTCTCTTATGAAGTTGAAATCATCCTAGTTGAATAAACCCTCAATCTCTTAAGCACGCTCTTTCAGTTGATGAGATCCAAATTTCTACCCAGTTTGCAACCACTTTCTTGCATCATTGGAATTGATTCTGCTCATTCCTTCCAGAAGCCACGTATTCTTGCAATCTCTGAGGACTTGCAACTGTTATTAATAGGTGTAATGTGACCTGATGCCACCATTGCACGATTTTCGAATTATGTCCAGAAAGAAAACATAAAACGAGAAATTCCTCAAGTTTTTTCTCAGTACATCCTCTACAGCCTTAATATCACCGGCAGGCACCTAAATATCATATTCTGGTTGATCGTGGGCTTCTGTGCTCGTTTGACTTTTATTATATTTTGTTGAATTTAAGGATTAGTTTATAAGTTTTTCAAAACTTCTATTTTATTTTTAAGATCTTGTACTTTGCAACTTCTTATGGACTCCATTAATTATTTACCACATCAAATGAGTTCATTTTCTCCATTTATTTTGTGTTATAGGTCGAGCTGGTTGTCGGCATGGTTGAGGGAGCTGTTTTAGTTGTCGATGCTGGTGAAGGTCCACTTGCACAAACAAAATTTGTTCTTGCTAAGGCCTTAAAATATGGTCTACGCCCTATACTACTTCTAAACAAAGTAGATCGACCTGCTGGTATAACTCCTGCTAATGCTTGTGTTCTATCAGAATATTTTTTAATGCTGGCTTGTCAATCTATTTGTTCTGTGTTTTTGTTTAAACAAACTTTCATAATTGTGTGACCCATTGCATCATATTCAGGCCTTTATGTACCAGGCACACCTGGGAATACAATATGCATTCTTGGATGGTATTTAGGACTTGGAAAATATCGCGTTAATTAAAATTATCTTGTGATGATGTCAAACCTGTGCTTTATGGACTTATTAATTACTAGTTTATTTACGAGAAGGCATTTGTTATTCTCATATTTTTGAACTAACATTTAACCTAAGGTTGGATTGAATTATTGTAAATTGCATCCAATTTCCTCCCCTCCCTCCCTCCCTCCCCATTACGAGAAGGCATTTGTTATTCTCATCTTTTTGAACTAACATTTAACCTAAGGTTGGATTGAATTATTGTAAATTGCATCCAATTTCCTCCCCTCCCTCCCTCCCCATTCCCCACCCCCATAACACGCAGACTACATTCCTTTCTGGGTCGGTTTTTGGTTTTGGAGTCACTATACTCACATGGAATATGGGTGAATTTTCACCTCAATGTCTATCCGCTTTTCTACAAGACCTACTTTCAGACCAGGCTAAGGCTTTAAGTTGTTTAAGTAGGTTTGGGCTAGGTCGTTTCCTGCCACCTCTCGTCAGAGTAGGCTGATGGGTAAGAAACCTCCTGTCACAATGGCGTGGGACATTACAGTCTGGTGCCCTGTGGGCAATTCAAAGGGACTGAATTCAGAGAATAGTTTGGAGGCCTCTTTAATTATGTTACTTAATTTGATTTTAGTTCATGATCATCTAAGAATTTGATCTGTGCAAATCTGTTTCTTCTTTTGCATTATAGGTACTCTTGTATAGTCGTCCGACATGAGAAATTTTTTAATATCGAGAAGATGGCTGCCAGAAAGTTTGTTATATTCAGTTTCTTTGTTCGTCTAAGAATTATAAGAATATTTGTTAACATATATCAGTTATTTATATGGGTGTGCATTTTGCTACATTTATCTGATTTTTATTCTTTTCTGTTCACATGAACATATGCTATATTTGCATTGAAATATATTTTTTCATTTTTAGCTATTTATTCCCTTGTGTTCTTGGTGACATATGTGCAGTTACCGAAGAGAGGTGCAATGAAGTTGAGAGCCTGGTTTTTGACCTTTTCGCTAATCTTGGTGCCACAGGTGCTTGCAGTACTGCCTTCTTTCTATGTTCTCATTTTCTTGATTCATGCCTTTGTATTCTTGTAAGAATTTGTTGACATTTGCATGCAGCGAATATGTATGTGTGTGAATGCGTTCTACCATTATGATACACAATGTTATTAACTTCTCCATAACTTTTCTTCAGAGGAACAGTTAGAATTTCCTGTTCTCTACGCTTCTGCAAAGGAAGGATGGGCTTCATCCACCTACACGAAATGCCCTTCTGATGATGCCAAGAATATGTCCGAGTTGCTTGATGCAATCATTAGACACGTTCCTTCACCAACTGCTAGCCTTGATGCACCTTTTCAGATGCTGGTTGGTTCTGGAATATCTATGTGTTAATATATGAATCAGCACGAAGTCATTTCTATTGTATGCACCTTTGCACAACTAAATGCACTAAGGTGATGATGCTTCCATAAGTGCATAATTATCTGTTTTGCAAAGATATCTCAAATTGCATTACTCGTGCATTCTTTCATGAGCTGAGTGATATAGGAGGATGTTCAAAGGCGAGGATAAATCATACCAGCTATCACATTGGTGATGTTGCAGTTCTTTGGATGCATGTGACTATCTCTTTTGTAGTTTTTCTTTTATAGTAGGTATCTGGCAAATGATTATGCTTCTGTGTTTTAATGTCTTTGTATTCTTGTCCTTTATTATTCTGATATACTTTTCAAACTTATTTGTGTTCTGTGCACTTGTTTTGCTTAGAAACATTGAAGAAGATGATTAACAGTTCCTTTCAGGTCTCCATGATGGAAAAAGATAATTACATTGGGCGGATTTTGACGGGTCGTATATCTAGCGGGATTCTCCGTGTGGGTGATAAAGTACATGGGATTCGTAGCTCAGACTCTGGGGTTGTTAAAATTGAAGAAGGAAAGGTTTGTGTTCTTGTATTTTGAAATTAACATTTCTTGTTGATTTGTAAAAGGTCTGTGCAGAACATAGGTTGATGCTATAAAATGGTATTCTGTTTTATCTTTCTTGATAAATGGACTATATTGTGTCCTCGTTTGTGGAAGAATGGTTAAAACTTTCATCTAAACGGTTGTTGTCCGCTTCTTTCAGTTTCGCCTTTTTCTCTCCTTTGGAGTGGAGAATTTGCAGAAGGAAATTTGCTTTGCTTCTTTTTGCTGTAAGCTTCATGTAGATGGCATCTGCCTTGAAATGGAAAATTAATAATTTCTTTTAAACTTGAAAAAGAGTTTACACTTGCAGTTTCTAGTTTGTTCTTGTGGGATCTGAAGTTCATGACTGCCTCTCAAGAACCCATATGAATGCTTGCCTGTGTGGTTGTTTCTTGTCCAAGGCTTGAAGCTGGTTTAAACTGCTTCTCAAGAACCCATGAAATTTCAGACTTATATATTCATTTCTTGCCGCCAATCACTTGAAGCTGTTTAAATGTAACCTTCCCTATCATGCACCATTGTTCAAATATCTTTGCAAGGAACATATTTTCATATTCCCAATACATTCTAATAATGACATCAAACAACTCTGATTGAACAAGTTATAAACATAGAAGAATCAAATCACAGGGAACAACAGTTTGTGACATTGAAGCTATTTACAAGTTTTACTACTTGTAATATCATTACTGGGATATCTAGTAATGGCCTTATGTGAAGTGCAATTACAGAAATGAGTTTCTTTTCGCACTGGTTCCCAGGACTAATGCTATATTAGCTAGTCAAGAGGGCTCCGTTCCATGTTTATTTACTTAGTATTCTGTTTTGTAGGTTGTGAAACTGATGAAAAAGAAGGGCACTAGTGTTGCTTCTGTTGAAAGTGCTGGTGCTGGTGATATAGTATTAATGGCTGGGTTGGCAAGTCCAGCAATAGGGCACACAATATCAACTGTTGAGGTTCATAGAGGCTTCTTATACATATACATTTAACAATTGCACTACTTTTTTCTTTTCTATTTCTTTTTTTGCTTGGTCTGTAATACTAATTACTTTTTCAATAAAAGACACAATGTGTGCATAATGATTTCTCATTGTATTACCCGTTATTGGGAACAAAATCATGTTCATTTGACTTTGCCTCTATTAAATGATGAGAGAATGCAGCCAGCCTACCAAGGGGATTGTAGCTGTACCTGTATACTTTATTCTCTCAAGCGATTTTGTGGCCAGCTTGCCTGCAATTGCTTTTGTAACCAATTTTGAAGATTCCTTTTTGTTTTTCCAAGTTCCTTTTCTTTTCTTTTTGCAACCATCTTTAATTTTGTGCCTCAGGCTGTCTCCCCTGCTCCTTCTGTGATCCACTTTCTCACCCGTGCTTCATTCTGCAATTATTCCATTCTGGGGAATTGGATAATTATCTTTGTGTGAAAAGGATTTTATTAAATAATTAAAATTAATTCTGCTGCCTTAATTTATCATTTTAATTTAAAATTTCATTAAGCTTTAGGAATCCATGACATTATACATACCTTCTTTCTTGCTGTTTCCATTGCCTACATCTTGCACTTGTGATTGTGGAAGAACATATAGATATTTTAAGTTCTAGTTCCTGTGGGGGTTTCTCAATTTTGAAGTGCTTTTGTTTGTTCTTCATAATTTGTTTCTGAAGGTGGAAAATGCTGTGCATACGTCAATGCTTCCTATTACAAAAATGTGCTACATTTGTGTGAAACTGTGAATTATTTAAAGGTGTATATATGTTCTCACATTTGGAAACTTTTTGAAGTTAATGTTTTCCAACTTTTTGTTCTGTATAACTGATACTATATCAGTATTTAAAAATAGGTAAACCATATGATCAACTTCTTTATAGAAAGTTTTGTAAGTTACTTGCACGCAGCTTTTTATTGATGATAATCAGGGCTATGTGAGTATTAAATTGATTAAATTTTTAATGCATATTCTCCTCATTGGCATGGAGACATTTGTAATTGATGCTGCTAGATATCTGGCAGGTCATGACTGCTTTGCCTACAGTGGAGCTCGATCCGCCTACCATTTCCATGACTTTTGGTGTGAATGACTCACCATTGGCTGGACGAGATGGTACTCATGTAAGTTGGTGTACTCTCTCTCTCTCTCTCATCGTCAATGTTGCCATATTGCATCTGGTAATTTTTAACTTGGGATCTCGATACTAGAGGATATTTTGATGTTTTATATTTCTTACTGCTGCTACTTCAACTATTCCGAATACCTCTCGAACTTCTTTATGTAGCATGTCCCACCCTCAACCAAAGTGCTCTTTTTGTGGCTGCTGCGGAGGTTTTCCTACTGCTTCTAAAGGGACTAAAACACAGTCTAGCCTGTCCTCACTGACCAATGGACTATTAATTTGAAAGAACTCTATCTGCGTGACTGCATTTTGTTTCACCTCAAGTTCTACAATTGTAGTCTTCTGGCTTCCTTGTACCAGTTCCATCTCTGCCTTCTTTATCATGCCCAAATACAATTTTGCTACACTGAAGTGTTTCAATCTCATTGATGATGCCGTCAGGGGCATTTTGATGTTGTTTTCATCCTGTTGCTCATTTTTCATTTTTAACTCAATGCATTTTGAAGATGGTGGCTCATCAATCCTTTCCCCTAAATTCCTCTTCGCATCATCAGAAACGAACTAATTCGAAGGATGCTGAACTGAGCTCCTGTTGACAATGTCGGAATAAAATTGGTCTGTTGCCAAATGCTATTGAAGAAAATGTTTAGTGAAGCCCTAGAAAAGAATTTCAACAGTGATCTGGTAGAGAAGCTATTTTGCCTTTGGGGAGGGGGGTGAATTGACAGTGGCTCTACCTTCTTTATCATGCCCAAATACAATTTTGCTACCCTGAAGTGTTTCAATCTCATTGATCATGCTGTCAGGGGCATTTTGATGGTTGTTTTCATCCTGTTGCTCATTTTTCATTTTTAACTCAATGCATTTTGAAGATGGTGGCTCATCAATCCTTTCCCCTAAGTTCCCCTTCGCATCATCAGAAACGAACTAATTTGAAGGATGCTGAACTGAGCTCCTGTTGACAATGTCAGAATAAAATTGGTCTGTTGCCAAATGCTATTGAAGAAAATGTTTAGTGAAGCCCTAGAAAAGAATTTCAACAGTGATCTGGTAGAGAAGCTATTTTGCCTTTGGGTAGGGGAGTGAATTGACAGTGGCTTATAGGTGCTTGTGAAGGAAATCGTCGAGTAATCATCTTTGTCTACAACCTTTTTTCTGATAATGCCAAGATATTAAGTTTTGGGATATCCCAAAACATGGCGCCAGTCTGAAATTTTGGCGTAGTTTTTAAAGATAGATTGACGTGGAAAGGGAGGATCATTACATATTTTCAGTTGAATGGAATACTGAGGAAAGAATAATCATTGAATGAAACAGGTGTTTCTCGTGACCATATTAGGAAGGAATGTAGACACATGCTCCCTCGTGTACAGTCCGGATCCATTTTTTATTAAAAAGGTGCTCAATTTTCATGCATAAAATTGCACCTATCCTTCTCAACTATCACCCCCTTTTGCACTTCCCCAACCTCTCCGTTTGCTTATTGACGTGAGTCGTTCAAATAGACTGTTAAGTTTGCATTGAGAGACGAATTTACCTTCTATATTAAATAAACAGAACAAAAAAAAAAAGGATAAAAATGATAATAGGAAAACAAAAACAGCATCTTCATCACCCTCATCCTGAGCCTGAGCTTCAAGTCTCACTCACCCCCACCCCCACCCCCCTGCACCGCAAACCTCCTCCTTCCTTTTTGCAGGCAAGTCTTGCAAGTGCAAATGAGTGGTGAATCTAGGGATTTTTGGATGCCGATGATAATAGTAATTTTAAAAGTCAATTTCAGGCCTCGAAATTTAAAGAACCCTGCCGAAAATTAGATTACAGTTTCATTTGACAAGTTTCAAAATTTTGGGAACATTTTGGAGTTCTTTTTTGAACTGTGCAGAGAGATCTGGAGCTCAACCTCAAAATTTTTGGAACATTTTGGTTATGGTTTATTCTTCATTTGCATGTGGGATATTTAAGCTGCAAGAGTTACACCCAGTACTTGGGTTGTAATGGATAAAAAGGAAGAAGGGGGAGGCAGCAGTGGGCTTGGGTTGCTGTGGTTTAGTTGGTGTGGATGTCATGTCTTAGGTTGTTGGGGGTTGCTATTGATGGGACAGGACGGGACTTGGAAGGAAGGAGCGGTTGTGGTGGCAGCAAGGGGTAGGTAGCGATGTTGGCTTGGGTGAGGTAGGGTTGGGGAGGGAGATGGAGATGTTTATGAATTTCATTCTCTCTCTCTCTCTCTCTTTCATTTTCTGTTTTTAATGGTAAATTCACAATTGTGCTTGTTAACAAAAATACGCTCGATTTAAAATCACTTCAAGTGTACAATTCGTTACAAGTAATAAAGTGGACTTTTGGAGTCCGAATTATCGATCCCACAGAGATTGAGTAGTTCAATAATAATTATCTCGCCTTTAAACGAAACTAGATATGTTTTTGATGTTTTGTACTAAATTATAGCCGAACTAGATTATGAATGCTACTATGATTGAATTGACTAAACTATATGTGGATTATACTATAATGCAATATGAAATTCGAATGCAAATTGATTAACTTAACAATAGAAAAACGCACTAGGATCACGAATCTCCATTCAACAATCCATTTCAATCCTTGTTTTACAATTTGACAACACGATTGAATATTAAATGATCAATGCTCCTATTGAATTGAACAATCTCTCTCGAGTAGTGTTAAACCTATTCTATCATGCGATCCGACTATATTTTTATGACGAATACCAACATAAAAGAATGCATGAGTTTTTATGAATACTTAAAGATTCACAAAAGTCATAGCGGTATATTTCTATTCCCTATCGGACCCTATGACAATTTATACTACGTCGAACCTATTTCCTTTATTTCAAATGCATAAAATGGGTCACCACATTCATATAATTAACGTGCATAATAATTATATGGAAAAAATACGTATAAATCATTCAATAATTCAAAAACGTATTTACAATGTCAAAAATATAAAACTAAAGATTAAAATATCATATTACATTGTTCATCGATCTCCTAGTACAAGAAAAATTAGTTTAACATGCTAAAAAGGGAAAAACAAAAGATTAGTTGAAGAAACGTCATCACTCGAGTCAATATTCAATTAATTCCTTGAAGTGCGTGATGATTTGTCGTGTTGTTTCTTATATTTACCAATTTGGCTCCTTAAGTTCTCGGGTTATTGTCATGCGACCGCATGGTGCATAGAACTTCTATTTTCTCTCAATTTGGTCCTTGAACTTCATTCTTCCTCATTTTGACCTCTTTTTTTCATTCTTTTCCTTCTAGCATCCTCTGATTTCACCAATCTTGTACTTAGTTCGTTTTCATTTTTTATTTAGATTTCGGGTCAACTTTTGAATAATTGCATTCTAGCCCCTAAACTTTAGCTTTCTTCCGTTTTGGTCATTTCTTGCTCGTTTTCACTTACTTTTCGTTATTTCTATCGACATTGTCCTGTAAACACAATTTATATAGAATTAAGCCATATTTCAACATAATTACAAGCAATTGTCCATGTTTTGTGACCTCAATAAGTGCGCAAAATGCACTTATCAGTGCTCGGCATAGAATAGAAGGTGGGGACAATGATACTGTGAAATAAAGGTTGGGGATAGAAGTGCGAAAGGGAGTAAAGATAGGAGATGGCAGCAACAATTTCCCTTTTCATAAATGGTTGTGACTTGACTTGAACCTAAGATTTTGCCAATTTTGATACTATGATTGACCACCTTATTTAAAAAACTAAGCATGTGTTTGACTCATGCTTATAAACTTTTTTATAAATACTCAAACCACTTTTTATCCACACATTGAAGGACCCACTTTTTATAAATATTCAAACCAGTTTTTATCCACACATATTGTAAGACTCACAAGTACTATCCACTTATCTACCATTTATTTCTTTCTATTTATAATTTAAACTATTTATATACTCTTCCTAAACATACTTTAAGCTTTTCAGAGGGAGGACAAATTCACTTCTTTAGATTCTGTCTTCAACAAGGAAAATATATGTGAAATACACCATCATGTCAAAAAAATCCCTGAAAAACTGTTTTGTGTTTCAGTTACTGGGATTGCAGAAGGATTTGTATATGAAACACAATGACTTTGTTGCAGTATACTCTTAATCCTATTGTTCCTTAGATATCATACATATTGAATATAGATTCATTTTCGTATATATAGTTGACTGGAGGTAAAATCGGTGATCGGCTAATGGCTGAAGCAGAAACAAATCTTGCGATAAATGTGATCCCTGGTATGTCAGAGTCGTATGAAGTTCAGGGCAGAGGAGAGCTTCAGTTGGGTGAGTTTTTTCCTAGAACCTTCTTCCTGCTTTTAGCTGATCCTGTATCTCTTCTAGAAGAGATATTGCTGTTCATGTAGTCGTTTTGCATTCTTCATTTTCTTAGCATCAATTTCATTTATTTTAAACAGGTATATTAATTGAGAACATGAGACGTGAAGGATTTGAGCTATCTGTCTCGCCGCCTAAAGTCATGTGAGTTTTTATAGTGAGCATCTTCTATTTTGTGCTTGATTTCGTTTACCTATTGTGTAACTGTACATTTTTTCCTACAAAAATTCTGCTTTGGAAATTATTCCAAATTAAAAAAATTAAAAATATGTACACACAACAAAGACAGGGAACATGTTACCTATTCTCAAGGAGGGAGAGAGCGACAGATAATCTACTAAGGTCCAGTGAGGCTGTTACTGTAACGCCCCGAGTTCCGCGGACCCGGAACGCTACGTCATCTTCTCTTTGCCCTAATTTAACTGAAAAGTTTGGCGGAATAACTAATTTTTAAAAGCATCACATTTAAAATTTGTGAACGTTAACGGCAATAAACCTCATTAGAATTAATTTAAAGGAAATTTATTAAGCTTTAAAACTCAAGTTTGAAATAGCGGAAACGACAAGGTAAGTTCATAACGTTCAAATGAGTGAAATTTAAAAGTAAATTGAAAGCAAATAACTGCTATTATTCGTTCATGCCACCACTGCCCATCAAACTCGGCCGTCTCCAAAATCTGCAAATATTGTTAAAATAGTAGCATGAGCATTTCGAAGAAATACTCAGTAGACTCATCGCCAGTAATTAATTTACAGAATAATTGAACACATAATTATGCAATTTATACAGTGATATTCTCATGGGCTTATTTTCTTTGAAAAATCATAGGCTCTTTAAAATCATCGGGTGTGGGTAGTCTGTCTCATGCATTTAAGCAAGTAAGTTATGCATAACATCATCTTATCTCATAAGAGATCCTCTTTCTTCTCATGCAATTAAGCATATAAGTTACGACAAGCATAACAACATAATCTATCTCATAAGAGATTCTCATCTTATGCAATCAAAGCATATAAATCACATAAAATCACATAATACATGCAATTACAATTTAAACTAATTAATGGGGGCGAGTCTACCTCAATCTATCTCAATTTGCGTGAAAAGTGGAGCGGGAAGAAAAATCTCAGTTCCTCAATCGTTCGTACGTTTCGTCTAGCCAAAAATAGAAAATAAATTTTGAATTAGTGTTTCGAAATCTTTTAAAGATAAAAATGATAAAAATAAAGTTTATGGACTTAATTGGAATTTATTAAAACTGGAAATAAAGGTTTAAGGGCTAAAATTGAATTTTTCCAAAATGGGGACTAAATTGAAAATTGTTAAAACTGAAAAATAAGAATTCAGGGACTGAAATTGACTTTTTCCAAAATCTGTGGCTGATTTATTTTAAAATATAAATTCTAGGGTTGTTTTCATAAAAACCGAATCTTTAGGGCTGAAGATAAATAATTTTAAAACTAGGGGGACTAAAATAACCTAACTCTAAACTAGGGGCTTAAAATCATAATTTTCGAAAATCAAATTAAATAAAACAAATCTCTCTCTCTCTCTCTCTCTCTCTCATTCGCGTCCAACGCGAGGCAGAGGCGACGGGCTTCGCCCCCGCTGTCGCTTCCGGCCGGCGACGCCAGCGCCGGCGTCGCGCGGTGGTGCCGGAGGTGTGGGGACGACTGGAGTACGGTTTCGGCGCACGGGCTAAGAGGAACCGAGACTTGGAGGTTCGGTTTCCTTGGATTTTTCCGGCGGCACTGGCTGGAGAATGGGTCGGAATCAAGGTATGTTTATGGGTTCCCTTAATTCTGGGTTTTGCTTTTGATTTGGAGTTAATTTTGGGGCTCGATTCTTGGGTGGAAGGGGCTGTCGATGGGTGGTGGCTGCAGAGGTGGTTCTGGGCTTTTGACTGTGGGTTGGGTGGTGGCAGCAGCGTGGAGCTTGGGGGTTGGAGATGGTTATGAGTTTTCAGCTGTAGGACATTGGTGGTGTTGACGTGCTTCGGCTGGGGTGAGGGATGGTGGCGGTTTGGCCTTGCAATGGTGTTGGGGTGGTTCTGTAGTGGTGGTTCGATTAGGCTGAGGTGTTGGGGTGACAGCTGCAGCTTAGGTGTTGGTGTGGTGGCTTGCAGGAGGAGGCTGGTGGTGGTGGTTCTGGGGTTGAACGGTGGCCGTGTGCAGTGGTGTTGGGCGAGGGAGGTGGTGGTGTGGATGCTAGAAATTGGTTTTCTAGCATCACACGTGAATGAGGCTGGGAATTGAATGCAGGGAGGAGAGGAAATTTTGAAGTTTCTTACCTTTTGGCTATTGGCTGCGGGAGTGAGGTTGAGGGGGGAGAGGTTGGGGTATATATACAGTAGGAAACTAGGGCACGAATCCCTAGGGTAGTAAACGGACCAGAAATTTGGGCCGGAAGGATTTTCTAATTGGACTTAAGGAATTGGGCTTAAAATAACCCTAATTGGACTAATGGATTATTGGGCCGAAATAATAATCTATCGTATTAATTTCGAATTTAAACGATAAGGAATTTAATAAATTAAAATATTCGAAATTGAATTCGATTTAAATTAATTTAATAACGGCTAGACGAACGTGTTTTTTACTTTTAAATCTCGGGTTTAAAGTTTAACGACACGTTTTTTTTCAAGAAACACAATTAAAATTCTCGGTCGCTACAGTTACCCTGGTTGTTATCGTCAACTTTATTGCACTGTCACGTGGGTGATGGCGAAGTCAAAAAATAGTGTTGATCATTGTGATCAAATTTTTATGATTAACCTTCGGCAAAAAATCTAGTTCTTGCATAGACAATTGAATAAAGCGATTCTTGATGATAATTAATTTCATATTGGAGAAAATGGAAGAAAGGAAATTTTTATGGTGATTTGATAAAAATTCTAGAAAATATTGCTTTCCCAAAATTAATGACATTAACAAAATCGGAATATTGTGAGTTCATGATCAAGTCTTAACTTTACAGTTTTGGAGTGTGAGACTTTGATAGCTGTGATAATTCATCAGAAGTTTATGTTATTTAGTTTCATTTTCAAAAGAATCCAGTCCTTGGATAGTCAATTGAATAGAGCAGTGCTTTCTGACAGATATTAATTGATTTTACTTTGGAGAAAATGGAAGAAAGGAAATATTTATTAACCTGATGTAAATTCTCAAAGATAATGCTTTCACCAAAATTAAAGACATTAATCAAATTGCAATTTTGGGTGTTCATGATCAAGTCTTAACTTTACAGTATTGGAATACGAGATCTTGAGATTGGAATTGTATCTTTGGATGTGATTGAAGAAATCTAAAAGCAGTGCAGTCTAATGTCTAAACCCGAACCAGTAATTTACACTAGTCCAAGTGAAAATTAATTTTGCTTTTCCTTGATCTGGTAAAAGTATAACGGAATGCCTATTTCATAAAATTGACCAGGAATGGCAATCACAGTGCACTCTCGCAATTAACTTAAGTTCCAATATTTGGGAAAAGCAGACCAAACTATGTACATCTTTTAATCAAGAGAGTATGATTTTTCTTTAACTAGAAAAATTGAATTTACATTGCTGAGAACAATATAATAGGAGGAATGAACTAAAAGTCACGTGACTTTAACAAATTTGATTTATGTTTGGAGCCTATCTGCTAGCAGAAAGGTACATGAATTAGAGAGGAAGAAAACCAGTTATGTTTTGAAACACTTCACCTATTGTGTACTTATTGTTCTCTTTGGGCCATAATTGAAGCAAAAATAAAGCTGATTGTAGTTAAAAAAAAAATCACCAAATCAGGGCTCTGAGGGGCAGACCATTCTTATACTAAAACGATTTTGAAAATGATCAACTAATATTGTATTATTCCTATCGCCAGTCAACTCACTGGATCACAGTGGTGCAGTATTTGTTGGCAATGCATCCTTGAATATACGTTGTCAAAAATAATCTTTTGTTAAATTTTGTGTAAATTCTCTCTAGTTGATCTTCTGTTCTTTTTATATATATCAGGTATAAAATTGGGAAAGGTGAAAAACTGGAGCCAATTGAAGAAGTCACCATTGAGGTAAGAATATAGGATGATAACATAAGATCTTTATATTTTTCTCACCTCTGAGTTCAAATGTACGACTTAGGCATCATGACTAATACCAGGTAAATGAAGAGCACGTGGGCCTAGTCATGGAAGCCCTCTCACACCGGCGAGGGGAGATTACTGACATGGGTCCTGTACCAGGCAATTTTGGTAGGACTAGACTTTGTCTAACTTGCCCATCAAGGTACGTGCATGTTTCTTATTCTTCTGCTGCTCATACTTGTTTCCATTCATGTAACAAACGCTGTGGTCCATGATTTTATTTTTCGTAGGGTTTATTTTGAATTTGTGTTTTAACCTGTGCTGTGATTTATTGATTGCCTCTATGCCCCTATTTGAGCCCCATTTTGGTAAGAAAATGTATTTTGGAATGGTGATTTTTTGGAGAATGTGTGGTTAAAAAATAAAGAAAAGTGAAAAAAATGGGGGACAAACATAGGCATGTATAGTATTATTCTATAGATTTTTTCATTAACAACAATGTCTGGTGTGATTGTAGGGGGCTGGTTGGTTATAGAAGTGTGTTCAGCAGTGACACGCGAGGCACTGGATTTATGCATCGTGCATTCCTCAGTATGGTTTTCCTGCTAACTACATTATGTTTTTGTTCTCTCTTTGTTTTTTTTCTTTTTAACTTAGGTAAATTAACATGGACTTATTTTCTTTAATATTTTCCTGTGTCCTTATTTTCTTTAGAATTTTCCTATGGTTCTAAACGTGACTGTTAATTTATCTAAAAATGTTTTCTTGCAATAAAGTTTGATTGAATGGAACAGTATTAGTTAAGTGACAATTAATCAACTTCATATCATTTTGCATTGAGAAATTTTTTGATCTGTAGTTGTATATCTTTTCTTGATCCCCAACATGCCCTAACACTGTTATTCTCAAGAAGGGGCAGTTTGGGGGTGTGGTGGGGTGAGGGAGGTCTTTTGAAGAACTATTAAGGCAACGTAATTTAGCTTGTTGAATTTGGATGCTGAGAAGCAACAAGTGAATTATAGGTCTAATCTTGTATGGGGGATAGATCTGTCAATATTAAGATCCATGTTTAGGAGCTTGGTGTGTCTCAACCTCTGGCTATCTGCCACCAGCCAAGGCAAATTAAGGATGTAAGGTAGCTATGACTGCATATGTGTTTATATGTGAAACTTGGTACATAAATGATATAGTATAATATTTATATACATATAGAGCCATGTATGTGCTTTTAGGTGATGCTGCTTAGTATGCTTATGCGTTATGCTTGATATTCTGTGTCTATTTCCTATTCCATAATTCAATTTGAATGCTTTGAAATTTGGCCTTGTGCCAGTGAACACTTTCTAGATTTTAAAACTTCAACAGGGTTCTTGAGGAAAGCAAAACAAGCATAGAGTGAGATTGGATTTCAATTCTTGCCTATGTTAATTTCCCTTGCTTGTCCATAGCGTTCTGCCTTTCTGTGGATTGTAATGGGTTTTTATTGATTTTATAATTGTTTTTAGTTAAGCATAATCTGTTTGTGCAGCTTATGAGAAATATCGTGGTCCTCTTGGAAATGTCAGAAAAGGAGTATTGGTACACAACCTATCTCCTTTCATCAACGCATTAAGAAACTATCATTATTGTTACTGTTGCTATTATTTTCTTTTTAAAAAAATTATTGTGTTATTGTTATTTTTCCCCTTTTCGGGTTTAAATCATATTTGTAGTTGTGGCCAAATAATATCTTTATAGATTTGTTTAATATACTTTGGCATTTTGCTTTGGCAAACAACTCTTTGACTATTAGCCACTTCTGCTTCTGTAACTCATATACTAGTACCACCGTAAATATTGTTTTATCTCAATAAGAATAGCGGGGCTCTGTGGTCCGTCAATGCCTTGTGTCCCACCTTGATTCTGGTGATTACCTGGGTTCTTTCTTATTTTTTTCGATATTTACACTTGTGGAATAACAAATTTGGCCACCTAAAACTCCTCAATCTTCTTAAAATATGGGCTGGGGTAAACAGATGAAAAATCAAGCTTTTCAGTGTAGAGCCTGTCGTCTGCCATTCTATCACTTGCAAGTCCCAGAAAGTTATGTTTGAATTATGTGTCCTTTTTCTAAATGTTGGCACATTCTGTCGCAAAGAAGCGGAAGAAAAATCATGCTCTTTTGTTTTTAAACCTGTTATCTGCCATTCTATCACTTTGCAAGTCCCAGAAATTATGTTTGAATTATAGTCCTTTTTCAAAATGTTGGCACATTCGGTCCTTTTGCCACAATTGCCTTTTTCAAATCTTTTATCTGGAAGCTTGTAAATGACTAATATATCTCTTTTTAGTTATTCTGGATATTTATCCATCCTCCATTTACTAATGCTTCTAATTGCCTTTGTTCAACTTCATTGAACAGGTCTCAATGGGTTATGGTACAATTACTGCTCATGCATTGATGAGTTTAGAAGCTCGTGGGACACTTTTTGTGACTCCTGGAATGGAGGTAGTAATAATTACCCCTTCTATTTGGAATTTGATTCAACTCTTAGTAATGAGAATATTCCTTAGATGCATGTAACTGTCGTTCTTCTTCACGGTGCTGACTAGTTTGTTTTGCAATCTCTTGTTGATACATTTGCAAGGGCTCAGGTCCCTGCTTGTGAGCCTAACATATGCACTTTTGTAGTTTTTGGATGAAGAAGATTGACAATCTTTCTTAATCTCAACTTCTAAATCTATTTGGTTTTCTTGTTTTGGTTTATTTTTGGGATTGTGTAGACATATGATGGCATGATTGTTGGCGAACATTCGCGAGATACAGATCTTGATGTAAGGAACTTGTAATTTTCTATTCTAATGATATTTTTCTTTAATTGGTGGATGACTGACCCCATTGCTCGTTACAGATTAATCCATCGCGGACGAAGGAGCTAACAAATGTGCGTGCTGCTTGCAAGGATGACAATGTGAAGCTAACTCCTCCTCGCCTTGTATGTATCCTAATCCTACTCTTTTGGTCCTTCGTTGTGCTTTTGTTTTTTCTTTTCCTTTTTCATTGGAGCGTGGGGGTTGATTTTAAGGGGTGATGTTTGGGGTTATACTAGTTTCCTGGCAAGGAGAACAGGATACTGTATAATTTGGCTTAGGATTGGTATCTGATTTTATAGCTTGAAGGCTTTCTTTGATGTTTCACAAGACATCCTCACTTTTCAACATTATATATTCAACAACTTTCTAAAGTTTCATTAAAAAAATAAAATTAAAAAAAACTTTCGACAGTTAGGACTTAGGAGCCTACTTGTTCATGGATTATTAGCAATTTCTTGTTACTGAAAACAGTAAAACAAGCAAAGAAAAGGTTTTTAATATATATATATATATATTTTGTTGTTGTTGATTTCATCCCATGCATTGCATTTGGTTGCAGATGACTCTCGAAGAAGCAATAGGTTATGTTGCCTCTGATGAGCTCATTGAGGTACTTCATTCCTGATTTTTCTTCTTTATACTGAGAAAATAGGTTGGAGGTCATTTTGAAGCTCATTGCTGAGCCCTTTTCGTTCCTCTCTTTTTTCTTTTTCTTTTTTTCCCATTATCTGATTCATGTATGGAGTTATCACTTTTTGCAATCTACAGTCTACCTATGGTACTGACAAAACTGTCTCAAAATCAAAATCAAATTATTTTGGCTAGTGTTTTTTTGGGTCAAGTGGATCTTGTCTTTACCTCAAACTCATATTTGTTGATTAACAATAATTGTAGTTTTTGCAACTGCACTTTCACTTATCTTTTCGGTAGGGAATATTCAGTAATTGGTCTTTCTTGGCTACGCAGGTTACACCAAAAACTATCCGGTTAAGAAAGAGATATCTGGATGTTGGTAAGCGTAAAACAATGAGCAAAAGACCAAAGGAGTGAATTTGTCGCTCAACAAATTTGTAAGCCCACACCTATATTTGTGTCTGCTTGAGCAATTTACCATAGTACTGATTTACCGTTCCCTCTCTTTAGATTTATATATCGTACATTATTTTACTGCAGGTTACATGCTGGTGCTAAGCCATAAGGGTCAATTTTTTTTTAATTTTTTTTTTTTTTTTGAGTCTTCTGTAGCTCTCTTCAAACAATATTTATTATTCTGGGAATATACTAATACACAGCTGCAATTTTTTTTTTTTTTTTTTTTTTGTAAAATAGACTGGACAACACGATAGTAATTAATGAGAATAAAGAAGTTTATTTGTATATATGATGCATTACTGTCCCTTCGATTACTGCATGTCAAACCTGTATTGCATGCTAGATGGCATGTTTTTTTCGTTCTGTAGCTTTCGTTCCTGCCAGAAGTCCCTCATCTCGATTGTTCTAATAATTACCCGTTCCTAGAATTTACAATTTGTCACTGATATATAAAATTGAAGTAAAACCCTCTGGTAAAGTTTACCTTGAGTGTAATTATTTTTAAAATCGTTAAACCACTCATTTCAAAATAGAGCTAAAGCATTGGTTGCCTTCTGCCAGTACAAACTGTGGATATGCAATGTTATAACATCTTAGGTGAGTTAGGTTTGTGTGACATTTTTTGAGCCTTGATCCCTCGCTGAATAATATTACTGTTTGGTGTGTTGAAGTTGATGGTCGGGAGCCACGTGAGCATTAATGTTGTCGTATGTGAAGGGTGGGAGGTAGAAATAGCCTTGCACCATACGAAACAAGAAAACCAAATAGATTTAGAAGTTGAGATTAAGAAAGTAACATTATTCTTTAAGGCTTTAAGCAGTGTTTGATGCAATGCCGAAAACAAGCATTTTTGTTATCAGTACCCATTTGCCAAATGATTACTCGGAAATTGAAATAAGCCCTTTTAACTAAGTGAAAAAATGATTTTCTGAAATGACTTATACGAGTTTTTGAGAAACACAGAAATAAAAAGGATGAGTAGAACAAGACATTTTAGAGGCAGAGATTGCATCAACTCAACTGGGGGCCGAGTTCACACACGTATTGAAATAATTTCTATTTGAGCAACCGTTTTACACAACCAAATAGAATTACATGTTTTGCTTACAAGAAAAGAAGTACTCGCAACATCTAAACCAACTTATTGCAACGTACAAGAAAATATAAAACACAACCACACAAATTTTGAGCAGACTAGTTTTCAACTCAATTTTCAGGGCTTATGAACTCTCCAGCTCTTCCCTTCAAATTGAAGCATTATTTCCCATCTAACTTTTCCCAGCTGATTCAAAATCTTCGCCAGTCTTATTTCACAGACCAATACAGTTTGCATAGAATACTAGCGCGAAGATGCTGTTAAAGCTAGTTCTCAATGGTGGACCAAGAATTCGCAGCGACCCAATCGAAGGCAATAGGACTTAAGAAAGCATCTGGTATGCCAAAAGAACTAACCAAGGCAAGTGCTCGTGGTCTGATTTCACTGCAAAGTTTTGCGACTTCTTTTCTCACAGCAGTAGCATTGTCTGTTGATAAGTATCCATATCGAAGAAATGCAGCATCTTCTTCCAGTGTGACCAGCACATACATCGATCTCAAAAGACCCAACATATTCTGCAAATGTGTAAATTTCTGTCAGTTCACAACTTTTAGTTTGTCCATGTTACTACCTAATATTCTCATTTTCCCAGTGAAAATCGACTGACAAAACCAAGCAAGTTTTGTATAGGCATTTGCTTAAAAATAAAGCCTCAATGAACTTGAAAAGCGGTAATTAAAATAGAACGTGTATGCACTAAATTTACTGTGCTAGGAGAATGTTACGTCTTAAAACTCAATGACTTCAAAATATAGTTCTAAACCCGAACCAAATTATTATTATTATTATTATTATTATTGTTGTTGTCTCTTTCTGGGGGTTGAGCCAGTTGGGAAGCGGGTGGGGGTGGGGGTGGGGGTGGGGGGAGTGGGAGTGGGAGTGGGTTGCATTGCAGAGCTTGGTCCCAAGTGTTCAAGGGAAGGAGGGGGAGAACCATTGATCTAAGGACTTCCAAGTGAAGAGTTAGACCCTCAACCATTAAACCAACTACTTAAAGAGTTTGAAAGTAAAGGTTTCCACATACCTTAAGTGAGGCATCTGTCACATTATTCTCAGCTTCTATAGCAATCTGCAAAATTGCTCGGTCCGAGAAGGCTTTTCCCAAATCTTCAGCGACCTGGTAACTCTGCAGGAATAATATAAATGTAGGTAACAAAGAGCCTGAGACAGAGAGAACCCAACCTTGGAAGGGGGCAGTTCAGGACGGACTCCGGCACTGCATCTTATAATTGAGTGTGTTCTTACCACAACAAATGCAGACTCTTTACTTTCGCCCTGCGCTAGGTATTGTGAGACTTCAGCAGCAAAGCGGTTTAATAAATCTCTCTCTCTCAGGCAGAAGATATCATTCTGCACAGACCATCAGAAATCCCCCTAAGCTTCATAATAACTTATCTAAGAAAAAGAACAAAGCAGAAACTTCATCATTACCTGAAACTGAGTGCTCCTCAGGGTCGAACTAGTAAGCTGAGCAGGAATAACTGGGCATGATTTGTTCATGTGTTCTAACCCCAACTCTTTGAAGGGTTTATTTCTCTTTTTTGCTGCTACATACTCTGCCAGCAGAGCCTTGCTAACCTGCATCAAACGTGTTGGTCAAATTCTGAAGCTACAGACAAATTTTTGAAAGCTCTATAAAACCAATAACTTGATGAACCTGCACATGGGAGACAATAATGTTTCAAATATTAATTTAACATTTCTTCTATTACTGTCAATCTGGTATGTTGCATCATTGCCATTTGTAAAAAATGATCACTTAACCATACCTGTTGCATAAGAACATTGTTGTCACCCTCAAAAGTAGACTGCACATCATATTCACCTTTCAGTTGTCCAATTCGATTTTCTGTCTTCAATCCTTGCCCACCACAGGCTTCACGGCATTCCTGAATCATATGTAATACAATATAAGAGGAAAGCTTATCGGCGTCTCAAAAAATGATTAGCTATAATGATCTTGCCTACCTGAAGAGTTCGCATGTTATGCCAAGTCAGAGTGGCCTTGAATGCACTAGATACTACATGGATGGTTTTGATCAGTTGAGGACTCCTCTTAATGTACAGCAGTTTCAAGTAGTTACCAGCGAAGCTCATAGCATACCTGCAGCGCCACAGAACGACATTTTTTAACAATATCGTTCATTCTTGATGACAAAATCATAAATATATCCATATGCCAGATGATTTTTTTGATAAAACTTAGTGAATTGCACATCATAAGTACAAGAAAGCTACCGATCGTTGAGTGCAGCCAAATTCTAATAGCAAGCTGAAATCATACTAACTAATCACGAATGTATGGAGTGAACTACGGTAGCTTATCTACCTTCATTTTTAGTCTCTCTTAGTAAGAAACTGCTTGAAAGATAAAGACGCTTTTTGAAAAGTCTCTATTGTGCTTAAGACACAGGATTACTATTTAAAACTGAAAGTGAACATTGACTTGTTGACGAGGAAACTGAATCTCAAATGGACAAGGGTATGTAGCAAAATAAAAATAGATACATGTAGCTCAGATGCAAGCTGGGGGAACTTATACATGAAATAGTACATGTGATTTCACTCACACCAATTATTTCCAACTTCTGAAGCAAATGTACAAACTCACGTCTTCGCAAGAAGGGGCAGGAGGCGGCGCTGATGGCTAGGGTAGTCAAGCAAAAGAACTTCAGGACCATTTGCTGTGATTGAAAATGCTCTCCTTGTCAATGCATATCTTATGGCGATTGCTAAACTTATCTGATTGGAGAAAATTAAGATAAGATATCTGTGAAGAATTGAGCAACAGTAGCTTGATATTTAGCTCTCCGGAAATTATAGGAAAGACGTAAAGACTATACTTAATCACCTTTGCTGAGTACACCGCACTAGCTGCGATAATAACTCGTCCAGATGTCAAAGGAGCCAGGAATGCAGCAAATCTCTGAAGAAAAATCAATGCGTTTGAAATACCACTGAAAAGAAAGTTAATGTAGAATATATTGAAAGAAAGCTAACAAGAAAACAATTCATAAAACAATGTGAATAAGTTTGGTTCAACACATCTCTCAACAAATATAGTAGATCGCTTCCGTCTTCTTCTCATTAGGTTTATTGATCAATGATGAATTAGTGCAAACTGTGTAAGTAATTATCACCAGGACAAAAGAAGAGTTGAAAAAGATAACTTAGCAAGAGATAAAAGCATATGCCCCTTGATAAAGAAAAATCATAAGATGACCAATTGCTTCAGTATCATCAATAAAATTTCTACTTAGCAATTGACTGACTTAGGGAAAATGTGACATGTTCAAGCAACGCCCACCAATAATCACGGCTATTTTACCTAGGTCAGTTAAATAAAGAAGCATCATACCTGGTCTGGATCCTTTATTGCACTCAAATATTTTCCATCTGGGGAAACATCAGCAACTGAGTTCAATAAATTTTCTCTAGGAATGCGAACATTGTCAAACCTGGAAAATTTAAAATCACAAAGCCATCAGATCACAATCATTTACCAAATAACAGAAAATTTAAGGTCTGCATAGCCACAAAAGATTCATCTATACCAGATTCGACCATTGTCAACGCCATTTAAACCAATCTTATGACCACAATCAGCAATCCGAATATTGGGACAGACATTCCCATTTTCATCTCTGATCTGGGTGATAAAAGCATGGACACCTTGATTGTTTCCGTCAATATTGAGCTGAGAAAAAACTATTGTATGCGTCGCATGCTACAAGACATTTAAGGGAGAGCATATTAGTGTTTTCAGCCGACAGTGAGAAGAAGTCGTCGAGAATAATAGACTGAAAAAAAGTAAATGTGCCAAAATGTCCGGAAATCACTAGACGGACGGAATGATTACATTAGCTGCACCACCAATCCAGTACTTTTGAGCTGTTTCACATGGAGTGTTGATTACAAACTCTCCTGTGTTTTCCTCATAAGTTGCAGTTGTCTCAATGCCTCGAACCTGGAAACATTGACTCAAAATGCTTCAGTAAGAAGAAATAGAGGATAATTTTGTTGACAAGCTATATGAGTGATGCTAATCAATTGAACAGTCTTTACATACATTGCTTCCATGCCCCAATTCTGTCATGGCGAAGCATCCTTTAATCAAGTAACTTTCTGTCGCACTCAACCACCTATCATGATGTCGCTTTGTGCCAAAAAACTGGATGGCACCACCCCTTGAATCGTCAACAATGAAACAGTTAAAGTGCTAATTATTTAAATAACTTAAAGCACAAAGTAAGAGAACTCCAATCCAACTTTCATATACACACGCACAAAAGACGAATCTGAATCTCAACCATAGCATATTAAATACAAGCTCTATTAAAAGATGGATATTTTAGATATACACACGTGGTAAAAATTTCCAAATTTGTGCCATACGAAAATAATTTTACCATTCATCCCCTACTATTTGCTCCACCATGGAGAATTCTCGATCCAAATGATGCCTCTTTCTTTATATGAAGGCATACCAATTTATCAAGCAAAGCCCAATTTTGGGAATTTTCACAAATTTATAAATGCAAGTAAGGGAAACTGTGAGGCGTATGGTACAAGTATAACTACAGCTTCAGAATGCAAGTACCTTAAGCTGTCCCAATTTAACAAATATGATATACATTGAAAAACCCATCAAAATGACATTTATAAACCGCAAAGAAACCACCAGTAAACATCAAACATACCACAAAAAGAAGTGCACTCCAATCTTGATTGCAAGAGAGTGATCAAAAATCTCAATAACCTCCAAAAGAGCAAACTTTTTCATCTCAGCTTCAGGGCCATTACCAGTCAACCACCCCTTAAATACCCCATGATCCAGTAAATACTCAATTCTCTTCATAGTGATCTCTCTCTGCTGCTCCATGGAGTGATTATAATCCGGCACCACAAACACTTTGCCACCTCTAAGCCTGGGATTGAAAAGCTTGCTCTGTACCATGAGGTTGAAAAGCCAGTCCCTGTCACCCAAGTTGTGCCCATCCATCAGTTTCCTCATTGAACTCACGTCGAACGAAAAGGGTTGTTCGGAAACTTCCGGTGGCACGTAGCTGACGCATGGTGAGGCAGAAATTATGGCCGCGGCGGCTGTTGCGTGGCGGTGATTTTGGAGGTGCCCGCTTAAAATTTGGGTTCTAAAATTAACTTTTTCCATAGTGTTGATAAAGATGAATTGATGAAGAAGATATTTCGGTGTCTTAGTTTCTTAATTGCTTTGCCTTCAAGAATGGATCAATCCGCGGGGATGGAGGGTGGGGGAAGGCCAGAACAAGAAATTCTGGTAATGGGCTTTTCGTTAATGCACGCGCGAAGAATATGTTTAGAGAGGCACGCGAGCTTTTGGTATTGATTTTTGAAGTAAGAATTAATTTTTGAATAATAATACGATGGGAAGAGTTATGTTATATGTACAATTGAATTGTACAATTCGATTGTACAATCACTCACATGTGGGAGATCCACGATTTTTTTATTCATCGTGGAGCTCCCTCCATGTGAGTGGTTGTACAATTGAATTGTGCAATCCAGTTGTACAAGGAATATAATTGTGTTGGAAAATGTATGGTTGAAAAATGAGGAAAGTTATTGATGTGATGAAAAATATTATTTTATTGAAAAATGTGTGGTTGAAAATGAAAATTGATTTTTAAAATCAATACCAAACACCATCTAGATTTAGGCCATGTTTGATTCTTATTTTAGTAAAAATAATGTATCTTGAATAGTTAATTGATGAAGATTGTATGATTAAAAATTTAGATTACGTGTAATATTATTTTATTTAAAAATGTGATTGAAAAGAAGAGAGAAAAATGAATTTTGAAAAAAAATGAATCAAACAGGGGGTTAGTTAGGGATGTCGATGAGTAGTGTTGAATCGGCTCACGAGTCGGAATTCAAGGCTCGGGTTCGGTTCGAATAAAATGGTGTGAGCTTTTTTTGGGGCCCTAGCGAGCCAAATTTTTGCTCGAACCCCTTTTTTTTCTTTCTCCAGCATGCTACCTTTCGTTTGTGGTTTTTTTTTTTTTAACGAGTCGGCCCCTTGTGGCTCACAGGCTCGGCTTGACGCCCCAAGAGGGGGCTTGATTTTATTGAACCTCAAGCCAGGTCGGTGCACGTTATTTTCGGTCCAAGCTGACAAACTAAATTTGTCATCCCTAGATTTAGCCCATATTTGCTGAAAATTAAAATTCAGATTTTAATATAAATTTAAATCAATAATTAATTTTAACTACACATTTCATAGTATTCACAATCTTTTAACTACATATTTCTTAAGATTCACAATTTTTTAACAAAACATTTAATCAACTTTATCAAAATCTACTAAAAATCTGATTTTAATCCACACCAAACAACGGCCTAAGTAGTTGTTAGACCATCTTCAACTCTACATCAAAATTTGAGGTAAGTTTTGCATCACTTTACATCAAATCTTGCACCAAACTAAAAATCATCTCCAACTATTACACAAAATGAGAAGTGTTTAATCTGTTTCTTATTTGAAAAATTATTTCTTTATTTATTTTACAAATACATAAATTACTAAACAAATAATTACGTTAAATTAACAAAAATATTAAATTAATTAATAAATATAAAAAATAGTACAATTAATATAAACACTACGAAAAATAAAATAGTATGTAGTTGTTGTTTTTGTTTTTGTTGCAATAAATTTTCATGTTAACTTTAAATAATTGTGTTTGTTATATTTTAAGTATTTGTTTTGTTGCAATTTTAATTAATTATTATTTTTTATATTATTAAAATTTATTTTAAACGCAATAATAATTATTTTTATTTTTATTATAAAAAATAAAAAAAATATTATATTAAAAATATGTAATACAAATGACATAAATACCCTCCAATTAGTTTGACAAATACAAAAAGGTAAATTTGACTTTGGCAAATAAAAAAAGGGTAATTATGACTTTGCAGCATTTTGCACAAAGTGAAAAATGTTGCACCAAATAAATGTGGTGGCACTATTCACTTTACATCATTTTGCACTAAAATGGTGCAAACTTTGGTGCCATATTAGATAGCTTTTGCACCAAAATTTGGTGTGTTTTGGTGTTTTGGTGCTACATTTGGAGATGCACTTAAAAATCTATTTACGTGTATAAAGTAGGGTTGTCGATGGATTGAATTTTGATTCGAATTCAATGAAATTAACGGACGGTGAATTTAGCGTCTCAATCTAATAATCCGATAATACTTTAACAAAATAAAGCAAATATGGATGTATGTCAATCTAATCCAATAACAATCCAATCCGATTTGTTATAATAAATATATTATTGCATAATTTATTACAAAATATATATATATATACACACACACACACGCACACGTGTGTGTGTGTGTGTTGAAACTTGTATTATACTTTACATGTGTGTGTGTGTGTGTTGAAACTTGTATTATACTTTACACGTGATTTTCAAATAACAAATAATATTAGATAATAGTATAATATTGATAATTGAAATATGTGGAGAGTTTTTAATTTTTTTATTAATTAAAACAAGATTTAAAAAATAAATATTTTATTTTATAAATTAAACAACCAAAGATGCCATCAATTGGAGTTACTTTCATTATTCCCAACTTTTCACTTTCCACATCGAATACTCACTTGAATATCACAAGATTTTCATTCTGTAAATAGATGGACCGAAAATTCGGTAAAAAGTTATCTAGGGCTTGGAGGTTGATTAATATAAAAAAAAATTGGTGAAAATTACATTCCACTAGGATTTTAATGATCATTATTCTTAAATCAGGTGAAAAGTTTAATTAAGCAAAAATCATGTAATTAATATATAATAATATTATTATAAAACTAAATAAATTTACATACCCTGTGCATCTGCCCCACTCAATGATTCATTTTCAATCCATCAGTTCACACTCCCGTAAAGGTCAACTCCGACGACTCTTCATAGCGCAACAGTAGCTCTCATGTTGCACTTTCACCTCTGCGAGGACGTCTCGCCCATTGCTGCGCATAGAAATAAAAGACGATATGGGGAAAGATGTTACTATCGTCTATCGCGATTTGATTCAACATGCGAATGGCGTCGTCTTGTCCATAATCATTGCTTCTAATCTGACAATGGTTGATCCATAGTGGCGTAGATCTGTTAGGGTCTGTTTGACAGGTAAAGGTGGAAAGGAATTACAATTTCATGTTAATTGGAAAATAAAAACTCACCAAACTCATAAAAATTCATTTTCCATGAAAAACAAAGAAAATGCAACTTAAAATGGTTGTATCTTGAAATTCGAATTTTATTTCCACATTCGTATCAAACGATCAAAGTGGAATTCGTTTTGCTCGAATGTGACAATTTTCATGGAATTCATGTCTATCAAACGGACCATTATTTCCTCTCTCTTTTTTGAGTTTGATTGATTTCTTCAATGGTTATAGTGGTTCGTGTGAATGTGTGATCGATGGTTATTGTGGTGGTTTTTTTTACGGTTGAGCGGTGTGTGGAAGTGTTGTGGTTGCGGTGGTGGTGATTTTACGATCATTATGGAAGTGGTGGTGGTTTTGCAATTGTGGGGGGTGATAAAGCGACGTGTGTGGTGGTGGTGAGGTGGTGGCACTGCTGACGATGATAGTGAGTTGGTGTAGTGGTGTCGATGGTGGAGTGGAAATAGGGATGACAATTCGAACTGTCAAAATCGAAAATCATGGTTAAACGAACCAAATTGGGCGAAAAAAATCGAATCGATTACGCAATGGGGTGGAAATGATATTTGATTTTAATGATCCGGTTCGGGGTGAGTATGGTATTTACGCCGTCGCCCTGCCCCAAACCGATTAACTGTTAAAAAAATTAATTGGACAACTGGGCTTTCCATTATTCTTTCCCAAAATTAATTAGACAATTGAGCTTCCTTAAAATTCTGGCACAGTCCAACTAACCGGCTAACCCTGCTCCCTGCAGACTGTAGTAACCCTACGCATATATGAAAATTGCAAATTGGAGATTTGGAATCAACACACAGCAGATTCAACACACAACACAACCCACCGTCTTTCAATTCCGTCGTTGGCCCGTTGTACGAGCTTCATCCAATGCCGTGCCTCAGCTTCTTTCGCTGCTCGCCATCCGGTATGACTTTCAATTTTACTACTTGAATTTGGTAGGTAATTTATTTAAGGTCAAAATTAGGTTATGAGGTATTTAAATGACATTGATTCTAAGATTTAGGTTTATCGTCTGCTTAAATATCTGATTAAATTAATCTGTAGAGGGCATCAAGTGAGTGAAGTTTGATTGAAATATTTGGTAGGAAGGCCTAATACTGGATTCCCGTTCTACGGAATTTGCTTTGAATGTTATTGTCTATAGTTAGGTCTGAATTTTATGGAGCACACTCCTTCAATTCGCTCTACATTAGCTAGAAGACCTTCAATCTCTGTTTGTATGGAAACAACAACAGTAATGCCTTCGCTATTATATTGGATCATACATTTAGTCTAAATCTTATTATACAACAATTTTCGAACACGTATAAAATGGCGCAGTACCAAATTTAGTCTAAATCTAATTGTACATGTTAGTCTAATTTTTGTGATTATTAATAGCCCAAACAGAGCCGAACCGAACCAACTTATGTGGTAATCGTGCGGTTATGGTATAGTCAAAAAATCGGTGGTTCGGTGATGATTTTGGCCGAACCAACTTCGAACCAAACCATTGCCAACCCTAAGTGGGAATGAAGAGTGTGACCCATTATTCAATGTTGTAACCAATAATTAATTTGTGACCTAAAAAAATGTGTAATTGTGACTAATTTTGGAATCGTGACAAGAATTTGGTGAGTTGTGACCAAATAATTCGTTGATTTGTGATTGGAAAATAACTTGTTACCAACTAATTCAATAATTTGTGATCGAGAAATAATAGGTGACCAATTAATTTGATAATTTGTGATCGTCAAATAAGTTGTGACCTATATAAATTGTTATTTATGATTAATAAATAATTTGTGACTTATAATTTTTTTTATCTGTGATCAATCAATAAATTGTGGCCTATAAATTTTTTTATTTATGATCGTAAAATAATTTGCGACCAAATAATTTGTAATTGGACACACACACTCACTCAATTTTTGAATTTTGAAACTTAACATTTGAGAATTGTTTTGTTGCATACTTAATAGCTGAGATATTTTTTTTTTTTTTCTCAAAAATTTCAGATATATATTTAACAATAAAATAGCCATTGATTATCAAATCAGACTGGATCCGATCAGATCAATGTGCAAATTCGGTCCATATCTGATCAATTTATAACCCTAGTATGATGGAGCACTACACTACTGAAAAAGATTATTAAAAAATAAATAAAAAATACTACAATAAACAAGATTTAATTTTTTTTTAAATATTGTCTAATTACTTCATACTAAATAAACACTAAAAGTAAAATAATATAAACTAATCAATTTTAAATTTATTGAAAGGAAAAATATGTTTAAGGTTAAATATATTTACATCACAATTTTTAATAAATATACTACATTTTAATTGCAAGAAATGTTATAATCTTTACACATTATCACATATATGTCTCAAATTTTTTTAGTGCATTATTGTCCTCAAATTAACATAAGTTGTTCTCGATTATGATTTTTTTCCCAAATTTTCTTTAAGATAGAATAAAAATAGTTATTTTCTAATTATATTTTTAAATAATAATGCAAAAATACGATTAAATATTTGATCCTCATTTTAAAATACATTAATAATATTTTTGGACGAAAATCATGATTAATGATAAGATTTTCTGATTAATGAAATATTAAAAATAAGAATGTGATAAAGAAAAATGTTAATGATATAAGTGTAATAATAAATAAAGGTTAAAATGTTGTGTATTTATAAAATAATCTGGTGTGAATATAATTATAACCAACCTATGTTTAATTTTGAAATTTTAAAAGTTTAAGTATTTTGTGTTATGAGGAAAAATTATGAAAGGTATAAATATATTATAAATAAAATAAATATTCTTGAAATGTGTGCAACCTAATCAACTACTTGAATGTTATCCAGTGACATGAGATTTATAAATTATCCTTTTGAATATGCTATTTGCCCATGCAAATATGCAATCCAAGTTAACCAAGTGTATTTGCTATATTGGGACTTGTTGCTTGTGAATTGGTAGTTGACCCATAAATATAGCTGCAATCCATTAGAGCATGTTTGGGACAAATTATCTGAATTTTTTAAAGAATTATTTTTAATCAGATATTTTATAGGAGTTATATTTTTTCCTTTCCTCTTAACTAAGCATTCTTTAAAAAAATTATCTTTCATTTCGAAAATCTCTCCCAAACAAATTCTAAGAAAAATATTAGGCAAACTCTCAAACTAAAAAACATTTTTTTAAATTTTTTTTACTATTTCCAAAAAATGTATCATGTCTCCTTGTTCATAACGCTCTGAAAGGCAATGAAATTCCTTCCATGCTTCTGAGCGGATTAAAAATGGTATATTACTCGTGATCAATAATTAGGCTAGACAGAGAGTTTCTTGATCATCTAATGCTTTCCTGATCAATCCATTCTTATCTTTCCTTTTTAGTCCCGTGCGTAAAAGCGAAGGAGATGCAAATGTATGTAGATCCGAAGGTGGTTACAACATGAGGTTTAGGATCAACTCATTCAATGAGGCCCCGTTTGATTCCCATTTTAATTCTCATTCTCATTCTTCTACTCATTTTCAACCACACATTCTTCAATAAAATAATATTTTCTATCACATCAATAACTTTTCCTTCTTTTTCAACCACACATTTCTCATCATATCACTATTCCAAAATGCATTTTTCCCAAATAATGCCTATCAAACACACTCTGAATCTCTTTTCATTCACCACGCGTTTGAATTCTACTCCATATTTTCTGTAGGTGCGTAGATATGCAACAATATATGTATCGTAAATCATAAATGATAATCAAGATGTTGATAAGAATTTTCAAAAGAATGTTATTCACGTCGTGAATATTAAATCAAGATGAAATACTATTAAGAGTCATGAATGGATGAGCAAATAGGACGGAGCACAAAGAAACTGGCTAGGTTATAGCCTGCTTGGATAACTAGTAGACTATCAAAGAAAAACATAGATCCTATTTAATTTAAATGATTCTTTTTCTAATATTTTCGAATTATATTTTCAATAATTAGTTGATCATAAATTAGGGTAACATTCTTTATTCAAGTTTTTAAGCTAGAAGTATCTTTTTCATATAGTATTATTAGTGTATTATGTTTTGTACATTTTGCCTTCTAGTCCTATATAAAAATAAAGGAATTTTTGAAAACATTCGTGAAAATATAAAACAAATGTGCACAATGAAAATGGTCATGCTGTCTTCCATTATTATTATTATTTTAAAGTGACCTTCTACATTAAACAAGCTTTTTAATTGTAATTCATATAGCTCACCAACAGTTGCTTGAAGCAAAGCATGCAGCTTTCTATAAAAATGGATTTTAAACCTTGGCAGAGTGATATTGGAGTTAATATGCAAAGATTTACATAGACGAGGGGCCTATAAAAATAATGGTCATTCTTTGTTTTCTTCTGCTTAAGCTGACTGAATTATTGATAATATGATTTGTGTGTGTTCCAATAGAATTAGACTTCCGTTTAGAGTGATTAAGCTGTTATCGCTTTATCTTCAGTGTTATTTGCTCTCTTGAAGTTGAAAATACCACCAATGCCTTGATCTTTGGCAACCAGCTCAAGCGTTGCAATTCTGTGCTTAAGAAGCTCAACTTCTCTTGCTAGATCTTCATCTCGTTGCCTCATAGCCTGACATAGCAAAGGGAAGACAGTTAACTCACAAGAAATTGGACATGTTCCTGATGGTTGACTTAAGGCTTTCATCACTCGAAAAATTTAGGAGTTTGGGGTGGGTGAACCGGTACGGGCATATTTAGCAGAAGAAAGATACAAGGAGGACATCAACATGGACCTCTAATTCCTTCCTACGAAGTTCCTCCCTTCTGGCTTCTGCTCTGGAACGACTTTGCACCTCAAAAATAACAGCAGCTCCTGCAACCTGATGGAAACAGAAAGAAAAAGCGAACTTAGAATTCAAATATTTAGAAAGAAAAGATAGAATCCACAGAATTTTCACAACTTACAACATACAGAGAAAAACAATTATATTATCGTGAAACAAGGGAAGAGGAGAAAAAAGAATGAAAATCGAATTGCAAGAGGAATTGTGACAAGTCTTTGTGGAAGAATCATCGACACATGTACAAGAAAAGGATTTAGCGAAGCACCATGATGATGTCATTAAAAGTAATTGCATATGCTGGAGCAAGAGCAAGAGCAAGAGCAAAATTTAGCCAACATAGACGCCGATAACTCTCTTGAGGCAAGGACCACAATCAAAAGAAGAACCCAAAAAAGATGTATTCGGATTTGCATATTTGCTTCAGCAAATATCCTATCATGTGTAGAAGTAGAACAAATTAATGTTAATCCTATTCAAGTAATCATGAAAAATAGCTCAAAAGTTCCTTCATTTTAAAGAAGTGTGGATCCAACTCTTGTGAACCACCAAATTACCAGTTAGAAAAATCATTGGGGTTATAATAAACATATAGATCACATTCATTTGGGTTAACCAGAGTCAAAAGGAAAATATCTTTCTAACGTGGATAAATTGCAGACACCATCCCAAAGCCTTTGTTTCTTTGCATTACTATCTCCAACCTTCTATATATTGGTGCCTTGAAGGTTGAGGATGAAGATGAAGCGTTTTCTTTTTGTTTACTCTGTTTCTTCTTTCCACTTTTGCATTTAGGGTCCGTTTGATTGTAGGGTGAAAAATGGGTGGAAAGAAAATGAATGGCAAGGAATTGAATTGCCTAGAATTTGTTTTACAGGGAATTGTAATTAATGGTGTTTGATTAGTATAATTTTCCACTTGGCAAATTTTTCGTTTGGTTTTGTTTTTTACGCAAATTGTCAATTAAATGGATAAATTTTTTTACCATTGACTTTGGAATATGTTCCAATTGCTAAAAAAAAAGGAAAAAAAAAATTGTCAAAAAGTTGGAAAACGTTTTCCCACCACTATGGTGAAAAAACGTTTTCTAGATTTTGTGCATCAATCGCTTGTACCTTGAAAAAAATTGGAAAACGTTTTTCCTAGAAAATTAGTGCAATCAAACAGGTGAATGGTGAAAAGAAGAAAACGTTTTCCACCTTTCACGGAAAATTTGGCCAATCAAACAGGCCCTTAGTTTTTCCTAGTTGAAGTTGAAGACTAAACTCATCTTCCTATGCCACTTTAATAAAAAAAATGTGGAATTAAAGGGGCCACGGGCACAAATATATGAAAGTTATGGGGAATAATGCCAAGAAACAAAGTTTGGGATAGAAGTGCAATGAGGGCTAAAGGTTGGGGATGGAGGCTCCAGTTTAGGCTTCTAAATTAGGTTCTGAAACCATCTCCATCCCATTATAAGGATCAAGTCTCACAGGCGCCAAACTGACAAACTAAGGACATGCAATCCTGTGTAAGAGATGTGTCGACGTAAAATCTACTTTTATATTTTCATGTCAACATAGTACCTATGTTGAAGTCACAAATGTATAATAAACTTCAATTAACAGAAACTCCACTCATTCATTTATTAAATTAATTGGCAAGCAGTCGTTCACTATGGTATATTAAAATGCTAAGTTTCTAAAGTGTGAAGATAGATCAGGACAATGAAATATCTTGTTCACAATTGCAATGTTGACATCTATAGCTCCAATCACCTGCAACTGAATAGAAAACTGACATGCCAGAACGCAAACCATCTAACCTCCAAAAATTTTTATATCTCTATTCACCAAGTTCCCACAACTGAAGTTGTGAAGACAAGATAAAGATAAATAGAAACACAGTACATACTACAGGAACAGCCACCTATGACCATGAGATACTATGCTCTAAATTGAATCCTAGATGCATATACCAGTTACACTAACAAATAAAAATCCATGAAAACTTTCCAGTTTAAAAGTTTAAAATATCAACAATACCGAAAACACAAAGAGTTCGCCTAAAAGGTCTGCAGCAGCCTGAACAGCTTTTTCTTCATTTAGAGGACGAATTGCGACATTTGTTGCATGACCATAAATCTGCCTTTGCAGAGTTGTTGTTAACCGATGGTTAGCCTGTAAAAGAATCAGAGGAAGGAAGATTACAGAAGTAAGAAAATATAATTCTGTCAGCAGAAAGTGATGCAAACTTGGAGCGTTTCTGTTGCCATTAATTTGGGTATCAAACTTTTCTTTTTATGACACATAAGTTGCAAAATCAATACCCCCGTTGAAGAGTATCTGTCGCTAGAAAACCATTTGTTTCACATAAGAATCATTGAATGGCATTATATCAGATACACATTTTTGGAACCATGAGAGAAGTATATTTTATTGATTTGTTAAAGTATATTTATCAATCAAATCATCAAAACTAATCAATTGAATAACCAAGAAATAGACTTAATCTTCATCTCATGGATATGATGAGCACCCTTTGTACCATTTCTTATTTTATCACTTTCTACCATTATTGGAAGGGCAAAGGGCACTAAAGCAGAACTAATACACTGATTATGACACGAGCATCAAAAGTGGAGATATGGGTACAAAATCAAAATGAAACAAAAATATCATGTATTGATATGAGGTGTTGGAAAGTTATCACTTTTAACATTCGATTTACAAAGCCTAGATATAATGATTACTTCTAGTGCATAGTTCTATGCCATATTCTTCTCAGTGAGACTCCATGATAACACGATTCAAGAGGATGGAATATTGCTCCATGTAATAAATATTCCCTGATTTCTTTGCATTATTAAATCCAAAACACTGTTTTTTGACAGCTTTATTATAACATATTATAGTACACTCCTTGAAGCAAATGCTCCCTTCTGCATCACTGCAATACTTCTCCTTTCCTAGCTATATACCTCCAGTCCATGACTACAGGTTGCAAACTGAACATTGTTAGGAACATTTCCTCATAAACATTGTTGTCAGGTATTTTCTCAATCTAATCTAACAGGTTCATCCCTGTACTTGTTATGCTACGCACCTAAATAATTAGCTTGACAGATAACAAGTTCTTCATAGAGAGGTTTCCACAGGTGGGAACTGGTAAATATTAAGGTGCCAAATTATTTCAAAACTGTTAAACTGACTATGCAGTAAGATAGAAACAGATTTTTGAAACTTCAATATTCAAAATGTACGAACATTTATCTTTAGTTTGTTAGACTAGTTTGTTTGACACCCTTGTAAAGCTGATTTCTGTTGGATGTACAAGTCTATAAATATACAAATTCTTCATTGAGTAAGGCATCAAAAGAGACCTACTCAAACACAATTACTTTGTCTCTTGTATATCACCTCTCTGCATTTTCTTTCAAAAACAAAGTCCACTTCCTAATGAAATGATATGATGAAATTAATCAGATCCCAGTTAAAAAATTGGTAAACCCAGGCAAAGAAATCAGTAGCAGTAAAGCTTGATGCCCTGATCGTCAATATTACGAGTTAGTACTGGGAAAAAGTGAAAAGGGATTGCAAAATCCAATTTTTGGCATTTCTCCTCTTCTATTGACAGACAATGGTTACCAAGTAAATCAAACCATATTCTCCTAGACATGCTAATACAAGCAATTGCATCCAACCAAGTAATTGCAGACAGTCTTGAAGACCAAAATTACTTCTAGTGTTCTATTTAGAAATATATAAACCATTATATTATTATCCCTTCAAAACGTGTTTGAGAATATAGACACTTTCTTCCCGTTATACCCACAAACAAGATTCTGCAAAACGATAATCCTAAAACCCCTAAAATAACGAATAACTAAAATCATTACTACTTCAGAGCATTTAAATCAAGAATTTAACAATTTCAACCCTTCTTTCCCAGATTTAACTCATCTAATTATGCCCATTTTTACACACCCAGTATAAATATAGCGCAGCTCAGATCATTTTCGTGTTGAAATAGCGGGGATACTGACCTGGGCAATGTTGATTATGGATTGCCTAAACTTGGGGTTCAGGCCCGCCTCTTTTTTGATGCGTTTGCCAATGGGTTTGCAAAGCGTTTTCAGTGCAAGTGTGCCCAGCTTGAACACTGGCAATATCATCCCTACTAGCAAGCTCAAAACTATATGCGAATAATTTAATATATTTATGTGTGTATGTGTATTGATGTCAAGTTTTGGGATTCGTTTGGAAACCAAGTACGCCCCAGGTGCTCGATGTAATAACTAAAAGAAAGTAGATCGACTGCATTGGGTGATCTTAGAACTGAAATCGAAGTTCTAAAACGTGTAACGTGTAGCAATGAATTTCGCTGGTTGAGTATTATTAAGTATTAAAAGTATACATGTGCTTATAATTACAATGTTTTGAAAATCGACCCGATCACCAACCTTGAAAAAAAATAAAAGGTCAAGAGTCAAAATGTTCAATCGAAGTCTAATTGAAATCAAACCGAATGCAATAAATACATACAAAAATAATAAAATACTATGAAAATGATAAATTTTTTTTTTCATATTAATAATTCAAAGTAAATCTATCTTTGTTAATTAGATTCATTATCCTACAATTAGTCATGACACTTCAAAAATTAAATATCAATATGTTAGAATAGTTTGTTTTGTTAAATTAAAATAGTTTAAACTTATAGATGGATATTACAATTTAGTTAATTGGGATTCAAAATCAAATTAGTCAATTAGACATACATTTGAAAAATGATTTTGATGGGAATTTCAACTTCTTCTTTTTTGTTATTCAACTATCCCATATTGGAAGTTTATGAAACCATTGAAAAGAATAGCATCTATAAAAGACATTATCTCACATTGAAAGTTTATGAAACCATTTAAAAGAAGTACATCTATAAAAGAAGCATGTCATCCAATATTTCTCTATGTGCCTTTAAATTGTAGTTTATGAAGCTCATTAATAAAATTCAAAAATATTAAACTAAAAAAAAAAAAGGGAAAATCACAAAATCGTGATCGGTTCACAGTTAAACCGGCCGGTCTAGTGGGTTTGAAGTTTTGTCATAATCGATAAATTGGGCGTGATTGGCCCAATTTTAGGCTTGGTTCCTGGTTTTATCGGCTGAACCAGTCAGGCTGGGCCGATTTTGAAAATATTGATAGTTTTGCATTATCTAATTTTTTTTAATATTATTTTTAATATTCTAAACTAATTAATAAATAATAATACATTTTTTCAACTTTTTATACATTATTGAATTAAATGTTTTATTGGCTACTAAACTTTACACTTCATCACGATTTACTTATCAAACTTTACAAAGCTTTCCGGTGATCACTGAACTTAGGTCAATTGCACTCCATCAGTCACTGTATGAATCCCGTCTCTGGTTATGTCTACGTAGAAAACAAAAAATGACGTGATCGTTAAAATTGTCCAGATGTTAAACTAAACGCACACATGGACTCCAACTCACCGAAACATATCTTACCTTCCGTCCCTTCCCCTTTCTCACCTACTAATGGGTGATTTTTGCTAGGAGCCGCCACTCCTTACTTCCCAAACCACACCCTATATTGACAACCTCAATCCACAATCACACTCCTGACAAATAATTGTAGCATCGTTTATGGGTCCCACGATCGCGGACCTATACCTTCAGAGTTGCAGCACCATGTTTATTCCAACCATGGGTCAACACCATTTGACCTCCAATAAGTCAACGAAAATGACCCTCATTTTTAGATTCTCACTTCTTTGCGTTAATTAAGGCTTCACTAGAATCATACGATACTTCAGTTACTGCTATGAACTTAGAACACTATTCGAAAGTGTAGAATAACTTTGAATGGTTGGAGAGATCTGTCGTCGTTGGCGACAAGGCAGCTTCGAACAGAGATGCTTCTTCCAAAAATTGAGCGTTTTAATTCAACTTCAACTTGTCCTTCAAGATTACGCTTCATCCTGAGGAGCTATTATGAATTTGATGTTTTAGATGTGCATTGTAGAGAAGGGAGAACGTCATACAGTTGAGAAGAGAGTTGAGGTGTGTTTGGTTGAGCTAGAGTCCATGTGTGCATTGGGTTTAATAACTAGACAATTTTAACAACCACATCAGTATTTCATCTTCCATGTAGACATAACTAGAGACGAAATTCATCCGATGACTGGTAGAATGAACGGACTTAAGTTCGGTGACCATTGGGAAGCTTTGTGAAGTTGAGTGAGTGAGTCGTGACGAAGTATAAAGTTTAGTGGCCAATTAAACATTTAATTCCATATTCTTCAAATTTAAGAAGAAACACATATTATTCAAAATTATAAATACAATTACTTGACTTTTATGCATATTCTTGAAATTGATATATATATATATATGTGTGTGTGTGTGTGTGTATAATCACAAATACTATAATTACTTGGTAATCAATTCCTATAATTAGTTAAAAAGTAGGGAAAATGTTAGGATTTGCGTGCAAAATATTTTATCATATGAATGTGTGATTGAAAATAAATATGAGAAATAAAGAGTTTTAATTTAAAGATGATAGAATATTTTTTACAATTGAAGATGATGTAAGTACTCTTGAATTTTATGTTTCTATTCTTTTTCACATTATATAGTTCTTTTACGTGAATGATTGTTATTGTGCTTAGAGATGTAAACAAGTCGAGTTGAACCGACTCGAAAACCGAAGTTCGTGGCTCAAGGTTAGCTAAGGTAAAAACGGATCAAACTTTGTTTGGTCCAAGAAAATGGGGCTCGACTTGAGCTTTTGACTCGGGCCATTCTAAGAGTTGGCTTTTTTTTTTAAAGGCAACTGAAATTTCCAAGACACGAGCCAAAAATGATCGATGTTAGTGTGGCTGACACCGGGTGGCTCGTGCTCCGACCAACACTTGAAAATGAGGCTTGACCTAAGTTTCGGCTCGATTCCAATGAGTCGCGAGCGAAGCCGAGCAGGATAGGGCTTTTTCTGGGCCGAGCTGTAGGCCGCTCAAGTCAACGAGTCGAATTGATATATCTAATTGCATTTATCAAAATAAGTAGAAATGTCATTTGTACACTCCAAAGCGTAGATCGTTTTTGACACTTGCTTTGTTGTAAAAAAATTGATTGAAGGATTTTATTTTTTTTTAAACTGTCAAACTTTAGTGTACACCAGGCATGATTCATATAAAAACAAGATGGCCGACATGCTTACTAACTTTTTTATACATTCTTGTTTACAATGGATTATATTAATTATATTCTTCGTTTTCTGTTCCACGATGTGCATGGAGACATTACAATATAAAAGTATTTTGTTTGCGATAAAAAAAATGTGATGTTATGAAATAGAGAAAAGAAAGGACAAAAGAGAAGCCAATAAACATGTGTGTATTATTAAGAATCGATACCTTATATTTATAGGGTTCAAAATAAGAATTACAATTGGAATGCAATAAATCTTCTAAACTAGATAAGATTTATCTATGTATCATGATAATATTAAAGAATCATCAATAATTATCTCATTATTTTACATCACTCTCATCTGATGATTGTTTGCACATCTATACCATTGAAACATTATTTGGCAAAAAGTTCAATGGGACAAAAATGTCAACAAATGAAAAATGAGTAAAAATAATTTGAAATAATAAAATATTGTCTCGTTAAAATCTTGTCAAAAAAAATTCAGTGAGACAAAAGTTGATCAAAGAAAAAAGAGTATATCTACTCTCTCTAATTTCAGCAATGGTGCATTTGATTGCGAGTATGTAATTTGTATAGAAAGAAAATAAATTCTAGACAATTGAATTGTCTAGAACTTATTTGTATGAAAAATATTAATTAAATGTGTTTGATTGATTTAGTTTTTAACCTAAAAAATATTATACTTATTCATTTTTTATTGGTTGGTACATAATAGAGAGAGAATAGATGATAGAGTAAATTATCTGGAAAATAAAAACTACATTTCCCAAAGAAAGTATTTTCCTTGTTTTTGAGAAAAATGTGGTTACGTGACCAGAAGTTGGAAAACATTTTTCATTGAAAAAATTGTCAATCAAACACCTCAAAAGTAGGAATTTAACTGAAAAAAATAACATTTTTCATATAAAATAAAAGTCAATCAAACACACTCTAAATGAAAATGATTGTATTAAGCAACTCATGTCTTGTATACCAATATAGTCAATATTGATGTTTTGTAATTCAATATTTTCAAGAAAAACCAGTGGGGTAAAATTTGATGACTGTAATAACATGGTGATTCAAAAAAAATAGCTTTTGTCGATTTCTTTTGGGAGTCTCATACATATTAAAGTATTATTTTGAAATTAAATGTTTTGTATGTTGTGAACATTCATTACACAAAGAATATGCTTTATTAAAATCTTATTAAGAAAAACTCTATGGGAAAAACCCTAATGAGAAAAAAAAAAAGTACATTATTCTTTTGAATACGCTACAAATATTTTTCATTAAAAACCTTGTCAGAAAAATCTAATAAGACAAAATCTTGGTCATGTGAAAAAGTGTACAAAGCATATTTATTTCCCCTCTTGATAATATTACTTGAATTATGTTTCAGACATATTCAATCATTCAAGGATAACATTAATAGTCATACAAAATGAGTTGATTATCACATATTTCAAATTTCATGCATTGCCAAGATAACATGATATGGATTCGTGATTTTATCCACCACGATCTTTGTGAAATTCACTGTACTGAGAGTCGTGTATTACATATTACAACTTAATTTTTCTCATTTCATTTTCGCATAAGTATATACCTTTAGATGTTTGGATTGTAGATTCAGTAATTTCAAGTTTCTCTAGTAATTCAATTTGCTAAGGTTGCGTCCATTTATTTTTTTCAATCAATATATATCGACGAATTTATTTTGATTCCTCACTATTCATATATGATGCAATACATCATGTGCGAAAGTGTTGTCGGCAACATTTTCTGTACTTTTTTATTCTATTTCTTTCTTCATTATAACACAACTTATTGAGTATCTCAATTTTCAATATATTAGGTACCCGAACCTTTTCTAGAATTTTATAATTTGTTATGTCTATATATTTTCTAAAAGTATATGCTTTCTAAATTGACAATATTTGTTATTTGCTCCATTTTCGCTTTAAGATTTTTTTGTATTAGAATCATATATCATCACACTTAATGTGTGTCATATTAAGAGCCCGTTTGATGCACATTATTTTGAAGAAAATACATTTTTTTGGATGTAATGATGGTGAATATGTGGTTGAAAAGTTATTGATGTGATGAAAAATATTATTTTATTGAAGAATGTGTGGTTGAAAATGAGTAGAAGAATGAGAATGAGAATGAGAATCAAACAGGACTTAATTATCCTCCAGGACGTTAATTTGATTTGGAGTATTTAAAGTTGATTTGTGAAATATTGTTGATCTCTCTGGTTAGTATATACGTCTCAATAAATAATTTTTCGAACTTTTGATTCAAATTATCTTTTGCGAGAATTTATATTATGACGCATTTGTACATTATTTTCAATTTCTTAATTTCTCTTCCTAATATTGAGATGATTGTCCAATTAAATTGACAATTATTTTTTCAGTGCTATAAAGTATCACTCAATTGATATAAGGGTTCAAACTATACATTTATTCTCAATAGTCTTTACTTTTTTCATCTCAGTGCAATGTGGTAAATTAATTGTACATATATTGGCACCATCAAATAATTAGATGAAAACTTAGGCTCTGACCATAAATTAATTATAATAGGAAAAACTACGATGTTTGCATGATGCGTAATAGCATTTTCTAAACAAAAATGGAAAGTACATTATTCTCAATTAAATTAATTGAAAACATTTAACAAACAATAGTATTAAACTATTAACGACGTCTCAAATAACATTTATTAATAAGTTGAGATTTAGAATAACTACTATTAACAATACACTATCTTGATGGTATAATATGAAAATTAAGCTTACAATTTAAAATTTGACCAGTAATTTCTCAAACTTTAGGTTGCGAACTCCATGTAATCATATAATATTAAGATGGTCAACGTGGAGGATGATTGAGCTCTATTTATCACCCTAATTAATTTTCAGAAATATAGGGAATTGGTTAATGAAAAAATTTCATGGAATAGAAAAAAAATCATATAGAGTTTCATTGGATTGAAGAATCTTCTGGTTCTTCCTTGAATATCCATTTGAATTTTTATTTCGTATTATTATTGATTTAGTAATGATCCAACTGATCATGTCAAACAATGAAATTAAACCCCCGTTTGGCCCCCAGTTTTTGAAAATGGAAATGAAAATGGATGAATATATATATATATATTGAAAAATGAGTGGTTGAAAAAGAAGATTTATTTATTTATTTACGTGTAATATTATTTTATGGAAGTTTGTGTAGTTAAAAATAAGAGATAGAAAAATGGAATGTAATGTAACTTAATTTAATGAGATTCAAACAGGGTTAAATTGAACTTCTGGTTCAACATTATATACTCGTATAATATTCATTCAAGTAGACAAATTAATCAATGTTAATATGATATGAGTTGTATGTTTTCTTCCAGAGATAAATATGAATTTAAAATAATATATTTTTTGAAACATGCACTATTTCGAGAGTACGTTGTCTTTTAGTATTCATTCTTCAAGAATAATATGTCAATATTCTTCTGAAATATTGAAAATTATATTACATACTTTTCGATAGCGACAAATTAATATTCTTCTTAATATTAATAATATATAAAAATTATTTTTCTTTAAAAATTATAACCCATTATTGAGTTGTTTGATTCGTGTTTCTTCAAGAATACAATGAGATATATATTATTCGGGATGTGTGCTACTTTAGAAGTAACAAAAAATTTATAATAAACAAATTTACGATTAATATTCTTTTGAACTATTAATTATAATGTTATATTACTTCAAGAGTAACAATATGATAAATTATTAATTTTAAATTTATAAAAGAACATCTAAAAATATTTATTAAAATTAGATTTTTAGTAGATTATGATAGAAGTTTTAAAATGTGTGATTGAAAAGTTGCAAGACCCATAAAAGATATGATTAACATTGATTGTTTGACTTTGATTTGGATCAAAATCAGATTTTAATTAGAAACAAACATGCTCTTAATTTCATTAAATAATGGGAGAGACTATAATATACAGAAGGAGGGGTCATAAAACCCCTTCAGATAAGACACAACAGGAGGAGGGGAGATTTTTTTTTTTCCTTTCCTTATAATAAAATTTTCACATGGGGTGCCCCATGTGAGAGAGTTTTGTAAGCCTGAAGGTTGGTTCTATATAAAGGGAAAAATTATTAAATATGGAGTATGATGAAACCAACAGTCCTGTTAGCGGTACCGAAAGGAGGGTACTGAAGAGTGTCCCCCCTCACATAAGAGTGGATCCGCACCTCAACATTATTTAATACATGCAGTCTATGTGAGAGGAGGACACCCTTCAGTACCCTTTTGGTACCATGAGCTTTTTTGTGAAACTAATCAATCTTGTCATGATGGAGTACTTACTAATGGGTACAAAAAGTCAGAAACCATTCACTCAATGATGGCCTTTCAGAAACACACCCATATCCAACTGCTCCACCTTCCCGACAAACACAAAATTGAATCAGTTTGTCTTTTGTTGTCACCAAATTTATTTCAACCATGCTACTTTACCATCATAGCTGATTTCATGAATGATTTCGATCCTATCACTCTCCTCACATGAGGAGCAAAAATATTAAATTTAACGAGATGGGACCCGACTCCCATTTGAGGGAAGTAGTGGGGTCGAGGTCATTCATGAGGTTAACCATGAGGGCCAAGTAGAATAATCCAGTTTATTTTGATGCACCTGACAGATAATTATGCTTATAAAAATTGCTACATCTTAACTAATTCACTATGATTTTATTATAATTGTGCTAATAACACGTTATAAATTAGAGATAAAAAAAAAAGAATAAAAGAGAGTTATTATTAATAATAATCGGGATGGATCATCTTATTCATAAATTTGACACACTTATTTGACAAATATCGTGATTTTTAATTTAAGTCAATCCAACGCTTAATATATATTTCATTAAGATCATTTGAAAGTTGATTATAATCAGTGTTCTAAAAAACGTAAAGCGTAGAGGCCAAATTTCAAACTTTACGAGTCTAAGCGTAAAAAAAGATTTTTTGATTTTAAATTTTTAATCATTATAAAAAATATTCAATAATTCATATAATATATACCAAACATCTAAAATTATAAAATATTGTATGTACTTAATAATTCCTACAAAAAAGATAAGTTTCAAAATCATAATTACATAACATAGATAGCCTATAACTTAAATCTTATCTAACTCTTTATCAGACTCCAATTTAATATATTATTCTTCATCTAAAAATAAAACAAAAAGAAATGTACATTTAATGAAGATGAAAAGTTTAAAAAAAATAAAAATTAAGTGGTCAACGAGAATGTTGACCGCTTAATGCCTATGTGCGTTTTTTAGAACACTGGTTATAACTACTTGAGATTCATAAAATCTTGAGCGTTGGATTGACTTAAATTAAATATCACGATTATTTGTCAAATAAGTGTATCAAATTTAGGAGTAGAAGAATCCGTTCCGTATAATCAATTTTGATTTTACCAACCTACTACCCCTACTATCTCAACTACCCACGTGCCCTTATTCAACCTCAATAGCGAACATCGAAGGTATTTATTATGAAAAAATTTGCAACAGATGAAATTTATCAGATTTTTTTACAGATTTTTGAATCCCCACTCACATGGGAGTGGGGCCATCTATAAAAAATTGCAAAAATAAAAAATAAAAAAATTGACGCAATTTGATGAGGTCTATTTTGTAGGTACAAGAATTTAAATTCCAGTACATATAACATGACTCATTTATTATACTTCTGAAGAGGATAATAAATGCAATAAAGAGCTCAACCGAATATTGTACCATGAAAAATAAGATTAATAAATAAACCATACATATGACCAAGTTTAAAAAACAAAAAATGTAAATAAAATTCAAGACTTATGGTTCTTTGTATTTTTACTTCTCTTAACTAACTTTTGTTATTTCTCTCAATTGTTGTCCAGATTCTTCACCTTCTTTACATTTACATCACGAGTAAATTGTATGAACGGTCACTAAAGTTTTTACGAAACTTTAAGTTGGTTTTTAAAGTATTTTTGGACTCATTTAGCCCCTGCTTGAGCTTCATTCCTTTAATGAGAATGCATTTTTGAATAGTGTATTGATGAGAAATGTGTGGTTAAAAAGTAAGAATTTTTTTTGAATTTACGTGTAATATTATTTTATTGAAAAATGTGTGGTTGAAATCACTGTTTAAAATTTTTTTTTTTTTTTTTTTTCCAAAAAATGAGAATCAAACGGGAACTTAGTCACTTAAATGATTTGACATTGTAGCATAAGTCATCAAATTTCATCATTAAAATTAAATAATGATACACCAAGGGTCACTTTATTGGTGGAAATAATGTCCAATGCAAATACAAAAAAATATCCACTAAGGAAGACTTGTTAATAATATTAAATTTTAGTGCATTCCATTCCAAGGTGAAGTACTTTGAGAATAAGCTTTCGCATGCATTTCAACGACTCGTGTAGCCGATAACCACTTCAAAAGTTACAGGGTCAAGCTGTGACCAAATGTTCTTGATGCAGTTGAGGACATGATTACAAGTATTTTAGGTGGTTCCAATAAATCAGCTAATGAGGAAGCTACATTTTCGTATGTCAATAAAAAATGTGGTCTGAGGACAAAGTTATAGATAGAATTCCAAGTGATATGGTCTATATAGCACATAGATAGCACGAGCACAGTTCATCCTTTTTTTTTTTTTTTATCACATTGAATTCTTTAAAATCCCTTATCGCTCAGTATCAAGTAAACAATGTGCCTTGAGAACTATTCGTTTGAGACCTTATTGTTATTGATAAATTCCACATTGAACAAGGATAAAAATATTAACGAACGTGTAAGAGTTTAGATTATTCCTCGTAATAAAGTTGATTTTTAAGACGGAGTTTCAAGTTCGAAATAATATTAGATTTTATTAAGTTCCAATAAATAATACGTTATGACTATGACTCAAAAACAAGTACATGAATTTCAAGATTGACGTTCCCAGACGTGACCCCATCTTATATGGACATATTGACTGATAAATTCCATATTGAAAATATCAACATATGATAATTTGTACTATTCTTTTTAATAAGATGGATATATTAAGATAAAAATCCAAAATCTAAATACATACAAAACATGCCCACCCCATATGTAGTTGAGGCTCCACATGACGATCAAACACGACAAGAATCTCAAGTGGATCACATTTTAGATCGGCATAATTGTTTATAATATGAATAAATAATAAACAATTGCATTGCTTTTCAATTATGAAGATAATTATGAGCATTGGTTTCCTCTTGAGCTGTTCTGAGATCATAATTAATATTTTTTTTATACAATTAAGTTCATAACACAATTATTAAAAGAGAAATTAGTATTTTCGTCTCTAATCTTTGAAAACAAAAAATTCATCTTTTCCAACCACCCCACCCACTCGTGGTCAAACCCACTGCCGGGGAGGGGAGAGGGGCATAGAAAGCCAATGCCAGCGTAATTAATAATACAAAAATGCTACTTGTACATCAAGATTTGTACATAATAGTGTCCACCTTCTCACATGGGGGATTCACTCGATTATTTTATTCAGGTGGGCTCCCTTTTCATATGAGGAGGATGTACACCTTTAGGTACACCTTGATGTACCAGTAGCAAAATCGTTAATAATATAAGTACCTCTATGAAATTCAAATAGATCTAGAAATGGCAGTGCCAAATGGAGAACAATCTACAGAGCTTCTTCATGCTCAAGCTCACATTTGGAACCACATTTTCAACTTCATAAATTCCATGTCTCTCAAGTGTGCAATCCAACTAGGCATACCCGATATTATCCATGAACATAGCAAACCAATGACACTGCCCGAACTAGTCGATGCCCTCCCTATCAACAAAGCAAAATCTCAAGGTGTCTCCCGCCTAATGCGAATTTTAATCCATTCAGGGTTCTTCATCAACGCCAAAATCTCCGAGAACGAAGAAAATATGGGATATTGGCTTACATCAGCTTCTCGTCTCCTCTTAAAAGACGAGCCACTGAGCGTGACACCATTTTTACTAGCCATGCTTGATCCGATTTTGACAGAGCCATGGCATCATCTGAGCGAGTGGTTTGAAAGTGATCAGAATCCCACGCCATTTGATACTAAACATGGGAGGATGTTTTGGGAGTATGCCGGGCAGGAGCCAAGGTTGAACAGCTTCTTCAATGAAGCCATGGCTAGTGATGCACGGTTGGTGACTACTGTGCTTATTAGAGATTGTAAACATGTATTTGAAGGTTTGAATTCAATTGTAGATGTGGGAGGTGGAACAGGAACTTTGTCCAAGATTATTGCTGATGCATTTCCAAACTTGAAATGCACTGTGCTTGATCTTCCACATGTTGTTGCCGGCTTGGAAGGGACTAAGAACTTGAGCTATCTTGGGGGTGACATATTTGAGTCGATTCCTTCTGCGGATGCAATCTTACTCAAGGTATTACTACGTCTTCCTCTTTTACTTGCCCTTTTCATTTGATATTGATTTTGAAATTCATATTACAAACCCTTTTTGCATCAAACGAGTCACCAAACTTCCACCAAATCGCTCTATCCTTTTCATTATTCATAATAACAAAAGTATTAAATTTCACCCTTAATATTTTTAATTGAACTCGAGGTTCAAGCTAGATTTTCAATTTAGTTTGATGGGTAACTAGAATGAACGAGTGACCAATTTTAGCAAGCATGCCTTTGAAATTGTATTCCTAAAATGTCAATAGGCTAACCATTATGCATGTGTTGCAATGATTGTTCATTATTGTTGAAATTTGAAGCATCTCAATAATGTTCTACCAACCATCTCAATAATTAATTCAATGAGATGATCAAATTATAGATTGGATCATGACAGTTGAAATCATTAATTAGATGGACCCTGCTACACTGTCGGCCCCTGCCCTAGCAAAGGGGCTTAATCCTAATTAGATAAGGACAATGATGAAGGCATGACGCACACAAGCACACACTAAAAGTGGACTGTTATGAGTATTACTATAAACAATTACCTAAAATGATGTAGTCGAAAGTGGTTTGTATATAAAAAAATAATAAATAATTTTTGGATAAAGTTTGTACACTTCTTTTTACCACTTGGTTGACAAATGGATGATGTGGTAGTTTTATAATGGCTGGATTAAATGTGTAAGATGAGAGAGGTGGTGTTAAATTGTGCTAAGTATAAAATTGGTAAGTTAGGATGTCAAAGGAAGTGTACATGTAGCAAGATTGATAATTTTTACAAGTCCCTCTTTGATGAAAATTAAAATCAAGAATTTAATTCAAGTCTAAGTAAACAATTAATTTTAAACACATTTCATCAACTTTTATTAAAATCTACTAAAAACTGATTTTAATTCTCATCAAACATGACTAAATTAAACTATTCGCGTGTTTGATTTTGGTAAAAATCAAATTTTGGCTTAGTTTAATAAAAGGTGATGAACATATAATAAAAAAATTGATAAAAGTTATGGATATCATAAAATGTGACTTAAAAATAAACTTAGGGAAAAATAATTTTTAAAAAATAGGACCAAATATTATTTCACTAAACGAGAAAGAAAAAATTAAACATAAAGCGAGAAAGATTCCACAATCACATTACTATCCTATTACTTAATCAAACATAAACTTAAGTCCCTGTTTGTTCACATTTTCTAAAATTTATTACTCAAAAAATCATTTTCAATCATATAGTTATCTAATAAAATAATTTTGCTCCAGAACTCATAACTTTTATTTCTTTTTCACCATATGTCTCCAAAAAAAAAAAAAAAAAAAAAATTGATGTTTCACAAAACACATTTTCAAAAAATCTCTACCAAATAGGGGCTAAATCTAGGGATGCCCTATTTCATATTTAGTCACTGTTTGATTCATTTGGATAAGATGATTGAAATCTAAATCATAGACAACCATTAATTTTACCCACATATTTTGCGGGATTCACAACTTTTCAACCATATGTTTTATTATCAAAATCTACTAAATATCTGCTTTTAATCTAAACTAAAAGAGGGCCAGTTTCTTAGAAAACAATGCAATAATCTAGTTCAATCTTTGGAGTCGCGTCATTTATGCTATTATTCATCACATGGACTCAGATTCTAACCTTATAGTACTGGTACATATGATGAATAGTGGATATTGCATGATTGGAGCGATGAAGAGAGTGTCAAAATACTGGAAAAATGCAAAGAAGCAATCATAAGCACGGATAAAGGAGGAAAAATCATAATTGTTGACATGGTTATAGACCACGAGAAAGGAGACAACGAGGCAATTGAAACCCAACTCTTTTTCGATATGTTGATGATGGCTCTTGTTACAGGGAAAGAAAGAAATGAGAAAGAATGGGCAAAGATCTTCTATGATGCTGGCTTTACTGACTACAAAATAATCCCTATACTGGGATTGAGGTCTGTTATTGAGGTTTATCCTTGATTAGCTCATTATGTCGAATAAACACTGTTTCTGAACAGAATTTCATCTTCAATTTGTGCTATTCATCCACATTTTATATTTGTGCCATAATTACTCTATTTTTCCTAATAAATTACTCAAAATGTTTCATCTTTGGTATTAGAGCAAATCAAGTATCTTATTCCTTAAGTCAGATCTTATTTATTTTATAAACTCTGGTACAACCACTAGCGATATAAATATTAAATATTGAACATCACAAGAAGCATTATTGTGGTATATAGATCAATATGTCGGACTTTTATATAGCAAAAGATTCCAACATGCATGTACCAAATCAATGTTAACTTATAATATTGAAATGAAGATTACTTTGTATATGATTGCTGTTTGAGTAGGCGGTTTACTAATTTTTCAGAGAAAGAATCAAATGAATACCACGTATACCTATTTGCCCAAAGAGTTCAAACTATCATTCATTTTAAGACCAAATAATTAAATATGTAAGAAATGATCTAGTAAATATCGGTTAAGCATCGAAATATTTGTCTATACGTGAATAAGATTATGATGGATCGTATTATTTGAAAAAAATTTATTTATCAAGGTTTGATGTGTCATGTCATACATACTCTAATAGTTAATTGTTGAAAAAAAAAAGGATTTAGTTACCTTGTTTTGACAAGAACATAGTAGACCGACAATAATATATTAATTTTGTTAGAATAATAAACATGTAGATGTATTTGGAATTATCCTTGTAACATGCTTTACAAAAAATTATTTTACATTGTTCTTCTTGATTCCACTTTTAAGATTCGGTGTTCTTAGAGAATAAAAAACAATAGTGGTTTACGTGTGTAGGCACAAACAAAATCAACTTAATTGAACCTCAATATATGTGTCAATTTATAATATGGACATAAAATGACTCTTGCTTCTAGTTCTAATCCAAGTCAAATCCTTTTTATATATATGACCGTTGACCGACGTGAATTATTAATTTCGCTACAATAAATAATAAATTAAAACTTTTCTAATTTATTTTGGTTCTTTTTTGAAGCCATCGAAGGGACTTGGACCCTATAAACTAAGCTTCAATAAAATCTTCTCGATTCAATTAACTATTGATCAACGATCAATCGAGACAAATTCTTCTGCACTCCATGGACCTACTGAAATTTATTTTGGGCCAAACTAATAGTGGCTATTGGGCCTGCTACCTAACCTTATGCTTTCTTGGGTTAGACCAAATGACGTCTGAATTATACTACGTACATTTATATGAGCTGACAAAACGTAGAAACATGTAAAATAATGAATTAATATGAGATCGAAGTTTGTTGATTTTAAACGAATATTACTACACAATAATCTTTTTATTTCTGTTGATTCGTAATAATTAAAAATAAAATAAAATTATCTACATCAAAAGCTCATCGATCGCACGTAAATATCGAGAAATTAGATCATAATTTTGTTACATTTCAATAAAAAAACATTCCAACAATCAAGGTTGACTACTGTCACCTACTTAACAAGATAAACTTATGGGTGTTTGTATAGCCACCACGATTTTTATTTCACACTCCACATTTTAATTGTAATTAAACTTCTTAATCTATGCTCATTTTATCAATTATTTTCTTAACTTATTTCCATTGAATTCTTATATTCGACCTTCCATTAATTAGTACGTTTCATCATTGATGATAATTTATAGCAAAATATTTTATTTTCGTGCATTGAAATGAGAGAAATATATTTTTCATACTTTTTATTTGTTTATTTTTAAAAATATGGTGAAAATTTAATTTTTTTTAAGTTCTTTCAACAAATTTTTGAACATAAAATTGTTATCAAATACAAAATGTGTTAACTAATGAAAAATTTGAGAATAAGAATGATATGAAAAATCGTTAGGCATATAAATTCTATTATGAGCAAAAATTAAAAATATTTAGTGCAATTAAAATATGGTACAAACAATAAAAATTGTTGTGTGAACTCTTAATTCCTAATTAATTGAAATTGCAACTAAAGTCCTTAAACAACTAAAACATTATTAAAAGCCACATATACTAAACAACAGTAAAAAAGATAATTAAACAAAGAAATAACATAATTATAAACACGTCCATCTTTATCATTCTCCTTTATCGCTCAATATCAACTCGAAAATGTGTCCAGAGCATCATTAATTTGAGACCTTATCGTTAGGGGATAAATTTCATTCGAACAACGATAAAAATATTAATCAACGTGGAAAAGTTTAGGCCAATCTTTTTAATAATGTCGACTTTTAAAATGAAATTTCAAATTTGAATATGATATCAGATTTTATTAGGCTCCAACAGATTTTATTAGGCTTCAACAAGCAATTCACTGCGATTAAGATTCGAAAACAAGTACGAATTTAAAGATTGACGTCATCAAACAAGACATCATTTTGTATGGACATATTAGTGGATAAATCACATCAAACAAAAAAAACCAACATACGAAAATTTGTGTTACTTTTTTTAAATAAGAGTTATCTATTAAGATAAAATCCTAAATTTTAATACAGATTTATCTATTAGAGTATTTTCAAGAGATTATTTAAATATGAGATATGTTGTAAAAGGAAAGTTTATTAGGGTTTGTAGTGAATGACAATTATACCCCTATAGCCCTAGAAATAATTACCATTGTATCCCTGATTCTTACCTATAAATATAGGGCTTTGGTCATTAATAAAACACACACAAGTCTATTGACTTTAATTCTTTCTTCTACTTTTTCTCTCTTTTATCACACGTTATCAGCGCGAAAGCTTAATTCTTCAAAGTTTAGTGAATGTAGTAATTTTTTTAAGCATAATCATCTTTCATGTGTATCAAAAATAATTTGGTAACATGTGAATTTTTTTTTCTTTTGTCTATTCAAGATTTATAGAGTTTGCATGCATAAATTGCCATCACTATTTCTTTTTTCATCTACAGTAGCATATTAACCATTAATCAAATATTAGTCTTTATGTCATCTCCTTTTTTTATTGGATCTTGCAAAATTGAATTCCACATAGATTGGTGAGTTTCAAATTTTTTTTCCTCCGTTGACTATACGAAAACACACGTAGAATCATAGTTTAAGTTCGTCTTTATTTTTGTGTATCACTTTGCCAATTCAATTCTATACAGCCGCAATAATATTTTTTTTTAAACAATTAAATGCTACATATAGTCCGTTGTATGGGTTCTTTGGTTTTTGTCAATTTGTATATGATAATTGTCTTTGATTTCGAATTCTCTACCAATGTTAAATGCTAATTTTTATACACATATTATTATCTATAATGATTACTTTTTTTTACATTTTTTTAATACATGTCTGTATATAAAGATTGTGTTCCTATATTAAGGTTATTTTTCCTAATACATGTTTGGTAATTAATTTTTATATATAAATTCACATCTTGTTTGCATGGTAATTAATATTCTTTAACATGATTAAATATTTGTAGATGTTCAATTAATTTTTTTTTTATATTCTATCATATTGTTGCTCCTGGAATAACACAACTTTATAATTAATATTTCAAAAGAATATTAATAGTAGATTTGTATATTATAAATAGTTTGTTATTGCTCCTGAAGTAGCATAACACTATAATTAATATTCTTGAAGAATATTACTTGCTCTTGAAGAGCATAATTTTTTTTTAATATTCAAGAAGAATATTATTTTTGCTCATGAACCACACATAAATTATAATTTTCAATATTCCAAAAGAATATTGATATATTACTCGTGAAGAAGTAATAATAAAATAAAATATGCTTTTGAAGTAGCACATGTTTCGAAGAACATATTATTTTAAATTAGTGTTTATCATTGAAGGAAAACACGTAACTTATGTTGATATTGACTTAAAAAAAAAAAAAAAAAAGGGGGATCATCTAGTATAGATTTGTTTTCGACAACCAGAAGCAGCAGCTTAAATCAATGGAAGGTCAATATCATAAATATTGTCATGTTATGTTGTGCCTTGACCTTTTCAATCAAATGCTACAAAGTGAAAAATCAACAGTATATTAGCATACACCAATCGGTAGTCATCATGGCTATGCACCGATAATCATTGATAAATTGATGGGAATAAATCAAAGTCATCGTCAGTGATAAATCAACGTCATCATCCGTTTTACGTGTCATACCACATACCAGGTTTAATTTCTTTTCTTTCTCTATATCTATGTGGCTAGTAGACTTTATATTCTATTCATATTATTATGTTATCCAAATAAAGTGCATATCTATACTTATTAATGTCCATAAAAGAATATTTTGTCATTCTTGAATAATCCAAAATTTATGTATATTACATTTCATATGATGTTAATATTCTAGGAGAATATTACTTGTGCTGGAATAGCGAATTTTATGAGATCTAGTTTATTTCATGATTTGAGAAATTTTCTAGATCGATATCATAAATGAATATAATGTTGTTGTTCCTGAAAAAGCTCATCTCTACAAATAATACACGACTCCTGAAAAGTTAATATTTTCTAAATAATAATTCGTTGTTCCTGAAGTAGCACACTATTATTTATGTTCTAATAATATTTTACTTGCTCTCAAAGATGATAATTAAAAATTATGTCTTTACTTTCGAAGAGTAAATTCTTATACACTTTATTATTTCAAATAATAATACGTTATTGCTCTTGAAAAGCAAAACACTCCGATTCAATAGTCCAGAAGAATGTTATTTATAGATCTGTATATTACAAATATTTTGTTGCTCATGAATTAGCACAACATTATATTGATATTCTAAAATAATATTATTTGCTCCAGAAGAGCATGATATTACAATTTCAATATTCCAGAAGAATATTAATTGATTTCTATGTGAAATCACAAATTAAATTATTCAATTTCTTTACGTGTTCATTCTTCTACATTAAAATTTATATATTGATATTCTAGTTATATTTTATTTGCTCTCAAATAGCGTAATTAAAAAAAAATCTACTTTTACTCTCGAAGAGTAAATTTTTATCCAATTTATTATTTCAAATAATAATATGTTGTTGTCATTGAAGAGTATAATACTACGATCCCAATATTCCGGAAGAATAGTGATCTATTGCTCTTAAAAAATTTATAATTAAAAATAATGTGTTCTCGAAGTATCACATTTTTTAAGAATATATTATTTTGAATTCGTGTTTATCTCTGAAGGAAAACATATAACTAATGTCACGAGAACATTGATTAGTTTGACTACTTGAATGATATATGACTATATAATGTTTATTCATATTCTTTGAAATTAAATAATTGAAAAATACCTTATATTGAACCAGAAGTTCAATTTGATTGGCATAACCAGTTGGACCATCGCTGAATCAATAATGATGCGAAATTTAAAATTCAAATGGATATTCAATGAAGAACCAGAAGATTCTTCAATCCAATGAATTCATATATATCATTTGTTCTCTTTATCGACAATTGATAATTAAATGCCACTAGCTAAAATAGGATTCAATTCACTACATTTTTGAAAATTAATTAGGGTGATATATGGGGCCCCGTCACCCACCATGTTGATCATCTAAATATTATTTGTATATAATAGATTTGATACAAATATTAGATGATTGCATGGTGTTCGCAACTTGAAGGTTGCGAAATTATTGCTCAAGTTATGAGCAAAATTTTCATATTATATAATCAAGACTGTGTCTTATTAATGCTAGTGGGCATAAATCTCAATATTTGAATACGTGTCAGTTGAGATGTCGATAAGTGATTTAACACTATTGTTTGTTAAATGCCTCCAATTAATTTAATTGAGAACAAAGTGTTTTTCCCTTTTTGTTTGGGTAATTCTATTACGCATCATTGTCAACATCATAGTTCTTCTTATTACAATTGGCTTATGGTGAGAGTCTAATTTTTCATCTAATTATTTTGATAGTGCAGTATATGCAAAATCAACCCACCACAATGCACTAAGATGAAAAATAAAAAATGCTGAGAATAAATGCATAGTTTGAACTATTATCCCAAATAGGTGATATTTTATAATGCTGAAAAAATTATTGTCAAATTGACTGAACAATTCTTTTAGCATTAGGGGGAGGAATTAAGAAGTTGAAAATATGTACAAATGCATCATTATCTAAATCCTCGCAAAAGATCGCTCGAACCAGAAGTTCGAAAGATAATTTATTTAGATGCATTTACTGATCAAAAAGATCAACAATATATAACGCACCAATTTTAAGTGCTCCAATACGAATTGATGTCATAAGAGGAAAATTTGATAGTATTATATTTGATATATCTATGGCACGCCTGAAGCGTGATGTGTTCGATTCTAATACAAACAAAATCTTCAAACAAAAATGGAGCAATTAGCAAAGATGGTCTCATTAAAGAGGCAGACACTTTTAATGAGTATTTAGACATAACAAATTATAAAATCCCTGAAAAGGTTCAGGTACCTGATATATTGAATTTGAGATATCTCAATAAGTTATGTCGTTATGGAGTAAGAAATAGAATCGAAAACGAAAAGTTGTCGACAACAATTTTGTACATGATGTGCTGCATCATATATGAATCGCGAGAAATCAAAATAAATGCGTCAAAATATATCGATTGAAATAATGTTTGGCCAAATAAAATGGACGCAATCCTAAATTGATTTTACTAGAGAAACATGATATTTTTGGACCTGTAGTCCAACAATCTAAAGATATATATATTTATGGAAAAAGAAAATGAGAAAAATAAAGTCGTGATGTATAATATATGACTCACAACAAAGTGATTTTCTCAAAGATCGTCGTGAATGAAATCACGAGTCTATATCTTGACGATACATGAAATTAGAAATACGTGATAGTCAACTCATATGTCATGACTATTAATGTTATATCTGAAAATATTTAATATGCCTGAAGCATAACTCAAATGATGCATGCCCGAGAACCATGTTCTCAATTAAATTGCAAAGATCATTATATGGATTGAAACAATCCGGAAGCATGCGATAGAGTCACCTTAGCGAATATTTGTTGAAGGAATGCTATAGAAATGACGATATCTGCCCATGTGTTTTCATAAAGAAAACAAACATTGGATTTGTAATTGTGACAGTTTATGTTGATGATGTAAACTTAATTGGAACTCCTGAAGAGTTTAACAAACCTGCTAATTATTTTAAAAATGAATTTGATATGAAGGATTTGGGAAAAATCAAATTTTGTCTCGGGTTGCAGATTGAACATTTCCCAGAAAGATTATTTGTTCATCAATTTACATATACAGAAAAGTCTTAAAACAGTTTTATGTAGATAATGCACATCCATTGACATCACCTATGGTTGTTCGATCACTTGACGTGAAAAATGATACATTTCGTCCACTTGAAGATGGAGAAAAAATTATTGGTCCTGAAGTACCATATCTTAGTGCAATTGGAGCATTAACTTATCTTGCAAGCTGCACTCGACCCGACATAACTTTTTCTGTGAATCTCCTTACAAGATATAGCTTTACACCAACTAAAAGACATTGGAATGGTGTTAAACATATTTTTCGTTACCTAAAGGGTATGATTGATTTGAGATATTTTACTCTCAAAAGTCGGGATCTGCTTTAGTGGGATATGCAGATGTAGGTTATCTTTCTAACCCACATAAAGTAAAATCACAAACATGATATGTGTTTACACGTGGAGGAACAACTATATCATGGAGATCTGTGAAGCAATCATTGACCACAACATCCTCAAATCACTCTGAAATTATTGCAATCCATGAAGCAATGCGATAATACGTATAGTTGAGGAACATGTCCCATCATATCCAAGTATCATGCGGGTTAATTTCAACAAAAGATAGTCCAACAAATTTGCAGCTTGTATTGCAAAACTTAATGAAGGCTATATCAATGGTGATATGACGAAGTATATTTCTCCAAAATTCTTTCATACACATGAGTTTCAGAAGAATGGCGACATCGACGTTCAACAAATTCGCTCAAGTAACAAAGTGACTGACTTATTCACAAAAGCACTGTCAACATCTACATTCAAGAAATTAGTTCATGGGATTGGAATGTACCAACTCAAAGATTTTTAGTGATCAACATCAGGGGGAGTAGCTGTACTCTTTTTCCTTCGCATAGGTTTTATCCCACTAGGTTTTCCTAGTAAGGTTTTAATGAGGCAGCATTTATTTTTAATACTCCAAAATAACTGTACTCTTTTTCCTTCGTTTGATTTTTTTGTCCTATTATGTTTTTATCAAACAAGGTTTTAACGAGGCAGATATTTTGTAATGTGTCATTCAAGGGGGAGTGTTGTAAAAGGAAAGTTTATTAGGGTTTGTAGTAAATGACAATTATACCCCTGTAGCCCTAGAAATAATTACCATTGTATCCCTGATTCTTACCTATAAATATAGGGTTTTGGTCATTAATAAAACACACACAAGTCTATTGACTTTAATTCTTTCTTCTACTTTTTCTCTCTTTTATAACAAGATACTCTTTATTTTAAGGAGTTAACTTTTAAATTATACTATAAGAGACTTTTTAAATGAATATTTTAATTTAAAGATTGGATTTAACTCTCTAAATTTAGAGAGCCAAACTTACTCTCTATAATTAAATACATTCAAAATATTTCAATTTTCAATTCAAGAAAATAATAGAAAAATCTTGAGAAAAGTTGTTAAAATAAAGATAGAGAAAAATAATAAATATTTTTTGGGAGTAGTAAAATTAAGTGTTAATTATAAAGAGTCTATTGGAGTACTTCAAAATTTATAGATACTCTCTAAATTATAGAATATACTATTTAAAAATAAAGAATCTTTTGGAGATATTGGATATAATCCTAAATTTTAATACATCCATCCCATTTTTAGTTAAGGCTCCACTTCAAGATTAGACACGACAAGAACCTGAAGTAGATCATACTTTAGATCGGGACAAAATATATTGAAAATTGCTAATCATAACTTTTCAAAAAGTATATATAAATCTCAATTAAAATAATTAAATACACATTAACACATAAAAAGAATCTTAAAAAAAAAAAAAATCATCTTTCCCAACCAAAATCACACCCAAGACCCAACCCACATACTCGCAGACGCAGCCCAACCCCATCCGAGTGGGGGTGGATTAGAATGGGTATTTATAGCAATCAAATGACAGTGTAAATGTGTAATTAATAATGAGAAAATTTCATATATAATCGTCTAAGTATGGTCCATTTCAATAATAATAAAATAAATTTTAAACTTTAAAAATCAGATTTTTATTTAATTAATTAAATATATATAGGTCACATATATATATACAATTTGATCACAAATTCATTTATTGGTCACATATTGTCAAATTAATTAGTCACAAATTATTTCGAAATCACAAATCAAATATTTTATAGGTCACAGTTTATTTTTGAAGTTACAAATCAAATATTTTATAGGTTACGATTTATTTTCGAAATCACAAATCAAAATTTTAAGATGTCACAAATTATTTTACAATCACGATTCACAGATTTCATAGGTCACAATTTATTCATCGGTTACAAATCACAACTTATTATACAGTCACAAATTATCAAATTATTGGTCACATATTAATAATTTCTTAGGTAACATATTATTTCTTAATGACAAATTATTCAAATCATTGATCATAGATTAATCAATTTAGTGGTCACAGTCAACCAACTAATCCGTGACCACCACCGACAACCATCTCCACCATATCATACCACCAAGACCAACCAAAAATTTCCCCGAACCTACTGTCACCACCGCTGCCACCATCGCGATCACCGCCAACACCATCCTGTCACCAATCCACAACCGTTGTCACCACCACCACCAACAGATTCACCACCACCTTAAACCATCACCGCCATCCAAACACCACCGCTACGCCACCACCACAGCCCCCCTCACCAACTGAAAAACACCCAAAAAAAATTGTGATTCACCACCACCAACAGATTCACTAACCAGTTAACACATCACCGCCACGAGCACTGCCACGAGCACCGCCACCACCACAGCCCCCTTCACCAACTGAAAGTACCACTACCACCACAGCCCCCCTCAACAACTAAAAACACTTGCCTACACCACCTCAGCCCCCCTCAACAACTAAAAACACTTGCCTTCACCGCCTCCACCATATCGTCTCTACACTCATCGCCATCGCCTCGCTTCCGCCACCTTCACTGCCTCCACCACCACCACCACCACCACCCAAATCTCTGGTGCACCGTCGGCGTAGCAACGTAACGCTGCTTCTGCTTCGAGAGCTGGTCGTGGATTTGCTTCTACTTTTGCTTTGAGAACGCAACGCTGAGCCTGCTTCTTCTGGCTAGTTATTCACTCTGGCTGGTGGTGGCAGAGAACTCTAAAGAGGCAAGGTTCGAGAGAGAGAGAGAGAGAGAGGCGAGTTTTTAGAGAGAAAGAGAGACACAGAAGTGTGGGAGATTAGAGTTTGATTTGTGTAGGATAAATTAATTAATTTTAAAATATATTGATAAATTAAAAAATTTCTGATTTTTGTATAATCAAATCTTTCATCTTATTTTTTAAAGTGGATCTTGAAAGCATTTGTGTAATTACCACATTAATAATACATGCAAAACAAGCCCACCCCATTTGTAGTCGAGGCTCCACATCAAGATCAAACACGACAAGAATCTCAAGTGGATCACATTTTAGATTGGCATAATTGTTTATAATATGGATAAATAATTAACAATTGCATTGCTTTTCAATTATGAAGATAATTATGAGCATCGATTTCATCTTGAGCTGTTCTGAGATCATAATTAATATTTTTTTTTTAATACAATTAAGTTCATATCTCAATTATTAAAAGAGAAATTAGTATTTTCGTCCCTAATCTTTGAAAAAAAAAATTCATTTTTGTTGGGTTTTTTGATACCCAATAAATCCGGGCGATGAAAAAAAAAAGTCGAGAATTTTATCAACATCATAGATACGGCTCGACTTGAAAATAATTAATACAACTTTGGAGGGCGTAAATTTGTGTTGGATTAGTGGTGATATATAATAGCCCATTTTGCCTATTGGATAGTTGGTTCATGTTGAGGTCAGTTGAGATTTTGTGTTGGCCCATTTAAGGTGAAGTTATTTGGCCCAAAGGAGTGACCGAAACACCATGTCATATATACCATTTGCTTTGCATCATTTCATTCGTGTGTTTGTGTGTGCAATGGAGAGAAAACACGAGGTAGCTGACTTGGGAGAATTGTCAGTTCAACCATTGCTTCTTCAATTTTCTCCATCCTTTATGAATGGCATATACCACCACCTTAGTCTCCTTTATTGAGTGAAAACTTGAGGCAACTAAGGTGTAAAGGGTTGTTGGGTCGAGCCAATATATTGGTGTTCGTTTGGTTGATTTTTGAAAATTACAGAGGTGAAGAAATTCAGGCTGGGTGCAACTTGAATTTCAAAGTCTCTTCCTGGCATTCTTTGAACCAGGTGACGTACTAAACTTCTTTCTTTTATTTATTAATAACATGAATTCCTGCTAATTTCGTAGCTAGGACAAATGATTTACCTTTGAGCCAAATCTTTGATTTTATTGTTAAAGACACGGTTTTTATTTATTCATGTGTACCATTTTTATTGTTGTGCTTGATTCAATAACGAGTCAAGAGTTGAATTATTTATTTATACCAAGTATTAAAAATTCGTAATTCACGTAGGAGATGGAGATACACTTTTAGAATTATTGCAAACACACGAACTATTTGGCGGACTAAATCATTTTATTAGGTTAAAATCCAAATAGAGATACAATGAGTTTACTTCATGATAAAAGTTTTAAGCTATTTTAAAAAAGTTTGATTCGGTGCACAATGAAAATATTTCCACGAATTTGTATGATAAATATTCAAGGATGTTTATTAAGGTGAAATCATGATTCATGACATTTGTTGAATAATTTGATCTCAAAAATCATCATACCAACTAATTCACCAAGAATTAATCTATTTGCAGTACAAAGTTGGTTTACAAAGTTAGTTTACAAATTAAGTGTTGATAAAATCTAAGCTATTGATTTTCATTGATTTCAAAAACTGTTTTTCAAATGATTGACCTAAATGTTGTCAACACATAGTTTGTCAACCTAATTTGTACAAATAATATAATTCATTAACCAATTATAGGTTAATTTTAGCATAAAAAGTAGAATAGTTCATCTCAGGGCCACTAAGGTGAGTATCCGACTGTAAACTTCAGAGTCTCGTGGGATTAGTTAAGGTGCGCGTAAGCTGGCCCAGCTATCCACGGTCATTAAAAAAAAAAAAAGTAGAATAGATAACAACAATTACCTCTACTTTTTTCGTTTTGAATTGAATAAATTGTGCAATTGAATTAGGTCTATATATAATAAGTTATTACGGTCTTCGTAGAACGATAATCTGAACTCTTTAAGTCCATTTGACTTCTAATTTACTAAGAATGCATTTTGAAATAATAGATTGATGGAAAATGTATGGTTACAAAATAAGAAATTTTTTTGGATTTGCATGTAATATTATTTTTATTAAAGATGTGTGATTTAAAAAAAAAAAAAAAATGTATTTTGAAAATAATAGAGATCAAACAAGGGCATTAGATACCTCTCCAATTAAATCACTAGATTTGGCAAATCTAGCTGAGATTGATTGCTTAAAGAAAAAGGAAAATAAACAATATACGTTTGTTCAATCTGATCCTGTTCCGAATGGACAGAAAAAGTTCATGATATTATATAAAAAGCTGTATTTATATAAAATTATGGAATGACCAATAACAATACAATCAAACATGATAAAAACCCTATAACCGTGAGTCACATTTTTATAGAGTCACGATCATTTTTCCCCTTTCCAATCATGCTGCCATCTTCCTATATCTAGTAACTCAGTGCTAATGCAGATCACCTGAAAGTATCCAATTCAAGAAAAATGTCATTGCCTAATGGAGAACAATCTAGCGAGCTTCTTCGTGCTCAATCTCACGTTTGGAACCATATTTTCAATTTCATAAATTCCATCTCTCTCAAATCTGCAATCCAATTAGGCATACCAGATATTATCCTTAAACATGGCAAACCAATGACACTACCCGAATTAGTCGATATCCTCCCTATAAATAAAGCGAAAGCACATGGTGTGTACCGTCTGATGCGAATTCTAATCCACTCGGGGTTCTTCATCGAAAAACAAATTTCTGAGAACGAAGAAAAGAAGGGATACTGGCTAACACAAGCTTCTCGTCTACTCCTAAAAGAGGAACCATTTAGCTTGGCCCCACTTCTTCTAGTTGTGCTTGATCCGATTTTGACAGAGCCATGGCACTACGTAGCTGAATGGTTCAAAGATGACCATCCCACCCCATTTGGTACACTACACGGGAGGAGCTTCTGGGACTATGCTGGCAATGATCCGAAGCTGAACCACTTATTTAACAATGCTATGGCTAATGATTCACGGTTGATTACAAGTGTGGTTATTAGAGATTGTAAACATGTATTTGAAGGTTTGAATTCCATGGTAGACGTAGCAGGTGGCACCGGGACGATGGCCAAGGCCATTGCTGAAATGTTTCCAAACTTGAAATGCACTGTGCTTGATCTTCCACATGTTGTTGCTGGCTTGAAAGGGACTAAGAACTTGTGCTACATTGGAGGAGACATGTTTGTGTCTATTCCTCAAGCAGATGCAATTTTACTCAAGGTAGGACAATCATCTTCCTTTATTTGGTAAGCTTAAGTAAATTCTTAAAATTAATCTTAGTGGTCCAACTTATATTTGTTTTACTTTGTCATTAATGATATAAAAGGCACATTTGGTACAGTATTAGATAAGTTTAAATAAAACGAGTTTAACTATTTTCCATTAAATGCAAGTACAAAATTATGGAATGCCAGAAAAACAAATGACCGTTCATTATTGGACCGAACAACTTCAATATTTATAAATATGTAGATATTGTATTTGTAAACATACCTAAGTTTTTGTACAAGATATATTCTCTAGAGTACCTCAAATGTTAACCTAACTGTACTCATTGTTTGAATGATGATAGTGGATATTACACGACTGGAGTGATGAAGAGTGTATAAAGATATTGAAGAAATGCAAAGAAGCGATACCTAGCAAGGAAGAAGGAGGAAAACTGATAATTATTGACATGGTTGTCGTCGACAATCAGAATGAAGAAGAAGAAATAATTGAATCCCAACTCTTCTTTGATATGTTGATGATGGTTGCTATTGGTGGAAAAGAGAGAGAGAAGAGAGAATGGATGAAGCTCTTGAAAGCTTCTGGCTTCTCTCACTACAAGATAATCAATAAACTGGGATCCAGATCTCTGATTGAAGTTTACCCTTCTTGATATATATGAATAGAAAATGTTAATTGTTTGTAACACTTTTTATGAGGTGTACTATGTCACTTGTCTTTTGTTCTCCGTGAGGAAAATGTTGGGTAATTTTGTGTATAGTGACACAAAAAGACCAAAATATATTTGTGAGAATCCTTGCCGACAAATGACAGAGTAACGTCAAGGAAAACAAGAAAAAAATGAGATGGAAAGTATCAATATGCAAGAAAACTCCTGAAAGCGCAAAGTCGATACAAGTGTTGAACACTTTGTCCTTAAGTCGAATTTGCCCCGTGACGGTGCCTACGGTTTATGACAATCAACTCTCAAGATACAATGCTACCACTTGTGTTTGTAACACTTCAAAGACAATCACAACGAACAAGAATAACGGCTTTTGTACTCTAAAATGAAATGAATACGAAAATCATAATTTATGCAACAAAAATACAAAAAATTGGTTCAAGAAAAGAAGAGATAATGATATTTATGTTTGCATATCATTGGTATAAAGAATAAGACGTTACTATGGTCCTTTTTTTTTTTTTTTTTTTTTTTTTTATAGAGGATGAAGAGTTGAAAACAAAGTGGTGTGAATCCAAATCATGCAATACTTCAAAATGACGCTATATTGTACCGTCGCTAGCTTTCTGCCAATCTCTCGTTTGAGCGAGTGTTGCAAAGACTTTGTCGCTAGCTTTTCGTTTGACGTCGTTCAAGCGACACCTTCGCTCGAGCAAAAATACCTGTTGCTCGAGCAACATGTCTATCCTCGTTTCGGAGCGGTGAAACGACAAACCATTTGTATAAATAAATCAAATCGAAATATTTAGTCGAAATTGATATTAAGTCACACTTTTCAATATTTGATTTTTAACACTTAATCAATGTTCTCGAATTGTTAAACCAATTTCCAATAGAAAATAAGATGGTCCACAAGCTCGTTTCTCAGGCTATTGAATGTATATACGATAGGGAATGGATTGATTGTATTCCATATGCTATTTGGTCCGCAGTTCACAGCTATCAATTTTAATAATAATAATTCCATGTTTGCTTTTCAGAAAAAGAAAAAACAAAAAGTCATCACGCTAAACTATATGGTTTTGTGCTTGTTTACAAATGTATAATGTAGTGATTTATTCAAAGTTGAATTCACCAAGAGTTATTCCCGCTACCAATCTTGATCTTTTACCATGGAGTTTAATGGAATCAATGACTAACGCATTTTAATCAAACACCGAGCAAACAATAATTTAAGGTGGCTTAATGGATCCGTGAGATGAACACACAAACACATTTTATTATTCAATTTAACGGAGAATCATTGAATCAAGAATTTCAAATGACGACTACTCTCCTCTATGTCACCTCTACACCACAAACGATACCTATCTCTCAGCGACAAGAAGAAAGAAGAAAGAATCTTTCATCCATCTCATAACACAACATAAATAAGGCTATATATATTTTTAGACTTTACAAGCACTAAAACATAGTTTGCTTTTCATGGCATTCAATGCAGGCATAAAATTTTCTTTACGGTATATAGTTGAATGTCATTGTAAATACTACGGCAAGGGCGGACCCACCTTTGGACTTGGTGGATCCTAGGACCAACCAAATTTTTTTTTTTTTCTATTTAAAATTGGTATAATTTTGGGCCAAATACGCACTGAATGAGTTGGATAACTATAATAAAAGGCAAGCAAGTATATATAATACAAAAGGAGAGAAAGGTTTAATGGAAAAATTTGTTTAATATGTTGTTGGAATTTGAGATAAGTTAAGTATTTCATAAAGAGTAATTCCATTTCGTTTCATTGGAATTATAACATTAGTCGAAGTAAATTTAGGTGATTAAGTTAAATAAAAGATACAATTATCATCAAATAAGTGGTTTAAAATGAATTTGAGAAATAATAAGTTTTAAGAGATTGAGTCAAATATGGGCTAAATAATTACACATTTAATTAAATGAATCATATAATTCTATAAATGTATCCTTAATGCCAACATCACTCTAGTTGACACTAATGTCATAAGTACAATTATAAATGCATCCTTAATCCCTAATCGTTAATCGCTCGCCTTTTTGCAGGCTTGCAGGCTGCAATCGTGAGCCGTCCACCTTCAAAATCACAGTCACAGACTATGAATTTTGATGAAATTGTTGTAATAGTTGAGCTCCAATCTCAACCAAAGTAAGCTCTTTAACGATTTAACCCTTAAAATCTCTTATATTTTAGCGGTACAATTATTTGATTTGTGGACTGTTTTCCTGTTATGTTGGTTGCCCCTTGTCGTCTTGTCGGCGTTACCTGTTGGTTTGGATGTAAATTATATCTTGTCGCTTTGCTGGTGTTGCCTGTTGGTTTGTATATCGAATAGTAAAAAAAAATTTCAATTTTTTGACATGTTTGAGTGTGACCCACTAATATAAAATTTCTGCGTCCGCCACTGTTTTACGGTATACATTGCACGCCATAACAAAATGGAAAGAGTGTCGCTAACTGACCTTATTACAGCTTCAATGTGCATGCCAAATGGATGTTTCTTTTTGCTGATTATTGACAAGAAGAGATAATTCTCCACCTTAATGTTGAATATCCACAAATGTGTTCAACCTCCAGCCTTACGAGGGATTCTTAACCAGGTTCCTTAAAAGTTCCAAGCAGCGTTGAAACTTACTGCTAGGAATAGCCTTTGTTAGCTTGTCCTCAAGATTACCAGTGTTGATACCTGCTCAATCTTCACTTTCTTTGTTGCAATTTTCTGGGCCTGATTAAATATAAGTTTGATACCAAGGTGCTAAGTCCTTTCATGAAATATGGTTCTTGCTCAACTGGATTGCACTTGGATTGCACTTTGATTCTCACTGTACACCATATTAGTCTTTTGTTCATATCTATAACTCATTATTACTAAATAAGGAAAAATCCATTTCTTATTTTAGTTGAAAATCAGTGCAGTATATATCTTATCCAGAATCTTACGATTAGATTTGTTTGGATGACTTGTAGGGAATTTTTTTTTGGATAATTAGCATAAAACGTCTTTACTTTTTAACGTTATTGTGCAAAACGTCTATACCTTTTATTTTTTGACATTTTTATCCATACTTTCACATTTTATTGCGGAAATCATCATTTTCCATTTTCTTATGTAAAATAAAGAACAAATTACAACCATACTCCCAAACTTTTAAAAAATTACAAATGAGTCCAAATAAGGTATTAAAAAGGTAATTAGCACAAAACGTTCATATCTTTCAATGTTATTGTGCAAAACGTCCATATTTTTTAGAAGTCGTTTTTTCATGTTTCAATTTTGTGTTTTGAATTCATTTTGTATTTTGAGTGTCTGTTTTGAAATTGTTAGGGATGGCAACGGGTCGATTTGGTCAAAATCATAACCGCACCCATCAAATTTTTTGTCATACCATAACCGCACCATAACCACGAAAGTCGGTTCGGTTAATAACCACAAAAATAAATTATTTTTTATAAGTCCAACCGTCAAATTGAAAAAAAAAAAATTATGAATAAAAATCAATAAAAAAAACACAATACTAAGTCAATTTAGCAAACAATATCCCAAATAAAAATATAAATAATTTAAAAGATCTTTTTTTGGCCTTTGAGAAGTTAAGATAAAACAACAAAAAATAAGTGAATTATAGACTGATTAAAAAACACTAATTTAATAGCATACAAATAATTAACAATCAGTAGACATATCAAAACTGCTAGCAATAAAATTAAAGTATCCAATCAATAAAACATTATATTAAATAACAAAAATGAGAGATAAAATTAGGGAGCCAAATAGATTAATGAGCTCAACTCCCACTAACAGTAAAAGAAAGAGGGAAAGATCATAATCAAGAAAATTGCGTTTGCATTCGCTAACCAAGAAAATGTACGGGATCACTCAGGGAAGGAGAGCCTCATATAAAATAGACTTGTCAAGACCAATTTAAGAAATATCTCTATCATAATCACAGAAGACATTTTCAAATTTAAATCATAGTCATCCCACACATACTTCCATTACATAATGCAATATAAGAAAATATAGCTTATTTAAAATGTCATTTCAAATCTACAATAAAAAAAAAAAAAAAAAAATAGTGAACTAATAAAGATATAGATATCAGAATAAGATCTGAATATAAGATCTGCATGTTGTACACTATGGACGACACACAGCCTATACCTTTCGAATTCAAATCTGATTATAGCGCCAAATTTGGAGCGGCGGCACGGCAGAATGCGGAGATGGTGTTGTTGATTCCAATTTCGAATTTTCTTCGTCGCTGTCGCTTTAATATTTCTTATTTTCTGTGTATTTTCAGTAAATGAGTGAGTGTGAGTACGGTTAAGTTAAGGCCAAAAAATTGGGTTAGTGTGCCGATCATGTTAACGGGTCGATAAGGTTATAATGAACCATAATTATATAAATAATTATTAAAAGAAGCTCAATTGTCCAATTAAATTTTTTTTTAAACGGGTAATCGATTCGATTTGGACTAACAGGAAGGCTAGTTTTTTAAAAAAACTTTAATTAGAATGTGAACATGTTAGATGAAACGTGGTCCTGGAATTGTCTATTTTGTTTTTGTAGCATGAGGAGATGTACTAAAGTCACACGACGTTAACTTCTGTATATTCAATGACGAGAATGCCAAATTATTATTTCATCCTTGACATTGGTTTTTGAAACCAAAGGTAAGATTTATACATAAAATTATGAAAATTAAGACACGGTACAAACTTTTAAGGTAAATTAACAAATTTATTACGAAACAAAATCGTAACAAGTATACGTTATATTGGGCCATGTAAAATATTATTGAACTCGTTTGAGGTGACTTATGTTTAAAAATGATGAAATTCAATAAATATCAATTCTCAATGTTTATAAATGAACACATATTTTTAGCCAAAAAAAGAAAAAAAGAAAAGAAGAAGTACAGAAGTGGCAGAGCAAGCCCCATAAATGTTTCACTAATGCTAAACAAACAGGGCTGAGGATAGGGCTGGGGACAGGGGGCTGAGGTGGTATCACCTCAGCCCCTGATCTGATTTTTTGAAATTCAGATCAGGGGCTGAGGTGGTGCCACCTCAGCACCCTGTCCCCAACCCTGTCCCAGACCTTGTTTGTGTAGCAACTCTCTAAATATTTTCAAGAATACGAAGAGGTTTGTTTGATTTTTGAATGCTAATTTGTCATTTTCAATTGATGCAAAAACCCTACCACACTTGCAGGGATTTATTATTGTTATTATTATTTTTCTTTTTTTTGCAGTAGACGTAGATAGAGCATCTCCAACTATCCTCTGAAGTATAAGATCCGAAAATCTCTCCAATGGAGACGTGCAAAGGAAAAGCAAAATATATTTTTTCGGCAAAAAATGTAAATTTACATTTTTTTTAGATCTATAAGAGGCAAAAAGCTACCAGTCAATTTACATTTCATTTTTTCAGATCTTATCATTAGAGCGGAATTTGAATTTAGATATATTAAGATATAAATGGAGATGCAAAAGTGATTTTAAAAATGTCAATTTACATCTAATTTTACACCCAAATTGAAAATCCTCTGATGAATTCATTTTCGATATTAGATACATGGCTTATTTTGTAGAGAAATTCCATTTGTACAGAAAAGTCATATGGGGTAGGTCTCACGTGAATAAAATAGTGTAAAAAAACTCACATCCACCCCTATTGTGTTTGTTCTGTATCGATTTTGTGTAACTGTTTTTGTACACTAAACATGCCCCTATTTTGTAAGATGCTTGGCGTATTATATGTTTTCTGGGTTTGCTCGCCTACTTAAATAACAGAACATGTGATGTGATCCGGAGTGCGCAATATATCAATGAACATTGGGCGAATGTTGGGAAGGGACCAAAGTCGGGTTCAACCCTTCACGGAGTCACTACAAGCCACACAATTGATGGTTCGAGCCATGGAACGCGCAAGGTTGAAGTTGACAAGCCAACGAACAACTTTCATATTGGAGTCGAGGGTCGAAAGGCATTCGAGGACGTTCGAATTGAGGGAAGAAAATGTAGGCCAAAACTAGCTACCATGCGACCGCATAGTGTTCCAAGGCATGTAGTCGCACGGCTATGGCAGAGAGTTCCCAGGACCGAAGAAGGTCTTCTATGCGACAGTATAGAAGAAAATCGAGACAGAATCGTGGCTTATTTCCATATTCTTGCATATTTTGGACCCAATTTCGTGGCTTTTAGGGTTTTACCATGTTTACATATAAATAGGATTTCTTTTCATTGTAAAAGCTAGACTTTGATTATTTGAGAGATTTTAATAAAAAAATGTGAGATTTTATTTTTTCAGTTTTTGGTGGTTTAAATTCTTAACTTGAACTTATCAAAAGAAGATCGCAGTTCTTTTGTGGCGTTCCCACTGCACAATTCTTGTTCTGGGTAATCAATGAGTCGGATTTCTTACGTGTAATCTCGGTTCTTGGTACGGGTCGGATTGAAGTTTTGCGCGGCGTGATTTCTAGCTTTCTTGGGTTGTTTTATCTTGTTTGTGGGTTGCTAAATATGTTCTTGATCGGATTCACATCAACATGTCTCTGTGACACCTTCCATTAAATATTATGTTTTTTTTTTTTTTTCCAAACCACTAACTCAACAATGGCGATACATGTATTTTGTATTAAGCTTGCTTTATTTCTCTCTCAAGTTTTGCTACATTTAATTTTCCGAAGAACTTAGAAAATTTTGAAGTGGAGTAGAGATATAAACAAGATATGCTATATAGCCTGTATCATCTTATGTATGAAAATCGAATATTTCAAAATAAATATTGTTATCTAGTACCGATGATAATTATTAAATTTTTTCATTTAGACTAATGTTCTAATCTCACTAGTACTAAGTAGCATTACTCTATTAAGATTTCTTTTATTTCAAAAATTCGATTATATTCAACCACGCAGGGTTGAAGTCAAATTCACTTTTGGTCTTTGGATTTTCGTATAATTTTTATTTTGATACTCGCGTTAATAGATGTTTTAGTTTTTTTACGTGGAATTAGTATGTGCTTTGTTTCCTCGATTTAAGGTAATTGTAATTAATGGCCAATATTTTAAATTAATTGCTATGATTCAAACTTTTGATTGAATTTATTTAGAAAATCTTTTGAAAATTTTACTCGTATCGTATATATCATCAACATTGTGTAAACACGTAATAAAGGTTGGTCTTAAGATTGAAAATAATTCTGGTAATTAGGATTGGAAACATTAAAATCTAACAGAAAAATATCTATCCTCACTCCTCTGTGGGTGGTTTAGAAAGAAAAATAATAATAAACATAATATTTAATGAAATGCAATAGGAAGACTTTGCCCTCATTTCGTATAATAAAATTCAACATGGTCCTACAACTTTCAAATCATACATTTTATTAACTTTTATTAAAATTTATTAGACCCCTATTTGTCTACCAATAAAACAACTGCTACATTTACATCTTTTTTTACATCATCCTTCACTTTACCACATGACAACACACCATTGAATAGTTTAAAAAAAAAAAAACAATTTTTCCTCTATTCCTTTTTTAACAACACATCAAATGTCAAACTAAATGTACACTTAGAGTGCGTTTGATTGATTTAGTTTTCGACCTTGAAAATATTATATTTATTCATTTTTTTTGGGTGCTTAAATGAGAGAAATGGAATAGATGAGAGAAAGAGAGAGAGAGGGGTGAATTGCTGGAAAAATAAATGATATCTTTTCCTAAAAAAAGATGTTTTCCTTATTTTTAATGAAAATACAGTCATATGATCAAAAGTTGAAAAAAAAAATTGTGAAAAAATTGTCAATCAAACACCCTAAAAGTAGAAATTTGGATGAAAAAGTGACATTTTTCATGAAAAATAAAACCAATCAAACACACTCTTAAGTTTTTGTTAAAACAAAGCCCTCAAACTTATTTTCAATTATACATTCACATAATAAAATATTTTGTACATAAATTTAAATTATTTTTAAATTTTTTCACTACACATTCTCCAAAAAATCATTATTTCAAAATTTATTTTCCAAAAAATTAAAAATAAATAAAAACTCATTAAAATGATTATCAAATGGCTTTGAATGAATTAGTGGATCACGAATTCCATGATAGAGAATCGTCGTGTTGTGTGATGTGATGTTGTGGCGACAAGGTCCACAAAAAAACTTGAATGAAGAAAAAGAGGGACCGGATGGGCTCAGCCAAGAGTTGGAGTGTTGTAGAATAAAGAGGAAATTACAGTCTCACATGTATTTAAAATATCATTTTCATAAATTTAGAATCAAGTTTCATAATACAAAAATCAGGTTTTAATTAATATTTTAATATGAATTAAATTGATATTTACTATAAAATTTAATTAATTATATATATATTTATAAACCCTATTAAAAAATATTTCATTCCTCTCTCTCTCTCTCTCTCTCTCTCTCTATACACCCGATCCGACGCTTCCACCTCGACACCTCTCACTAGAGCTACCTATCGTCGTCGTGTCTTGGAATCACTGCACAACGTCGTCGGTGTAAGTGCCGCCGCTGAAGCACCCCAGTGGGATGCGAGCGCCGCAGCTGCAACATCTCTTCTCCTCTCTCCTCTCGTCCATTACCGGCGCTGCAACATGTCCTCTCCTCTCCCTCTCATCCCATTACTGGCGCTCCAACATCTCTTATCCGCTTCCCTCTCCTCCATTGCTAGATGTTGGTATCTGATTTGTTGGTAGATCTGGCGGTAGCGCGTGCCCGAATCTTCAACGCCGATCTACAATTTTTTTGTTTTTATTCGATATATTGTGTAGTGGTCGACGGTGGCGGTTCCTGTGGTGGATGGTTTGTGTGTGGGAATGGCTGGGGTGACACGATCTGGTGGTTAATTTTTGAGAGTTTTTTTATTCGAACTACATGTGAAGGTCGACGGCGACGGTGTTTTGCGACGAGTGATTTGTGTGTGAGATGGTTGGCGGCGGTGATTTTTTTTGCATTGTTTTGATGGTTGGTTTGTTTTGGTAGTGTTGCTATTTTGGCTGCGACGGTCGACGGTGGTGGTCGTGACAGTGGGTGTGATGGTGATGGTGAGATGGTGGTGATGGATCTGGTGTGTTGGTGTTTTTCTCTTGATTTGTTTGAGGTGGATGCGTTGTCATCGGGAGGTGGTGGAGTGGCAGTCGTGATGGTATGTTTGAGAATTTTTTGGTTGGTCATGGTGGTGTGGCATGGTGAAGACGGTAGTCACAAGTGTTGGTGGTGGTCACAAATTATTTCGTTGATTGTGATAACTAAATTAGTTAATCTGTGACCAATAAAAAATTTGTGACATCGAAAATAAATTGTGACCTATTAAAATTTCGATCCATGACCTCGGAAATAATTTGTGACCTATAATTTTTTTAATTTGTGACCTTGAAATAATTTTTAATTAATTAATTTGATAATATGTGACCAATAAATGCATTTGTAACCAAATTGTACAAATCTGTGACCTTTATATATTTAATTAATTAAATCATAAATAAATTTTAATAGAAACCTGATTTTTGAAATTTTGAAACTTATTATTTTATTATTGAAATGAACCATATTTAAAACTTTAGTTATGAATTGTTCCCTAGAATAATCTCACAAAAAGACAAAACAAGAGCCCCATTTGGTACCAGTTAGAAATTTTAATTTAAGTCAAATCAATAATTCATTTCAACCACATATTTTATGGGCTCATGAATTTTCAACAATATATTTTATCAACTTTTATCAAAATCTATTAAAAATCTAATTTTAATCCCCACAAAACATAGCTGAGAAACTGATATGTTTAGTTGCAATCTTGAATTGTTTCTCTTATATTTTGGTCTTCTCTTTAATTATTTGGTGCATTTGTAGAGTAAGTGCTTGCAATCTTAACAAGTTTGTCTACGAGCTTGGCTCAATTTTATCTTTCGGCTCGTCAATCTCATGAATCAAACTCTTCATGAGTTTACGAGCCGATTCATTTTGTAAAAGTAATACATAAAATATGCGCAAGAGCAAGAGGCCCACGAACCGAGACGCTTGGCATGTGAAAAAATTGGATGTTCGGCTCAACGGATTACTCATCTTCAAACGAGTCGACCCGTTTACAACCCTAATAAACACGTTATCGTTCTGATGATTAACGAAAAACAAAAATATTATGTAAATTCGTCGATCACTTAACTTACTAAGCATCAAAGTGTTATTGTCACACTAACACCGCAGTTATTGAGGATGTTTAAGGACCGCTCAGGTTGTTGTAACAATTGTCCTTCTAATGACCTACATGACAAGGAAATGACACAAATTACTTAGTATGGACATAACATCCATGTCGTGGAATGCAAATTTTTTCTTATAATTTGTAAGCACATTTTTTTCCCTCAATTATTTTGTCGGCCTACCAAAGATTTTGTTTACAGGAATTGCTTATTCTTGGTGACCTTGACATTGATTTTCGAACTTCAAGGTGAGACTATAACATAAAAATTATGAAAAATAAAATAATGTACAAGAAGAGGTGGTTTTAAGCAATTTAGGGCCTTACCAAAAATCGTCAACGAGACTTTTCGAGAGAAATAATAAAAAATTAATAAAGAAAATAATCTTGACAAAAAAATTCAGTTGATAATCGTTGACAATATTACTCTTGATGATTCAGCTAGAAATCAATATATGTTAGCAATTTAGGTGAAAATTTTGAGGATAATTTTCGGTCCCCAAAACTGAGAATTGTCTTCGGTCCCAAAACTGACTTTGAGGATAAAAATTTTGATAGGTTATGAAAAAAAAGGGTAGTCTCGATCTATCCATCATTAATTAGGATGTGAACGTGTTAAAATGAAATGTGGGCCAGAAATTGTCCATTATGTATAGGGACTGGGCATATATCCCATTTCGAACTGGACTCGAACCGAACCAAATCGAATCGAGCGATTTTTCGTAAGTGAAATACTCGAATGGGTATCAGAATCGAGAACCGACGGGTACGGGTCGATTCTTGGTTCTAGACCCAAAATCGAATAATCGAATAAAAATCGAATTTTTTTTTAATTTTTATATATGGGATAAATCAAATTATTTATTTTTTTAAAAATAAATTAACAAATATAGAGTTTGCAATAAAGAGATTGGGTTCTATGATGGCATTGAGACATGTAATAAAAAATATATTATATTTTTTCTTATTAAATCTTATTAGTTGAACAATTTTTTATTTATTTATGTTTGTTAATTGTGATTTTTCAATCTTTCTTGTAGAGTTTTTTTAGTATCTAGTATGACAAGTCAAGTAATTGATGGTTTAAATCAAATAGTTGTTAAGTAAGTACTAATATATTAGCAATACTTTAAAATATTTTATCTCTACGAGTCTGTAACTTCTAATTTATATGGATCACCGATATATTTTAGTATTACTAATTTACTATCTATTTTTTGTTATTTGTATACATTGGTAAATTAATCTTATTGGACAACTTGTTATTTATATCTTATTAAATTGGATTACGTTAATTTGTAAAAGTTAAGATTGAATATGTCAGACTGTAATATTGTTATAAATGTTAAAAAAATTAATTATACTATGGAACCGAGCCGAGCCGAACTGAATCGAATGGAACCGAACCCAAACGGTTCCAAAATTATATTTGGACCCGACGGTTCCATTTACTAACTACCTGAAAATTTTCGGTTCGATTCGATTCTCTTCAGAACCGAACCGTACCCAAACTTAATTATGTAGCGTGAGGAGATGCACCAACAATAACAAGTCAAGAGTTGAATTATTGATTTATACCAAGTATTAAAAATTCGTAATTCACCTAGGAGATGGAGATACACTTTTAGAATTATTGCAAACACATTAACTATTTGGTGGACTAAATCATTTTATTAGGTTAAAATCCAAATAGAGAAACAATGAGTTTACTTCTCATGAGTTTACAAGCCGATTCATTTTGTAAAAGTAATACATAAAATATGCGCAAGAGCAAGAGGCCCACGAACCGAGACACTTGGCATGTGAAAAAATTGGATGTTCGGCTCAACGGATTACTCATCTTCAAACGAGTCGACCTGTTTACAACCCTTAATAAACACGTTATCGTTCTGATGATTAACGAAAAACAAAAATATTTTGTAAATTCGTCGATCACTTAACTTACTAAGCATCAAAGTGTTATTGTCACACTAACACCGAAGTTATTGAGGACGTTTAAGGACCACTCAGGCTGTTGTAACAAGTGTCCTTCTAATGACCTACATGATAAGGAAATGACACAAATTACTTAGTATGGACATAACATCCATGTCGTGGAATGCAAATTTTCTTATAATTTGTGAGTACATTTTTTTCCCTCAATTATTTTGTCGGCCAACCAAAGATTTTGTTTACGGGAATTGCTTATTCTTGGTGACCTTGACATTGATTTTCGAACTTCAAGGTGAGACTATGACATAAAAATTATGAAAAATAAAATAAGGTACAAGAAGAGGTGGTTTAAGGAATTTAGGCGCCTTACCAAAAATCGTCAACGAGACTTTTCGAGAGAAATAATAAAAAAATAATAAAGAAAATAATCTTGACAAAAATTCAGTTGGTAATCGTTGACAATATTACTCTTGATGATTCAGCTAGAAATCAATATATGTTAGCAATTTAGGTGAAAATTTTGAGGATAATTTTTGGTCCCCAAAACTGAGAATTGTCTTCGGTCCCAAAACTGACTTTGAAGATAAATTTTGATAGGTTATGAAAAAAGGGTAGTCTCGATCTATCCATCATTAATTAGGATGTGAACGTGTTAAAATGAAATGTGGGCCAGAAATTGTCCATTATGTAGCGTGAGGAGATGCACCGACGATAACAAGTCAAGAGTTGAATTATTGATTTATACCAAGTATTAAAAATTCGTAATTTACCTAGGAGATGGAGATACACTTTTAGAATTATTGCAAACACATTAGGTGCACAATGAAAATATTTCCATGAATTTGTATGATAAATATTCAAGGATGATTATTAAGGTGAAATCATTATTCATGACATTTGTTGAATCATTTGATCTCAAAAATCATCATACCAACTAATTCACCAAGAATTAATCTACTTGCAGTATAAAGTTGGTTTACAAAGTTAGTTTACAAATTAAGTGTTGACAAAATCTAGGCTATTGATTTTCATTGATTTTAAAAACTGTTTTTGAAATGATTGACTTAAATTTTACCAACACATAATTTGTCAACTTAGTTTGTACAAATAACATGATTCATTAACCAATTATAGCTTAATTTTAGCATAAAAAGTAGAATAGATAACAACAATTCCCTCTACTTTTTTCGTTTTGAATTGAATAAACTGTGCAATTGAATTAGGTCAATAATAAGTTATTACGTGCTTCGTAGAACGATAACCTGAACTCTTTAAGTCCATTTGACTTCTAATTTATTAAGAATGTATTTTGAAATAATAGATTGATGAAAAATGTATGGTTATAAAATAAGAAATTGTTTTGGATTTGCGTGCAATATTATTTTTATTAAAGATGTGTAATTTAAAAGAAAAGAGAAAAAAAAAATGTATTTTGAAAATAATGAAGATCAAACAAGGGCATTAGATACCTCTCCAATTAAATCACTAGATTTGGCAAATCTAGCTGAGATTGATTGCTTAAAGAAAAAGGAAAATAAACAATATACGTTTGTTCAATCTGATCCTGTTCCGAATGGACAGAAAAAGTTCATGATATTATATAAAAAGTTGTATTTATATAAAATTATGGAATGACCTATAACAATACAATCAAACATGATAAAAACCCTATAACCGTGAGTCACATTTTTATAGAGTCACTATCATTTTTCCCCTTTTCAATCATGCTGCCATCTTCCTATATATAGTAACTCAGTGCTAATGCAGATCACCTGAAACTATCCAATTCAAGAAAAATGTCATTGCCTAATGGAGAACAATCTAGTGAGCTTCTTCGTGCTCAATCTCACGTTTGGAACCATATTTTCAATTTCATAAATTCCGTCTCCCTCAAATCTGCAATCCAATTAGGCATACCAGATATTATCCTTAAACATGGCAAACCAATGACACTACCCGAATTAGTCGATATCCTCCCTATAAATAAAGCGAAAGCACATGGTGTGTACCGTCTAATGCGACTTCTAATCCACTCGGGGTTCTTCATCGAAAAAAAAATTTCTGAGAACGAAGAAAAGAAGGGATATTGGCTAACACCAGCTTCTCGTCTACTACTAAAAGAGGAACCATTTAGCTTGGCCCCGCTTCTTCTATTTGTGCTTGATCCGATTTTGACAGAGCCATGGCACTACGTAGCTGAATGGTTCAAAGATGACCATCCCACCCCATTTAGTACACTACACGGGAGGAGCTTCTGGGGCTATGCTGGCAATGATCCGAAGCTGAACCACTTATTTAACAATGCTATGGCAAATGATTCACGGTTGATTACAAGTGTGGTTATTAGAGATTGTAAACATGTATTTGAAGGTTTGAATTCCATGGTAGACGTAGCAGGTGGCACCGGGACGATGGCCAAGGCCATTGCTGAAATGTTTCCAAACTTGAAATGCACTGTGCTTGATCTTCCACATGTTGTTGCTGGCTTGAAAGGGACTAAGAACTTGCGCTACATTGGAGGAGACATGTTTGTGTCTATTCCTCAAGCAGATGCAATTTTACTCAAGGTAAGACAATCATCTTCCTTTTTTTGGTAAGCTTAAGTACATTCTTAGAATCTTAGTGGTCCAGCCTATATTTGTTTTACTTTGTCATTAATGATATAAAAGGCACATTTGGTACAGTATTAGATAAGTTTAAATATAACTTTTATTGATAATTATCATAAACTACTCACTAATTTTTTACTGATAGACATTTACGAGGGTATTTTTATTTTATTAAATTACTTCAAAATAAAGTCATAGATAAATAAGTTAATAAAACTTTCAATTGTATTTGTAAAAACTAAAGAATATATTTTTGTGGAAGGAAGACTCAAAGTGGAAGATGGTGGGTTTAATTGTTCCTCCGGGAAGCAGTGCACTTTTTACACTGAAATATTCACCATAATCAATTATTCCTTTTGTTTTGCAGTTGTATTTTTTTTTTTTTATAAGAAATCACTTGACACAGATTATATTAAGTACAAACTCCATGAAGTAACAAAGTTAAATAATGTTTGTTGAAAAAATTCTCACCAAAAATTAAGATGTTCACATTTTCTATTGCACAATCTATTCTCGTTTAGTTCTCAAAACTATCAAACAAAATGGAGTCATATCGAGCATACTTTTTGTATCAAAAAATGCGTATACATCAACTAGTTTACTTAAAACTTTGCGAAGAATTGAAACTTAAAAGAACATAAAAACATAGGTGAACTATTGAAACTTAAAAGAATATAAAAACATAAGTGAAATTTCAAAGTAAGATGAAATAAAACGAGTTGAACTATTTTCCATTAACTACAAGTACAAAATTATGGAGTGCAAGAAAAACAAATGATGTTTCGTTATTGGGCCGAACAACTTCAATGTTTATATATATGTAGATATTCTCTAGAGTACCTCAAATGTTAACCTAACTGTACTCATTGTTTGAATGATGATAGTGGATATTACACGACTGGAGTGATGAAGAGTGTATAAAGATATTGAAGAAATGCAAAGAAGCGATACCAAGCAAGGAAGGAGGAAAACTGATAATTATTGACATGGTTGTCGTCGACAATCAGAATGAAGAAGAAGAAGAAATAATTGAATCCCAACTCTTCTTTGATATGTTGATGATGGTTGCTGTTGGTGGAAAAGAGAGAGAGGAGAGAGAATGGATGAAGCTCTTGAAAGCTTCTGGCTTCTCTCACTACAAGATAATCAATAAACTGGGATCCAGATCTCTGATTGAAGTTTACCCTTCTTGATAAATATGAATAGCAAATGTTAATTGTTTGTCATAATATATTGTTTGTAACACTTTTTATGAGGTATACGATAGGGAATGGATTGATTGTATTCCATATGCTATTTGGTCCGCAGTTCACAGCTATCAATTTTAATCATAATTCCATTTTTGCTTTTCAAAAAAAAAAAGTCATCACGCTAAGCTATATGGTTTTGTGCTTGTTTACAAATATATAATGTAGTGATTTATTCAAAGTTGAATTCACCAGGAGTCATTCCCGCTACCAATCTTGATCTTTTACCATGGAGTTTAATTATGGAATCAATGACTAACACATTTTAATCAAACACCGAGCAAACAATAATTTAAGGTGGCATAATGGATCCGTGAGATGAACACACAAACACCTTTTATTATTCACATTAATAGAGAATCATAGAATCAAGAATTTCAAATGACGACTACTCTCCTCTATGTAGGCATGGGCACGGTTCAGTTGAAAATTTTCAGGTAGTGAATAAATGGAATCGTCGGGTCCAAATATAATTTTGGAACCGTTCGGGTTTGATTCCGTCCAATTCAGTTCGATTCGGTTCAGGTCTTTTCGATTCCATTCTATAATTAATTTGTTTAACATTTATAACAACACTACCGTCTGACATATTTAATATTAACTTTTACAAATTAACGTATTCCAATTTAATAACATATAAATAACAAGTTGTCCAATAAAATTAGTTTACCAATGTATACAAATAATAAAAAGTAGATAGTAAATTAGTAATATTAAAACATTGACGATCCATATAAATTAAAAGTCATAGACTCGTAGAGATAAAATATTTTAAAATATTGTTAATACAATAGTACTTACCAACTATTTGATTTAACCATCAATTGATTGACTTGACATACTAGATACTAAAAAACTCTAAAAGAAAATTAAAAAATCACAATTAACTAACATAAATAAACTAAAAATTGTTCAACTAATAAGATATAATTAGAAAAAATATAATATATATTTTATTACCTGTCACAACGCCCTCATAGAACTCAGTGTTTTCAATGTAAACTCTATCTTTACTAATTTATTTTTAAAAAGAAGTAATTTAATCTTTCTCATATATAAAAATTTAAAAATTTTAAAAAATTTGGTTCTTATTCGATTCTTCGATTTTAGGTCTAGAACCGAGAATCGAATCGAACCTGTCGGGTCTTGATTCAGATACCCGTTCGGGTATTTCAGTTACGAAAAATCGCTCGGTTCGGTTCCGGTCCGATTCAATTCAGTTCGATTCGAGAGATATGCCTAGCCCTACCTCTATGTCACCTCTACACAAACGATACCTATCTCTCAGCTACAAGAAGACAGAAGAAATAACCTTTCATCCATCTCATAACACAATATAAGTCAGGCTATATATATTTTTAGGCTTTACAAGCACTAAAACATAGTTTGCTTTTTATGGCATTCAATGCATGCCGTAAAATTTTCTTTATGGCATATAGTTGAATGTCACTGTAAATACTCACATCTTTTTACGGCATACATTGCATGCCATAACAAAATAAAAGAGCATCATTAACTAACCTTATTACAGCTTCAATGTGCACGCCAAATAGATGTCTCTTTTTGCTGATTATTGACAAGAAGAGATAAGTCTCCACCTTAATGCTGAATATCCAGAAGAGTGTTCAACCTCCAGCCCTATAACCAGGTTCCAACCTTACAAGTTCCAAGCAGTGTTGAAACGTACTGCTAGGAACAGCCTTTGTTAGCTCGTCCTCAAGATTACCAGTACTGTTGATAGTTGATACCTTCTCAATCTTCACTTTCTTTGTTGCAATTTTCTGGGCCTGATGAAAAAAGGTTTGATACCAAGGTGCTTAGTCCTTTCATGAAATATATGGTTCTTGCTCAACTGGTTTGCACTTTGATTCTCACTGTACACCATAATAGTCTTTTGTTCATATCCATAACTCATTGTGAGACCTACCTTTGTTTCACTTGAAGCTAACTAAGAGTGTGTTTGATGTTAATTTTAATGAGAATAGAATTTTTGGAATAGTGATTGATGGAAGAATGTGTGATGGAAAAATTATGAAAAGTTTTAGATTTGTGTGTAATATTATTTTATTTGAAAAATGTGTGGTTGAAATGAAGAAAGAGGAAAAAAATGAGAATGTGAATGAGATGGAATGGGGGCCAAACTGGGCCTAAATAAAATGTCACCAACAATACTATCATAAAATGTACTGAAAACTATTAAAAGTTTTACAAGTTCCTTGATTTTTTTTTCCCACAATTAATATGTAAAATTAAATCCAAAAAAAAAAAATCCTTTCGAAATCAATCACACCCGTTCAAGGAAAAACAACATTTTTCCTAAATTGTTAAAATTGGATACATTATTCTTGAAAGGGCCACGTTTAATGCCAAATATTGATATTGTTGGGCTTTGTTTCCTATTGATTTTTATCATCTAATGTTGGAATATATATCAGCATGCTTCTGTTTACGTGTACACATGCAGCAACTCAGCAACCAGCTTCACACTTCCAGCATGCTCAGCAGATTCACGTGCAACAGATTTAGCTCCAGCTCACCCTATTCTAGAGGCTTCTTAGTTGGTTAGATTTGTAGTTAGTTAAGTCTATAAATAGAGCACCATTTACATTGTAATTCCTCAAGTTGAATGAATGAGATAATCACATTCTTCTTCCCTGCTTCTACAGCAGGTTTCTATCCTACAATTTATCATTTTCGTATTTTCAGTTTCTAATAAACTTAAGATGGTATCAGAGTAATAAGATTGCTTCATGCTGCTGTTGCTACTCTGATCTGATGTTGTTGCCCTTGTTCAATCGTTCTCGCTGTCTTGTTGTTGCCTTTGTTGCTACCGATCTGCTATCATTGCTGATTTCTTCCTGCTGTTGATTTCATATATAGCATTCTACTGGAATATGATCGTCTTTTCCAGCAGCTTCTCAGATTTGCAACTCTGTCACATTCATCCGCCAGGTGTTTGTTAAAATGCTTGAAGAGGCATGGAGATCACTGGTGGTTTTATTTGCAGTCCTAGCTGGAGTTTGTTTATGCATTTCCAGTTTTCTTTTACTCATCAACATTGATGATATTTGTCTTCAGCAAATGCCCGATTTTAGAGACATGGATGCTCACTTTTTTCGGTTGAATTATGTTGCTATTTTTCTTTCTCTTTGGAATGCATCTCCGCCGGATTATCAAACCAGGCCTCTCTTCAATGGCTTCTCTTGCAGCTCTGCCCTTCTCCCTACAATTCAAGATGTTCCATCTTGAGGAGGGAGTGTTGGAATATATATCAGCATGCTCCTGTTCACATGTACACATGCAGCTTCCATGCAGCAACTTAGCAACCAGCTTCACACTTCCAGCATGCCCAGCAGATTTACGTGCAACAGATTTAGCTCCAGCTCACCTTATTCTAGAGGCTTCTTAGTTGGTTAGATTTGTAGTTAGTTAAGTCTATAAATAGAGCACCATTTGCATTGTAATTCCTCAAGTTGAATGAATGAGATAATCACATTCTTCTTCCCTACTTCTACAACAGGTTTCTATCCTGCAATTTATCATTTCCGTATTTTCAGTTTCTAATAAAGGTGGATCTTGGAATATTGCCATAAGCAATGTTATTTGGTTGAGTGAACTATTTCACGTGTCTGTGTGAGTCACTCTTGGTCATGGAACATATTCGCGTGGATCTCATTTGGATGTGGTATGTCATTGTGTGAGCAACACTTAATAATATTGCACCACATTGCTCTCGACCATAATTATATTAGCCAATAGTTATTGTCACTACTCCCTAGTCTTATAATTTAATTGAAAATAAAAATATAGTCATCCATTAAAATTGACTTTTTAACGATTATATATGACACGCTCAACTCTTAAGAACGCTAGAGGACCCGGAACGTAACGTACACAGATAATAGACACCAACCCAAAGTCAGACCCACCATGAAGGATACTACAAGCTGCACCTTTCTGTAAATTATTTTTAACAAAATTTTGGCATTATCTATGACTGATCAACCTGTAATTCACTATATACAAATCCCAAAAATAACACAACACAATAGATAGAAGTTGAAATCTCAACTTTTACTATGAAAATAACATGAAATATATATATATATATATATGGGTGCAAAATACACAATGAGCACCATAACTACTTACAAGTGATGTAAAATCACATTTAAAAATGAACATATATCCCAAAACACCGACTACATGCTTTATGAAATGAGTCATACTGGCAAACTTTGTCGTCAGTAGGAATAGCAATTTGGTTCGTCGACTTGGCTCAGAAAAAAACCTGAGTCAGCCAGACTCAAGGCTGGTAAAAAAAAAAAAGATGAAGGCAGCACCTTGCTGCTGCCTTTTAAGGCAGAAATAGGAGAGAGAAAAAAAATAATGAATAAATAAATAAATAAATCGAGTCGGCCTAGCTTGGCTCGGAAAGGCCCGAGCCGAAAGCTCCAGTCGAGCCTCGATTTTTTTGGCTGAGCAAAAGCTCGTACTATTTTAGTCAAGTCGAGTCCAAGTCTCAAACTTCGCCTCGCAAGCTTGCTCGTTGACATCCCTAATCATCCGTGGTAGAGCCAGCACCCGATGAGGTGGCACGATCGCCCATGCTAGCTCCGCCAAAATTTACAGGGGCATAGGTCACAACCATTGCCAGACGAGACACCAGCTGTTGTGAAGACGGAAAAAGGGGAGGATGAATTTAGTTGAGCCAAAAAAAAAAAAAAATTAAAAATTGTTGATTTTTGTTTTTTTGAAAAAAAAAAACAATCAGCGCATTAATTACAAGATGAATTCAGTTTTGCAAAGAGAGCAAAATTGCTTCAACCAAATGCGACATTTGCGAAAGAAACAGAAAGCAAACATGCTGCCGTCAACTCCATTTCTCCACCACTGACTGTTGCAGTAGACTGTGACTGTGAGCTCTCTTCTTATTCTTTTTTTTTTTTCAATGTCAAATGTGCTTGATTTTGCACTTAGTTCCTGATTGATGTGATAACCATCTTGGTTTTCAAGTTATTTTGAATCTAGGGTTTTATTAAATATATGTAGGAATAACGGTTGAAGAAGAAGGGTTTGGTTATAGTTACAAAATAAAGATTGTTTTAGGAGATAGAGATGTTTTATTCATAGTTCATAATGGCAAAAAGGGGGCTGCTGGGATCATATGGATAGAACGCATTTGGAGCAGAAACTATACAAAAATCATCTAAAGTTTTATTTTTTTCTCTTTGTAAATGTGGCAAGATGATTCTTTTTGTATTAGTGTCAATGGACTAAAAATAATAATTCGATTGTTGTAAAAAGAACTGGAGAAAAGAAAAAAAAAATGCAGCTTGTGAGTAATTTGAATGAAAATACGAATAGGTGTTTGTCCTCCGTTCCCTTAAGTATCATGTTTGAGCTACATTTGGTTGATTCAAATTGGTGTTCGGAATTAATTTCTAAATCAGTATATATAAACGATGTCGTTACTGCGATTGTTGACCGTAGACAATCAATGGTCAACGACCACCCTAACTCAACATTTTTCCTGGATCTGCCACTATTAGTCGTGTGATTGTCTCCAAAATCAAGGATCAACTCCAAAAATACCCAGAACTCAATTGCTAGTTGACAAGAAAAATTGTAAGAAAATATATGAGTTGATAGCTCAATGAGTGGAAAAGTTCGAAAATAATTATACTTTTTCATTCATACAATTTTTTTTTTTTTTTTTTTTTTTTTATCAAAATCAAGTCTATATCACTTAACAGGTCACGGTGTAACATTATATAATAATAATCAAAATATGAATCATTCTTGTAATATTGAAAAATATCATCTCGCAGAATTGATAAAATCATCAATGTAAATTCGAAATATTTTTATTCGAAACTTTCATTCTTGTTGGACCCTTGACACACCTACTAGGCACCGATAACATGACATTTTTGACTTAGTTTTAGGTTTGACCTTTTGCAATTAATTAAGGTATTACAATATGGATATATTACACATTTCCGAAAATTGTTTGTTTAAGAATAATAGAAATTTAAGGACTAAAATCCTCTAGGTTATAGTTTTATACATGGTATAAAAATTGGAATATTATCATCTCACTTCAAAATTTACCAATTTGATTTTTAACATGATCTGTTATATATAATTTGGTAATTTTGGATAATAATTTCTTAAAATGGACCAACCCAGTCATCAAATAGCAGAAACAGCTTGTTAAATTGCTGTATTTTGTAGATTTCTTAGTAGAAACCACGTAGGTAGACCACATGCCATGTTCGGCCGGGTTGTCAGAAATATGTTTATTATTCATATTTTCATGATTAATTGATTGAATACACATTTTCTATTGAGTAGGTGTTGCAACCTGGGTTTAATTTTTGTTCATTTGAATATTATAGCCAGCCTTACCTAATCACAAGATCACTGACCCATTGTTTATACTTATTGTTCAGAAATAATTATGCCTATACCAATTAAAATGGATTTGTAAGTCGACTAATGAATTTGTTACTCCAACACTCATGAAAAGTTAACTACTTCCACAGTTCCACTCGTAATTATCTTTAAACTATACTGACAAGTTTGTGATGGAACAGAATAATAGCTAAAAGCTCATTGATTAATGTAGAATATTTGATAATTTGGACAAAACATGGATAAAACTATCTCCTGTTTCATTCAAGAATTCAGCTCACGTATACGATCCATCTCCACCCTCGAGCTAATGCGCCTTAATCAACTCGTATCCCTCTTATAGTGTTCATGAATTGAGTCCCAACTTCATCATGGTATGCTCAACGACTTGTGGACGATAGGCATTCGAAATTTGTATTCGTTATTACAGAAAGATTCATTGTTATAATTCGAAATATGTATTCATTAATATAAGTGAAAAGTTGTCCTAAATTCTTTTTAGTGTATTCAGTTTAATATATCAAATAGATTTTTAGGGTGAATGAGATTCAATGGATGGTTTGCATTATTTAATTAGTTGAGATTGTGCTTTCAACTTAGGGTTTGTCTAGTTTTATATACTTAGCCAGCTCATTCCAACAAAGTCTACACTCCACATCTCCATAAAACCCCATATCCCACAAGCCTCCATCACAACCACCAACTCTACTACCAAATGGCCAACATGAGTTTCTCTCTCATCCTTCTCTCTCTCACTACAATCCTCTCCCTCCTCACCCCTACCCTCTATGCTCAATCCGCTCCAGCCCCCGCCCCCTCCGGCCCTATCAACATTACCGGAATCCTCGAAAAAGCCGGCCAATACACCACCTTCATCCGCCTCCTTAATCAAACACAAGCAGGAAACCAGATTAATAGCCAACTGAACAATTCCAATGAAGGTATGACTGTTTTTGCCCCCACAGACAATGCATTCCTGAATCTCCCTGCAGGCACTCTTAACAAGCTTTCAACCCAACAACAAGTGCAGCTTGTTCAGTATCATGTTCTTCCTAAGTACTACACTGTAGAAAATCTGCAGACAGCCAGCAACCCTGTTAGAACTCAGGCAACAGGCCAAGATGGTGGAGTTTTTGGGCTCAATTTCACAGGACAGGGCAATCAAGTTAATGTTTCTACAGGAATTGTTGATGTCCCAATTTACAATGCAATCAGAAAAGACTTCCCTTTGGCTGTTTACCAAGTTGACAAGGTTTTGTTGCCTGTGGAATTTAACCAAGCCAAAGCTCCGGCTGCTTCTCCTCCTGGCCTGAATGGCACGAAAAGTGATTCCAGTGACAACAACAAAACACCCGATGCACTGGCTCCGGCAAATGGATCTGGGAAGATGAGTGTGGGATTTGGATTGGTGTCTTGCATTTGGTTAATGTTGTGTTATTTGGTGTAAAAATGTTGGTATAAGTAACTTTGTTTATACCTAAATTATTAATCCATGCATGTGTTCTGTTTGGATTACTATTTTCTTTTCTTTCTTTGTGTTCATACATAATTTAATTAATTTGTTTTCTTCAATGAAGCTCAACTCTTTCATTGTACTCTCTCTCTCTCTTTCTATTTTAAGACAACGTTTATTCCATTTCTTTATTTTTCTCCTTCTTACGTATTAATTACTTGATGGGTTCTTCTATTGGTACCGAAAAGGAGGGTACCGAAGGACGTACCCCCCTCACATGGGAGGTGAGGGCCACAACTCGACATTATTTAATGCAGGTGGCTCCACGCCTCATGTGAAAGGGGTACACGCTTCAGTACCCCCCTTTCGGTACCGTTGGAATAATCCTTACTTGATAGGTGTACATAAAATTTGCAACCCAACTGGTCTTATGATGAAGGTCACTTTTAGCTCCAATTTGGTCCCCATTAAATTAAATTTTATTTTTTCATTTTCTATTTTCAATTACACAATTTTTCATAAAATAATATTATACGTAAATCGAAATTTTTTACTTCTAAGCTAGTGGTGATATGTATCATAACGTTTTAAGAAGTCAGAAATGGCATAATCTAAATTACAATACGTATGATAATATAGTGCTTACTATAAAAATTAATAATATGTAAATTTTACAATTATATCAATAATAATAACACATAAAGGAATCATTATAATCAATGTTAAATTTAGAGCCCGTTTGGTAGAGATTTTAATTGAATTTTAATTGAAAATATAGTCGTTATGTTTGAATTTCATCTCAAACATGTGACCCACTAACGACTAGTTTTTCAATTAAAATCTCTACCAAACGGGCTCTTAATAATTATATACAAGCACAATAATAAATTACTTTTATTTATTAAATGCTAAAATGCATTTTGAAATAAACAAAAATTTAAAAAAAAAATTTACTCAACACTTAATTAATGCTTCCAACAATCGATTCTTTTTACGATACAATAAAAGTTAATTTTCTTAAGAACACGACAATACCAAATAAGGCTAATCCCTACGCCATAACAAGGGAAAATTTCATAAGTTACACATTAAGTATGACGCATCAAGGCACCAAAGTTTATTATTTTCAAAAATCAAATATTAATTAAATTTTATTTATGAAATAATTAATTAAAAAATATTTTATTAATAAAATATATTAAGATCGCAATATTATATAATTTATAGTCACGATTATATATTAGTCACAATTACATACGCTACAGTCATAAATCACAAATTTTATAGTCACAACTTATTTCTTTATCACAAATTTATCAAACTAATAGCTCACATATTATTCATAAGTTATAAATCACATATTTTATAAGTCACAATTTATTTTATAATCACAAAATATCAAATTAATTGATCACAAATTATTAAATTATTGATCATAAATTAACAAATTTTAAGGCCACGCATTATTTATTGGTCAAAAATGATCTATTTTATTGGTCACATATCGTTTATTGATTACAAATTAACTAATTTACCGGTTACAATAAAAAATAATATTTTGTGACAATCACCACACCACTTCTCTAGTGGGAACGCCCCCAACACCATCGTCACTAGAACCACCACCTCACAATAATCGCCAGCCACACCACCATCTCAAACAAACCAATACCTACCACCAAAAATCACCACAACACCATCACCATGACGACGACCACCACTACAAAATAGATCCAAAAATCAGAGTCGCAATGGCAACAAAAATAACATCCACTGCACGACGACGATAACGACCGCCAGATAAAAAATCACACCCATCACCACCGCAACAACAACAACCAACACTACCACCAAAAACTACCATGATAAAAACATATTGAAAAACCACACCCATCACCACAACACCACCAACTCATGACTCGAGCTACACCACTACCACCAATACCATCACTTGCATCACTGTGACCATCACAACCCCAACTGCACCACAAGTGTCATCAGTACAGCCATCTACACAATCACCACTACAAAAAAAAAAAAAACTCAAACTAAACCGATCTAATAAAAAAAACCAAAAAATTGCAACATCATCAAGGGCAGCGCATCGCTGCGCCACTGCAGCAGGCGCAACTACACACTAGCGCATGGTGCCTTGCTATTGTAAGCAGTGATGCACCGTGCGCAACAATATAGTAAAGTGTCGTGTACGGTGTCGTCTAATTAGAGGGAGGCACGACACCGTGAATGGTGGCGGTTAGTAGAGAGAGTGATAAGAGAAAAGATGGAGAGAGGGAGAAGAGAGTGGAAATAAGTTTTGGGGATTGGAAAGAAATTGGATTGGGGTTGAAGCGGGGTGGATTAGTTTAATTTTATAATATTATTATTAATATTTAAAATTTCAATTATTTGAAATTTGTAATAAAAAAACCTGTGATTCTAAATTTTGAATTGAGAAGTTTAAAACTCTTGTTGTACGTAATTTCCACTATAATAAAAGAACAGTGTTATGGTACAAGGAATTTATATAGAATTGGTACAAAAATTTAAATTCAATGAACAGAATTAAAATATGTGTATGCCCAGACAAAATACAAATAGACAGGATATTACCACATCAACATCCTGTATAAAATCTGTAGAAATCTCATGTACTTAGGGAATTTTTGGTAATAAATGGTAAGGACAAAGAATGAATTAGTGGGCTTTCAGCCCAGATTGAAAGTAAATGGGCTAAGAGTGAATCAATGGGCCTTCAGCCCAGATTTTTAAAAGAAAAAAAAAAGTCTCAAATTTCAAAAGTAAAAATTAATAAGAAAATAAAGAAATTTCGGAATGACCTAAAGCCCTAAACCAGTAACCCCTTCCCCAAGTTCAGTCTCTAAAACCTCTTTCTTTCTACTCTGTTGTTCTCCAGATTTTGATTTCTCCTCTCCATTTCCATTTAAAAGGTACACGGATCCCATTTTCCTTTTTCTCTCTTTAGATGAACCCAATAATTTGTTCGTGTGTTTATATGGGCGAGCTCGATTAATTTGAATGCATGTCTAAAATTTTGTATGAGATATTTTGCTTGTGAATCTCATTTTTGATCTAATGGAAACTAAGTTCGGCAGTATACTAGAGTTTGGTGGCTAATCCTTTTTTTTTAATCTTTTAAAGTTTTGAATTCTTAGCGGTCCTCCTACTTTGTGCATCGGTGAGGCGGTTGGTGCTCTTTTTTGTGGAATTAATCTGCTGTGTTGTTCCATATTTCATTTCTCATTACTTGAGAAAAAAGAAAGTTTTTGTTTAATCATGTGTTCTTTGGTAAATGTTATTGGGTCGATTTGATGCTTAATGTTTTTTAACGTGTGCATATCTAGATTCTGGTCACAGTGTAATTGATTTGGCTTTTGACTTTTGTCGATTATGTACACCATAATTCACATTTGCTCTCCTTTCTGTGAAACACGTGTTTGAGAAAATAAGATCACCATTTTGCCATTCTGTATTGTTAAGTCTCTTTGAGGCACAAAACTTATCAACTTATAGAGAAATATGAGGGCTCAGACTTTGTCATTTGTATGCTATACATTGTATCTTCAGAGTAAGCACTTATTCCATAACTTATTGATGGCCTCTTTGGGCATATAATTTACACAGCAGCAAGCTCAATCTTACATTATTTTACCTTCTTCATTGAATTTGACATGTCATGCTTTGTCATTTGTATTCAATACAATTGATTATAAAATAAGCTGGAAGTTCTTTTTTAACAATCACACTTTTCTAAAGCATAATATCTGATGGGATGGTACCGTGATTTGCTTCTGCAGAAGTTTAGAAGATGAATCTGAACAATGTCAAGGTTCCCAAGATGCCTAGTGGGGGTGCCGCATCTGCTTTAATTAAATTGGGTGTCATTGCTGGGCTTGGTGTGTATGGAGTTGCAAACAGTCTATACAATGTTGAGGGAGGGCACCGAGCTGTCGTTTTCAACCGTATTATCGGTATCAAAGATAAGGTATTTTCTTGCTTCCAATTGCTAAGAGCAGACTTGACATTTTCGTGCTTTTCTGAATGCTTGTAATGTTTTGAATTAGTTTCAATACCTAGTGCATGTTTTTCTACTTGCTTAGTTTTACTATTTTTACCATCTAAGAAAATGGGTGTTTGTTATTCTGCTTAATTGGTATGATATACAGCTTGCTGTATAAAGTACCATTTTGTGAGCTAGCCAGCTCAGGCTTTCTATGCAACTCCTCTCTCAGGAGAGGGGAGATATTTCTGGACAAATGACATGACCATTATAAAGCATAATTCCTGGTCTATCACTTTGACAAAATCTTGCAATTCATTCTATATATTACTTTGGATTCATCCTGCAATGTTTCTGACCTCAAGTTGACTAAAGAACATTGTGTAGACTGTAGAGGAGGGTATTTTTGTGATTTCTGCATTCCAAAATGTATTACTATGAAAGAAGTGAGTGGGATTTGGATGGCTTTGTCATGCATGCTTTGCCCTTGTGTAAATGTTGAAACTACCGTATTCTTAGAATGTCCACAATTCTTCACCAGTAAAGTAAATTTTTTTGGTGTCTTCATTATGTTGTCTTCAAATGGTGCCTCAATTCTGTGATATATTGTCTGTTTTTTTCCTCAATTTTTTCATATATTATTGCTAGCTGCGTATGGTCAGTGTCCTATAGATATCTGTATGAACACTTTTACCATGAATCTAGAGCTTCTGTCTTCTTTTATATATTCAATCTTTGCTAAGAAATATGTCATTACATTTATTTTCATGTTGGATTTATAGGTTTATCCTGAAGGAACACACTTGATGATCCCATGGTTTGAGAGGCCAATCATTTATGATGTTCGTGCACGACCACATTTAGTGGAGAGCACTTCTGGTAGTCGTGACCTTCAGATGGTAAATCTCCACCCCTGCCACTGCAACACACACATGCACTCAAATCCATTTTCAGGTTTGGAGGCCCCCCTTATGCAAGGGAAAGACCCAAGAATTTTGTTTCTCCATCTATATGATACCTGTCACTTGAATATATAGGAACACATCCTATCCTATATGATCGCACTGTTTTTCTTTCTTCATTTTGTGGATGTCATGAGGATGATAGGAATAATCTCTTGTTGGGAGAGAGATTGTCCGCCTAATCTGAATCAATTATATGCTTGTCATTGGGTATTGTGGGAATATACGTTAGTACCTATTGGCTTTGCCAGTAAATATCTATGTATTAGAGTGCATGTAGGTGCTTTTTTTGTTGATAAATGGACCTTGTTTTATGCATATAAAAAGCCTTTATATTTGGGTTTGTTCTTTATCTGTGCAGGTAAAAATTGGTCTGCGGGTTCTTACTCGTCCAGTGCCCGATCAATTACCCACTATATACCGAACTCTTGGTGAAAACTACAATGAGAGAGTCCTTCCATCAATTATTCATGAAACTTTGAAAACTGTTGTTGCCCAGTATAACGCTAGTCAGCTTATCACCCAGAGAGAGGTAAGTTGCTATGCCATTCTTTTCAGACCATTGACATTTCTTTCTGAGGTCATGATTAGTAAGTAGAACAGTTATAGTTTGTACCCGTCATATACCACTGGTTTCAGGTTATGTTCATTCAGTTAGAAAATTATCGTAAATAGGTAAATGAATGATGAGTTCCATCGAATGGGATTTTATTCTAATGAATCTTCAAGATGTAAGCACGAATTGGAGCTTTAGAGATAGTAATATTGATTGAGGAGGCATCTTTAGTCACTGGATTGCCTCATTTCATCATAGAATCAAACAATGTTTGGGCAAAAGTTGGATATATAGCCGTTGTTTGGGTTCCATTTTAATGAGGTTTTGGGGAAAATGTATATTGAAATAGTAATTTTTTTTAAAATTTTTTTTTGGAGAATCTGTGATTAAAAAGTATGAAAATATTTTTGATTTACGTGTAATATTATTTTATTGAAGAATATGTGGTTGAAAATGAGTTTTTGAATATTTTTGGTTTAATGGGCCCAAGCAAGGACATAATGTTACCCCCTAGAATTATAAGCAGGCTAGTTATGGGTAAGAGATGTTATGCTTTTTGGCTTTCCGTGTAACCATCGTTAAGAGTGAAAATCTTGCAATTTGCTTTAGCCGTGGAAAAAACAAGATATTAACTTGAGAAGCTTTAATAAAAGTTGATATTTGGTAATCGAGTAACCATGAAATGCAAAAAACTACTCTTGTGAAATGGAAAAGGAGTACATATTGAAGACAGGGAATACATATTAGATGGTTCGGGCACAATGAGAAAGATCAATAAACATATAAGTTTAAGAAATGACATTATAGGTTCTAAAGGTAAGCCTGAGTATAGGGGATGAACAAAATTTTGAAAAGGTTAACATAATCTCATTTCATAATCCGTGGAATTAGATCTAATAAAAGATGGTACATTCACTTTTGGTGAGAGTTAGGGATGGGTAGTAGAGTGGAGTTTTCTTCTGTAATATAACTGGTTCGTGTTGTTTCTGTTTTATGTAGGCTGTCAGTCGGGAAATAAGGAAAATATTGACAGAAAGAGCTGCCTACTTCAACATTGCATTGGATGATGTGTCCATTACAACTTTGACTTTTGGTAAGGAATTCACAGCTGCAATTGAAGCTAAACAGGTAGCTGCACAAGAGGCTGAGAGAGCTAAGTTTGTGGTGGAAAAAGCTGAGCAAGACAAACAAAGTGCTATTATTAGAGCACAGGTAAGAAACCATGCTTCGACTCTGAATATTTTATCGTCTGAGGATAATTTCAGAGTTGTTTGTTACTGAATAATGATGAATGTATAACATTTTTATGATTTTTTAGTGCTTACTATTACATTTATAGCCTAACAAGGTCAAACCATTACTTTACAATGGTAGACGGCTTTAGTTTTTGTCCTCAATGACATAATTTTGGCTGAATGCCTTTTCTGTATGTATTTCCTTCCAATATATAGAATCTTTACATAGGTATAAAAGGTAAGAAGATAAAGAAAAGAAATTGTCTATACAAGGAAAACAAATCATAAATTATAATCACGTTTCTAATTAGTTGTAAATACTGTAATACCCCCCTACAATTAATGCTGGCGAGTCTACGAGCATCAATTTGCCGACGAGAAAAGTATGACGGAGACGCTTCAAGGACTTGGTGAAGATATCTGCTATCTGTTGAGCCGTGAAGACATGGTGAAGTGCTATGACTTTGGAATCATAGGCATCTCGGATGCAATGACAATCCACTTCAATATGCTTGGTACGTTCATGATACATTGGATTAGTCGCAATTTGAATAGCACTAGTGTTGTCATCATGGAGGGGTGTTGGCTGTAATTGGAGAACTCCAAGTTCTGCTAGTAGACCTCGCAATCATAATCTCAGAACAGACAGCTGACATAGCGCGATATTCAGCCTTAGTGGAGGACTTAGAAACACAATCTTGTTTCTTACATTTCCAAGAAATAAGAGCATCACCGAGGAATATACACCATCTAGTCGGAGATCGACGAGAATTAGGGCAGCCAGCCCAGTCAGCATCACTATAAGCGATGAGTTCAAGGGACATCCCTCTCGGAAAGAATAGGCCACGATGAGGAGTCCTAATAAGATATCTAATAATACGGCGGACAATTACCAAATGGAGATGACGAGGAGCATCCATAAATTTGCTGACAATATGCATTACGAAGGAGATATCCGGATGTGTGATAGTGAGATAGATGAGACTCCCCACAACCTCCGATATAGAGTAGGGTCTGGAAGAATATCGTCTTCCTCCCTTCGATATTTAACATTAAGTTCCAATAGAGTGTTAACTGAGGAGGCTTCAGATAAATCTGCCAACCTAATCAAGTCTTGAATATACTTGTGTTGATTCAAGAAGATACCATGTGGTGCGAAATGAACCTCGAAGCCAATGAAGTATGTGAGATGACCAAGATCTTTCATATAAAAAATCGAGTGAAGATACTGTTGAAGCTTTTGGATAAGGATGCTATTAAATCCAGAGATAAATAATAGCGGTACCCTTGTGACGGAACAGAGATGCGTCGTACCGACTCTAGATAAAGGAAAAATCCAAGAGAGTGCAACGGAACTTGTCAAACCATGCCTGAGGAGCCTGTTTAAGACCATACAAAGATCGTTTTAACTTACATACAGAATCAGCGAAAGGAAGAGTCATACCACATGGAAGTGTCATATAAATGTCTTCCTTGAAATCCCCATGTAAGAATGCGTTCTTGACATCCATTTGGTGTAAAGATCAAGACCAAGAAGCGGCAAATGTCAACAAGAGGCGAACTGTGGTCATTTTAGCAACATGAGCAAATGTCCCATCGTAGTCTATTCCATATTCATGACGGTTACCCAAGGCAACCAACCGAGCCTTGGAGCGCTCAAGAGAACCATCATACCGAAGTTTCACTGAGTGGACCCATTTACTAACAATGGGTTTCACAGACTGGGAACAAGGCACAATATCCAAAGTTTGATTGGCCGAAAGGGCTGTAAGCTCTGCATTCATCGCCTATTACCAACACTTTTGTTCCATAGCCTGTCTATATGAGGAGGGAATAGTAATTGAGTTAAGGGTAGCGGACAGATACTTATGGGAGGAGAAACCATACTTATCTGGTGGTCGATGAATAGAGAGTGACGGAAGATGGATGATCTGATGAAGAATCTGATGTCATGGGTAGAGGGATCATACAGGGACAGTCGTCAAAGAAGAAAGCTCGAGATCAGTGATCAGTGCAACCTGCCTGTGAGCGTAAATGATACTTGGCTTGTATCGAGAAAAATTTGCAGTGAAGTTGGGCAAGACAGAAAATACAGGAGGAGAAACAACAATGTCTTGTGTGAAGAAAGATTGTTTTTCAAAGAAAACTACATTATGAGAGATCCTAACGCGATGTGTATTAGGATCATAACAGATATAACCTTTTTTGTGTGGCACTATATTGAGGTGTGAGTTTCGTCCTTTTATATTATAGTAAATGATCAAAACAAACACATCCAAAAGTACGGAGATCAGGATATGTGGGATGATGACCAAAGAGTTTGTGAAAGGGAGAAACATTATTGAGAGTAGGAGATGGCAACGATTAATGAGATAGACAGTTGTAGACAAAGCTTCACACCAAAAATGAGAGGGATCAGAAGACTCAATGAGAAGAGCTCTAACCATGTCAAGAAGTTGCCGATTCTTGCGTTTCGTCACCCCATTTTGCTAAGGAGTAGGACAAGATCGTTGAGAAATAATACTCTTAGCCTGTAGGAAAGTTTGAAACTCATTAGACATATATTCACCTCTTGAATCAGATCGTAAGATTTTGATGGAGGAGGAAAATTGGTTATCAATGAGGGCAAGAAACGTCTTAAAAGTAGAGAAAATTTCACTTTTTGCATGGAAAATGTAAACCCATGTAAAACGACTATAGTCATCAATAAATGTAACAAAGTACTTATAATGGGCGTGAGATGTCATAAGTTTAATACGACATACATCACTATGAACAATGTCAAAAAGATGCGTAGTATGGGAACCATGAGAAGGGAAAAGTAAAATTTTACTCTTAACAAGTTTACATGAAGCACAATCAAGTGGTATAGATGAAACCGAAGCAGGAGTTTTATTACCAATCAAACCAAAGTTTAACAAAAATTGTAATACATTAGAGTTGAGATGTCCTAATTTCTTATGCCAATCAAATATATCAAAAGTAGAAGAATGACAAACAAAAGGAAAAGCTGAAACTGGCTTCGGTGAGATAGGAAATAGACGTCCCTCCTTAGACCCCCTCATGATCTTCCTCTCGGACACCTGATTTTGCACAACACAGCTAGAAGAAAAAAAAGACACAATGTAATTGTTATCAACAAGTTGACCAACAGATATAAGATTATTTGATAAGTTTGGAGATACTAAAACATTAGACAAATCTGGTGATATATCACCCTCTGCTGAGATAGGAAGATTGTTATCATCGGCAATATGTATATTGAGGGGTCCAGTGTATGACATGAGGTTACTAAGTAATAAAAGGTCATGAGTCATATGATTAGAGGCACTTGAGTCTAATAACCAAGGAGAACGAGTAGTTGGTGGCTTACCTGAGACACCTAGGGCAAACAAAGTAAAAATGACCATTTGTTGGGTCATTTCCGGAGTGACGGAGTTTTGGGTAGGACTAGGAGAGGCTGAAACGTGAGTGGTAGCAGTTGGCGTAGCAGAATTGGAGGTTAAAGTGGCAGTAGCAACATAACCTGTTCCACACTTAAAGAGGAGGGCGAATAGGCACTCCTTGATTACATGTCCAGCCTTACAGTAATTGCATACCTTCTTAGGACACTGAAGAGCTATACGATCAAATTCCTTACAATTGTAACACTGCAAGCCAGACATATCCAAAGATCTGAATTTTCCTTGAGCCGCATATGCAATAGGGACTGACGCTAGTTGATGTTGCTGTTGCTGCAAAGATGCACGAGTAATAAGTCGTTCCTCCCTTAGTAATTCACCCAAACAGCTATCCAACGTTGGAAGAGATTCGCGATTCATAAGACTAGATCGATTAGGTTCAAATTTAGCTCGCAATTTTATGAGAAATTGATCCCTCTTGGTGACTTCATGCACAACTTGTACTGCCTCCAAATTATTGGGTGAAATCGAAGTATAGATGATATCTGTGTACTCAGCCCACAAATTAAAGAAACCAGAATAAAACTCTTCAATAGATCGAAAGTCTTGAGAAAAATTTGTCAATTCATTCCAATTGAAGTCGTCGAGCATTGTTGCTTTGAGTGTAGACTTTCTTCAAAAATTCCCACATAGCACGAGCAGACTTGTAAGGCCTGAGATTAAGAACAATATGAGCATCAATGGATCCAATAATCTAGGCCATAATCCTGGAATCTTTGGTTTTTCAGGCAAGGTACTTCTCTTCATCATTCTCTTGATCTAGAGGTGGAATGCTTCCATCAATATGTCTCCACAAATCTCCTTTGCCCTCGACCAATAATTGAAAATTAAATGCCCAAGAAGAATGTGACATGATGAAATCGTATACAAATCAGTCCAAAAATAATGAAACCTGTAAATTGAAGCTCAAAAAAAAAAAAAAAATCAAATGCAATTACTAAGGATGACTGTGAGCCCAATATGAATCTACTTGCCCCAACAAGGAATTACCCAAATAACAGTAAGCCCAACTAGAATTAACTTAGCCCAACCAAATAAGAGCCCAGACTACACACCACAGTCCCCACACACCACCGACAGACACTTACGGAGATGATGCGAGTCGAAGAGGCAAGATCGAAATTCCTCTTACTAGAAGAGAGGGATGACGACGCTGGAGGTCCGAACAACTACAGAAGGCGTTAAAACACGCTGCAGGGACAAGAACTGAACCTTGAAGACACTTGAACTACGAATCCCAACAGCAGATCTCGCCAACCGAACACGATGCTACCAAAAAAAAATCCAAACGGCGCTAACAAACGCGATGTTCAACCACCGAGGAACCAACAAGGATGCTGACTGTATAACTTGAGAACACGAGACTACGGGATTGCACCGGGAGCACAAGACTACGACCACAAGTTCGAGAATTTTAGGACTCTGATATCATGACACAATTTTGGCTGAATGCCTTTTCTGTATGTATTTCCTTCCAATTTATAAAATCTTTACATAGATATAAAAGGTAAGAAGATAAAGAAAGGAAATTGTCTATCCAAGGAAAACAAACCATAAATTATAATCACGCATCTAATTAGCTGTAAATACTCAACAATAGATTTTCATTGGAAATTGTCATTGCACTTGATTATTACAAACTTCTATCTCTTTGGCTACTAGGGTGAGGCCAAGAGTGCTCAGCTGATTGGTCAAGCCATTGCCAACAATCCAGCATTTATCACACTGAGGAAGATCGAAGCATCTCGGGAAATTTCACATACTATTGCAAATTCAAACAACAAGGTGTTCTTAAATTCTGATGATCTCTTGCTGAACCTTCAAAATTTGAAGTTGGAGGTTGGGAGGAAGTAACAATGTAAGATGGATGAACTTTTTACTGAGTTTTTTCTCCCCGGTTAAGTAATGGGAATGTCTTGTTAGTTGGCAATGACATGTAAAACTCATTTTGTTTCTCGTACTCCTAAGACACGGAATTGGGAAACTAGTTCCTTAAAAAGGCAAATCTTTCTGAAATGTTCTTGAAATTTTTGATTGAGATTCCAAGCAGCGTCTCAGTTGTCTTTCTGATTATTCTATGATGTTTTTGTTCAAAAAAATAAATGCTTTATGGCAGGTACTGTATGAAAAGATTCCTTCTGCATATTTTCAATTATCTCGAGTGTGGCTTGATTTATCGTGTTAACATGATATTGTTAAATTTATGTAAACTGTGACAAAGTGAAATAGTTTTCAAAAAGTTTGAAAATGTTTTATGCCGACTGGGAGAATCCCAACATTAGGAATTTTATTTGGATATTTACTCTTGTTAAAGGGACTTGTGATACTATGATCATGTTAGGGCTCGTTTGGTAGGCGTTTTGCTTCTTATAAGAGTTTTTTAAGAAAATTACTTTGTCAATTTTTTTCAAAAAGTTGGTCTAGCCAGACAAATATAACACAAATATAATTGGAGAGAGGAGAATATCTTTTATTTGTTTTTCCAAGTATTAGAGTTGAATACAAGAATGGCACACGCAAGATGCTCATATTCAATGGCTATAAGCAAAGCACACAAAGTTAAGATAATGCTTATATTTGATCCTTGATGTGTAAGCACAGCACGTTGGTTTACTGTTCTCCTCCTGTTTAATGAAACTACGTTCTATAAATATCTCTATTTTATAATAATTTTTATAATCTTTTTAATTATACAACATGTCAACACATGATTGAATTGTTTGAAAAATAAAAATAAAAAATATCCAATCATCTGTTGATTCAATTTTTTTTTTTTTTTTTTTCCCTATTTTTGAATCTGAATAAACATCTTTTTCCTTTATTTTTACACGCAAAATGTATGCTAAAAATATAGGTGGAGCCGCAACGAAAGAGCTAAAATAACGCGTAACGTGGCACCGTAGAGGGTCACGCAACACCTGATAATAATTTCATTCATTATGCAGATAATATCAAGGCGGCGGGCCCAATCTTCATGACGTCACACCAAACGGTACATGAATTATAGATCATAGGTGACCTCCTCGTTGCGGACCGTCTGGAAGCGGTTATTTTTTGTTTTGCCTTGAGTCTTATAAAGTCTGAAAGTCTAGTGCCGAATTTTTATTTCCATTTAATACATTTTTTTCTTTGTTTGGAAACTGAAATAAAATTTATCGTTTTTTCAGTTTCAAAATTACAATTTGGGTTTTCTTTTTGTTATATCACAATTTAAGAAAAATATTTTAAAAACAGGCATCAACATCAATGGTAATTATTTGTTTTATAAGACAGGTGCAACTATAGAAACAAAGATAAATTGAGTGAGCTCAGGGCACATCTCCAAGTGATAAAAAAGGAAGGTGGAGAAATCCAACTTTACTTGAGGCTGCCGCATCAAGAGTTCGAATTTTGAAATATGAATTTGGTTCTTGGGTAAGTGTAAGTGTACAAGCAGTCTTCCATCCTGTACCCTTGGAGACATAACCTGCGATTTACCTCATTTACCAAGGTCCAGGACAGGATAGGTGGAGGCGTCAGTAATGAAGCGTAATCCAAAAAAAAAAAAAAGATAAATTGAGTGACGTCAAAAGGTAATGAATCAAGGGCATTCATGGAAGAAATGAGCCAAAATAATTTATGATTTGATATCATACCTACTAATGGGTCCGTATATACATATTTCATGTAATTACATTATTGTCTGAATTCCTCATTGTAGAATTTCACCAACCAATCTTCCTAAAGACAATAAGCTCATAATTGATGAGATTAAAATTTGATTTTTGACTAGATTTTTTATAATAATAAAAAATGTGCATTGCGATTCGATCGAGTATATTGACTATAGAGATCCGATATTTAGAAAAAAAAAAAAAAAATGTTAGTACACGAGAAAGGGGCATATTTTAGTGGACCACGGGCGGTGGTGACATAAAGTAACTCTAGCCACAACATTTGCACCGCGTGAGAATTGTGAAATCTGATTTTCTTGACGGCCGGACTCTCTCAAGTCACCCACCCTCACCTCCAATCTATAGATATACAAGTATATATATTTCTCTCCACTTACAAAGATTCTGTGTACACATATCATCACTATATCATACTTTCTCTCTCAGTTTCTCTTTTGTTGCCTCTCCACCTAGAAACTATGTGCAAAACCATGCAAGAACCATTTCCATATAAAAACTGGCTACTCCAAGAAAACCCACAAATCCTAATGAATCCCAATCCCGACAACGTTAAAAGAATCAAAGAAAATGCATCATCACTTTACGATATTGCAGGTGATTTGAAGAACATGGTTAAGGATAATAATGCAGTGATTGTGTTTGGAAAAGAAGGTTGCTGCATGAGCTATGTAGTCAAACGTTTGTTACAAGGTTTAGGTGTGAATCCGGCGGTGTACGAGGTTGATGAGGAGGACGAGAATGAAGTTGTCACTGAGCTCGAGGGGATTGGGGCCGGGGAAGAGAAAGAGGGCCGGATGCAGTTTCCGACGGTGTTCATCGGAGGGCGGTGGTTTGGAGGGCTGGAGCGGATCATGGCTACTCATATTACAGGAGAGTTGACTCCTCTATTGAAGCAAGCTGGTGCTTTATGGTTATGAAATTTACTTTTTCTTAGTAAATTTCTATGTTCTAATGTATCTTTTGTATTCCTTTTGTGTGTGTGTGTGTGTGTGTGTGTGTGTTTTTTCCTTCTTAATAATGGACGAAGGAGATTGAAAGGTTTGAACGGCTACTGCGTCTTTTATTAGAACCTTAGTTGTCGCGAAAAACGGCTTATTTGATTTCAAATTGGGATTCTAGTTCAAGAGTACGAGAATAATTTATTTATTTCTAGTTTCAAGACCGTTAATTAAAACCGCTAACTCAAGTTGTAAATTGAGAGAAGTTGTCTCAAAGTGTTTGAATATATCTAATTAATAATTGGAGATTGACTAACGGTAAATTCATTGGTATTTGTATTTAGCATAGTTGTTTGTAACCAGATTATTGGAGTTCATAATGGGAACGTGGGCTAAGTGCATGTTCGGTTGGTGATTACTTATCCACAACTTACTACTCACTTATTATCTAAACATTTTATAGAACTCATAGCTTATAATCTCTTAAATAATGATTTAATCACCAACCAAACGTGCACTAAGTTAGCTGGAACCAAGGCTTTAGGGCAAAACAAAACAAATTCTCGTGTTTTGCTGTGTTTGAATGATTAATCTCACTATCATTGTGTTGCACGATGAACATCTGATAACCTAAGAATCTTACTTTACAAAGTCACATAATTAGATTGGACCGAATTGTACTTGATGCACATAAAAGTGTCCATTGGCAGCACCCAATATGCTAACCTAATCAACTTAATTATGTGAAATTTTTAGCTACATGTCCCTTTCCCTTACCGTGTAGGACAGATTCATTCTTTTCACCAAAAGATTTGACGTTTATAATGAACTCAAACAAATTAAACTCACAATACTTTATCTACTTTGATGCTACCTCATTAAATCCAACAGCCGATCATTGGCTCTGGATCACTCGTACTCTGCTTTTGGGGTGAAGAACAGAATTGGTAAATGATAACCTATGGTGCTGTTTCTTTACTGTAAGGAACTACCCGCTTTTCTCCGTTGCTGCTACTTAAACACAGTTATAAGTCGACGAGGTCCAGTGCTTGGCCATTCAGCAGTAACTGCACAATATCCAAGTGGTATAATCAACGAATCACGAACTGATCCCTGCCCACCTGTGTTTTTCTTATATTTTCGAGTTCTTGAGATTACATCAATTCTTTTCACATCTACAAAGACCAGTCTCAAGTTGTCAGCAATGGTAGTCCAAGAATAAGTTGTTCACTTTAGATTAACATTTGTTGCATATACATGAAACTCAATTTTAACAGTAGCTATGTGAACTTTAATATCACTGGTCAGTGGTCCCTACTGGTCTGTTGTACTGAGATACTCCAATATATTGTCTGGAAAATACAATAATTAGTCGACACGGAGTCTCAGACACACCAAAAAGAAGGAAAATAACCGATCTGCAGCCAACTGAGTCTTTTTAAACATCGATTGTGAATGTAATTGATGACAATTATTGGGCTGTGATGACATTTAATTGACCCAGTCCAATTATGGGTGATGATGAAAATGGGCCAAGTCCTCCTGTCGATTTTAATCCATTGCCTGATAACTCAAAAGCGAAATGGGCCTAAACCCGGCCCCAAATAATACGGACGTGTGTGCTGCTCTGAACCGTTGGATCACCTACCTGAAACCAACAGTGATGGATGTTGTGTATAAATACCACTTGAGTGGTTGCCTTACTTGACTTTTGATTTTGGCTTTGTGCATGAAGGTTCTGGGTCTTCTCTCTCTGTGCCTTTTCTCATTCTTTCTTCGTGATCTCTCCTTGACCCCAAAACTTCTGGTTTTAGGGGATAAATCTGTGTGATTCTTCGTTCTGAGTTTGAGAGATTGAGATCAGGTTTCGGTGTGTTCTTTTGTCCATTGAAACAGCTGCCTCTGTCATGTATATTTAGGGGTTAGGTTTTGTGGAGTTTTCGCTTTGTGCAAAAGGGTACAATGTGTTCTGAGCCCTAAAGGCCTAAACAGTCAATTCTTTGAGTCAGTGATCATATGTTAATGTTTTGAGTTCTGTATTTGGGTATTTTTTTCTATTCGAGTTGTAACAACAATGAAAATGAAAGAATGGAAAACCAAAACTCAACAAGTTGTTTGTCCCATTATAACCTTGAGTTATAAAAGGAAAATAAAGGAAAACCTCACCTAAATGCACACATTTGTGGGACTTGGAATTAGGCTCTCACTGCTATCCTGTACCATCATCCACAAAATCTTAAAGATAATGGAGGGGAGAAGACATGTTAAATGAATCTTTTCTCCTACGGATTACTAATGGATGACCTCTTCGTTCTCCTATGCTTATACATTGATATCGTATCTACAAGAAGCGTTTGCTAACATGTGGATTGATAGTCAACAAGTCGAACCTCCTCCTATGACAACCGTCCCCTGAAGCTTCATACTTTCTATTAGAATTTCCATAGTGGCAGGCATAACTCAATGCACTCCATAGCAGTTAAAATAACAGGTTTTATCATTAAACTGTCAGATTAAATTGCAGCAGTATAAAACATGCAAAACAAGACAGTGAATTATCCTCCAAGATCATCAGTCAATATAAAACACATTAAGGTGCAGTCTCCTAACTGTTATCTATCAATGATTTTCCACAGTTCTTGGCAAATATTCTCGTCTTTGAAATACTTCAGTTTTATTGTTGGTGTTGATGACAATCCAGTCTATGAATACCAATTTTCTTAGGGACGAGCAGCACAAAACCTAATCGGACCAATACTCGAAGAAATTTCTGTTGGTCTCAGAATCGTTCAAAAACAATAAATCGATTTAGGCGAAAAACAAACAATCCAAAACAGTATGTAACGAACACCAAGATTTTTTCGCCCTAAGGCCCGGATGTTCAGCCAACAGGCCTACTCACCACGTTGAGCATCTACAGAGTAGATAGAGCTCGAATCCACTAAGAAATCACAAAGAATCGATACAAGAAATGTACGAAGAAATCACAGATTTCTTCGATAATAGTTTTCTCTATGCCTCCCTATCTAGAAATAATCACCCTCAGTAGTATCTCTATTTACGTACACTAAGTACAACATATTACTCAGAATTTCAGAGATTACAAGAATCACGAAGAAGATGAAGGGAACAATATACAGTGAAGACAATGAGAGAAAACCCTAGAACACTCGAATATATCACACACCGTAATGCCAAAAGACGCAAAAGGAGGCAATATATACTCCAATGGATAGATCAGATCCAATGGTCACAAAGTTGCCAGATGTAGGGCCATAATATTTTCTCAAGGTTTAGTAAAGACGCAGTTACAAGCAACACGCTTTTGTACCACTTCTGTGATCCATAAGGCCCAACCGGAATTAGCCCAAATGAATAGAGAGGCAGCCCCACAACAATCTCCACCTTGCTGATCTATTCTAGCAATTATCTAATGGATTCAAGTCTACCAAAAAACTGTTTCATTTGCTCTGGGGTACCTGTCAAAGAAAATAAAAGAAATCAGTTTAAAATTTTCAAGAAGCAAGAAAACTAGAAATAAAGACAATGTACTTATTATCTTTGGCATATATTCAAAATTTTCAAACAATTTCTGAATTTGTTTTAGTGGTAATACCTTGGTACCGAAATCAGAAGGATTGAACTCAGTTGGGATTTTAACCAAGTTGATCAAACCTTTTTCAACCATATTTCTAACAAAATGAAATTTAATGTCAACATGTTTAGTCCTATCGTGGTAAACAGGATTTCTGCTCAGGTGAATAGCACTTTGGTTGTCGGTATAAATTTTGACAACTTCATTCATAAAACCAATTTCATTTAGTAAGCCCCTCAACCAGAACCCTTCTTTAACAGCATCACAGGCTGCAATGTATTCAGCCTCTGTAGAAGATAAGGCTACAAGTTTCTGTAATTGGGATTTCCAACTAACACAACCTTCACAAAGAGTAAAGACATAAGAGGAGGTAGATCTCCTTTTGTCTAGGTCACCTGCGAAGTCAGAATCAGTATATCTTTTAAGGATAACTCCTTCATTACATCTTTGAAAACTCAAACTCAAATCAGTTGTGCCTTTTATGTATCTTATCATCCATTTAATAGCTAACCAATGTGTTTCACCTGGATTTCCCATAAACCTACTGAGTATACTTATTCCATGGGCTAAATCAGGTCTAGTACATATCATAAGGTACATAATAGAGCCAACAGCATTAGAATATGGTATATTGTTCATTCTGGCATATTCTTCTTCAGTTTTAGGGGATTGTTCACTAGAAATCTTAAAATGATTTGCAATGGGTAAAGACACAAATTTGCACTCAGTCATGACAAATCTTTCAAGCAACTTGTTTGCATAAGAATTTTGATTAACATACAAAGTATAATTCTTCCTATCTCTTCTAATTTCCATGCCTAAAATTCGTTTTGCTTGACCTAAATCTTTCATTTCAAACTCAGTTTTAAGTTTTTCTTTTACAGAATTTATCTCAGAACTGTCATGACAAGCAATTAGCATATCATCAACATATAGTAGAAGATATAGGGAGTCAGATCCACCTGACCCTTTGTAGAAGAAACAAGGATCAAAGTTACTCTTAATAAAACCCAAATTTTGAACATAAGAATAAAATTTCTTATATCATTGCCTTGGCGCCTGTTTTAAACCATAAAGAGATTTCTTTAACAAACAAACTTGATCAGATTTTGGATTAAGTTCAAAACCCTTTGGTTGATTCATATAAATGGTCTCATCAAGGTCACAATTTAAGAATGCAGTTTTAACATCAAACTGGTCTAGTTCCCAGTTGAAATGAGCAGTTAAGGCAAGCAAGATTCTGATTGAGGTGTATTTAGCAACAGGGGAGAATATTTTATTATAGTCAATACCCTCTCTTTGTGTAAAACCTTTTGCAACTAATGTAGCCTTATATCTTATACCCACTGATTCTTGTTCACCTTCTTTTATTTTATAGACCCACTTACAGTCAACAACCTTCTGTTGTTTGGGTCTTTTGACAAGAACCCAAGTCTTATTTTTAATTAACGAATCCATCTCTTCTTGCATAGCACCCAGCCAAAGTTTTGAGTCTTTACAGTTTATAGCTTCCTCAAAGGTTGTGGGTTCAGAGTTAATAGCTTCAAGCTCAGTATAGAAAGTGACAAATTCATCTGTATTAATTCTGGTAAAAGGAAATCTATCTCTTCTACCTCTGTCCCTGATTAATTGATAATTATCAAGGTCAGTATCCTGAGATTGAGTCTCAGGATCAGATTCTTCTTGAAACTGATTATTTTCAGATTGAGTGGTCTCCACCTCAATCAAATCATTTTGTTCAATCAGGTCATTAACAGTCCTTTCTAAAATAGTTTCTTGCATAGCTGGTGTCTCAAGAGAGTCTTGTTTTGGAGAGTTCTTACAAGGGAAGTTGTTTTCATCAAAAATAACATTTCTACTGATGATGACTCTATACCCACCTTTTTCTTTAACCCACAGTCTATAACCCTTAGTCTCTTCTCCATATCCCAGAAAAATGCATTTCTGCGATCTGGGTTCAAGTTTGCCTATATTTTGATGAGAGTAGGCAGCACAGCCGAAAACTCTTAGTTTAAGATAATTTGGAGGCTTTCCAGAGTATAGGTGTTCAGGGATTTGAAAATCAATAGCACTTGATGGAATTCTATTTATTAGATAGGTGGCTGTTTTCAGAGCTTCACCCAAGACCAATTTTGGAAGATTTGAACTCAGTAACGTACACCTAACCTTCTCCAATAGGGTTCTATTCATTCTTTCATCAATACCATTTTGCTAAGGAGTGTGAGTTAATGTCCTATGTCTTAGAATTCCAGATTCTCTACAAAGAGAGTCAAAATCAAAGTTACAAAATTTCAAACCATTGTCTGTTCGAAGTGCTTTGATCTTCTTATTTGTTTGATTTTCAATAATCAACTTCCACTGTTTAAAGTTTTGAAAAGTATCAGATTTTTGTTTTAAAAGAAAGGTCCAAATTTTTCTTGAAAAATCATCCACAATTAATAGGTAAAATCTGAAGCCACTTAGAGTATTTACAGTTGCTAGACCCCAAAGATCAGCATGTAAGTACTCTCAAGTATAGAAGTGGATTTGTGAATTCCAGTTTTGAAAGGCAATTTTGTTTTGTTTTCCAACAATACAATCTTCACAAAATTCAAGTTTTTCAATATTGTCTTTTCCAAAACTTTTCAGTTTATTTAAAATGGTTAAACCCCTTTCACTGATATGGCCAAGTCTCCTATGCCAAATCAGAGTTTTGTTTTCATGGTGTTTCACAACTGCAGAGCTATTACCAACTAATGGTTTAGCTTGCAGTGTAAAGATCTCATTGGATCTAGAGGAAGTGATTATGACATGTGAGTTAAGGCTGATTTTGGTTTGGCCTTTATGAATTTTAATTTCATAATCATCATCAAGCTGTCCCAGAGAAATCAAATTTCTTTTAAGATCAGGCACATATCTTGCCTGATGTAATTCAATGACATTCTTACTTTCCAGTTGGAGTTTAAGGTTTCCAACACCTTTTATTTGACAAGTCATGTCATTTCCTAACTGAACTTGACCACCATTTAGTTTAGTGAGATCAGTGAACCATTCTTTAATAGGACACATATGAAAAGAGCAACCAAAATCCAAAACCCATTCATTTAGGTTTCTTTTGGTTGTAGTGCAAAGCACAATACCCTGAATATCAGATTCATTACTACAGGCAATATCAGCAGACCCATCTATATTGATTTTTCCTTTCATATCAGAAATTTTCTTGAAACAGTCTTTTATAAGATGTCCAGATCTGCCACAGTAATAGCATTTTCTGGTGGGAAGCCCAAGTTTAGGCTGATTTCTGTTTTGGTTTCTGAATTTTGAGAAAGGTGGTTTTCTTTTCTTGTGTGAATTAAAGTTACACTGAACATTCTTCTTGTTCTGGTTCATCTTTTCTCTAACATTTAAACCTTCTCCAAACTTGGAATCTTTGGATTCAGTTCTTAGTTCAAGATCCCTATTCCTAAAAGATGATATAATAATATCAACTGTAGGGTCAGTTCTCCCATATTCCAAGGCATTTCTTAGTTCTCTATACTTTTCACCTAATGCATTCAGTAAGGCAACAACTTGTTGATCTTCAGATAATTTCTCATCACAGTCAGTTAATTCTTGAATTAGTCTGGTGAATTTATCAATGTTTTCTTCCAAACTTGAGGAGGGATCAAATATATAGTTATAGAATTGCCTAAGTAGATAACATTTATTAGGCATAGATTTGGTTAAGTACAGGGATTCTAATTTGGTCCAGAGACCTTGTGTATTGGTAGTTTCACCTACCTTTCTAATCACACTATCAGACAGATGCAAGAATACAGAACTCCAAGCAATTTCATCTAATTCTTGTCTTCTATAGGCACTAGTCTCAATAGGCCATGTCCCATCAAGAGCCCAGCACATCTCTGTTGCAACAACAGAGCTCTCATTTTCTGACGCCATAAACTAAAATCCCTAGTCCCTTTCCAAATTTCAACATCAAATTTATGTGCAGTTGACATGATTGCATATAACAAATCACCAATTTCAAGTATGTGTGAGATACTGAATACAACAAATAATAACCGTGCAAGTGGGTGATTCAATTTCAAGTGATGTAAACGGTTATCAATTTAATCAATCAGATAAAGCAGATCAGCTAACGTAATTATATCAGATCAAAGATTTGATAAAAAGACAGGTCTAAGGAGTGAAGACCCGTTAGTCCACTACCCCCTTAGATTCCCAGATCCTCGTAGGAGATCTTGGACAAAGGAAGATAGCAGTAGGTCAATTACTTTAATGACCAAGTCAAAAACAGTATACAATTTAGATTGACTAAGGTAAAAGTAAGAGATTGATACCAGAACTGAGATTTCAATATCTCAGAATGAGGGAGAATTCAGGAAGATACCAGAACCAGTTGAACACAGCAGAATGTTACTCCAGAAAGCAACGAGTCACAGCAACTCAGTTGACTCAGTAATAAGTCACACAGACCAGTAGGAATCGGAGTGAGTCAACTCGACTTACTGTCACTCAGACAGTCAATATCACAAAGTTTAGAGATCCAATTAGAAATTAGATCGAGGATCAATAGCAACTGGTAGTTTCAGAAAAACTGTTTTAATTTCCAGACAGGTCGAGAAATTTTGAAAAAACAATTTCAGAGACAGCACCTTTAGGTTTTTTCAGAAAAAACGTTTCGTAAAAAAAAAAAAAAACCCTAACCCTAACCTCTTTTTCAGAAGAGGCTCTGATACCACTTGTTGGTCTCAGAATCGTTCAAAAACAATAAATCGATTTAGGCGAAAAACAAACAATCCAAAACAGTATGTAACGAACACCAAGATTTTTTCGCCCTAAGGCCCAGATGTTCAGCCAACAGGCCTACTCACCACGTTGAGCATCTACAAAGTAAATAGAGCTCGAATCCACTAAGAAATCACAAAAAATCGATACAAGAAATGTACGAAGAAATCACAGATTTCTTCGATAATAGTTTTCTCTATGCCTCCCTATCTAGAAATAATCACCCTCAGTAGTATCTCTATTTACGTACACTAAGTACAACATATCACTCAGAATTTCAGAGATTACAAGAATCACGAAGAAGATGAAGGGAACAATATACAGTGAAGACAATGAGAGAAAACCCTAGGACACTCGAATATATCACACACCCTAATGCCAAAAGACGCAAAAGGAGACAATATATACTCCAATGGATAGATCAGATCCAATGGTCACGAAGTTGCCAGATGTAGGGCCATAATATTTTCTCAAGGTTTAGTAAAGACGCAGTTACAAGCAACACGCTTTTGTACCACTTCTGTGATCCATAAAGCCCAACCAGAATTAGCCCAAATGAATAGAGAGGCAGCCCCACAACAATTTCCTTCCTTCCATTACTCAACTATGCCAATGTTTCTTCATAGTATGTCCGAAGTAGGAGGAAAGATTGCAGTTGGTTGACGGTCAGAATAAGATTTTTATCACACCTGTGACATGAAATATTCAGCGCAGGAGTTATCTAGGGAAGATGTGCTATAAACTTCGGTACAATCCTCATTCACAAGGCAGATAATACATAATATATCTCAAAATCTTAGGACATAATTAGAATGTAGCATGAAATTAGATTCTAGTTCCGCTCCTTATAAAGAGATTTCTGTAGGACATCATCAGTGGCACCTTTCTTTCTTTGTTTCCCTATGTCGCCATCTAATTTCCAAACCACCACGACCGTGCAACGAGTACGTTGTCTTTGGACCGTAGTCCTATAATACTACAGTAACATATTAACAAAATATCCACTCTCCCAAATTTATTGAAAGCAAGGCTTAGTATGTTGTTGTTTGTCAAGTCCTCCACTTGCAAGTCCCATTGTCATGAGACGAGGACTTAGATAAAGAGTTTAGAATTCTTTTTGAATCAAATTTAGAATTTCAGATTTCAACCGATTTTCAAGTTAGTTATTACAATTCTTCAATACGATATGAAGAAAATTCTTCAGCCGAGATATTCTCTACTTCATCTTCTTTTATTCATTGTTCATGCTATTTTCTTTAATTGTATGTGTATATACATAAAACTATGTGGTGAGATGGAAGTTCGATAGAATTTGCACACCCATTTGTTTCCAGAAAATTTATCAAGATTTTTTCGAAATTTCTTGGATGTGGTAAGATTGTTTTTGGGCGATGGAGGTAGTAGTGATGTTGACACAGTTTTTCCTTCGTATAATTTCGTTGGGGAGTTTTAATTGTGATCTTTAGAGTAAATAATAATTCGACTTGAATAGATCAAGATCATCTTATGGAATCTTATTTCTCCTTAGTTAGATGATATAAATTTTAGTTCTAACCAAATGAGAAGGATGGAATTTTCAATATCTCAATACTTCAATTTTACGAATGAAATAAAGTGTAGAAATCATTTGTTACATTGAACCAAACATCATAAATTATAAATGTTTTCCTAATCGTGTGTAATTTATTGAATCACAAGTTTATGCTACAATCAAGGGCGGACCTAGGGGGGTCCCACAAGGTCAAGTGACCCCTCACTTGTTTAAAAAAAAAAAAAAATTGTTAAGCATTTTTTTATTATTAAAAAATAACTATAAATTTTGATTGTAATCCCCTAACTCAAGTCGTCTTGGTGTATCCTAGATGCAGTTAAAATGAAGACAGCTTTATTTATTATATTTTAGTCTTAAACACATCTCTTCATGATGCGTAAGCTTATTGATTTTTAATATGAATGAAATCACATGCACAATTTTATGAATGATAATTAAGATACTTAAACCCAATGCATTACTTCTTGTTATAGTATGTTGAATCGCTATCGAAGATAATGTTTCCACCTCTCTCATGTTTTGATAGTGGAATAACTGTACATTGAAAAAATTGTATCTTTTTTATGTAAGAGAAATTCATATTTTGAGTATTAATCATTGATGATACCAAAAAATCGTATCTGTTGATTTCCGAACTTGATTGTTATGATCTAACACGAATAGGAGCTCCAATTGTCTGAAACAAAGGCGTCGAGGTATGTCCTTATCGCCCATCCGATACTTAAGTTAGAGAGGAAAAGTATGCTTAAGGCTTTAAAGTTGAAGAAAAATAAAAATAATTACATAACCTGAAAAAGGAGTTTGGATCACCTATTTATACATGTTAGCAGTTGAGTTGTAGAATGACTCTATCGCTTGTGATCCTTATCTTGTAAAGAGTTTGTGTTTCACTAAAATTGTTCTACCTGTGTTTGAGTTGGATCGGGAAAGGTATTCCAACAAAGAGAGGGTTAAGATGAATCATAGGGTTGGTACGACGGACAAGACCTGGGCTGAGGCACACCCAAGATCTATAACCCCGACCTCGCCATGGTGACTTTCAGTGGTGGTCAAGGTCGGGGGTTACAATTTTGTACTCATCCACCATTTTTCTTGTGCGCCATTTAAAAGTTATTGCAGTGAAGATAACGTTGCCAACTTCCATTTGCTTTGCTAGTGGAGTTTTTGTATATAAAAATGTCTCTCTTTAATGCAAGAGAAATTCATATTTTGTGTGTGAACCGTTTTTTAATCCAATGCCCACTTATATTTTAACCAAAAGTTTAACACAAATGCACAATTTTTTGTACATGTAAAGAGGAATTACATTATATTTATTAAATTATATTCTCTCTGTTCAATACTTTCTTCAAAATATCATAGTTTACATTAATTTGGTCAAATGTGGGAATGCATAGAACCCATTATCATACACTAAAGACAAGCGCACGGATTTTATGTTCCAATCTGACTTATATAAAATGTTATTCATGAATTTGTATGTCTTCATCAGACATCAGTATCTTTAAAGTGGTGATTTAGTTTCATTATTGAGAAGAAAAGTTGCATAGTTGATTTCTTGGTAATAAGCAAATTATTAAACATATTGTTGTTAGTTTGTTTGTCTAGACAATAAAATGCTATAAACATAAGTGTTAGGAATATGTAATACCATATATCCCACTTATTATAAGCATGGACTCATACATATCTCCACATTGGTATGATATTGTCCACTTTGGGTTAGACCCTCATGACTTTACTTTTGGACTTATCCAAAAGGCATCATACCAATAGAGATATATTTCCACACTTATAAACCCATGATCCACCCCATTTTTATCCGATGTGGGACTTTGGTCGCATACCCAACAATCCTCCCCTCAAACAAAGGATTACCGGGTCTCCCCTCAAACGATCATTTATCCTTCCATCTTTCTCACCAAGAGCTTGCTCTATCCAGATCAACTCTTCTCCACCGCGTTCGAGCACACGCCTTATATGAAGCATCCGGAGCACACCGTCTGTCCAATAGAGCTCATCAACGGATCCCATCGCGAACTAACTGAGACACTACCTTCATTTGACATTCCAAGGATTCATCCACATGGCCAATTTTTGGGGCTTGACTCTGATACCACTATTAGGAATATGTAACACCACATATCCCACTTGTCATAAGTATAAGCTCACATATGTCTCCACATTGGTATGATATTGTCCACTTTGGGCCTAGGCCCTCATGACTTTACTTTTGGACTTACCCAAAGGGCCTCTTGCCAATGGAAATATATTTCCACACTTATAAACCCATGATCCTCCCCATTTTTATCCGATGTGGGATTTTGGTCACATACCCAACAATAAGAATAATATTTGTCATCGTTATTGATATTAAACTTGAATCAGTCTACACATCGACTAGAACTCAATGAACAGAATTATTGGATCCGTTGACAAATAAATTCATACTTCTAAACATCAACTGGTGGCACACAGGACCTAGTTTTGCCCTAGGCATGTTTCTTCTGAGGTCTGACCTATCTTGTTGATGTAATTTTCGCTTGCATTGGTTTGGTTGGTTAGCATAATTGCTTGTAAACATTGTTACATTTGTTTGGTTTACTTTTTAATGCATGGCTAAGGGGGACAGTTGGTCCCAGAGCATTTCAAAATTGTTTGAAACGAATTATACAAACTTTAAAATTGCAAGAACATTAAAAAATCAAGAACAACTGAATTGTTTTGTCCCAAAAGGAGCCCGGATGTTCAGTCTAAACGACCTACTCACCTGTTGAGCATCTGTCAAGAGATTCTGCTCAAGATCCACTAATCTCAACCAAGAAATAGTACAAAATATATGAAGAAATCAGAGATTTTTTCAGGTTCTTTTTAACCTCTCTATTTCAAATCTGTAACCAACACTTAGGGATCTCTCAAAGATCGCTCAAATCACCCTCATTCTCAAAAAAAAAAAAAAAAAAAAAAAAACGGAGATTGCATCACACAGATTCAAGTTACAAATTTTAGAAAAAAAAATCATAACTCACACAGAAACAAAGAACCGTCTAGATACCCAGTGACGGACCCACCAGTGGACTTGGTGGGTCCTATGACCAACTAGATTTCCATTTTTTATTTTTTTATTTTTTTTTTTTAAGTTTTCATTTTTTTTATTTAAAATATTTTACAATTTTAGGATATAACATGTTAGATGTTAGATATAAGTATAAATTTTGGGATATAATATCTATAAAGTATACTGTAATTTTTCATTATAACATGTTAGATATAAGTACATATTTAGATGAAAAATCGAAAATTTGGCTTTGGAAATGAATTTTAGTTAATTAAGATTTGAATTCAGAGAGTTGTTGAAAGTTGTGATTTGTTTGATATTAAGGTGTTGTTCTTTTGTCCGTTTTGCTCGTTTAGTTGTATGTTTTGTTCTTCTTGAGATTGTTAATTACCAGTAGCAACAAAGTGTTTTCATCTCTTGTAGTAGATCCGTCTAATTGTTGAAGAAACTGTTTAGTAGCATGGGTTGAGACCTCGAAATTGGATAGAAATTCTTGTCTACATATTTGAATTTGATTTCGAGCAGCCTAACACAATTAAAAAATAGTTCTGATTTCAATTTGTCAACATACTGCTGTAATTGATCGGATGAGCGTTTTCGAGTTAATAATATTTTTCATTTTTGCAGTAATTTAAGAATGAAAAATAATATGTATTTCAAATTTTTATCATTTTAATTGTACAAATTCTTTAATCATTATGAATGTTTGTGCTACTTTCATCTCCAAAAAAAAAATTTCACCAGTTCTAAAATTCTGGATCCGTCATTGTAGATACCACACTGAAGACTAAGGGGTAAAACAAGTATATGTATCTATCCATTTGAAAAGTTTCAATCTAGGGTCAAGAGTGCACTACATGTACGGCATATCATAACCATTAACCGAGGCAAAAACGTGTGACACAAGGTTTTTATAAAATGGGCCACAGAACCAGTCACCAAAATAATACAATCCAAGTAAATAGTGAGGCAGCCCAATATTTAACAGGGACAGATGATGAGGATGATATTGAATATAAAGTATTCCAAAACATATAATTATGTTGATCTACTAATTATTTATCAATCGTATTTCCAAAAAAAATAGGTAATTTCCTAAGAAATAAATTATGTTTACACCTTTTTTTTAATATTATTACAAAAATTATGACAATATTTCTTTTAACTAAAAGCAATGCTATCATCCAAATCAAAAAGTGTGAAAAAAATAATATAAACTAAGAGGGAAAATGAAAATTCAGCATCTATTAAAATAGATATCAAAATCAATTAATCAGATCAACCTTTAATTTTCTATTGATTCATAAAATTAATATCCGAATATTAGGTAAATCGCTCTCAAATTTGAATAAAATCAATCCATTTCAATAAAAATTAACACCGAGTTTCGACTTGGATTTCCTTTCGTCCTCAACACCATACTAATTTAAGTTAGAGACACAGGGACTGGGATTGGGAACTTGGCTAGTTGGAGTAGGGTTGAAGAATAAGACTAAGTTAAAGGGTGAAGATGAACAAAAGGATAATTTTATATTTTAAAAATGTATATGTTCATAAGAGTGAGGCCTTTAAGTTTCATAATGTTCTTTAACATGCCCTTTAAGTAAATTTCTGTGGTCATTTATCTTGAAGTTCAAAATTGAAATCAAGAATAATATAATATTATTGCATTCTTATAATTTAAATCAACTTATCAAATTTAGGAAATTGTAAATGAAAAATTGTATAAAATTGGGTTTCTGAAAAAGAACAAAAGCATAAGGATTTCTTTAATGGATTCCAGATCCTAATATTATTCGTTTGGGCTATACACTCAAATGGTAAAGTTTAATCTTCCTTTTCCAAGCTTGTAAAATTTCTGTCTCCCCTATGACCTAGCTGCTTTTCAGTTTCTTTCGCTTTCTATACTTAAAAGTTATGTCTAATTCCTACATATTTCCAAAAATATACATATTATGTATATACATTTATATCTATATCCACACTCACGGAGAGATGAATAATAGATTTAGATAGAGAGTGCTTGAAGAGGCTAATTTTAATTAAGGTTACGGTAAAACATGTATTAGAAGAGGAAGGCATTTACTAATTAGGATTTAATGGTTTTAAAATTTTCAGATCGAATTAAAGTCAGTATAAGTTTATGGGGAATTGCTTAACAATGGAAGATTCAATACAGTTGGAATTTTTAACTTAGCAATCGTTTAGGGATCTTATCATTCAAATGGCACACTGGGTTTCCGTGCCGGGATTTTAAGGGCTCTTAGCCGCATGGGTTAAACAAAAATTCATGTTTTGATTTATTTAGCTGGTAATGAAGTAAAGTGTAGGTCATTTTAAATTTATTAAGAACAAATAGCTTTATTTTTACTTAGAGAGAGTGAGAGAGAGGAGGAATCTTACAGTAAAGGCAAGAAGAGCTGGTCCTCGAAAGTTGAAGCTTTTTGAGAGTGTTGGAGAAGGGAAGAATATTCTTTGGTCACCACAGTTCAACAGCTAAACTCCAAACATTATATTCTAAACAAAAAAACATCATTAGATTATGATTAAGGATTTGCAAGAGAAGTTAGCCCTCCAAAAATTCACTGCTTTTGTCAGTAATTGCCTCTCTATTAAAATCTCGAATAAAGCTGTTTGTACATATAGAAATTACAAAAAATATTACAGATGATGATGTGGCAATACTGTATTATCTGGTTTAACTTTGTTTTGCATCCGACATTCAATGAATACTTGTCAGCTGACAATCTGTCAAACAATTTGTAAAAGATTTCTGTACATGTAACATTTCTCTAAAATCTCCCTCAAGTCCTAATCACAAGTAAACAACTAATTTCGGTACCCCTTTTGTAACATGATCCCGTCTACTTTGTAAAAGCAGATCTCTTAATTAAGATAGAGTAGAAGTTATAATTTTTCAAAGCTGGAATTGCTAGAATATAGTGAAGTTCCCTACGTACTTTGATAAATCCTTATACTTTCCAAGATTATTGATACGGGGGTATTCGGATGTATACGTTATTCACACTACGTCATTTAATATAAATAGATCAATTAAGACAAACTATACCGACTATATATCACACAAATGAGTTATTTTAATATCTCGACAAGACATTCGATTAAATTTACTCGTACAATTTTAAATTCCGTTCATATTTAATAGTCTTAAAGCTTGTTTGAAAAGTGTTTATGAACGATTCAATATATAAATAAACATATATGAGTGGTGGATAAGTAATCATTACTTGTAGGTCTCATGATATGTGTGGATAAAAGATGATTTGATTATTTATAAACATTAGCCAATTCCAAACATATTATTGATCTTTACAGTAAATAAATTATAGCTGCTTAATTAGCTAAGGTTTCCCTTTTACAATGAGTATTGATTTCATTTTCTTGTTTTGTTCCATCTATTTGATCTTAGTGTACTCCTCCAAATTCTATCTTAATATAGCAAATGAAAGAGATGCCTAAAGTATATATGTTTTGATGGTACTCAATTATCAAAAAATGCTCGTGCAGAAAGAAGATAAAGAAATTGCCAATGCTCTTTCTCTTGTAACTTTTTGTTAGACATCACATCGAGATTGTTTTCGATATCAAATTAGCGGAAAATGAAATTAAGAAATTCAAAATTAAATAGTTGAACTCTCATCTATTCTCCTACAACCTCCCAAAATCTAATTAAAATATATCTAAAGCTGCCTCTCATAGGGTGGTCGAGTTGGAGGAGTAGGTGAGCGCGGAGATTTTTGGTCACGAGTTCGATTTTCCCTACCAACACTTTCTGAATTGAGCCTGTCGCACCAAGTTTGTCTAGTGTGGTTAACCTGATTGACGTAGTTTGAAAGCTATTGCGTCAATCCGAAAGTTTACCCAGTGCACACCCGAAAGGTAGCGACTACGAGTTAACCAATTTAAATTACACTTCATCACAACAAAAATGTTTTGATTTTAAGTCTAAATACGAAAATTATATGCACGTGAAACTTTTGAAAAGAAAAAGAATGTGAGCTACACATGATAATCATATCGGTTTTGCTATTTGTACATCCAATGTTTACCACCTCGGACGACATCCCCTCACAAGGGGGAATCCACAATTATTTTATTACGCATGGTAAAAATGGTCAATTCGTGGATTTAGTAAAAATTTTGTTGGATATGTAGTGAAGTGGGAGCAGGGTAAGGACAATTACTCCCTTTTTATTCTAGTTTTCTCGTGGTTTTCTTTCTTTACTTAGTTTGAAAGTCTAGATACGTGCATGGCTTCTGCATTCTTCGTGAAAATTAATGAAACAAGTAACATGCAAAATTTTCCTTTGTTTTTACAGTTCATATTATATGATGGCTTGTTTTGATTTAAAGACAATTTCGTATACATGTATTTTAACATTAACACGGGATTATTTTGTTTTTGGATTAATTTGTACAACATGCGGGCATATATATTGCGTGAGTACGTTGGATTGTACCGTATAATTGGCAAATATATTAAAACAAAATTTGGTCATCCATCATTTCTTTTAGTTCAATTGCTTCATTTTCTTCTTTTAGGAAGGTCAAAATCATATCAAATTGATTTCTTAAAATGATTATAATTATTCTAATTTAAGTTTATCAAATGTTAAAATCATAATCAGATTAGTCTATATTAATATAAGATGATGCTGTAAATTAAAATAAAAAGAAATAAGAGTGCCTGTCCGCGCAAGCGCGTATTACTATGAGTATGGAAAATTTTAAGACTAATAACAAATAATTTAATGAAAAATTACAAAACAATTAGTTAGTTTTATATTACCTAATATCACGCTTTTCTGAAATTATGACATTCAAAATTATTTTTTATCATTTTTTAGCTAAAATCCTGTACTTGAGATATCCTATCATTCGTTCCTATAACCCATTAAGATAAATTAACATAAATAATTGAAATGTGGGGTTTCTAGATATTAATTAAACCAATAAGTCACATTCACCATATATATTAACGTTTTGTGAAGTTTTATACAAATGTAATATAAATATTAAAAAGCAAAACAATTATGAGATAATCATTCCAATCAGAAAGGCGTTGAATTCAACTTTCTCCAGCCCTCAGTCATTTGTCATCAGTCACCTTGCCAAACTCCTTCCCTCTCAAATGCTAAAAACTGGGTCAAAAATAGGGTTAAAGACGGGGACACGCGTCGAAAAAGAAACGAACAGTTTAAAAGAAAAAAAAATCAACTAAATACTGTCAACTAAGTCTGTTCACACTTTCCTTATTTTTAAACCTGTTCAACCATCATTATTCTATCTCCCCGTCCCAACCCGGCCTCATCCCTGGTTCTTGACTACAACTTTCACTTTTCACCACCTCCCATGAGAACCCCAATATTCTTTTTTGAGATAAGAGAAATTATATTCCGTATATCTCCACAGAAAGCAGTAAAATATCTGCAATATAAGAGAAAAGGGCATTTCTCCTTTGTGTTACTTATTTAAAGATTGGAAACTTTGATTAGCCTTTCAATCTCTGTTGATTTTTTCTTACTTCCATCACTAATACTCCCAGTAGGAGAAAGAGAGAGAAAGATATATATATATATATATATATAGAGAGAGAGAGAGAGAGAGAGAGAGAGAGAGAGAGAGAGAGAGAGAGAGATCTAATCCTGCAGGCTGCATCTATAAGCTAGTGTTGTTAAGGTTGGTATCAGAGCTAAAAGTACTTTTAGCTTGTTTCTTGCAAAATTCCACGTTTTTGCTTGACAAAAAATTTGTTGAATTTCTCTTGCAGATTGAATTTGAAACCAAAAGAGAAGACCTATAGAAGTTGTAGAGAAGATGACAGATGAAGTAATTTCAACTGGTTCCACTAAAAATCAAGTTAGTGGATCCAATCCTCAACCTACAGTAAAGAAGAAGAGAAACCTTCCTGGAAACCCAGGTAATCAAGCTTACAATTTTATATATATTCATAGATTTTCTAGCATCAATATATTCAATATATTTTCTTTAGTAATTTGTATTATTCCATTGAAGATGTGATAATTAATCTGTTATTGTATATTAGATCCTGAAGCTGAAGTGATAGCCTTGTCCCCGAACACTCTAATGGCCACCAACAGATTCTTGTGTGAAATATGTGGAAAGGGTTTCCAGAGGGATCAAAACTTGCAACTGCACAGAAGAGGGCACAACCTGCCATGGAAGCTGAAGCAAAGGAGTAGCAAAGAAGTTCGAAAACGAGTTTACGTATGCCCTGAAAAGGGCTGCGTTCACCACCATCCATCGAGGGCTCTCGGAGACCTAACTGGCATAAAAAAACACTTTTGTCGAAAGCATGGGGAGAAAAAGTGGAAGTGTGAGAAATGCTCTAAACGATATGCTGTGCAATCAGATTGGAAAGCACACTCCAAGACTTGTGGTACTAGGGAATATAAATGTGACTGCGGGACTATATTTTCAAGGTATTTCATCACTCACTTACCTTATGTTGCCCAATTAATGGCATCCTATAGAGAAGGATTTACTGACCATCCAAGAAAAAGAAAATATAAAGAGATCGATGAAACTTACAATAGAACAATGCCTCTATTTTGTGTGTGTGTGTGTGGGTGGGTGGGTATAGACTATAGTTATAGGCTGTGGATAACCTCATGTCTTGGTGTATCGATTACAGTACATTTACAAAGCGTTAATAGATCGAACTAAATAGTTTTAGTTTCATTTCTTCTCTAATGTTGTCCAAATATTGTACAATCGTTTACCAAGCAAGTCACTAGGAATTAATTCTGTGAACAGGCGAGAAAGCTTCGTCACTCACAGGGCATATTGTGATGCCTTGGCCGAGGAGACAGCAAGGGTAAAGGCAGTATCTCACATGGAAAACCATGCAGGCCATATCAATTATCAGTTCTCACTAGGGCCTAATATGGGGCAGCGTTTTTCTTCCATTTGCGAGCCAATTTCATGCAACCCTCAAAAAATTAATGATCCAGTGACAAGAGGCCTTTCACCGTGGAATATGAGCCAGCAGCTTCCCCAAAGTCAAGAAACACTACGCAAAAATCTCCAAGAAATGCACCAAATGGGAATTTCTGTTAGTTCCTTAGGTGCAATATACAGTTGCACTGATCCACTTGTTAATCACTGTCCATCAAACCCTCCTGCACCAACCACTACTTATCAGTTGAATTGGGATTTTGCAAAAAATATTAATTCCTCGAAAGCTTCTGATGATCAGTTAAGCTGCAATTCACTTCCTTCGAGTAATATCAATGTTAAAGAACTTGATGGGAGTGTTCCATCTTTGTTTAGCACTCAACATCAATCCCACCATCAATCCTCAGCGGCAAACATGTCTGCAACAGCTTTATTGCAGAAAGCTGCCCTAATAGGAGCCACCACAACTGACCCGTCACTCCTAGGAAACTTTGGCCTCGTGTGCACTGCAAATCCAGTCCAAAATGCAGTAACTACTGGTCTTGGAAGTGATTTTTCTGCATTTAATCAGCTTCAAATGTACCTCTCTATGCGCCACCATATACAGAATCAAGAGAACATTACAGAGGGAGAAACTAGAGATTTTCTTGGTGTGGGCATACAGTCCATCTGTCATCCATCATCAATCAATGGATGGATGATTTCCCCAAGGAATGAAATTAAAGATGAAAATAAAGTGGAGTTTGATGCTGAGAGAGAGGATGGCATAAAGAAAAAGGAAGGAGTTTTATATTTGGAAACTTTGCAGAGAGGAAATTGTGAAATTTAGTGGAGTTGAATAAAAAATTATATATTTATATCCAAGAATGTAAGGAGAAGATCCATGCATATTCAACCAGATGGTGGCATCTTTATATTTTTTTAGCAAAAGGGAATGTGTAGTGGGGGCAAAGGCACTTTTCCAACTCCATTATTGCTGTATGTTACATTTAAGTTCTAGTCGTCATCTTCACAAACTGAATTTAAAAATGGAATCCAATATTGGCAGAAAAGCCTAAATCTTGATTCAGGTAGGCTTTATTTGCTTCTAATCAAAACTATGTTGCAAATCTTCTCTTTTGTTAGCCTTATGTTGCATGGAAGCACAGTTCCTATTACCCGAGAAAGGTTTTCACATGGATTAGAGCAGCTAACTAAATTAAAGAAGGAAAAAAAGTTCAAATTTCCATTGTTGTACAACACATGAATGTCTAGCATTTAATTTAAAATGATAGTATATATCTCATCATATAGTTGCAAATAATTTGAATTGACGAAATTTATAATTTGTTTAAAACTTGACAACTAGTTTTTAAACGTCTTTGAATTCGGGTCATTTTGTTTCAAAGAAAATCATATCATTTGACAACAATTCAGTCTGATTCTAGATGAACGCGTTATTATTATCAATAATATTTGAAAATTATAAAAAATTTGTATAAATAAATTGTAAAAATATGGTTTCATTTAAACAATACTATGAAATTTGTAAAAGACAGTTTATTTTAATAAAGCAACATCCATCTATTATAAAATAGGAAAATACAAGGAAAAAAATGCAGTTTAAATATAGCACAAAATACAAGAGTAATATGATAAATAAGTATTAATTTACATTTCCATTTGAGTTATAGCTACAATTATTTATTTATTTTTTCTTTTCTAATTGTTTATTTAAAAGGTGGGTAAATTATTAATTTTACAATGTTTTAACGAAGAAAATAGATGGTAAGGGCCCATATTTGACTGAAGGAGACGGAAATGACCAACTCCGCAAGAAAATGTTAAAATGAGGGTGCAATTGTCAAATTTGAAACTATAAGGACGATTTGCACAATGAGGATATATTGTGCCAACAGCCCCGGAATATAATTAACAAGTATTGATTTTTTTATTTGGTTTATTTTGATGAATCCTCCTAAACCTGGTGCTAAAATCTCTGGTGGCCAATCCGTCGAATTGCAAAAGAAATATGTGGATGTTGATGTGATCTACTGCAAGGAGTATATTAAATTGGCCGGACAAATTGGTCTGGCTCGTGAAGGGGCATAAACTTTTAGGAAAAGTCTACTTGTACATAATTTCGCGTTGACCCCATCTCATTTATGTGGGGGTATGAACACTCTTATATACCAAAATTATGTACATCTAACATTATCCAAACTTTTATGTGTTAACTAGTGCAAACATTTTCGTTGTTACTATTACCAAAGTGGATGGCACAAATTATCCACGGTCACTTTATCCTTCCAAGTTCGATCCATTAAGCACACGGCCCAACCCAAAAGTCTAAAGAGCCGCTTTAAGGAGAGCAAAAATTTTCAGCAACCAAAGGAAAAGAAAAGAATGAAATTCACAGATTCACCTGTAATCGAGCTGCAGGTGCTTGACACGCGCCTTTCCATTCAGCAAGACAACGGCTCGATGCACGTTGGCACCTCTGTCTGGCCTTGCTCCTTGGTCCTAGTCAAGTTCTCCGAACGCTGGCACCCGAAAATATTCTCCTCAAGTGATACGCACCCCACAAACCCTTATGCCAACCTCCTAAACTTCACCAACAAGCGCGCCGTGGAGCTTGGAGCCGGCTGCGGAGTAGCCGCCATGGGACTCTACCTGCTCGGCCTGCACGACGTCGTAATTACAGACATTGCGCCTGTCATGCCAGCCCTAAAGCACAATTTGAAGAGGAACAAGCCTGTTTTGAAGAAGGCCCTAAAGACGGCCCAGTTGTATTGGGCGAAAGAGGAGCAGATTCAGGCATTAGGCCCGCCTTTTGATTTTGTAATTGCGACGGACGTGGTTTATTTGGAGGAGACGGTGGCGCCGTTAATTAGGGCAATGGAAAGTTTGGTGGCAGATGACGGTGTCGTTTTAATGGGTTACCAGCTGAGGTCGCCGGAGGCTCATAAATTGTTCTGGGAAATGTGCGGGACCGTTTTTGAGGTGGAGAAGATCCCACACGAGCATTTGCACCCGGACTACGCTTACGAGGAGACTGATGTTTATGTTTTCAGGAAGAAAAAGCAGGATGTTTAATATGTCTATCGATTTTTGGTATAGATCTTCTCACTTTTTAATTATAAGTCTAACGGAATCAAGAATGAGAAAATCTGGCTAGTTTGTGTTTGTGTGTGTGCAAACAGGCTTGCATTTGTTACTTGCTATATGTGAATTGTTACTTGCTAAATGAAGTGAGACTTTTCTGGCCATCTGCACATAATTATTGGGAAGAATAATACTTCGTTAATGTTGTATAATGTTTTTGCATGCTTATTTTCTTTACACAGTGTATGATGTGAGGAACTACAAATGGAGCAACAGTGAATGATTTGTAAACAATGAACTTATTATGCTGGTTTGTAAAGAATAAGCAATTCTAATTCCGAGATTAAATTTTCCAAGCATGAATGTGAACCAATAAATCAAGATATAAGTTCAAAATTATAAGATGTGATCAATATTAGAGCTTCATTCGTTTTCTAGTCTGCTTCGACCTCTGGATAGATGGCTCAATGGTGAATAAGTTTATGAAAGGAGGAAAACAAAGATAACATTTTTTTTTTACCTGCTGTTTGACTTCGGAAATAATCTTGGATTAGCCTTAGACACCTAATTTTTTATCGATCTTGATTTGCTTGATCTTATTTACAACCCTTAAGGAACTTATTAAGGAACGTGTACTTGCATGAATTGTTGAATCATAGAATAACCTAGCGACTCTGTATATGGTTAAATTCGATTCAACATTGATTATTTCAAAAAATGGAATCCTTTGAGTTCATAAAGTGTGAGTAAATAGTGATGATGAATGAAATATTTTTGTTGAATTGGACATTGGAACATCCTACTCTTGGGATATTGATTCAAAATGAGCCAAACAAAGGAGGGCATAAACTCTAAATGGAAATATTTCATATAGTGGAAAAGCTCTGACAGTCTATGAACTTTTCTATCTTTTATATTTTTCTGCCTCGTTATTTTTCTCCGATCGAGGATCATATGTGCCTGTTAAAGGGACTTAGCCTTAATTCTCAACAATGGGTGTTGAAGCAGAAGATGCTTAAGTTGAAGTGGAGAAATTTGATGGAAGAATCAATTTTAGCTTGTGGGAAGTTAATGGTGAGTTGATTCATTCCAGAGTGCAAATATGTTTGGAAGAAAAACAACCCCATCTGACATAGATAACCTGGTTACGTCAAGAAAAGTTGTTCGAAAGGTGAAGCAGGCTCGGGTAACTTCTTGGACTCAGATGGGCAGTGTGTCTTTTTTTTATAGAGATGGTAATTTCGCTAAGTAAGATATGTACATCTTCATGGCAATGTGCTAGTTGTCATGATAGAGGACTATCATGCTCATACTCGGGTACATACCCAAGTGATGGAACTTTTATTTTTCAAAATTTAGGATACAAAAACATTGTTAAAGAAAGTCTAAATTTTGAACACGGATACGTGAGTACTTCTTTCATACTTCAAATTTTTTCTCAGAAATTCACATGTAAAAAGTTAAAAAATAATTAAGTAGCAAATGTTAAAAAGTAGATCATGTCACATAAAACCAATACTAAATTATTGTATAAATATATACTTTCAAAAAATAATATTAGGTTTAAGATTTTTTTTTAACATATTTTAATTATTTTTTTATTAATTATTTCGTTAAATAAAAAATAAATGGGACAAACAAAATAGTAAATTACAGCCTATGTGCATAGAAATAAAAGTCCAGTAGTGTTATAAACCTAGAAGCCCAATAAAATTCATAGTGTTGTTAACCATAGAAGGTTGTTGTTTTGCATTCACTTTCTCTCCAGCCGCTCCGCCTGCTCTGGCCGTGCTGCCTGAGGCCTCCACTTCTCCTGTTATGACATAGCCGGACCTCCCCCTCCCCCCTTCCTCCGAAGAGCAGAAAAGGGAAAGAAAAAAAGAAAGAGGAAGAAGAAGAAGAAGGGAAAACTTAGAGTCATTGCCTTTCTCCACTCTGTTGTGTCCAATTGAAAATGTCGTGTCTATCCCATATTTCATATCCGTACCCATGTCGTGTAGTGTAGTGTCGTATCGACACGGGTACTTCAGTCGAAATGGAGAGTTCAAGCATCACAGATAAATGATGTGTTATTACTAGCGGTCCACATATTTTCACATGAGCATTGGCTTGACATTGATGCAAAGTGTGTGGTGGAATTGATGTCGATGATTGAGGAGTTCCAAGAAAGTTATGCTGGGGGGGTTGCATTATAATGTTTTAGCAAGTTTGTTCAATATGAGACAATGAGGTTTCTTTGAAATTGTTTTATATCTAGGTGATTGTACTCATATAATGGAGTATGTTAATTCTCTGTTTTGAGTATTGGGATTGCCAAAGTATACCGAATTTCAAGATTCATGATCAAAAGTTGTAGAAGGTATTATTGAGTTTTGACTTATTTTTTGTCAAGGTAGAGACTTTTGGGATATTGATTCAAAACATGTTAAAAGGCATAAACTCTTAATAGAAATAAAATAAAGGTAGGTTTTATTTCCCTTTATTTTTTTGGGTGGAAAAGTTGCCAAAATTTGGTCTTGAAATTTTGGCAAAGTTTCCGAAGCACGGGAACGTGTCTTTGAATCAATCGTGACTTAGAATTCAACAATTTCTCCTATAAATTAACGTAGTTTATTCTCTTTTGTGTACATGACTTGAGGGTTTTGAGAGAGAAAAATTGTAAACCCAACATCCTGGTTTTTCTTGTTCTCTTTGTGGGTTTTTCCAAAAGTAGAAATTGGTGGGTGTCGTAAAGCTTAGGGTATTTTTCCTACAATACTTGGAGGGTTCTGTGAGTTAAAATTCTAAATGATTGAGGGTCTATATTCTCTATCATTTTACATATTATTATCTCATTATTTTTCTCAGAACATGGGTCCTATGAGCAAATTAAATGGAATTAGCCTCAATTCCCAACACCTATCGCATAAATGTTTCACAGATCATGCCAATTCTTAATGAAGTATGGAAGGATTAAGGATTTAATGTATCTTACATTTCTTTGAATTGGTGCCAGTGTGGAACTTTGAGTGCATTAATGTATCAGTAGCTATGCTATTCTGTATTTGATGACCAAAGTAAGTACAAGCAATTGCTGAGGCGGGACTTAGAAATAACCTATTGGGGGTAGGTTGCCAACTTGAATCAAAGCTTTCTATAACTTGGAAAAACTCATTTTTCTCTTTAAGAAGAACGTTGTAGTTTCTCACCAGAACCAGATAATAGAAAAAGTATAAAAGAATCAGGTTATATTGATGTAACAATGTGAGGCTCCTCAAAAAACTAAGTACTAGACTCATTGAACTCCAATTCCACATGATTTAGCCCCTGTTTGACAACGATTATTTGAGAAAAAAAATGTTTTAAATAATGATTTTTAAGATAATGTATGGTTAAAAAGTAGAGAGAAGTTTTGAGTTTATGTTCAGAATATTTTATTTTGTGAATATATGGCTGAAAATGAGTATATAGAAATAAGAGTTCCCAAATAATGGTTGTCGAACAGGGGCTTGGTAACATGCCATGAATGGATATTTGATTTATGGAACTTGTAACTTCTCCGACAGAAGCTTGCAGGTCTAAAATCTGAAAATGGACATGATAGGAGTAGGTCAATAGCAAATCTAGCTTATACGGTGGCTGGGGGAGGGGGAGTCTGGCACTGTAGTTGCACTAGAACAAAATTTTTATGTCAACGGGCCATATAAGGAGATATCTGCGGAATTTGGGTGGTCTATTGCCTCTGTTGACCCTTCTTTCTCTGTGCTCCTTAACAGAAGTATTCTCCATTGCTTAATAATTTATGACTTGTTTGATGGATGGCACAGTACTTGTTTGGCAGATTTTACATTGTCTATTGTATATTTTACTACAGGCAAACATGCCCTTGGACATTATGCTATTTTTCAGAATATTTTGGCTGATGAGATATATTACGTGATTCTTTGCTGATTTTCCTATTTCTGCTTCTATGAACTTCTGAGAGTCCTGTATCTCCGTTCCTGCTCAGCACGCTTTAGCCAGAGATTGTAATGTTTGAGCTCATTCACCTACTGATTTGGAGTGTGTGAGACTTTATTTCTAGGTGGATATTCAGGATACAAAACCATACATTGTAATTCTTTGAACTGATGAATTTGTCTTAAATGCCCATATATGGATTTTTATTCTGCTGCAGTTAATGAGGCGTATCCTCATTTAACTCCATATGCTGCTCTCTGCTTAGCCAAAAACTTATTATTCTGTTCCAAGTCTATTTGCAAAAGTGCACTGTTAAGTCCAGCTTTGAGATGAATATGTATAGTAGCCAATAAGTTTAGCTAAATATTTGATTGGGCTAAATTTCAAGCAAATTAGAGTGATTTCACTATTTTTATATGCAGTTCTTTTAAAATAGAGAGCATCTTCCATTTAAAAACTCTATACTCTAGGCAAGAATTTTGTTGTTTATGCAATAGTGATTAGTGAAAATCATTGGCTCAACCTTTACTCCATCTTAGACACTTTTCAAAAGCTTTTATTTCTTCACATTTTGGTCATAAGCTTTCATGTTTTGGTGTAAGTAATACCACTAGACATTGTCATTCAACATCAATGTTAAATTAGAGTAATGTTATTCAGTAGTTACTACTAGTGTTAACCATTAGTTTAAATGACAATTTCATGATACTAAATGATAAATTCACATAAATGTAATGTTACATAATTCATTTAATTGAATCTATAAAAAAAAAAATGGTCATCTAAACTGGTGCTCTAGTATCACTGATGTTAGATAACATAATACATTAAATTAATGCAATATATATATATATATATATATATATATATATATATATATATATTGGTCATAAGTTGAAATAATGCAAAAATATTTAAATGGAATGAAATTGAGCAAGTCAAAAGAAATGTGTGGCTAAAAATAATTTGATCGTATATAATAATATTTCACATCGTTAAAGGTTGACGCAAAGGCAAACTTTTGAAAATTAAGGAACCGTTATGCATAGATAATTACAAATTTAAGATAACAGATTCTAGACATTCTATTGATAACTTGTTCCAGAAATTCTTAGGAAGCACTTAGGGTGCGTTCTCTTCGTGTTTCTGTTTTGTGTTTTGAGTTTTGAAATTCGTTTTGTGTTTTGTGTTTTTAGTGTCTGTTTTGAGATTATTGAAAATGCATTCTCTTTGTCATTTTGAAAAACAGAAAACAGAAAACGCGTTCTCTTTGCACTTTTTTAGAATATTATTTGATAATATTTTATTCCATAAATCTGATTATTCAATTAACTTTAATTGTTTAATGTTAATATATTATTAAATATATTATAAACCTGAAATTTCTTTAAATTTTGAAATATTTTTGAATCATGAAATATTTTTTCATATATTAAAATAACATATAAATTTGTGAAAATTTTTATTAATATTATTTTATTCTAAAAATATGATTATTCAATTAATTTTAATAGTTTAATGCTAATGTAGTATAAAATAACATATAAGTGTAAAATATTTATGCATTTTCAAAAAAAAAATTCACTTTTAATAAAATAACATATACATTTCAATAATAAACACTTCTATAAAATTAAATATATTTTTTGGGATTGCATGAAATCGATAATAAGTTTATTTTTCCATACAAAATAAACATAGAAAATAGAAGAGAGAGAGAAGGCAGAGATGAAGGAAGACTTTTTTTTTTTTTTGATGGAAGAAAAAACACTGTTGAAAAATGGAGTGTTTCGCGTGTTTTCAATTTTTTCGAGTTTTGCACAGAAAACGTCCAAAACGAAAAAAACTCGTTTTGTGTTTTGTGTGTAATTTTTTTTGGTGTTTTGAAAAACAGAAAACAGAAAACGGCCCCAAAACGACAAAGAGAACGCAGCCTTAGCCTCTCGAGCTCACTTATAAGATCAAGTTATTATAATGTCGCAGTTCAAAAGTTATACAAAATCTTAAATAGAAGAGAAACCAACCAACCATACATTTCTTTTTCTCTTTTATTTAATAAAAAAAATGAACATTAAGCCCTGCCCTTGTTTGAGATCTAAAAAAAAAATGTATTTTGAATTTTTTTTTTTTTTTTTTTAAATGTGCGGTTAAAAAATTAGAAAAAGTTTAAAATTTACTTGTAAATTTATTTTATTGAAAAATGTGACTAAAAATGAATTTTTGATAAAATGAAACTCAAACAAGGGCTAAGTTCTTGGATCAAATCTAAATTTTAATTTAATTCAAAATCAAAAATTAATTTGTATTACATATTTCATGATATTCACAACTTTTCAATTACAATTTTTATTAAAATCAATTAAAAATATAATTATAATACCTACTAACTTAGCCTTTCTTTGTCTCATTTTAAAATAAAACTCTTTAATTCACATATTCATTTTTAACCACACATTTGCGTAATAAAAAATTTTGCATGTATATTAAAAAAAAATCCTAATTTTTAATTATACATTTTCCAAAAAAATTTATTCAAAACGTCATTTTTTTTTTAAAAAAAATAATTTAATGGTTATCAAATGGGAGCTTAGTCTGGAAATCTTATTCATCAAATATTGTACTGGAGGAGAGCCTTGGAAATTGAGCTCCTGTTTGACAACCAATTTTTTTTTTTGGAAGAAAATGAATTTTAGAATAGTGATTTTTTGGAAAATTTGTGATTAAAAATGGTTTTCAACGTGGATCGAGTATGTTTAAATGGATAGAGATATTTGTATCGAATTTGAGTTACCGAATTGGTTACCTACTCTACATGCGCACGGGTCCGTGTGAATTAAAAAAAATCCAAAACCTATAGCCCCCACCACCTATTGTGAGTGTAGGTAAAAAAAATTGGTATGCATAACATTGTCCACCATTTGAATTCATATCATATGGACCCACAATTCATTTGACCTTTTACATTAAAAAAAAAGTACATCCCATAAATCCCGATTGGTTGCTTTTCACGTACTAATGCTCTTCTAAGAATGGTATTTTCCTTCCGAAAAAGCCATGAGTACATATAATTTTTAACAAAATCCTTACCGACATGAATGTGGTTGCAGATGACTAGTTTGTATTTTTTCTCTTTCCATCTTCCAATCAATTCTCGCCATGTGTCGTCCGTCAAAGTTTTCTGTAATTGTAGTACGATTGTTATCCTTCTATTATGATTCTTTTGCAATTTGTTATGCTATCTTGTCTGATACCACATCACCCTCCTCCAAATGTGTTTTATTATCAGAATATGATTCAATTTTCATGATCTTCCCTTCTTCCCACTCCCTTTTCTTTTAAGGATTTTGCTACATGTACCCGGAGGTTGACACTCCGAGTTACTCGGTCTCACCCGACCTCTCACATGAAAATCAGACCCCATACATTCATTGGGTGTGGAGCCGACCTCCATGTGAAAGGTTGGGTGAGACCGAATAATCCGAAGTGTCAACCTTCGGGAACAAATGACAAAATCCTTTCTTTAATTCTCTCCGTTTGTTGTGGTGTCTTTTCAGACCTTGACATTATTAGAGGGTGCCCTGAAGAGGGACTACTTGTTGGCATATTTCGAGACAGCCAATGAATTGTTGGGTTCCTGTAACCTTATAGGACGCCCTGATGATAATTCGTCCAGACTCGATGCAGTTACGGTACTTCCATGGATACCTCTGACAACGTCTGCAGTGGCCTTAAGGCTGATGGAGCTTGATACATCCATTTGTTATATGCCGGATCAAAAAAAGGATTTTCGAAAAGATAATAGATCTGGATATATCATTGTAAGCACTACTCTTTTTCAGTATACTGAATGGAAATGATTAATTTTCAGTTTAGATATGTCATATGTCTGTTTGTTTTAGTGAATCGGGTCATGTAACCCCTAAAAACAATTATGAATTAGGACAACTTCCAGGGTGGAAAGGTCGGCCACGTGGACGAGGAGGCTGTAAGAAGGGCCGACGCTCAGTCCGAAGTAGGCAAAAGTCGGTGAAGAGAGCAGTAGAGATTTCCCATGAGAGCCAAGGACATTATCTTTGACGAAGTCCCGAGTCTCGATCAGCAGGAATGGAATCCCCTATTGAGGCTGAGGGTGCTGACGGCTGAAAGTGCTAGCAGTTCTGAAAGATCAGCATTTGATGATTATAACGATCAAGGGACAGGGGATGAATAACTATTCTGTTGATGTAAGTGGGAAGCCAGGGCACTTCACTGGCAAGAGAAATTTCAGAGCAGGTGAAGAAGATGGAAATGGTGATTATTATATTGATGACGATGACAACAATGATGAAATTGAAGGATATTTTAATGGTGATTATCATGAACGAGGAAACACATCTACTGGTGGAGAGCAGGTCGCAAACGTAAATAGAGGTTCGGATAGAGGTTGGTATCGTCATCAGCTGATTATAGTTATTAATATGAACTATAACATCAGAATCTAACTGTGTAACACATTTTTGATACTTTGAAGAGAAGTTAAAAGTAACTGTAAAACTTTTCTCAGCTGTTTTTCTACATGATCCTCTACATCTCTTGCTAAGGAGTAGAGGGTATTGTTCTTTTCTTTTGAATTGCCCCGAGTCTGTGCCATAAGCATGTTTGGTTAGCAGAAACGCGATTAAACATTATTATGAGCACTCTGTCAACTCCTGGTTTGGGGTTTAGAGCCACAGGTATAAGGTAGGTCCTGACTTTCTCAATTTAATGACATGGCTTTGATGACATCGCACTGGTAATTGATTTCAACTCGACTCCAATTCCTTTACACTTTTTTTTTTTATCGATAAATGTAAAATTATATAAATCAAAACTCATGTAAAAGTACTTCGGGCCGAGGGTACCTGAGCTTACAAAATCCCTACCATATCTTACGATGTGCCAGCGACACGATCTAACGGCCCTAGGGACTCGAAATGGATCAAATCTTTAGGATACAATGTAAACATAACTTTGTATACATATGTTTTGATCCGTCTCACAATACTGTCGGAGCGTAGCCTAAAATCTTCAAATATTTGTCTATTTCTTGCCATCCAAATGTTTTAGACAGTGCTAGCTAGTGCGATTCTCTTGGCTTTACTTTGCCAGGAAATCCCTCGAGCCTCCTTTTTAATCCACTTTAATGAGCTTGCTAAGTAGACATTGAGCATGTAATACCCATCCACTTTCGGATCTGTACCCACAATGACGCACTAAACGGACAGACGAGAATAAATGCTGGTTGGTTTCCTCCACGGGCTCCATCTGCCAGCAAAAGATGCATTTTTTGTCAATCTCTAGGTACTATAATTTATCCTTGGTAAGTAGCTTCTATTGGGCACTCAACCAAAGGGTAAAAGAGTGTTTCGGTGTGACAAATCCCTTGCAAACATCCGCCGCCCAGGTTTTCATAGATCCCTTCAGCCGGAAATAATCATAAGATAGTGGAATTTTAAGGTTGTCCCCACTCTTCTATTTCACCAATTGCTGGATGGCAACCTGCTCGCTGCCCTCTTTTCGGATAAACAGGTCCCGAATGGTCAGTAGTTTCTTAAGCAATGGAGAGTCATCTCTTTTAGGCGTCCACTCCCAAATCGAAGCCCCTCGTAAGTACACATGATTGACCCAACGGACCCAAAGAGTGTATTTCTTATCATGTATGTTCCAAAGAGATTTTGCAAGCAATGCATTATTCCAACTCTTGATGTCACGAAATCCCAGGCCTCCTTCACTTTTGGGAAGACACACATCCGCCCAAGCAACAAGTGGCTTTTTGGAATTCCAAAGAAAATTCCAAGTGACTTTACACTTTAAATGTTCCACATGTGGTGAAGGGTTTATCATTTGTATTATTTACATTTTGAGAAAATTCTGACAATTGACGCTGAGAGTGTTATTGAGGCTTCTAAACTTGACTAATTCCAACTTCAGATGAGACAGCTAAAACTTTTGATGAAGTTTTTACTTCACTCTAACAGTCACTGTAGGTAAAAAAAAAAAAAACCACACGGTAGCTACTATAATTTGAACATTATTTCTTGACATTTAATAAAGGGGTAGGTGTTCCCTATCATCCTATTTCTATGTTCGGAAAAAATAGCTACTTTTCAGACTGGTTTTGTTCAATTTATAAAGGAAACTTTGTCAATTTTTTTATAAAAAAAATATTATAGTCAAAGTAGGTCTAAGTTGCCTTGATGGTCTAGATCCAACGCTTGGTATTTATCATCGACGCACGTCACATTTCGGGTCCACTAGGTTGATTCAGTACTGATTGTGTCAACTGTGATACATAGAATTAAGGCAGTTTGGATACTAAAGGATATAGCATAGGATTTTGAATCATGCTAGATTTACAGATATAGAACACTTACAAGACAGACAAAAATGTGGGCCCACTTTTTTTAATAATATTTTAATTAGATGTAACCCACGTCCATGTGAGTATCTGTAAAGATTCTGGTAGTGAATAGTTCTATACACACGTCTTAATTCTAGGATTTTTATCAAAATTAAGTCTCTCAAATAAATGTTGATTCAATTTATAATTTATTTTTATTTTTTTTTGGCGAAGACGCTAACACAAAGGTGATTGCCCCGAGACAATTGAGGGTTGTTATAAACGCCACTTTCTTGACTTTGGTTAGGAATTCTAGCTATAACATTGGACAAGGGTCAAATAAGAAAGAATCAAGTTGACAGCATCAAATTATCAAATTGTTTAAAACCCATCAAGCAACTCAGAAAGTACAGAAATGCACTCTTGCTAATGAGATTTTCGACTTGAATACTTTAACTCTGTTTTGCCAACTTGGTTTTCCACTTATGAAACACTTCGATTCAAGAAAGCATATTTAAATAAGTCACGAAGGATAAATTTGTGAAAAACTATAGTCTCACAGGTACTTGTGAGAGTTTTCCATGTAATGGTGGTATCTTGCTTGTTGCTACATGCTCAAGTAGTCAGATGACCAATCTACCCCTAAGGCTCTTATCAATTGATATTATGCCTATATTTGACTCATGTTTATAAACACTTATTTTGTATTAACACATTTCAAGGACTCTTATGTACCACCCTTTTATCCCACTATTGTTTCTATCTTATTTATAGTTTATATCATTTCTAATCACTTCCCAAACATCAATAAAACATGGTCAGACAATCGAACAAACCCCCCAAAAAAGAAAAACAAAAACAAAACCCACTGTGTTTTGCTAAGAAAAGAAAAAGAAACCACCCCTAAAAAGCTTAATAAAATCAACCTAGTAGTTGACTACTGCCATGAGATTTAAATGCACTTCAATTGAAATGTTCTAATGTGATCACTATATCAAATGGAACTTCAAATATTATAGGACAAGTATGTATTGCGTGCCTGCTCCTTTTTTATAAGCCAATGCACAATCCATCGGCCCGGCTAATCCCTCAATGGAGTGCAGGACACAGCCCATTTTGGCCATCCTAAAGCCCCTGTGAAGATAGGCTAGATTTTGTACTAATTATCACAAAATCGGATTAAGCATTCATTTCATGTAAACATCAATAAACTGTGTACGTGCATGCAGGTGTGAGGTTTCACATGCTGGCTATAGCGAACTGGTCTCGAGAAAAAAACAATATCTTATACAATCCAGTGACAAAAGATATGGTCTCACAATCTTAAATATGATGACACCAACTGTTGTCTATATCTATAATTTGAAGCACCACGCCATATTTTCAATCCATAAATTTAAGCGTACCAAAAGGACAAACTGATCATGAAAAATTAAACAACAGCCCTAGCAATGACTAAAAGAAATCCTAACCTCAAGAACCCAAGAGCTCCTTTATTCCAGCTTTCTGACTTGATGTCAACCTTGCAGGAAATTTTATGTCAAATTTAATTCTCAAATTCCCTTTCTTAGTTGGATCTTTTGAAATCGGCATGCCTTCTCTTGGGACAAGCTCTTCGTAATTTGGATGGATCACACTGTTGATGGGAATTGTTAGATTCCTGCCATCTAATGTAGTGACGTGCACTGTGCAACCAGTTAATGCTTCCATCAGAGAGATCTTTTGCGTAAAAACCAAGTCATTCCCATCTCGAGTGAAAGTTCTGTGGGGTTTCTCGTCAACAATGAAGACAAGATCTGAAGGTATTTGATTTGGATGCTCATTCCCTTTCTCCTGGAAAGTGATCTTAGTACCTTTCTTCCAGCCAGGCTTGATATTAATGGTCAAGATTTCCTCTACAGGGGCTGTTTTCCTGCAATTAACCAAACGGAAATGTAAGAGGAAGTTCACATATCCACCTCGAGATGGATAACATATGAAAGGAAAAATCCATGTAACATTTCCATATAACTCGGTTCCCAAAAGTAAAGATCGATTAGCTTTCTTATAAAGTTTCCTAAAAAATATGGTTTACCCATTCTAGCGTAGAAAAGTCGAGCAATTGGTATTAGATTTTGTACGAAATACTTATCTACAAGACTACAACACTTCCTTAACAAAACTTAAAATAAATAGATTTTAAAAGAAGGAAACTTTAACCACAACTTTGGTATAACTCGTATACATGAAAATTGAGAATTGTGAATACAGGTTGCCAAAACAAATTTGATCTGTATATAAATCTAAGAAGCACAGACGCAGACACGACATGACGCGGACACACCAATTACAATTTTTCAAAAAAGTATGGGCACAACATGTCCTAACACACTTATTTAAATAATAATAATAATAATAATAATTATATTGTAAAGTGAATTTGCTTTTGTTAACTCTGGCAGATCAACTATGTATAGATGTGTCGGCAACACGTCCAATTATACAAAATCAAAAATAGAACTGCAAAAGGTTGCACTATCCCTGCTTATAGACACAATACATGCAATAGCATTAGTCCATTACAATGGCTTTATCAGACTACCGATTCATTAATATAGCTGAAACGTTATTATAGTCAATGTCCATACATACACGTGGCAAATATTACCTGAGTTCTGTTAACTTTAATAGTACCACAGTTAATCTACATCTTTAACCTATGGTGCACAAACATTCTTTCTGGAGCTATATGTCCATGTCCGACACGATACATTTGTAGCACTACACTCCCAAATACTCCACGACATATACTATATGTATTTCCTCTTCCCTGAAAGTCCGCTATCTAATTTAACATAAGTTATTTTAATATAACAAATAGCTACTCAACTAATTTAAAAGAATTCATGAACAGAAATCAAAACTACGAAAGAATTGATATTATTAAAAGATAAAAGCATAATGTTAAAGATAAAATATATAAATCTACAATTTAAAAATCACATGTCGTCTGTCGACAAGTCCGTGCAAGATAGTCTCAAACTTTTAGATAAAATTTGCCTAAACGCATTACCCACACTTAAATCAAATAAATGGCTGTGTTTCCTGTCAAACTAAATGCATGCCACAGCTACTGAAACAATGTAACATGGGTCAAAAACAGAAATAAAGCTTATAACATCTGTGCTCATTTCTTTGGTGTAGTTCACATTCTCCAAATCTGCTATATCACATATATTTGTCCAATCGGATCTATATCTAATGAGAATTCTCTCTCTCATCCATCCACCCCCAAACCTCTGCCTTCAGAAATGTATATCTTCATCCACAAAAAGATCAAAGCCGTAAAAGCAGTTAATACAACCCAAAATTCCACAAAGTATGAAGCTTGCTAATGAGGGTGAAACCATTACAATAAAATAGAGATAGAGGACATCAAGGAAATGCTTATGTTTACTTGGAAGCTGAGGACAATTCTTTATAAACGATTGCCACACACAGTGGCTACTGACTAGTGATACAAGTTAGCTTTGAGCTTTACATTATCTTTATTTTTTCCCCTTTCTGCTTCACAAAGTTTGAATTGAACCTCATTCTTAATCGTACATTTAACTGCCCCAGATGACACTACCTAGCCCTTTTTCTCACCATTGTCCAATAGAGTCTAAATCTAATGTAAAATTATATCCCTCTTCCATCCACCTGACCTCCGCCTTTAACAAAGTACATCTTCATCCAAAGCTATGTTGCTCGGACTCAGGTGCGAGTGTCGGATACGGGTACATATCTAAAAGTCAAATCCTTTTCATTTTAAAAATTAAGATTCGGAAATACGGTTAAAAATGATCCAAATTTTGGATACGGGTACGGGTATACGTTTTACAAAATATTTTTTTTAAAAAAATAATATTTTAAAAATCAATGCCAATGTCTTATATATTATTTAAAAACAAAAATAGAAATAAATTTAAATTTAATACCCAAAAAAGGATATAGCACTAAATCATTTTAATTACAAAATAAACAGTTCACACAGATAAAACATAAGAAATAAAAAAAAAATTAATACAAAAATAAGCTCAAATTAATTGAATTTGACCATACAACTTATCCCAATAAAATAATTGTAATTTCATTAATTATATTCATTGGACTTTACAAAAGCCCTTTTAAAACATTCCAAAATCCGGTCCAAGCCCACTTCAATCAATTAGGGCAGCCCTTCGTCTTCTTACCCAACTCTGTTATCTTCTTTCTTCCAGCTAGAATCGGATATCCAAAAGCAATGCTATAGACATAGACGCAAGGCCAAATAACTACATCTCCATAGACGAAATTCGGTGCAGTCAGATGCAAGACTCCACCTTCGCCGTCTTCTTCCTTTTGCAGCCGTGTCCGAGTTCAAAGCCAAGTATCCGACCCGTATCCCGTATCCGTCGTGTCGTGTCGACACGGATACTTGGCCATTTTTGGAGAGTCCGAGCAACATAGATCCAAAATCAAAAGCCGTCAAAGCAATTAATGCAACCCAAAATACGAAGTCATTAATGGACAAAATCCAAATGCTTACTATTGAAGTTACACCAATACAAAATGTAGAGTTAGTAGTTATGAAGGAAAGATCATGTTTACTTGTAAGTTGAGGAATATTCTTTGTCAACGATTGCCACATGAGGAGACTAGCGACAAGGCAGGATCCAAATTATTGGAGAGTAATAGTAAGTAATGTTTAATTCTAATTCTATCTTTCTTGCCTGACATTCTAGCAACATTTACTTTTCAAGAGTGCTTGTTATTTAAATACCAACACATAAAGAAATAAAAACTGTTCGTATTTGAGAAGCCACAGATAAAACTGATTTTTTATCAATAAAAAATTTGTACATTAAATAAATCATTTGTGCAAATATCAGTACCGCAGAATAATTGCTAATAATGTGTCCAAATTACTTGATGTTATTTTAGATTACATACAGTACCCTTTGACTCAACATCCATAAACTGGAAGAAGAATTAGCCCTTGTTTGGCCCCATTTTCCTATCATAGTTTTTTTCTCTCTCCTACTTTCAACTACACAATCTTCCATAAAATAATACAACACGTAAACCGAAAATTTTTCCTTCTTTTTCAACCACACATTCTCCCCAAAAAAAAACACTATTCCAAATACTAATTTTGAAAAAAAGGGGCTCAAACAAGGGCTTACTAAAATATGAGACTGTTACTCGTCAAACATGAATATCGACATAGAAAACACAAGGAATTAAACTCTCATCTTATTCTCCTAACAAATGAAGAGAAATCACATTCAATCGTTATCATAAGAAAAATGCATCAGGCAGCTAGCACCAATCATCCTGTCATATTAGCCCAAACTTAACTTGGTATTCAATAATTTGCATCTCATAAGAAGTTTCATTTATCAAGACAAAAAGTACAAAATGCAACCGTACCTAATGGGCAAGAATCTCAATATGATGAAACAATGAACAATCCATAAACAAAGTACACAATCCAAGTAAAAGAATAATAATTACGCAATCATTAGATAATTTACAGAGAGATGAAGAATGGTACTTACCCACTAGCATCCAGGATTTCTCTTGAAATTTTCATCTTCTTTGTAGTTCCCTTATAGAGCTCTTCAAGTGTACAAGGCAACTTCTGCTCAATTGGAGCTCCTTTTCGTGGTGCTGATTGATATCCACCACCACCTCCTTCGCCATAAGATGCAAACATATCATCATTAAACATGCCACCAAACCTAGCATTCCTCATTACACTACCACGACCTCCCATTCCTCCAAAGGGGCTAGAAAATCCAAAAAACTCATTAAATATATCATCAGCATTTCTAGTATTGAATCGGAAAGATGCTGGTCCGCCCCCCGTTGAGAAGAAAGTGGGCCCTCCAGCACCACCAGCGTCTGGCGGTGGCACCTGCCCCTTCAGCCCATCTTCACCATACTGATCATATATTGCTCTTTTCTGAGGATCACTTAGCACCTAGTAGAAAAACAATAATCAATTTAAATGTGCTGCATCCCCTTAATCCTAACACAACTCTAACTCGGTGTAGATTACGAGCAAAACCTAAAAAGATTCAATTTTTGCAATCTAAACAAATAACCATAACCCTAATTACCAAATTGGCTCAAGTCACGAACCCACATCAATTAATAAAGCCTGAAATAAAACAGAACTTACATCATAGGCTTCAGATTAATAAAGCCTGAAATAAAACAGAACTTACATCATAGGCTTCAGAAATCTGCTTAAACTTAGCTTCCGCTTCCTTCTTATTATTGGGATTCTTATCGGGGTGCCATTTCATTGCAAGCTTTCTATAAGCCTTCTTCAAGTCATCATCTTTGGCACTTTTATCCACCTGCAGAATCTTGTAATAGTCCACCCCCATCTCCCCTTCCTCAATTCTCTTTCTCTTCTTCACTTCGCCAAAACTTTTCTTTTACCCCTAAATGTTTTTTTTATTTACAGAAACCCAGAAATCATGAACAAAAATAGCAACAAAATATCCTGTTTAAAAAATTGGTTACGGAATTTAGGTGGGTCTAGAGTTTATAGATCGGCATATCAGTGTCATATGTATAGTTTAAGAATATGTGGGATAGAGAACGGAAGAGATCGACTGCCTCGGAGAGTCGGAAAAGAGATACAAGAGAACTGTGGAACATTCTGGAAACAGCTCGCAACTTTTAGTTAAAGTTACATGGGTTGTCAATTATAATTGTCACGGTACATTAATAGTCCGTTGGATTCATTACAAATGTCGGAATGAAAAGATAGAGATCAAAACGTTCAACCACGAGGTAAGGAGATCGATTATCGAACAAATTTTAAAGATCGGTCTAATTATTATCATTAAAAAATATTAAAGATGAATTAGAATCAATTTGAGAATGATAAGATCAATAGTTGAACTCACAAAGTGATGAGATTCGTTATTTAAAAAGTTTTAAAGAACGGTTCATTCATGATGAAGAAAAAATAAATAGTTTAAAAGTCGAATTAGAATCAATCCAAGAATGAACTCTTGGTAAAAGATTCAGAGGTGAATTTGTCATTTTTTTGTGAATCGACTAGCTATCAACGTGTTTGATACATTTTTTAAAAAATGATGCAATTTAATTTTCACAATAGAGATTAACAACATGAATTAAGTACAACTACAAAATAATTAACAAATTTCAAAAAGTTTCTTAACAAGAGGCGCGAGAAGAAAAAATAAGAATAAATTTTTGGCAACTTTATATAAAAATGTGAGAGGCCCCTTTGATGGTAAAATCTATTTGTATCGCGGTAGAAAGTTATAAATATCACACTCTACGACAATATTTTCATATTTCTGAGAAGGCTACTAGGTACAACTGCTTCTTGAGAGGGGCTTCATCTCAAAGTCGATGACGTTTCAATAACTACATAGACAAGTGCTCGAGATAACGCATGTGGATACAAAACCATGTTGCATGGCGTTTATGAAGTCTTAGAATGAGGCTTGCATTGCTTGCAATTGCAATCTATTGGAGTTGCAAGTCAAAGTATTCACTCGAAGGTCCACAGTGTGGAGTGTTGACGGAGCTTGTGAGTGTGACAACGTTTTTCTTCTTTAGCTTTATATGGATATCTGACCAAAATATATTTCACGCAGCCTATGTCAACAATGGATGGACAATTAATTAATTGGAAAGTGCTTGAACGGGAATGCATGGTTATTGAACCAAGTTGCACGTGTTGCGCTGCTGAGGCGCAACGTTCATGACAATGTATTGCATGCAATCGCAATGTGTTGTGTTGAAAGCCTTTTTATAGTACTAGTGAGAAAAATATGTGTTGCACGTTAGTTGGTGAATATTAAATATAAGCATATGGTGGTTGTTGAATAGACATGTAGGACAACATTTTGTATAAATTGAAATCAAATAAAGCGCGCACATGTAAGTAGACATAGAATAGATGTAAGTGTTTAAGAATAAAAAAATCAGTTTAATATTTGTATTCAGAGGTTTTTTTGTTGTTTAATGAAAGTTTATGAAAAATGAATCTTTATAATACACACCAGATGAATGTCATGGCACAATGAAGGTGTGATAATTTGGAAGAAGACGAACGTCATGGTTCAACGAATGTGTGTTAATTCAGAAGAAACGGCATAGTACATCTATTTTATGAGATGTGAAAGAGTTAAAGATGTTGTTTAATTTTAAAGAATCAAAACTTACCCGAAATCCGTATAACATAATCAACTAAGTGATAACATGTTTCAACATAAGTAAACAAGAAAGCATATGTAATTAGAAATAGAAATAGAAATAGGATGAATAAATTAACAACGAAGATCTAGTGATGAATTTTTACTTCATAGGTAAGGAGAATTGTTTCATATTAGCTAAATAGAAAAGATACAACTGAAATTTAATAGTTCATATAAAGTTAGAGTTGCATCAATGTGGCCTTTTTTGTACACCAAAAACATCGGGAGTTCGTTGTTATTTGGTAGTTCAAATACACATCCGTCACTCATTTGTAGTTGTTTCTCTCTAATATAATCAATCCAACCTATGGTGAGACGTCCTATTACACCATTTGGTCTTAAGTTTGTAGTAACATTCCAATTACGATGTGAAGCTCTAGTGTAGGAGAAGAAGTATTTTGTTTAACGATGAGAAGAAGATTGCAAAAGACACAAACAAATATATATATACACACACGCGCGCGTGTGCGTCGAGATTTTTTTAAGGATTGCAATAAGAAATACAAAGAGATATTTGAAAATTCACCATTAGCAAAGAGGAGTATAGCTTCCTTTGACAGGCAGTACCTGAAAGTCAGGAAAGAGAAATATGAGTTAGGGGATTAATGTATGAGCTTAGACGATTTCTATGCATTATTAGCAGAAGCTATGGTAATGGTACGATTGCAGTTCTTTTTGTTTGAGTATATAAAAATAATGTAGTAAAATATAGGAAATTGAGTAACTTAAAATGAATATCCATATATAATATAATGTACATGTCCATTCCATACTGAAAAAGCCCATTATTTGGCTTTTCAGTAAGAGGAAATTACACCCCGCCAGGTATTTCAAAATCCCAATGCAAAAGTCAGGTCACAAGGTTTTTCTGCAAACATCAGGTATTCAATTAATTATCATAAATTATTAATATTATAAATATTATTATAAATTGATATTTTCAAACCTAAAAGGCTGACCACCCATGCAATTTCTCTCTCTTCCTCTCCCATTTGAGACGCAGTCTTCCTCTTCGTCTCTCCTCTACCCCCTCTCACACAACAACCAATCCATCGGAGCCAGAAGATCACCACTGAGCTCACAGCAGTTGGCACTGATGTTCGGCAACAGGGGTTGCGGCCCCGCATCGGAAGAGCAGGCTAAATTTAAAGCTACTGCAGTGCAGCAGCTTGCGACGCGGTGGATCTGCGTTCATTTCAAAACCCTAATATTATTCTTGTCTCCTTCCCCCCTCTCTCTCTCTCCCCAACCCGGCGCCGCCCCCATCCCCACCGATTCACACTCAATCTCTTCTCCCATGACGTCACTGCTTGGTTGAATCTGGCAACGGTGTTGCAAAATAGTGGTTGCGGTGATGTTGGTGGTTACTGTAGTGGTGGCGATAGCACTGAGCTTAATGTGGTAGTTGTGGTGATGTTTGTTGGCAGTAGATTGGGTCTAGTGGTGGTGGTTTTGTTGGTGGTGGCGGCGTTGGCGAGGTAAGGATGGTCACAAGTGGCAATTGCGGTAAATGTTGGTGGCGGTTAAGTGACTCACTATTTTGGTGTATTTGATTATCTACGATAGTCTATGTGACTTACTATGTCTTGTTGGTGGCGGCGATAGTTTTTTTTTTGTGGTTGTGGTGGTTTGCAGGCGACAATGGTGTTGTGGTGGTCGATTTTGGGATTACTATAGTAGTGCCATCAAATTTAGTTTGTGAATTAGGGCCGCTGTGGGTATGCTGGAGTTTGGTGTGTGGTGGTGTTGTGGGTGCCGTGGGGACGGGTTTGTTGTTTGTTGGTGATTTTGGAGGTGGGTGGGAGTGGGAAAGGGGTTGGGGATTTCACGTTTTGGAAGATGATAGTGGTGGTGGCGGTCACAAGTTGCGGTGGCGATAGTCGTAGTGTTGGTGGAGTGATATGTGACACACGATCTGATGTGTGTGACCAATTATTTGGTTATCTGTGACTGAAAAAAATTGTAACCAACTAATTTGAAAATCTGTGACTAACAAATAATATGTGACCTACAATTTGTGATTGAAAAATTTGTGTGACCAACTAATTTGAAAAATTGTGACCAACAAATAAATTGTGACCTACAATTTGTAACATCGAAAAAATTGTAACCTGTAAAATTTTCCTCGAAATAATCTACGACTTATTAATTTGATAATATGTAACCCATAAATAATTTGTGACCTTAATTATGAATTTGTGACCATTAATAATATAATTATAATTTTATTATATTTAATTTATATATATATATAATTAATTATATATAAACATGATTTTTGAATTTTTTAACTATATACCTGATTTTTGAATTGGTGTAAACTATACACCTTTCGGTAAATTATAAAGGACAACTTACAAAAATACCCTTAAAATTAGGGGTGTTTTGAAAAATCATATGAAAAAAATTTTGGAAGTAAAAAATATTGTGTAAAATTAAAATGTGACACGATGTTACTTTTTAATATATATAAAAATTGTCACTTTTTTTTAACACAATTCGAAAAAAATGACAAACTAAAAAAAAAGTGACACGAACACTCCAAAAGTGACAAAAACTTAAAATGTGACAAACTCAAAAAAGTGACAAAATCTTTAAAAAAAATAAAATTTGGAAGTAAAAAATACCGTATAAAATTAAAAAGTGACACAAAGTCACTTTTTTTAAAAAAAAATTATCACTTTTAAAAGTTTAGTATAATTTTTTTAATAAAAAAATACATACAATGTCACTTTTATTAAAAATGATATTTGTCATTAAAAAATGTGATAGAAATTTCAAAAGAATATTAAAAAAGTGACGAACACTAAAAAAAGTGACAAAAATAAAAAAATGACAATTTCTAAAAAAGCTACATAAATTCCAAAAATGTGACAAATATTTTTTAAAAAGTGATGAATTTTAAAAAGTAACACAAATTAAAAAAAAAAAAGTTATACAGATTCAAAAAAAATGACAAGCATTGTCACTTTTTTTAAGTGACACGATGTCATTTTTTAAAGTTATGTGTGACATAAAATTCACTTTTATTAAAAAGTGATTTCTCACTAAAAAAAGTGACAGAAATTTCAAGAAAGAAATCAAAAATCAAAAATTAATAAAAGTGACACTAAAAGAAGTGATAAAAACTTTAAAAAAAGACAGGAATTCCAAAAATTAACTTGATTTGAATCCAGTACTCCATCGCGACAAAAAAATATAAACTCAACTCCAATCGAGCTCTAGCTTCAAGGCAGAAGGAGGGGGTAATTTTTTAAATGGCCGGTTTACTATTGCTATTTTTCACAATAGTCTTAATTGTTAAAAATACTATTTTACCCTTAATGAAATGTGTTTTTATATTGCAGGATATATCCTTATCTTTTAGAATAGTTTTTCAATTTTGTTCTGTATTATTTCTATCTCGGATTCTAGCATATAAATTCATCCTTTGATCTAATAGATTGACATAATCTTCCATATATCTATCAAAATTTTCTCCAAGTATATAATATTTTTCAGACGATGATTGATCTATTCTTTCCATTTGAGATATGATATTATTTATTTTTCCTAATAAAATTTCTAATAAGTTATCTAGTCCTTCAATTGTATATCCTGGCATGTTATATAAATCTAAACAATACTAATAAAATAAATATTAAATACAAACATTTAGATAATTTAGTCATGCAGATAAGTAATCCCAACGATTCTTTAAGATTTCAGAAAATATCTTTCTAAATTTAACAAAAATAATAGTTTTACCTTAGTTTTGATCTCAAATCTTTATTCTTAGAATCGAGTAACGTTCAGGTTCTGGATCTGCAAATGGCTCCCTTCAATGGCCTCCTACCTCTACGGGATAATTGCTATTCCAACTTTCCACCTTCACTGTGTCAGTCCTTTGAATTCGGATTATAGATATTAACTAAAGAAAACTCTCTTTCTATTAAAGTAAGAAATGAATTTTTCTTCAATCTTTCAAGAATCTATGGGATGAGGTGTTTAGAAACTCATGATATTTTTTTATTTTTTTTTAAAGATAATTTGGATATGAAATAACTTGAAATTTTATTGATATCTAAATGCTGAAATATGATTACAATGGAAGACAGAAGATTGTTTGGCTATCTCACAATTTGAGTGCTCGACCAACTCTGCCTTTTTCATTAGCCCAAAGGCCTCTATTTATACACAAATCTGAAGATAAATTACATCATTGCTTACATCATACTAATAATATTTTATTGCCTCGTGCTTTTCATCAAGAGCCTCATGGCCCCTCCATCATTGTTGTTTTGTTACATTTTCTTTGATAAAGGACACAGTCCTTCTATAATTGTCCTTCAGATCTTGTTTTTACATACAGCTGGAAAGATTCTCCTGTAGCAGCTTGGACACATTTCCTCCATGTGTTTATCATTTTTGTCTTCTTATCTTTGATTCTGTCGGCAAGTGGGGCATTCTCTTATTCTGCATGCCTCTTGTATGGTTGTGATAGGTCCATTGATTTGATGAGTATCAAATTTCTCAATGTATTCCTTCAGAATTGTTGATTTTTCTCCTCCATTGTTGGTGAGAAGAGTCCATCCTTCATATTGACACAAGCATTTGAATTTTTTGTCATACAAGCTTTTTGCCATTTTATATAAGACTTTCATCCCTAAAACTCTTCGGGATTTTATCCATGATCGGGTGATTTTTGGTAATGGCTTTTTATTGTGATCGACATCAATTTGAAACTCTCTACTAACATATCCAATTGTTATAATATGCTCAGCAGGATAAAATATCATTCCATCAATTTCTGGACTAATTGAATAAAATTTTATGTATATGGACCTTCCTTTGGCAAATTTGGATACTTCAGATTTAAAAATTTCATCGAATCTTTCAATTTTTTTAGATCTTTTCCGGGGTAGATAAGATCTAAAAATCCATAGTCTGCTGCCATTTTGATCATGACAGGGTCTGCATCATTGATAATTAGTAACCTTGGATAAACATGATCTCCTGAAGATATGAAATAGGAGTCATTTTCTTGTAATTTATAAACAATTTTGGCAAAAGATCTATATTCTTCTTCTTTTGCTGATAAGGGGGTATCATCATCTTCATCGGTTCTGATTCTAATAACTCTTGTATGTTCATCATTGGATTTTATGGTCAACTTTCTAGGACTTTGTGTATCTCTTTTGATAGTGCTGGGTCCACTACTGCTTTCGCATTGTGGATCACTCATTGGTACCTGTTGGTATCACTGTTTGGTATCATAGGATTGTGCCAAGACATCAATCCTTCTATTATTTGTATCAGTAGACATTAATTGTGCTTCAAGAGCATCAATTTTGTCTTTCATTTCGTTTGTAACCTTGACATGGGATTCACTGATCTCAAGTAATAATTTAATATTATGACTTGAGAGCCCAGCTAATGTCTCCACTCCAATTTTTATATCATCTGCTTCTTCTTTGGCATAGGCTGTCGCAGATTTCATTTCTGATATCATCTGTTTGATATTATCCATCTCCAAATTCAATATTCCTGCTTAAAAAATCAGCAAGATAATTATTTGTACCTTTAATATGAATAATATCAAAATTATAGAATGATAAATATGCTTGCCATCTATGTAACCTTCTATATTGGGGTTCCATTGGTAATTTATTTCTAACAAGTCCTGCAACTTGAGAATTGTCAGTTTCAACAATAAATTTTTTAGATAATAAAAATAATGAAAATTTCTTTATTCCTCTAATAATTGCTAATAATTTTTTTCATGAGTAGTATAATTTATTTCTGCTTGATTGAAAGTTCCACTTGAATATCTACATATTTCATTTAAATCTGTTTTTAATATTGCTGCCCAATATTTATCTGAGGCATCAGTATTAACTATCAAATTATCCTTTTCATTTGGTAATCTTAATTTTGGTAAATTTTTACATTCTTCCTTAAGCAATCTAACTATTTCTGTATGTTCTTCATTCCATCCTTTAGTATTAGTTTTTCTAAGTAAAATTTGTATTTTATGTCTTTTTTTTGAAAGATTTTCAATAAATCCTTCTGCATAATTTAAACATCCTAAGAATTTTTGTATTTGTTCCTTAGATTCTAATTTATCAGGAAAGCTTTCTATCTTTTTAGATATATGAGACTGTAATTTTATTCCATTTTTATCTATAATTAATCCAAGAAATTCTATCTCAGATTTTTCTATAATAGCTTTCTTTTCAGATAAAACTATTCATTCTTTTTTACATTCTTTTAGGAATTTTATAATATGATTTTTATGATCATTTTTTATTTTCTGAACATATTAGTATATCATCAACGTATACTAATAAGAAATCATTATATTTTCTAAAAATATTATCCATTCTTTTTTGAAATATTTGAGGTGCATTTTTTAATCCAAATGGCATAACTATCCATTCGTATTTACCTTGAGGCGTACTAAATGCCGTATATGGTATTGATTCTTCTTCCATTTTGATTTGTCAAAATTCTGACTTACAATCAAATTTTGAATAATATTATTTTCCTTTTGCAAAGTTTATTAAAACATCTTTATTTGGTAAAAAATATCCATCAAATTTTGTATATTTATTTAATTCTTTATAATTTATTACCATTCTTGGTTTTACTCGTACTTGTTCAGAGTGTTTCATTACCATAAAGGCTGGACTACTATGTGGTTCATTGCTAGCTCTGATTAATTTCATATTTTTTAACTCTTCAATTTATTTTCTAAATTCTTGAGTATCTTGTATAGTGTATATCATTGGTTTTACTCGTATTATTACATTTTGCGTTAATTCTATTTTTGCCCTTGGATGTTCAGGTTTCCAATAAGCTAATGGATTTTCATTATAGACATTTCCTATATTTTTTATTATTTCTTCTATTAATTCTGATTTTTCTGTTGTTTGTATTTTAATAGTTGTTTTTATTGGTATTTTTATTGTCCTTTCACCACGCTGGGCTAGCTGAACTCTGTATGGTTTAAATTCTCTTGAAATTTTTAGTAGATGTCCACATGGTGTTTTTAACATAACCATATAGTTATTTTGTTGGTAATATTGGAATTGTTGAACAAAATCATTTCCTAATAATATATCACATTCTAATACATCATATGCATATACTTTGTTTATAGTTATTTGTTTACTTCCTAATAGGATTTCTACCTTTTCTTTATTTTTAGTAATGGGTGTCGATATTCCTGTGACACCTGTTATTTTTATAGTATTATCATTGTTCCAGTTTTTTAACAAAAATGTCTTGATAATAGTTATATCACTTCCTGTATCTATTAAAGTACATGTTGTTATATTAGTTTCTACAATGGTAATTTGTATATATACTGCTAATGGAAATGTTATTACATTATTCATTCCTTTGGACAAAACAATGTCTTATTATTATCTGTTATATAGATTCCTTCTTTATTAATATTATAATGATTTAATACTTGTAAAAAACTCATTCCTAATAATATATGGTAATGATCTCCCATACTATTATCTACATAACATGGTATTATCATTTTTTCTCCATCTAAAACTATTGGTATTTTTACTTCTAATTCACTAGTATGTATTTTTCCATCAAAATTGATATATTTATAAGGTTCTACCATTCTTTTTATTAATCATTTATCTCTATTTCCTGATATATGGTAGTTTGCTGCTCCTGTATCAATTATGATATTTTTTCCTTTTATATATTCTATTCCATTATAATATTCTCCATATATTTGCATACTTCCTATATTCCTTTTTACCATTATTTATCGATTTATGTTCTTTCTTGGTATTATAGATGTACTATTATTTATTTTTAATTTTTCATCTTTAAATTCTATTAAAAAATTATTTTCTATTTTTTCTGTTATATCTGGCTTTGTTTTAGATATTTCTAATTCATATATTTCTGGTAATAGGTTTAGTTGTTTGTTTGGTTCTACAATATTCAATATGTCTTTACATTCTTTGTGAATTTCTATATAGGGTTTTTTAGAATAAATGTTTCCATAATTTGAGTTAATAAATGTATATAATGCTCTATATTCTATGGTCATGATATGATTTCCTTCTTCCATAATATATTTTCTATGTATTTTAAAATGTAATCCTAATATTTCATTAAAATCTTTATCTTTTATTGATACACAATATTTTGGATAACATGTAAATATTAATTTTTTATATGCTAAATTTCCTTCTATAGTTCATAAATGACTGTCATTAGTATTTAGTATTCTTCCATCATGTAAACTTACTGTTATTGGTGAATCTATTCCTTCTCTAAATAGAGATTTGAACATTAATTGTATTCCTACTAGATAAACGTATTGTATCTTTTCTTTTTGTCTTCCTTTTACTTTTGCCATTAATTGGTCAACTGTGAATTTTGTTAGTAATGCTAATTTATGACTTCCTGAAACTGTTCTTATATCTATTGATTTTTCTATCTTATGATATTCACTTATAGATACTTTTTCTCTTCTAAATATTTTATCGAATATTTTCCATTCTCCTAATTTTAAATCTAATGATAATTTATATTTTTCTAAATGTATTATTATCGAATGTTACCTTTAATCCATATCCTTCAGAATTTTCTATTTCTTGTTTTTCTTCTATAATTTCAGCTTCTTCTATTTCGTGATTCATTCTGATTCTGATATGTAAACCTCTTCTCCTTCATAATTATTAATATCTGTTATTTCTTCTAAATCACTTTCTATTTCTTCATATTCTTGTTGTAAAATTCCAACTTTCTTTTTAGTACAATCAGGGCTTAAATGTCCTATTTCTCCACAATTCAAACATTTGCATTGTTTTTTATCTTTTTTAAACTCTTTTCTTTTTTGTTGATATTTTCTTTTATAATATTTCCTATTTGATTTTTGATATTTCTTTTTGAATTGTCTATATTTTTTATACTTTTTTTGTTTGAATTTTCTTTTATATTTTCTTTCCGGTCCACATCCCCAATTAATAGGTCTCTCTATTTCTTCGCAACAAATTCTTGTTAATTTTTCAGATTTTTTCATTAGTTGTCTATTTTTACATATTTATGCTAATCTTTCAAATATGAATTTTATTCTACTTCCTAATGTATCTGGTACAGGATTATCCTTTATATATCTTTCATATTCTATTTTAAAATATATATTCCATGTTCCTGGTAATTTAGCAAAATACATTTCTAAGTATGGTCCTTGATTTTCATTACTATAAAATTGAGTATAATAGAAAATTTTAAATTGACATGTATATTCTTTTATTTTGCACATATCACATATCATAATGTTTATTAATCATAATCTTGCTTTTAATTTTTCTCTTCGAGCTTCTTCTTCTGAATTGTTTATCCAATTTTCTCTTAGAAATTCATCTGATATATATTCTACTAACTTTTTTATTCCCTCTTGTGAGATTTTTTGCATTTCTGTTTGTATATTTCTTCTCATTAATAATTTAGTATCTTCAGTTACTCATTCCCACCAATTTCTTACATCTCTTTCAAACGATGCTATTAAATAGTCAATTCTTCTATCCGTAGATTCCCATGTATCGTCTTGGTTATATAAAAAGAATAATATCGTTGCATCTGCCCACTGTAACAAGGCTTTCTTAATATCTATTTTACAATCTAAATCTAATTTTGCTCCTCCATGATTTATTGGTTTATTGTAATATGAGTTTGGGGTAAATTGATCTTTATATTTTTCTATTCTATGTTGTGGTATAATTCTATCATAGTACTGCCTATAAGGTCTATGTGGCATTGGTGCATATCCTCCTTCTAATTCAGGAAATTCTAATTTTGGATTATTACTTGTACTTCCTGGTGCTGGTGTTGGTCCTCCACCAGTATTCATTAATATTTCATAATTTTCTAATTCTTCTATACTTAATTGGTCAAAGTTTTCTATTAGATTATCTATTTCTTCATTCATCATTTTTTTTTATTTTTTCCTCTTTCTTCTGTATATTTTTCAAATTCTTTCTCTTGTTCTAGGATTATTGGTAATATTTCTTTTCTAAATCTATCATCCATACTTCCTGGTTCATAGTATCCTTCTGTTTCTACATGTTTCTTTCCCATTCTTGTCATTTCTCCTTTTATTCTATCTTTATCTACTTTTTTATCTGTTGATTTCATATTTTGTTTCATTTCTTTAATTTCTATTTTTAACATTCCTACTTCATCTTTTAATTCTTTAGTTTCATTTATTAATTCTTTTATCAATTTTCTTAGTTCATCAAATGATTCTGAAAAAACCATTATATTTTTTCACTTTTTACTTCTAATAAATATGATAATCTGCACTTTTTATTTTTATATTCATTGGTGATTTTATTAAGACTTTCTATTGCTATTCTATTATCAGGTAATTGATCATCTCTTACAATTTCAAAATATTTTGCTTTTAATTCTAGCTTTTCGATTTTTAGTTTTCCTAACATTTTTTCTTGTAATTTATTTATCTCTCCTGGTGTTCCTAGTATATTTGAGGTTTTTTCTTGTATTTTGTTTAGATTTCTAACAATATTATTAAGCTTTCTAGCTACTTTATCATTACTCATTTATAACTTATGATGATTCATATATTTCTCTATAAAATACTTTCAAATTCTTTATTAATCATTTCATATATATATCTATCTTTTATAGATCCTATACTTAATTTATGTAGTATTTGTTCTTTTATTTTTCTAGGTAATTTTTTAATTATATCTAATGTTAATATTTTTGATTTATTAGGAATAGGTTCATAAAATATTTTATATCCTTTTTCTTCTTCTAATTTATAATAGTTATCTATCTTTTTAATTTTAATTCCCATAATTACTTATATTATTTTTTATTATAGCATCCATTTCTTCTCGATCTATAGTTTCTATAATAGTTTCCCATATCATAAGGTCTCTTATTATACTAATTTCTGTTTTTTCTATTATCTCCTTTCTAATATCTAAAGGTAGATCTTTTAATTTTATAAGTATGATTTTTAAGATTTATTTCTCTATTATAGGTTTTCTATTATTATTATCCCAAATCTCTCTTTGTTTATTTTATATCTATTTCCTAAATCTTCTATTATCATGTTATGATCTATGGCTCTGATACCAATTAAGATGGGGGGCACTTAGACCGTCTTCAAAATCTCAAAATTTATTATTTTCATAAATATTTAATAAATCGCAATAAAATTTATAAAATTCACTATCTTTTGTTATGACTTTTTCTTCAATGATTATATTTAATTTTTCAATTCTTCTTTATAGATTGATGATTTCTTTATGTATATTATTTTCAAATCTAATTGCGTGTCTATCTATATAAGTATTCTTATATCTTAATTTTGGATCTAAATAATCTAAAAAGAAACTTTTTAAATAATTTAATTCTCTTTTTGTTGCAATTTTTAGGTCAATAAAATTTTGTATAATATTCGGGTTTAAATTTATTAAAGATTCTGAATTTATATTTTCTTGGGGACCTAATTGAAGTATTTTATACATTATAATGACTTTTGTTGCAATTTTTATGTGAGAAGATATTTTTGGAAAGATTGTTGTTCAAAGGCTATTTTTCAAATTTCTAACTTTTTTATGTCTATTTTTACAAATCACCTATTTGAAATGACTATTTAGAGGTATTTCCTCGCAGAAGGAGATGATTTGATTCCAAAATTTCTAAATTTTATTATCTAGGGCACAAAGGTAAAATACATATTATTCCTATTATGATTATAACCAAGTAGTAATTCTTGATTCTAATTTTCTTGTATAATCAAGCAAGGCTAAGATTTTAATTCAATTAAAGGTAACCATTCCCATAGATGGTCAACCAAACAACTATCCATGAACGACTGACATTAAATACAAAATAATGAAAAGTACATTCAAAGAGAATACAAGAATTAAGAGACGACAAAAACGTAGTTTAAACATAAATTCAAGAAGAAGAAAAAACCCACACACCACATAGTTTAAAACAGTCGAACATAAAATTCTAAGAAAAACTCACATACGCAAACACACATATATCTGAAATCCCGTGATTGAGGTTGGTGGGTTCTCGAAGAAAAAGGTGTGGGATCTTCATAATCATACAGGTGTTTCTTTCTGGGGCAAATATCTTCAATTCCAATTGACCATTTTCAAGAAAGATGCAAGAAATCGAGTTTGGTGAGTTCTCGAACGAGAAGGTGAGGGGATTTTCATAATCACACGGTGTTTCTTTTTGGGCACATATCCTTGATTCCAATTGCCCATTTTCAAGAAATGACACAAGAAAAAGGAGAGGAATCATCCTACTGAATGTGCATTATGGTAGGTGTAAAGTCTAATGTTAAAAGAGAAATGGGGATTGAGATGAGAAAGATGCTTGAAGCATTGAATCATATGTAGAGGTTAAGGTGACAGAGAAATGGGTTTTGAGCATATTTATTACTGGAGCAAGGTTTTTTTTAACGGAGGAACCCGCAGTCGCTACTATTCGGGTGTGCATTTGGTAAATTCTCAGACTGACGTAATAGCCTGCAAACCACATCAACCAGATTAATCGCACCAAGCAAGCCCGGTAAGACAAGCTAGAAAGAAAAAGTGTTGACATGAGGAATCGAACTCGTGACTAAAAATTTCCGTGCTCACTTACTCCATCAAATAGACCACGGGCAAGGTTTTTAATTAGTTTTAGGTGTATTATTCTAATTTGTTATTTTTAGAGGATAATGGGTCTAATTACCCCAATTATAAAGCTATGTACAACCCAATTAAAAGACATTCTTCTTGTATCCCCATGGCACATCTCTAAGTGGTGAAAGGAGAAGGTGGAAAAAAGCTAGCATCGCTTGCAATTGTCGGGTAAGAGTTCGAATCCTGAAATATGGATGAAGCCCTTGGTAAGTGGGAGTTAAATGACAGTCTTCCACCCTGTACTCTTGGAGATATAACTTGCGATTTATCCCTCCATCAAGGTCCAGGACAGGGCAAGTGGGGCGCCAATAATGAGGCGTAATAAAAAAAGAATAAGAAAAAAAGTAATTCATATCTTCATATCCAATTAGAGTTGTACTATGATAACCAAAGGGATGATCTAACGGTTGACATCTCCCTTACATGGGTGTGAGGGTCTCACTTGAATAAAATAACATTTTCCCCCTTATGTGTGAGGGAGATGTCAACCGTTAGGTCATTCCTTTGGTTTGTTTAGCATTATTCATCCAATTATATAGCCCAAGCATGCTTTAAGTAGAGCAACGACAGGGGACAAGCGGCTTAGGTTTCCCATGTCACCAATTCATCTCACATTGCAGTGATTTATTTCTACGAGAACAAGGAAGGTAGTATCAGACGGAATTCGTGTTAATTTCGCAATTTGATTGTTGTGGATGATTTAATTTCTACACGACCTCCATTTAAGATGATCATGTTAGCTCCTTAGAATTTATTTTTATTCTCCAAAATTGTTGTTTCTTGACGTTAATCTTCTTTTTTTCTCGACAGCATTATTCTCTTTCTCCCTACCTTTAGAACCGACTTCCTCAATCGGTGAAATATCCAAAACCAAAATCCAGTGGGACCCCAGGTGACTTCCATTTGGATTTTGTTGGGGATTGAACCAATAATGCAGCAAGCACGCAGCGAAAATAATTTCTAACCCCCTCAACTGTGCAGAATTAAAATGGCAGTAAGAATGATCTGACTCCAATACGGCAATAACACTAACATACACGGCAAGAAATTAAATAGTTGAACACAATGATTTGTTGACGGAGAAACCTATAAAAAGAAAAATCCCGGGACCAAGTCCAGTAAACCCTTCCACTATAAAAAATAATGGGATTACACAGTACACCTTCTCAAGAAGACAATCTAGAGGCTACCAATACATTAAGAACACATATAGTTCTTGGATATCATCAACAACAATATCATCAAAAATATGACACACAATACAAAGGAGAAAATCTCACTAAAAGTGTGTGAAGAGCCCAGAGAAATGGAGAATAATCCGGATGATCGCCTCCGGTCAAAACGTAGCCATCTTTATCAGAAAAACATACTGAAATTTCAGCATAATCGGACCACAAATGGATCTCCAATCGTTGGCAAGAATGGTTGAAATCTCGTTCCTCTCTCTCTCATTAACTCTCTGTCTGAATCTGAAGAAGAAAAGAGGCTGCCTCCACGTTTTTAAACTCTGCCTCAGTATCTATATTTGTGTTGGACTCAAATGGGTCTTGGGCCTAAGTGGTAAGTGGGCCCACTTACCACAATATAAACTTTCCCTCACGTAGAGGGAAAGCCCAACAGGTTTTAGGTTTTAGCATTCAGTTTACTGCAAGCAATTCATTCTTCGCACAAAACACACGATGAAGGTGAAAGTGATATCGCGCTCCACAGATGAATTCACACGCGAACGAAGCCAAGATCTCCAGGTACAGACCCATTTTCTCGTTTCAATTTCATATTTTTTCTTAACTACATGATTGAATGTTTGTTATCTTTTATTTTACCAGAGGGTTTTTCGGAATTTTGACCCAAATCTTCGATCCCAAGAGAAGGCGGTCGAGTATGTTCGTGCTCTTAATGCAGCTAAATTAGATAAGGTACAAATTCAATTAAATATCTGAGAATTTAAGTGCTGTGTTATACAAAATTTGTACGTTCTTCTTTTGTAAGATTTTTGCTCGGCCATTTATTGGAGCAATGGATGGGCACATTGATGCAGTTTCGTGTATGGCAAAAAACCCGAGTCACTTGAAGGGAATATTTTCTGGTTCTATGGACGGAGGTATGATTTTCTTTTTATTTATTTATATTTAACTGTCCTTTTTAGCTCAAATTGGATAAACTAAATTGCCATGACAGTTTGGAAGTTGATGTTAATGTTGACATAAACTGGCAATTGTGAATTTTGTTCAATGGATTTTGTTGAAGTTTCGTGTTACATAAACCATTTGGTGGCATTTTAAAGTACGTGAAAGTTTAATACTTTATTTTTTATTTTTTGCAGATATTCGGCTTTGGGATTTGGCTAGCAGGTATTGATTTTCAAGTTACATATTTTGGGATTTGGTTAGCTAAATTATGAAAATTCATTTGAATTGTTTTATGCATTAGCTGAAAACTTCAGTTGAAGTATTACGCACAGCAGTATAATCTGATGTCCCTTTTAGAAATGCCTGCTAACAATATATGCCTTCTTCCTTAAAGTGAAACATGATAACGTATACAGAATGTCTCCAAGAAATTTGGAGGGGAAGAAAACTAAATAGTTTAGTCGCAGATACATCTTGTTCTAATATTGTCAACATTTTGTTCTGAAATCTTATACTCAATGTATCAAAATAGGCGGACAGTCTGTCAGTTTCCTGGTCACCAAGGCGCAGTACGGGGTCTGACAGTATCTACAGATGGTCGCGTTCTTGTATCATGTGGGACTGATTCCACGTAAGACCAAACTTCTCTGGAAGATTTTGAATTGATCTGTATGTAAAATCATTGTTGGAATAATAAGAATGAGTTCTGAAGATATCTTCACTCAATCATGGTCTTTTAGTGTCCGGCTCTGGAATGTTCCTGTTTCTTCTATTATGGAGTTTGATGACACATTTGACAACTCAGCCAAGGTTAGTGATTCTTGCATTCATTTTATTAACTTTGCCATGCATAGAGACAAATAATATCCAATTTGTCTGAACAACCTTCGTTTTTGGGTTCCCACAGCCACTGGCAGTCTATGTTTGGAAGAATCCATTCTGGTAAAAAAATTTGCCATTGCCTGAACATGTAAACTGAATTTTGTTTCATATTGTTGTTGATGATATTATTTTAGTTATATTAATTCAACTTCCTGATCGTAACTGCTTTAAATCTTTAATTTATCTTTATGTTTTTCTTTCAGGGCTGTTGATCACCAATGGGATGGAGATCATTTTGCTACAGCTGGAGCTCAAGTAGATATATGGGACCACAACAGGTTTTATATGATTTATATCGACTTCATTGTTTCGTTGTAGAGATGATTCAGTTTCTGACATTTCATGTGTCTTTCTATAAACAGGTCTCAGCCTGTCAACAGTTTTGAATGGGGGAAAGACACTGCTATATCTATTCGGTTTAATCCAGGAGAGCCTAATATATTGGCAACATCAGCTAGGTTGGCACTATATATTTATATTAAGCTTAGGTCAATTATTCCTGTTGATATGTTTAAAAGATTGGCCATGCAAATTGTTTGATTGAGAGTGTAGATCTACCTTATGATTTATGTGTTGTTACTGCACCATTGAGTTTTTTCATATGCCCATTAATCTTGTATATGTTGTTTGTTCGCTAAATGATACAAAAAGCGAGAAGCATTTTAGATTTTTGCAATTTCACTAATTTGCTTCACCATGTTTTGCCTTTGATGAAGTTTTGTTCATAACTTTATTTTGTTCTGGTAAGATATGAACCTCAACATTTCAATAATATTAAATGAAGTTGTGTGTGTGTTGAGTCGGAGGTGTAATGAGACAGCTAGTTGCATTAGGAACCTAGTAAAGGAATTAAGTGGTCTAAGGTAAGAAGTCTATTTAATAAAGAAACATGGTGGTGGAAAGAGAAGATTTAAATGGGTAGGATAAAAAAATAATTGGTATAAGAACATAGCAAAATCTGAAAACAAAATCTGAAAAGATGGAGGCGTTTGAGCAGTATCAGCTATCCAAAAGAAGCCAAGATGGTTTTGGGAGTGATGGGCGCGTACAGGAAGATGTGTAGTCATATTGGAATCAAGGACGTGGAGGAAGTTGTTGACTTGGTGCAGGGAAAAAGATTAGAGATCTAACAACTAAGTTGAGCATTGTAAGCATGAAAACCAAATTGTTTTGTTTTATAACAGTGGGATCATTTAAAGACAAGAATAATTAGACAGCTTTCTCAAAGAAAGACATTTGGGAATTTAGGGATCATTGATACTTTATTTAATATAAAAATATTAACTATACCAAACATGTATATGCTTCAGAAGCCACAGAGATTAACAAGATAAAGATAAGATGAGATATATAATTAAACAAGATGGAATCAACATTACATTATGAAAGTGCTTGGGTAAGGTGTGTATTTTCTGGTTGACAAATTACTGAATGAGATTTTGATGTGTAAAAAGACTCCTGTTGGTTAATAGAGGAAGAATATTATAGTCGGTATATAGTATAATAAATAAGATATTTAAGATTGTGACAACTATAGAGGTATTAAACTCATGAGCATACTATGGATTTAATGTAGTTCCAAATTATTAGAGAAATAAGTTGACTCAGTGTTAAGGGGATTTATTGTGGAAACCATTTACATATTTCGGAGTTAATGAAAAATCATAGACACAAAGAAACTCTTTAACATATGGTTTTTGTTGATTAGAAAAAGAATTTCTAAGGAATTCCTTTAGTGAGTGTTAGAGAAAAATGGAATTTGTAGTTGTTACATTAATATGATTAAGGATATGAGATTGAAGCGAGAACTGGATCTAGTAGTAGTACTATTAAATTTGCTATCAAAACTGCCTTGCATCAACCTTATGCTCCGAGTCTAATCTTCTTCTTTTTTTCCCAAAAATATGCTTGCATTAATGTAGTAATGTTTGCTCTAAGTGTTTATCCTTTTTCCTTTAGTTATGGATGAACTTACTATGTATATACAAGAACAGGTTCATTGGTGTATATTATATTCTAATAATAAGATTTAGTTGAAACAGTTGGGAAATTAATTGTATCATAATTTATAAAGTGAGCAGTTAAATCAAATAAAGTTTTAGGTTAAGTAAAATTAATGTGCGATTCTTGGAATGTCTTTTTAATCATGGTGGGAATGAAATTGATTGTGTGGTCAAATAGGATATTGTTCTGCCATGAAATGGTTGTTAGGAACATAGATTTTATTATTTATATGGGAAGAGGACTTGAAGATGATGGAGAGTTCTGACCTGTTTTACCAGTTACCACCATGTTGTGTTGTATAGATCTGTACATTATATTTATTCTCTCTTGCTGCAACTTCTTGTTTCTCACTCTTATTTTTTATTGCAGTGACCGGAGCATAACAATATATGATTTACGATTGTCATCTCCAGCAAGAAAGATTATCATGAGGGTGAGTGTAATGATATTATTCCACTGGATAGTATTTGAAGGAACCTTGTATGTTAGGTGCGATATGTTATATTTTACAACATTTCTAAGGCATATTTTTGTTAAGAACTACAATTATTATTGCCATGCCAATCTTTGAGCATATTCTGTTAGCACTAAATAATTCTTAGTATTTTTTGCCATTTTGGAATAGAAACTCTCGAGAGAAAGGAACTGATGCTATCGATTAGAAGCTCAGGAAAGAAAGAATATATAGATGGATCGATTGGAATTTGGTTTGTCTTCTTGTGTAGCTTCGGGTGGATGGGGAGAGTAAAAATTCACTTACTCCTTTGTCCTTTCAGAGTTTTGATTAATCTATTTTGATAGAAGCTTATCCAGTTGTCCTTTATTGTGGGCCTATCTATCTATGGGGGGTCTTTGAGTTTTACAAATCTAGTATAGCATGATGTTGTTTGGTCGCAAGTAGGGTATATTTAAGTTGTGTACATGTGGTTCATAAGAGGAACTTGATTTTTCATCATCTCGACATCAGATGATAAGGAGACACAGTGCTAATAAGATTAGTAAACAAATATTAGAATGCTCTTAGGACGATCTACTTAAATATGGAAAAAAAATAAAATAATGCATTTTCAAGAAAGAAATTATAATATTCGTGAAAATAACATATAATAAAAGACCCATTGTAGTACTTCGTGCATTTATCTTACTCATTGTTTTAATAGTTATGACTTGCATAAGGTGTTGGAAGCGTCCAACTTTGAAGGGCCTGGAAAATGTTCCATTGTATCTTACATGGCCAAATATGCAAGGCTAGATAATCAAAGTGTCAGAGTAACATACATTTAGAGGCTCTATTTGGTTTCAAGGATTTTATTTTACATTGATCATGCCCCAGGCAATGATGTCTACATTTTATCTGTTTCTTGTAGAGGCTTTTGGTACTACCAAAGTATGGTTTATGTTTCTGATAATTTTGTGGATGCGCAATATGTTTGATCTATGATGTGTATGATTATCTTAACTTGCTTTTACCTGTCACAGACAAAAACTAATTCTATAGCGTGGAATCCCATGGAGCCAATGAATTTTACAGCTGTAAGCTCCACATTTGGATCTAATTTCTTTTTTCCCCCTTTTCTCTTGAATGATCAGTCAAAGCTGAACAATAAGTATTTGTCAAACAAATTGAGTGTGTGAACCCTGATGAGTAACTAAAGGTTCCAAGTCCTTCAGTACACGCGTCATTACATAATAAAAGTATTTACATCCTTAGTACTGTAACTCTAAGATCTATGTTAATATTTTGAAACCACTGACGCCTCAATGGGCATCTGAATCAGGATACTTTATGGGATAGCCATTTGTGCTGAAATGTATATATACTAAGAGTGCAACTAATTGTTTGTGTCTAAGTTCTCATTCTTGTCTCATGTCTTAGTCTTCTAATCTAATTTTTGCTAGTCCCCCCAACTTCTGAAATCTCTTAATAGAAAAAGTTGCTTATAAAATTTCTGCATGTTATGATTTTTACTGATTGTTTTGCTTTGATAAAAATGTAAAAAGTTGGTCAGCTGTCAAATCATAATTCTTCTCTTGAACTTCAGTTATATATAGTCTTCAAAAGGGTAAAATCTGGTTTTCTATTTGTATATCATTTCCGTGGTCACTATTTTGATGAACTAACTTCTCATAATAATGCAGGCAAATGAAGATTGCAATTGCTACAGCTATGATGCTAGAAAATTGAATGAAGCTAGATGTGTGCACAAAGATCATGTTTCTGCAGTGTACGACAGCCATCTTTGATTTTTTTATCCTCGTGAGTTAACATATCTTTGTATATAATTTTATGGGCTAATGTTTCACGAGCCCTCTGCAGGATGGATATTGATTACTCACCAACTGGCCGTGAATTTGTATCTGGATCTTACGATAGAACTGTGAGTTCTCTTACATTTATATGATACTGTCAGTTCCCGTGACATTGTTACTGTACCTATTGGAGAATATGTTTCCTTCTCTAATACTGACAGCGATCTAACTATATTTTGCATTTTCACAGGTGAGAATATTCCAATATAATGGTGGTCACAGCCGAGAAGTCTATCATACCAAGAGAATGCAAAGGTTTTTAGTGCACTAGAATGTTAATTTTTTTAATATTTTGTATTTTCCCTCCCAATATATCTTGAGTTATACTGGTATGTGACATTGATGACGAGTCAATTATAATTTGAACTCAGTTGGATTATGGTTGCTTAATTGGTAATTATTGTTAACAAATTGTTTAATATATGATTTTTTTCTCGATTAGATATGTACTGACATTATTTTGTTATCCGTATAGAGTATTCTGTGTCAAGTTCAGTTGTGATGCAAGTTATGTTATCTCCGGGAGTGATGACACCAATCTTCGCCTTTGGAAGGCTAAAGCATCAGAGCAATTGGGAGTTGTATGATTCTATCCCTCTTCATCATTATTATCCTTTTTAATTCACTTAAGCTCATCCAGTTTTGTAGTATATCGTTGGTCCAAGAAAAATGCCATTTTGTATATTAAGATCAAGAAAACACACTTACTCAATAATAATGGAGTTCTTGATTATTTTGTTGTTTCATGAGTGTGTGTGTGGGGGTATATATAAACCGAAGATCTCATCCTATTGCATTTGACTATATGCTGACTATGTCATTTCTGTTGTTGCAGCTTCTGCCAAGAGAACGTAAAAAGCATGAATATCTGGAGGCTGTCAAGAACCGTTACAAGCATCTTCCTGAGGTTAAGCGCATTGTCAGGTACGTAAATTTATTGTATTATTCAGGAGGCAATCTTTACCCGATGTTGAGCCTTTAAGATTTGATTAGTGTCTGATTTCTCCTTCTAAGCTATGGATAAGGAGAAATTGGACATTCTGCCTAATGCGGTTAATTTTTCTGGTCCTCAACTTTAATTTTAACCCATTTAGTGAGGGTGAAGAGAAGACTTTTGATGTTTTTTACCTATGCTAATGATGGCACAGACCTTAATAATTGATTTTTTTTTTTTTTTTTTTGTGGAGTATTTAACTGAATGCAACTGTAGCTAGTTACTGTTTATGTTTTTCAATTAAGTAATTTGATAGTACGTCTGGATTAGAAGTTTGAAGGGATTTTCTTCATTTTGCCAATGAAATAATTTTCATCCCTTAAGATAAAGCAACATAGGTGGTCCATGTGGCCTGGGGATGTGTTCATAGTAAGGGTCGTTCAGCCGTTCATACTGCTAAGATGTATTCTATCTTGTTGATGTTACAGGCACAGGCATTTGCCAAAAGCAATATACAAGGCATCTTCCCTCAGGCGTATTATGTTTGAAGCTGAAAGAAAGAAAGAAGAGAGGAGGAGAGCCCATAGTGCCCCGGGTAGCATCCCAAAGGAATCATTGCGTAAAAGAAGAATCATCGAAGAAGTTGAATGAACTCGGTGCAGTTGCATGGATTTACTGCTTGTTCACGCCCTTATAGTTCAAGGATCTTAAAAGTGCCATGGTTCTGAACTCGGTAGAAAAAGGGAGGACCTGGTGTGATGTCGTGCAGTCTGTTGTTCCTGCATAAATAGCGAAGATGAAGATTTCACAATCGCAACAATTTTGCCATGACTTGGAAGGTCTACTAATTTTTATGCGACAGTGGGTTTGAGATAATTAAGACTTTACTCAAAAAGAGAATTTTTCTTTTTGTAAAATTCTCAAGATTGGTAAGAAATTGGCAGAAAGTTAGGGAGCGTTCTCTTCGTGTTTTAGTTTTGTGTTTTGTATTTTGGGTGTCTATTTTGAGATTGTTGAAAATTCGTTTTTTTGTCGTTTTGAAAAAATATTTCCAACTCATGTTTTTAGAGTTTTGGCAGATTTGTGAAGAAAACAGTCAAAACGTAAAAAAAAAAATTTTCGTTTTCTTTACAAAATTTTCAGCCGTTTTCAAAATTTCGTTTTCGAAAATGGGAAAGAAAATGCGTTTTCAATGTTTTGAAAAATCGAAAACAAAAAATAGCTCGAAAACAGCAAAAAAAAAGGCTCCTTTAATGTCACGTTAAATGTTTTGACATAAATAAAACTTTTCCCCTAGGCTTATATGCAAATATACAAAAATATTTTTTCAGTATGCAGACGGTCCTGTATTTAATGGAAAGGACTGGCATGGATGTGAATGCAAAAATGCAAAATGGCTGACATTTTGCAACCAACTGCTACAGCTTCGAGAGAGGAACAATTATTTGTCAATTAAGAGCTCTCCTTGGCCTAAAGCCTTCAACTCCATCAATCCTCAAATTCAACCAATTAAATAATAAATAGTTAACCAAAAAGCGAGACTCTATAATGAGAGTGGCAATTCCGATTGCGCTTTCCAAGCAGAGGGGACCCTCCGGTGCTGTATCTCGTCATTATTGATAATAATGAAGATGAAGGAAATGTTGAACAAGAAAAGTCTAGGAAGGAGCTGGAAGGTGATTGTAGAACTAGAATAGAGTCGGCGGCAACGGTAAGTTGGATTCGTAGAGTTAATGCCCATGTGAAAAAAAAAATGAAGAAAAAAATATAAAGTAAGAACAAAACAAAAATCGGTGACCAATTAGGAACAAGTGCATAAGTTTGGTGATCAAACAGGTTTTTAACTTTTAACATTTTAACCCAATTTCGGATAAAATGAATAAGGATCTAAGTGATAAAATGTCCAAAAATTGGGGATCTATCTATTATTTCTCCAAAAGAATTCCCCAATTCTGAAAAGTCTGGTCGAACCCCTCAAGTCTCAGACTCTCAGCTGTTAAGGGTTTTAACCTTAGCTCAAAAACCCTTGCATTTTTCAGATCCCGTTGAAAAAAAATAAAGAAATGGCTATGGCTGCCGTTTCCTCAGCCGCTAGAACTGCATTCTGGTCGTCCTCCGTTCGCAGCGCCGCCACTAGGCTAGGCTCCCAAGCGAAGGCTGCTCGCTGCCCCTTCCGCCTTCCTTCCAGGAACCCCCTTGCTCACCGCATCTTCCGGTAATAATTACCTTTACCTGTATATATTTATGTAAGTACGAATATCAATTGCGTTTGTATTTTGATGTATACATTTTTAATTTAACGGTTTTTCTTTTTATTTGACATATTTTTGTTGATCAAATTCGAAGGTGTCCAGCTGAGATGGGTGCGTGTATGGGGTCAATGCAACCCTACCACAACGCCACTGCCTCTGCATTGATGACGTCGATGCTCACCGTCTCTCGATGCGGCTACGGTTGGCTTCCTGAAGGTACTTTGGAGTTTCTCTAGCGCTGTAAACCTTTATGTGCGTTTTCAATAAATAGTGAAGAGTAACATAATGCTTAAATTATGCCTTGGCTTAAAATTGGATTTCATGGCTAAAACAATACATGGAGACACATATATTTTTTTTATATATGTACATCTTGGGTGTTTATAGTAGTTTGATTCTTGTACTTGTAGTTATTTATTATTGTTAATGAGTTATGCTTTGCCCTTTGATCTTATGTGATGTTATCCTGATGAATTGTTACTGTTCGAAGTTGCACTTGTAAACAGATGCAATTGTTCAAATATGGATGCATGTGAATTCATTGATCTTTCATTTAGTAAATTTCTTAAAAATGATCCAATGGAACATATAGTGGCATACCTCTTTTTCTCTCTGTGTTTCTGTTTTTTGTGCGTGTAAATTTGGAGATGAAAGAGTACGAGTTTGGGATGGTGGGTAATTTTGTTTCTACATCTTTCTTGATCAACACAGATTTTTTTCCGCAATTGAAACGAGTAGGAAAAGATAAAATCTGATTTAGTGTCACTTGTGTCATCTGTTATTTGGTCAAATTGTAGCATTTTATCTTATTTTGTTACATAGAGATCCTAGCTTGTAACTGAGGTCCCATGATTCTGTCTTTCGATTATTAGTCAAATTGTAGCATTTTACTAACTCATCAACAAATATTTCTTAAACTATTCTCTGGATTGCACTTAGAAGAAGTTATTCATTTCTCTAAGAACGTGTATGTTGTAGAGGGGGATTTCCACTATCTTTTAGAGTGCACAGACTGTTTCTTCTTATTTTTGCATGTCTAACAATTTTCCTCGGATATCCTCTTGAAATGTTAATAAATTCAACTTAGAATTTACTTCAATAATTTCCTAAACATGTTGGGAAAATTGCCCTGCTGTTCTCAACACATGGGATTACTGTCTCTTGGTTCCCATATTTTTTCTGTATATAGGTCCCCAACTTTCAATGATATAACAAAGAGGTCCCTTTTGACAGTTTCACCAGCATCAGTGTTGGTGAAGAGACATTTGTTCCTGCACACATTCCAATAGTTAAAAAATTATAAATGCTAAAAATGTAATTAAATAAAAAATACTGATTGCCAGGAAAATTGAAGGTTGGATCCGAGAGAGAGAGACTCAAATGCCATTGATCCCAAAGGTTGGGGACTGTGGCTGTAATACTCACACATGTATGAACTTGTTTTTCTTTCTCCTTTATCCATAAAGACACTTTGTGTTCAATGAGATTTCTTTTACCCCTGCTTTGTTGTAATATTCCTTATAGGTAGCCTAACCAGTGGGTTTTATTCTTGCTTTAGATATCTAGTGACACCTGTAGGGCCCTCCTTTGCTGTTGTGTTTCATCATTCACATCTCTGGTAAGTTAGTTTTTTCTCAGCGACATCCTAATTTTAGTGGAAGTATAGTAGGTGCCTTTTGTAATCTTTAGGTTCTGCCCAGTCTAGCAGCAGACAGCATGTCTTTCTATTTCGTCCTTGTCTTCCTCTCTACACACTTCCTTCTCATGGATGATGTTGTTGATTTCCTTAAATAATATTCAAAATATCTACGCCGTCTGGATACCTTTTTGTCATTTTGCATTTCAAGAGTAGTCAGTAATGACAATTTCTTCCTTGTGCCTATTTCCTGATTTGACGAAGAAGAGCCTTCTTCATTCTTCCTGTTGTAGGACTTAACAAGACTAGATGAAGGTGGAGAACTTTATTTTCTTGAGGACAGTACTTTATATGGAATTGACCTTTCTTGGCTACTTTTAAATATGAATAAAAAGCTTTCCTCTATGATCTTCAAACCATCAGGTGGAATTAACTCTATTTTGTAGAGTTTTCTTTTATGGAAATTTTATTATTTTATATGCAGTGGTATGCTTGTTTCTCAAATTCTACTTTCTTCCATAGGGTTATTTTATTTCTTAAGTATATTGGGAAAATATTGAATATTTTAACTTGTTGAACTGGAGTAGGCATATTTGTGATCCATCCTCAGTGGCGGAAGATCCACTTTGATGTAGGCATGACTAACATAGGATATCTTCTTGAAGCAGATTATTAATTAGGATTGAAACTTACTATTTATCTTTATTTAATCAGCTGTCAATGATGATGTGTGATGAATTTTGGAGGGCAAGGAAAATTTAACGTACAAACTCTTCTTTGTAACATGGTGTTAGAGACTTGAGACAATTTGATTGAGCTGCGAATGGGCTTCGTTGGATTTCCACTGCTTCCAGAACTGGAGGAACTTCTAGGCGTTGCTCCTTTTGCATTGACATTCATTCAAATAATATCTATTCATTCTGATGTTAAATGTAACTTGTGGACAAATATCTGCATGCATGATTTTTCCAAGAAGCAGTTCTACTTTTTCCGTGTATTTGTTGGCAATGGTGATAACACTCTCAAAATATTTTACTAATTTCTCATATATCAATCAGCTTTCGATGACCTGTGATCAGTATCATCCTCCAAGGCTTCAAGCATGGTTTCTTTTCTAAACTCTTCCATGTAGAAGATTATAAGCCAGAATCACATAAGAACTCGATCATCTTATTTTTTTTGTGGGTTGAATGATATTGTCATTCTGCTGTAATGATTTTCTACCATTCTTTTACCAGGCTTCGATGATGCATGAGATTTGATAAGTGATTCTTTACAGCTCTGGGAACTGGATTTTCGATTTGTTGGAATTATCTCTAGAGTTTTGATGTTCTGTTTGATGTGAATAATTCTATTTAGGTGCGGTGCTTGTAATGTTGATTCGAATAATAATTGCTCGGGCACGGATATCTTACATAGACACAGTATGAATCCAGTCGATCTCATTTCAACAATTTGTTCCAGCATGTTAGTACTGAGACAGGCTAATCTTGAGGAAATTAGAAACTTATAATATACAGATTAGTTGTGGGATGGAATATCTACTACTGCAGCAACTAATGCCTGCTCTTGTATTTCTTCTGCTATTTCCTCTTCAACCTTTTCTCCTTCTGAATATTGTCTACAGTATCTTACTATTACTAGACACAGGAATGCTGCAAGAAATAATAAAACAAACACAATAAGTTCCAAATCTCATCCAAGAAATCAAACACTGAAATATCGCTCAACAATCTAACAGTTATGAATAAATTTGCACAAGTACCGGCAAAAATTCGGGTTCTGATAGAAGTCAGATTCCAAAAGGCAGTCACAGCTGATGCTGCTACAATTTTCTTGTGAGAGCAAGCTCCCCATGTCTCAAACACCCATAATTTTAGACGCTCAACTGCTTATAAAAACAAAACAACATTTCTTTCAGTAAAACACGAGGTAAAAAAGGACATTGAAATAATTGAAAAAAGGGATTTTTTTTTCACATACCTATTCTACATAATTGAATAGAATATGAGGAATACAGTTTTGGACCAGTAAAGCTTATGAAAAACCCTGCCAGATTCACAGAAACATCACAACGCAATGTAAATAATTTTGCAAATAAATCCTATCATTAAGGACATGTTTGTTACGAACTGTACAATGGACAAAATATTCGGTGTTGTCCATTCAACTTCACAAACATATGTCCACAAGTGGCTAGGGGATTCTTGATGATCATACCAAGTGCACATAACCTCCACAGGGTAATAATGTGACCATATTCAGCTCCAATGAGGAAAAATGGTACTACCTAATCGAGCAAGAAAATAATCTCAAGTAAGAATGGTTTTACTACCTACATAAGCAGAAAATTAGTAGCTATACAATACACTAACAACGACAAATGAAGATCATATAATTACTTTGAGGGTCATGGCTGGTTCTCCTGAAAACAATTCCCTTGTTTTTGAAACTACAAAATTTGCAGCTGGAAGTATAAGCCTACCCACTTTCAAAATGTCGGCGTCTGTCAGCTTAAACTCGAGTTTAGTCTCTATAGCATCCCTGAAATATGATATCCACCTAGCACCATTTGTAATACAAGATCCACAAAATAATCTTTAGCTTAACAAGATGGTGAAATGTGGTTTACCTTTGCCGCATGGAATTGGAGAAGAAAGAGACGCCCAAAACCAGTAGTCCCAATTGAGATATCAACGAGAACATACTATAAAAATCATAACATTATTGCAAAGTTTTTTAGGTCGATTTCAAATCAAAGGTCAACTGAAAATTATACAAAAAGAAAGGGAAAATAAGAGCAAGACAAACCTAAAGTTAACACCCTTTGTAAAACAAGAAGATAAGAAACAAATCGACCCAAAGCCGAACCAAAGGCTTGATTTCGAGACATCTTTCCACATTACCAAATCATTTATAAGCTGCCCAATTTTGTCCAGATTGTACCCATCACCATCAGTTGTTTCTAATCCCAAATCAACCACAAAATTATGAGTTCAAACGTCAAAATAAAAGAATAATCGAACAAAAGTTGGAGCATTTATATACATACTTGGAGATGGAGTTGATGGGACGGAACTCAATTTATCCTTCTTGGACCTACCACTATGTCTCTTCCTTCTTGGCTTAACTATTTCTTCACCCACACAAAACTCCTTATCTTCTCTTATTTCTTGATCCAATCTTCTTCGTGATCTCCGAGTATTCCTTGGAGAAGCAGAATACCCTATTGCAGAATTTCTACTCTTGCATCTTTTCCGAACCCCATTAGGCTCAATTGCAGCCTCATCAGCCATTTCAAGCCTTTCAGCAGCTCGGGTTTTCGATCTTTTTAGAGGGGAAGGCGATAACAATAGAAGCTCTCGAAGCGGGAGAGCATAAGGCGGCATCGGGGATAATGTAGATGCAGGTGATGAAGTGGATATTTTCGGTGAAGAAGGGACTATTTCAAGAGAGAGTTGAGGAATGGTTAGTCCTGTTTCTTCACTGCAATGGCGGATTTGGGAGAGTATTGAGGCCGATTTGGTTCGACTTCTGGTGTCAGATCGATGAGAAGGCGGTGTAGCTTCCATGATATTGATCTGATTCTGAGACTTAGATCTTGAGAATTTTCAGTTTTCTTCGATTTCTTGATTGAGAAGAGAGGGGTCTTGTAGTGTATTCAATGAAGATTTTGAAGAAAACTAGCCGTTAGGGAGTATTATCTTTTGAATTTTTTGAAACTTTAACGGCAAGTTTGTGGGTCACCACTGCATCACCCAACGGTAAAGGAAATAATTGATTTAACACCAATCTATAATGGAGTGTCATTAAGTTATAAGTTCATTGAAATAGGTTCCCGTTTGACCCCCATTTTTATGGGATTTTGGGCAATTTCATTTTCTACACATGTGGGGCCACTTTCAGTGAAGTTGTCGGTCATTCTGTCAGAAAAAAAAAACAATCAAAGATTGATTTTTGGGGAGATGTTGCAGGTCCCGAAATGAACATTTAGGCCCTGTTTGATACACATTTTTTGTAAAATGAGAATGAAAAATATAGTCGTTATGGGCTCCACACAAGAGAAGTAAAGTCAAATATGGTGACTGGATGTGATGGATAACGGTCATATTTTTCATTTTTATGGTGAAAAATGAGAACCAAATGGGGCCCTAGAATTTACCCTTCAACTAAATGGTGGGAGTTTATTTTGAAGTTTAGGGTCTGTTTGATAACGGAAATTTTCCCGGGAACTAGTAATCGTTTTCTAACTTCCTGATTTTGCGCTGTTTGATAGCCTTTATTTTCCATGGAATAGGTTTCCAGCCTTTTCCAAGGTACAATCACTTGAAGCGTGATTCCCTGAAAATCAATTCCTTATTATTTGGTAGGAATTGGTTTCCACCTTTTTTTTTTTTTTTTTTTTTATTAGCAATAGAAACAAATTCTAAGATAAAGTGTAAAAAAATTTATCCATTTAATTGACAAATTTCATACAAAATAGAGTCAAACGTAAAAATAAAAAATAATTTTATTATTATTTTTTTTATTTTTTATTTATTTTTTGGCAATCTAAACATATTTTGTCCCTAATGGTAAAAAAATTTATCCATTTAATTGACAATTTGCATGAAAAATAAAGCCAAACGTATTATAATAGAAAGGTGGAAAATTATACCAATCAAACACCTTAATTCAATTCCCGGTAAAACAATTCCAGGCAATTCAATTCCCTGAAATTCAATTTCTTTTCCACCCATTTTTCACCCTGCAATCAAACGGGCCCTTAAGAAATAGGAAGGTTATTTCTGGAAATATATTTTAAAAAATGAGGATGGTTTGGAGATTTTGGAAGATTTTGACTGTCTGACAAATGTCTGTGCATTCTTGGATTCTCTTAAACTAATTATGAGTTAACTTTTGTTTATGTTATTAATTTATTAAGAGTTGAATGTGTATTTTACTATTCAAATACTGCATTGGTTTTTATTTATATAATAAAATAGATTCAGCATGAGTCAATTTTAATAAATTCAACTATTGCATGCCTTAGAGCGTGAACAAAAGTAAATTATCTTTTTCGTTTCAAGAATCGTACATTCAAATCTAATGCTTTGAGATTTCAATACCACTAATCTGGAAGCAAAGATACTATTGTCAATCAACAAATCCCAAGTGTAGTGGATGTGCATATGTTAATATGTATATGAATGAATAAAAACGTTAAGCGTGGAGATCAAGTCTCAAGTTTTATGAGCTTAAACGTATAAAAAAGTCTTACATTATTATTATTATAAAAACTTCATCATTCTAAAAATTATTTAATTTTTAGAATAATACATATTAAACATTTAAAACTATAAAATATGATATTTACTTAATAATTTCTACAAGTAATCAATTATACAATTTCAATTTTTTGAAGTGCAAAATCTAAACAAAATTTTCATAGTTTCAACTTTTAATTAGACAAATTCTACTTCACAAAGTTAAAAGAATTTCATACATACTTTCGAAGTTTCCAAGAAAATTATAAGTCTCAAAATGATAATTATATGATATTGATAGCACCATAGTTTAAGCAATTATTTGATCCCCATTATTTTCAAAATAATATTATATGCAAATTCAGAATTTTTCTTTATTTTTTAACTAACATTCTTCATCAATCTACTTTTTAAAATACATTCTTAGATTATAATGGAGCTCAAACATGCTCTAAATCTTTATCGAATAATTTTTTTTTTTTTTTTTATGAATAAAGTTATTTCAAAATTTGAAACTAAAGTCCAATAAAAAAAATTTTAAAAATAAAAAAGGTTAATAAACTAATTTCAAATAAAAGACTTTTAAAAAATGAAAAATTAATTAATTACAAGTGCATAAGCGCGCTTTAAAAGTTGACTGTTTAATTAGCACTTACTGCATAGGGTTTTGTCTGCGCCTCACGCTTAGGTTTCTTTTTAAAACACTGATATTGATGCTTTTCATCTCTCGACAACATAAATCGTTCAATGAATAAAATAAGAACATTGTAGGATCTTATGATTTTATGTGAACAAAAATGACAAATGATTGGATAGGATTCTATTAGCCACTCAATCAGACAGATTTTGAGGTCAATAGTTGAATTACTCATGAAATGATGATCATTTTTTCATATCAAAGACAATAATAGAAATGTAAATCCGATGAGAGAGAGATGCTCTACAATCGCCCTAATATAAGAATAAAAAATCGAATCGATTGGTTCAATCGAGAAATCCGAAAATCAACCTCAAATTCAATCGAGTTATAGCATATTAACTAGAAAAGAAAAATCGATGATTAAACAATTAAATCGATCGATTTAACCGTGTCCAATTTTCTCGATTTATAAGCTTTTTTTCACAAAAAAAAAAATAAAAAAAATCACTTTCTTTATGGGCTCACATATTGAACTAGCAAGTCCATTTCAAAAATCTTCTAAGTGCTAAATCATTTTATAGAGATTCCTCTTCTATTGTTTTTATTACTCTTTCAACGTGGGATAAAAATGGGAGCCAATTTTATTTATTTAATAGTTTACCTCATTATCTCCACTAAAAAAATCACGGCCCTAATAAAACTATAATCAAAATTAATTAGAGTATCTCCATGAGATTCTATTTTCAGATAACATATTTACAATTCAAAGAACATCTATAAATTTTATTATTTTCCCTATCTTTTATTTTTACTAGCTTCCCACCCAATTATTATATTATTTTCCTCCATTAAAAATTGAATGCATTTAATTATAGAGAGTGAGTTTGATTCTCCAAATTTGAAGAGTCAAAGCTCTTTATTTTAAATGTTAATTTAAAGAGTTTTTTTTAGTTTAATTTTAAGGGTTGACTCTTTAAATTAGAGAGTATTTCATGTTTAAATAGTCTCTTGGATGTGCTCTTATATTTTGAATAAAGCAATTGTTTTGGATATATTATTTATTAATTTTTAAAATTTTAAAATAATTTAGGATTGTAATTTTAATTAACAAGCATAAATTTATATTTACTTTGAATTAGTAAATTAAAACTAAAAAAAATTATCCTTGTTATAATATTTTATAATTTACGTGCATATTTATTTATTCAATTTTGACATCCGATTTGATATCGATTCGATCCTTTGACCTTTTGTGGCATTGATTTTCTAAAATATTGATTAATTCGAAATTATGGAATTGTGATTATTGTTTATCCAACACACAAGTGATTGAAATCTATATAATTTAGATAAAAGACACAAACACATTGTTTTTAAAGTACATTATCTAGATTGGATTTGGTTTAATTGACACTTTTAAATATAGTGAACACCTTACGACTAGGGGTGTAAACGATCTGTTTCACTGATTTTTAACAGATCTTCAAATCGAACCATTTAAATCGGTTTGGGAAAAAAATCAAACATAAACTAAACCATTTTAAACGGTTTGAAAAAAAACTCAAACCTAAACCTAACGGTTTGATCCGATTTTAAACTGTCGATTTCGCTATATTTTTTTTATCTGTATACTTTTATACCATTAATTCATTGAATTCAATATATATTTATATCCTATCAGCAATAAATGTAAAACAAACTAAATATAACTACTACAACTTTAAATACCAACAATAAATTAAAACATTATTTTTCGTTCGCCATTTCAGGCTAATGACATTATGATAACGTTACGATAACATTACAAGTTTATTAAACTAAATATAAGGCCCAAAAATATAATGATGTCCAACAAGATCTCGTGATCATCATATCTGGAAAAAAAATTATTGATTAGACAGAGAAAATAGCTAACCACAATAATAAAATAATTATTTATAATATCTAAAGATGCTAAACATAACAAATACACCTGCTGCTGAAGAATAGCTGACCGGTAGCTTGAAGGAGTTCAGACCTTGAGAGTAGTCACGAAAGGAGGAGATGTCGAGATTGGGTGGAAGAGACGCTGGTGGAAGTCTAGAACTGTGAAAATTGGAACGAAATGACGGGAAGAGAATGGTTAGGTTTTGGATTTGATTCAATTGAAATGAGAAATGTATGAACTATGAGTTTCTGCCTTTTCTGGCGTTATGGATTATGGGTTAGGGTCGTTTAATTGGACAGTTGGGTTAGAAAATTATATATTCCTATTAGGCTAAAAATATAAAATTGACATCATTATAATTTATATAGAAATATAAATTAAGATTATTAAGTAATAATAATAATTTGAAATTTTGGATGAATTATTTAAAAAAAGTATTATTTTTTCGCCGGTCCGATTTAGTTTTTAAGCGCAATTAAAATTCTCAAACCTAAACCAAACCGTTTTTGGTTCAAAATCATTTCATTGACGGGTCCATGTGGCACCAAAACGACGATTTTTAAAATGCTGTTTCGGTTCGATTTTTCAATTTGACGATTTTTGCCACAATTAAAATTTTCAAACATAAACCAAACAGTTTTTGACAAGTTTGATTTAGTTCAAAATCATTTCGTTGATGGGTTCACATGACATCAAATCGACGATTTTTAAAATACGGTTTCGATTTGACGATTTTTACTTACAGTCCTATTTATGACTGTGAAAATGGAGCATTAACCACAGGATTCCAAAAAAATAGTAAACGAATTAACAGTTTACTTTGGAACCATGTATTTAAAAGTTTTGAGACGTTGTGATTTAAAAGTTTAAGATCACGGTGCACTTTTTTGAAAAGTTTGAGAGCTCATCTACAAATTTTCCTTATCTCAAATCACCAAACAAAGTACTTAAATTAGGGCAGGAAGAAAATTGAGTGACGCATACACGGCTTGTTAGGCAGACGCGTGTTCGGTAGAAAATTGTGGGGCCAACAGATCGTACGGATAAATCGAAAAGAGAAAGACGGCTGGCTCATTACAAGAGTCGGCAGTTCATCGCTTTTGTGCCTTGTTATTTTGAACGGGTCATTACGACTTTTCTCAATTTCGTTAATTTATAATTATTTGTGAAGAATTTTAATTTTTTTTTTTGTCTTAACTAAAAGGATTTAAATTTTTTATTTTGAAAAATTAATTACTGGTTCATTAGTTTTAAAATAATAGTACTTTTTAAAATTATAATATTTGTTTAAAAATTTTCGCTTCTTTAATTAGGATTAGGAGTATTAGATTTATTTTATTTATCAATCTCATTTAAAAGTTTCTTATTTACGTCCTTTTAGGCTAAATTACTGCTTCGTTTCTATGATATTTTAGCTAAGGTAATTAGCAAAAAACATTCTTATCATTTATACTCATTGCGAAAATGGTTCCTATCCTTTCAAATTTGTCATTTACATCATCATTTCAAATCTTCATTGCAGAATTGATCCTTTCATCAGGTTCCGTTAAATGTTTAATTTGATTTAAAACGTCTCTATCGTTTGCTTTAATTGAGCAAATAGTCTGTATCATTTCAATTTTGACATTTGAACACTCAAATTGACATTTCTTTGCTTAAAATGTCATTATATCCATTTTTCGCCATTATAACATAATGACTAATTTATTATCTTCTTTAAATAATCAAATAGAAAAAAGAAATAATGTAAAAAATGTAAATAAAATGTCTAAATTTTTTAAAAAAAAATACAAACAACTCTTAGGTAAAATAATTTAAATATTCTAATAAAATAAAATATTTCTTTTCAATTAATCCACCTACCCCTACGCATATCCTCCACTACTACCACTACCAAAATAGTTAAAAAAAGAATTAAAAAAATATATAAAATATATAGCGGAACATGATGGAAGGATCAATTCTGGAAGGAAGGTTTGCAATGAGAGTGTAAATAACAAGTTTGAAATAATAAGGACCATTTTCACATTAAGTACAAACGTAGTGATTTATTTATTTTTGGTTAATTACCGTTTTAGTTACTCATTAATTATTGACGGTGCATTATACAGCGTGAAAAAGAGCGTTTGGAGCAATTAACGGATCAAATCCCATAAATAACGGCGGTGTAGAGTAGTAATGCCGGCACATCAACGTCTTAGGAGCCCTTGTCTCCTGCAACTCTGGCGTGCCACGTTACCCCTCGCTCTTACACAACAAATTTTCACACACTAACACCAGTTGACCGAGCCCTCATATTCACTCTCTCTCTCTCTTCACTTTCCTATATATAACGGCCTTTGCCCTTTTGCTCTTCATCCATAAACTCGTTCTCACAACTCATTGTTCACTCAGTCTGGACTCGGGAGAATCAGTCTCAGTTTTATGAAACGTTTGAATTTGATGGCTGCCAAGGATAAGGTTAATGGTATCAAGGGAGGAAGTGGAAAAGTTAATGGGGTGGTTAAAGAGGTGCACTACAGAGGTGTGAGGAAGAGACCATGGGGCCGCTACGCCGCCGAAATCCGTGACCCGGGAAAGCGGAGTCGGGTTTGGTTGGGTACTTTTGACACGGCGGAAGAGGCGGCGCGGGCATATGACGCCGCCGCAAGGGAGTTTCGTGGGCCTAAGGCGAAAACCAATTTTCTCTTGCCCTCTGAGGACCATAGTCCCAGTCACAGCAGCACCGTGGAATCGTCGAGTGCTGATAACAAACAACACGCGCCGATCGAGCTGGATCTAACTCGCCGCCTTGGCGCAGCCACCGCGGAGGTAGACGAAATCGGTGCTGGTGGTGTTGGAGGTCATGTTCTTGTTAATGGGTATCAAATTTTGCACCATCGGCCGACCATGGCGGTGATGCCAAATGGACAGCAGGTTTTTTTCTTCGAGCAATTGATGCAGCCCGCGATGGTAGACCACCGCGCCGGATCCTACCTGCTGAACACGGTGGCAGTTGATTATCGTAGTGGCGGCGGCGCACAGAGTGATTCAGATTCTTCCTCTGTTGTTGATGGAACTGACACAATTACAAAGAGGGGGCTTGATCTTGATCTTAATCTGCCTCCATTAATGGAGTCTTGAAACTTAATTATGACGTCAGTAAATAACTTCGAAATGTTTTTTTTTTTTCAGCCGATAGAAATTAGTTGTAATTTCTTTGGTTGTTAATTAACGACTGTAAACGGCCGGCTGTTTAGTTCTTCCAAATAGAATTCATTCCCTTTTTTGGCCAAATCCAATTTAATTATTTTATTAAATGATATTTTACATTTTTTCTTCTCGAAATTTGTTAAACAAGATACCTTTAACATATAATTTAATTATTAATGTGCAATTTATTCCCCGACGAAATATATAAGTAAGATAAAGTGATCATAACTATCTTAAACTTATCACGATACAAAATCCGCGATGTGAGATGGAAACTTTAGTTATTGTAAGGGCATGGGGGCTATTGGATGGCAAGATTATCGATCCGCTTAGCTCGTCCCAACTAATCAATCTTCCATTTATTCATTTAATTATATTAATTTCACGTACGTATAGGAGAAATAAAAATTCGAATCATCTTAGCAAATATTACAAAAATACTAGTTGAGGTTGAGGTGACTCATTATCACATATACACTTCCATCTTTGAACCTTAAAAACATTAAGGAAAATAAATAAAAAGAAGGTAATTATTTAGATGATAAAGAATGTTGAAGTAATTAAACAAAAAATAATGTTATATAATATCAGTGTAGGTGATAATACTTGATATCTTCAGTTAAATAAATTATATGAGATTACGTTTAAGGTGACCTATCAATTAAAGTCATACAATTGTTTACATAGACTGATATTAACATCAGTTATATTAAATAGTATTACTTGTAAATAAAAGATTGATATTAAAAGGAAAAATTGTAGCCACGATACTAAATTTTTCGCATTTATACAAACTTGATTCAAACATTTAATTTGTTGCAATCACGGTACCATATCTTTCAAAACTTCCATCTAAAGTCCAAATTGACAGCAACCATTACTTTCTCTGTTAGTTGACCAAAAATTAAAGGTCTAATTATTGTTGACTAATTTTTAAAGGGCAAAAAAGGTAACTTCCACATTTTTTTTCATACAAAAAAACTAAAATAAAAGAATAAAATAAAAATCATATTAGCTTCTCCACCCACCCACCCCACCTCACCTCAAATCCAAAACCAAAACCACGAAAACGTCGGTACGCACCACCTTCATCTCCAACCCCGTTTGGCATCACCATCTTACAATCACCAACTGAATCTTAAGGATGACAATTGGGCTCGTCGACTTGAGCAATTCATGGCTCGACCTGGAAAAGCCCGAGCAGAGTCCCATTTTGGTGTTTTGGGCCGGCTCTTAAAAAAAATAAAATTAAAACATGGGAGGGTATAAAAGGTAGCAAACCTGCTGCCTTTCAAAGAGGGGGGAGAGAAAAAATAAATATCGAGCTGGCTCGGAAAAACTCGAGCCTCTTTTTTTGGGGAGCAAAAGCTCGGCTCGGCTTGAAAAAAACCCGTAACTTGAGCATGATCTCAAATTTTAGCCCGCAAGTCGATTTGGCTCGACTTGTTAACATCCCTAACATGAGGATAAACGCATTAAATAAAAACCCAATCATTTATCCTGATATAAATGCATCATTTTCTTGCTAACCCATCTCTAGTTTTGATTCAGAATTTGGGTAAATTATGGAAAAATGATGATAATTGAAAGGGATGATGGGGGAGAAAGAGTGTTGATGATATAATAAGGAGGCTTTTGGAAGGTAAAGGGGGGAAATAGGTGCAGCTTTCGGAGGTAGAGATTCAACAATTTTCCGAGGTGGAGATTTTGGATCAATTTCTATCTTAAAGCCATCTCAACTGTCGTACTACAAATTCCTTTAAACTGTGAACTAAGAGCTACAATTGAAAAGTGAGAAGGAATTGCGTGCTTTTTGTCTTTGCCTCCTTTAATAGAACCCTATAATCATGTTTCTATGAGCTGGCTCGGAAAAACTCGAGCCTCTTTTTTTGGGGAGCAAAAGCTTGGCTCGGCTTGAAAAAAACCTGTAACTTGAGCCTGACCTCAAATTTTAGCCCGCAAGTTGATTCGGCTCGACTTGTTAACATCCCTAACATGAGGATAAACGCATTAAATAAAAATCCAATCATTTATCCTGATATAAATGCATCATTTTCTTGCTAACCCATCTCTAGTTTTGATTCAGAATTTGGGTAAATTATGGAAAAATGATGATAATTGAAAGGGATGATGGGGGAGAAAGAGTGTTGATGATATAATAAGGAGGCTTTTGGAAGGTAAAGGGGGGAAATAGGTGCAGCTTTCGGAGGTAGAGATTCAACAATTTTCCGAGGTGGAGATTTTGGATCAATTTCTATCTTAAAGCCATCTCAACTGTCGTACTACAAATTCCTTTAAATTGTGAACTAAGAGCTACAATTGAAAAGTGAGAAGGAAATGCGTGCTTTTTGTCTTTGCCTCCTTTAATAGAACCCTATAATCATGTTTCTATGACTGAAATCTAAATTCCAGACTCTACATTTCCTTCTCAAGACTTGTGGAAGAAGTGGTGGTGTCGACGGATTTGGTGGGGATGATGATTGGTGGAGTCGGAGTCGGAGGTGGAGGTGGAAGGTGGGCCAATGGCTCTGATTTGGAGAACAATAAGAGTCTTCCATTTTCCATTTTATTTTTGTATTTAATTACTGCAATATTAACTTTTTGCCCTTTAAAATTTAGTAAATGATGGACAGATCTTTAATTTTTAGTCAACTAACAGAGAAAGTAACGGAACGGTTTATGTAGATTTGGACTTTAGATTCGAATTTTGTGAGTGCAATAAATTAAAGATTTGGGTGAAATCTGCATAAAAGTGAAAATTTTGATATCGTGGCTGCAATTTTCCCATATTGAAATGGAGAAATGAATAGGTCAAAAAGCTGCACAAAAGCAAATGAAAAATGCACTCAATACCACCGACGGCGAGACAGGCGGCTCACGCGACAGCATCCAAATGCGGGCCCACTTTCAGAAATACCGTGTTGACGGTGTACATGTCGCACCTAAGGTGGGCGCCGCGTGTTACTTTAATTCGCCGCCCTCAATTAAAATCTCACCTAATTTTTATTATTTTTAAAGCTAAAATATTTTCGTATTTATTTATAATGTGATTAAAAATAATAAAAAGATGATGTGGGTAAGTGTAACCAACCCGGAAGCAGACAGTGGAGTGGGGTCCACGCTGCAAAATTCGGCGTCCGCGTCTTACGGTAGGGTCCTTTTTCGGACTTTGTGAAGTAGACTTTGATAGCAGCCACTCCACGCTGCTTCCTCTTCCTGCTGTTTTCCATGCTAATATTTAACTGATAAATAAATTTGGTAAAATATGAATTTTCAAACAGCTCATGTTTGAGATGCACTAAATCAATTTTTAAATTTTTTTTTTTCAACCTCATTTTTAATTATACTTGCACACAATAAAAATATTTTGCCAGTAAATGAAAAAAAATTCATAATTTTTATCGCACATTCTCTAAAAAATTATTATTCTAAAACTCAATTTTCCCAAAATAAATAATTCATTTTAATAGATGTCATATAGGGGGTTAAAGTAAGTAATTGCTAATTATATAAATAGTAAGTAATGCTATTTGTAAGTTATGATCGATACAATGATAAAACAAAATTATGATATGGAAGAGAGAGAGGAAAAAGAAAATGAGTTAAATCCATTAATATGTAAGGATCCATTTGACTTATCTTTTTATTTTTGCTTTTACTTTATGTTGAAGAGTTTTTGGAAAAAAAATTAATATTAAAAAATATTTTCTATTTCATAAGTGTTTTAGAGGAAGTCATATTTTATCAACTTTCTCTAAAATCTTTTATAAATTAAAAAATACTTTAATAAAATTAATCAAATGAACCGTAAATCAATCTGTAATTTATAACGCACAAATGACATTATTTAAACTTAATTATAAGTAAAAGTGTTGGACTCACCCATATTTATGCGCGTGATGACTCAGAAAAAACAAACAAACGGTGAAGGGACCCAATCACGTGGGAGTGGCGACTTACGAAGAATAGACAGTGACGTGTTGAAAAGCTATGCGCCGCCTGATTAGGCACATCAGCTCGGCTATGTTTTGAGGAGCCACGTGGGCATCTCTTCTTATTTATTCGCCACGTCTCACGTCCCAAAGTTTCATCATGGGAGAGAGGGCGGCGGGATGTTTACCTTTTCCAGAAGTCAAGATTAATTATGCCCTAAAGATTCTCTGTTTCTCCAATCATCTTTATAAGGAAGCTTGACCCGTTAAGCTTTGTCCCATTAATTAATTGGATAAAGCTGACGGTCCATTTGATACATCATTATTTTTCTTGAAAATTGAAATTGAAATTGAAATTCTAACTTTTACTTTTGATTTATTTAATTGACCAAATTTTTTATAAATTTTTTTTTTCAATTTTTTCAATTTTTTTTTATTTCAAGAAATTCATTTTCCCATCATTTTGGTGGGAATTGAAATTCCACTTTTTTTTTTTTTTTTTTTAAAGTAATAAAAACAAATTCTAAGATGAAGTAAAATTTTTTTTTTCATTTAATTGACAAATTTTATGTAAAACAAAGTCAAATGAACATAAAAAAATTTCTATTTTTTTTGGACAATTTAAAAAATTTTTGTCCTCAATGATAAAATTTTTTATCTATTTAATTGACAATTTTTATAAAAAATAAAGCCAAATAAACATCAAAAGTAAAGTGAAAAATTATACCAATCAAATATATTTAATTACAATTATTAGTAAAACGAATTTTAGGCAATTCAATTCCCTATAATTCATTTTCTTTCCACTCAAATATCATCTTTCTATCAAACGGATTCTAAGTGTACACAATAGGGGTGGCCGTGGGTTGGATTGGGTTGATTTTTTTTCCAACCCAAACCAACTTGGTCGGTTTGATAAAAAACCAACCAAACTCAACCCAATTATTGATTTAAACCCAACCCAACCCAACCCAAACCGATTTTGATCGGTTTGGATTGGATTGGGTTGTGTTGGGTTGGTCGGTTTGGGATTCGGCCCAATCAAAATTAGATTCGATTTATTTATTAAATTTGGATAATTTTTTAGAATTTGAAATTACTTGAAAATCTACGTTTTTTAAACACACATATAAGGAATTCTTTCTAAAAATAATGTATAAATAAGTTTAAAATTTAAGAAGCATTTTCTTTTTTACAATTTTTTGAAATTCAATCACTTCATTATCATGTCTTTAATTTTTATTTTAACGTCAAATGACATTGCATTTTAAATAGTGTTCATGTGAATCGGTCTATGTGAAAAAAATTGACATTTATATATTATAAGTCATTATATTATCTTTACTATTATGTCTATTTAATTTATTTTTTTATCTTAGATATTAATTTTTTTAATTCATCGGGTTTAGTTGGGTTGGGTTGGGTTTTAATTTATAACCAAAAACCCAACTCAACTCAACCTTAAATTCAATTTTTCAACCCAACCCAATTGAACTTAAAAAATCAACCCAAATCGATCGGTTTGGGTCGGGTTGATCGGATTTTTGCCTACCTGTACTACACAATTTTTTTGTACACAGATTTTCGCACCCTCACAAGTGGTGGAGTCCACTTTAAAAAAATATTTTATTCAATTAAGCCAACTTTTATGTGAGGGTGTGTACACCATACAAAAAATTGTGTGCACTTAATTTTATTCAATTAATTAATGGGACAAATTTATTTAAGTGGACTCCACTCCCATGTCAGGGTGTGAACACTCTTGTGTATAATAAATTGTGTACCCCTTACACAACTCTTAATTGATTAGTGCAAGTTATTAATTTGTAGAGTTTTCATTTTAAAAAATATTTATTTTGTATTTTGTGAGTATCACTATGTCCCGTTTGGTAGCCATTTTTTTATTTTCTTTTAAACCACGCATTATTCAATAAAATAATATTACACACAAACTCAAAATTTTTCCTTAATTTTTAACCACACATTCTCCATCAATCAACTATTCAAAAATTCATTTCCTCCCCAAAAATGGCTACCAAACAGGGATATATATGTCTATGTCTGTGTGTAGTTAAAAAGTTTTCAATTTTCATCGTGCTAATTTAACCCTTGTTTGGTCTCCCATTATTTAAAATAAAAAATTCTTTCTTACTTTAACCCAAATATTCTTTAATAAAATAATATTACAAGCAAATTCTAAATTTTTTTTTAACTACATATTTTTTTTATCAATTTACTATTTCAAAATATATTTTTAGAAAATAATGAGGCTCAAACTGGGATTAATACTAACTCTAGTTCGGACACACATAATTAGTTATTTGGTTTTGATTAATTTTTGTCGAGTTATCAATTGAAGTTGCGAAATTAAAACTACACAAATCTTTAATCTAAACATGAAAGATAGGAATCAAATTGTATCATTGTTAACTTATTTTACTATTAATATTTTTTTTATATAGATAAATTAAATTAAATTTTATATATGTCATATCTCCAATATAGATTTTAATATATAAAAACGCAAGACAAAATTAAAATATCATGAAAACTGCACTAAATATAAAAGTGTCTCTACATTCTGCATGACATAATATTGTTTATTATCATGTATTAATTTATGCGAAATATTTTGAAAATAATATAAATTATAAACACATTGTAATGAATCTAATGATGATCAAGCATCAAAACGAAATAACTTAATTGCTAATTCTAAGAGAAGAACACAGCAAGTCAACTAATTATCCCTATTATCAATCTATGGTTCAAGAATTTCAAGGGCTTTAAGCAATATTTTCGAGGAGACATTTTTAGAATAATAAAAGAAGTTAACTCAAGCAAATGGTCAACGTTCACTAATGACATTATGTCAGTGATTCAGATGAACATCAATTCTCATCTGTGTATTAGGCAAATTTAACGACAACAATATTGTCGATTATCATCAATGCATGTTCATCAACGATCACCAACATATGGTAAGATCATTTTTGAAGAAGTTGTTAAGTATTATGAAAGTATTTATAAGATTTGTTGTGCTTATTATCTGTTAAAACTTATGATTCAATTATATTATAAATCCAAACCAAAAGAGGAGTTATACACAGTTGACCATGACGTTAACCAGAGGAGGTGCTAAGATGTGGAATTCATTATCTTCTTCAAGAACCTATCCACTTGCCGAGCCACTCCTTTGTAGGTGTCGATGCTCGTTAAAATGGCTTGGCAATTAGCCCCTGTATAGGGACCCAAACTTGTAGCATAGTCGATGCACTTGGGGTCCAATTTAAATTTATTTAGACATAATGCAGTAAGTATATGCATTACATATATGTGAGAATAACAACAGCGAGATGTTCACTAAAATTGAATAATACAAAAAGCAGCAGACTTGAAAGGGACCTTGAGACTTGCTACAATCAACGTAGACGAAGTTAAAATTGTATATGAAAAAATATTTCATATACAATTTTTTTAAAACGAATATATGTAACATTTGCATTACAGGCAGCTGCTTAGCTGCGAGCAACAGGCAGCTGCTTCACTATTTTTTTTATTTTTTTTCAAATAACACAGGCCAATAATTGGATCACTTGACTTCAATTTGCCTCAATCACACATCACATAATTTTAATTATTTTCTAAGCGAGTCCCCATTACTTCATTCATCCCCATTAATATATTGAAGACAACAATCCTACACGAAGATTGAAAGTTGATAGCAATTTGTCATATCTTACATATAATAGAAAATATACCACATAATCATGCCATGGGCCCATGGCTGAAAAATTTAGAAACATGTTGTGTTTAAAAAATGGGTTAAATCTATCTAATAAAGCATACTTAAAGTTGGGGTACCTATTTGAGATTATGGGAAAATATAGCCTATGACTAGTATGTTCAACATTGTTTCTCAATAGTCACTCAAGTTTATATTTTTTTTTTGAGTAATCATGATAGCTTTGAAACTGTTTCAAACAAACACCGAACTTTATAGATTTTTTTAATAATTACTACAATTTTTATTTCTCAACGGTCAATGTTCCTTTTACGTTGTTTCTTATGCGTTACTTTTGATCCTTTAAAAAATGAACAATAACATATGCCACGTCATAAAAATCGTTAAAAAGAACCATTGAGGTGTCATTGAAAGTTCGATGACAAAAAATGAAATTAACGTTTGGTTAACTCTAAACTTAACTAGTGAAAGCTTAGTCAAAATTATTGTATGTCCAAAACCTAGATTTAGACACAAGGCATGTGCATTGAAGTTGGGTGTGGGTCAGTGAGTGATTGGAAAGGCATGTGAAATTGTTGGGGACCTCATCTATTTAAGCTAACCACTTTCGCTGCATGGGCTGCATGTCTCCCCACACAAAAGTAACAGCCCCACAAATGAACATCATCCTCGCTGTCCAACATATCAGTTTTCCTCCTAGGAAACACAATACGATTTGCACATCTTCTCATTAGTGCCAATTCCCTCTACATAATTATACTACGATAATTCAGAAAGAGTATACAAGTTTTGACCTATAATAGTCCAAATCTCGCTTGAAAATTGTCTTTTATTATCTTTCAAGACAATCATGTGTCATATTTTCGATGTAAAATAATAACTTCTTGTTAAAGGTGACACTATACCACTTGTCATACTTGAATCCCAAATCATTCTTTTCTAGCATTCAAATCTCCCAACCTTTGATTTTCGAAGCTCTTGGACCCTTTTAGGCAAAATTAATCAAAAATTCTGTAAAATAGTCATATATGGCCCTCATGTCCTCTTCTTTTATGGGAATTTGTCAATCAATTCTATATATTTCTTCATAAAAGAAGAAGAAGAATGGGAACCCTTAGCAGTATTCGGATCATGCCTAAATAACTCAGTGATGGCTACGTACAAGTCGGGGTCTGTCCTAATCCTCACATCTTGCACTGCTCGTTCGCCACCTTTCTACACAACACTTGCTTTTGCCATTTCACTCACCATTTCTTCTTTATACACCAAATTAAATTTGCCACACTTTAAAATAACTTGTCTATGTATAAAAATTGTACACAATTCGAACATCATTCTAACCCCGACTCCCCTGATCCCACATCTTGCCCCCCTTTGTACACAACTGTCGATTATGCCACCTAAATTTGCTACACTTTTAAGCGCTAGTTTGGCTAAGCTTTTTGAATGCTTGTTCTTCATACAAGCAGTATTTCTAGATTAAACTGAACTACAGCTAATTAAATACAATTCAAATTTAACTCAAAATTTAAATGAACTAAAACAATTAATAGAGTTGGAATTGATATTAAAATACAGAAATTACCACATGAATTCACATACACCTTATAGATTCAGTTCAATACATCAACCCCATCAAAAAAAATCTTAAAAACGTACGTTGAGCAAAATAATATTACACACACTTTGGATTGTGTACATACATGTGAATGGTGCAGGCCTTTCGTAAAAAAAACCCCTTAATATCTCCTACGGATTCTGTTGGAATGCCGAAGCGGAAATATCCAGAAATTAAAAAAATTTCTTTAATTGAATAAATAAGATCGTCTAGATGTTCATGTGTATGTTATATAAAAAAATAAAGGATTCGAATTGTTACCTAAATTCGATGGTTAGTTCTTAAATTAATTCTGAATCACGAACTTTCAACTTTTGGATTACGAACTTCTAGTTTTTTCACTCGAAGAACTTGATGTTTCAAACATCAAAGTCTTCTATGGTATTCTCTAAAATCAAGACTACACCAGTGGGTGGACACATTCTTTTAATTAAAATCAAGAAACTAATTCTTGAACTGAACAATTGAAAAAACAAGAAAAATAATTTTCTCTCTTTTTCTCTCTACAAATTTGAATTCTATAGAATTATGTATTATGATTGTTGTAGGATTTTCATTCAATCTCATAGGATATTTATTTTCCATCTAATATCTATTTAGAGAGATAGAATAGTTACAATCCTTGTATAATAATAATTCCACATTCAAATAAGAGTTCTAATTAAAATTCAAGTAGGAGTTTTAATTAAAGTCCAAATCCAACTAGTTTACATTTAATTACATGTGTAGTCTTAGAACTTCAATTACAATTATAATTAAGTTTACAACTTTTAGTAATTACAACTAAGTACAAAACTTTATTATAATTACAATTAAGCCAAAAATTATTAAGTTACCGTAATTAAGTTACAATAGGGATCTAATCAGACATATATTATCCAAACTCCAATAATGAGATCTAGTTGATCATAAACCACAGAATCTAATTATTAGTCTTTATTTTTTCCACTAAAGATGAAAGACTGAACTCTTGGAATATATAACATCACAGCTAATAACTCTGTAATACTTTCCTCTAATCTACCGTATAGGTATTTTATACCCATCTGATATCTGAAAATTAGGTACGAGCATAAATGACTGTTTTATCCTTCTAAATATTCTTACTAATTTAAGTATTATTTTCTTCAACGGTCATATGAACTAATCACATATATCGAAGTTTAGTCATCGCTAATCACCAAGCTCAGATTTTAACCGTTCAATAGAAAATACTTAAGTAGTCACACTACTCATCTTCCAAGAGTGACAATTCCTTATACGAATTCACGTTCTCTACTTCGCTCATTTTCAAGTTCTCAACTCATCGAGATATTTGACCAATCAAATTGATCTCATCCATTGATGAATTACAGAACTATTAAAATCACGAAAAGATATACATAACCCCGTCAAGGAATTTAGATAAAATATACGACAGTCAAATGAAATTTAATTCTCCACGTGATCATGCTATAGAATTAAACTCGGCACGATCATGTTATAGTATTAAACTCAACATGTGGTTCGTTCAGTACACTCCAAGTGTACTAGTGTCACCTTTAACTATTTTTGTGATAATGACAAATGACAAACCTAAATATTGAATCGACCAACAATACAAGGTATCACATTGTACTTCTCAACACAAGTACCCAACTTAAATTATCTCAAGTGATCATAGACACTTTAATTTACATGCTCAATAATAAATAATGCAGTAAATAAATAAATAAAATAATAATTTATTTATTATAAATTATTATTTTTATTATATGGGCGCACGACCCAACAGATTCCATCACCATGGTCACCATAATGTGGTCCATTATCTTTTTATCCATAATTATTTAGGTTAATAGATCATTGACCCACCCAAAATCAGGTCCACTTTCATTGATGTTTGGAACATCTCCACTGAAGAACGTGTTTGAACCTGCAGGATTTGGGGTCGAAGGAGAAAGCAAAAATTGGGATTGTTCATGATGAAGTTTGAAATTATTTCCATGTGAAGCAGCAGCTTCCTCCAGATTCATGGCTTCCAAATTGCCCATAAGTTCAGTGAAGGCATCCTTATAACTCATCCCACCAGAATGAAAGTCATTCAAAGCTGATGTTTTACCCGGAGAAATCGGTGGCGAAAATGGAGGGGACGACAAATGAGACATACCCATCAAAGTAGAAGTTGGAGAAGCAATCATAGAGTGGCAATGAACACAGCAATGGTTCAAATAATTGTACTTTTTTTCAATAGACACCGGAGAATTCAATGGAGGAGAAGAGTTATCAGATAAAATACGAAGTTGTTTTGTAGAGTGCGCGAAAAAAACAGACCTTCCGCTTGCAATTCTTGCCATCTTTACATGCCTCAGTTCGATATCGCATCGGATGAAGCCAGCACTCAAAAATTCCATGGGCAAACTCGCAATTATCCCCTTTGCTGCAATGGCCTTTACGAAATTCTTCACATACAGTACCAGAATAATGGTACCTTCCGGGATCCCTTCTCCGGGCCTTTTCTCCTGGATGAGCAAAGGGACAATCAGTCCAGTCATGGTTACGGCTTCTAGTGCACTTTCGAACCTTGAATTCATACATTCTGAAACGATCAGAGGAGTAAGGGTCTGCATCATCATCATCGACGTTGTTGTACGGCAAGAATCTTTGAAACAGGCCATCTTCAGCAGATCTGGGGGAGTCCATGAACATCTCCGCCGCCTGACTCGAGGCGGACGGACGGCTAAACAGTTTTCTCGGCGGGATATCAATTTCTCTTGTGCTTTTCTTGTGATACAGTTGGTGGGATTGATGGAACTTGAGCTGGTGCTGTTCAGCACAAATACTACCCATATTTTCAATTTATTGATTGAAAGTCACGAATCTTATGAAATGTTGAAGGGAAAGGGAGCAAGATGAGGAAATGAGATAGATCCAAAGAGGGTTATAAAGAGAGGGAAAAGAAAAAAAAAAAAAAAAAAAAAAGGAGAGAGAGGATTGTAGAGAGAGAGAGAGTGACAAGGATGATCTGAGGTATGGGCTGAAAAATGCGTCTCCGTTGTACTAGGTTTAACATGCAAAATCGCGTATGTGGCAGCTCCACATTACACACTGCATGCAAGAGTTCAATGTCAAACAAAGATAGAAACACGTTAAAATTACATAAATCCAGAGATCTAAAGATCACTTTTCTAAAATTAGGGTTGAAGTTTCAGTATGCATAAATCAAGTGTTAATATAATAATTATTTCCCCTAATTATTCTAAACCCTAATAACTTTCTCTCTCACTCTCCCTCTCTTCCATCTCGATCCACCGCCCCACAACAATAATAATCCACCGCCCACAACAACTATGCATCGAGCATCGCTGTGGCTGCTGCGAAATCTGAGCACTGACGACCCATTCTCTCTCTCTCTCTCTCTCTCTCTCTTCTCCATGCTCTGTCAGCGCCGACAATCCATTCTCTCCGCTGCAGATCCGTGTCGGGCAAGGCCTCTAGCAAGATTTATCTTTGTTTTGATGGTGGTGATGGTGTGTGTGGTGGTGGCTGGCGGTGGCATATCTGGTTTGAGTTCGCGATCGTTGTGTGATAGGGGACAGTGGTGTGATGTGCAATGTTTTTATGCCGGTGTTCTTATGGTTTGAATGGATTAAAAATGAATTAAGGTGTTTTTGTGGGGGTGGATCTGGAAAGCAAGACCACGCGAAATAGCCGGTGAGATTTCTCCGCGCTTTGGGTGGTGGCGATAGTGTGTGTGGTCTTGGGTGTGTGTGCTGTGGATTTTCTGGTTTTTGGAGTAGTGGTGGGTGTGGTGGTGGTTGCAGTTGCAGTTGTGGTAATGTTGGTGGCGAGGGTGGCGGGTGGGATGACGTGGGGTTGGGATGTTTGCTGGTGATTGTGGTGGTGTCGTGTAGGTAGCGGTTGTAGGACAATGATTTGTGACCAAGTATTGGTGGTGAATCGGGATCGAGATCGGACTGTGATCATAAAGGATGACAATTTGTGACTAAAAAATCAATCTGTGACTAAAAATAATAATATGTGACCAATAAAAAATTAATCCGTGTTTAAAAATAATTATATGTGATCAATAAACGTGAAAATCGTGACCGATAAATAAAATGTAACATATAATTTTTTTGATTTGTGACCTACAAATTTTTTGATTTGTGATTTCGAAATAATTTGTGACCAATTAATTTGACAGTATGTGACTAATAGTTAAATTGTGACCTATAATTATGTACACGTGACCATATTTGTATAATTGTGAACTTTGGGTGTGTTTGATTGCATTTATTTTCCATGAAAAATATCAATTTTTCATCCAAATTCCTACTTTGGATGTTTGATTGCTATTTTTTTCCATTGAAAATATTTTCCAACTTTTGAAAATATGACTAATTTTCCTTGTTTTTAAGGAAAATATTTTCTTTGGGGTGGGTAGGTTTTTGTTTTCCTCAAAATAAGGAAAATATTTTCTTTTCTAGGTGATATTTTTCATATCAATCAAACACGTTTTTATTTTATTTAATTAATAAATATTTTTAATTAATTAGATAGAACATGATTTTTGCATTAACTAAACTTAAAACTTGATTTTTGAGCTCTGCATACTTAATACATGGTTTGTGAATTCTTCCCTAAAAACATTAATAAGAATCTAACCCCTGTTTGGGCTGATAATGAAAGAAATAGTAATTTTTTTTAAAAATATGTGGTTTAAAAAAAGGAAAAGTTTTTATGTTTAAATGTAATATTATTTTATTAGAGAATTTGTGATTGATAAGAAAGGAAAAAAAAAGAAATTTTAATATAATGAGGACCAAACAAATGCTAAGATTGTTATTTCTCTTAGTTTATGTGTGATCTCCCTTATTAAAATAAAAATTATTTTTAACCACACATTTTCCCATAGAATAATTTTACATGAAAACTTAAAACAATTCATTATTTTTAAACAGACATTTTCCAATAAAATACTATTCCAAAATACATTTTGGCAAAAAAAAAAAAAAAAAAAAGGACTCAAACGGACACTTTACTAAATTGACATTTTAAGATGAAATGAAACGCCAAATCTTGTACCACTTATTTTTAACCTATTGTTCCAATGACAAATGATCTTCAATCTTTGATATTTAGATGATCTCAACATTTTAGTACTATTGTGCAATCAATCATGAAAGACGGAACTTGTCCAAATATGTGTCAAAGTCACAAGGTTCTTGAAATCTCTAATTTTATGAAGCTAATAATGGCTTCACAAAACCAATTATTAAAAAGTTGAATCAAGACACGTATTCAATAAATCTAGATGATAATCCAACAAAAAATTGTATCATATCTGTAGGTGAAAATTAATTGTGCAATTGCAATGAAAGATAATATTGTGACTAATTTACTATTAAGGTAATAGACTGTGAACCATGTGAGATTTTCCCATTATTAAACAAATCTGAACTGGAAAAATGGTCATATAAATCTTTTTTTACTCGTAAACATTATTCAAACAATATCTTGATATTAACTTATTTTCCAGATAATGTTTTTGATTGCATAAGATCAAGGTACACTGCACCTAACACGTGTCAATCTATGATGACTGATTCCGACTTTGCTTGAGGTTGCTGCTTTGTTATTTTGCTCTTCTTGCAATTTTGTCGATCCCATTTTTCTTTACTTTTTGGGTTTCACTTCAATTTCAGGTAAGTGGACCATGTGTATAGGTCCAAGAAGCCCTTTGTTCATTTCAAGGTACCACCTCTCAACATAATATTTTGATACATTGAACCAAATTAAGTAAAGCCCCTTGTACATGAAAGATTGTTGAAGAAATAAGTGGCGCCTGTGCGTTGGCTATAACAAAAAATTTTTTTGTCCAAGATCCAATGAATATGCGTCATGTGCCCCCTAGTAATGTTGTTTGACAATTCTCTCCTTATATTAACATGATTGAATTGTATTACAAATATAAGATCCAGTATCGTTGGTGATTCTATACACCACTACTAGTGGTGTCAAAATGGGTGGGCCGGGCCGGGCCGGCCCGGCCCACAAATCTATCAACTCGAATCGACCCGCTCATGGAACCCGCACCGTGTGGGTTTTTCGGGCCGATCGGCCCGACCCGCTAAAAAAGACGTCAATCCCGGCCCGCTCGTTAAGCCCCGTGCGGTCCGGGCTTACTGGTTGGCCCGTTCGGGTCGGCCCATTTTTTTTTTTTTTTTTTTCAATTTGTCCCAAAATTATCATTTAAAAAATAATTTTTTTTAATTATAGTAAAAACTAAAAATCGATAAAAATTACATAAGATTGATTTAATTTCCAATAAATTTTACATGAATAACAAAAAATTACAATTTTTTAAATAATATTTTGCCTAACTTGACAAATTGAATAGTGTTTAACTATTTATGAATTTATAGTTAAAGTACATCCCAACTAGGTTGGCACATACTTAACTACAATTTCGTCTTTACAACTCAAATTCTACTCATCTTGAGCTATATTAAGATTTTAAAAGTCTTCAACAATATCGCCAACAACTTTATCTTGCATTCTTCTATCTGCAAAAATCCAGTCTTTCACGCATATGAGAGCTTCTAAAACATCTTCTTTAAGTCTTGATCTTCTTTCATCTAGCACCCTATTAACTGCACTAAAAGCAGACTCCGATACCACTGTTAAAACTGGAACTGTTAGTAGATCTCGGGCCATTTTTGATAATATAGGATATGAACATTCATTTAACTTCCACCATTGTAAAATATTTAAGTTATCAACCTCATCTTGTGGAATTAAACTGTAGTGATCAAAATTATAATATCTTTCTAATTCAGTAGGTGTAGCATTCTTATTTGAAGTATATGATACATTGCGTTTCTTTTTGGCTATTAGAGAAAAGAAAGAATTTTTACCTTTGGAAGAACTTATATTGGAAGAAACGTTTTCATTATTACCATATTTTATAAAATAACTACTGTACATTTCATTAATAAAAAATTCTATTTCCCGATTTGAAACACTTATATTGAAAGATAAAGTTTCAGAAAGTTGTTCCATAGCACATTGAACTCTAAAAAATTTAATACGAGGATCCATTACAGCTGCAACTGGAAAAATTATTGGCATATTTTCGTAATATTTTTGAAATTTGTCCTCCATTGTACAAATAATATCACAGAAAAATGGATCGTCTTTATGACTTGAAAATTGATTAGCAATTTTTACAAATTGTAAAAGTACAAGATTACTTGTTGGATAATAAACTCCGGAACTCATTTTAGTTGCCTTATATAATGGTTTCAAAAATTTCATGACTTTAAATGCAATTTTCCAATCAAAATCATCTAATTGAAATTGATGTTGTTTTGAATTAACGAAAGCATTAATAGCATTTGTGTAACCAACACACGATTTTAACATAAGATATGTTGAATTCCACCTATTTGGAATATCATTAATAAATTTTCTTCTCCTCAATCCAAGATTTTTACAAATTTTTCCAAATTCCTGTCGTCTAGAATCTGAACAAAAAATGTAGTTAATACCTTCTCTAATTTTATGTATTTGTGGTGTTATTAATTTTAAACAATCTTACACTACTAAGATATATATATATCAAACACATCTCATATGAAATAATTTAAAGTCAAATGAGGGAGTAATGACCATTTTCAAAAGCTCAATACATGCATTATTTGCACTAGCATTATCAAAACTAATGCTAAATAATTTGTTGAATACATTAAATTCATTAAAAATTTGTAATAAATTTTCACACAAATTTATTCCATTATGTGGATATTATAATAAGTGAAAATCAATAATTCTTTCGTGAAGTAACCAATTATTATCAATAAAATGCGCAGTGACACATGCATAGCCATTGTGATTACGTCCAGACCAACAATCAGATGTAAAACACATAACTCCATCAAAGTTATTAAATTCAGTTTTTAAATTTTTAGCCATTGTATGAAATAATTTCAAGATATCTGATCGAGCAGTATTTCTACTTACAGACCGATAAGCGGGTTGAACATATTTTTGCATAAATTCTTCGAAGTATCGATCTTCTGCGAAAGTAAAAGGCATCTCCCTTGTTGCCAAAAATTCAGACATTTCTACTCTCATTCGATCCTGCGAATAAACAAAATTAGAAAAAGTAGCCGATCCACTAGTATTAGTAAAAGCAGTAGTCTGAGTTTGTTTAGGATCAAAATGTCCTTTTTCATTCATATGTTTCTCTTTATGTCTTCGTAATGTGCCCGTGCCCTGACTTTTAACCCATACATAACTCTTTCTGCAAATAGTACATATTGCTCTTTTGTTTGGTTCATCTATTGTAAAGATTTTCCAAACATCAGATGTCTGTTTTTTTCTCCTTGGCTATTGAGAAGATCCAATATTTGGATCATTATCATCATCTAAATTTATTGGAGAACTACTATCATGAAAATTGATATTTTTTGAAGAAAATTCACGAGAATCCATAATATTGTAACAAATATTTTTGAAATAATAAGATGAAAAGAAAACACAAAATACTAAATATTAAAAATACTTGATGAAATATTAAGAGATATTGAGAATGAGAAAATGAAGTTTTTAAACTTGTAGATTATAAGAGAGAAGAATGGATATTTTCTCACAAAAATCACAAGATCAAGATGCAAATGAAGTTGAAAAATTCGCAATTTATAGGCAAAAATAAAAAAATAAAAAAAATAAAAGTCGCCAACGATCACTGTGCACGTGACCGTTGGCGCAGGCTGCAGCAAAATTTAAATTTTTTTTTTTTTTTTACCGGTTCTCAATTTTGAGGCCCGTAATTCGACCCGCTGGGTTCGCGGGCCGGTTCGTCTACGAACGGGTCTGAGCGGTCAGCCCGTCTTAAAACCACTAACCACTACCGTCGATCGTTGATTGAAATTTCATCCGAAATGATAGCAATCATTGATAGTACTTCAGTAGCCTATTGTCGATCATTTTAATGCCACACAATTCACTATCTTAATATTTTCTTTAATGAAAATCGAGAAGAATATAACCATTCCACCAACACCAACTACAACTAGAGAAACAATAAGATCCTTCAATTTAAATTATAATGGTAATCGGTATAAATTATATACACAAATAAAAAATAGCAATGAATAAGTGAATAATAATTGTGGATTAATGAATAAAAAAATAGATTTGACTAATTATAAACTGTGTCGAACAAGCTATTATATAAATATATCTAAAGTAAATTCAACTATAATGCCCCCATATCTCATATTTTCCTAAAACTTTTATTTTAAACCCAAAAAAACACTTTTCTTTGTATAAAAACCTAAAGGAAAAATAATGATCTTTAGTATATTAATAAAAGGCTAATTGACACAAAATGTTCATACCTTTGTGGAGTGAATTGTGGATACCGTCCATACCTTTCATTTTTTGACATTTATGTCCTTACCTTCCACTTTTCTTGCGCCGAACGTCATTTTCACTATTTTTTGACGATTTTACCCTCCATTCAATTGAAACAAAAAGAAAAGAAAAACAATCTAACAAATTGCAACTATAGGCCCAAGTTTTTTAAAAAGTGCAAATAACTTCACATTCTTCCACAATTCACCCTACCCCACCATCGCCTGCCGACCATTTTCAGGCCTCCGTGGCCGCCGAATTTTTTCACCAAACACCATCTCTTCATCAACCCCTAAAATACCTATACAAATTCTAGCCCAAAAAACAACAAAATTGAATTGGTGTGGTGCAAAAATCGGCATTTCGTGCGTATGAACTGCTCCTACTGATTCGTCCACTTTAAGACCAATTTGGTGAAGACCCACGGGTGGAATGACTTCGTTATGAAGAGATGAAGCCAACACAGGTGGTCCGCGATCATGGGGACCACCACGGGCGTTGGAAAATGCAATTTTCGGCCGTGACATCGATGCTTCGAAAATTGGCCAGGGATTTTGATTTCATGATTTGTTTCCTGTAATTGGAACGTCAATGGATGCGTCTATGTGAGATCTAGTGACCTGTGGGATGTAATTACCATGGGCAACAATGGATTGGGTCGAATTAGGAAGAGATCCATGCGTAGAGGTTGCATGGGTAGTCTCTTTTGGCTTGAGTTTTAGGCCAAATCAGTTGGTGTTATGGTCGAAGATTAGGTGGGTTGCGAAGAGGAAAGTGAGGGTTTCGAGGTGGTATGTTGGTCCCGCGACAAAGGTGACCGGAGGGGTGGAGTTTTGTTGATTCAAAAGTGGTGGTAGAAGTATGAAATTTCGGTCACTTTTTGTTGCGTGGGCAACCTATTTTGGCTTGAATTTTCGGTCAAATCAATTGGTGTTATGGTCGGAGATTGGGTGGGTTGCAAAGAGGGAAGTGAGGGCTTCGAGGTGGTATATTGGTCTGGCGACAAAGGTGGCCGGAAGGTGGCTGAAAATGGCTCCGGGATTGGCGGCTCGTTGGAGGCAAAAAATTAATATCTTGCGATTGAAAAGTAGGTTTTAAAATTTGGGGTTATCATTGCAATTAATTCTTTAGTTTTTCTTTTTGTTTTACTTCAATGGAGGGTAAAATCGTCAAAAATAAGTGAAAAGTACGTTCAACGCAAGAAAAGTGGAAGGTATGAACATAAATGCTAAGAAATAAAAGGTAATGACAGTATCTACACAATTCCCTCCAAAAATAGGGACGTTTAGTGCTGACTAGCATTAATAAAACCTCATAAAAAATTAATACAAGTTCTTAATTTGGGTGGGTTTCGAGGGTGTTTGGTATTAATTTTTGGGGTAAGAATTGATTTTTGAATAGTGATATGATCGGAAATGTGTGGTTGAAAAAGGAGGAAAAGTTATTGATGTGATAAAAAATATTATTTTATTGAAGAATGTGTGGTTGAAAATGAGAATTGATTTTTAAAATCAATAACAAACACCCCATTCGACTCTCCAGAGAACGACATCGTATTGTTAGTAGACCACGATTTCTAGCCGTTGCAAGTCCTCCCCAATCGACTACACATTCCAACGGTCACCAGCTCCACATACCTTTTCAAATTTAGTCGACCACTTCTTTAAAATTTGAACGTTAATACTCCTTGCCCCTATCTCCCATTGACAAACAAGGATATGTGCAACGCAGATCAAAACTAGACGAGTCTTTCTTCCTTTAGAAATTTTCTTTCGCATCAATTGTCATTTGTCAATCAATGGCGGCGGTAGTGGAGTTATCAAATAATTTGTTGATGATCGATGCGGCGTACGAGTTCACAGCTCCCCAGTTTTATGATTTTACATGTGGGGAGACGGAGGAGGACGTTCGTAATGCCGAGCTCTGGTTCGAGACTAGCCTTTCGTATGCCCCTTCTCGTACGTACTTCCTGTTACTTGTTCTTCTATCAATTATTTTTTTCGTTTTACGTAATTTTTGAATTTATTCAGAATTTAGAACACGGATTCTTGATTTCTCGATTTGGTTTCTTAGATATGGGGTTTAATTCTTCTGATTTTGGTGTATTGGGTTCTCGAGTTTCTTGGAATTTATTGACCTAATATGTGCGTTCTTCAGTTTCTCGGGTATCTGGCTGAATATTTCTGATTTTGGTATAACTGTGATTTCTATGTTTTCAGTTTCTCAGATGCTTGAAATTCTTGGAAGTTTACTTATTGCCATCCTAGGCATACTTTTTTCCCTTTGGGACTTAATGTCAGAAATTGATCTTGACAAAATTGGCTAGTAACTAAAATCAACTCACGGACTCTTGTCATGATTATAAGAAGTGTAGTAACTTTGTGCCTGTCAGAGAATGTAATATTATAATTTCCCTAAAATTTTCAAATCTTCACTTTTATAGCCTGAATCCAACCAACCTTTAGACTTAATCGATGAGTGTGGAAGAAACACTGCATGTAAAAGGGGGGAGTCATCTTTTTTCAGCCATGCCTTTGTTTTTGCTAAGATGAGTAGAAATCCTAGCACTTTGAAGTGAAATTGAAGTTCAATGAAACCAAAGAATACCTTACCATTTTACATTGGTCTCTGTTCTTAAAGCTAACGGTCTCTCTATAGTGAATCTAAGGTTTCAAATGTTTGCAGTTGTTAAGCAGCAGCAGCTAGCTGAAACGAATCAAATGGAAGAAATTTGACATTAGAATATAATTTTAAATGTAAAAGGAATATTGCAAATTCTCAAACTCCGAATTGATATCACAAACATTTGCTTGAGTCTAATCGAAATCAATCTGTTTATTTAGTACGAAATTGTGAGTGGGAATAAGTCTACTTTTTTCTGCAATAGTCCAGAGACTGTTTAGCAGGACTTCTATATGTATGAACATACGTGGTAAATGATGAAAGGTAATTTATGTATGAACATACGTGGTATGAACTTTAGCAGGACTTCTATATGTATGAACATACGTGGTAAATGATGAAAGGTAATTTATGTCGGTGGGGCCACATGATTGAATAATCAAGGAAATAGAATCCTCGCAAACTATTATAATAGGCACATTCAGAGAAGAGAATGATGAAAGCCAGATTGAGAATAGTACACTGTCACAGTCACCTTTTGTATTATGCAATTTGTTTTGAAATGAGAATTCATGTTTTTTTCCCACATTCCTTGTATTTATGCAGCATTTATGCCAAGAATTAAGTCTAGCAGATCAGTTCAACTTCAGAGTCTCTGCGATTTTGATGAAGAGGAGCAGCCAGAGAAGGTGAAGTATTTCTTTATATTTTATGTAGCTCGACATTTATGATTGGCTAAATGAGTAAAGCTTTGAACTGTCACAGGCAGTAGAGCCATTAGAATCAACTACATCCAACATTGTAGAGGATTCATCTTCAGAGCCACAGAATCAAACAAAGTCAGTAAGACAAGCTGAATATATGGACAATGACTTCTTTTTGCCTTTTTCATTGTTTTTTGCATGTCCATCCTAATGCTTTAAAGAAGATGCACTAATACACTTGTTTGTATCAGGCCAGAAGTAGATCTCATTCCTGCTATACCTAAGGAAGAAGCTGGTACAATTCTTCTTAATATGGTATGTAACTTTTACCTGATCAACAGATCTCTTGTTGATCTCCCAGTTCTTGGTTTGGGATTTGTTTCTCATTAAACCAAATTTCAGAACTCAGATGATGAGAATACAGTAGATGCTGAAGGTGCATGCACTCAGAAAGTTGGAAGGTGCGATCTTCATTCTAAAAAAATTGCATTAGCCAGTTGATCATTGGTTATCTATTTTGTCTGATTGATTATCTGTTTTGGTGCTTGTGATTTCAGCATTTTAGCAGGCAAAGATTCCTTTTCTTCCCCTGAAAAACCTCTCCAAGGTTAGTCACACAGTTTTATCCACGCGTAACACAACACATTTGATTTTTGAAATTGCATCCAACAACTAAGGATTTTTTTTAATTTTAATTTTTTTTTAATATTAGAAAAAATAGTTTGCCCTCCAGCCACACAGGCAAAACAGACTGATCCCAAGAAGGCTCAGACTGCCAAAAAAATAGCTAGTTTGTTTAGAAATCCATCAGCACTTAAGCCAAAGGACAGGTTGCAACAATCACAAATCAAAAGCAATAAACCAGCTACCAGTGTTAAAAGGTGTGATATATTTTGTGTGTTTCCTAGTTCTTAGTTTCCAAGTACTCTACTTTGTCCCCCTTTCTCTCTTTCTTAGTCATTTATCCTCACTCATTCTTTGTGTGCATACATGATCCTTATTTCTGCAGAGAGACAAATGTGAAGAATGGTATTGGGGCTCAAGAAGACCAAGCCATAAAGAAACAAAAACTGGAAGGAGGGAAATCTAGACAGGTGGATTAATGTTAATACTTTTTCCCTATTAATGTATTTTTCTAAATTTCTTCTATATGAATGTTTCTGCTTTACATCTTACTTTCAGATACTTACCATCAACAAACCTTCAAATCTACCCCACAAAACAAGATCTGGCCTTATCAGCAGCAACCCTTCTGGCTTCTGCTCTTCAACTGTTAAAGCTCGTAAAGTAGACCGAAAGGTTTATATTTTAGACCATATATGTATGAATTCTGTTCATGTTCTGAACATAATTGAAATGCTGACACATTATACACTTGAAGATATACAGTCGAGAACCTGCTACTGCCCCATTTGTTTCCATGGCTGAGATGATGAAGAAGTTTCAATCAAGCACCAGGGAACTATCTCTGCCTTGCATAAGCAATTCTTTTTCACAAGTAAGTTGCACTCAAATTTCATCTTCTCTCTTTCCTCTTCCAAGAAATCATCACAACAATTGGATGTTAATGTTTAACCTCTAAATTTTTTGACTAATATTTTCAGAACAATGCTACTGGAGCAATGCGCAGGAAGCCTAAGCTCACACTGACAAGGCCTAAGGAGCCTGAATTTGAAACATCTCAGAGGCTACGTCCAGTAAAAATTAAGAGTTCAGCTGAGTTAGAGGAAGAAATGATGGCTAAAATTACCAAGTTCAAGGCTCGTCCAGTAAACAAAAAGGTAAAGTTTTCAGTTCCTCGAGGATCTGAGAGAGATTTTCCTATTTAAAATGTGGGCATATATTAATACAATTCATCTAATTCTTCTTTATATTCCAGATTTTGCAAGCTCCAACTTTACTAGCATTGCGAAGAAGTACACCCCAGCCTCCGGAATTTAAGGTAACTCACTCGTAGCTGGAACAAAAACCAGAAAAATGAATATTATATATGTTTATCCAGAAAATTAGACAATGCTGTGACTTATACAGGAATTCCAATTGGAAACAATGTTGCGGGCCAATCAGAATGCAGAAACTTCTACTGTGGCCTCAACAGAATCTGCACAGGTACTCGTGAATTTGCTGCTTTATTTAATAGAATATTTGAGGAACAGAAGATAATTCTCTATTGATGTCTTGTATAATGAGGAAAACTTGGCACATGTTTGCAGAATCATCAATGGAAACCTCATCTTACAGCACCAAAATCGTCCCTACTTCAAACATCTCTGAGAGCACGTCCTCCCAAGGTCAAAAGTTCTGATGAACTAGAGAAAGAAGAAATTGAAAAAATGCCGCAGTTCAAGGCAAGACCTTTGAATAGAAAGGTAGGACATTCAACTGTCCACAAAATTCGTCCTTGGTTTACAGTGATTCACTATTTCCTATAAACTCCGCAGATATTTGAAAGTAAAGGGGAGATGGGGATGTTCTGCAATTTGAAGAAGCAGGTTACTGTACCTCAGGAATTTCACTTTGCCATAGATAGAAGGATTCCGCAACCAGCTGCAGTTGTCGATCTATTAGACAAGGTAATATAGAAAGGATATTTTATTTTTCTTTTATTAATATAAAAACTAGTTTCTTTCTTGATTTCTCTTATTTCTTTCTTCTTTGCTGTTTTCAGCTTTCAATAAACTCAGAACCTCACCATGACAAGCCTCTATCCAGAAATACTACACCGAATCCATTCAATCTCCACACCGAGGTAAGTGATATTTTTTCTTATTAATAGAGTTCTCCAAGATTGTCATAGTTCTCTTTTCATTCATATTATTTTCCTTTGTCTCATCAGGACCGAGGAGCAGAGAAAGAGAAAAGGATAGTCATGGAACTCATGCAGAAACAGCTGGAAGAGGAGAGGGCTAGGATTCCAAGAGCGTGTCCATATCCTTATACAACTGATTATCCTGTGGTATGCATCACCTTACATCTCATTGGATTTATTGATAGGGTCTTTGATTTATGCTCAATATGAATCTCTCTCCTATAGATTTCCACCAAAACCCGAGCCAAAGCCATGCACAAAACCAGACCCTTTTCAATTGGAGAGTCTAATGAGGCATGAAGAGGAGATGCAGAGAGAAATAAAAGAAAGAAAGAGGATGGAGATGGAAGAAGCTCAGAGGAGAGTATTTAGGGCTCAGCCTATCTTGGAAGAGTAAGAGAAACTGACGTATTTCAGTTGTTTTTTGGGTCGATAAAGTTAATCTGAAAGTAAGAATTTAACATGCCCCCATCTGTTGTTTGCAGGGATCCTATTCCAGTTCCTGAGAAAGCACGGAAGCACCTGACAGAAGTGCAGGGATTCAATCTACACGTCAACCACCGAGCTGTTGATAGAGCAGAATTTGATAAGAAGGTATTTTCTTTTCTTTCTTCTTATTTTCCTTGCAATGGTGGCTTCATATTTTCCAAAGACGCGAACAGATTTTGTTCAAATTTGAATTGATAGTTTCAAAACTTACTAAAAGTTATTTCCACAGATTAAGGAGAAAGAAACCATGTGTAAGAGATACAGAGAGGAGGCAGAATCTGCAAGAATGGTATGAGTTACTATTGCCATTTCAGAAACCTTCAACCTTCATTATTTACTTTTAACCCACCCAGAGTATGATTTGAAAAATGTCATCTATACAATCTTCAATTACAGATGGGAGAAGAGAAGGCTTTGAAACAATTACGACGAACTTTGGTTCCCCATGCAAGACCAGTGCCTAAGTTTGATAATCCCTTCTTACCACATAAGTATGATAAACCTACTCTCACTTGTTAGTAATGTTTTCATTTTTTTATTTTTTTTTTGACACATCTTTTGGTACAAACAAAAAGGTCCGGTAAAGAAGTTACAAAAGCGAAGTCCCCTAAATTGCATATCAATGGAAGGAAAGAGCACCGAACAATTGTCCGTGCAGCAGCAAAAGCTCCGAGTGCTGCCTCTCATATGAGGTGAATATTCGTGTTCGTTGTGGCGAGTGGGAAGCGTTCAAGAACTCTTGAACTCATAGTCGGCCGTTGCTTGAAATTTCTCTCTCTCGAGCCTCAATAGGATTCACGTTCCATGTTTTGTAAAAGCAATTAGATACTGTTAACAACTAATTTTAGAATTCATTCTAGTAATTGTAGCCCCAATTTTAGAACTTTCTTTTTCTCTTCACCTTTTTTTGTCAAGCTCTCACTTTACGTTTAAAGAAGAAATGCTTGAGTGCCAACTTCAATATAGGATGATTCACCTCAGCTGCAGATCCAGGAATGGACTAAATCCAGGCCAACCCCCTAAATTCGCCACTGATTCTCACCCTAAAAGTTGTTTAAACCGTTCGATAATTATTAAAAAATTTCATCGGAAACAATTACTTACTTTACGAACTCAAAAGTTATACCTTTTTATTGTTGACGAAGAACAACCAAAAATGCACTTGGCTCATACTAATAATTTATGTAGGAGGCACACAACAGCTAAGGAGAATTTTTGTGTGTGAGGTCTCTTATTCAAATTTGTCTCCAAAACAAAGGAAATAAAGACTACTTTGAGTCAACAGATAAAATTGCAAGCAATGGCGGACCCAGCAGTAGGCTAACAAACTAAAATCAGAACTACTTTTTAATTGTGTTAGGCTGCTCGAAATCAAATTCAAATATGTAAACAATAATTTCTATCCAATTTCGAGGTCTCAACCTATGCCACCAAACAGTTTCTTCAACAATTAGACGGATCTATTACAAGAGGTGAAAGCACTTCGTTGCTACTAACAATTAACAACCTCTGAAAAAACCAAACATACAACTAAACCAGCAAAACGGACAAAAGAACAACACCTTAATATCAAAACAAATCACAACCTTCAACAACTCTCTGAATTCAAATATTAATTAACTAAAATTCATTTCCATAGCCAGATTTTCGATTTTCCATCTAAATCTGTACTTATATCTAACATGTTATAAAGAAAAATTACAGTATACTTTATAGATGTTATATCCCAAAATCTGTACTTATATCTAACATCTAACATGTTATATCCCAAAATCGTAAAATATTTTTTTTAAAAAAAATGAAAACTAAAAAAAAAAAAAAAAAAAAAAAAAAAATTAAAAAATCTAGTTGGTCATAGGACCCACTGGTGGGTCTGCCACTGATTGCAAGAATTTGAGTTATGACGAACAGTGAAAAATGAATAAATAGTTATACTTAAATCAAAATCCTAATAATCCTAAACTTTGATACAACTCATTGATAAGTAGATTTTTTTCTTACTCTTGATATCGAAGATGTTCTTAGGGTCCGTTTAATTGAAATTTGGGTGAAAAGAAAATGAATTATAAGAAATTGAATTTCCTAAAACTTGTTTTATCGGAAATTGTCGATTAATTGTGTTTGATTGGTATAATTTTTCACTCGAAAAATAAAAATAATTTTGGATCTTTTGGTATTCATTTGATTTTGTTTTTCATGAAAATTGTCCATTAAAAGGATAATTTTTTTTTTTTTTTTTTTACAATAGACTGAATTTGTTTCAAAAAAATAAAAAAATAAATATTGTATATCGAATACCATTCGTTCGACTTTGTTTTTCATGGAAATTGTCTAGTGAAGAGATAATTTTTTTTACCATTAAGTTTAGAATTTGTTCTAATTGCTAAAAAAAATAAAATAAAAATGGAATTGCTTTTCCCACCACTTTGGTGAGAAAAAAAAATTTCATCAAAAGAGTGTAAATGAGCGCTTGGGGGGGGGGGGGGGGGGTGTGGGAGTGGGCGTGGGGAGAGAGAATGTTTTCCATGCAAATACAGGGCTATCAAACAGCCCTTAATTATATCATTACCTTTAACTTGAGACTTGAGTTGGTGGAGCGCTAAAATTATATTTACAAGTCAAGTCCCTTAACTTCTTAATTTTATAATATAAACTTTAATTTTAATATAGTAATAAATGGTCCTTTAAAATTACTTACTTAATTTCAGCTTTGTTTGACTTTTTTATCAATTGAATTTTTTGATTTGACTAGTAAAACAAATAGATTATGGTGTACAAATAGATTACACCCCTCTCAATAGGCGTGGGAAATTTTTTTTAAAATTTTTTTTGATGGGTTCAGGTTTTAGGACAATAAGATGACATCCCCACGCGAGGGGAACGTGTACATTGCCAAGCTGGGTTACAGATCTAACTTCTAAGATCGAATCAGAGCTCTCAAACATTTGCGATGGCATTTTGAATCCGTAAGCTTTTCCTCCAACAGCTTGGAAAACATGACAAAGGTGGTAATCGATGAGTTTTTCCTGCAACAATGTAATATACTTCGCCACTCTTCTTGATTTTTCTAAATTGTGCCAGTTGTTGAATGGGTTTATTCCTTGCAGTTGTGTACAAATTCGGAACTGGTCCATATCTGTATTGCAAGTACTTATGTGATATATTTGGTGGATTAATTTCCCCAACTTAACAAATTTTTTGGGGTTTAAAATTTGGATGAATTCAAAAGGTTTTAAGTTTTAACAGGTGTTTGAGAAGCTTGGACCAAGCTTATACGATTTCCTACGCAAAAACAATTATCGCTCATTTCCCATTGATCTTGTCCGTGAGATTGGCAGACAACTTTTGGAATGTGTAGCATGTGTGTAAAAAGTTTCTCTTCATCATATATCTTTTAGATGCATGATGTATATTACTAAAATTTAAATGTAGGCCATCTTATATTTATAGTTTTGCAAGAAGGAAAGAATTAGATTAGTCATTTGCCTTGAATTGAATTTCCTTTACTCACAATCCAAATTATAATATAATGCACATTGTTGTTTCGTTTTTGCTTAATGGTATTCGTTTTTTCGTGTATAATTTACAGTTATGAATTACTTACACCTCATTCATACTGATCTGAAGCCTGAGAATATTCTATTAGTTACGCCGGAGTACATTAAAGTTCCTGATTACAAGGTAGTTAGATGATTTATATGTCTAATGTATGCATTTTATGTGAGTATTTTTAAATAAAATGATGGCTTTTTCTCTTTTGGTGAACTGCTGATGTGTACTATATTTAGTTTGTGATCAACTTATGAGCATATACTGGTTTCAGGGTTTGTCAAGGTCCCCAAAGGATGGTTCATACTACAAGAGAATTCCCAAGTCTAGTGCTATAAAGGTAATTGATTTTGGTAGCACAACTTATGAAAAGAAGGATCAGCCGTACATTGTATAAACATTTGTGTTCTAATTCCCTGCTTTATGTGGTCAAGCTTTGAATGATGGTACTAATTCCCTGCTTTATGTGGTAACCTTCAATTTTCCCTAGCCTAGGAAGTGAGACTCAAAGCTGAATTCAGGCCAATACTTAGTCTGATGTAATTTTCTGTATAATAGTTAAAAACTGTCATGTTATTTTACTTTACATAGATGTTACTCTGCCTTTTGCAAGTGAAACATTATTCTGCCTTTTGGTTTATGGTCTACAATCTTTAATTGGGTATTTGTTCCCTCACTTGTGCCCTGTGTTTTCTTGCAGGTAGAGTTTTCTATTCTTTCCTTCTGTAGTGAATGTCACTGCTGATTATTCATTTATTCTGATATTGGTTCTGAGGAGATCAAGGTAGCATCAAAGCCGGATAATGAGTAGTTAAGTTTGTGTTTTTAGCATTTAGGTGTTTTGCTATTGTTATTGGTAGTGTGTTTGTAGTCGGTGAACTCCAAATCGACCTACCCAACCCAATCGAACTTGATTGGATTGGGTAGTTCGATTGGGTTGGGTTGGATTGAGTTTAAATACGTAATTGAGTTGGGTTGATTTTATACCAAATCGAATATGTTGGGTTGAATAAAAATCCAACCCAACCCAACCCACGTCTACCTCTCACATGGAGAGAGACCCACAATTATTTTATTATGTGTGAGTCCTCTCCATGTAAAGGAGTGTAAGACTGTATGTACATCATTATGTATACACAATATGATCCAACAAACAAATATGTCGCAGTGTCAATAGAGCAAAGTACTCAAGGTGTATTTAATTAAGACTTTTAAAAATTTTGATGAATTTTTTTTAAGTAATGACTTCTGTGAATTACGTGAAATTTTTGTAGATTTGTAGGGAATTAGTGGAGTCTTTTCGTAGACTTATAAAAACTTTTATTTTAAAATTTTTATAGACTTTTAATGAATTCAATTTTTTTTTTTTTTTGAGAAGTTTCATTTGAAATAGAATTTATCTAGTATAATATGAAATTCTTGTTTCCACAATTTTCCTAACGGCCTAACCCTTTCCCTCCCCCATAAAATAAATATATGTTGAAGAATCAAATTTCTGCAGCCAAATTGTTCGGCAAAAGGTGTACAAGAGTTTTGCTTAGACACAATTTTTAGATCCTTTTCTTTTCCCTTTTTGAAGGTGACAATTCCTTTTTCTTGGGCTAATTTGTTTGTTGTTTCTTCTTTCTGGTTTTAGCCATTTCTAAGATTGTCAACTGAAGAAGACGTGGCCGAAAACCCAGCAATGAAGAAGGGCATTGTAACGCCAATATCATCCTTGTTCCCAGCAGAGGAGGCCCATAAAGCATCTAAGCGGGTGCAGGACACTATAGCTGAGCGCCAAGAGCAACTTGATCAACTCAAGGGATTCGTGAATGCGAACACCAACCTTATAAATCTTTTACAGAAACTCCCTGATGAACTCCACCACAACATCATGATACTTTTACACCCAAAAAAAGAAAAAGGATTAGTGTTTGTATATGTATTCGCTGATTGTGTTTTTTTCGTTGGTGAACAGGTTCCGTTTGGCAAGGTGGCATTTTTCCGGGGTCGATTGATTCACACCAATGAACTTATGGTAATGCCTGCATCATTTATCTTGATGAATTGGTTTTTGGGGAATATTATAGATATAAAGTGGTTCTTTTTCGTATTATGACCCTTCGAAACTTGGGAAAGAACAGTTTCGCTGGAATATGTCCGTCATTTGCAATGCAGTACTTGACCTTTTGGGTTATTTAATCTGATTGAATCTTCTTGAATGATGGGTTTAATCTATAAGCAAGCTTGATTTGGTTGGGAATTTATTTTTGAAAATTGGTATGCAATTTATGAAGTGGATAATATATTGTTCCGATTCTTAATAGAATCAAGCTCAGTGTTTTTTTGTGGATAAGATGTATAATTGTATATTATGTTATGCAGTCAATACAATGAGTTTAATCTTAACCATGTAGCCTGACAAACTAGATTGGGAAATTAAATGTGAAGTAGATTGATGGAAATTGCTCATAATCAAAGTAAATGGGAGTAGTTTTCAATTTCTTTGGCATATTCTCTGATGACTTAATTGTATTCCAGATTTTGAAACGTTAAATTTAATTCTAAATGTTTCCAACTCGGGCGCAGATCCTTTTAGGAGTAGACCACTATGTTGAAAGAACATCCAAGCAAACAATTGATATTTTGAACAGAAGAGGTAGGGGTCTGGAGAACCAACTCGAATCTCTAAAGGCTGTGATACAGGATCTAAAGGCCGAGGCTTCATTTTTTGGGAGTAGTTATTGAATTTTTTTATATATAATTTAAGATTGTGGAGTTTGTGAGTTCTGTTAATTTGTATTATTCATCTATAATTATTTCAAGGTAGTTCTTTTCTGCTTTGAAATGACTACTTGGCAAATGCTAACCATTTTTGAGGTCATCCAAGTTTCTGTTTGTGTTATAATGAGCTATAAGCATTAGTTGTTCAAATAGAATAAAGATCATAAATTAAGTTTTAAGTGGACTTCTTGTAACTAGATCATCAATTTGATGCTAAGTAGTATTTCCTGAACCATATGTAAAATATTTTTCTCTAAGTAGGGTCGGAGACCCCCACTTTCACACTTGCCATCTTATCAGAAAAGACCATCTGTTGTTTTTTTCCCATTCAATCTCAGTGCACGGAAGATGTCTACGTCTGTGTCTACTTCCACAATTCATTTGAAGAATTCCTATGGAACACATGCCTACATGATTTCATTATGTTTACGAACTTGGCTCTATTATCTAGGTATTGTGCTTCATTGAAAATGGGAATGACCAAAAACTGTCTGTTGAAGATTAAGCCCCCGTTTGAGCCCTATCATATAATATCATATCCTTTTTTTTCTCTCTCTCTCTCTCCTACTTTCAACTACACAATATTCTATAAAATAATACTACACATATACCGAAAACTTTATCTTCTTTTTCAACCACACATTCTCCAAAAAACACTATTCCAAAAACTCTTTTTTGAAAAAAGAGGGCTCAAACAAGGCCTAAATCTAAGATGTGAGGAAAGGTTTTTATGGTTTCTTCATCCTCATCTGTAAGATTTTTGTTTGATAAATATACTTTTGGCCCCTTAAACAATTTGCTTGTACAAGATTCAGTTTGATAGTCATGTTTGTGGCTTTATAAACAGTTGACAATTGAACCGAAACATAAATGGACTTTGAAGATGACTGATGACATGTTACATGCAGATGATGTCTGATGTAGACCCATGAGGAAAATTATGTAGTAGGGATTTGTTCGGACTTCTGCCCTAACTCAAACGAATAAGCACGTGCTCTAGTTTTGCCGTATTAAGCAATTCCATTACAATGTAATTTTATATTGACAAAATTGTGTCAAATTGAATTTCTTTTGGAAGTCTCCTGATATATAAACTCAGCGGGAAAATTATTTCTCGCCAGAATTTTGTTTGAAGCCTGTCCTAGCTTGAATTGGTTGGGATTTGCATGATTTAAGAAAAAAGTACGCATCATACTAGTTTCTAAATTTTTTTCGTATTTAAGTATGCAGTACAGTCAACATATCATGTTGAAATAGCCACACATTTTTTTCCCCTGGACTTATTAGTTGATTTAAACTTTCTATCAAGGTGGTACACAGGATTGCACATTCTTCGTTGAGTTATCTTTAACTGAGAAGTATTTATTTTTTGCAAATAGTCATATTAAAAATAATACAAGGAATTATGTCAGTACTTTTCAGTTAGATGTCCTATTTTCTCTCTGTTTTCCATTTTAGTTGATGTTCATTTCATTTGTAGTTATTTGATTTTTATATTTCCAAGTAATGTTTGACAGGATGGTCTTGTAGAGATAAGGGAAGATTATGTTGAGGAAAGTCCTCCAGAAGTGGTATCTTTAGCAAGTAGGTATCCACATCCTTTTTGGTACCTGGGCGAACTATTAATCTTTGTGAATTTAATAATTCATTTGTTTCTTTTTATTTTTTTAAAAATATTTTGGTAAATATGATGGATGCCATTATTAATAGTTCTAATCAGATATGAAATCCGTATTTTATTTGCATATTTGTAAAGGAAACAAAATAAGAAAAGAAGACTTTCAAAAAATAAAAGAAAAAAACAGTCATCTGTCTATTGAAGAATTGATTCTACTTATTCGATTTGATAGAATTTATTTGAAATGAAGTTTTCTTAGTGACAATGTGGCATGGCCATTTCGGAAGGAAAAACCAATGTGCACATGGTCTACAAGCTTGTTAGATATTTGCACTTCTATCAATGTCAATATAAGTATCACAAGTCTCAAATATCACTTTACATCAGAAAATCAAGTATCACGTTTGAAAAGGATGCACACCAAATATTTTCCAGCTTTGTTTTACATATCCATGTTAAAAATACCACAATGTCGACTTAGGAGAAATCCAAAAAGCTTGTAGACCATATGCACATCGGTTTTTCCTTCCAAAATATTCACTAAGAAAAATTTATTGTGGTATTTTTGATATGGATATGTAAAACAAAGCTGGAAAATATGTGAGCACGAAAAGCTCCTGGATCGCGATTTCTGCTGAATCTGATAAAACGTGAGCCATTTATGAAATTTAATTGTGTCTGAGGCTCATCCTAGTTGATATTGACTTCCTTGTCTAGTTGTATGCTATCTGGTATGCAAGAATAATTGGGAGCAAATTATACGTGGAATTAATCTTGTTAAGTTGTTTGCACTTAATAGCAGGTGCTTACGATATATTTACATGCACGTCTGTGTCTCTTTTTTTGGGTTTGCTTATTCCGACTTGGTTGGTTTGCAAAAATTTTCGAATGAAGTTTGTATTAAAGATTGACCTTCGACGCTTATCTATCTCAACCCTTGCGAACTCATTTGCAGCTCTAGGACACCTGAAAGAAATATAGGCTAGTAGTGGATTTTTAATTGTAGAATTAATCATGTGTTGATTGAAATCATCAGTCTTAAATTAGCCTCACGACAGATGACAGTACCTTTCAATTATTTCTTTCTGTTGATTATTAATATGAAAGAAAACATCAGTTATTAAGAGCTCAGTTTAGGACCCTTGATATTTGATCTTTTACATATGGAAGACTTCTATTCAGATTTTCAACAGCATGGAAATTTGTTGTAGTTGTAAATGTGCATGTCGTTAGGCATATTAATTACTGAACTGGTAGCATGTACTTTCTTTTATATGTAGTCTGATTCCTCCTTGATTAAACTGATTTAGATGGATCTTCACATGGCAAAGGTCTAGCACTCAATGACTCCAGTTTGAAAAATAAGGCTTTGGAGCTTCCTGAAGCAACAGAGAAAGTTCAGGCTCCAGTTATGGCTGATCATAAAGTATGTTTCATCTCTTCTTTTAGTAGTCACTGTAATTCTTCTACTTATTAAATTGATGGGCATCTTTCATCTTTGATCCAAGTGTTCAACAATATTAGGTGTCACAATTATAAGAAAAATTTTCAGAGCTTGGGGTCGTATAGCTAAAGATTTGGCACCATCCCAACATAACCACTGAATTTAGAAGGTCCAACAGTAAGATTAAAATATGTTTTTCCCATTATCTTGTCTCTCTTCTCCCAGAAGGCCAGAACAACACTTAAGCTCGATCTAGTGAAAGACTTAAGAATTATGCTAGTGGTACATAATAAAATGTACATCAAGGTGTACATCCCCTCACATGGGGGGACCCACTAGAATAAAATATTTGAGTGAACTCCCCACCCATGGGGGGGGGGGGGGGGGGGGGGGGGGGGGGGGGGCGGAGGGTTGTACACCGTGATGTACACTCCGATGTACCACTAGCATGATTCAAGATTTAAAGCAATTAAACATGTCTCGAAAGCTCGCTTCAAGATCTTTGAAACCGTGATTTTCGGGCTCAATTTCACATTACCTTTCTCTTACAAATAACCAATCCAAATGGCTCCAACCCACGACCAATATATTTACCTCGATTGTTCCTCAATCTCACCCACAAAAGATAAAATAGGGTATTGATTTGTAAGCCACAAAGGCGCGGGAAAAACAATGGAAGAAGGCAAGAGAACGGATCAAAATACACAAGATGAAGGCACCGACCAAAATACACAAGATAAAGGCTCCGGTTTTCTCTCAACCATGGCAGCCGATTTTCAGCAGAAGGAGCAGCCACGTTTTCCTCTTCTTCATACACAAATCACACACCAACGGCTATGGTAGAAAGCAACATATATATAGAGTTAGGTTAGGCTTTAGTTGGGCCAATAAATGGTTAAATGGGTCAAGATTCAGAGTCATCCAAGAGGTAATATATGGGGGTCGTGAGTAACATTAATTTTTGGGAAGAATTCATAAACCATGCTTTAAGTATGACAAATTCATATTTTAGTCCTAAAGTTTGGTCTATGCAAAAATCAGGTTTTCATTAATTAATTAAAAAAATTAATTAATTAATTATTTTAATGTCACAGTTATGCAATTCATGATCACAGATATATGCACTTAAAAGTCACGACTAGTTCACTGATCACATATTATTAAATTAATTAGTCACAAATTATTTCGAGGTCACGAATCAAAAATTTTGTAGGTCACATATTATCTCGATGTCACAATTTATTTTCGAGGTCACAAATCTAAATTTTAATATGTAACATTATTTTACAGTCACGATTTAATAATTTCATATGTCACAATTTGTTCATCCGTTACAAATCATTGATCACATATTGTTTGTTGGTCACAGATTAATCGATTTAATAATCACAGTCAACCAAATAATCTGTGACCACCACCAACACTTGTGACCACAGTCTCCACCACACCATACCACTACGATCAACCAAAAAATTCTGGAACCTACCATCATCGCCACCCTGCCACCACCATGATAGCAAGCACAACACCACCACTTACCGTTCCAACGCAAACCACCACCAAAGTAATATAATCAAGCACAAAAATAGTGAAAAAAACCCACCAGATCGCGTGACCACCACCACCAATTTCAAACAAACACCGCTGTGACCACCAAACCACCATCACAAACAAACCACCGCTATGACCACCATCATCACCGATTTCAAAAAAAAAAAAAAAATCATCCCAATTGCCACGCAAATCCACCACTACTACAACAAGCACACCACCACAGTAACACAAACCAACCACCAAAATAGTGAAAAAAATCAACAGATCTCGTCACCTAAATCAACAGACTGCACAGTGTTGCATGGTAGCCAACCACAGCGTCGCAACTGTATCCAATCACACAGTAGACTGCAAAAATAAGGTCATCACTGGAGTGAACGCTGCCGACGGGGAGATCGAAGACCCAAATGGAGATCGAATTGTCGATGAATAGAGAGAGAAAAGATGAACGAAATCGTCGTCAGTGAGGTGCTGTGGGCAGGCGCCAGCGCGCGGTGCTATCGTAGTGTGCCGGCGACGGCTGATAAGTGCGGATTTCGCACTTAAATAGTCCGCTAAATTTATATATTTGTGGGTTTTCATTGGCGTTTTAGTACTTGTTTCATTTTATTTTACTTTATAGGCAAAAACCTGAGCTAATTGACGATTGGAAGAAAATTGCGTGAGAAAAGAATCAAAAATGCCAAAGTGCGAGAATTTCAAAGTTCGGCGAGCTAAAGATTTTAAAATGCAAGAATTGCATGGTTCGGCAATTTCGCCATCACCTTTTGTTTGATGGAATGAAGCTTGAATGACGCCGAATTCGGGGTGCCTAGTTGCTAATTTTCTAGCAGAATTTATCATGCCAAAAACCAGCCGGGTGAAGGGCAGATCACCGGCAAAAATGAACCAGAAAATGTGGCTGGAAAGTGTAAAAATTTGATGCGAAACAGACGTTGTAGCTGCCCAACAGAGGCTTATTATCGGCAGATTTATTGATGGTTTGAAGGGATGAAATGGGTTCCAAAAATGACAAGAAGATACCAAAGCTGGGCGCCATTTAAAACTGAAGAATTGTGGCTGGAATGTATAAAAAACTTGTACAAAACCAGCCGGGTGAAGGGCGGAAAAACCAGCAGAAAATGAAGATGAAAATTGATGCAAAACCAGAAATCTGGACAGAACAGCCCACGCCATGGCGTGACCATCTCACGCCATGGCGCCAATTCCCCAGTAGCACAAACAACCCGATTTTTGACCCCTTTTTGGCCCACTTTCTCCTCAGCCTTTCCCCAATCTTTCTTGCAATATAAATACAACATTAAGACCACTTCTAGGGGACGTTTTTGAGGCTGGAAGTCGACCACAAGGAGGCAGAATCTGGGTGCATTTTCTGGTGCGAAAATCTGGCCATTGAAGGAGCTTGAAGAAGAAGAAAGAGACTCTTGGCATTGAAGATTTCCACCATAAATCTCTTTATCAATAAGCTTTCTTTTTCCTTTTAACTTCATTTTCCTCAATGTATTTCATGATTTTGTTAGCTATTTGTAATAACATTATGAGTGGCTAAACCTAGATGTGATTGGGGGTGATTTTCTAACCCTTGAATGAAGTTCCAATAATTTTATGCTTGAAAATTCTTGTGGTTAATGTGATTTATCCATTGTGCTTATTGTTCATATTGTTCTTCTCGATTAATTAGCGGCGCAACTAAGTGATTGGGTTATTTCAATATTCGCCATTGTGGGATTTAAAGTCTGTAATTGCTTTTTATTTCATAACTTAGTGGCAAGTATATTTTGATTGACGGTAGTACGTAATCGCTATTCAATTAATTATATGTATGGATTATCGCTTAAGTGAGTAAACCGGGTTTTCGAGTTTGCGCTTAATTCAATTGGACTCTCTTGTGTTAATGCGTTTATTAAATTAAATCTTACGAGCTTTTCGTAGGTTGTTTGATAAATAGGGTTGGGTAACGAAGCTTTTCTTATTCAACCAAGATTAAGGGGAGTTTGAGGTAGTCGAACCTTTGATTATTCTCGAATTGTTGTTAACCATTTGAACGAAAATCTTTTGTGAAAATGTATTGGAAAGTCATTCTTGCGGTGAAGAAATATCCCCCGATCACACTCTCTCTTTTGTCGATTAATCGCCTTGGTTATTTAATTTTTATTGCATTTCAAGTCTTTCGCCATTTCCTTTTTATTGTTTCTTTGCTTTACAAATCAAACCCCCCCCCCTCCGCATTTATGTGCTTTCGTCGTTTATTTTATTTTGTGCAATTAACGTAATTGAACCAATCCTCTGCGGGTAATGACCCTTGCTTGCTATTGTACTATCGACGACATTTGTTTTAGCGAAGTAAGAAATTTATTTTGACCCCTCTTGGGCGTGTCAACGGCCTCCTTCCCGGCGGAGCTACGATTTTGGACGGAGGGAAAGGGAGAGAGTAGTGAGAGAAAATGAGGAGGCGCTGGTTTAGAGAGGAGAGTGAGAATTAAATTTAGGGTTTAGAATAATAGGGTGAATAATTTTTATATTGACATCTGATTTATGCATAATGAAATTTCAGTCCTCGTTTTTGAAAAGTGGTCTTTAAAGGTCTAGTATTGTGTAATTTTCCCTTAATTTTTTAAGTTACTTCCAACGGTCCATATTGTTTTTGAGTTGAGCCTTTGGACTTGGTTGTTGGTAACAATTTCATTCATCGGCCAATGCCTATGAAATTCAATCCGATGTTTACATCATAATCCGGGATTCATTGAGTTTCAAAACCCAACAAGATCCTCAAAAACTATCCCAAAACATGTTAGTCTTTTGGTGTACCATTCCCTCTTATGAAATGCAACCAATTTACATCTCTACTTTCTATTACAGGTTTCTTGGCCCTCTTCCATACCAGATAGCGATAGTAACAAGGTATGTTTTTGATGTGTTCGCAATCTTCTAGTAAATTTGGTTTATATATAACTGACTTGATCTTCATTTCTTTGTTACTGTACAGGCTTTTACTGGTTCTATTGTAGAACACGCTCTCGACTTTGGAATACATTCAGCGGAACAGACTGGTGCTCGTAGCTCGAAACTTGTTTTGAGGTTTAAGATGCAAAGAAAATAGATATATGGTTTGCTTATCTAACTACTATATTAAACTAACAGTGTAGAAACTTGTTGATGACCTAAATACCCCTTCATTCACATCAATTCTGAAAATGACTTATTCTTCTTTCTTTTCAGTGGAAATTACAAATTTCCAGACGTTTGAAGATCTCGATTCAAAAAACAGGTGGGTAAGTTCTTTATTCAAACTTCAGGTATTATATATAGATAATTCATCCAATTCATTTAAAACCCTAATCATTTCCCTAATTCAATCCCGTATCTTCCTTTCTCGCTCTACAATCTCTCCCTTCTCTCTAAAAAATCGCCATAGGAGATTACTCACTGACGGCGTTCATGACATCGCCCGGCGATGCTCTGAAGACTGGTGCCGATTCCGATGTGAGATCGGCGTCGCTGTAAGAAGACTGGCGGCGGTTACAAGGGGCGCGACGGTGACCTTTGCCCAGGAACACCGCTGCTGCGCGAAGATGTGCCAAAAGAAGACCCCGCCGGAGATACGTCTTGCTCGGATTTTTGCGAGCCACAGCTCAGTGCAACGCCTTTGCGGCGGCACCGTGAGCGATGACCTCTTTGTGAAAGAGGTGTTGTTTGATTGGGTTAAAGAGGTGTTGTTTTGTGATTGGGTTAAAGAGGTGTTTTGTGATGACTTCTCTGGGAATGGCGTCGCTCCATGGTGGCATCGTCTTCTCAGCTACAACCGGAGCATTACGCTGGCAATGTCTTCTAGCTGTAACCGGAGCATTGGTGGTTCATTGATGGTGTTTTTTTGTGTGGTGGTGTTTTTGCGGTTGGCGGTGTTTGCTAGCAGCGGTGGTACGCTGTTAGTGTGGCGCAGTGGCGGGGTTATGGTGGTGCAAGGTGGCAGTTTGTGTTGATTACCAATGTGTGTGTGCTTTTTTTTGTTGGCGGTGGTGTGCGGTGCAGGCGATGGCGTGGTAGTTGATGAAGGTATGATGTGGTGGTGCACTGTTGGGGGTAGTGGTGATGCTGGTGGTGGCGTTAGTGGCGAGATAGTGGTTGGCAATTTGTGCGGTGGTGTGGTGCAGTCGGTTGTGTTTTGGTTGTCTTTTTTTTTTCTCCGCGGTGGTTGTGGAGGTCTTGTGGCAGATTGTGACCAACTATTTGGCTGTTCTGTGACCAAGTATTGGTGGTAAATTGTGATCGGGAGTGGAGTGCTTGGTATATGTGACCAATAAATTGGTCTGTGACCTTAAAATATGATAATCTATGACTAAAAAATAATTTGTGATTTTAAAATTTTTTAATCTGTGACTATAAAATTTTTGATCTATGACCTACAAAATTTTTGATTTGTGACTTCAAAATAATCTGTGATCAATAAATTTGACGATATGTGACCAGTAAATAAATTTGTAACCTATAATTATGAATTTGTGATCATTAATCAAAAGTGACTTTATTATCTTTATTTAATAAATATTTTTAATTAATTAAATACATACCTGATATTTAAATTTTCAAACTATTTATTTAACTTTTGAATTGGGGTAAAGAATAGTCCTGAATTATGTACTTTTCCCTTCTTTTTATGGTTGTAATGTTGCAATAGTTCTTTTTATTTTGTTAAAACCCAGCTAAATTTCCCATATACTTTAAGTTCCAAGGGCCCAAATGGATCTTATTCAAAATTAGGCTATTACTTTCAACGCTCAATGACTGGTAGGCCCACTAGAACATGTTTGACATGTTGAATCTAACTTTGAAGCTCAATTGAGCTGGCGATTATCGTAGTGGAAATTACAGGGATCCAATGTTTTCAAGATCTCAATTCCTAAAGTGGAAATTATAGGGATCCAGTGTTTTTTGAGATCTCAGTTTTATCCCTACAAATGAAAACAAGATGGTTTACAAGAAAAATACAGGACTTTTAATCCCTCGGATTCTTATTGGGAGCACATTTTGTTCTGTGTGCTTACGTCTCGTCATCTATTTTTGGAGAAATTTATGAAGAAGGCTGAATTTTGGATACATGCTAAAAATTTCAGAGACTTGGGATATGGTCATTTGTTATTGGGGTTGCACTTGGCTTTTCTTGCATTCATAGTAGTACAGTTCGTACTATTTTGCTAGCTGGTTGGTGTAGGTGGTGTGATTAAGAGTGTTTGTAACCAATTATTTGATAATATGGCCAATAAATAAAATGCCATGATAAATTGTTATCAATAAATAATATGACTTAAAATTTGTGAATTGTGACTTATAAATTTTGATTTATAATCGATAAATAAATTGTGATCTATAAAATTTTTAATTTGTGATCGTAAAATAATTTGTGACTCATAAAATTCTTGATTTGTGATCGAGAAATAATTCATGGCCAAATTGTATAGAATTGTCACCTTGATATATTTAAATAATTATTTCATAAATAAAATCTAATAAAATCTAATTTTTAAAATTTTAAACCTTATTTCTTAATTTTGAAAAGGGTCATAATTTATCTTTTATATATGAAAATTTTCCATTATGGTATATAGCAACATAATGCACATAAATAAATAAAAATATAACTATTGGATAAATCATAAGATAACAAGGTTTCCGCTTACCGAAACAAGTCGGAAACGAAGCTTTATGAAGAAAAAGGTAAAAACGCGACCAGAGTAGCTGAACACACCTCCAAAACCCTAACTAAACAAAGTAAAGAACGTGGACGACCTGAGAAAATGCACTGGTTTTTCGCTCGTGCTAAGGAACCACTTCTTGGCAACTTCTAACGATGTTCATTCCCCGCATCATTATAAAGATCGGGTTCTTTACAAAAAGCTTTCGTTTCAATTCATAATTAGGTGCAAGAAATTTACGTTTGTGACCATTTTCACCAGCATGTCTGAATCAATTATAGTAGCTTCTTGCACACAGAGTAATAGCAGTGCAACCACGCGTATACGGATTAGCCATTTGATTTGAATTGCAATTATAGTAAGAATTCCCTCTAACGTTGCATGGAATACTGTCTTTCAAGAGAGCTCCATAGCTTATATATTGTGATTGAGCCAGAAATCTTCTACTGATACCAGACTCCATTATCATTTCTTCATTATTCTGAGACGAAAAAATAATTCCTCCATGGCCAAGCAGGGTTAGTGACAGGAAAATGAGTATGTATAAATGGAGATTCATCGTATATGGAAAATGGGATGGATATAGAAAGGCAAACTGAGTGTAGAGTAGGTTTTTTTATTAATTATTATTGTAATTTAAAGAGATTTTCTGTGTAACGGGTGGGAGAGAAAGCCCGGTTCTTGCTCCCTGATTTATTGCAGTCAATTGTGCAAGAAAAAGAAAAAGTAATTATTATGGGAATTATAATTACTATAATGGCACCAAATTAAACGGATAATTAATAATATTTACCATGATTTTAGAAGAGTTACTAGTTTTTGTCAAAACTCTGTTGGGTATTTTAGTCATTTCCCTTCAATTTTATCACGGTATTACAGAGTTGACCGGACTCGTTAAAAATTGCATCTTTTGTGGATCATTTTTTCAGTTTTAAGAGTTTTATTAGTTGAGTTATTGAACTTTTAAGTCTTACCTTTTATATATTGACAAACAAATAATATATATGTTATTGTGCTTAAAAAAAGTTAAATTCATTTTTGGATTACTTATTTAATCAAATATGATTTCAAAGTCACCTTTTTACCAAACAAATTTAGAGAATAAGTAATTTATTTTTTAAAAAGTTACTTGTAAATAAAACAAACATGCGCAAAACGTGGTCAACATTAACGAGACACGAGGATGGAGATATTTCCTCTCGAATTCTTGATTCAACTTGTCACCATAAAATTTAAATGAACTTTTTGTCCATGCATTTCGAAAATTATGGTGTATTATCATAGAAATTTCTCTTTTAATAACGAAATTATTTGTCATGAAAAAATCATTTTTCAATTATTTAGCCCCTGTTTGTTCTGGATTAAAATCTAATTAAAATCTTAATTCAAAGTCAACATTAAATTTTAATCACATATTTTATGGTACCCACAATTTTTCAATCACACATTTCAAAAATTTCTATCAAAAATCTAATTTTAATCCTCATCAAACATCTTCATAGTCGAAAACGTTCATCGAGAAAAAATTTCATCTAGGTATGATGGTAGGGTATGGCCTCGATTGGTGTTGTGCTGGGATAAGGTGGGGCTAGGATAGATGGAGAGGGGTGCCTGGGGATTTCAGTGGGGGGGCTTCATTTTTTTTTTCCTTTATTTTTAATTTTAATTTATGTAAAATTAAAAGTATATTGCTAATTGCTATATAGAAGAAATCCATCTGTAGGAGACAATCGACGACAAAAATAATTGAGAAGAAAAGGCTGAGCTAATGTACAACGAGTTTCTTGAATTGTGGACTACTGCAATTGATCCATTTTCTATGTTTATCCAAATTATCGATTGGTTGGTGAGTATATTTGATTCCACCATTATGGTTCCTGACACAATTGAACGACATAATGTAAAGAGTCTTTTATTTTAATTTATTTATGGGGCCTTTGATAGTACCTCTCAACTACTCATGACTTAGATCGTTTTGGTTCATCTAACGAGTCAATTTGTGCTTACGAAAAGGATGAGTCGAGTACGAGTTGGTTAGCTTAACAAAACCTCGCAAGCCACTAACGAATCGCCTTTTTCTTATTTGTTTTGTTTTAAAAATTGAAAATTACATATTCAAACCCTGAAGTATAATGAAGACGTGAATTTGTAAGGAATTGGTGAACATAAAGTTCTATCATGTCAAAAGAATTAATAAAGTTGTAATAAACACCCTCCTCCTCCAATTCGGGTTTGAGACCAATTACAATACGAAGATGAAGTTAAAATTGTACATGAAAGAATATAACATGTACATTTTTTTCAAAATAAATAAATAATAATAATAATAAATGAAATATCAATGTACATTGTTAAATTTAAAACTTGGTGTAACAACCCGATATTTGTGTCCAAGCCATTAACTCGTTACGTAATATCTGCTTTGGGAGATCATCTGTCCTCTTGCCACTCACAAATTTCTTTTGCATCTCCCAAAATTCAAACTCAATACATTCTCATCACGAGAGACGTAAGCTAAATTCTGGTACTAATTGAGCAACTTGTCCAGTTTCTTTCACTATCTAAAGAGTAGCTCACACGAGAATTTCATTATTCGCTCCAACTTGTCCCACTTAACATGCGAAGGACCACAACTATTTTTTCTATTTGTTTTTTTAAATTTCAAACTTAGATTATTTTGAAGTATGTTTAGGACAGCTTATCTTAAAAATAAGCGCCAAATGTTTGGCTTATTTTTTTATGCAGAAGAACCTACATTCAAAATAAGTCAATAAAGTCTCAAAATTGCCATATTGTGGTTGCCTAAGAATAGAAGAAGCCACAACCAAATTCGTAACACACAAGTCAATACATATATCTGATGTAGTTTCATTCTAGTATGTTTGGCTCGTGTTTATAGATTGTTTATAAACATTCAAAATACTTTTATCTACACATTTCAAGAGACTCACAAGTATTATTTATCTATATATTACTTATTTTTATTTATTTTATAATTAAAATAATTTATAAACACTTTTCAAAACTTTTCTGATTTGAGCATCACAGGTAATGTGAATTGCATCACAGTTATCCTGACGTTATCGTGGTTTAAGGAACAATAAGTAAAAAAAAGCAGGAACAAAAGTAATTCGAAATTCAATGGAGACTTTGCTTGGTGGAGATAGAATCTATGTACCATTTTTGGGGGACTCTTTTAACTTTTCTGAATCGGCAACATTTTACTTGTGTACAACATGAACATTTATATATGGAGAATGTTTTTTTTTTTTTTTTTTTTTTTGTACAAAGATGAGTTATAAAAGTAGGGAGATAAAATATGTTGGCAAAATTCGGACGGTTGATTTCAAATGATTTAAAAATATTTAAAATTTTATTTTTAAAATGATTGGTGTAGATTTGATTTTGTAACCCAATTTTGTACACTTCATTTGTAAGTATAACATAACTCTTTATATATTCACTTTCTCCCATTTATATAGTCTGATTTTATTTTTCACACGAATTAAGAAGAATGTTATTGAAAAAATATTTTTTGTCAAAACTTTCCTAATCTACCCTTATTTATATTTGTACAATTTCAAAATTAAGTGGAAAAAATTGATTATAATTAGACAAATTAAATAAATGTATATTAGTAAATAAACAAAGCAAAACATTCTTAGCCCTATTTGATAACCATTATAATGATAAATTTGGATAAAATATATTTTGAAATAATAGATTTTGGGAAAATGTGTAGTTAAAACTGGAGGAAATTTTTTTAAAAAAAATTTATATGTAATATTATTTATTGAATAATGGGGCGTCAACCCCTATAGCCATTTCAAATTTTAGTTAGCTGGTCTTGATGTACAGGAGGAAGGCACAGGACCCCTCCAATAACACACAACACATGGTGGATTTTTTTGTAATAAAATATTTAGATGGGACCCACCCATGTGATATTTTTATCGAATTTTGTTACATGTACCATTTGACTTACCCTTTAATTTACTCAGCCCCATTTTCTCCGTCCCATAAAGGTCGGTCTCACGTATTTATTGAAAGTGGGACCCGACTTTCCTGTAAGGAGAGAGGTGGAATCGAATAAGTCAAAAAGTAAGTCAAAGAGTACAAATGACTTAATCCATTTTTGTAACCATTTTTTGAAGTTTCTTCTGTACAGCAGAAATTATTCAATTTTAATGGACGGACAGAGTTTTTGGGGTAATGCTACTTGTATAATTTTTTTTTACAACTTTCTCTTACAATCACTCACATGAGGAGGGGTCCCACAGTGAATAAAAAAATTCACTGTGAGTGATTGTAAAAGAAAGTTGTAAGAGAAAGTTGTACAAGTAACATTATCCTATTAATAAACACAGGCATGCTCTCTTCCTCGAATGGAAAAGAGAGCGGCCTTCTCAAATTGAAAAATTCGTCTAAACTTTTTTTATTTTTATTTTTTTTGGCAATCCCAACAAATATTATACTCAATTGTAAAAAATTATCCAGATTAAAAAAAAAATTCTAAGTTTAGGCCAATTTTGGGGAAGGCTGCTCTCTTCCCAATTCGGGGAAGAGAGCAGGCCGGTTAATAAATAATCAAACATGTAGTTGGTACAAACTTAAATTTGAAGCATTTATGCCCTGTTTGGGCTCCATAAAGAAAAATATTTTTTTTTTTTAAATGTGTGGTTTTAATAAGTAGAAGAGAGAAAAATAAATTTTAATTTAAAGAGGACCAAACAACGACTATATATCAAATCTGTTGGAAGATCATAGCAAGAACATTAACATTATGGAGTTTGAGCAGGAAGAAGCGTTAGAGCCAATGAGTCCTACAGCCCAATATTTGAAGAGCTCAGTATTATCACTCACTATTATGGTCGTCTTGGAAGTAGAAGTTCCAATTGATGACTCCATGGCCATTCCACTCCTGAAAGATGTTTTCTTACCCATAAATCATCGCTTCTCCTCGATCATGGTGAGTGTTATGATCTTCATGCTTTTCATTCTAAACAGTGAAAGTGTTCAAGAATAAACGTAAATGGTTCATTATAGTACGTGGGACACATATACGTATAACTACATGATTTCTTTTACCAAAAAACTAATCATTTATAGTATAGAAAGAAGTTTTGTGTCTAGCCGTATGCGATAATAGAGAAAATAAAATAAAAATTAAGTGCCTTTTTCTCCAAGCAGGTTTCCAAGAAGACTGGAGGAAATGTATGGAAGAGGGTGGAGGTAAATCTAAAAGATCACGTCATTGTGCCTGTTTTTCCATGTGACAAGTCAAAAGACTATTACGATGAATGTTTCAATGAGTATCTATCAAAACTTGGAATGGATCAACTTCCTCTTAATAGACCATTGTGGGAAATTCACATATTTAAGTACCCAACAAAAAATGCAGCTGGAAATCTGATATTCAAGCTCCACCATTCACTTGGAGATGGCTATTCTTTAATGGGAGCCCTTCTCTCCTGTCTACAAAGACTTGATAATCCTTCTATCCCATTGACATTCCCTTCGCGCCAGTCTAACTCTAAATCGGGGCCTAATCTTAACAGCCATGGTTATTTCAGCAGCGTGCCCGAGTTCTTTTCAGGATTGATTAACACTGCATACAATTTCGGATCTAATATCTTGAAGAGCAGTTTCATCGAAGATGATAATTCACCTGTTAGATCAGGGCATGATGGAGTGGAACATGGACCGTTTGTTATAACTACTACCACATTTTCCATTCAACAAATCAAGCAAATCAAGAACAAGCTTCAAGTGGTAAGTTCTATTATCTTCTTTTTTTTTCCATCTATATACAATACCAATATAAGGAAAGATAAATGCTTGATGCAACTGACATAATCAGAAATACATAAGGAATATAGAGTGAAAGAGATCTTGACAGAAACCCAAGTCCTACCAAATTCCTACTTTTTCTTGGCTTCTAACTGAAGTGTTCACCTAGACAATAGACTAGGATGTCACGTGGGCTATGAAATATTAAGATTAAACAATACAATAAACAAGATTTTTTTTAATTTTTTTTTTTACAGTTAAGCCGTGTTAATTTTTATTTTTTTTTAACAGTTAAGCCGTGTTATTGTCACGTGCCAAGGCTAAGTTTTTAAAAGATAAGGCATGTCCACCACCAATTTCGAACTAATAGGAACAACTAAAACATCTAACATGATCAGTCAATATAACTATAAAAGTTGACATCCTTTTAAAGATTGCATCTCTTTTACAGACGATTAATGACGTTATTACTGGGATAATAATGTATGGAACCCGATTGTACATGCAAAGAGCAAATCAAGATTCCAGTAAAGAGAGGTGTACAGCACTTGTATTACTCAATACTAGGGCCATTGGAGGTTACAAGTCATTAAGTGAGATGATTAAGCCTAATGCAGAAATGCCATGGGGTAATCGATTTGCATTCTTGCACGTTCCTATTCCGAAATTGACTGCCTCTGAGTTAAACAATCCACTCAAGTTAGTCGACAATGCCCACCAAATTATCAAGAGGCAAAGAAATTCTGCATCAGTTTATCTCATTGGTCAGTTTCTTGAAGCTATCAGAAAAATTAGAGGTCCTGAGGTATGTATATTAATTATTTCCTGGTTTGAATTCCTCATTTTTGTTTTAAGTGTTTATTAGTCACTCCCCATTTTAAAAAATATACGATTACTGAAGTTCTATTCACTATAAGAATAGGATATATGTCCTAAATAATTTAGTTATTGATGCAACAGGCAGCATCAAGGTACGTCTATGGAACATTAAAGAACTCGAGCGTGGCAATATCAAATATGACGGGGCCTGTTGAAAAAATGGCCTTAGCTAATCAACCAATTAAAGGATTGTACTTTGCTGTGGTTGGGGTACCTCAGGTATTTTTAAGAGCCTTTCTGTAATTTTGGCTTATAGTTTTAACTTCTGAGATGAAGGTTTTCATTATATTTCGGTCTAATTCTTTAACGCATTGAGGATGGTGAATTATGCAGAGTCTTCAAGTAACAATTTTGAGTTATGTGGACAATCTGAGAATTGTCATGTCAGTGGAGAAAGGTTTCATTGATCCAAATAAGTTCAAGTCATGTATGGAATATGCCTTTGAGGCAATTTACAAAGCAGCACTAGAGTGAAACCTCAAACAATATTGTCATTACTACCTATCAATATTGTGCTAATTGAAGCTTATTTTGCTTTGTTTTAAAATTCATTTAAAAACACTAGCATTTGAACTTTTGTGTACTAAAAAATGTAAGGTTGTATCTTGTGAATCCTTTCTAGTATTTGTTTGATGAGAAAAATTACTCGTACATTCTTTTCTATTTTTCAAGTCGCAACATATTCCAAACTAAATGAATAAGAAATTGATTTTTTTGGAGTCTAAGAAAAGAAGATAATAAATTTCATAAATCTCACGCAAAAGAAAACATCTTTTAAAGGAAAAAAAAACCGCACGGTTTCCAGGTTTGAGATTGAATTCTGGACGCATAGTATGGCATGTGGAGAATTTCTTAAAGAAATTAAACATCGCAAAGTTATTTGTAGATGGCGCCTGGAAAGGAGTTGAAGTCGTGGCCGAAGAGATGGAGATACAATTATTGTAGCCAAACTTTTTTTCATTTTGGGGTCAAAAAGTAAATTGTAAATTTTACTTTTTTAAAATAACATAACAGTAATCGTGGGTTGAAACTTGAGAGATGAGAAGAGAAATGGCTTGATGGCCAAATTTTTTGACCAGCGCTCATGATATGTGCAGGGATGGATGTTAGACAAACTCAAATTTTCTAGGGGAGGAATGAGAAATTAATCAATGATTTCAAATTGGGACTTTCGGGGAAAAGTTGTGCACAACCCTCAGAGATGAGGAAGAATAAAAAAATCCGATTTCGGAAGGAGGAAAAAAAAAAAAAAAACAGAGATTCTAAAATTCTGTGGGTCAATGGCCCCCAAATGACACCATGTTGCTCGGTCACAGAACGTAGAAAAACCTGAAACAACCAAGTTTTGTGTCTTGGAAGCGGTCGAATAGATGAGTGTCTAAGCAGAAAACATAGTCTAACGATTGGTCAGAGATGAACCTTTAAATTCATTAAAGTTCAAGTCTTACCAGGAGGCTCAAGGAAGCTGAGAATTTAATCACCTTTATGGATGAATACTTTAGATTGTTTGTCTTCCGAATGGAATGTAAGATCGAGGCATTTGAAAGGAATTCTATACTGGAAGATGCTACAAGTACTTAGCCATTACAAAATGAGTTACTTACTCACCACTTGGCGCCCCCTATTGGAGGCCCGATGCCCCTCCAATAGGGGGGGCTCCAAGTGGCGATTAAGTAATCTATTTGGTAATGGGTTAAGTTCATATAAAATAACTCTTCTATACTATGATGAAAGTATATAGTATCGAACTCTGCACTAATAAAAACTCAATCATTTGTATAAATCTTCTTTAATCTGGTTTAATTTTATCCAGTCCGACGTATACAAGCAATATTTTCATAATGATTGGATCGAACATGATAACTATCAGTCGAATCAATGTTCAACCTCAAATTATTTAGTATATGTTATCAGCTTTGTATTTAAAATAAAGAGAGAAACTTGAGCTGTATGTGTGTAATAATACTAAAGCCTCCTACGATTTTGTTTGAGCAGGAGATTCTTTTGCTGCTTTTGAAATGGCCTCGAAGGCGTATTCGAGACAAGACTTGAACTTATCAGGATCGATGAAACCTTTCTCCACCACCATGGAAATTCTCAGTTTTTCCACATAACTCACCATTGTTACTGAAAGGCTCTGCACGGTTCATATGATCTGCATGTTAAAGAAGCAATATACAAGAAAAGATAGATGAATAGAGAATTGAAATGTTAGTATAAAGTACCTGAGGTGGCCCAGCCACAGCGAAGTACAATCCTTTAACTGGCTGATTAGCCAAAGACATTTTTTCCACAGGCCCCATCACATTTGATATTGCCAGGCTCGTATTCTTCAACGTGTTGTGGATGCATCGTGCTGTTGCCTGTTACATAACGACATCCACAATTCAGTCTTGTCCAAAACTGTATACCAAATATGCAAAGAGTACAATTTTGTATAAGATGAAATTTTATGCATACCTCAGGACCTCTAATTTTTCTGATGACGTCAAGAAACTGGCCAGTTAGAAAAACTGATGCTGAATTTCTTTGCCTTTTGATCAGTTGGCGTGCTTTCTTGACAAATTTGAGTGGGTTGCTTAGCTCAGACTCAGTCAATTTAGGAATAGGAACTTGTAAGAATGCAAAACGATTGCCCCATGGCATTTCTGCTTTAGGTTTGATCATCTCACTCACTGATGTGTAACCTCTAATGGCTCGAGTGTTAAGTAATACAAGTGCTGTACATTTGGCTTTGCCCGACTTTTCTTCCGTTTTTTGCATGTATAATCGGGTTCCGAATACGATTATCCCAGTAATCACGTCATTGAGTGTCTGTAAAAGAAATGCAAACTTTAGAAGGATGTGAAATATCTTTATTTGTGTTCAAACGAACTTTTACATCCAATGTGATCGTTTTGTTGGGTGAAATATCTTTATTCGCTTTCAATCTAATCAACAAAGTGCCCGATTTACATGATTTTTGAAAAGTCCAAAACTGTTTTTGAAATTAAAGAATCGTTTTTGAACATATTTGAATAATTTTCTGAAAGAGTTTTGTTTTGTTATAAATGCTTTTAGAGATAGTTGGTCTAAAGTAGCTTTCTACAGAAACTTTTTTTTCAAGAAACATAAGTAAAAGCAAAAGCCCGCCCGACCAAATGGATCCTAATAATTTCTCAATGATGATTTATAGGGATAGTTGAACAATTTTATGATTTTGTCAATAATTCGTGTGTAAGATATCTCATGCTAGCTGATATGACCTATCAACAACAATTGAAAAGGAAAAATAATTGTGATATTGAAAACTATTAATTAATCACGTGTTATTGAGGACCACATTTTATATATAAACCCTCAGGTGTAGACAAACCTAGAAAACAAATAATTAACATTTTCGTACCAAGTTACATTCAACAAGTTTATTCGTAAAATACTATTGATTGTTACCGTAGTACATATATACATGGACGTGAGAGGCTTAATATGTGCCCCGAGTTTGATTATTAGTAACTTTTTAGGATGAATAGTGGTGGGTACGCTAATATTAACTAGAAAGAATCATGATTACAAAGATTAAATTAAAAGGGCAATTATTCTAATTGGACTTCTTCACTTGGACTTGGAATGAGAATAAAAGGTTACTAGGGCTGGACTCCTCTTTCCACAAGTTGGCGGCTTTAAAGATTTATATATGAGGAAATTACATTGAGGTAAGTGTTTAAAGATCATAATTCAAAAATCAGGTTTGAAATTTCATTATACATAAAAGTGTCAAGTTTTACGTCCATTGCTTATCTATCTAGCCTTTCAATTAAATCAAGATTGTTGTGGGATCGCGGGTTAATTATCTAAATTGTCACTACTTTCTCAAATGTTTTCAAGTAGCCATTGAACTTTAAAACTACTCATAAACTTGTCAAAATGTTATGTCACTAGTCACTCCCTCACTCGCCGTTTAAAAGTTAATGCACTAGATGATACAGTTGATAGACTCATGAATTTTATAACATATTAAGTTCATCGAATTTATTAACTTTTAAAACGATGAATGAGATAATATTTCAGTAAGTTGAATAGCAACCAGGAAATATTTAGGAAAGTTCTTCTGAAGTTCAGTGATATAAAATTGGAAACTATTTACTAAAATTTGAGATTTTTAACCATGGGATCACCATCCTTAGATAATCCATATGAATAAAGCTCATTGTACAGAAGAGGTTGACATCCACTCACATGCGTGTGGATTGAGCGTGAATAAAGAAGTCCAAAAAAATGGGCTCCTCATTGTAAGTAGATGTCAATCTCTTATGCACGAATAGCATAGTTGACCTCGATTTTTGGTTGGTCCAGCCTATTAAGGAGTGGATTTAGGGCCGGGCTGTCCTCCAGCCCAAATACTTAAAAAAAAAAAAATCATATTAGCCCGTGCAAAAAAATAAAAATAAAAAAATTCCCGTATTAGCTCGTGCTAATTTTTTTCCTGGATCCGCCCCTAAGCCTATTCCTAGCATGCCAACAAAAACTAAGAAACTTCAGTACATAATTATGTGTTTAGAGGCCTAGTATAGATGCCTAAAACCGTAGGAATTAGAATTTATTTTACTTGCTATCATCCTTTCTATATTCCATATGCGTTTCTCGATCAAGTCCGTTACATCAAGCATATGCTCTGTTTGATTTGGATAAAAATTAGATTTTTAATTAATTTTGATTGATGAAATATGTGGTTGAATAGTTGTAGGTCCTATTAGATATGTGATTAACTTAGATTTTGATTAACTTTTCTAATTGAACCAAACGGGAAAGGTTAATAATCTTTTCCATACATTCTATGATGATTCACACCTGAGCAAATTTAAGGACGAAGAAAACACTAAAGAGAAGATTTTACCACTTTAAGCTTGTCCTTGATTTGCTTGATGCGATCGATGGAAAATACAGTAGTAGTTACAACAATTGGTCGAAACTCCACTCCATCATCCCCTGATCTAATTGGCGATTTGTCATCCTTAATCAAACTGCTCTTTAAGACGTTCGATCCGAAATCATGTACAGTGTTAATTAACCCTGTAAAAAATCGGGGCGCACGCCGGAAAAATCCATGACTGTTACCATTAGGCCCCGAGTTAGACTGGCGCATAGGAAATGTCAACGGGATGGAAGGATTATCGAGTCTTTGTAGACAAGAGAGAAGGGCTCCCATTAAAGAATAGCCATCTCCAAGTGAATGATGAAGCTTGAATATCAAATTTCCAGCTGCATTTTTTGTTGGGTACTTAAATATATGAATTTCCCACAAAGGTCTATTTGGAGGAAATTGTTCCATTCCAAGTTTTGATAAATACTCAATGAAAGCCTCATCATAATAATCATTTGACATCCCAGTGGGGAAAACAGGCACCTTTACATGATCTTCTAGATTTACCTCCACCCTCTTCCATTTCTTTGCTCCTCTCTTCTCGGAAACCTGCTTGAACAAAATCACTTGATCGTTATATAGACCTCACTTTTTTATACGCCTAGAATTAGAATGTTATATATGTACAGTATTAAAGAAGAGAAATAAGATAATATTGTTGAATCTAACAACATTGTTTCTGTTTCTTGAGCATGCACTAGGTGGTTTCCGGTAATATGACACTCGTCACATGCAACTTTAATCAGCTATGGTCATATCACGCTCGTTACAATGAAAAAGACAGAAATCATAAAAACTTACCATGATTGAGGAGAAACGATGATTTATGGGTAAGAACACATCTTTGAGGAGTGGCATGGTCGAGGAATCATCAATTGGAACTTCTGTTTCCAAAATGCCTAAAATAGTTAGTGACAACACTGAGCTTCTCAAATATTGGGCACTTGGACTCATTGGCTCTAGAGGTTCATCGTGCTCAAACTCCATGGTGTTTCTTGATTTTCAACCTTCAGCTTGTTGGGAATGTTCTTGAAATTTAGTCTTTACAATTTGTGTCCAATCATTAATAAATAGAATGGCTTCTGTCTTATGAGTGTGGACAAAGTGGGAACAGAATAAAATAAGTTTGCTGCATAAAAGGGTAATATAATTAAATTTGAGACAAATAAAAGTGGTTCACTGGCTCGTGCAATTAATTACTCTATTTGTCACTATCGCGTGCATTTACTTCGTGTGCCACTGTTACTGATTAGCAAAAGTCTATAACGTCCACAAGTAAACAATTGAAAAAAGAGTTAAAAACTGATAACCAAAACTTTGGATTTTTAAGTATACAAGATTTCTATTATTCTCTTGTAGTTTCCTTCCATAAAACTCAACCGATTTTTGAAAAACATTGGTGGCGAACACGGGGTCAATTGGAAAAAAAAAAAAAACAAGAAAACAAGGTTATTGTTTGGGGGGGGGGGGGGGGGGGGGGGGGGGGAATTCAAACACAAGTGGTATAGGTTTTATTTTCAATTTCATTTTAAAAGAATGATAACACAAATCTAAAAATAATTGAACAATTGTGGAGTCCATCTTTTATCGATCTATCTGGGTGAACTTTTTGCTTAACTCAAGAAAATTAAATTCCAACAATTAACCCATTATTTTGTGACATCTTTTGTTGTCCCTTTCTTGATTAAGTATATAGTTGTTGAACAAAATGTCGGGGGTATACTTAGTGGTTAAGTGTGCTTATCTAAAGAAAAATCAAGAAATGGGCAACTTAATTGTTTGGATAAAGAGTCAAGTGGCAGGGAATGAAAGATACTCAAGAGGCAGCATCAGCCATATGTGAAGTCCAAGGAGCATAAAAATGTAGGGCTATGCCTTAATCCACTTGTTTTGATACTCATCACTTCTTAATTTTCTATTGATCCGTTATATATTATTCAAATTAAAAGTATATCACGTGATTCGTGAAGTGATTTGTGGGTTGTGAATGAACTATTGTATTTGAAAAATGGAGGGCTATTTCTAATTCGCTTGTTTGAATTGACATCACTCACTAATATACTCGTTGCAAAATTTTCTTCCAACTTGTGATTTACTGGAAAGTGAATATGGCATTAGAAAAATATCTAATTAGGAAGGTACGTATCCTTGAAGATATATAGATATTGATTGATAAAATCACGTTAGATTATAATTTCCACTATGAGTATTATGTCCAATGAGATAGTTTTGTTGGGTGTAAAATATCTTTATTTGTGTTCAAACGAACTTTTACATCCAATGTGATCGTTTTGTTGGGTGAAATATCTTTATTCGCTTTCAATCTAATCAACTAAGTGCCCGATTTACATGATTTTTGAAAAGTCCAAAACTGTTTTTGAAATTAAAGAATCGTTTTTGAACATATTTGAATAATTTTCTGAAAGAGTTTTGTTTTGTTATAAATAAAGTTTTGTTTTGTTTTTGAACATATAGCTTTCTACAGAAACTCTTTTTCAAGAAACATAAGTAAAAGCAAAAGCCTGCCCGACCAAATGGATCCTAATAATTTCTCAATGATGATTTATAGGGATATCTCATACTAGCTGATAAGGACCTATTTCTTGATTTTTCTTTAGATATATAAAATGTGGTCCTCAATTATTTCTCAATACTTAGTGGTATACTTTACGGTTTTGTCAATAATTCGTGTGTAAGATATCTCATACTAGCTTATATGACCTATCAACAACAATTGAAAAGGAAAAATAATTGTGATATTGAAAACTATTAATTAATCACGCGTTATTGAGGACCACATTTTATATATAAACCCTTCGGTGTAGACAAACCTAGAAAACAAATAATTAACATTTTCGTACCAAGTTACATTCAACAAGTTTATTCATAAAATACTATTGATTGTTACCGTAGTACATATATACAGGGACGTGAGAGGCTTAATACGTGCCCCGAGTTTGATTATTAGTAACTTTTTAGGATGAATAGTGGTGGGTACGCTAATATTAACTAGAAAGAATCATGATTACAAAGATTAAATTAAAAGGGCAATTATTCTAATTGGACTTCTTCACTTGGACTTGGAATGAGAATAAAAGGTTACTAGGGCTGGACTCCTCTTTCCACAAGTTGGCGGCTTTAAAGATTTATATATGAGGAAATTACATTGAGCTAAGTGTTTAAACATCATAATTCAAAAATCAGGTTTGAGGTTTCATTATACATAAATCAGGTATCAATATAATAATTATATATTAAATATTTCCCTAATTATTTCAAACTATAATCATTTCTTCATTAGCTTTTTCTCTCTCTCTACCGGTTCTTTCCATCCTACTCTCTCCATTCTCTCAAACATCTCCTTCTCTCTACCAGCACCGGCACCGATCGTCACAGTGGTTGTCGCGAAATCGTCAACGGTGTCGGCGCTCAGATTCTCTCCATTCTCTCTCTACCGTAGCTGCTGCTGTAAGCATCTGAGGTAGCGCTTACAACAGTCGATTTGACTCCCGCCGTCGTGATGCTCACATCGTCATCGTGATACCTCATCCTTCTTGCGGTAGGTGGTGGATCTGATTGTTGGTGGCATGTAAGGTGTGAAGTATGCTGTGATTTTCCAATTCGGTGCGGTGGCATCCACTCCCAACTGTGATTTTTGTTGGTGGCGACGGGTGGTGGACGTTTGACAGTAGCGCTGGTGGTTTTGGGTCTGGGGTGATATTGTTGGTTTTGCAGGATAAAGGTGGTGGTGGATTTGGGTGTGGTGACGGCGGCGAGGGTTGTCGTGGTAGGGGCTCTAGGTTTTGAGGTAATATTTGTGGTGGTGGTGGTTCGCAAGGCACCCACGATGTGATGATGCTGCGATTGATGTTCACGGAGGTTGGTGTGTAGTGGTGGTGTGGTTACTAACTGTGGTGGTGATTTTGCATTGATTTGGTGGTGGGTTTGATGTGGTTGTCTGGTGGTTGCTGTGGCGGTGGTTTTATACAGTCTGGTGAAACGACGGTGGTCGTGACGGGTGGTGTTCGGGGGTAGATGGGATGGGTCCGGTAGTGTTTGTGACCAAGTATTGAATGAGAATTGAGGTTGGGGTTTGGTGAATGTGACTAACTATTAAACTGTGACCATAAAATTCAATAATATGTGACTAAAAAAATAATCCGTGACCAACAAATTTGAAAATATGTGACTAATCGATAAACTGTAACTTATAAATTTTTTGATTTGTGATCTCGAAATAATTTGTGACCAATTAATTTGATAATATGTGACTAGTAAATTAGTTGTGACTTTTAATTATGTAAATATGATCAAAAATCTTACAATTGTGACCTTAAAATATTTAATTAATAAAATATTTTTAATTAATTAATGGATACTTGATATTTGTATTTTAAAACTTTATGTCTGAATTGTGAATTGGGATAAACTATACCCCTGATATATGGATTTTTCCTTTTATATAGATATATACATGTACACACAAGAGACAAAAGAGGGCTGAATTGAATATATATATTGACGGAAAACGAAAGCAGAGGGGACATGCATGCAAATGTCGCTTCTGTGGGAAGAAGGATAGAAGGTGCATGAAATTGAAGAAGAGCAGACGGCAGACTGCAAACGACTGAAAAAGAAAAAAGAAAAATCATTCAAATTGTTGGGCAATAATTCATCAATATTTGTGCAAGAAATTTGAGAATTAGTCACATTCGATGATATCGTTCTACTTTTATTTGTCTCTTTCCATTAACATATTAGACATTTAGACTAATGCTAGGATTACGATAAACCTTATATACTGAATTTTTAACTCGTGATTTTATTTCGTTTTGACATTCAAAACACGTTTTCAATAATTGAATTATTGACATTGATTTGATTTTCTCTATAATTATATTCGCAATAGTTGTATGAGTTTTATGACTTGTTTTACTTTCAAAATATTAAAAATAAGTTAGATATAATATCAGTTGTCGTAGACTCCGATGGAAGATAGAAATATGTCGTTATACTTTACGTGATATATAAATATTCATAAATCTTTAATGAATTTTTATATGTTCGAATCCGTCATAAAAATATAGTCGGATCACATGTAAAAATATATTTAATTCTATTCGAGAGAGATTGTTAAACAAATTAGAAATATTGATCTTCATAATTAGATCGTGTTGTCAAGTTGTAAGGTTAGAGTTAAAGGAGATTGATATAATGAGATTCCAGATCTTATTACGCTTTTCATCATCATATTTACATAAAACTTGCATTTATATTAGTTAAATTAGGTCTTCATTTATTAGTGGATTATTTAATTTATGGGAACAATCACAAATTTTAATTGTTTCAGTTAAGGCTAAGTTAAATTAAATTTGAACTAATATAATATCTGTTGGTATAATACTTGGACTCAAAATTCATTTTACTACTTGTTAATGAATTGTACACTTGCAGTAATTTTGATCGAAAGATATTATCGTGACAAGTTTTTGGCGTCATTGTCGGGAATTGTTACTTTAGTTTGAGTTCCATTTATTTTAACACTAATTCAGACTTCTACCTATATTCTTGTATCTTTATTTTTGTTCCTTTTTTTTTTCCCTCTCATTTTTAGGATATATAAGAGAACCAAAATAGCAAGATAAAAGATGACCCTGGTTAATTTCAACAAAATGCTCGTATGTGACGTCATCATAAGGTAACAACAATTGACAGCTCAAAATTTGATGATGGGGATATGTTTGTGAGAGATTTTGTTATAGGACAACGACTACGAGATATAAAAGCAGCTTGTGAACTTGAAGAACCTGTCCTAGGTGACTTACCTATTGCATTTTTACTCTTACCACAAGAAAAGATTGAGGTATACATTGTTTAGTTCGAAACGGGTGATGGCAGAAAGTCATGCTATTTGGAGAAGAACAATATTAAAATTTGGATATGGAACAAAGTCAAATTGAGCGAGCTAAACAGAGCATCTAAAGTCATATTCAAAGTGCCATGAAATGCTTATGCAAAAGTTGAGCTCTAAACTTTAAATTAAGCATTTAATGGGAGGCAACCCATTTTTCTATCCCTTTTCAATTATTTTAATTAATTATTGCATTACACATAGTTTTAGGGATTGCATTAATTTATGAACTCATGCATTTAAATCGTTTTAAACACATTTAAGGTAATATTTTAAGATTTGCATTAGTAACTTATGCATGTTTATTTATTGAGTTCATTTTACTTAGATTCATCATTAACATCCTAACATTATATTGAGCTTATATTGATATGATATGCATTCTTAAGGTTGCACCTGAATTTTAATCTCCAAACCATTTTGAAAGACTCATCTTTTTCTAGCTATGATTTTTACAAGGATGACACTCTGTTAAATAGTCTTTCTCAAAGTTAGAAGATTAAAATTTTCTTGGTATGCATTCATTGCAAATATTTAAACTTTATATGTTATCACTAATATATATTTAAATTATTGGAACAGAAAGTTAAAATCTAGCAACAAGGAAAAGTGGCGGTTGTCATGACGTCTACCAGCCGGACCAGCTTGATCTTTTGACTCATCCTCATCTACCCCAGAAAATTTTTGATCCTTACTTCTTTATGTTAATTATTTTTTTCTCTTTAATTGGGAACGATGTAATATTTTTTGTTTGGGGGTGGGTAAGTATTAGGATACTTGGAATATATAATTATTTTTCAACTGCTGATCGATCAGGTCCATATAATTCTTGAAAAAAAAAATTGAAAAATTGAAAAAAATAAAAGAAATTTTTTGAAAAAATTGATTTTTTTTTTTTTAAATAGTGTCTAGTTAACGTTAAACGACTTGTAGTTTATAATAATGTTTATTTGTTTGAATTGAGTACAGATTTAGCTAAAACTGGATAATGTCATAACTCGTGCTTTTACTTGAGTACTTATCCATGTTAGACTTGATTATTTGAGCACATAACCACCATTGACTTATTATTTATATTGAGACATGACTTGATTATGTGGATTTAATTATTGATGTTTTTGACTTAAGTTTAAATTGAATTACTAAATCCTTAATATAGAAACCAAACTACTAAAAAAGCAGTTTGGGGGTGGGAAAGTTAGTGTTTGTTTTCATAGAAGTTCGATGTCTTGGAATTCTTGGATCACAGCGTTAGTTGAAAGAGTTTGAGTTAGACGCAAAAAAAATTTTAAACTTACATGTCAATCTATGAATAATCATAGAAAAGCAAAAAAAAAAATAAAAAATTGGAGACATTTTAAAAATCTTATGAAAAATCCAGAGGGAAAAGAATAACGTATATGACTAGGGGCAAAGCCAGCACCCGATAAGTCCTTTTGACCACTAATTTTTTTTCCTTATATTGGACGGTCACTCAATGACCGTTTAGCTGCCTCTCGTGCACCTGAATTCCTAGATCTGCCACTGTGTATGCCATCTTAAGGCAGATGATGAGCCCATGCGAAAACTCTTTTTCATTGGCTTTCTCGATAGGTATACTATTGGATTGAGTCAAAAGCCTATCAACGCATAACCCGATTCGAGTGAGAGCCCAAACGGGAGAGGCGTGAAGATCTTGATCGAAAGCTATACTATTTTGAATAGCGAGAAAGACTTTTCAAAATTCGATCAAAGCAATCGAAAATCTGATCATATCTTAGGTGGGCCAACCAACCGAATTGGGCTGGGCGTCCACTGTTCGGATGGTGTTCGCCTGACCATGTGCATGCATAGAGGTGTCAAAACGGGCGGGCCGGTCAGACTCGTGAAAATCGGCACGGATCGACCCGGGACCGCGGGCCGACCCGTGACCCGAGCGGACTGTTCACGGGTCAAGGAGGTGTGACCTGCGGGTTTCACGGGTTGCACCTTCACGGGCCGCGATTAACTCGCTGGCCCGTGAAAAAAAAAATTAAAATATAAATAAATATATAAATTTTGAACAACTAAATTATAGCTAATTAGGTGTCAAACTAGTTGAAATGTACTTATGCTATAAATATTTGATAATAATAATTAGAAATGCATTTAGTTATTTGTTTAAGTTAAATTTAACTTTGCAAAGTTATAAATAATTCAGGTAACATTAAATTTGAATTTTATGTAAACATTTCTTGATATAAATATGAATTTATCATTTTGTTCAATTCTTAGTTTACATTTAACAAAAAAAATTTTTTTTTTGCTATAATTATCTATATTTTTATAATTTTATTTATACAATCATGCGGACCAAACCAGAACAAATTACGATCCGTGACCCGCATGGGCTCGACCCAGATGGGTCAGCGAGCGGGTTGAGTTGTAGTCCAAAATTTGTGAGTTGACCTGGAACCCGTAGCGCGTGGGCTTTTTTTCACGCGGGCCGTTATCGGGCTCATATGTTGGCGGGCTGACCCGATCCGGACCACCCGGATTGATACCTCTATGCATGCATGCTCCAATGTAATTTGTAAATATGTACACTTATTCCAATTGAAAATTAAAAGATTGTGGTGTCTATGCCCCTTATAAATATTAATTTATTAACCTTCATCTTCTCCCTTAGTGTTGATAATGGATTCAGCCAAGCCAACTCGACTTGCCTAACCTTGAGCTCGGCTCAACCCACCAAGTGAGCAAGCTCATGCTAGCTTTGGTGTGAGTCAACTTGTCTAGAATTTTTTAGCTCGACTCACCCCATAACTCACCTACAAATAGGGCAAGTCGAGTTTACTTGCGAGCTGCCAGCCCCATTACATCAATATTTATTTTTGTATTTGAAAAAAAAAATTCAAATTGAAATTTAGATTGTCGAACGATAGCCTAAATATAATTTGATGGCACCTGCATTTGCAGCCACTTAACTCATAGATGGATGCTATTGCATCGCCTAAAGGGCTCGCAAGCCAACAAGCTCCTTAGTGAGCCAACTCGTTTGACTTGCAAGCTAGACTACAATTCGCACGAATATTTTGAACTAGATTCATTTCACAATTCGTCCCATGATGAATTGAGCTATTCAAGCTCGATTTTGGTGCATCATAAGATTAGTATATGAAGTAAACGATTCACCCATCGTTGGAAAAGGAAAAAAAAAAGTGTCATGCCCATAGGTGGATCCAGGATGTTAGAGTTTGGGGGTCCTAAAATGAAAGATATTGAGATGAAGGAGGGGGGAGTACGGGGGTTCGGGTTTTTTTTTTTTTTTTTTTTTTTTTTTAGAGCTCAGGGTAGTACAAACATTCATAATGATTAAATAACATGTACAGTTAATGTTAAAAATATCACTCAAATACTAGACTAGTCTTTAAAATTCTCCCCTTTTGTAATTTTAATCATTATGAAAGTGGAATTTCAAATATGTTGCTAGTACAAGGTAAATTATTATGTAAGTTGAAATTTGGTTCGAAATACATATTTTGAAACATGTTAATACAATTCCACAAATGAGAACATACAACTATTTTGTAACCGTCATATTTATATATTGTGCTTGTATATATCATAGAAAAAAATAAGTTATGCATTAGTCCATATTTGATATGGATTAAAATTAGTATTTTAATTTCATTTCAAAGTCAGTAATTAATTATAATCGTATATTCATGATACCCATAACTTCTCAGCTGCACATTTCATCGACTTTTATCAAAATTTGCTAAAAATTTAATTTTAATTCCCCTCAAATAAGGGCTAAGGGGGTGAATTAATTATAAAATTTAAATAAACAAATGTAACTCACTTTATGGCTTAAATTATTTAATCGAGAAAATTTATCAAGCTAAATTTATTCAATTGTTTCGCTTATGTTTGGTCATAATTCTTTAAAACTCATTTTTTTGGGGGGGTTTTCACCCAAAAAAAAAAAAAAACTGAAAAAATTGGAGGGTCCGTTGACCCTGCGGGACCCCCCCGGGTCCACCTATGGCCATGCCCATAGAAGAGAAGAAATGCCGTTGTGGGAAAAATAGTTGCATTGTTCACCACGAGAAAAGACAAGTTAATAGTTGTGATGAAAATAGAAAATTATTTTAGTTCAAAGGAAATATTTAAAATGGTTATTTATGTAATTTAACTTTAGCCAAAAATCCTAGCCTATGTCAAATGTCTACAAGCATTTCCTTCGAATGTTGTATGTATTTAATATTTTAGAGGGGGTGGGATGGAATCGGTGAAGGGAATTTTTGACATATTAGCGTAGGTGTTAACAATTTATTTATAATTTGCACCTTTTCGGTGAAGATTTATTTTGAAAGGACGTGAATAATACAAAACAAAACTTTTTATTTTCTTGAAATGTTCCTATAAAAATGTGTAACATTGCAATACTTTTTTTTAAGGACATTGTAAGTTTAACGCGCAAGGCCATTGCACAAATATGATGAAAATAAAAGATATTAATATTTCAAAATTGAACATATATAAACAGAATGAAGATATTTTGTGTTAATAGATATGTTCGGTGGATAATAGCGTGTGTATGCAATGTGACACGAATTTGTAGATTGCTTCAACTCTTACGAGCCTAGGCATAATAAATCGTTTCTATTAACAAAATGCATTTGATTTACTTAGTTTATTTAAATTAAAAATGAAAAATAAAAAGCGAGCCTTTTGTTGTCTAGGTTCGCATTAATCATGCCTTTGGTCATTTAGACAAGCATTATAGGTTGTCAAAGTCTGGTTGATCGCCTTTTCCAAATGCATTCTCTTATTGAGTAATGTCTAGCCTCCGCTTTTTAGAACATTGCTTCAAAGTTGCCTTTTCATCTGAAAAGTTACGCAACTATAAATAATATATAACATGGAAAAAAAAAGATGGACAATGATAAAAATGACATTTTACACCAAAAATTGGCATTCTTACATAAGTTTTAAAAATTGGACATAGTTCAAATTTATTAATCCTCATTTACCTTTACCTTATAAGAGAATGAAAAATTCACTTTCGAATTGAAATCTAGCGTTGACACCATTGTAGCCATATATTCCTTTCCAAAATTACTATTTGTTTGACATAGCTGTTATTCAAATATTTCAAAATATCTTGCCTATAATACTATTTATAAATATCTTGTTTAAAAAAAAATTGAAAAAAAAAATTATTGCCGAACTGCTCTCACTAACTCCGTTTCATTCTCATTTTTTTCAAAATTTTTTTTTTTTTTCAATCATACATTTTTCAATAAAATAATATTACACGCAAATGCAAATTTTTTTTTTAATTTTTAATCACACATTCTCCATTAATCAACTATTCAAAATGCATTTTTTCATCAAACAGGCGCTAAATGTATATTGTGGAAAAAAAAAAGGAGGTAGAGTTCCGCACCGTGCGAAGCTCACCGAGAGCTTCCAAAGAAGCGGAGCTTTGCACTGTGCGATATATATTGTGGAAAAAAAAAACGAGGCAGAGCTTCGCACCGTGCGAAGCTCTACTTCCAGTGAGCTTCCGGTGCTCGCACGGTGCGAGAGCTTCCCACCGGCAGCTCTCGCACCGTGCGAAGCTCACAAGCTTCGCACCGGTGCAAAGTTCTTCTTCCGTTTGTTTTTTTTTTGTCACTATAAATGGATTATGCTCTCTCCCTCCCCCTCACTTCGTTTTCGTTCTCTACATAAATCCTGCTTTATTTTATTCTCTTGCACCCTAGAGTCCGTCCTCAGTAAGCCCCTTTCATAAATTGGATTTGATTTTACTTCAAATTCTTCATATTTCAGCATCAGTTAATCCCTCATAAATTTACTGTAACATGGTCGATTGTTTATAATAATTTAAGCTTGTGGATTTTTTTATTGAAGAGTGTTCTAAGACCGGCGTTCCCTCATACAGTAGCAAAATTAGTGTTCAAAGCCTCCCTACTCCAAGATTTGAAGTTGAAATTCTCTCATGCCCTAATGTTGACCCCTTCTCATTTAATGGCCCCGTAAATTTCTTCATCTTTTTTTCTTCCTTCTGCTATGATTATTCTTGACTTATATAATACTCTCACCGTTGATTACTTTCATGTTGTTTCTTTTTCAGTTGGGAGGGGGAGTTTTGAAGTTTGTTTGATTGGAGACTTTCAGGTATGTTAAATTCTGAGTATTATTTATGGATTTTTTTTTGTAACTGTTGGTTAATGAAAGTGGAAATCTTTCGTATTAAGGTTTCAATTGCCTGAATTTGGGTTTTCTTTTCAATTTCTGGGGTTTTTTTAAACATGAAATTTGATCCAAATATACTTTCATTTGTAACTTCATTTTTGGACGAGTTTTCAATTGTTTGTTACCAAACATTTTGTCATCAGTAGTCTTTGGAAAAGTAGAGGTAACTCACCTGGTGTCTGCTTTAGAATTTCTAGAAACTATTTGGTTTTCCAGTGGAATTTCGTCAGCATAGAGAAACTCAAAGCTTTCGAGTTCTTAATTGTGAATCGAAGACCCTATCTTATTTTATCAAATTTCGCGATAAAATTAAGAAGGACGTGAATTTAAGTGTTCCTCTGCACAAACTGATTGAGAGTTACTGTGTTTCGACTTTCGTGCATTTTCTTTTCCTTTGTGATTTCTGTATCTCCAACTGGGAAATTACGAGTAACTGGTGAATATATTTCTTAGTCGAAAATGGTTTCTTTCTGACAAAGTTATTATTTTGTAGAATTTGCAACCATCACAGAGTTTTATTTCTAGAACAAAAAAGAAGAAACAATTTTTTCCAATTTTTTGTTACCTATTTCTTTTTTGACAGCTACAAAACTTTAATACTCAAAAAATCCAAAATTGGTTCAAGAAGCCTTGATTTATCGATATTTAAATGTTCAAGTATATAATGTAATTTAAGCAATTTTGTTACCAATATCTATTGGTTTGCTGCCAGATTTGTCAGAGTCCCTTTACGGCTTGTAGAACTAGAGAAATCAAACTACATACTTCATAGTTTCTAGAATGCCCCATTCAAGTTAAGGTGAATACCGGATCTGAGACAAGGTTTTTGCCATTTTTCAATGTCTGTATTTGCTTGTTTTTCTTTGGCTTCGCTGACTTCTTCATTTATTTTTTTGCTACGAATCTTAATCAATTCATTCGTTTGGAGAAATCTCTAACTTCTCTATTTTTCATCATATGTAAGCGAGGTCTTGCATCCTGATAGAATATTGATCTTTTCAAATGACTAAGTGGGTTACTATATCCCTTTGGTGTTGAAGAAGGCCATCCTATCTTCTCTTACTTTCTCCAACCTTTTTCGAAAAAAAAAAAATATTATTCATTCAGAGTGCTCCGCCTATCAACAGGATTATAGTGATCCATGTTTTACCTACCATGAGGCACTTCGGTAGACTAAGGGAGATTGAAAGAAATGCAGTGATTTTTTACTTTTAGTATTATATTTTCTTAATCCTTTTTATTACTTAGTACATATGTAATCACCTTACATGATTTACTTTACCTACATGAAATTATCTATTGAATTCTTTATCTTACTTATCGAGCTTGTATGTTTTGACAACATAAAATTTTGTCAAATCTCATGGCACAGTCTTTTGTTGTATTTCAGCAACCAACAACCTCTTGGTTAGGTTCTATAGTTATTATTACTGATTTCTTTTCCAAGAGCAAATCCTTGATATGGTCTTAGCTTTGTGCTCAATACCTCCTATAAAAGTTGCTATTTGATCATTGAGTTAACTGAATTGCAGTCAGAATTTTTTTGGCAGAGATTTACATATTCTGTGAAATATAATAATTTGCTATTATAGCAGGTGTCGTTGTGATGTGTTTACACGAAACCGTATTGACGGGATCAAATAATTTCTATTCCCAGTAGTATAGATTGAAATTGCTGTTTTATAGGTACTTAAATCCGTCTCATGAATTGTTTGATGGGATCCAAACCCCGACAGTATCTTCAGAAATGACCAATGTAATACCACCTCTTTTGGCACAGTTTTGACCGAAAATGGAATGCCAAATGCTCATCTCAAAATTCTCAGCTTTAGTTTGCTATCTTCCTCTATTTGTCCATTTGTTTTCCACTCTACCACTAACTTTTTTTGTTGCTTTTGTAGACCATAATTACCTAGCATTTATAAGCACTCAACTTATTTGAGGTCGACAGCTATGAAGGTTCGTTCACGGACTAATTTCCTACTATAGTTTTTGTTGTTCAATATATGTTTGTTAGATAAAACCAAAATTGGTAAGAGTGTTGTCTTTAAATTTCAGTAAAACATGTTATTTTATGTAGAGGCAATTAAAATTAACCATACTTAGTGTGGCTGCTAAAGATTCTATTTCATTAGACTTGTTTTTTCGAGAGTCCTGTTTTTCCGGCTACTGGAATGATAATTAATAAGTTGAGGTGTAGACTTGGGTGCTTTAACATTTATGACATTTCATTTTCCTGCTGCATTAATATTTCTGTTTATGGTATCTTTTGCCATGCTTGATCGAATTGTAGTTCTATTTTAAGTTTTGTATCAGCACTTGAAACTCTAAGCTTGAGAGGTTTTGTCATTAGCTTCCCTGATTGCTTTCCAGATTATTGATACGATGAGAATTATATCTTTGCAAATTGGCCTAAACAAACGCTTAATACATCATCTGGGCTTTATATTCACAGTAAAATATTCTGTTTATGGTATCTTTTGCCATGCTTGATCGAATTGTAGTTCTATTTTAAGTTTTGTTTCAGCACTTGAAACTCTAAGCTTGAGAGGTTTTGTCATTAGCTTCCCTGATTGCTTTCCAGATTATTGATAGGATGAGAATTATATCTTTGCAAATTGGCCTAAACAAATGCTTAATACATCATCTGGGCTTTATATTCACAGTAAAATATCACGTTTACTTTAAGATGCCCATACTGAAACAGAGTGATGACCTTTCAGTTAGTCGATAAAATTGAAAGATGTCCTTTGTTAGACAAATAATTTAAACACAAATGATTAGAACATTCATTTATATTCTATTAGGAAGCTTTTATGTTGAGAAAAAAATCATATAGGAATTTGTGGAACCTGAATGCCATATACATGAGATGCGTAAGATTTTCAATATAGTGCTCTTGGAATCTTGCAAATAAGTTTACTGAATTTAAGCACTATGCCCAATGGGTCCATAAGAGTTTGATTGACGAGTATGTGTTTCTCTATTTATATTTAATTTTAATCCATTTTCACATAAACAATAAGCTTATGCCTTTCTTTTGGCTTTCAGTGCAAGCAGAGCCAGGTGACATGGTAGAAGATGATGAGCCAATTGCTCAGGTTGAAACAGACAAGGTACTTATTCTTTGTTGCAGATAACTACAAGTATATATTCTATCCACCCTTTTTTTAACACAATAGACACACAATTGCAAACACATATTATTGCTCTGAGCTACTAATGGTTTAATAGGGGGCTAAGTAGGATGAAGGATAATTATGCTTTAGTAGTGTTCATGCCATTGGGATATCCTTGGCCTTTCCTCATGTTTTGCATGGTGATGTGTGGATTGCTTGGCGATTGAAAATCATTTTTGTTGATTATGACTTGGCAAGTTGTGTGGAGGGCCATGTGGATGCTATGTTTGAAGTTTGTAGGGAAATTCGTCTCTTTTATGAGTTGTTGTGAGATGGAGAAGGTTGGTGAGTTGATGGGAATAAATAAAAGAATTTTTGTCGACTATCCAGAAGAGGTTTTGGTTGCAAAGATTGAGTATTTCTACAGATTGGACGTTAGGAAGAATAATATCGGTCTATTGTTCCTTTGAGGCCAGAAATTTTTAGTTTTGATTTGGAAGAACGGGTGATTTCAATTTTTGGATTTCTGAAATATTTTTGAATTGAAAGCAACTGAACTAAAATCTTTTGAAAAGAAATACCCTCGTGTTTTTGGTGGGAACACAATAGCTAATCTGCCTCATGTCATGAGGTCGATGTATCTTGGACAGTGGTTCTTTGAGAGGATGAGGAGTGGAGATCACTCTTTGTTGGGTACTTATTCTATTAGAAGTCCAGACGAAGACTTTGATGAGTACTACACAGACAACTTAATGAAAATTTAGGCTAAAAGAACACAATTCCATACTTTTGGAAAGTTGAGTTTCTTACATGGCATAGGGTTTGGAAATGAAGATATCAAACTTTTTTTAGAAAATTAATTTTCATCCTTTTAAAGAAATCTGTCCAATGTTTTTGAGTTTATTGGATTGGAGATTTGACACATTCTGTCATTTACAAATTTTAGATGAATATTTATTTTAAAACTTTGTTAGATTCTTTGTTTTTTTCAATTTTGACTTTGGCGTTCCCGTTGAATATTGACTATATATTTTGGTAGTATATGCATATGTATGTCTGTGTTTTTGTGTTAGGTAAATTTGGGGCAGTGGTATTGATGACGAGGCTACTATTCTGTGGCAACTCTGATTGCGAGACTCGACAGTTGTATATGGAGGGATTGTTCTCCAAACATGGAAGAGTTGACCGCGTTGACATGAAATAGAGTAAATGAATTGCATTTTTTCGTATTTATAGTTTACTGTTATTTCTTGAATATTGTATGTAAAGCTTTGGAATAGCATTTGAAATTTGAAAAGTATGTGTATGTATGTTTGACAAAAAGTTAGAAATAATATAAAGAAAACTGTGAAGATAACATTGCTGATGAAGTTTAGTTTACTTCTGATAGTTGTGTTTAAATAAGCTATATTTTCTTGTATTATTTGTTTAAAGCAACTATATTTATTGTGATTGTGATGGAAGTATATGTGGGGTGGCTATGATTTAAGTTTGAAAATGTTTGTTGTGATTGGGAAAACGATATTTCTTGAATGTGTCTTGGTAAGTATATTATATGAGGCTCTATGTCTCTGTGTTGTTCCTTCCATTTCTTGGTTAGCATTCGCAAACAATTTTCTTATGTCTAGATGTTTATTTACTATGACTTATTGTATTATGATCTTTCTCTCTTTGTTTGATCTGCCCTCGGGAGTTTTTAAACTTGTTAATTTATTTGGTTTATGAACTCTATCCCACCTTTTTGTTACTTAATATGTTGTTTACTTGGTTGGGTGCTTAAATATTGATGCTAGCAGTTTTTTAAGTCTACTGGTTGTTAATTATTTCTATGGTATTAAATTAGTGCTTAAACTGTCTATAAATTTTTTTGGGTTATTGTTTTATCTTAACTTCTCAAAAGCCAAAGAAATATCATTTACACTTAGTGATTCTTGTTGGCATCCTTCATTATAGCTTTGTGGCTTACTCTAAATTCATAGAAAAACTATTTGGTAATGAATATACTTCTATCCAACCATATATTATTTATTTATTTTGTTATAGATTTCGTCATTGAATTGCCTCTTTTGTAGCTAATGAATGAAAAACTGTGGCGAATCACTCGTTTAATTTTCTCAATATTTGTCTCTACTTAATCAAAGGGAAATTGTGATCCTATTTTATTTTCTTAAATTTCCAAGATGGCACGTGGAAAAAGTAAGTGAGTAGAGTCAGTATCATATCATCATTCTTCAAAATCGAGACGAAATTTTTGTTGGAAAAGTGACAAGTCTCTATCATATCTTTAGGGTAACTTCTTTGGTTTGGAGAAAGCTCATCTTTGACTTTTGACTTCGGATGATAATGGGAGAGGAAGTATGTTTTATATAAATTTTATTGAATGTGGGAATGTCTACATGTAAAAGGATTTTTTATATTATGAAATAATATAACTTAGTTTCTTTGCATTCTCAAGAAAAAAAATCAATTCAATATACTCATAACAAACATTAAATTAAGTATAAAATATATAAGAATTCAACATATTTAATGTACTAATATTACTTTCAAGTTAGCCCAACCCGCGCAATGCACGCGTGTAGACTGGTACTCATATAAGTTCCCCAATATATAGAATTGGGCTGCCCGAAGCATCCCCAAGTATACAGCCCATTTGGAAAATCTTCGTTTTGGTTCAGTACTTCAGTCCGTCTTTAAATTACAAAATGGGCCGAAGCTCGAGAAAAAATCTTCAACGCTCCTCCCCTAGGGTTTACGAGTCTCCTTCTCTATAAATTAGGTTTTAAGCAGTCCCTCTTCTTCTGCTACGCTCGCGCGATTCAGTTTCAATAGGCTCGCTCTCTTTTTGTAAATCACGAACAAGTAAACCCACACGCGTGATTGCTAGTTTTCCCATATTGAAGATGATGAAAGGAGTAAAAGGTGATGGTTAATCCCATCTGATCAATTATAATCCTTTTTGCTGTGTTCTTTCTGATTCATGCTTTTAACAATTTATTTATTTATTTATGATTTATTGGATATTTTTGTGCATCGCCAAGATGATGAAATCAGAAAATCTTAGGACACCTTCTGACACAGTCTGACAATGCTGTGTATGAGAACGAGATTTTATTTCTGATACTTGGTGCACTTCCTTAACTTTAAACCCTAATCTTCTATTTATGTATAATAATTTTTTTTTTCTAATTAGTTATGGACTGATTAATTTTGTGGTTCTTTTTTGTTTAAGTCTACGTTTGGCTGAGCTAAAGAATTTGCTTATAGTCAATTTAGTATAATTAAAAATAATAATTATGTTTACTGTAGGTAAAACCTAACTTGTTAATCTCAGCATTGCAATTTTCAGGACTATCAGTTTATGTTGAACATATAACGATCATTTGTCTCAATAACCGCCTAAGGATTTCCAACAAGTCAATTTAAGGATCATCGTAAGTCGTAACCATTCAAAATTATTCAACTTTATCATAACCATTCAATTTCATAAAAAATTTCACTATGAATTTATTATACCTTCAAGTTTCTTTATTTTTTAACAATGCATTTTCTAAAAAATGCTATTCAATAATTCATTATTTTCAAATAAATTTTATGAAACAAGCCCTTAATGCTATGTAGATTGAAATAAGATAAATAATTAATCATCACACTTGCAACAACATATATATATGTTACATGTGCAAAATTAATAATGCAAATCGATATGGTACAAAATTAATAAAATGAAAAGCATCAAATAAATAAGCAATGCATTACTTCAAGGTTATCAATTAATAATTACAATGAAATAGATAGATTTATGTATTTTAGTTTTGAGTTTTAAATTTATTGTGTTTTGAATGTTTGTTTTGAAATTATTGAAAATATGTTCTTTTTGTCATTTTAGAAAATTGTTTCTCAAAACATAAAATTAGAAAATGTGTTTATTTTGAAATTTTGAGAATATTTTTTTTTATAATATTTTATTTAGGAAATCAGATTATTCAATTAATTTAATGTTAATTGATTGATGGAAAAAATTAATGAGACGACATTGTTAAAATCTTCTTGTCTAATTTAAATATTGTCCTATTTTTATTATGTTTCTTTTACCTCTTCTTCCAATTTTTGCTAAAAATTAGTGAATAATTATATCAATTATCATTGGCTATGTCCTTGTATTTTGTTCGTGATACCCATTTCAGATATATAGCTCCTATTTGGCTTTCATTTTTGTTAAATTTTAATGTTTGCAATAATTTTTTTAAAAAATGTGTGGTTGAAAAAGAATAAAATGTTTTGATTTATGTGTAATATTATTTTAGAAAATATTGTATGATTGAAAATAAGAGGAAAAAAATTGAAAAAGAGTGGGGCCAAATGGGGGCATAATAAAATTTGTGGATTGTTTTCTCTATTTATATCAATTCAATGTACCAAATATGTTAAATCTTACATGCTAACAACTGTGCAATCATAAAAATGCATTGTCATAGTGCGTCGCCAAATCAAAATTTCATATTCGAAGTTTAAAATTAATCAAACATTGCAGAAAGGGTGTTCAATCTACATATCATCTTTATTGTTCAATCTACTGGCTACATCGTGGATTTCAAAATCAATTTTTATGGAACATATAAAATAATTGAAAATAATAAACAATAAGAAGTTGCATGAAATTATATTGAGTGATGCTATTTTGCTCACTTGGCTGACGCATCCTCTCACATTAAGGGGAAATATTATTTAAATCACGCGAGACCCTCACACTTATGTGAGGGAGGTGTCAATCAAGTGACAAAGTACCATTTTTCAATTATATTACATGAATTAGAATCTCAATGTTAAAAGGGGAGAGCATGTTCCACTCACAGTGCATGTCCGAGAGTATTTTCAGTAAGCTCATTAATGGATAACCATTCGTTTGATTATCATTCATAGGGCTGTTGTTTTTATCATTGTCAGGTTGGATTTTCCTCCTCCTTTTGTTGTGGCCAGCTAAACGTTGCCTGCAACTTCGCTTCCCCTCATCAAACTATTGGAGAGCATGAAACCTGCAGATATACAGCATACAGGAAACCTTAGGCATCTAAAAAACAAAACCTCCTGAAAATAATAATGTGCTTCTAAAAGCTTTGTAGTACTTGGGCCCTGGTAACATCAAATCCTGCACCTTACTGAAAACCAAATTTGAGTAAAGAAATGTTCAACATAATTATTTGGTGCATTACAGACAAAATAACAAATTCCCAAGATAGTAGTGACCTGACAAAGATAGCATCAGAAAACACAAGGAGGCTGTCATATAATGTGTTCTTCAAATATATTAAATGAGAATTGATGAAATGTGGTTGAAAGAAAAAAAATCAAAACCAAAACTGGGTGCAAAAATGACCCATGCGATCGCATGGGCCATTTAGGCTTGCGGCTGCAGGCTTCATTAGAAACCTCTGATGGCAGCCATGCCATAATCATGCGGCCGCATAGTTCAAAAATATGACCGTTAGACAGTTTTTTTAGAGCTCGTCTAACACCTTATCAATTTCAAACTTTCATCTTTTGAGAAAAATTGACACCCATACGAAAGTGTATGAAGAAATTCTATAAATAGAGATAGAATTCATGGTTTGAAAACATCAAATTCTCTATTATGCTTTGATATCTTCTCCCCAAAACTCTTTCAAAATTTTCTTAGAATTATCTAATATCTCTCATTTTGTTCTTTATTTCTGGGTTTCAAAATGCTCTTTGCAACCCGGTTTCAAGACTTGAAATCCACTAAAACTATTTGTGCGTTGGTCCTTTAGCATTCTCATTATCGAGATGAAGCAAATAAAGTTTTTAGGATAGCATTCTTTGCGATTCGAGTCTTTTTCATCTTTCTATATCATTTTGTTTTTGTATCCATATTGAAGCTTTGTTATCTACTTCGACGAAATTTCTACAACAGAGGCTGAGGAATTTGGACCAACCTGTTGCACTGCTGGCAGAATCGTTGCATGACACCACCAACGAGTGCCTTATTGGCCTTGGAATGCATCTCACAAACCTTATGCCGTCTACGATATTCTTTGGCCTTACTCATATCAGCCCCACAATCCTCAACTCGACAAACTGCGCGACTTGAAGTAGCTCCAGTGAACTTGATCTTTTTCCAGGGAATTTTATCGGGGCTACCCCCACCTCTGTCCATTCTAGAATTGCCTCCTTCATTGGAGAGCTGCGGCGCAATACTACCTACTTCGTCTGTCAAATTGTCATCTTCAACTACAATAAGCCTCTGTTTCTTATCCAAATCATTCTTCTCTTTAACAGTCCCGTGATTCAATTCTTTAGAGCAGAAGGACCTGTTAGAAGAACCCCCAGTTGTTATTCCAGTCTCGAGTGGAAAAAAACTGCCTGCTTTGGCAATTTGAGAGATTAGGATTGATGAGGGTAGCAAGGAAGAGATCTCCATCCCATTTCCAATCACTGGGATCCCATTCCAGGCTTCTCTTTCCCACCATCCTTAAACCGGTAGAACTCATACCATAATAAACCTGAGCTTCCAATTTAAACTGAGCTTCATTACCCACATAAGCATCTTTCTGTCCCAGCCCAACCATCACACCAGTGTGCCGGGGCCTACGCACAATACTTGGGGGCCAACCCCTTACACAATAGGCTCACCCCATTATCAGTGATGCTCAGCATCAATTCCTGCTCACCCCTCGTGCCTCAAGCTAAATATGTATTCAAACAAACATCATAATTGGCATAATGATGAAATCAGTAAATTGCAGTAGACTGAACCATGCTTGGACTCTTCTAAAAGCAAGTAGTTTCAATAAAATATTGAATTATGAAATACCAGCATGTTAAAGGGCATAAACTATGCTGATATTGTCATAATGCTAAGGGTAGCTAAGTACCTAAACTTGGGTTCTTCAGTGTGTGTGACTTGTCCTAAATGCAGAAATATATTTTCAGCTCAAAATTTGCTTGTCTCGATGACTTTTCGTATTGAATATAATATGGATCTTTGATCCTTTATTCAGGGAAAATTAATCATCATACGCTTCCACTGAAATTACAAAACCAAAGGTAAATTATCTTACGCTTCCACTCAATCCACTCATTTATTCACTATTTATACAAATTTCCAGCTCTAAAATAGCTCATTTCCGTCAAAACAGAAACCCATAAAGCACAACCAATTATACAATAATCAGAATCAAATCAATCCCAAGTAACCCAAAATTGAAATCCCAACTGAACCAGAAATTCATTATCTTCCCATGAATTATATATGATTTGAGATCGATAATTACCTTAATAAGAACCGATCTCGATGTGGGTTGTTGTTTCTCTCGTCGGTGCCAGCACTGGCACATCTCCTTCGTCGTCGGTTGCAGAATAGGACGTCGACATTTTCGAAAATAGGAAAGAGAACGCGTTTTCACTGTTTTGAAAAATCGAAAACAGAAAACGACTTGAAAACGACAAAGAGAACAGATCCTTAGAAATTACCAGAAAATTTCAGTCAAAGTCGTGTAATCTAAATCATTTCAATCTTCAAGCATGGTTACAAACCCAAATGCTTGTCCTAGATTAAATGCTGATAGATGATGGGTCAACCAACCATTAAAATTTAGCTAACAAGTAAAACGTACAAGGAACCTTTAAATTTAGCCATTGTTTGACAGTCTTTATTTTAAAACACTTTATTTTGCATATTCATTTTCAATGACACATTTACATAATAAAATATTTTGTACGTAAATCGAAATTATTTTTCTACTTTAACCACACATTCTTATAAAATTCACTATTTAAAACTTTGTTTTTTTTCCAAATAATGATCATTAAATAGGGGCTAACAACTGGATGGAGTGACTAACGTGCAATAGAAAACTAAGTTGAATGACTAGTTTGGGATGGAAAAAACGTTTGGTGACCAAAACAAGATTTCTCTAAAAGTTTAATGACCACGAGTAATTTTCACCAGCACCAAATTGGGGGAGAGTTCCCCTATATCCCAACGTCGCTCGGATAAAATCTCTGAACTATTTTTATAGGTTGCAGTTTTGTAACTTTTTTCAAACCTTTCGCTATTTAGATTGCGAAGTTTTAATTCCTCGGTTTGCTATGGAGATATAAAGATATGGTCGATGAAAATCTTACTTATTTTCATAAAACACATTGCAGCTGCAAAGCAACAAAAGGAGAAGGAGGCGTTGAGTTGAATTCGTGGGGGGCAACAAAGATTACAGTATTCAGTGGGTATGATTTGTTTAAATTTTGGATTCTGTATGTTAAATTAGTTATTAAGTGCAAAAGTTGGCTCTTTTATTATTCATACCTATAAACATTTCACATTATACTTCTGAAAAAGTGTATTTGTTGCCTATGCTATTTAGTCTCTCGGGAATCTTTTCATTTTGAAAGTTCTAATTATTGGCATGAGAGGTGGAAAAAATTGAATCTTATTTTGCAGTCTACATGATATGTTTGATAATTTTTGAACTGAGTTCCATGAGGCCTGAACTTGGATATTTGCAATTACCTTTTTCTGGGCATTGAGTAAATTCATTGTGGAAAGAAATGTGCAGACTGGTTTGGAGATATGATGTAGTTTCTGGGTATTTTCTATGTCTGGCAGGGATTTCCCCTGGTTGAATTTTTTCTCTGTTAAGGTCTATTCTGAATGGTAAATTATTATTCTATCAATGAGGAAGCCTTGTGCCCTGAGTGCCTTTCGATTTAATTGGTGAACCAAAACCACAACAGCTAGTATGTCTATCTTGTTCCCCAGTCTGCATTTTTATAAACTCCCACTCCTGAATAGAATTGTGGAAAGGCTGTGATTATACCTCTCCTAGTCGTCTTCAGGATTCCAGTCAGTAGGGATTCAAATGGCTAGTCTCATGAAATTACAGACATCGCAATTTAAATCAATGGCCAGTTCATTTGCTAGATTTTGGTCTTTTCTGTTGACAGGGAAAAGGGATAACTACAACTTCCTGTGTCTTTCTGATTTAAATAGAACCATTTATCGAGTTCCAGATATATTCTAATATCATAAAACATGAGAGGAAATCATTTATAAATTTTGAAATTTCTACCATGAATATGTTTTGAAACTCATCACCCTGGTTATTCTGTTTCTAATAAATTGGAGAAAAGCTTTGCATTGGCGTTTCCCCTTTTTGCTTTTGCTGGAATCTAAGATCTATGCAAGAACACCCTTAAGGAAGTGAGAAATTGTATAATCCCATTTTGTTTTATCCTTTCTTGATGAAAATAATTTCAAGAAGTTCGATGTATATTTCAGATTTAAATAGTTTATACCATATGTAAGGCTTATTTATTAGACCCTTTTCTTAAAATAGAGAGATGGGAATGCACAATTTTTTTGGTGTAGTTCACAGTTCAGTATATTGTAATTAGTTAATAGTTCTGAGTAAGTGTCGCTGTTTATTGAATCCCTTACCCCCAAATTCATTTACCTTGATTTGTAATACCTTTTGCGGCCTCATGGACAAAGGGTATTGCCACCTCTATGACACTTAGTTTTAATGTTATGTTTTATTTTCCTTTTAACTTCCAAGTTTAATGACAATGATACTTTATTTACTCTCCATAAATAATCATGCACAACATAAATTGGTTATGTCTGGGAAGTTAATAAGTAGTTCTTTATCTTCCAAGTTTGAATAACTTGTCTGGAATGAAGTTAATGATAAAAAAGAAGCTTTGTTTTTTGGAATGTGGATGACAACAAATGAATTGATGTATCATAATTAAGAAGTGTCATTTTTATATGTCATTTTTTGATGTTGGAAATAACTTCAAATTATGTATTTGTTATTTAGCTGGGTGATAGTTCAGTTTTAATAATTTGAAGGCTAGACAATATATTTTATTACACTTTTCTTTATACGTGATAGAAAGTAGCACCATGCCTCGGAAAGTGAATTATGGGATTGATTATGATGATGACTACGATGTCTATGAGGATGATGATTATCACAATGGAGATGAGTACGAATATGAAAGTAAAGAAAGAGGTGAGTTTCTCTCTCTCTCTCTCTCTGTGTACATTTATGAGTTGATGAAACATTTGTTGTGCTTCTTGTTTTGAGGGTTTATTAATGGAAACTCTTTCATGACTTATAGTTTCATGCATAACTTTTGGGAGATTCGACTGTCAATATTGAATTGTTTTTAATATATTTTTGGACTTGAAAGTGGCTTTTTCATTAAGTTATAAGACAATGTAACTAACTATTTCTAAAGAGCTTGAAAGTTTAAAATTCAAATATTAAGGAAAATGTATATTTAAGAATGTATTCCTGTTTTTATTTAAGGAATTAAACCTGGCTTACCAAAAATAAAACTTCACCGATGCAATAGTTGCATAGGAGAACTTCTCGCTTTTAGTATTTGCTGGGAGTTTGTTTGCTATCTTGAGAATAATGAACTTCTATATAAGTAATATAAACTATCTTTGAATATCCATTTCTTATAGTGGCAATATTATGAACTAACTCTGAATATCTAATTCTGATAGGGGGAAGGGCCATTTCATGGGGTTATTATTCTGTGCCTGTTTGGTAGGTGTTTAAATTATTATCACTTTTGATCGAACATACTTTAATTCAAACATTTTGTAGGGCTCACAACTACTACCCACTTTTTATCCACGCATAATGTGGGACCTGCTGCCTAAATTATGATTTAAACACTCCCAACCAATAACTCTTAACTGTTTCACAAATATTAGAAACTAAACTTGTATCATATGAGGTAGGTCGAAAGTAATGGTATACTTAAGCTGCAATTGCTGGTTATCAATGCACCCTATTTTAAGTAAATGTAGGACTTCCAAACTAATCTTGGGTGACAAAGAATAAGAGTTGGTCAAAGAAAGTTTTCTGCTGAAGATGATGGTATGTGACATGATTATCTAATTATCCTTTTAGTGGTTGTTTGGCAATAAAACTGAAGTTCTTACCCGTTCAGATGAAGGTAATACGAATATGAGGAAGGTTTAACTATCTCTTACTTTTTTCTTGAGATGCAGCTGGGTTGGTGAGGGATTTGATTATACGGAAGGCCATTTGAGACTGGATGTAATTAGTGTATTCTTCTGAAAACTGTGGTTTTGTGATGTGATGTCTAAGGGGAGAATGATGAAAGGAAATAGTTTTAAAAGCAAGCGATATTCTAACTCTTTTCTGCAGTTTTACTTAATGTAATATTTGCAGCATGTGCTCTCTGAACAGAAAATTTGATTTCTTTTTTGATGTGAGAGACTGACCTAATATTACTGTGTATTTTTAGCAAGTATAGTTAGTAGAGTAAGAAGATAGGAGATTTCATTTTAACTTATTAAACTAAACATATAATGGACACTAGCAGTAGTGTGATTGACAAATTTTCTGAACCCAAGTGTTACAAGTTTTCTAAACATGTTCGATTTTGAGTACCATGTTGCTTGATCAAGACTTTGTTGCAACAGATATTGCACCCTTGACAAAGGCAAAACAAGAAGTTATCAAGGCTGGGGTATGGCGTTGCCCCATTTGTACATATGATAATGAAGATAGTATGTCTGAATGTGACATATGTGGGGTTTTACGCAATCCGTTGGTTAAATTTAGTGGCAACAGTAACAGGACTGCAGGTAACGAAGTCTTTCTGTATCTGTTGCTTTATGTTCTTGGATGATTTTCTCACTGTTTTAAGTTACATGTCATAGATAGAAATGCTTTTCTTTATGGAATTTTCCCCTTTTTTTTTTTATGAATATTTACATTTTCCATGCCTATTTCCTTCGTTTAATTAGTCTTCTTTTTTGAATCTTATGAAATGTCACCTTCCTGATAGGTCAAATACCTTTCTGTTCAATAGCACCCATGTCTGTTTCCATTTCTTATATCATAGAGTAGGTACCATGTAGTAGGTGGCAGCCGCAAAAACTTTGGAGCATCAGTGATGGCCAAGTCTCTATTTGCATCATTTCCACATGGGACCCGAAAAGTCTGTACCCTTTGAAGCACAAAATGATGTTGTCCTGAAAGAAGATGGTTTTAACTTCCATAAACTAGGAAATATCCATGGGAATTTTCACGAATGCTATAGGACCTTTAGCTCTCTAAATCATCAGAACGTAAAAATTGGTTGGCATATGATCTAATTATGGGTTGTCAATCTGTAGAAGGACATATTAAAGTTCTAAACCAGTCAATAGATTAATATATTGTTCTCATACTTCAAAAAAAATTCTTAGTCCAGTTTTATTTGAGGAAGTTTTTACAACTTTTACTGGTGATGTAACATCTTTTTTCTGACATTATACATATGGTTTATAGTAGCCCCTTTTGAGTTTGATTCCCCATCTCCTGATGATTCTGTATCCAGTAGACTGCATTCCTCAAAGTTGGATTCCAAAAGTTTCTTTTTATGTTTCAAGTTTTTTTAAGGATTTTTTTGCACTTAATTTCGGTATAAGAACAGCATGAACTCTATGATTATTGTCCGAAGGATGATTTTGGGCACTCAAAAACCTAATATGTTGTCTTTTTTGGCAACATGATGCCCTACAATATATCACTCTGCTCAGTAAAAAGATGATTGTAGGCACTCGTTGATGGATATGTTGACGACATTTTTTTAGTCACTGAAACTAGGATGGGGATAAATCATAAGTTAGAATTTTGCAGGATCACCTTGGAATCTGAAAGTATTAGATTGAGTTGAAGTAAGATGGAATACGTGGAGTGTTCTTTTAGTCATAAGAGAAATAAAGATGATAGTAAAATTACTATAGAGAATAGTTGTCCTAAAGAGTGATTGTTTTAGGTACTTTGGGTTCAATTATTGGATCTTGAATTGGATGCAGTGCATAGGATTATCGTATGTTCAATGAATTGGAGTGGTAGTATAGGGATTATCTATAACCATAAGATTCCTAAAGTTAAATGCAGAAGTTCTAACGGTAAGGGACCCAGTGTATGCTATATTACTGACTTTTGGTTGTTAAAAGACAATGTCTGTAAAATTAACATAGTATAAATTACGATTACAAGATTTGTGACTAAACTAGAGTATATAAATAAGAAGCGAAAATAATCACCTATAAGTAGCGGGGCTATTGCTTTTGAAGATAAATTAAGGGAATTGCAAATTTATTGTTGGGTGTCCCTAACGAATCTCCCATCCGTAAGAGCAATGCAATATTCAGAATGTGTTAGAAGACGTAAAGGTAGAGGTAGACTAAAATGATTGCACATCATTTGTTTCATTGAATCTTTTAGTAGTCCTGGCGATGGGCCAAATGAAGTGGAAAAAAATTCAAGAAACCACTAAATTCAAGTTTGTAATTGTTGTTGTTGGTTCTTCAAGTCCAAATTGAGCATAATTCTCTTTTGCACAGCGCTTAACAAACTACTATGCTCAGTTTGTGATTTAATATGTTCCTTTATTAGACAGTATTTGACACCTTTCTGATGGCCACTACATTTTGCTTGCAGCCAATTTCAAAAGATTATCGTCATTAGATATGCCCTCAAGTGAAAGAGAGAAAAATATTCTTACTGAACCGGAGTTGGGTGCCGAAGAGCCCAATTCCTCATCAGCATCCTTGGCGAGAGATGGACGTAGTGTTGTGAAGGAGAGAGAGACTGCTTCTGACAGTGGGAGCAAACCAGAAATACTTAGCAGTAGCAGGAGGAGTGTTTCTTTGTCTTCAAAATCTAGAACTGAAAATGCTAATGAGGATAAGGACAAATCAAATTTGCAATATAAACCTGAGTCGTGGATGATGCCGGATCAAGCAGAAGACAGATTGAGTCAACTAAATCTTGCGATTGTAAGTTACCTTTTCCTTCAGAATGTCCTCATTGATAATCTGTCCAAATATGACTGATTTTTTCTACTGATTTTGTTCTTTTAAATACTTAGGTTGGCCATGTTGATTCTGGAAAATCGACACTTTCAGGAAGGTTGCTTCATCTTTTGGGACGGATATCCCAAAAAGAGATGCACAAGTATGAAAAGGAAGCTAAACAACAGGTAATGTAGCATCCTTATTTTGTGCTTTTCATGCATCTAGGTCTGATGTCCTTAATGTGTTCTTTATTCTTTGACCAGGGAAAGGGATCCTTTGCTTATGCCTGGGCATTGGATGAAAGTGCCGAAGAAAGGGAAAGGGGTATAACCATGAATGTGGCTGTTGCTTTTTTTAATTCTAAGAAATATCATGTTGTTCTGCTCGACTCCCCTGGCCATAGAGATTTTGTTCCAAACATGATATCTGGAGCAACACAAGCAGATGCTGCCATTCTGGTGGTAGATGCTTCAATTGGTTCATTTGAAGCAGGGCTGGATGCTATTGGGGGGCAAACAAGAGAGCATGCACAGCTCATAAGAAGCTTTGGAGTGGATCAAATTATAGTTGTAGTTAACAAAATGGATGTAGTAGAATACTCCCAGGAACGGTTTGATATGATTAAGCAGAAACTTGGAACATTTCTTCGCTCTTGTGGTTTTAAAGACTCTTCTGTATTATGGATTCCAGTGAGTGCGATGGATAACCAAAATTTGGTGGCAACTCCTTCTGATAAACGATTGTTCACCTGGTTGGATGCCTCTATCTGTTGCTTTTTTTTTTTGCATTACAATCTTTTTGGTTTTGCTCATTTGATGTTTTCTTTTATGTCGTAATGTATATGCATTTTAGACATGTACCAATTCTACCAGATTTTTGTTGTGTTTTTTATCCTGGGTTGCTCTTGATGGCCATGTGTATTGTCAAGGGAAGTAAGTCGGCTGTTTGTATCTCTGATAGCATTTGGGCAGGGCTCATGTGTTGCCATGCAAATTGTATAACAAATTTTAATTTCTACATATGCTTTATGGTAACCATATGCAAGGAAAAAAAAAAAGAATATGATTTTCTTCTCTGCATCCTTACAAATTGTTGATATTATTGATCTACCAATCTAATGCATGACTTGAAAACCAATATCTGCCAATCCTTGATGACTAAAGATTTCCATCATCTCTTTCTGCTGGTGAAAGAAAAAGGAAGCTCGTTTCTCTCGGCGATTGTTTTTAAATGCTTGATTCTACATTATATTGTCCTGAAAATGTACACCAAATACATACATAAACACACAACTTCCTCAAAATGTTTCTTGATTTCTATACCTATATGTGGTGCTATCTTGAGAATTTCTGAAATTATTGAATTGCAGGTTTCATGGACCTTGTTTATTGGATGCAGTAGATTCTCTTCAACTTCCTGCAAGAGATTATTCAAAACCGTTACTAATGCCAATATGTGACATTATCAAATCACAATCACAAGGTCAGGTGTCTGCATGTGGGAAATTGGAGACTGGAGCTATTCGAACTGGTTCTAAGGTACAGATTATGTATCCCTTTAGTTTTTAAGAATCTTCCTGTCTAGTTTCAAAGTCATTACTCCCTCCATTCCAAAATAAAAGCTGCCTTTTTATTTGGGGTTGTTTGGAATTGATATCCGTTTTCTTCCAATATAAGCTTTTGAATTATAAAATAGTTTAACACTCAATTCCCCCGGCCTACTCCCCCCGATATGCTCCAGTACACTTAATCAAAAAATTATTTGTGTGTGCACTTTACAGTCCATTTCTTAAAAAAGCATCATTTTTATATTCCTGCCTTAATAATTTTGAAGTTCCTACTGAGGTATTCATTATGAGCTGGACGGAGTACAATTAGGAGTGTTTGATTCTCATTTTTCCCAAAATACATTTTTCTCTCTTCTTTTCAACGACACATTCTTCAATAAAATAATATTACATACAAATCCAAAACTTTTCCTTATTTTTTAAGTACACATTCTCCATCAATCTACTATTCCAAAATACATTTTTCCAATTTAATGGGGCTCAAACAAGTCCTAGATTAGTCAGCTGTGAAGATCTTGAACTATGTGTACCAATATAATAATCCTATTTTGCCGTTTTGGTGCATTGTTTAGGGAAGGGATTTGTAGCACTAGTATTATATAGAATTTCTGTTTGTACATTGCTCTCATTCTCTTGTTTTAGGTTATACGTTGGTTCTTATTTGTTTCCAATTTCTGCATTCTATACAATTGGAAAGATGGAGACAGTTGCAAACTTTAAATGTTTTTTGCAGTCTTCTTGACTTCAAGCGCTAAATGAGAGCACTCCTGTAAAAGATCCAATCTTACACACAAGTTCAGTCTGTCTCAAATTAATAAGCATCTCCTTTTTCTCAAGCCTGCCTTTTACAGGCTAATTTTGATTAAAATTCTCCTTTTGGTTGTATAGACAGTGTTGGAGAGCTACTAAATAACATGGCTGAGATGAGACTGTTGAAGTCACCATCTGTACAATTCGAGAATATTTTAATTTCTATATTGATGCTGTAAAATGCTAATTGCAAGATTGTAATGGCTGATTAACTGATATTTTTTGTGGCAAGAGCATTTTATGTATGTAATATTTGCAGTTCTCTCTTCTAGGAGATGGCTAGGCTGTATTTCGCGTACTTGTGCATGTGCACTTTATATATGGATTTTACTACATTTTCAGGCTTGAAAATATTTTTCTTATCTATTGGTGAGAATTTTTTTCCTAATCACTTCAAATGTGTTCTTTGTTTTGGAAATGTTTATCCAACGGATAGAAAGTTTCTTATGTTTAACTTATATTGGTATGGAATCTTCAGAGCTAGTTTGCCTACATGGAGAGTGTAATAACTGCCACTTGTAACACTTGTTAGTAAATGTTGGTTACAGGTTCTGGTTATGCCTTCGAGAGAAGTAGCAACAGTACGTTCTATGGAACGGGATTCTCAAGTTTGTAGCATTGCAAGAGCTGGTGACAATGTCACAGTCAATTTACAGGGTATTGAGGGCAATCGCGTGACAGCTGGTGGTGTCTTGTGTCACCCTGATTTCCCGGTTCGGATCGCAAACCAGTTGGAACTGAAGATCCTTGTGCTGGATGTTACGATTCCAATTCTAATTGGTTCTCAGGTTTCACTCTTCATAAAAAGAGATTTTTATTTATTCTGTGGTTATTGTGTTATGTAAGAGCTTACTTGCAATAATCTTCATGAACATTTGCAGTTGGAATTACACATACACCATGCAAAAAGAGGCTGCAAGAGTTGTGAAGATATTGTCACTGCTCGATCCAAAGACTGGGAAGGTTACGAAAAAGTCCCCAAGGTGTATATTAGCAAAGCAGAATGCAGTAGTTGAGGTTTGTGGTACTTTTAACTCTTTCAGCCCCCACCATATGTGGGGGCTTTATTGGTTTTTCTCCTTCTGTTTTCTGTGTTTTCCTTCCTGATTGATATGCACTAGTGTTCTCTAGTAGCCGACTTAAGTGTGTATTTTTCTTACCGCAGGTTGTTCTGCAAGGATCGGTTTGTGTAGAGGAGTACGCTAAAGCCAGAGCTCTGGGACGGGTGTCACTTAGATCATCAGGAAGAACTATTGCTCTTGGTCTTGTAACCCAAATAATGAAGTCACAAGATTGATTTTGACAGGGGATAATTAGCATTGTTGCAACCAACAACCGTGAAAGATCTGTAATCTGATTCCTTATCAACCATTTTGATATAGAAGCAGGCAGTATTATAGTTTTTTCTTAGTCGTCTAATGTACAAGTGAAACTCTGGTTTATATTATGAATTACATTTCTTCAATGAGTTTATTCAAAGATTCTCCTTTTCGTGTTGGTGACATGGGGAGAAGCTTTATAATTGATTTCTTGGTTTCTACTCCCACAATTAATCACGAAAAGCTATGGATATTACATATAATTTCTTAATTTCTTCACTTCTTTATTCTTTACGTTTGTGTTGATCCAATCTTCTGTTTCCTCCAGCTGACTACATTTTCCTCTGCGGAACCTTTTGTTGCAGAATAAATTGCTTGACAATCCATGCGATGAGGCCTGTACTCCAATTTCTATTCTCCATTTCTCTTTCCCTTTCCATTTTTGCTTCTCCTTACCAAGAATGCAAAAAGTGCGACTGCGAAAATACTGCCCATAGGTGAAATTCCAATCCGGACATTATGCTCACTATCATTGTCTTCCGTCATTTCAAACTCAGTATCCAGCCTCGTGCATTTCTCCAGAAGTGAGAGAATTCACATTGATACCGACTGTCATTAAGATTATTGAATTCTTGGTTCTTGAACTCATCAAACTTGGCTAAAAAGACTATTGTTTTTTGAGTTACTATCGTTTGTGAAATTGAGCAGGCCAGGGTGCAAAGCAGAATTGTGCCATTTATGCCAGTCGAGGGCACGAAAAGGAATGCAAAAGCATGCCCATGGAGATGGTTAGGATACGCGTTGGGGGGGGGGGGGGAGAGAGAGAGAGAGGTCTACTGGGGTATTGATTGAGGATAAAGTGTTCTTCCAATGGAGAAGTTTGAATTGAAAGAGTAAGAATGGATGTTTCAGTGGTAGCATTGCCGAAGAAATTAACAGGAGGAATTGAAAGAATTGAAGATAAATTCAAGGGATGAAATGTATTGAAAGAAGTATATGAAGATCAGAGAGAACCCTTTGGAATCCATTGTAGATTATCATACATTTTCTTCGTCGGATAATGGTGTTAAGGACAATATCTGCAAATGAAAAGAGATCCATAATTTGTGGGAATGTCAAAGCCCACAAAGTTGATTGTCTGAAATAATGATCTTCCGTTTTTGGCATTCGACGCTGTCAACAATTATATATTTGAACAACAATAACAGACATGAATTTCCCCTACAGGTTTCGAAGTTACTTTACAGTAACCTGATAAATACCTTTCCATTATTAAGAAAAGATCCATTTAGATGCATTTAAAAACATTTTCTAAATAATTGTGCCACAAAAAAATAAAAAAATCAGCAGATGCCATAAATATGATGACATTATAAACCTATATTAATATGTGGGACAAGTTCAATGACCTGACCTAAACAATCAAAACCAACAAAAAGATGCAACCAGATTTCTCTTACTGGCATAATCAATTGCATCTGAAAATTTATATCTTTACCATCTTTGGCTGCACAATTTGTTCAATTGTTCCTTTTGTGAAGGAAGAATTCCTTGAATTCTTGCCAGCCGACAAGACTGCTCTGTAAACAGTTTATATGTTGATGGTCTCTTCCATGGAACAATCCCAAAATCATCGTTGAACTCTTCCATCCCTTCAACCCAGAATTGCCAGACTAAAGTTCCAGCACCAGATTTCTTTCGTTTTGCTGACTTGTATATTATATCGAGAATAACTTCATAGAATTTGTCTCGTTGAGAAGGGTCAAATCCTTTGTTCTCGGTCGACAATCCAAATTCAGTGAACATTACAGGCTTTTTCAGTTCTTTGTCGCCGTCTTCAATGTGCGAAAGCATCCACTTGGAGACAAATTTTAGATGGTATCCAAAATCTTGATTATGAGACCTACCAAAAGGAATTGGTTTAATACTTCCTGGATTATTCACCCCAAAGTAGAAGAATGCAACAGAGCATGTTTGCACATGTTGCTGTGTTTTTGTAACAGCAAGGTTGGGAAAACTTTCAAAATAATTAACTTATGTTCAGCTTTGACCATCAAAAAAATTTGTTTATTCACTAAAGAATAAACTTTTAAGTAATCTTGTAACCTTAGCCAAACATGCGGAATTCACAAGTTATCTACAATTCATCAAGGCAAGAGAAGAATCAGAGCCACTTGGCATGGAAATCAACGAGACAAATAACTTGCTTCTCCTTCTTGCAGAAATTTCCAGAAGTAAAATGGTAGTAAAAGCAATTAATTTCCGACAAGTAATAAATCATAATGAACTTTACTTTCGCAGTATCACATCGCGCCATTCTTTAATGTGCTCCTTCTTTCATGTTTTATTTTGTTTGTTTGTCTTCGAAATTGAATCTCTGGTCTTGGGGAATATTATGATATCAAATTTATAAGCTTGATGGATAACAAAGTCGAACAGACAGAACAGATTATGCAGTAACAGAAAATATGATTAGATAAATAAGCTCACCAATGATCAGGGTATATATGAACTGATGCAAAATCAACAGTTGAGATCTTTGAGTTGCGAACGAAATCAGATCCAAGATCAGCTGCCCAGAACTCTGGATTCACAGTCGACCTTTTGGGATTTCTAGGACCATAGAATCCTTCAAGGCCAACAGTCAGCAGATGTTTATTGTCAATTAATTTAATGAAAGTAGACATTTCTTCTATCCAATCCTGCAATTGTACCAAATACATATCACATCCAGGCAAAGATAAAAAAAAGAGAGAAAACAAATGAAACTAAACTTGAAGAGTCTCCTACATTCAAGCAAAGCCGGGCTAATAGAACAGACGTCAAAACCAAAATGATCTGGATTTTTATTCAACAATTAAGAGTGCCTGAACATTATGCGTAAAAAGATATTTTTAAAGAGTGTTCCTCCATTGAAAGGATACTGGAAGAAGACCTCTATAATTTGTGGAGACAGCCATCTGGAAAAGGTAAGCTTGGAAAAGAGTTACATGTTGGAAAATTGGGTACGGATTGATAAAACACTACTGGCTGTAATTTTACCTACCAAAGAAGAGACACCACGAAATATGTATTCACCATTCTCATACTTGTAGCCATGGCATCACCTGTCTTAATAATGACGGTTTTTAGAGCAAAACACAGAAGTCAAAGTTCATCAGTTTATTATTGTCTTAAACACAGTTTGAGTCCAAACAGTTGTGTATTTGATGTCCAAGAGGTAAAATAATAATAATAATAATAATAATAATAACAACAACAATAAATTAAATTAAATTAAAAGAAGCTCAAAATACAATCCTTGAAATCTTACATGTTCATTCATATATATACTTGAGCTGTAAAGGGATAGTAAGCTTGTGACTTACTTGGAGTGTGTCACCAGAAGCATCAGTTATACAGCGGGGTTCATTAATCAATTCCCACGCAAAAATTGTTGGGTCATCTCTGTACTGAATCCCAGTGTATGTATTCCTCCTTGTTAGCACTGTCTGCCAAATAAGATGTTTGAAATTATTTCAGGAAAGAGACACTGCTCTTCCTGCTCTTTTAAGTCACATTTAGTTATGGGTGAAAAGAAGAAAAGGAAGCCAAGAATTATTCTCTTTCCATTTGCATTTTCATTCCCTTATGAAACAAGAAAAAATGGAGGAAAAGCCACAGTAGTTTATTCTCTCTTTTCCTCCAGAACTTCTGTCATTGTTTTCTTTCCTCACAAAATCAAATAATGCTGTTATCATGGTGGTCATGCAAATGTTATGAGGTAAACCTATATATTCACATTGTTGACTGGAAGTTCAAAATTCGTGCAAAAGCAATGGGAACAATTCTAATGAATTTTAACTAACTTATTTCCATGCCATTAATATTTTGTAAGAGTGTATCAAGTGACAATATAATGAATGAACCATTCTTGCCAAATTGGAAAACATAGTTTAGTTCACACGGTACTTCTCTAAATGATGAAGCATATGCATGTTGAATATTTTTCCACGTTGATGCTTCAATGCATATTCTATATCACCATGAATGCATAAAAAGTAGAAATGAATGATAGTTTTGGAGAGAACAGTTGGAGTTATCCCCAAGGTGGAAATTGACTTGGAAAATTCAATTCGGGAAACAGAGTACTAAGCGAACATTGTCCCTTAAAATCTTCTACAACTTGTGTCATTTGATAGAAAATTAACAATTGTAAATTCCATGTTTCTTCACCGGAAACTCTTCCTAGTGCTTCTTTTCAACATATCTTATTTACATTTTTAATGTGTAAAATATTTACCAACTGCATGAAAAACCATGTGTGTGTGTGTGGCTTGCGGTATCATCTAAAAACTAGATAAACATTTTATTCCCTCTTGCTTATCTAAAAGCCTCTCTGATTTTAATATAGTATCTAAAAAGGACCATATTAGGAACTCAACAAATTAAAACAAGTTTGGGAGTCATTTATCTTCTTGTTAGTGCCACAAGAAGATACATGATCCATCTCTCGTCTTCTTGTTTGAATGGGATGCACATAAATGTTTCAAGATAAGAAACATCGCATTAGAAAGAGATCATGTGGTCTAACTCTGCTGATGTCTTATATGATGCAAGAGTCGTCTTGTTAGCTATAAGAACTTCAATGTTAAGTAAAAAGTTGGCAGAAATAGGCAAACATAAATATCCACAAAGTTGGAGCCTCATGATAAAACACATGTAGTCAAGTTCCTATATTTGGAAAGAAACCCAAGACTTCAGAATATGGTGCATGCTTTTTTGCAGAAGACAAAAATAAAATCTTGATCGGCATTTTAGAGAAAATATTTGATGCTTGATGTCCCACCCAAGAAAACTATTGATTCAAAGATTGCTCAAAAAGTGAAGATAAGGTCATAAGATTACCTTAACATAAGTTTTGAAATAATGCCGAATTGACGGATCATAGAAGAATGAATCATTAGAAGAACTTAAACCAACACCCTCTTCCCATGCCCACTTAACATACTGAGTTTTTCCACCATATGCTTGCAAGTTGTTAACTAAACTCAGTATTAGCCTTATTCCATTTTGCCTGGCTTCTGCAATTACATGATCCAAAGCCTGCCATGGTACATATGAGCATCAAATTATAAGTGCCAAATTAGGAAAACTAGAGTAAACGAGTTCACAGAATGGACCATCTAACTTAATTAATGCAATTGACAGTTAATTGAAACAGATATAGATCAACAGATTTAACAATTGGGGGGCCATGATTCGGAATCAGCCAAAAACTACACACTTAATCAAGGGAAAACACAAACAAACACTCAATCATGACATCAGCCAGTTCTTGGGAGATCAATATGTTCTTGAACTTTCTATGTAGAGTGAGTTAAAATCAAGAGCAGTTGAATGCATTAAAACAGAGACAAAACCAAATCCATGTAGATTAGCATAATAGTTAATAATCCAACCTATAGCTATTAAATGATTGGCAAGTCACTGACCCATCATAAAATTCCTAAAATTCCACAATATATTTAAGTTTTTATTGAGGAAAAATGAAAAACACTCTTAATTATACCAAAGAAAGGTCAAAATCTTGAAACACTTTAAAAGGAAAAGATTATAGTACAAAAAGAAACGCTTAACCGTGCAATGATATGCTAAAAACAGAATTATACAGTTAATAATCCATCATAAAAATCCTAAAATTCCATTATTTATTGAAGTTTGACAGAAACAAAATAAAATCATGGACACACTTGACCGAGAGAGAGAGTTCCCTTACTCTGAATACTTTTTCATCAAATCTACCAGGGGAAATTTGGAGAGCATTGTATCCACCATCACTGAAAGCCCAGGTTCTACACACAGTGAGACCCATTTTTACACCAGCTTGCAGCATTGCTCTGATTCTGGGTCTGGTGGATTCATCCACAGCATGGTCCATCATCCAGTAAGAATTCCATCCATTAAAATAAAAAGGTCTACCATCCACTATGAAATGAGTCCCATTCCTCTCCACAAAACTCAACGTCGTTTCTCCATCATAACTGATCCATAGGTCCCCAAAAGACATGTATACAAAAGCAAAACAGGATGCAAAACCAATGATTGGATAGAACAAGCCATTTCCTCCTTGCATTCTGCTTGAAGGTGATTTAACCATGAAAAATGATACTGCTAAAAAAAAATATTTATTCCGAGATGGGTTTTGATTGATTTGGATCTATTAAGTTTCCGAAATCTTTGGGTACACAAGAATGTAAGGGAACCTTTAGATCCCCTTCTCCAAAGGGCATGACAGCAAAATCACTTCAAAGACAGCCAAAGTCCAAGAATCATCAATGAGGCTTTAAATTTCAGTTACTATATGAAACAGCATCATGTGGCTTCGTAAATTGCGCTGAAGACGATGGGTGGTGGGGTGGGGGTGACCCTCTATGCGTTTGAGTATTGCCGTTTTGGATCCTTATTTTAATGGAAATCATATACATTAATGGGGGACAGAAGGAAAATTGTTGGTGGGAATGAAAGAGAGACCGCCAAATCAATAAGAATCTGAGAAAGTATACCTAATGGACACCAATACAAGAAGTTTTCAAATAAACTATTTTTATTGACGATGTAGGTGGAATGTTGGTTTCAAATATTGCCAGATTGGATCTCAACTCATTTTCATCCTTTCTGATATTGCATATAAATACCTGGTCATGCCATTTTCTTCCTTGTTTTTCCTTGTAAAAAGTGCAATATTAATCTGATAAGCATCGTCATCAAGTCGTAGTATGATGAAATTAGGGTTGGACATATATTCTGAATCGAATCGAATTGAATCGAATCGAGCTGAATCGAATCGAGCGGTTCTTTGTAATCGAATAGGGATGGCAATCGATCGGTTCGGGGTCGGTTCGGCCAAAATCATAACCATACCACCAAATTTTTTGTCATACCATAACCGCACAATAACCACGAAAGTCGATTCGGCTCGGTTTGTATCACGGTTCGATTAATAACCACGAAAATAAATTATTTTTTATAAGTCCACCTGTCAAATTGAAAAAAAAAATATATGAATAAAAATCAATAAAAAAAACACAATACTAAGTCAATTTAGTAAACAATATCCCAAATAAAATTATAAATAATTTACAAGATCTTTCTTTGACCTTTAAGAAGTTAAGATAAAACAATAAAAAATAATAGAATTATAGACTAATTAAAAAGTACTAATTTAATAGCATACATATAATTAACAATCAATAAACATATCAAAACTGTTAGCAATAAAATTAAAGTATCAAACCAATTAAACATTGTATTAAGTAACAAAAATGAGAGATAAAATTAGGGAACCAAATAGATTAATAAGCTCAACTCCCGCGAGCAGTAAAAGAAAGAGGGAAAGATCATAATAAAAAAAATTGCATTTGCATTCGCTAACCAAGAAATGTACGAGATGACTCAGGGAAGGAGAGCCTCATATAAAATAGACTTGTCAAGACCAATTCAAAAAATATCTCCATCTTAATCACAGAAGACATTTTCAAATTTAAATCATAGTCATCCCACACATACTTCCATTACATAATACAATATAAGGAAATATAACTTATTTAAAATGTCATTTCAAAGTTATAATAAATAAATAAAAATAACAGTGAACTAATCAAGATATAGATATCAGAATAAAATCTGAATATAAGATCTGAATATTGCACACTATGAACGACACACAGCCTATACCTTTCGAATTCAAATCTGATTATAGCGTCAAATCTGGAGTGGCGGCACAGCAGAATGCAGAGACGACGTTGTTGATTCCAATTTCGAAATTTCTTCCTCGCCGTCACTTTAATATTTTTTATTTTCTGTGTATTTTCAGTGAGTGTGAGTAAGGTTAAGTTAAGGCTAAAAAATTGGGTTAGTGTGTCGGTCATGTTAACGGGTCGGTAAGGTAATGAGCCATAATTATACAAAGAATTATTAAAAGAAGCCCCATTGTCCAATTAATTTTTTTTAAATGGGTAATCGGTTCGATTCGGGGCACCATCGCTAAGTACCATACCCGCCCCATCACGAATTAAGTCATTAAAATCAAAACCATAACCAACTCATTGCACCATCGGTTCGATTTTTTCCGCCTCATTCGTTTCATTTAACCGCAATTTTAACGGTTCGAATTGTCATCCCTATAACTGAAATACCCAAACGGGTATCTGAATCGAGAACCGATGGGTTCGGTTCGATTTTCGGTTCTAAACCCATAATCGAATAATCGAATAAGAATTGAATTTTTTTTTTAATTTTTTAATATAAGAAAGATTAAATTTTTTTAACTTTTTAAAAATAAATTAGCAAAAATAGAGTTTACATTGAAGATACTGAATTCTATGAGGGCATTGGACAGATAATAAAATATATATTATATTCTTCTTATTAAATCTTATTAGTTGAACAATTTTTAGTTTATTTATGTTAGTTAATTGTGATTTTCAACTTTTCTTTTAGAATTTATTAATATCTAGTATGACAAGTCAAGCAATTGATGGTTAAATCAAATAGTTGGTAAGTATTACTGTATTAGCAATATTTTAAAATATTTTATTTCTACGAGTTTATGATTTCTAATTTATTTGGATCACCGATATTTTAGTATTACTAATTTACTATCTACTTTTTGTTAGTTGTATACATTGGTAAATTAATTTTATTAGACAACTTATCATTTATATGTTATTAAATTGGAATACGTTAATTTGTAAAAGTTAAGATTAAATATGTCAGACTGTAGTGTTGTTATAAATGTTAAAAATTTTAATTATAGTATGGAACCGAACCGAATCGAACCCAAACGGTTTCAAAATTATATTTGAACCCGACGATTCCATTTACTCACTACCCGAAAATTTTCGATTCGAACCGTGCCCAGATCTAGATGAAATATACTTACATCTTGAACTTAAATATGTCTAAACATGTACAAAACAATAGTAGAACTCTACCACCAAATGAAGGAGAATATTTGTTCAATCGTTATGTTCAAGATATACGGGACGGATCCTCCTACTCATAAATTTGACACACTTATTTGACAAAATAATCGTGATTTTTAATTTAGTTAATCCAACGCTCAATATATATTTCACCAAGATCCTGGGATATAGTTAAATTACTTGAGATCCATAAGATAATGAGCATTGAATTGATTTAAATTAAAGGTCACGATTATTTATCAAATCAGTGTGTCAAATTTATGAGTAGGAGGATCCGTCCTGCAATATATATATATATATATATATCATATTTTGTATCTCTAACCTTTCATATTTGCAAGTTACAATTCTATGCACTCGGCATCAATCTAGTTACAATTGCACCATTTGTTCCCGTTACGTGATCTTCAGGGATATATACCTCATTTTTAATTTCTAGGGTAAGGAAGTGGATCCAATCCATTTGAAGGGAGAGCAGAGCAACAGGCAGGCAGACAAAGCACGAGATGGCAATTTCGAGCTTTCCGGCGGGTGTGCCGGTGTAGATTCTATGGTGAGAATGGCCGAGGATCCATTCTCTTTCCCAATGGAGATTATCGGTACTTCTTCTTAATTTCTAGTGATCAATTCAAGTTGAGAAACAACAAATCTAATATCGTAAATTTGGATATGTGCGGAATACATAACGGTTGGATAAAGATTAAGATATTTTCTTTCATTTAAGAATGATTATACAACTATAATCAATTGTTGAGGACCAATTTGTTCTTTTTCAAAAAATAGAGAACCAACTTATTACTCAAGCAATAGGTTGAGGATCAAAAGTGAGATTTTATATTCTCAATATAAGATGTAAAATTTTTATTTATTTATTTTTTGAACGATAGGATGTAATTATCAAATTGAATATAAACCACAGCTATTCATTTTATAATTTTAAATAATTAAAGTTCAAATTGTTTGACTTACCAAGTTTAGCGTGTGTTTGGCTAAATTTAAATTTTTTTTTTTTACTATAAGTAAATTTTAAAATAAATAATATATTTTTCTGGTTATCGGCTAAAATGATTAAGTCGCTTATTTCGAATGTAAAATCTCATCTTGCTGTAAAAAATAATAATTGACTTATTGAATGTAAAATCAAGACTCACAACTCCTTCAAATATGATTGTAGTGATTCACTTGATACTTTCTTTTAAATTGGGTAGCAAATTAAGAGCATTACTTGTAAATTGTTCCAACGAATCAGTGCTGCTCTGCTTCAATATTTCCCAACTTAAAAGCATGTTCTTTCCGGCCTATTTAGATTTTAGACTCATACGACCTAAATAAGCACTTAAATATGTTCTTTTAAGCAAGGCCAAACATGCTCTAACATGGAGACTCCAACAAAAGAAAATTAAGAGCAATTAGTAAACACCAAAGAAACAGCACCAGATGCAAAATCAGTCCAACTGAAGCAACAATTAATGAGCCGATTATACTGCTGCAGAAATGAGGGACTATTTTGCAGATAGGATACCAGCCTACATGAAGAGCTCCATTCTTTATGAGACTAAATGTTTGCCATGCTGCTGATAAGCTTCCACCAATTATCATTATCATTATCTGTTTTCAAAGATTCAGTATAAAAACGTAAATCCCCAAGAAACACTTACGATATGTTTGATATACAGTACTAAACATAAACATAAGAGATAATTATACCATGTCCACGACTATGATGGGGCGCCACAGCATGCTCCCCACACAAAGAAAAAGGACGGAAAAGTTGTAAATGCTTCCGATGAAGTAAGCAATCATAGACGTCCTGTATCAAGTCCCGGAGAAAAAAAATGGAATTAGGAAGTTCGAAACACGATAATTTTAAGAAGATTAATAATTAATGTACGAAAATCACTTACTTGAAAATGTCCCAATCACTGTATCTTGCAATAAACATTGTGCCTGTGGGCATTATGTGAACCTTCTGATAGCTAACCAACATGACAATGGCTGCTATCAAAAGTGAAAGAGAGGTCAAACCTCTCAATATAATGGCGTGTTTTGTCTTCGCCATCAATCAAAGCTGCCATCAATTCAATGTCAATGAAATTCAAATTAAACAACTTCAAATTGACATACAAAAGCAACAACAATTTCTTTGAAGAAAGTTAGTGCTCGTCTGATAAAATTTGTTAAATATTTATCAACTTTTCAACTAGTAACCATAAGATTCACAACTTTACATGTTTCATCAACTTTTATTAAAATATATTAAATTTTTTTATCCAAAGTTTTGTCACATGGGCCTTAATGAAAAGAAAATTGATATGATTTGATAATAGCCAACATATTAAAGTGGTTAAACTAGAAACGCATACTCAAAGGAACCAACAAACAAAACTAATGCAAATCGTGACTCAAAAAATAACCCATAAATTTCTCTATAGTCAAATACACATTGATTCTAAAAAACCTGTTATTCTATTTTTTCCTAGTTAATTATTATCGAGTATTCGAGTAGTCATGAACAAGAAATATATACTCACTTGCAATAATTTAAATTTCAACCCCTTTTTTTCTTGTTTTGCTTTTGTGCAATGGTCAGTGTATGAATTTTTTTGAAAATAACCTGCAGATTTACACGCAGAAACAGGATTAATACAGACGTAACGATAAAAAAAAATAAAAAAATACAGAAAGTATGGGAAAAAGCTGAAAAACCTTGTATAGAGAGAGAGAGAGACTAATTACAGGGAATCGGTTTCATGAATATATATATAGGGTTTCTGCTACTTCAAAGAAGGAAAATCATAATGTTAAATAGAGAAATTTAATCGGGGAAACTATCCATGCAAATATATAATATTATTTTTCTATATTAAATAATTAGATTCATAAAAGGTAAGTTTATAGATACGTGTCGGTGTAAATTTTGACGGCGACAATGTTTTCGGTTCAGAATGGGCCGACAGTAGGCCCATTGTTGTTTGAACGATCCAAATAAGGCCCAGAAAGTAAAAATAATAGGAATGTGGAGAGTGGGATTTGAACCCACGCCCTTTCGGACCAGAACCTTAATCTGGCGCCTTAGACCAACTCGGCCATCTCCACTGCATACAGACTTTCTTTCTTTTTTTTTTTAAAAATAATTATTGTACAAGAATTGAGCAGTGATTTATGAAACCTAGACATGTCAAGGCAAGTCGTAAATTGTCCTCAATATTAAGTTATTCTAAAGTTGTAAAAGTAAGTCGGGTGACATGACACTTATCATAGAGTAGGTTGATTTCTAGGTTTATGGACGACCCATCTAAACTTAATATAAAGATTTACAAGCTCTGTGTTATAGCTCGTAGTGTTAAATGTATCATAATATAATAAAATTCAATGTGTTTGAATTTCAGTGAAATAGACTAATAAAAAGGCCTTTACAATTTTAACCGATTCTGCTCATAACTAAACCTTGCAAGTTGAAAAATTACTCCATACTTTGTAGTTCATGGAAGGAACAAAATTAATATTTTTGCAATCTGACATTGCCAACACTATTGATTCTTATCAATGGTCTGAAGAAGTATGCAATAATTGGTCCATTACCCAAGACCAATCTAATTGCCAGCATTCAGAAACATTCTTTTAAGGCCGTGCACAAGTGTAGCATGTAATATTATTTAACATCATCGCGGTTATAATATCATTTTAAAGGTTGAACTCCAATCCTGAGGGTCTCACATCACCTCTATTCTGAAGTATCGTAAAAGAGATAAATCGCAGGTTATGTCTCCAAAGGTACATGGTGAAATACTATTTGTACACTTGCACTTATCCAAGAACCAAATCTGTTACAATATCATTTTAGATAATACTAAGAGTGCATTTGATTGTCAATATTTTTCACTCAAAATTTTACTTTTGTGTTGTTTGATTGAAAAAAAAATTTCATGAAAAATATTTTTCTACTTTTGGTCACGTGACCATATTTTCCTTAAAAACAAAGAAAATATTTTTCTAAGGGGCAGTAAATTTTTATTTTTCAGGTAATTCTCTCTCTCATCTACATATCAATAAAAAATTGATAAGTATAATATTTTCTAGATTAAAAATAAAATCAATCAAACACATTTAATTGATAATTTTTATGCAAATATTTTCTAGACAATTCAATTGTCTAGAATTTATTTTCTTTTCATATAAATTTCATAGCAATCAAACTCACCCTAGGTTCTATTAAATAAAAGATATAATTAAATAGGTTACACAATCTACCGTCAATTGGGTTTATCATTTTGTATCATCTAAATTGTTATTGTAGTATTAATGATACTAAATAACATTATTTTTTTTATATAATTTGTTTAGATGAATGCTATCAAAAAACATCGTTCGAATGTGAATTAGTATTTTTTTAACGTGAAATCTCATCTTACAATTACAAAAAACAAAAAACAAAATTTGTTCACTTTTTTCTAGATCTATTTCAAGAAGTTGATTTTTTTATTTTTAAATAATTAAGTGGGTAGATCAAATACACTGGTAGACTAGGGTTTTCTCTGTCTACTTCTTCTGTCGATTCTATAATAGAAACTATAAGGAATGGCTACCAGAAGAGGAGGGTGGTGAACATTCCACTATGTCGATCAAGTTAGGATCTAATGTTGCTTAACACTCACTAAAGATGATTTTTAGGTTTTTGTACTTGTAGCTTACTATGAGTTTGTCATATCTCTCTTTCATCTTTTGCAAAACATGTTCAAGCTTCACCTTTTTACCGCGTGATAAGATCGAATTCATCCCACGTTTTTTTCCCTCTCTTAGAAATGCCAAGCCTTCACACAAACAAATTTTCACTTGATTTTTAAAGTAAAAATTTGTTTTTTGGAGTAGTATGAACCTGTATGATTAGAAAGTAAGAAAAATTTATGAACTCATAAATTGTGTAATTGAAAAAATCTCTTCCAAACAATGCCTTGATAAGTAAGAGTAATTAAAAATGAAGTCGATAAGCTCTATTTAGATCAACTTTTAATTTTCCAAAGTTTATTTCAAATTAGAATCACGCAATAGTGACAAAATAAAATTTAAATATAGTTTTAAACAATTCTTTTAGTTCAATTATTTTTCTTAAACATAAATGGCACAAACTATTTGAGTTAAAAATGAAAAAGAAAGACAGAGAGATTGTGATGTGGTATGAGAGTCGACAAATTAGAAAAATAAACACTTAGCGTGACATTTTCTAGAAGGTGGTTTCATCTTCTTCTTTTTATTCATGTATTATAACAATAGAAAACAAGGCTACGGCTCTTTGTATAAGAACCTTCTGGCGTTATTCAAAAAAATTATCTTATTTAATTAGTGTCTAGAAAGACAGGAATGTCAAAATGCTTAATGAAATATTGTTTTTCTTTTTCTATATGGTAAGAGCAAATTACTTATTTTTCATGATTTACAATGTTTTGTGGCTTTCATCCTTTTTATTAGTTTTATAGTTGATAGATGCATTTAGGGCCTGTTTGATGGCCATTTAATTCCATGAAAGTAAGAAACCATTTTTCATTTTGGCAAAATAAACTTGTTTGATGGCCAACAAATTCTAGGGAATTGAAATCCCCCCTGCCCCCTAAGCGCCAATTTTTCACCTTTTCCTGGTGGGAAAAGCAATTTCAGGTAAAAAAAAAAAAAATTTTTTTTTTTGTTTTGAGATTGGAACAAATGCTAGATTCAATAGTAAAAAAATTTATCAATTTAATTGATAATTTACATGAAAAATAAAATCAAACGAATGATATTCAGTATACTTTTTTATTTTTATTTTTTTGGACAATTGGAACAAATTTTAGATCCAATGATAAAAAAAATTCTCACTTTAATGGGTAATTTCCCTAAAAACACATCCAAACGCAAAGATTCAAAATTTCAAAAAATTTCGGGTGAAAATTTATACCAATCAAACATAATTAATCGATAAGTTTTAGGCAATTCAATTTCCTATAATTCATTTTCTTTCCATCCAAATTTCACATTTGCAATCAAACGGACCCTTAAATTCTTATAATCCATTTTACTTTTCAAGATATCTGAATGATGATTTTATGAAGAGCATAGACGATGATAAATTTACAGACGATTCTTTTGCAATGATAATTCATGTATGAACCGACCGACTCCTAAAAGAATTCTTCAAGAAAACCATTTTCACAAATAGATGCTAATTTGAAGTATAAAAATGAAAATTATATTTCCCCAAGATTATAAAGATAGTTGTATTACTTGATAAAGATTGCACAAAATTAGAATTACACTCAAGTGTGATTTTTGTAATTTAAAATTTGTAACAGGTATAAATATACTCATATAGCACCTAGTTTGGCCTTTATTTTTCTTAAACTCATTTTTAAACGTATATTTAACTGGACTCACAATTTTTATCTACTACACATAATCAATATCTGTCAAAATCTATTAAAACTGTGGCACCATATTCCAACCAACACAAAGACGCTAATTTGAACGTTAAATAATCACACGATTGTCATGCAATGTTGGGGATGACATGAAATAAATGGATATATTCATCAATATTGATGAATTTTATCCTATTTGGATTTTTAAATGAAATTGAAGTCGACATTTGTGTTGTTTGTAATAAATAAATTCTTTTTTCGACAATTTTACCTTTTTAGTCCAACAACATATGAGTGTCTCGTGCCCATCTAACATTCATCGTTGATGGAGACACTAGTAAAACAAATGGTAGGTTCTTACATTTATGTCACATTTATAAAAGATTTTGAATGAATAATGTTTATGAAAAATTTTAACGGAAAATAATTTTAACCAGAATAAGTAGATTAACGGGGCGTCCTTAACTAAAATTTTGATAGATTTTAAAAGATTATAAATCCTAATGAATTTTGTTAATTTCAATATATTCTCACAAATTTCATAAGAATTTCTTCAAATATGGTGAAATTTCAAAAGATTTGATTATATGTATTTTTAAGTTTGAAATCCATCAATTTTTTTAAAATCCATTTATTAATGATTTTTTTTATAAATTCACTGATTATTGAGGATATCTAAATTTTAAGGGATTTTATTGAAATTTATTAAAAGTTCAATTAGGAACACTTATATTTAAAAAGATTTTTAAAATTCATCACATTTTCGATTGAGGGCACCCTTAGGCCTAAAAAAAGTCCCAAAAAGAAAACATTACCAATTTACCATATTCCAACTAACACAAAGACGCTAATTTGAACGTTAAATAATCACACGATTGTCATGCAATGTTGGGGATGACATGAAATAAATGGATATATTCATCAATATTGATAAATTTAATCCTATTTGGATTTTTAAATGAAATTGAAGTCGACATTTGTGTTGTTTGTAATAAATAAATTCTTTTTTCGACAATTTTACCTTTTTAGTCCAACAACAGATGAGTGTCTCGTGCCCATCTAACGTTCATCGTTGATGGAGACACTAGTAAAACAAATGGTAGGTTCTTACATTTATGTCACATTTATAAAAGATTTTGAATGAATAATGTTTATGAAAAAATTTAACGGAAAATAATTTTAACCAGAATAAGTAGATTAACGGGGCGTCCTTAACTAAAATTTTGATAGATTTTAAAAGATTATAAATCCTAATGAATTTTGTTAATTTCAATATATTCTCACAAATTTCATAAGAATTTCTTCAAATATGGTGAAATTTCAAAAGATTTGATTATATGTATTTTTAAGTTTGAAATCCATCAATTTTTTTAAAATCCATTTATTAATGATTTTTTTTATAAATTCACTGATTATTGAGGATATCTAAATTTTAAGGGATTTTATTGAAATTTATTAAAAGTTCAATTAGGAACACTTATATTTAAAAAGATTTTTAAAATTCATCACATTTTCGATTGAGGGCACCCTTAGGCCTGAAAAAAGTCCCAAAAAGAAAACATTACCAATTTTGGGTCAAAAGAAGAGAGGAAGAAAATTGTGAAAGAGTGGCTAAAATTTCTCGTCCACAAACCCCCCCCCCCCCCCCCCCCCCCCCCCGGTTTGGACTACGTCATGTATTTTTCCAGAAGCATCAACAGATTCAACACGGATTATACAGAACTTGTAATTGTATTTGTATGTGTTGCCCTTGTCGTTACTTACACTTCATGATGTATATAATGGCAAAAGCAGAGACGGACCCCTTCATCTTTATTCTTTTTTAGCCCATACCCACGCATTCTTCAGCTCCATCCCGACGCTGTGCTCTTTCTTGGCATTAAAAACGCTGAATTTCTCACTGTTCACATTGAAAAAAAGCCATTACATTTCTCACATTTGTATCGTTTCGAGAAGGCCCTCTTCGTAGCTTGGTATGAATTACCCTCCATCTTTCTGATATATGATATTATTTCACTGTCTTAATCATAATGGGTTTTGATGTGTGTGAAGTGTTCTAATTATTTTTTTCCTTTTTGAAGGAAGGGGGTCAGTTAACATAGGGTAATATTCATGTTCAGGTTTCTTGATTTTATGTTGGGAAAGTTTAAGTTTTCTTGATACTGTGTGAAACGAAAGAATTGTAGGACATCAAAAGTTACTAACAATCTAAATATTTGTTTTGTATCCATTCCACGTGTATTTTGGGGGTATTATATGGATTAATAATAAGTGCAACGTCTAAAAGTATCTTATAGTTCAATTCAACCAATTGATATTTGAGGTTTGATTGGTTGCGCGATGTTAGGGGTTGATAATGTGCACGGAATTATTTGGTAGGGTAGATGGGAGGCAGGTTGGAAATACTGGCTTAAATTATGCTGGAATTTATGGATGCTTTTGTTGCAAAACCTAATCAACAGATTTCTCACCCACCCTTCTAATTTCTCCGTTGTATATACAAGTAGAATGTGTAGGGAAGGAAGAAGAAAAACTGTGGACAGACGCGTTTATTATTACTGTAAGATGGTCCACTTGAGACTTTGATAGCAGCTTGTACCCTTATATATTCTAGTTTGGAAAATGACCTGATATAGTCTTTCGGTGGTTTATTGTTTTCATCCTGAGTTTTTTGAGGAGTCAATTGAATGGGAACTTGTATTTAACAATAACTTTTTTTATCTTCTTTCCTGACAGATCGTGGACTGGATTCTCACCATATGGCGACAGAACAGTATTTCCAAGGGGCAGCAATAGAAAGTGATAAATCTTCCTTGGCGAAATGGGTCGACGAGTCTCCTTCTGGTGATTTTGAATGTAACATCTGTCTGGACCTTGTGAAAGACCCGGTGGTCACATTCTGCGGCCACCTCTATTGCTGGCCTTGCATATACCGATGGATTACTTTACCGTTTAGAAAACCCGGATCAGGAGCATCCACAGTGTCCTGTCTGCAAAACAGAGGTGTCACAGAAAACCTTAATCCCACTCTACGGCCGTGGCCAAACTACAAATATCTCCAACGACAAGGTTTCAGATCTTGGTAAACTCATACCAAAAAGGCCTCGCAGTCCAAGATTTGGGGGTGACGCACTAATAACCACAGCAACCCCGGGTCAATCACCCCAACTTCATCAACGAAGTTATTTACAATCGTCTCAACCGTATTACCCTTACTCTGGCTACTATATGGGTTCATCCATGCTCGGCAATGGCGGGACAGCAACAAATTTGATTGATCCAATGATCAAGATGTTTGGTGAAATGGTTTGTGCAAGGATTTTTGGGAATTCAGAGTCAACCCTTTATACAAATCCAAACTCGTATAGTCTAGTGGGTAGTACTAGTAGCAGTCCTAGGTTAAGAAGGCATATGATGCAGATTGATAGATCACTCAGTAGAGTTTGTTTCTTCCTTTGTTGTTGTGTAATCTTGTGTCTTCTCTTGTTCTGATAACATTTTTGTTTAACCTTTCCTCTTTGGTCCATTCTGTACTTGTAAAATGCCATGTTGATAGTAGCACATTGCCATATAAAATTTGAGTTTGCATAGAGACAATAGATATTTTACATCCTTAGTGTCAATATATATTTTCATTATTCAAATATAGCCTCTATTTAAGGAAGCAAAGACGTAAAATGTACTAGAATCCGATGGTGAGTGGGGAAAGAAGCGCCTTACTCTAGCTTCACAGTATGAAATGACATCACAACATTGAAAACCTTGTTCATTCCCTCTATTGAGATTAAGTCTCATTCGGTTGTTGATTAGTTCATCGGTATAAATCTAGTAAATAGTTCTGAAAACAGCAATCGGAGGAGATTTCACTCTCTTTAGTTTTTGGAGTCAATACGAGCTTTTGCAATACGAGTTTAAAAAATGAGGTGAGATTTCTTGATTCAGGGCAGACTTTCATAAATTACAAATCATATAATGATATTACGGGAGTGTCTGATTTCTATTTTTCTCTCTTCTTTTCAATCACATATTCTTCATTAAAATAATATTACACGCAAATAAAAAAAATATTATTCATTTTTAACCACACATTTTTCATCAATTTACTATTCAAAAATATATTCTTTAAAAAGAATATGGATCAAAGACACCCTATATAATTATTTCTTTTCAGTTCCTCGACTTTTTTTTTTTTATTGAAAGAGTGACATCTTCTCATGAAATTTCTAAGTATACTTAAAGGGATGTGATGGCAAAATGTTGATGTAGCCGAAGTTTCCAAAGTTATCATCTTGTTTGGCCTTTTTCTAATCTTCCAATTAAGGAGTCAAGATAAGTGGCCCAGCTTAAAATTGGTGGCTCCTCAGATTATAATGTTAGTGACGTGCCAATGGCCCAATATTGAATTGCTGTCATGGTGTGAACTACTTGAAATTGGATTAGCCGACATTAAAAACTTATATTGTTTTAGGTCAAGTGACATTGTATTATACTTACAACCTTCTATCGATTCAAATTTCAATGGGTAATTAGTACAAAATGCCTTTACTTTTTATTTTATTTTTTGGCATTTTCACTCTTATTTTCAAATTTTATTCCAGAAAATATCATTTTTACTCAATTTCTCAATTAAAAAAATGTAAAGTATTTTTTTGGTTTTAATAATTTATTTGTACTTTTTCAAAAATTTTGGGAGTATAATTATAATTTGTTCTTTATTTTTCGTTTTATTTAAATAAGAGGGTCTATTCGTCATTTTACATATTTTAATTGAAAAATGGATGAAGCTGACGTTTTTTGCAATAAAATGTAAAAAAAAAAAAAAAAAAAAAAATGTAGGGATATTTTGCACAATAATATTGAAAGTACGGACTTTTTTGCTAATTATTCTTTTAATAGTTTATTTGGATTCATTTGCAATTTTTAAAAGGTTTGAGAGTATAATTGCAATTTGTTCTTTAATTTTTCTTTTCTTTTCTTTTTTTATTTAAATAGAAGGGTATATTTATCATTTTATATTTTTTTTATTGTGAAATTATATGAAAATGATATTTTTCGCAATCAAAAGTGAAAATATGGGTGAAAATGCAAAAAATGAATTAAAATGAAAGATATGAACGTTTTGCAATCGAAAAATAATGACGTTTTGTGCTAATTACTCAATTTAAATCTACTGCAGTGAATCGTGTCAACTTGTAGGCCATTTGATTCAAATTTAGATTATACAAAATAACCAACCCAACCTTATTCAAGATCATTCACGTGGAGTCAATTTCATTTTAATTTATCCAACTCGATGTCATTCAAGTGGAGTCGAGTAGAATTATGGTATGATGCTCTGTACTCGAAGAATCTCATTGACCCATCCTCCTTTAAAGAAGAAACATACCAGAAATAAATGAATAACATTTATGATATTGTTATAATAGGGGCAAGATTAAAAACACTTATATTGAAAGCTAAGGAAGCGTTCTCTTCGTGTTTCAGTTTTGTGCTTTGAGTTTTGAATTCATTTTATGTTTTTTGTTTTGGGTGTTCATTTTGAGATTGTTGAAAATTCGTTCTTTTTGTCATTTTGAAAAAATATTTTTCAACCCATATTTTTTGAGTTTTTGCAGATTTGTGAAGAAAACAGCCAAAACATAAAAAAAATTGTTTTCTGTTTACTTCACAAAATTTTCAGCCATTTTCAAAAACTCGTTTTCGAAAATGGGAAAGAGAACGCGTTTTCCATGTTTTGAAAAATAAAAACAGAAAACGGCCTGAAAAACAGCAAAGAGAACGCCCCTAAATAGCTGTGATACCAATTTGTTATGAAAAAAATAAGAGATTAAGACAATTATATGAAATAAATATCACAAGAACACGAGAATAAAATAATTTGCATAAGATTGAGATTTTATTATAACATAAAAAAGAGAACAAAAATTATGTGTTTACAATGTTTCTAACTTGTAATAAGGTTAAAGAACCTAACTAAATTGTTGAGAAGAATCAAATATTTATGGAACAATTTTTGCCCTAAAAGTAGAATTGTAGATAAATTAAAAAGCCCAAAAGTTTCATTATCTTCTTTAAGTTCAACACAAATTTCAACTCTCAGTAGGGTTTCTAAATAGAATTTCAACTAAAATTGTTCAATAAATTTCGAATAGGGTTCTAAAAGCATTCCAAATAGAATTCATCTTAATGTGCACTTTAACTAGAACTTTTAATTATCTTTAACAAAGAATTCGAATCAAACCCAAATTCTAACAGATATAAATGTTAAAAAAGGTCAGGGCATTGTACAACGGATGTGTGTGGATAAACAAACTTAGATTTTCAGTACAACAGAAATTGCATCCGAGCACAAAACCAACAATGAAAAGTTGTAAGAAATTCTCACCAAAGAAATATTTTGCGCTGAAGACGTGAGAGCATATTGCGACTGCTTCCGTTTTTTTGTGGAGGCAAACGATGTCAACAGAAAACCTTTGTAGACAACTTCTTCCTATAAGGGAGTGATAAAAAAAAAAAAGACAAGAATTCGGGCTATTGTAGAGCGTGAGCCACTTGATAGGAGAAAGGGGTTGTTGATGTATATATAACAAGTAGAATTTGAATGTACAGAATGATAAAATAGGAACTCAAAGAGATTCATATCTAATTAAACATATTTAAATAATAAAACTACTTGCAAGGGGAATGGAAGACAAAGGAAACGAAGGCCATGTTTGATTGACAAAATTTGCCAAGGAACTAAGGGTGTGTTTGATACGCCTAAATTTTTCCTGGAAGTTGGAATCGAATTTCAACTTCCACTTTTGCGCTATTTGATAGCGTTTATTTTCCATGGAATTGATTTCCACCCAATTTCAAGGTACAACCACTTGAAGCGTGATTCCGTGGAATTCAATGACTTGCTATATAGGTGGGAATTTGTTTCCAACTTTTTTTTTTTTTTAGCAATATAAACAAATTCTAAGATAAAGTGTAAAAAAATTTATCCATTTAATTGACAAATTTCATGCAAAACAAAGCCAAACGTAAAAATAAAAAATAATTTTTTTTTTTTTTTTTTTGACAATCTAAACATATTTTGTCCCTAATGGTAAAAAAAATTATTCATTTAATTGACAATTTGCATAAAAAATAAAGTTAAACATATTATAATATAAATGTGAAAAATTATACCAATCAAACACCTTTAATTCAATTCCCGGTAAAACAATTCCAAGCAATTCAATTCCTTTCCATCCATTTTCCACCCTTTTCTTTTTTTTTTTTTTTTTTTTTTTTCCATTTTCCTACTTTTGGCTGTTTGATATGACAAATTTGCCCTAGAATTTTTTTTCTTGGTTTTGCCCACACATGCACATTTGCTTTGTTTTTGGGGAAAATATTTTCCCACCATTTATGTGGGTTTTCATTTTTCAGGTTTTTTTTTTTTTTTTTTGCAAAAAATTTTAGATCTAATGGTAGAAAATTTTATTATTTTAATAGACAATTTGCATAAAAAATAAAGCCAAACGAATGATATTCAGTATGTTAAAAAAATTTTGTTAATATATATATATATATATATATATATATTTTTTTTTTTTTTACAATTAGAACAAATTTTAGATCTAATGGTGAAAAAATTTATCACTTTAATGAACAATTTTCATGAAAAACAAAGCTAAACGGATATCAAACTTTCGATATTTTTCAGTGAAAAATTATATCAATCAAATACAATTATTATACGAAATTGAATTGTCTATAACTTATTTTATTGAGAATTGTTAATTAATTGTGTTTGATTGATATAATTTTTCATCTGAAAAATGTTGAAATTTTATGTCTTTTCGTGTTAGTTTAACTTTGTTTTTCATTAAAATTGTCAATTGAAGATATATATATAATTTTTTTATAAATGGGGATAAAATTTGTTTGAATTATTAAAAAAAAAAAATTGAAAAATTTTTAGCGTTCGTTTGACTTTATTTTACATGAAAATTGTCAATTAAAGAGATAATTTTTTTTTTTACAATTGAGAATATAATTTATTTTTATTGTCAAGAAAAAAAAGATAAAAAACCAAAAAACCACCTCAAAGATGGGAAAACAAATTCATCAAAAACCAAGAAAACAAGGTCACATGAGGCAAATATGGAAAGCCAATTGTCAAGAAAAAAGTTATCAAATATGCAAAAAGTTGAAAAATGGGAAAAAAAATATCTTAGGCCCTGTTTGACCCACATTTTCATTATTCTACTTATTTTCAATCATACATTCTTCAATAAAATAATATTTTGATTTCTATCACATCAATAACTTTTCCTTCTTTTTCAACCACATATTTCTCATCATATCACTATTTTAAAATTCATTTTTTTTTTCAATAATCTCTATCAAACACACTCTTAGTTTCATGGAAAATATATGTTATCAAATAGGGCCTAAGTAATAATGTGAAAAGAAAAAGAATTATAAAAGAGAAATGTTGCTGCCCAGGATCGAACTGGGGACCTTTAGTGTGTAAGACTAACGTGATAACCACTACACCACAGCAACTTCTTGATTCCAAATGAGTTCTTGTCTATAGTAATAAATTTTGTTAGCATGGTTTGCGCTATATTTCGTCGATGACAATAATGACAACGCAATTATTCGGCTTGAAATTCCCAGAATTATTGATCTTTTTTGTCCTACCTTCCGTCCGAATCGAAACCTTTACTCTGATTCCTGATGTTAGGGTTTTTGCGCCCATAATAACAATTTTGTCATTTACTCGATTTTTATTGGTGCAATCCAAGATCAAAAATCGGTAAAATGGCTCGGATGGCGCGTAGCTGTGTTCAGTTACTGCTGAAGGCGGTGAATTCCGGGATCGGTATTGTCTGAATTGCCATGATTTTATACGCCTTTTGAATGCTTAGGGTTTGGCAACGCCACCTCGGCCCTGACTCCGCCCCCAGTGCTCCAATTCCTTGGTATGAATTATGAATATATACCCACACATGAAAGTGAAGTGTATTGCTTTATGTTTGTTTACTGTTGTATGGTGGACAGTGATCATAAAAGAAAAAGTTCACGTGAAAGTTAATTGCTGTAAGTTTATATGCATTTGGTGGGACAATGATCATAAACGAAAAAGTTTATCCTTTTGCTTTTCTTTGTGGTGATTTATATGTTATTTAATACAATTTGAAATCGGGTTGCAGGTTCATATGCACTATAATTGGACTTGGGGCTAGTTTGTGTGTGATCACCTGCTCGGATCACATTGCAGCTGAGACTGCGAATGGTTGTTGTCTGTACATGGTATCCTTACGATTTGCTTGATGGTTAATTTTCATATGTTTTCCATTAATATGTGCAGTGTGACGATAGACATATCGGTAACATCTTTTCTATCTTATGTGAATTGTAAGTATGCTACTTTATGTTTTATTCTTTTTCTACATTTCGTCTCCACTTTATTTATGGATGGGTTTTGGTGCTGCTTCTTTTCCTACCAGATGCTCGTGTGTTCATTAAGTTGTATAACGTTTACTGCAAAATTGTTTGCACAGAATTTTTCAGGCTGCCTGACGTAGTATGCAGTATTAACCAATCACTAATACTGTATAAATAGGGGGAAGATAAGAATTGGAGAAGAAGAATAAAGAGGGTTAATGCGATGTTTTAATTACAACATTATTATTGCATACATGACAGCTTTCTCTCTCTAATTCCCCTCCCCCCTCCTCTCTCTCGATTGTCCCCCACACCTTCCTCCCCTCTCTTTCTCCCCTCTCTTCTCTCTTATACAAATTTAGTGATTGTTTGATTGCTTTGACACTTGCATTCTACGTCACTGCACTAATGCCTGTAGTTGCTAATGTAGTGTATGTTGCACCAAAACATTAGGAGCCACATGGTTCTAATTGATTTGATCTATTCTATAAACTATTTGGTTTTAATAGATTCAAATAAATTGTACCGTTGTGCTTCACGGTCAACTCTATCTCCTTTGTAGTAAATTATCTTGAGGTGTAATAATTGCTCATCCTGAATATTGGCAAAAGCCCTGTTTGAATTCTTGGAATGGAACTTCCTCGAGTTACTGCAGTTATGCCTTTTGGAATCCACTCTCTCCATTCCTTCCCCCCTCCCCCCCTCTTAGTGACTTTCTTGATTTTAAGTGTTTCTTCTCACAGTACAATTCTTTATTTAATGTACGTGGTGCTGTTATTTCTTCTTTGGTTCTGCCACTTGAATTTTCAGTTTTCAGAAAAGTTCATCATAATTGATTTTTTTTCTTTGTGATGAGCACTTTATCTTCTACTTCATCATTTCTTCTTCAAGCAAACTAAAATAAACGAGAAATCTTGGCACAAGATATTGTAAGTTATTCTGTGCATTTGACCTTGTTAGAATTTGGGTGTGACCCGAATTATTTGATGAATATAATTAAGAGTTCTAATTAAAATGTACATTAAGTAGAATTCTATTTAGAATACTTTTGGAATCCTATTTGAAGTCTATTGGACAAATTCTAGTTGAAGTTCTATTTGGAAGCCCTTTTGGGAGTTGGAATTTGTGTTGGACTTGAAGAAATCAAGACAAGTAAACTTTTGGGCATTCTATTTCATCTGCAACTTTATTTTTAGGGCTTGAATTGTTCTCTATATATACTTAGCCCTTCTCTATAATTTAGTTGGATTGTTTAATCTCATTATAAGTTAGACAAATTATAAACACAAAATAATTGTATTATTTTTCCATTTTATAATAAAATCTTCATTCTTTGCAAATAATTTAATTCTTGTATTCTCGTGATCCATTATTTTTATATTGTCAATATTTTCTCGTTCTTTAATTATTTGGCAGGACTCTCAACAAATTGGTATTAGCTGTTCTGCTTTCAAAAAAGTGGCTTCAGATCTAGTCCGGATTATAACAGACCTTTCTACCTTTTGTAATGTTCTTATCTCTGTTCCTTTCACGTTGGAGCTTTAGTGATTTAGTTTTGTGAGTGTCACATAATATCTTAAATTGGTTATCTTCCGTAAATATGGGTGGCCTGATGGTCTTTTATAGCTTAATTCTTTTTTTTTTTTTTTTAACATTTTTCAGCATTCAACATGACCTGTACGAAACAAATTGTGTAGGTTTTCAGGATATGAAGCTAGTAGTACCTTTTGATTCTTTCAAGTTGTCTCTCTCTTGAACAATTAGATTAATAAAAAATTGTGCTGTCATTATCGGCCAGTTTTCTGAAATAATGTGTGTACATGAAGAGTTTTGCATATTTTAAGCACGGAATATGGTCAATGATATCAAGTTTCTAAACTTTGGGGGGGGGGGGGGGGGGGGGAGGGTGTGTGTGTGTGTGTAATTGATTCTAGAGGGCGCTATGTCATTCAGAAAATGTGTATTCACTGTTGTCCTTAGCTGGGGTAGTACATGGTTTTCATCTTTATGCTGCTAGTGCTGGAAGCTGCAGTTACTGCAGATGTATTCCTAAACAGAAACTGGGAAGAGGTATATGAGACTAATTTGCACCATTTATTGTGTACAAAATATCTTATAGATATTTCTAAATAAAGATAATTTTATCTTTAACTTACTGCATGTTAGGACTTCCCGGATGACCCAACTGGAAATTTGGATGTGTTAAAGGACTTTATGAAGGATAACTTTGACATATGCAGATGGATTGGCTTGACAGCTGTGGGTCTACAGGTCTGTCTGTCTCTCTCTCTCTCTCTCACCCACACCCACACCCACACCCACACCCACCCACACACAGAGAGATGCACATTCATTCAATAGGCATGCTGTCACGAGGGACTAACTGGTTAGGTACTTCTAGAGTTTCAGTATATCTTTCCATATCCCTTTTTTATTTTCTGGTCTAATTGTTTCTCGCCTTTAGTTTCCTCAAGGTAATTAATTTTTGTTGGAGAGAAATTTTCGTGTTAGGATTTCAACTCCGATCATTTTGGAGGTCTATACTATAGGTTAGTCAATGAGCTAAGGTGATCACATTTTGAACTATAGAATTCTTCTAAAACTTTGATATGAATTGGCAGCTGAGAATGGAGTTATCCCTTTGTCGCTCTTACAATCATCTTTATCATATAATAAGGTTGTGTAAAGTGAGAAGATCATGGTTGAAGTCTTTGCAGTGATTAATTCTGATCTCATCATGTTAGAATCTTATTTGATTAAGATAAAGAGATCCAATGCATCAACTCTCTCATTTTCATGTCATGCATTTAGATTTTTGGTTGGTTGTTGGTCTTTTCCTTGGTGATAATTGTTTTTACATGCAGGGATTAAGTATGTTATTGGCAATGATTCTCAAAGCTCTTGGACCTCATTTGGAGACATACTATGAAAGTGGTGATGATTATATACCAGATAGAGTACCCTTATTGAAGAATTATGTACCACCGCATTCTTACATTGTTAATGATCCAATCTATCAGCCAAAAAATGATTCTTGGAATATAAAGATCAACAGTTAGGTAAGTATTTGTTTGACCTTGGAATTTAAGCATATTATGTCACCTATCAATCTCTGTAGGAAATTTGTATGTGCAATTGGCTTGGGTGGATATATTATTTTAAAATCTGATGATTATTTCCCATCTCCTTATTTGGCATATTTTTCTATATAGTGATATTGCAAGGATTTGCTGAAGGTGATATTCCTTTTTCTCTTGTATGTTGAAAGTATTTATTGAATATACCCATTCTGGCTTCATTTTGATTTTGAAAATTTGTCTTTTTAACATTTAGTATTGTCATATGTTGGATCTGTCACACTCATATAGCATTTTGCATAAAGAATGGGACAAAATATTTACTGAATTCCACACTCCATGAACTCCTTTTTCTCTTGTAAAATTCGTCTTTTTAACGTTTAGTATTGTCATACGTTGGATCTGTCACACTTATATAGCATTTTGTATAAAGAATGGGACAAAATATGTACTGAATTCCACACTCCGTGAACTCTTGATTCTTAGTCCATCTTATGTTATTGTAGGTGTGATTTCTTGGAATTTGAATGAATGTTTTCCTGCCTTGTGAAAGTTTTGGTGATTGTCTTCTGTTTGTACTTTGGGTTTTGCGCATCTCTTTCGTTATGTTGTAGTGTGAGTTGAGTTAACAGCCGCTTTAGTCAATGTTTTGAAAATTGACCTGGGCATCGACTCAAAAAAAGCAAAGGTTCAAATGGAGTCGAACCGTTTGTCCAAAATAAATAAATAAATAAATTTGTATGCCATAAAAAATTGACAAAAAACACGTTCATTTTTCAATTTTATTAATATTTAAAGACAAAAACACTCATTAAAATAGTGCTCTAAAATTTAGACTCTAAACAGCTACCAATCCTAAACTAGAAAACAATAAATAAAGAAGAAGGTGATCTTTTACGATTCCACACTGACTTCCGTAATGCATAAAATGGTCGGCCATGAAGGATACGGGCTGTGGCTTTCTCTCCCTTTCATGTTCTTAAGCCTCAAGTCATTGATTTTTATTTATTTTTAAATGGATCGTAACCTGGTTAAACCGGTAGTGGGTCGACTGTATGGTTGGACACGCCATTTGACTTTTTTCCCTGGTTTTCATTTTTAAGGTTGTAGCGTATTAGGTAGTACCCGTACTATAATTTGCATCCGTTCCAGTTGAATCGGCCAATCCTGTTCAATTTTCATAACATTGGTTTTAGTTGATCATTGTTCAAATTTTGAACATCCTTTCTATGAGTTGAAGTACCAAAAATAATATTCCATTCATGAATTCAAATCATCAAAATGTGTCATCATTAAGTACTAAATTCTTCATCTGTCTGAATCTAGAAATAAGTTAGGGCCAGGCCTTTTTACCAAGTCTACCAGATAGAATATGTTCGAGGGGCAACGTCGTTTTCCCAAAAGCGTTTATTCTTATATGGTTGAGGGATTCAAAATTTATTCTTCAGCAATCCTAGCCTATTGAAATTATATAACATCGATATCTTAGATTGACTACTTGCTTGATCCTTGATGAATAAATCAAAGTCATGTTTTTCCCTTTTGGGATAGCTTCTGTTTCTTTTTGTTATTCAGAAGCAAATTATTAACTACGTTTCTTCTCTCTTTCCAGGCAGGCAGATAAGAGTCGTCTTTTAAGATGATTGAAGAGTTCAGATAAATGTTGAGAAACGGGTGGTTTAATCTTACACAGCTGTGCAACAAGATAGCATTATTGTAGGAAGATTTGTGGCTGCCTCCTACCGGTTAGCAAATTCTCGTAAACATGCGCATATGATGTAAATTCTTCATCCATTATATGTTTGAACAGTTCACAATTATATGATGAATGAACTCCTATCTATTATAGTTTGTTCAACTTTTTGCGAATCCAATGCAACAGAGTACAATTGAATGACAAAACGAACCTACAAAAAAACATTGTATAAAATGATTATGTGGTTACAAGTTGAAAATCAAATCAGTTTAGTAGTAAATTAGACAAAGTGAATTTGGGAAAGAAGGCTAAGCTGCAGAGTGACATCCATGGATTCGTTTTTGCCTACACGCCAAGCACGGCATTTGAGGTGGCATAATAAGCAACAGAAAATATGGCATGAACGAAGCACAAAATCCCTCCAATTGATAAGAAATGATGGTGTGTGAAACCGCAGGAAGCTCTTGATTTGTTGTTTGATATTGTTCCAATCACCAGCATCCCCAAGCCAACCGCCAGTATGATCCTGGGCATTCATATATTATTAGCTCATATATAGTAATGTATAATGGGTCGCTAAACTTAAACTTTGCTTGGGATATTCCTAGGAATACAACAGTGATGTACGGCCCAAGGCCAGCAACTTAGACATGTAAAGTGAGCCGTGAATGTTATGAGGTTTAGATATAGTCCCAAGTTTTTGCCTGTTGATCTAGGCTCAGCACGACTCATAAAGGGCCTTGTTGGTAAACTGATTTTTTTTTTCTTCGTATCATTTCTTATATATATATATATATATATATATATATATTCAGACTAAAGTCTAATCCACTACTATTGCATGTGTCAATGTAGCTTATAAGCAGAATTGAACTGCTATTGCATGTTGGCGAATGCTCATGCATTTTCAATATGCAATACTTGTGTTAACTTGTGTCCATACCATGTAAAAACGAGGCATGCCATTGATAACTGCTTGCTAGGAGGTGCCGTTGAAAGCTCCTCTCGAGTACAGAGATTGCACCCTCCAAGCAAATTTGTAAGAACATGAGCTATACACAGAAGAGTAGCAGCAGCTACGCCTAGGACGAATGCGTCATGGCTTGGCTCTTTACACTCAAATATCCATAGTCTCAAATGCTTTTCCTATTGTGAAAATTGCGGAAAGTATACATAAATCGCATGTTCTATTTCTATATGAAATAAACACGACAAGATTTTTAAGTAAACCTGGTTTTGAGCCGCTTCAGCTTTGATTCCAAGAATTCCAGCAGTTACATCCAAAGCTACAATTAACAGACAGGCAAAAATGGCTATTATCTTCTTCATTTTTCGACCTCTATTGTTTGGGAAGAATTAGAATGTGAAATGAGTAAAGGAATGGGCAGAGGATAAGAATGTGCTTATGTACATGAAATGCAGAGCATTAAATATACAATATTTGCAAGAGATGAGATTAGAGGGCGTCGCTGGGAAAGTTTTCTTGTCAATGGAGGCAACTTTATTTGCTTTTTGTGTCTTGTCTTATTTATTTTTTGCTTTCTTGAGATTCCTTTCATGGGGTTACAAGGAAAGTAGGGTTTAAAGTATAAACCAGCTCAGTATGGATGAAGGCTTGACATCTTTTTCTATCAAAATTAAAAAGAAGTCGATGAACATGCAAAGGTATTTTTTGACTTTATTAAATGGTAATTTTTGCTCTACAAAATAAGGATTTTATTTCATTGTATGAATAAGACCATCCGGTCTTTATAAAGGCGGGATTTAATGAAATGAAATATTGCGTATTTTTAATTATGTGTTCAAATTTTCGGTATTCTTTATGAATTAACGAATGAAAAATCGACTATTTTCAATTATGTGTTCAAATACTTTGTATTCTTTATGAATTAATGAGTGTTTGATGCCTAATTTTCTAACATTTAATGATGAATCAACAATTGTTCGTGAATTTCTTGTTCCTATGCTACATAACATATGACAATATTGTATGAGATAATAATAATAATATTTTAAATTTTTTTCTTAATCTATGCTTTTCGACTTCCAAGTGGACTATTGAATTATGCCAATAATTTTCTAAGATTGATATATTTTAACTTGGACATCTGAGACCAGTAAATTTATTTATTTTTCCTGAAAGTTGAATAATTTTCATTGTTGAATATGAAAAATTAAACAAGGACAGAAATTTTACTTGCATGATTCATTTTCATAGACATGAGAAACTAAATCAAATTTAAATAAATATTTTTAGATTATCTGAAAAGTATTGGAGAGAAGAATTCCATTAAAAGTAGATCCTGTCATTGAAATCCTCATTGTGCCTAAAACCCTGGAATGAGTCAAGGATGAAGAATAATTTTGTGAATCTCTCGATGTGATTACAGCATCAATCATGTGATACACAGCACTAAAGTCACTATTGGAACACAAGATTAGATTAAATTAAGTAATATGAGCCCGTTTGGGCCACATTTTCATTTTTCATTCTCATTTTTTTATTCATTTTTAATCACACATTCTTCAATAAGTGATAAAACGATAAATTTGTAGGATTGTATAGGGTTCATAAAATTTATCAAGTGTAATATATTAGATTATTTTAATTATTCATATTTAGTTAAATCGTATGATCATTGATCTATTCTCCTAGATCCCTTAATTGACCTAAGTCAAATTTACAATGTTGACAACTTTGTTAACATGTGTATGATATTATGTGCTCTCCAAGTATCCTTGTTGATCATACACTTTTATATAAACTTGCTGTTAATTAGGCGCATGTTTTTGCTAAGAATGCATTTTGGAATGATAGATTGATGAAGAATGTGTGGTTAAAAAATAAAAAGAAAAAAATATTTTATTGAAAAATGTGTGATAGTAAAGAAGAGAGAAAAAAAAATGTATTTTGAAAATTGTGAGGATCAAACCAGGGCAGGCCTTGAGAAATGTCTAATGAATTATTATTGGTTTCATGTTAAGTCTCGTCATGGGCAAGTAAGAAATATTGAAAATGGTCTAGGTCATCAAATTGAGTTGATTCGGCCCAATGTAATGAGATAATGGATTGGAGGGAGGCAAGGGTTAAGATAACTATACTATATCAATGTTCATGGGATGGACTATTAATTCATCTTGACTCTTGAAATAAGATTGTGTATGTCATACAATTTTGTTCTATGGGACTTTATAGACATCACAAAGAGAGAAATTATATGACAAAGAGAGAATATGTCATTAATTATGAGAAAATAATAGGCTCAACAAATGAGACTTATTGATTGTCACTACCTTCGATATTTTGGGTGACATTGTGATTTCTCTTAAAGAGGTGTGATTATTTCTTGAGCGGATTTGATAGATATGATTATTAAATCTATGGTTGCAGTAATTTTGACTAATTTAAATATAGTATATTTTTGTGGCACCTATGATCCTCAATCAAATTATTATATAATTAAGGGATAACAATAGGGTGGAATGGAATTGAGATGATCATAACTATCCCCGGCTTGTCAAGGATTTTCAGGAGGTGAGGCGAACTTAATTGTATATTGTCTCATTTAATTTAATTGTTATTTTTTATTTTAAGAATTATGTCACCGAGGAATGACCTTATCTTTTAATTTTTTTATCATTTTCAAAAGTTTTAATAAAATGCAATTGGTTCATATTAGAGGTTGTAAATAACACAATTTGGGTCAAAGCGGTGAAGACAAAATAGAATTCGGTTGTCCTCTCAATTTTCGATCGAGAGAAGTCACATTCTTTTGAGAAATTGAGAATTTTCGGACAGCCTATTTTCCTTGGCAAATTTTATCTTTATTTTTTTGCACCATAACAGTAAATTTGGGCAGTCTTCGTGGGGTGATTTATCATTTATTTATTTTTCTATAAAAATTACCAATTTTTATTTATATATGTCCTCTTGTGTCAATTCAAATTTTATGACATAAGTTCACTAAAAAAATGTCTTTAGTCTTCTTTTAATTCAGTCGCTTCATCCCTATCCATCCATTTGCCATATCATCAAGTTCGTTGGACTTGGTCCATATAAAGAGTGAAAGAGAGTAGTATTATGCTACTAGAAGTTCGATACGGAAATAAATTAAGAACAATTCGCCTTGTACATAAAACCAGAGGACATTCAATTCATACCACCATATCTGTATTATTTAAGACCTTAAATCTCTAGTATGAGCTGTTGTAAAAGCTCAGAACTTCAATTTCTCCTTCCCAAATCATAAATTTATATCCCTCTAGATCAGCACCGTTGTCTATATATTTAGTGGGTCCAAATAAATTATAATTTTGAAGAGTTCCGATAATGGTCAGGGCTGATCATTCCAAAGAAGAGTTTCTGAATCTGATCAAGCGAGTTGGGGCTTTTCTCACTGTCAAGATTTCCAATCTCTTGCGGGACCTGGTTTTATTCGCTCTCTGTTATTATTATTAGAATAATTCTGTACATTGTAGTTGTCCGAATGGATACCATAATGGCAGCCACTTGTTTATTATGGCAGGTCAGGGGCGGGCTGCCACTTGTTTATTATGGTATCCATTCGGGCAACCATAATGTACAAGTAGCAGGGGTGTTATTATTATTATTATTTCATTTTTTTTGGTTGAATTTTTAATTTTGGCAAAGTGTTATGGAAGATCTTTTATGTGTTATTTGTTGATCTTTTATACTATTTATTCACAATTTTGAAGATCTTTCGTAGGGTTTCGCTTTAATGTTGAGTGAACATTTGGCGTTTGATGTGTAATCAAAAGGATTGGCTTGGGGAATAACAATGAGTACTCGAGTTTCTATTTTCTAGGGGGGTTGAAAGTTGTCATTTTGGTTATAAATGTGTTGTATTTCCTTCGAATATTGATGACCAAATTCAGTTTGGTTATATTTTGTGTTTGATGTGCTTTTTTAAAAATGGTACGTGCGTTAGTAGTCTATAGATAAATGACGTATTGTCCCCGTGTTTGTCTCGCTTTATCTTTCTTCTATGGTCGAGTACAAGTAAACCTAGCTAGATATGTTTGGTAGTTGTAAATTTTGTGTGGTGGGCATTATAGAAATATAACGGTTGCTTTCCCAAGGAAAAGAGTTTTTAATTTTTTGAGCTATTTGCAGGATTCAAGATCTATTGGAGCTATAGCTGGGTTAGCATTAGCAGTTTTTTTTACTTGGAGACTATTGACACTACCTAGTGGGACTCAAAGAAGGCAACATAAAAGTTCGGCTGGGGCAATTAGTTCTGGTTCTAGTACTCACGCAACTGCAGATGTAACATGTTCCAGGGTTAGCACTTCTTCAGAATATTCAAGCACTCAGAATGCAGTTAAGGAGCTCTTTCAGCCTGTGAAGGTATTTTTCCTCCTCTCTGCAGTATTCCTGGTGCTTCAAATGGTTCAGGTTTTGATTAAGTCTGTTCTTTATATTTGCAGCCAAATCTTGGTAAAATAGTTAGACAAAGGTTGAATCAAGGGAGGAAGGTAATTTTCTTATGTACTTATCCATTTTTCATGAGTACAATACTGGATTTTGGTAATCGGTATTCCTGGGTTTCTTCTCAGAACAAGACATGGATGTACAAATGATCATACCCTAGGAAGATAAACCCATATACATGTGCCCTCTTAATGCATGGTGCATGTAAAGATAGCTGTCATACTGTGAAGCATGATAGTGTAAGCTGGTCAACTTTTTTGCAACTTTATCAGCTATCCCAAACAAGCACTTAGTAAAACAAATGCTTCCTATAAATGATCTATATGCTATGATCTTTATAGATTTTCTGTCCTTTTCTCTGGGTAGATAATGAACCTTTCTTCAGTAACAGAGCATGTTTTGGTTGCCTAAAATCTGTCCAAGATCTTGTGGTGAGGAGTAAAAAACTTTACTAGAAGGCAGGGATGTATTTTGGTAAGAAATCTGGCATTGGTATTGAGTCAGATATAAATCAACCAGTCATTAGGGAAATCCTTAAATACACTTTAAAAAAGTATTTGGCGGAGACTTAGAAATTGGAAATTATGGTCAAGAGGAATGCACGCTAATTTTAGAGATTTACGTTTGATGGAAATCAAACTGAATGAGGATTTGGACTGCAAGTTATGGCCAATATTTTAAAAATACACTGATGATATTCATGTAATGAGATTGCAGTTGTACCTAGGGTCTGCTATGAGGCATTTTCGAGTGATGCAGACTTTACTTTTTAAAGTCTCTTGAGGAATATCTAATAAAACTGTTTATCGCCTCGTCAAAAAGCTTAAACTATTAGAGAGGAGAAATAACACGTTCCATCATGTAGAGACTGGATTCATTTTCCAATCAAAGGCTGACATGTGGATTTTTGTAAATGGTAGGCAATAAGACTTTCACTAAGGACCTTTTGCCTATGTGTTAAACATTGAGCTACATCATCTAAAAGATTCAGCAGTTAGAAAGAATTTAAATTTTTTATTTATATTATCAAAAGAAAGAAGTGCTTTGATGTTATGGGAAGCGGAACATTGGCACCTCACTACTTAACTACAACCATGCTGAATCCAATTTGTGGTTTATTTGTCATGCATGAGCTGAATAGAGTGGAGGCCGTATTTTGTTGATTACATTGCAGTTATGATATCCTGGTAACCAATTTTATTACGTTATATTGGAAGCCAAAGAACATTCTGCCAGTTATCTGGATAAGTGGTCCATTTACGGTCCAAAATCGGATGAAGTTGGACATTTTAATGGATTCTGTATGTTATCATGGTCATGTGTAAGTTGATGCATGTTTTGGACTATTGAATGGCTCCCTGTTTTAGTTTAGTTGGGATATATTTGAGCATGCAGAATTAGTAATTATTGAAGTGCGAGACTCCTGGAGTTACATAGCTTACCATATTGTATAGTGATCACTGGGCACTTTTATGTGTGGGCACCTGTATTCCACATATACTGCAAAGGGAAGAGGAAAGTCAGCTATTATTTGGTTTTATAAGGTCTTTTCTTTTGCTGTGATATAATTGTCAATGGGTGGGTAGAATACAAAGGTTTATACACACAGCTTGATTTTCAATTTGTCCATTAATTCAACATATGGGATTGTAACTACCCCATTTTGGAGAGTTCAATCCTTGCCCAGTTGAAATAATGGCAGCGTTCTTAATACATGCAAGTTGGACGTGAAGTGTTATTCTAGTTAATGATGGCTGCGTAAAGCAGATGAGCTTGTAGAAAAAACTTCACATTTGGTAGGCGCTACCTGAGGTGCTCTACAATAGCTTCTAGTGCCTGTGACATATATTTTATCATGTAGATAATCTATTGTCTATGACCATTTTAATTCTTGAGTGGTATTTCTTAGATCATTATTGTTAATAGAAAACACAAGATGACTTGCACTTTCTACATGCTGAGACAAACTCTAAAAGAGCCAAGTTTATGATTTAATTTTGTATTATTTTTTAAATAATTCAAAATTAATCTAAAAAGTGCTGACAATATTAGATCATTATTTGGCCTCATCTTTCTCAAACTACCTTTTCTTGTCATCTGAGTAAAATTTGCACTGTAACTTGAACTCTTAGGCCCTGTTTGATTAGAGGTGAATTCCATGGAAAATGGAATTAACTTTCCATTTCCACCCAAAATGTAGTGTTTGATGGCACTAATTTTCTTGGCAAATGAATTTCCACCCTCCCCCACCACGCTTCTATTTTCCTCCAAATAAGGGAATTGCTCTTCCCACCATTTTGGTGGGTGGGAAAAGCAATTCTATGTTTTTTTTTTTTTTTTTTGGAATTTATTATAGATTCAATGGTAGAAAAAGTATCTCTTTAACTCACAATTTGCATGAAAAATAAAATCAAACGAATAATATTCGGTATGGTAATTTTTTTTTGGGGCAATTAGATTTTATTCTAGATCCAATGGTATAAAAAAATTATCTTTTTAATTTACAATTTGCATGAAAAACAAAGTCAAACGAATGATATTCGGTATGGTAATTTTTTATTTTTTTTATTTTTTATTGGGCAATTGGAACAAATTTTAGACCCAAATGGTGGAAAAATTTATCACTTTAATGAACAATTTGCATAAAAAAAAAAGTCAAACAAATACCAAAAGATTCAAAATTTCAAAAATTTCCCGGATGGAAAATTATACCAATCAAACACAATTAATTACCAATTTCCTGTAAAACAAATTTTAGGCAATTCAATTCCCTGTAATTCATTTTCTTTCCACCCAAATTCCATATTTGCAATCAAACGGACCTTACTTTTTTTTTTTCACAGATAGAGCCTTTTCCTCAATACAGATAAATGGGAGTCTAAAAACCTCCATCATAGTACATAGCATTAGTGAAGCACTGAAGCCACAATATATGTCTATTGCTTATACTTTTTCCTATAAGTTCAGTATGACAGTTACATTCTTCCAGTCTTAGTTCGTACTCCTGGTTCCATTTGAATGATCTACTGCTGTGGAATTTCTATCATTTTCTTTAGTGATAATTTGGTGTTAAACTTTAATATAGATAGCTTTGATGGGATTTCTATTGTATTCGTAGATACTGAAGTAATTTTGGGGAATTTACTGAGTTAAGCTCTTTGAGATGTATATGTTGAACTTAAATATCTAAGTATCTAATCATAAACGCAATTTTGTTTTTGTAGTTCATTGATGTTTTGAGTATCATCCATATCAGAATTAAGTTTTGTAAAATTTTCAACTTTTATGGCACAGGTTACATGCCAGTTGCTTGGTGTAATCCTTGAGGAAAGCAGCCCAGAGGAGCTGCAGGTTTTACTAGTTTCACTTGGACTTGTAAAATCATCATTTTTGAAATCATTTGGTCCGATGTTAGTTTTCATTTTTGTGGCAGAAGCAAGCAACTGTAAGACCATCAGTGCTAGAGGTGCTGCTTGAGATCACAAAATGTTGTGATCTTTATCTCATGGAAAGGGTGCTGGATGATGAAAGCGAAGTAAAGCACTAACTATTTTATATTCAATTATTCTTTTAAGCATTTTTTCCTCTTATTTTACTTTTATGCCATTTAAAAATAAATTTGCCAGCAAATATGTCAGTTCTCTTTTTTATTGCATGAATTGCGTCTGTTGTTTTTTATATGATATTATTGTCTGGCTTCAGCTTAATTTTCTACTTCTCCTATTACGATTATTTGCCAATAAATCTCTCTTTCTCTCTACTCGTGTGTCCATTGGACGTTTAAGGAAGCCTGTAAGCCTGTTTCAGCATATATTTCAGTTTTCTTGTATTTATGGAGTCATGAAGTGCTCTAGACAACATAAAGTACATGAAAAAGAAAATATACATAGGGGATTTAGGAATTTTGTGATCTTTTTGGCAAGCTGGTTCGGAATTCTTATGGCTAATTGCCATCTTCAGTTGAACTTTTAGATTAGGACAAAGAACAGTTATCTCTTTCATAATATGTCACGTGTTTAAGGATAGGGGTAACTTTGCTTCAAGAGATCTTGTAAAGTTTGTAGGTTTTTTTTTTTGTGTGTGGGCGGTGGGGGGTTGACTTTTGTTAGCTTTCTATGATTCTAAATTGGTTGAGTTTTCTAGCTTCTCTATGGTTCTATATCCTAATAGGAAAAGGAATTCTTTTGAAGTCTATAATTAGCTTCTTTAATTAATAGGACATATGAGTATTGAGTTTCTGTAGAGCTCTTCTATGTTGCTCGGACTCGGAAATGGGTGTTGGGTACGGTACATATCTAAGAGTCGGATCCTTTTTCTTCTAAAACTTAAGATACGGGGATTGGCAAAAAATGTTGCAAAATCTGGACACGGGTACGTTGATATATCTTACAAACATAATTTTTTTAGAATACTAGATGCTAATAAATTTTAGATTTTATTTTATTTTATTATTATTATTATTTTAAAGAAGAGTAGCATTAAATGGGCTTGGTTTTGTGCCTTAAAATTCTTGGTTTTATGCCACAAAATCGATTTTATTGCTTTAAAAAAATTGTGGGCCACTCTTCATCTCCCTGCAACTTCTGCTTCACCCATGGCGAACTCCCTTTCATGTTTCTTGCATGCCTTCTTTAGATTGTGCATTGCAGTCAGGTAGCAATCCATTCTATAATTCTTCACATTACCTCTCTTGGGAAAATGATCCCATACCATTTGGTAGGATGCGTAGTTTTCTTCTTCTGTTTTTTTTTTTTGTTTTTTTTGTTTTCTGTTTGAAACTAATTCTATACCTCCAAACAAGATACTTGCAACACTTAACACCCTAAATCTGCAAGTTCACCTATTATTCTTTAATGCCTTAACCTTAAAAATAGAAAGATCCCATAAATACAGTAACCCGGGTATTGTTTGTCAGTAGCTGGTTTGAAATCCATCATTCTTTCCCAAAGCTTCTTTAAGTTCCAATAATCATCCACCCAATACCAATCATAAGTTCCTGCATACTTATTATATCAACTTATGGTCCAGGTTAGCGTCCAGAGGGAGGTGAATAGATACTAGTGATAAATGGTGAATTTTAATGCTACTCGAAACAAATGAACAAGTATCAAAATTTTATGCAGCAGAAAACAATTTATGAATATTACTTATATATGTAAAAGTGACATACTTGTTTGAAGTATTGATTTCTGCAACAAAAATTCACGGTTCATCTCTCTGCTAAAGTTTGAAAATCTGAAGTGAGTATCCTGGATTGAGGCATCTAGTTAGTCTCCATTTCGTGTGCTGCATTGAAGATTTTGGATGCCTGAAGTTTGCTCCACTTAAATGAAGTTGTCATTCAACATAAACTTGGGATGGATCAGGATTTCAGGATGAAGCTCACTTGGCATGCAAAAAAGGCTACTTCCTTTTCAAAAATTTCTAAATACATCTATTAAACAATCATTCGTGTGTTTCTATTTTTTCAACCCTGAAACTCTAATATGTGGTTGATGTAATTAATATCATGCTGTGCTTTGGCAATTTTTTCAGTATCGCTAATGGGTTGTATATATTCATGCAGAAGAAAGTTCTCGTAGCATTGGAAGATGCTGGAGTTTTTACATCTGGTGGCTTAGTTAAAGACAAGGTGATTACTGTACAAAATTCTTGACTGACTATATAGTACATATACTCGATAATCTATGTGAGAATGGTGGGTATTAGCCTTTTGATCCAAACAAAAGTTTTTTTTGTCCTTTGACCAATTTTTGCTATTAAAAAAATAAAACAAAAACTTTCCTCTTCTATTTTCCATATATACCCTTCGGCCCTAAAGACAAACCAACGGCTCTGAAATTGAGAATCACCCAAAGGAGAAGCCGTGAGCTCCCCCATCAACAAAGTAGAGAAGAAGAGGCATCAACGAGAAAAAACAACGAAGAAGAAGAAGAACGGGATTAATTGTGAAAACTCTATTTTGGTTTCAACTCACTTGGTAAATACTCTATTGTCAAAAATATAAAAGAATTACATTTTTACAGTGATTTTTGTACATTCTCGTGGAATTACGTTGTCAGCATCTTCACAAGCAAACGGCGGTTTTGGATCATTTGGGCAAAATGTTGGAACGGTTTGTTCTTTTAGTTTTGTACGCCCTACTATGACATTGTGATCTTTATACATGCTTGTGAACTTCAGTGCTTTCTATATTGTTCATTTTTCCTCAAAGTTAGACAGATGAACATTATTCACTGGCCTCTATTTCTAAAATTGTGGGCTGTTGTTTACTGAAATCATGGTTTAGGCTGTGTTAAATATGGATTATTGTCGACGTGTCGTGTATTCTCGATGAGTCTTTTAATTGAAATCGGAGGCTGTATAATGCTATTATCTACATCACATTTGATTTAAAGTTTTCACCTTGCATCTCGTCTCTCGATGTTTATATAGAAGCTGTTTTTGAGTTGGCTTTTCTGGTGTCATTTGTAAATGTTGATGCATTATTACTAGCCACATCACATTAGAGTGTTGCAGAGATGTTATACTTCCTCATTATTATCTAATAACGTATAAAATTTAATGACTGTGGAAAATTGTTTGATTTTATTCATATTATTTTAGTTGCGATGGTATTGGCACTATTTGTTATTTAGTTAAATTTGCAAGCTAAGAAGATTATGCAATGCTTACTATCATATCATCCAGGCTTCATAACAGTCAAGTTCGTTTTATGGGTTTGGATCCGGTTCAGATTCTTGCAATAATAGTTGCTATCTACGTGGACTTAATCAAGGCTCTAATATTGGACACACTACTTATAATTTGGGAACTAACGGTGGGGCCTGGCTTGCTCTCGACAATGGCAGAGCCAACAGTGCTTTATGCAGTTGTAGTGGTACAATTGACATTTTCAATGAGCAGAATCGAGACCCAAAGCGTTTAAATCAAAGGGCCAGATTCCATCGAAAATTACCTACCAACTGATGCTAACAAACATTAGTCAACTATGGCCAAGATGCTTGGAATATCTTACAACTGGCAAGATTTTGTCATAGAATACAAAGATGCAAAAAATTTTGTTATTAAATCTTACAGTGAAGATAATGTCCACAAGAGCATCAAGTATGGTGTATGGGACAGCACTCCAAATGGAAACCGAAAACTGGATGTTGCATACCGTGAAGCAAAGGAGAAGCAAACCATCTGTCTTGTATTTCTCTTTTTTTCTCGGTGAGACATTCTTCTTTTTAGTTCGGGGTGATACGACTGAAAAGTGATATACTTTTGCTATATTTCTTTGCTTAATTTTTTAAGTTAGTTACACTAGTTAGAAGGTATATGCAATATCTTGGTCCAGCTTGCCAAGAATTTCTCAATGTCACACCTGCTGCTACCTTTGATTCTACCATTCAATACCTGTTTGTGCACTGCTTGGGAATATTTTTGTGTGCAGAAAGATGAATGGATTAACCTCTATTATGATTTCCTAAATTTCCAGTTTTTCCATGTTTTATTATTGATTAAACATTATGGTCTGCCCTTGTTAATTCTGTAACTTAGGATATTGTGATCTCTACGAGGATGGACCGATGGAGTATTTGGGACCGAGGAAGATAACCATGAGGAGGTCGAGAGAGAGATAGAAGAAGGGGACACTGTAGGAGAGATAGGGGCAAGGGACGTTGTAAGTCGCTAAACAAGTCCTTTCATAAGTTTTTTTATTACAATTAAATATTCACTTGTTCATATTAATTTAGTCATTTCACTTCATTTACCATTATTTATTATCTTTCAGAGGCGATTGTGGTATGTACGTAGTAAAATATATAGAATTTTTGAGCATCAACGGTCCAGTAGAACAAGTTAATGGCTTCTATATGAGTAGATGGAGGAAAAAGAATATTTTGCCATTGATTATGAACCTTAGAGCCTTTTGACGTGTTTGTATATTTATGAGTTATGAGTGTAAATATAATTTTATAGTTACGTTGAATGTGGGGTTTTTTGTTTTATGAATAGAAGTTTATTTTTCAGTTTGATTTAGTTTATATTACAAGGGAGAAAATGTCGAATTTTTTTCAAAAATGTTGGTTTATGGGAAAAGATTGTTTTCATTAGCCATTTTCTACTGCATGCTATGGTCTTTTTAAATGACTATAGTCATTCGTAAAATGACTGCTAAACAAAAAGACTAGTATTTTTAAACGATTATAGTCTTTTTAAACGACTATAGTCGGTTTCGTAAAAACGACTATACCCATTTTCCTAAAACGATTATAGTCTTTTTAAAAGACTCCAGTCGTTTTCCTAAACAACTTGTTTAAAATATTTCAATTGTTTATAATTTATTTTGTTTAGAAACGTATAGGTAGACGAACTTAATTATATATAATTCATAGTGCTCTACTAACAATATTCAAGTATATCCTATTTAGATTTTAAGTATGCGACTTACAATAATATATAATGCAATATGAGGTGAGAATTAAACATCTAACATTATAAATCGTGTTTGGTTTCGACTTATTAGTTTAAAATGAATAAGAAGACGATCTTCATTATATACAATTCATCGTGCTCCACTAACAATGTTTAAGTATACCGTATTTAGTTTCGAAGTATGCGAGATAAAATAATGTATAATGAATGATGATATGCGAATTAATTTGGATAAGCTAAAATATAATGTTCTAAGTATTTAATTGATTGATTTTGATAAGCGAAATCATAATATATATAACATTTTAAATCGTGTTTGGTTTGATTCAAACTATTTCCTACAAAAATGTATAGAAAAATGAGCATATATTCGAAAAAATGAGATATGAATTAGAAAAATGACCATAGTCGTGTAAAACGACTGCAGACGTTTAAAACGACTATAGTCGTTTTATAAAAAAGATCATAGCCGTTTAAAACGACTCCAGTTGTTTCATGTAAACAACTGCAGTAGTTTAAAACGACTATGGTCCTTTTTTTTTATCATTTTAAATGACTGTACAACCGTTTAAAACTATTAGAGTTGTTATCTATTTATCACTTATTATATGAAATAAATGACTTAGAAAACTACCTAGTATTCGTAAAACACATCTTTGGCATGAATTACTACAAAAACTAATAACATAAAACATAAATTGTAATAAGTAGAATCAATTTGCATTGTTATCTAAATGACATGGTATCAACTAAACAAACAATATACTAATCTTCCGATCTTCTATTTGCTAAAGGTATCTGACTTGTACATGTTAGTCGGTTGTGCACAGTTGCGGCACACCTACTACATTTGTGTCTTTTGGGAAACTTTCCAGTAGATGGAATTCTTGTTGTTTTAGTACGTCCACCTCATCGTTGCACTAACGACGGCAAAATGTATAGAAAGACGAATTTTTTTATATACAACTCATCGTGATCCACTATACGTAGTTCAAGTATACCGTATTTAATTTTAAGTATACATTTTACAATTAATTTCTATAAGTTAAAACATCATTTAGAATGAAAGAGGTGTCAATCAAATTTTTAACCTTTTAGACAATATTTTATTTTAACCTATTTCGTGTAAAAACGTATAGGAAGGTGAACTCCATCATCATACTTCACCACACATTGTTCAAGTATATTGCATTCAATTTTTATGCATACAACTTATATTTTGATTTCGATAAGTTAAATCATCGTGTATAATGAAAGATGAGATGCCAATTAAACTTCTAAACTTTCATATAGTGTTAGATTTCAACATATTTCATTTAAAAAGAAGTATAGGAAGATGAATATCGTTCTAAATTCAATGTGCTTCATTGAACACAATTCAAGTATACCGTATTCGATTTTTAATTACATGACTCACAATTGATTTTGAATAAGTTAAACCATCATTTATAATGAAAAACAAGATGTCTTTCAAACATCTAACATTTTAGTAGATATAGGAAGGGAAACTTTATGATTGTACTCCATTACATATTGATCAAGTATATCATATCAGTATTTAAGCATAAGACTTACAATTGGTTTCGGTAAGTTCACGTATAAGACGAGAGGCTAATCAAACATGTAACCTTCTAAACCGTATTTGATTTCAATCTGTTTTGCTTTTTAAACGTAGTAGAAGATGAAGATCGTTATATATAGTTTTATCATGTTCCACTGCACATTGTTCAATTATACCGTATTCGATTTTAAGTACATGACTTACAATTAATTTTGAATAAGTTAAACTATTACATATAATAAAAAGGTGAGATATCATTCAAGCTCGAAAGTAATAAATGAAAAACGACTGCGGTCGTTTAAAATGACTGAAGTCATTTTTCTTTTAAAAAAAGTTTTTGATCGTGATCTAAATTAATTTTCTACTTGCCGTGAGTTGGCAACGATCATGCAAATCACAACCCGGAATTTTTATGAAATAAAAACGACTCTAGTCGTTTAAAACGACTGCAGTAAGTTAGGCATGACTCTAGTCATTTTTCGTAATTCACTTTTTTCTGAAAATGTTATTGAAAAGGGTACTATAGTCATTTTATGTAAAGGACATCTAAGACATATCAACAATATAGAAAATGATAATTTAGACATTTTAACATAAAAGAAGCCTCAAAAACTTATTTGAAGTAAGTTAGGCCTAAAATTTTTTTGATGGGTTTGAATAAGACATTTTTAAAAATCCCCCATAATCTATGAATAATTACTTTTTACGTTACTTTTTTTATTTACCAATTTCCTGATAAGAACGGAATAATAAGATGTCATCATTTTGTTATAAAACATGGCTACTTTACTCCATTGGTATGCTTGTTGCCATTTTTGTCATAAGGTATGCTTGACTCTAGCAGAGCATGCCACGCTGACACAAGTAACATTGCTTTGATCATATGTTAGGCTCAATTATTCATTTTGGCTAGTCAAATTGAATGTTCTTTCATATAAAGTACATAATATTTTTCTCCACTTCCCACGACCTTCTTTATCAGAAATGTTGCCACTGTTTGATTGTGGTTAAAATCAGATTTTCAATATATTTTGATAGAAATTGATAAAATGTGTGGTTTAAAAGTTGTGGGACCATAAAATATGTGGTTAAAAATTAAAATTAATTATTGACTTTGACTTAAATTAAAATTTAGATTTTAATCTGTATCAAACGGGCTAGATTTTCACAATTTAAGTTCAAATTAAGCTTAACTTTCAGGAAATTATGATAAATTTCACTCAAAGATGATCCTCTGAATTGCTGATTAATTGACCTGCAGGTTCTTTTCTTTGGGACAGAGAATGGACGGACATCTTTCGTAAGACAACTAGAACCAGATTGGCATATAGACACGGATCCTGAAATTGTCACCCAGTTAGCGGTAAATATCAACTTTCTTTACAATATAATTTTTATCCTTTTCTATTTAATAAAATGCATCTTTATTCCGGTTAGTTCTTGAATATTTGAAAGAGATAGCCAAGAAGTGTGTGTCTGCATGATAAACATAATTATTTATCTAGTCTTCAGTAACTAATACGAGTATCCAAATACTAAACAAATGCCGTGATTTGTTAATACAGACTTGTGTTTAAAACTTGTTTGCAAAGGCATCCAGTATTGCACTAATGAATATTTACTGTTACATTTGAGATACTGAGATCTGTTAGGGATTACTTAGTATACCTTGTAGCCTTTGTGATTTTTTTCTTTCCTTTGATATCTACATTTTGCAAGCTTTGTTTACATCAATAATCTTCTGAAAGCATTATAATTTTCACAGAGATTCATCATATATCAGCTTCACATCTCTGCTATCAAGCCCGAAGGTTCGGTATCCAACATTTTCACCACCACATCCTTGGAAAATTTCTTTGGGCTCGTTTAATCTGCATCTAGTAAGGGAATATAATTTTTCTCGTCCATTTTGTCTTTCTTCACCTACATTAATACTAGTGATTATTGAAGTTCATCGGATAGCTGCGAAACCATGGATAATCTTTCTCTTGTTTCATTGGAGTTTATATCGTACATTAGCATTTATGATACGTTTGACTCAATTGTTGTCCTATAATTTTTCCTTTCATGGGATACCTTTCTCTGTAAGCATTACGGAAGTATCTCGATTGCCACATTGCTTAGCCCATGTTTGGCTAATGTTTATAATCGTTTAAACTATTTTTTATTCACACATTTCGTGACAACATCCGAGCTGGTTAATTGGTATTTCACAGAACTTGACCAAGATTATTTGACAATAATAATGTTGATGCTGATAATTTCTCTACCTAATATAGAATAATAAAGTATTCTAGAGAACTAGATTGTTTGACAATAACGTTAGTAATGATTATTCTACCTAGTACCAGATATTAAGTATTCTACAGAATTTAGGGAAGATCGATTGACGCTGTTAATATTCAACTTTGTCTCCTGTATCTGTTGTCCATTGGTAAGGGAAGGCAGTCAGTGATTTTCCATGCATTAGTTTTGACCGTGAATATCATATATATTGAATTTGAAAAGTAGAGTATTAAAAATTGATTGCAAACACAATAGTCATTGTTTGAGTAACGTGTACACCGTACGTACTCGATGCTTTTATACATCAGGATATAATGAAAAGAAAAAGAAATTAAGATATCCATTATTCTCCAACTTGCTCCCAAATAATATTTAGACCTCGATTGGATCAATGAACAAAGCAATGATGTGAGGCTTTAGAACTTTTTGTGGTTGTGTGTATCCATCCTCATTGCCTTTGTAAGTGACATCTATAATGCGTTCAAGATTGAGAATTCGCATTGAAATTTCTCTAGAAGAGGAAGTTGGCCGGAGACACTCTTCATTGATATCCTTCCATGCGTTTGTAACCATTTCAAAAAACTTTTCAATAGCTGCTTCTTTAGTCACACCATTCTCATTCATGTATGATTCGATACCGGTAGCAATTTGGCCCCTTTCCTTCTCAACCTTCAATAAGACAATATTTGGAGAAAACACTTAGGTAAGGGAAATGAAGATGTTTATTTATAGAATTGAAGTTTCCTAATAACAAATTTAGTGCATTTCATACCTCATAGGTAGCAATGTCATCAACAAGACGACATATTATGAGACTGGCCATAAGAATTTTAGGTTTATTGCTTAGCCATTCAAATTCTTCCTTGGTGACAGATTTGATCCCCAACAAGGATGTAGTCGTATGATAAACGTAAGTGCATGTAATTAAGGCATTGCTCATGTACTCAGAAAATGGTGGCAAGTATCCTTCGATGAAACCACTTCGCTTCCACATAGTACGTTCTCACAAGTTCTTTTAGCTACAAAAAATTAGTAGAAATTCTATAAGTTAACAACGATAAATAAAGTTTTAAAATAATAAGAAGCAAATAAAAAGGAAAAGAATAGATATGGAGTAATTGTAGAATGCATACTGCTTCTTTTGCATAATGAACTGCATAAGATCTTCCATCTTTTGATAATTCTTCCTCAAATTGCTCGTAAAGATTTAGAAGAGCACTATAAAATGGTTTTATATATTCTGGTAGCCGATCAATTTCACTAATATCCCACCTGTAAAATCAATAAATTTTCATGATTACAATAATTAATAAACAATTGATTATTAAAGAAACGCTTTTGTATTACTATCATGTATACAATCAAAAGAAAGAAATATGTACCTCATTATGGCCTCTGTAAAAACTTCAAGTTCTTCAACTGTGCCATATGCGTCATATGTGTCGTCTATTATTGATGTCATTGCTATGGTTTTGGTTAGCATGATTCGGGCAATTGAATATTGAGGTTCATGATAAACTCCCATAGCCCAAAAAAAGCATTCTACCACTCGATCTCTAGCATAAGGAAGCTTAGAAACAAGGTCCAACTCCTTCCACCACCTGCATTTTATATTAAGAAACAACTTTTTATCAATTAGTGCACATGCACAAACACAGAGCTATCAATGCAATTTTAAGGACATTACCTTGAGACTTCATAGAGCTCCTGTTTATGCAACATTTGCAATGAATTATAGTCTAATTTGGCAAACCTCAGCAGCAATTCATTCTTGGACTCATCTTCTTCGTAGATGGAGATAAAATTATGTGCCTCAATTCTTGGATTCCCGAAATGGAGGCATTGCACGAGGGCATGAGTTACTTGTTTCTCAATGGTAGAGCTTAGATGTGGCGCCATAGATTTGAGGTTGTCTGTTGTGAAAGGAATGGCATCTTCTAGCATATCTTCTCCGTGCACTCTTACGTATGCTGCTTCATATAAGCTTAGCAAGCCCCTTGCGTCCCTCTTAATAGTTTCTTTGAAATTTCCATTCTCCTCTTTGAATTTCTTAAAGATACCACAAGATATACGGTAGCCATGTTGCCTAAATAAACGAAAATGAAGTGCAACAGTGTACAAGTCATAAGCTTCATCTTCATAATTTGTGTTGAAATTAAAGAAACGTTCTAGTAGTTCTTCAATCTCATCTTCAAAGTGATGTGATACGCCCAAGCGCTCAAGTGTGTCAATCAAATTCATCGTCTGAACCATGGCTTTCTGGGGAGCTGTCAACATGCTTCTCACTTCATTCTTTAACCCTTCAATCTCCTTGATATATTTTTGGGCCAACTGTACGAATTCATAAGAGAGACATATTATGAGTACCGTAGCATCAAATTAATATTTCGAACATAACAATATTTTTCAAACAGTTAATACTGAAAAGGATTATGCTATAAGTACAAAACCCTTGACAAAAAAGTTTGACAATAATCTAGGAAATTTTGATTACACATCCCGATTAATAAATGGCTTCAGTGGATTTTTTTGATGAAATGAAAGTATTTGCATTTATATACGAGTGCAAAAAAAAAAAAAAAGTACCTCCATATCAAAAGCAAATTTGGTAAATTGTTCACCCCATAAGCTGGGAGAGAAGTTTGCAACTGGACGAATGATTTCCTTTTCACAGTTGGTAGCATTTTCGACAAGTGCTGGTGCCATACTGATTCCAGCCATTCTAGTATATAGAAGAAAAAGTTATTATGGTATGTAGCAATAGGATTTATGTTGAAACTACAAAATCTTGCTTGTGAATTGTGATGGATAGTAAAGAACTACTTCTATTTATACTCGTAGTTTGAAATGAATAGGGAAAGGTTGGCGACTATAATATTTTTTATTCTGTAGCCATTCTTGACTACTGTTAAGAGTATGGGCTGCCGTCTCAGTAATAATTTTTTTATTATCTCTTATGCCAGTTTCTGATAATCGTTTTAATATGTTAGTCAAACAGGTAGTAATGTATATTAAGGAAAATCAAGGACCGGTGTTCATTGTTGACTGTGAATATACTAAGAGGAAAAAGAAGATATTTTCCCTATGCACTAAATTTAAGGAACCTTCGGAGGAAACTTAACAAATATAACTCATTTGAATAGCTCCATTTGTCATTTCCAACTTATAATAGTGATAGTGGGAATAATTTTTAATTAGAGGAAACATAATTTCATACGACGTTCTAAAACGTTTAGGAGAGCATTGAAATATAAAACGGAATAAGAAGTAAAACACAAACCCTATTCATGTGCTTCAAGCCTTCAACAAAGAAATAATTACATCAACAACATAATATATCAAAAAATACAGATTTTCCATTTTTGTTTTAAAATATTAACCCCTTAACTTTTGTCAGCTTCCAAACTTTACATATGCTTAATTTCTTTGCCAGAAGTCCGCACAATATCCAACCCCGGTTAGATTGAAATGACAAACGACAAAAATGGCAGTAGCGTGCTGGGACGTCTTAGATACAGTTAGTTTGTTTTCAGATATGTAATTGAGTCATAGTTGAGAGTACAAGCATGAAGCACCTGATCGCCGGTCACAGTTTTTTGTTATTTTTTCTTTGGATGAAATATAAATAATAATTATACATATGTACCTCTTTTGAATAGTTCGTCCATCATTTAAGTCGTCTCTTGTTTTCTCCAATGAAATTCTTGACGCCGTGCAAGTAATGCAATGTAATTTCAATAAGGTAAATGCAAATGTATGGGACATTCAGTGGGCTTTGTTTTATTTTGTGAATGTAGGATGCAAGCAAAGACTTCAAAAATGAACTTCACCCTGGCAGATTATGTTGGGTTTGTAACCCAAATTCGGTCTAGGTTTTGCGTGATTTGGAGTCCTAGTTGAGGTAGTCTTGAAGAAATCAAAATTATGGACCGAGGAGAAAAATCGTCGGATTTTCGCTAACCTACTGATAGATGGTCGCTTGAACAATAGGCGAAGTTTTGGAATAGAATCGATGTCGCCCATCTTTCATCCCTGTCTCGCTTGAGCGACATGGCGTCACTTGCGTGTCGCTCGATGTTGCTCAAGCGACGGATATATTCGGGTTTTTTGCTTTATGTCGATTTCACGCGTATTTTAACCTAGTTTTCATCTTATTAGATAATTTCTAGGGTTTGTGATGTCCCCTATAAATATGTGGTTCTTCATTCAATTTAGTAGTATTATTATTGCTGTATATGTATTTTTCTCTCTATTGATTGTCAATCAAAGAAATTACTCAATTTCTCTGTCAATCTTCTTCTTTATGTTTAATTTTGTTCTTGCTTAATTAGGCGATCATATACTTCATATAGTGTCATTAACTTCTCCGATTTTCCCAACAAGTGGTCCAGATTCATAATAGATTAGATATTGGTAGTGTATCACTTTCCCCATCAAAATCTATAAAATATTAAAAAATGTTATTATCAATTCTCTCTATGTATATTGACTCAGTTTAGCAGATTTTGATTTTGAATTTTTTTTTTTTAACAGATTTTGAGAAAATATAATTGAATGTGTGATTGAAAAGTTGAAAATGGTTGCGAATCCCATATAAAAATATTGTAAAATTTTAAAATGTAAATATTACTCGACATAATATTAATATAAAATTATTCTATTTTTATTGAATAATCAAACTTGAAAATATAAGAAAATATCATAAAACACTTTCTCAAAATTTCAAACCAAACGTATTTTCTAGTTTTCCCTTTTTAGGGAAAAAAAATAAAATGACAAACCAAACATGTTTTTAACAATTTTAAAACAGATCCTCAAAATAGAAAACAGAAAGTTGAACTCAAAATTGAAAACTAAAATACAAATCAAACAAATCCTTAATAGTTTATGATAATTTTAGATTATTTTCTTTTATTAAGGTTCTGTTTATAGTATCTTATTTAATATAGTATTTTTGTTATGGTACATTGAAATTTATATAAATAAGGAAATTTGAAATGTTTAATTAAACAAAAAAACAAAGTATCTCACAATTATGTGTCCAAATATTTGATATTCTATAGAATGAGTTATTTATGCTTAATTTTTTGACATTTTGAGTAAATCGACAGAAATAGGATGTCAATAATTTTTAACTTTGGAAAAGTATTTAGTTTGTGCAAAACAAATGTGGTCGATCTCATACTCATACGTTGATAGTAATTATATTGTTTTGTACAAATTTTAAATTTTAATCTAATATGAGACTTTAAGGAGCTAAGGAACAAATTTTTTGAAACATCGAAGTAGCAAAAGTGAAGATATTATTAATATGGATATGTTGTCAAACAATGATTTTTTTTTCTGGTCTGTTAAAAAAAACAAAAAATAATAACAACATGATGGATTACGCCCCTATTTGACCTCCATTAAAATTTTAATATATTCCTCTCTTCTTTTTAATCATACATTTTTTCAATAAAATAATATTACATATAAATAAATAAATAAAATAACTACACAATCTCCAAAATATTACTATTTCAAAAAATTTCATTATAATGGGGGCAAACAATCAAATGTCACCAACTTGACCCAATTAGCATTAGACCTCAATGGGATCAATAAACAAAGAGATGATGTGGGGTTTTAGAACTTTTTGTGGTTGAGTGTATCCATCTTCATTGCCTTTATAAGCGACATTTATAATGCGTTCAAAATTGAGAATTCGCAATGAAATTTCTCTAGGAGAGGAAGTTGGTTTCAGACACTCTTCATTAATATCCTTCCAGGCATTTGTAGCCATTTCAAAAAACTTATCGACCGCTACTTCCTTACTTACACCTTTCTCCGCCATGTATGATTCGATGCCGGTGACGATTTGACCCCTTTCCTTCTCAACCTTCAATAAGACAAAATTTGGAGAAAAACAGTTAGATTAGTGAACTAAAGTTGCTTATTTGTAGAATTGATTCAATTTATTTCATACCTCATATGTAGCAATATCATCAATAAGTCGACATATAATGAGACTTGCAACAAGCATTTTGGGTTTACTGCTCAGCCATTCAAATTCTTCCTTGGTGATAGATTTGACCCCCAACAAGGATGTACTTGTATGATAAACGTAACTGCATGTAATTAAGGCATTGCTCATGTACTCGGAAAATGATGGCAAATATCCTTTGATAATCCACTTGGCTTCCACATAGTATGCCCTCACAAGCTCTTTCAACTGTATACAATTAGTAGAAATTTGAGTAACTTGAGGAGAGAAAATTAAGTATAAAAATAATGAAAAGCAAGAAAAATAGGTACTTAATAGTAATAGTGGAACAATTGTAAATGTAGTACTTACGGCTTCTTTTGCATAATGAACTGCATAAGATCTTCCTTCTTTTAATAGTTCTTCATCAAATTGCTCGTAAAGATTTAGAAGAGCACTATAGAATGGTTTGATGTACTCAGGTAACTGATCAACTTCACTAATATCCCACCTAAAAAAAAAAGAAAACAATATCATGATTACGATCAGAAATAAACAATTGATTATACCTTTGTTTTAATATTGTGGATACACTTAAAGGAAAGAAATATGTACCTCATAATGGCCTCGGTAAAAATTTCAAGTTCCTCAACTGTACCATAGGCATCATATGTATCATCTATTATTGATGTCATTGCAATGGTTTTGGTGAGCATGATTCGAGCAACTGAATATTGAGGTTCATGATAAACTCCCATAGCCCAAAAAAAACATTCTACCAATCGATCTCTAGCATAAGGAAGCTTAGAAACAAGGTCCAACTCCTTCCACCACCTGCAATTATATGTGTAAGCAATGAATATTATTAATTAATGCACACACACACATATGTACATTCAGCTATTTTATGCACTTCCCAAAAATATTACCTTGAAGCTTCATGGAGTTCCTTTTTATGCAACATTTGCAATGAATTATAGTCTAGTTTGGCAAACCTCAGCAGCATTTCATTCTTGGACTTATCTTCTTGGTAGATGGAGATAAAGTTACGTGCCTCAATTCTTGGGTTCCCAAAATGGATGCATTGCACAAGGGCATGAGCTACTTGTTTCCCGAGGGTAGAGTTTAGATTTGGTGCCATGGTTTTCAGGTTATCTGTTGTAAAAGCAAGGGCTTCTTCTAGAATATCTTCTCCATTCACCCTTAAATATGCAGCTTCATATAAGCTTAGCAATCCACTCACATCACTCTTAGTAGTCTCTTTGAATTTTCCAGTCTCCTCTATGAATTTCTTAAAGATGTCACAAGATATACGGTAGCCATGTTGTCTGAATAAACGAAAATGAAGTGCAACAGTGTACAAGTCGTCGGTTTCATTTGCATAATTTGAGTTGAGATTAAAGAAGCGCTCTAAGAGTTCTTCAATCTCGTTTTCAAAATGATATGAAACACCCAAGCGCTCAAGTGTGTCGATCAAACTCATAGTCTCCGCCATGTCTTTTCCGGGAGCCGTCAGAGCGCTTCTCACTTCATTCTTAAACCCTTCAATTTCCTTGGCATATTTTTCTGCAAGCTGTATGATTCCACAAGAGCAGCATATTGTAAGGTTAAGCTAGTTTTCACTTCTTTAATGTACATATGGATAGTGTATAGATGGTACTATATTACTGGAAGGTATTCCTATATTCCATCTTAGATTAGAACATAAATATTTAAAAATGGGATAAATTCTTTCTGAACCAAAACCAGATCATGAAAAAACTTAGCACTCCCTGTCAATTTTTTCTAAGATCGTTTTCCAAAATAAATCTAGACTCATCATTATATTAATTATTTGGCATATTTAGAAAAAATAAGAAATAGTTTAATTGATTGCATACATAAACTTAAATAGAATCCATAAAAAATAAGGGGATCAATACCTCAGTATCAAAAGAAAAATTGATAAACTGTTCTCCCCATAAGCTAGGAGAGAAGTTTGCGACAGGGCGAGAAATCTCCTCCACAATGTTGGTAGCGTTTTCAACAAGAGCTGGGGCCATTCTGATTCTTATGTGGAAAATAGTACAAGAAGAAGTAGAAAAATAAATTATTCTGATACGAAAACAATTTATGTTGAAAGTAAAAACGAATATAGCTCAAGTTGATGCTGCTGTGTACATAGAAGCAGCACATGTATTTATAGTAGAGGTGAACGGAGTGGGCGTGGCTATTGTTCTTATTTTGGCAGGCGGTCATATTTAACTATTCTGACGTCCTGATTATTCTATATTTGAGTTGTGTTACGCAAACAGAATTGATGACAAAATTTAAAATATGGAGACACGTGTCAACATTTCATTAAACAGTAAAAAAAAAAAATCCACACACCAACCTTGTCCCCAAACCGTGTCCAAGCAGCATAACTCTTCTATATTTCTCTGTTTACCAGCTTCACGAGAAAGAACTTAAAACAATCATGGTTGGTGTACAACACCAAGTTCGGCAGTTTGTCACACTTAAAATAATAATAATAATAATTTTTTCGTCGACAATGTTTTTAAATCAAAAGCAATGTCAAAGTTTGTGTAAAGAAAAGAGCGTACAAATGGTAAAATTCAACTTAAAATATTTAGAATGAATGAATTTGACATCTTTGTTGACATAAGCATATGTGTAAAAAATTGATTGGATGACATTGTTAACTGATTTTTAAACAGTGAAATGAAGTTCTGTACGTGACATTTCCGTCATCTAGAATGTCATACCTCATGAGCCAATTATTTCTTCAAAATGCCTTTGGGATCTTCAAGCTTTCCCCCGGGTGTGTAGCACGATTTAAATATTTATCAACAGTGAAGGAAACCATGCATTGTCGGTCACCTAATTAAATCATTACCAGTGAATAAAGTCATGCATTTTATTCTTAAAATTTTTACTGTTGTCTACCTTGTATGTTTCAACCCCATTTGTTTAGAATGAATTTTATTTTAAAAAAATGTGATTTTTAAAAATATATGATTAAAAAGTAAGAGAAAATTTTGAGTCTTACGTACAAAATTATTTTATTGAGAGAATATACGATTGAAATGAGTTTGGAAAAAAACCGAGTTCTAAAGAATGAGACTCAAACGTTAGCCATGGAAATAGTGACTTCTAGCTACTTGGAATGAATTGGATAATATCGTGTGCGCCTTAGTTTGACCTCACAACTGTCAAATAAATTATGGATCTCTAGGTCAACAGAAATAGTTTGTTTAAATTGTGAGTGAATAATAATCCTACTGCGGACATTTGAATTCTTTGAAGCATCAATGACAACAAATTAGATCATTGAGAGTTCGAGATGACGATATTTTGAAAATTCGAATGAAGACAGCCAGGAACATATATTCTTAACACAGAATCAATTACTCTTCTTAAACGAAAAGCACGTGAGTTGGAGCTATCTTCACAATTATTCGAGGAAATAGTAGATGAAATTGGGGAAAATCAAGACGAACTCTAAGATAAGAAACTTGGCTCCAAGTCAAGTGTTTCATGTTTCCTTAAGAAAATATTTTGTTGGGAAAAAATGGGTGATTTGTGTGTAGATAAAATATCAATTAACATAATAAAATAACAAATATAATTCAACAATAATATAACACAAAATAGAGAAGAGATTTAGAAAGCAAGTCTTAGGACTCACGTCGAAGACCCTGTCCTAAAATCTTGTTGCCTTCCCTTCTGCGGGTACTTTCAACGCTATAAGGTTCTAAGATAAATTTCACGTGGCTAACAATCGATTCTCCTTCTATGGGCACGATTATAGGAAGATAAATAACATTCCTCACATTGAGTTGCCAAAACTATAAAATATAGTATGAAAATGTAGAGAATATAATACTTCAACTTGTCTTCTTCTTCATTTTTTTTATAGTTCCATCTTTCAATGTAATATCACCTTCTTTTATTGGTGAATATCAACCCCCCACAATTAAACTATTAAAATATAAGTTACCATAAGAATTATGATGTTTTCAATTTTATGTAAAACTAAAAATTAATAGGTTTAATTTTGAAAGGTAGAAACTTATTTTAAGTTACAAGAATCTCCCACAAGTTTTAAGCTTTCAAAATAAATAAATATATATAATAGTAGCAACGTTATACATTGAAATAAATGTGGGTGTCTTTTGAATTTGAACCTCATTTGGTGATAACAATTTCCATTTGAGGGAGCCATAACAGACTAAGCCTTGAATTAGGCCTCTTTGGCCAAATTTCAATGGTTCCACACACAATATCGATTTAGGTTTAATTCATTGCGGTAGCGCTATTAATGACCATGCACTCTAATCTTGATTCTAGTAAGCTTTTCTAGAGAATAGTCCAATCTCATAACCATGGTCTCATGACAACCCTTACATAGGTGAGTCCTCCAATGATACGTGTAATCCACGTAAGGGTGACAATCAAGTCGAGTAGTTCGTGGGCTCGACTCGTAAAAAAGAGTCCGAGCCACAAGCCGAGCATAGGATATGTTAGACGAGCTGCTCGGCAAGCATTTTGCTGGCTCATGGCTCGTCAAATAATAATAATAATAATAATAAATAGTTAGACGAAAATGTATATTTTAAAAAATATTTAAAAAACGTGTATAAAAAAAAAAGGGCCACGAGCCGAGCTCCTACTGGGCTCGTCCCGACCCACGAGCTCATGGGCAGAGCCGAACTCAATCTTTTTCTCACGAGTCGAGCTCGGCTCAGCTCGTTACCCACGAGCTCGTTGGGCAACGAGCCGAGTCGGCTCGACTTGGCCCATTGCCACTCCTAAATCCACACCTCGCGAGAATTCTTGCCTTGGTACTCATTCAAGGTTAAACACTTACTGACATCAAATTTATTAGTACTATCACCATAGGAATGAACACAAATAAAATAGCATTATTACAAGTCACGCAGTGCGGGTTGTTTCTACCACATTGAATTTTCTTCATGGGATCTCTAATAACAAAAGTTGGGTTACTCCCGTAGGTGACTCCCTTATGGATTTAAGCTCATCCCCCTCGACGATTTATTATGTCCATTTCGAATTATAATTTATTTCATGTCCCTCTTGGACAATAATTTGGTAACGTCAATTTACAAGCTTTTATTCTTCGCTTGCAATCTGCACACCTGCAGAGTTTTCTTAAAGTTTCCAAAATATCAATAATGCATTTAATTATAATACGATAAATATATGAAATTTAGAAATTGATTTCTAGTAACACGTTTGAGCATATGCATCCATTGAGCTATTGCATTTCACCTGCAAACTTTAAGTTCCTTTTATTTTTTTTCCTCACTATCCATTTAAGCATTGAGTTTATCATGAAAGGATTAAAACAATACTACAAATCAAATTCAAATTCACATTCTCATGACATCTGCCTCATAAGATTTAAGATACTTGCACTTTGTCTTGGAGGCAAATAAACATGCCATGCAGGGAACTTCGTGAACCAACTTTAAAGACTTAATTGACAATTAACTCTTCATATATAAGTTTAAATTGTCACTTAAATTTATTTGTTATCTTTTAACTTTTTCATCCAAGTGAACATGCCTTTTTTGCAAATAAGGTAATCTTTCCACGTATAAATATAGGTCAATAAAATCTGTTTTGTTGCTAATTACCTGTTTGACTCAAAATAATAAAAGCTCATATTAAACACACTTCAAAACAAAAGTACCAATTTTCCAATTCATCCATCAACCTCTTTTCTTTTTACATTTTTCACTTATTCTAGAGAACAAAACAAACGATAATACTAGTTACGTTCAGAAGGCTTCTCTTCGTATTTCAGTTTTGTGTTTTGAGTTTTGAATTCATTTTGTGTTTTGTGTTTTGGGTGTCTATTTTGATATTGTTGAAAATTCATTCTTTTTGTCGTTTTGAAAAAATATTTCACAACTCGTGTTTTTTGAATTTTGGCAAATTTGTGAAGAAAATAACCAAAATGAAAAAAAGTTGTTTTATGTTTTCTTCACAAAATTTTCAGCCGTTTTCAAAAACTCATTTTCGAAAATGGGAAAGAGAACGCATTTTCAATGTTTTGAAAAATCGAAAATAGAAAACGATCCAAAAACAGCAAAGAGAACGCCCCCTAAATTCTCACATGTCTAAGGGAGTTTAATCTCCTATTTCCATCTCAGTACATATAAGTCTTTTGTAACACAAATATTTGCATCATATCTTTAAATTACATTTCAATTTTAAAATATAACACCCAAATAGGTAGTGCGCTCTTGTCAAACAAGAATATTACCAACACCCCAAATTACATTTTCTGCCACTACAAGTAATCAATCACAAATGGAAGATATCCCCATCCCATTTCCAATCAGTGGGAACACATTCTAGGCTTCTTTGCCCCACCTCCTTTAAATCGGCAAAACCTAGACCATAATTAACCTGAGCTTCACGTCCTATTCTAGCCTCCATAGATTAACCACCCAAAACACAAAAAGAGACGAAACAGGAAGCAACCAGGTGCTTAATTCTTACTGATAAAGCTGCAACCTTTAGTCGGTCTCAGTTCTATCCCAGAAGTCCAAAAACAGTATCCCAACACGATCATGATTCCAATTCAAAGCAACCCACATAACCAAATACACTCTAAACAGCCTCAAATCTTTCAAATTCCAAAATTCAATATGTAATTAACATAAAATCTAAATACAACCTGGTAATGACAGGAACAACAGTAGAGTTAAGTTAAGATGAAAAGAATCGAGAAAATAAACGCTAGTATAATAAAATTACAGAATCTGCTAGATAGTTGAGTTAATTTGTATATGTTACAGCGAGTGGTAGTAGGAGAAAGAATAAAGTAAGAGGTGCCCTGCGGGGACGGATCCAGGATTGGATTTGAGACCGGACTAATACGCAAAAAATGAAAAAAAAAATTGACACATAAAAAAAAAAAATTTGCCTTAAAAATATTAAATAGGTTGGGGGAGGGACCAGACTACAGCCCTGCCCAGTTTCCCTCCATCCGTCCCTAGCCTCCGAAGCATAGTTCAATGGTAAAAAGAATAGGAGTGAGGTAGTCTCAACTGAGCTGACAGTTGCAGTGTGAGAGTTCAATTCCTGTCTCTTACAAGATATGAAATTAGACTCTTTGTGGGTACCAGTATAATAGTTCTTGTACTCTGGCATGCTGAGATACATTCAGCGATTTACCTCCTCCACAATGCTTTAGGAATGGGGTGGTGGGGGACCCTCAAAGTTGGGGTTCAATCTTAAAAAAAAAGTAAGTGGCAAGTTGACTGGGGGAAGAGTAGATGGTCGGATGTGAATGGGAATGTGGTACTATATCGTGGTGTGGTCAGTGGTGGTTCTGTCCTTTCATATATATATATATATATATATTTATTTATTTATATATACACACACTAGCAGAGAAATTTACAAATAGAAATTTCTCAAACATGGCCTCTAGAATATTATTACATGATATAGTTCAATATTTAGGACAAAAACAAACAAAAATTATTATGTTCCTTACACCAATGACAAATTATGGGAGTTCATTCCCAATTTTATAAAGATGTCACAATGTCCAAATTTTCTAATTTAATTAAAAGAATAATTTTTTTTTGCAATGTTACTATTCGAGATCATAAAACTAATAATTTCCACACAAATCACATAACAAGAATTGTCTACATATAAATCACCAACACAATTTTAGATTGTTGAAAAAAATGGGTGATTTGTATGTAGATAAATTATCAATTAACATAATAAAATAACGAATATAATATAAAATAGAGAAGAAATTTAAAAAGCAAGCATTGAAAGTCACATTAAAGATACTGTCCTAAAGTCGTGTTACCTCTCCTTCATGCGGGTACTTTCGGCGCTACACGACTCCAAGATAAAACTCATGTGACTAACAACCGATTCTCCTTTAATGAACACAGTCGTAAGGAGAAAAAAAAAAATCTCACATCGAGTTGTCAAAACTATAAAATATATATATAGAAGGTGAATATCAACCCCCACAATCAGTGACGGGGCCAGTTGTTTGGAGTTGGGGGATGCCAAAATTGAAGATGTAGATGTGAAGGGGTGGGGGGACCACGGTTGCCTTCGATTTTTAATTTTTTTTTTTTTGGATACCTTGTTAACAAAAAAATCAATAAACGTATAAAAGAAAGTACTTCTTGAGTATCAATATTTAATTTAGCACAATCAGTCATTGGGTGCAGTCGTGGAGAGGTGAGGTGCGCGACAAAGAGTCGAGAGAGAAAGAAGATGGTCGAACTTAGATTTGAAAGGAAGGGTTTAAGACTTTAAGTGTTAATTTATATTCAATTTTAGGATAAAATCATAAATACAAAAAGAACCAAAAAAAAATTTTTTTAAAAAAAATTGGGGGGTCCCCCCCCCCCCCCCCCTCCCCCTCCCACAATTAAACCATTAAAATATGATGTACATGGGATGACAAAATATTTCCTGATACAATAAAACCTGAAAATGTTATTTGTATCGTGCACTAAAAAAAATAATCCTGAACATTAAAGAGAGAAGAAACCACTACAAAGAGGCTCGAGTTTTGTATTTCCGGATTATAGAACACGAATCAAACTTTGAAAAATATGAAATTCAAGTATGCAGGAAGAAGAATTCTCTCTTTACATATATATCAAACTAAAAATCGATAATCTTATTTATAGATTGTTGAACAAACATTCTCAAGAATTACAATCTTTAATTTGAATCACAACTATTCAATTTTTTTAGTTTCCTAACTGAATTTGGATGAAAAGTGATCATTAAAACGGAGAGCTGCTATACGTACAGGGATTTAAAATTTCTGTACTACAGAACACACACATTCATGGGGGAAAAAATTTACAATATTTTATACATGGAAGATTTCAAAAAAATTCTGTACGTGGAGATTTTTTCATTAAAACGGGTATAAGCATGCATGTTATGATCTGCACATATATAGGGCAGCCACCCAAGACATGCAGGATTACACGTACGCCGTAGCCTGCTCATCCAAATGGATTGGGAGGCTGCCGGAAGTCCTTGGGGGTCTCGCTGGCCTCCTTATGTCCTCTATCACTTAGAAACTTTCCTATATGATCTCTTGACTGGTGCTAAGTTTTTAACGTATCTTACAATGGTAAAAACTGACATTATTTGGAAAATGAATAAAGCTGAATTGACCGAAAATGTCTGACAGAAACCTTGACATCCTCTCACATGTGTGTGGGAACCTCGTAAATAAAAAATTCCAAAAAAGTGACTCCCATCCCCTATTGTGAGCGTTTGGTCTAGGCTTCTATCAAGCTTTTTCGGTTAGTATAGCACCACTGTTGCAAAAATTCCAACAAAATGTCCCCTTGAACAGTTTTGGTTACAACATGCTTTTACTTGATAAATTTTTAATAGAGTTATAATGGGAAAATAGAAAGAGAGAAGTCCAATAAGAGTGTATACTAACATGATGAATGTAATGGTAGACTGACTTCCACATTAGACTAAGTTAACTTCTAGAAATTTACTAGAAAAATAAAAACCAGAGAACTGGTAAAACCAACGTGTATTTTCCTTGCGCAAGTTCGAGGAAATATATTTAAAGTCATGGAATGGAAGAGAAGTCGTATAAGAACACATTTTAGTCATCACCTTAGACAATTATTCTGCAACTGCATTCTTTATCTTTTTATAATCTTGCTTTTATATATGTTTAATCATATTATTTCACTTTTTTTGGGGGGGTTTATAATCTTTTAATATATGTCCAGTGTCCTAATCGTAAGATTTTTTTTTTTTTTTTTTTAAAGTAGAATGCTAGCATTTCTGTGTGTGGGACTAATAGACATGAGGAGAAATGTTGAAGTTTCTTGATTTAATTGAAATAAAAAATATTTAGTACCTAATTCTATTTTTTGGCATATATCAAAAAACAATTACAAAGAAATAGCAGACATGTTTAGCACGTTCGTAGGTAGATAGGATTGGACAATAACGTAATTTTACTTTTTGCCATTAGTAAAATAATATAAAATATAGCAATTAGTTGACTGGTCTAAAATGTTTCAAAGATGAATTGGACTATTGAAATATGTTACGTATTACTGACCTTTTATCCAAATTTTAATCGTGTCGATAAACTTCATTTGTTATAATTGAGTTATTAAATTCAAGCTTCGTTACAATTATGTCACTTCATATAAAAATGATTTTAAAAAATTGTCTTTTAATTTGATAATAAATTGACAAGGTCTTTGTCATCCGATGAGACACATTACAAAAAACATACATATTGGTTAATCAGTATAATTTTGCTTAATTTTTTTTGGTATGTTGATTCAATGTAACGGAACCAATTTGAATAACAACCATGCTAGAGGAACCGCATGGATGATCACCCGGTTGACCGCACACACACATCTTGGGGGTTGAACATTATTTTATTCACGTGGGACCTCATGGCAATGTGAGAGAGCGGTCATCCATGCGATCATTGAGAGGGGGTAAAGTAGTTTAATTCTTTGAATAATGCTCGAGTTGTCCTATCTGACATGGTCATACATGTAACAAATTAGGTTGCGTGTCATGTCTTGATATCTGGCCGGCGGCTGAGACAAGATAGCACATGCGTCAACTTTGGGGCCAGACCATAGCACAGCCAATCCGGTCAATACGGCCATTGATTTTTTATATATATGTATGTATAATGAAGTCATAAGATATTGGTTTATTACTTTATTAGTAACATTTTAGATATAAAATTATTATAGATACACTGGTCCCTTCCCAATTATTGATTTAAAGGATGTTTGGTGGGGATTAAAATTAAATTTTTTAATAGATTGTGATATAAGTTTTTGAAATATGTGGTTGAAAAATTGTGAGACTCATGAAAGATATGGTTAATATTGATTGTTTGACTTTGACTTAGATTAAAATTAAATTTTAATCTGGTCATAAAAATATTCATTATTCCATGTTTTCTCTAGATGAGAATCAAATAGAAATTTAATATGTGTCGAACATCGGAGAAAACACGAGGAATGAATTTGACGACTATTAATTTTATGCGAGAAGACACACTTGAGTATGTGCATTTACTTGCATGTGACGGGAATTTGAATGGAGAAAAGAAGAGACAACAAATGTGACTATTAGAAATATGGTTCACAGTGAGTTTAGGTCAAAGAATGGAAAACAAAATGAAAGTGCTTAAAAAGTTTTCCAATCCTACGAAAAATTGAACGTTAGTTGGGACTTGTACTAATGCATTCCTATTAGAATTTTCTTTTGTGATTTTGTAAAGACGAAATATATTCACACTCCATATTTTATTACTGCACAACATGATATTAGAAGAATTTTAAAAATAAAGATTTCGATGGGAATGAATAAATGAATAATTTGTGAAAATATTCCGGTCTAAACTTAACATTTCAATTTAACTACTAGCACTAATTATGGAACACACAATTAATTGTTTACATTTAATTTTTAACTATATCTAATTATCTACTAAGATAAGCAATTAAAAATAAACAATTGAAGTCTTGGTATTAATCGAATTGCAATAGGCACTAGGATCTTAAATTCACCGTTGATAACCTACTTTAATATCTAGTTACCCATTAACAGCCCATTCATATTATATGTTGACGATGATATTCCTTATATGTTAAATTTTGCTCTTTTGAGATAAATTAAATCAACTCTTACCCACGACTATATATTTATTCTGATAGATAGGAACACATTTCAAATCTAGAATATCAATTAAAATTGCACTATGCATGAAAGAATCTCCATCTCTTACATGATCAAATGCTTGTTATTTGAGCTAGAAACATGATTTATATCCTAAAATTGGCCAAATAATAAGATGTCAAAATTATCCAACAACAGACAATCAACTTATTGGATTAAAAAAATAATAAGGTTTCAAAAAAAAAAAATCCTAGAAACAAAAAGTTTAGCCTATCATGTTTTGATCAGCAACGGATCCAACACCCGACGAGGGGGCGCGACCGCCGAGTTAGACTCCGCTTGAACTTTCAAAATGTCAGAGGCGGGCGTGCCAGTTGCAGAATGGATCTGCCGTTGTTGTGGAAGACAGGAAGTTGAAGAAGATTACTCAGGTTTTGGGCCTAAATTTTTATTTTTTTTAAAAAAAAAACTTTGGGCTGGTCTTTTAAAAAAAAAAAAAAAGGCCCCAAATCTAATCCATGGACCATGGATATATATGTATAATGTATAATGTATTTCTAATTCCCTCTAGTGAAGTAGAGACAGAGGCAGAGTCATAGGGATGGCAACGGGGTGGGTCGACCTTTCCCACCCCTGACCTGTTGGGTAATTCTCCACCCCATACCCGCCCCCTTGAGAGAGAGAAAAGCAGATGAAATCCTGAAACATTCACAAAGTAAATTAAATAATAAAATGCCAAAATAAAAGTTAAAAATGTAAAATTTTGCGATGCGATGCGATGCGAGGTGGGGCGGGGCGGGTCGGGGACCTTAATACCCGTCCCTACCCCGTACCCGCTTCGGGTCGACGTTTTCTAACCCGCCCCCGCCCCCGCCCCCGCCCCCGCCCCGAATACCCGATTAAGCGGGTAATGCCCACCCCATTCGGGGTGGGGCCTCGCGGGTATCGGGTTTGATGGATTTTTTTGCCATCCCTAGCCAGAGACAAGGAGAAGTAGCAACGCCAACGTGGCCGATCTCCATTTCTCCATCTCTCGTGGCTCGATTTGCGAAACTGGTCTCCGGCGACAAACTTGGACCGAACGGACCTCCTCCTCCCGCGGCTTTGACTGGTGAACATCATTTTCCTTCTCAAATCTCGACTATCACTCATTTTTTTTTTTTTTATGACAAAGAAATAAGAATTGTGAATTGTGATTTATGATAAATAATTTATATTGTATGAGTTATGAGTTATGTGATTTGGGAATTTAGGTTTAGTAAATTAGGGATAAATGGGAAAAAAAAAAAGAATTAATGGAGAAAATGTTGAGCTCAATTGAACTGTGTATTTAATCAATTTTAATTGAAAAATAAATTTAGGACATTTCTATAGTAGAATGTGTACATTGTGTGCTATGAATTTTGGGTTGTGTTTATTTATATTTTCATATGTATATAATTTTTACGTTTTAGTGTATTTACACTTTAATTGAAGAATTTTTAATATTATTTAATTAAATATTAATAAACGACATCACCGTTACAATCGTTGAGTCAATGGTCAACAGTAGACATCGCCCTAGTTGACCTCTCAACCTAGATTTACCCCTAGTTTTGATCACAAGAATATATAAAAGAAAAGTTGGATATCCGAGATTGAAATAGAACTTAGGGTCTGTTTCAATTCCAACTTCCAATTTTACCTTATTTGATTGCACATTTTTTCTTGACAATTGGAATTCCACCTTTTGACCTTTTCTTGTTTTCATGGAATTGGTTTTCCCACCACTTTGGTGGAAAAAACAATTCTAGATTTTTTTTTTTTTTTTTTTTTTGGCAGTTGTAACAAATTCTAACCTCAATTGTGTAAAAAAAAAAATATTAATATTTATCCCGATTCTCCCTTTTGGGGGGGGGGGGGGGGAGGGGGCAATTGGAACAAATTTTATCTCTTTAATGAACAATTTCCATGAAAAACAAAGTTAAACGAATATCAAAATATTCAAATTTTCAAATTTTTTCGAGTGAAAAATTATATCAATAAAACACAATTAATTAATAATTTACTGTAATTCGTTTTCTTTCAACCCAAATTTTATCTTACAATCACACAGACCCTTATCAATTGTGGTCCAATCTGGTTTCATTTTTCCATTGGAACCAAAAGTTCCAGTTTCATAATATCCAACAGGAATCAATTCAATCAGACTCTCAAGAGAGGCTCTCAACTATCTGATGTCCACTAGGGATGATAGTGGGTCGAGTTCGGTGTTGCCCGGCCCGTTCCACTGTATTGCCTTTTTTTTTTTTTTAAATACATTTTCAAATTTTCAAGCTATGATATTATTAGATAATAAAATACAAATTCAAATTTCGAGTTATACTATTATTTAAAGTTCAACTCTTAACCCTTAATTTAAAGGTTATTTCATATATTTTAAATTTTTTCGACCAAGATTTTATAAATTTTTAAATTGACAATTGTATAATATAATTGTTGAATTAGAAACGTGTTATAAAATTGTAAATATATTAAATAATATTTTAAAATTAATCGTTCATTAAAATTCTATTTTAATTTTTTTTTCTTCATGGGACGGGTTCGGTGTGAAGGCATCCGGTGGTTGGTGAGGTGGGGCGAATTTTTTGCCATCTCTAATATCCACCATTATGATCCTCTATCAAATGTTCACATCTAGGTACATTTTGTCCATCTAGGTATATCTTTCTCCTTACATCACATTTTTCTTTAGTTTAATTTTTATGATCCAATCACAAATATTATTATTTAGAAAGTAGTTTGCTAAATCATGGAATGCTCGGAAGTTATCAAATACTGGAAAATGTATACATGGATAATCGCCTCTTGTTATGGAGATAAATTTTATCCTGTGAATAAATGTCACTATACTCACATATCGGAACTTCCAAAGTATCATGGTGTTGATCATATTGAATCTCACTCTCTTAATGCTTCAAAAATCGTCAAGTCATGAAAAAACCTTTCAGCACTCCATTGGTCCTAACTCCTAACGTAATCACAATGGAGAGAATTCATTTTCCACACTCCAAATAGTTTTTTTTAGAGATGACTGTATGCCCAAAAACAAAAGCTACAGCCCCTTTTATTTTTGTCATTTGCATATGCAATTTTGCAAATTTCTTGGCGTAATACGTATCTCCCGACAATCTAGTTTATAGGGAAATGTGGGAGGTGAGCTGGTTATCGATCTTTGAAATCAAAAAGAAACTTCTCTCCAAACCTATTTACATATAGTTAGCATGAGTTGGGATAACAAACTTCTAGAACACATACATACTATGTTCTTGCCAAAAAGACATTGGTGAACTCGAGATGTAACATGTCAACAATGTATGCCACAACCATGCGATTAAATGACTGATGTACAATGAATAATAAACTTTTGGCGTCAATTCGCACTCTAATTTAGACTTGAATAACATAAAACAAAGTATAAAACTCCCCGCATATAATGAATTAGGGACTACCTGCCCCTGTAATACTCGTAAACAATCCAAAAGACAGATCAATTTTTATTAAAAACAATAAATATTGTACATTGGTTGCAGAATGTTCAGTCAATCCATCTAAACTATCATACCGAAAAATATCTATCAAACGTGTAACGAAGATAATATCGACAAGCTCAACTATCAAATGAGAAGTACAAGCGTGCGGATCTTACTATAGAATTGTCAGTCTGTTCCAAGTTTCCAAACAATGAGCTGCTACCTGATAACATTTGAAAATGTATGAGCAGATAAACAAGTTGCGATTTTAGAAAATAGTACTAATTTATGTACATATTTACTGAAACATTTAAATCGTTCAATTTTAGAACAGTGTAAACATATGGATCATGACATATATATAATAAAATTGTTAAAAAACACTAAATAATGTTTGCAAAACAAGACGAATAACAATATTCTTGTGAATAAATTACTGATATCACTAGAAATCAACATAGATACAATCATCTGATAATAATGTTGGGAAATACAAAAAATTCTCAACATATAGCCATCCACTGACAGCTTTACTTAGATACAGAATAATCTCAAATCTCTAATTTATGAACAATTATCCCAATTGAAAGCTAATCATATGAAATCCAAAATGATAATCAATAACAGAATCGTCTGTTACCTATTTTTCCCCATTTCTGTTGCTTTTGGCTTCACTTATGCCTCTGATTTCTTTCTTATTCCAGATTTTTATATTTTGTTCAAGAACTAAAGTAGCAAAAATGTTTGTCTGGTTCCACAACCAAAACAGTAAATTAGCCACCCCCGAAAAGTAATGGTGAAAGATAATTAGCAATGCTAAGACAACTTAAAGGTTTTGCTATGGAGTATTAGAGAGGGAGGAGATGAAGGAAGATCAATTCGAAGTGAGAATTTAGCCATACCTTCATGCGCATTGTAAATGAGTTCTGAGGTATCTTTTATACCTGAGGATCCAAAAGGCAGTGTGCACTAGGAAAGGCAGTTCTTGCATCTTTTGTATAAGAAGCTTACTCCAGCACCATTGTCAATAAGAATTTAACCATTCCTCCATAACCATTGTGAATGACGTATGTAATTAGTTTTAGAGGTATCTTTATGCCTCAGTACCCAACAAGGCACTGTGCATGAAATGAGGTAATCTGTGTCTCTTCTACAGCAAAAGATAACTCCAGAACCATCGTTAATAAGATTTCAACTATACGTTCATAACCATTATCATGACACGTGTTATTTCAGAAGTATCTTTATACCTCGGTATTCAACAAGAGCAATGTCCGATGAAAAGGGTAATTCTTGCCTCATTTTATATCAATAGCTTACTCCAGGGCCATGTTCAATGTTGTGTGAGTGTTTAATTTTTTATTATTGTCAATACGCCTTCAGTTACTAGAGTTGTCCCGGGACCTCGATCACATCTATTCAAAACAATTATAGCACCCACAATGTCACTTGCATATATTCCCAACCAGATCTCAAAAACCACAACTGTGATAATCATAGATTCCTCTGTTAGCATTGGTGTTTGATGTACCTTAGCTATACCACCCACTAAGCCATATGTAACACTATCATTGTAACAATGTTGTTATTTTCTTTTGCAAGTGTTCTGCAACAATGAAAAGAGAAGTTCATATAAAATTCTCCACATCCACATCCAAGTATTCATTTTTCAAAGTGGAGACTAAAAATCATTTTATTATACTTTAAAGTCCTATTAAGACAAAATTGAAAATACTAGCTCGATTTACTATTTGATGAAATAAGCTTGATCTTACGATCCATGAAGCTCATCAAGAATTTACTTGGTTCAAATTAATCTATTATGAATAATTTGAAATACTTTTCAAGTCAAGTCTAAAGATGTTCCCCGTTGCTAGGTCTAGATCATACAGTCCTTCATGCATATCCACAAAGAGAGACACATAGGAGCACATAATAAGAAAAAAAATTATTACATTATGTGAAAATCTTAGAATCTGATGTGGATTAGCCTAATCACTCGAAAGGAATAAGCTAAATTTCTACACTCTTAGGGCCCCCATCAGTCTATTGTAATCACATACCATGAAAGAGGATACAATAAGCATGTTTGAAAAAAGTGCTTCTAACTTTTAAGCTTAGCCAAACATGCTAAATATCTTCTTATGTTACGAACTTCATAAGAAGTCATAACCAAACCAAAGAGCTCCTCATTACACCTCAAATCAAAACCAACAATAGTAAGGCAATCTCTTTGAGATCTCCAATATCCCATAGATAAGATTCTTTGGAGATATTCCAACACCAATCCAAGATTAACCCTTTTCTTCTTAGTCGCCACCACTTGTACTTTTAATTTTTTTATCACATAAAGTTTTGAGAAAGTTTCCCCACTTATATTCCAATACCAATTCAAGATTAACCCTCTTCATTTTTGTAGCCACCACTTCTACTTTGAATTTTTCTACCAAAAAATGCTTAAGAAGTTTTCCCCACTTCATACCCATCAAAGAACCAGGGGTTAAACGTAAAAGTAAATATTTCTTACTAAATTCAGTCTACGACCTTCCATGCAGAATGATTGAAGGACATGGAAGAAACTTGGTCTGTCACACATTGTTTGCACAAAGCATCAATAATCAAACACGTGGACATGTATACACAAAGAAAAACACACTTGCCTGCAGCACAAACAGGTGTGCGTGCAGGCACACACGCGATGATACATTAGAGCTTAGAATAGAATACTCCAGTCCAGACACCACGTAATCCCTGAATATCCGAGAAATACCTCTTATCTCGTCAGAATTGGATCTGGATAAATTTCTATGTCCGCATTGTAACAAGTTCGTCCATCCCACATTGCCTAATTTGGACTACCATTTTTTCATCAAAAGATGGAGAAATATCACAGCAATGACGACGGGGTGTCTTCAGCTGATATTAGAAAACAAAAAGTCTTTTTATCAATAACAAGATTATTAATCATTAAACAACCAAGATTAAAAGAACAAGGGGAACCTGCTCAATGTCAAAATCTAGCTTTGGTGATAAAACTCTTATAAATTTTAGTTTCTCGATGGCTTTCAGTCTAACACAACTGTCATCATCACGCTTAATGTAGCTGGTCCAGACCTGATTCGTTTCAGAAACAACAGTCTCCATAAAGAAAACAGCAGGTCTTTTGCATGGATCCCTAGGGAATTCTCTAGTGTTGAACATATAGCGGCTTGAATCCACATTTTTGCCCCTCCTCCATGGTCTAAAACTTTTCTGCAGTGGGAGGATATCCAGAAGAAGTTTGTTTCCCTCGTATACTTGAACAGCATATCCCCATGCAATTGAAATGGTTAATGAGTTAGTGTGGTCATAGCAAACAGTTTGTTGTAGAACCTTAGCTGGATCGACTTGTACAGCTTCGAAAAGGTGTTCCAAAGATTGAATCCTGCTCATACCAGGAAAGATTGGTTCTACTGCTTCCATGTGATGAAGTGACAGAAGAGGCGATAATGGATGGGCTGCTAGAAATCCAAACAGATCTCCCCGAACATCAACCTAAAAATACAGGACAATTGACTAAACACACTACCAAAAAACATGATAAGTATAATAAGCTGAAAAATCTAACATTAAAACCATAAAATCTTTTTTAATCGAGACTAATTTTTGATCAACAAATAAATGATCAAGTGATTACTTTAGAACTCTTTAGTTAGTAACCAATCACATATTAAATACTTCACTCACAATAAAATATTATACACGAAATGTAATACCTGATGAAACCCGGGTTCAGGGGTCAACCCAACCCCAAGCTCCGACAAGCAAGCAAAAATTCGAGCGTCACTGCCATACAAATGGGGGTACCTATCAAGACAAGAGTCAAGAACCCGAGACAAAACCCTGGCCAACGGCGCACTAATTGCGAACCCACCGCCCCCAAAAGCCATACCAAAGAAGAATTTATCATTCTGCTCGAAACACTCAGAACCATACCCAATATAGTACCACCGATTGTGATCGTACTTGGACAAAATTCTTACTAAATTCTCAGTGAAAAATATAGTATCATCGTCCCCGAAAACATACCAGTGAACATTTGGAATGTCGAGGTTAACAGCATCTTTAACGATGAGGGCAATGCGGTAACCGGATGGGAGATTGGGGGAGGACTTGGAGGAGAGTACAATGGGGGGAACCGAGGAAGGATTTGTGGGTTCAGTCGTGGGCCTGTCCAGGAAGAGGAAGGTGTTGTTATGGGCCGAAATAGGATCGTACCAGAGGCGGATATAAGGAGTTCGGCGGGGGAGTGAGGAAGAGGAGGAGGCAATGGAGAAGAGGAGGTGGTGAACGGAAAGTGGTGGTGGAGGAGGAGGAGGGAAATTGGCAGCGGCGGAGGTGGTGGCGGAAAGGGCGGGGCCGCGGTTGTTGAGGTAGAAGAGGAGGGTGAGGGAGAGAAAGGTAGAGAGGACGAGTAGTCTGTTTTTGATGCGTGATCGTGTGACGATGGGTCTGGAAAATATGGGCATTTCGACCGAATTGAGGACGGAACCTACGATTACGAACTATAAAGGAATGTTCGTTAGTTTTGGGGAAAATTAGAATCGTGGTCCTTCACCTTTACTTGATAGAGTACTTAGGTTTTCAATTGTATTATTTACGTCCCCAGCATACAAAAAAGTCGTCCTTTTTTTTATTTTTTTTTATTTTTTTTATAATCACCTCTTATTATTACAGAACGAGATAAAGGGATTATCATATGCCTCTATGCTTTTCAAAGTTCACAAAATATGAATCCTTACAATTTCTTATTCAGAGTAATTATTTTTGGTTAACATTTGCTAGCATCAATGAGCCTGATTGACAAGTGATTTGATCTTGACTCAACTCCGAGCAATTTCCATTGAAGGCAATATCCCTCAATCTCTCTGACTGAAATGGAAATTTTTAGTTTTCAGATAAATTAGAGTTGAAATCCTTAACCTTTATATGATAGAGTATTAAAAACTCATTTATGTAATTAACCATTATAATCATATTTTAAATTAAATAAAAATAACAAATATATATATATATATATAGAAAGAGCAACAAAGAAATATTTCCCAAACAATAAACACTCCACCCCTACCATCTCTATCGTTGCAATCCTTTACTTAATTGTTGAAAGGTATACGAGTAGTGACTACATGACTTCTCTCCTATTGTGAATATATCAACTATTTGGAGTAGAACTCAATTTTAAAACCGATATGGCCACTATCTGTATCCTTTACAAATCCATTTACATGACATGTCTTCCAATACAAAGGCATTGACTCATTAATTCTTGTTGCGGACCAAATTGATCAAAAAAGTTTAAATAGCAATCTTCCCTTAAATTTTGCAAGCATATCTTTTCATCCATGATAGTTACATATTTATCAGAAATTAGCAAATAGTTCATTAGCTCTGTTTAGTTTGTTCATAATCGTTTGGGCCACATCAACTTATTCAAAATTGAAACTAAATTAACCTACTAGAAAGGGTCGGGAGTGAGTGACATGTATATAATGGTTTAGGTCTATCTGTGGTGTAGGTTATGGTATCAAGGATTGTGTATGTTTTCGTATTAGTGAAGTACATGTTTTGTGGGAATCGATGTGAACACAGGTGGATTCAGGTGAACACGAGCGGCCAACGATCGGCAGCCCAATATAAGGAAAAAAAAATGAATTTTCTGTGGGCGGCCGCAGGGGCTCAAGGGGTGCTGGGTCTGCCCCTGGAGGGAGAAGATGACTTATTTGTGAACCAACCTATAACTCGATCGAAAGATTAAAACCAATGAATAAGAATAAATTAGAATATGTTGGGATGATTATACATCTCCTGTAAATATTTGAACACAACTTTCATCTTGATTCTTTTTTTTTTTTTTTTTATCGGTAAATATAAATTATAGATAAAAGTAATTTATATTTATCAATAAAAAAAAAAAAAACACTAAGGTTCTTCCTTTGCCTCATCTAATTTGTTTTCCCCTTGTTTAATTGACATCTCCTTCCCATTCTTGTGCTCTTCGTCTCGAGCAGCAGGGCCATCATAATTGTGCACCTTGTACTGATGTCTCATTGCAAAGGCCAAAAACACCAAGAAATTTATCACTCCAAGAACTGCAAGCATCCAGTAGAAATTTTCCAATTTTCCCTTATTGAGATTGCTCCTTAGCCAGGTTCCTTTTGTTGCTTTATCGACTAGAGAAACCAGCAGGCTACTCACAAAATAGCCCATTGAAAGAGTGCTGAGGAATAAGCCGGTGCTCATAGATTTCATCCTTTCCGGTGCCTCTCTAATGAAAAATTCTAGCTGACCGACGTATGCAAATGCTTCCCCGGCTCCCACGAGGAAGAACTGAGGGACAAGCCAGAAAGCTCTTATATTGATCATATGATGGGTGGCATTTTCTCTTCTTTTCTTTTCTACCAGTGCGGCAGCTATCATGCCGATGATTGAAAATACCAGTCCAATTCCTACTCGTTGAAGGCTCGTGATTCCTTGAACATTGTGGGTGATTTTTCTTGCAATGCGTACGACGACTCTTTCGTTAAGGGATGTGAATAGAAGAATGGTGATGAAGAGAAAGAACGAGAATGAGCCGGAAGGAATAACGAAACTTCCAACATTCCTGTTCATGAAGGTTGCTTGTTCAATGGTGAATGTATTCATCTGAGAGTATACTGTCCAGAAGAGTATACAAGTGGACCATATGGGTATAAGTTTGAGTACCATTTTCACTTCTTCAACTTGTGTGACTGTTGAAACTTTCCAAGGGTTGTCTCTGTTTTCACTGGCAATTGCATGGTCATCCATGATTGCTGCCTTGTCTAGACACCTAGAAAATTAGCAAGTGCACTGTAAGATTCTTAAATGGAGAGTGCAGATTCACAGTTAGTAGTTAGGTCTTAACATTACGATTTCAATCACGATATAGACCATTCAGAGGATAAAACACCGTCGTTAGCAGCAGAATCTGCTACTGCAGATATTTTCTAGCATTAATACAGATAATTCAAAGTAATTTGCACTATTTCATTCCTCATACATACACCTCGTCTGCACAGAAATGGAGAAGAATACTGGTTTCAATTCAAAAGGCACCATTTATTTCCATGTAGAACTATCTTCTTGAGCAGTAGTTCAAAGTATTTATTCTATATAACTAGGTGAATTAAACAAGCAGTATGAGATGATTGAGGCCATGTTTGACGTTTCCAATTACACATGGGAAAAAGGACTCTCATGGATCAGTGTTACATAAGTAACTTTTAAATTTCACATTCTTGATCAAATTTATCAGCAAAACATATGGAGAAAAAATGATTTCATTTACCTGAGTCGTTCGGTGTGGGGAACTTCTGCGCTGTAATATTCATTCAACAGGCTGGGATGAGAAGGATAAGGAAGGGTCCTCTTCTTCCAAGCCAAGAAAATGACCCTCCACAAGACAGTTAGAGGACTACCTTGAGGCTTCCTAAATCGATATAAAGGCGTCCCACATAGCAATATAGCAACAGCTATAATCATCGTCCCTGCCGATATTCCATATCCCCATCCTCTGCCTACATTGTCTTGTATATACACTAAAACTGTAACGGCAAACAAGGATCCAAGGCTAATGCAGAAATAAAATCTATTGAAGAAATAGATCATTGCCTTCTCCTCTTTAGGATTTGATGTGTTAAACTGGTCAGAACCAAAACCAGAGACGTTTGATTTGATTCCACCGCCTCCCAATGCTATTGTGTAGAGAGCGATATAAAGCATAGCTAGTTGCTTGCCGCTGGCCTGGATGCACTGCTGTCTCCTCGAGTTACTGCACGGAGGGGGCCTCATGCTAGAAATGGTTGTAGCCAATGTCAACAGTGTTACTCCCTGGTTCAATCAATGTATAGGATTGATGAAATTATTTTTCTTGTAATTCATTTACGCATAAAGTTCAAAGGCTGTAAACTTTGCAATTTATGCATCTACAGAGACCTTATATGAAAGACAAAAATATAGTGCTGATAAAACTTTCCTGACGTGTTTGATAGATTCGACAAGACAATAATAAACATGATCTACGAAGGTTACTGAATACTGATGCTCAGGCTTACCAAAGCAGTTATAGAAGCAAAAATTGCAACTGTCAAATAACGGCCAAGTTTAGCATCTGCCAAGAAACCACCAAGGAGGCCTAGAAGATTGAGAGTTCCCATGAAGTTTGTCACAATGTTTGCAGATTTTGCAGATGAAAGATGCAAGATTCCTACTAAATAAGTCACCAAGTTCATCGATATGCCCATGACACAAATTCTCTCAGATAATTCAGTCCCTGTAACAAGAATTAAATACACTATTAGCTACTTTTCAAACATATATTACCTCAAAATGTTAAAAGAATCACCTAAGATAAGCCCGGCCACCAGCCATCCACCAGTTCGTGACATATCGACTGGCTTTCCTCGAAAATCCACCAGAGTTTTATCACTCCCTCCATCTTTGCCTCCATTTTGTTGCACCAAAACCTGTCATAAAAATTGATATGATGAAAACAATATTATCTATGCATTACTACATAATTATCAAGTTGTTCGAAACATGGACTTACCATTTCCGAGAGAGAAAAACAGAAGTGATTCAATTTCCTTACGCTAGAAGTACGTGTACAACTTCTGTGCTAAGATTATGAATATAAAGGAACATTTGGAAATGAATGATTAAGGAGAAAACTAATTGTTGACAAGAGTTATATTCATTTCCCCCCACGTTCGAGTAGTACAAAAAGTGTTTTATTCAAGAATTTTTGGAAGTATCATCTTGTGGCTGTAATGGTAAGAACCCTTTTCAGATCAGAGCTACAGAGAAATGACAATGACACTTCAAAGAAATGGATCGTATCTCTATAGGGCAATTTCACGGGACCAGATTCTGATAAAAACTCACAGTTGTTACGAATTGTATCTCGTGAGTGTGGACATTGATCTTAGGCGAAATTTTGGAAGTATCTTCGCTGGTTGGCTTAGGAATCGATGTCTGGTATTGAATAAAATTTCGGGCTTATGAATTAGTTTGGAAGAGCTTGACAAGTTGAAGAGGGTCCATGCAGAAATTGGCAAAGAGGCTTTTACACGTAAATGGGTAATTTGGATGTCCAAAATGGCAACGTACTTGAAGACAGTTTGGTGTGTTTTGGAGTTTAGTTATTTGGTGGGGAAAATTTAATCCATGGTCACTGAACTTCAAGAAAAACTTCCGTTGGATTCATTAACTTTAATTTATCTCAACTTGGTCATTTGATTTTAACTTTTATCATTCTATTACATTCCGTTAGTTGGCAATGCCATAACTGATTTTCCATGGTAATTGATATGGTGGCACCCTAGAAATGAAAATAATAAAATGAAGGTTATGACGATGTCATTAGTCTCAAAGGTTAAAATTCGTGTTTTAATTACATTTTTATGATCTATTGTAGTGTTAAATTACCATAATACATTGTGATTATGTGGAAGACACGTTGAGATATGTCAAGTCGTGGTGAGATTTTCACACTATATTAAAAGTTTTTTAGTCAATACAAATCGAGATTGAATAAAGTTTTGTTACCCAATTGAAATTTTGCTAAAAATTTATTGACCACAGATGGAATTTATTTACACGTTGAGATATAGGAGTTTGTATTTTGCCTAAGGGGCCAAGTAAACAATATGTTCAAAAAATCTTTTTTTCCCCCCAAATAAATGAATTGTTTGACAAAGTTTTTAATAAAAAAATTATATATAGTTAAAATATTGATAAAAATTACAGATTCAATTAATTATTAACTCTGATCTCACTTTTTTAACATTTTTTAAGTTATACCAAATAGGCACGGTGTTTATTTTGACGATAATCATAGAGAACTTTACTAGACAAAGTTAAGGAGGGGTCCAATATTGGGATAAGATGAACGAGACATGTGATTAGAGTTTTTGTTTCCTTCTTCAATCAACTTAGCTTTGTTTCGTGAAGATTAAAATTAAATATTTTAATAGATTTTAATAAAAAATGATAAAATGTATAGTTAAAGAGTTGTGAATTTTATGAAATATATGATTAAAGTTAATTATTAAATTTTATTTATATTAAAATTTTAATTTTAATTTTTACCAAACATAAGCTAATTTTAATTTTTTAATATATTTTTAGGTTACTAAAATTTATTGTTACTTGTCGATATCATTTCATGTTTCTCTGAATTCAATAAATTATCGAAACATTCAATGGAATCAAATTCTTAGGAACCATGTCATATCTCGACTACTTAACCATACTTTCCTTAAATTATTCTCAAATAGTCACCTTCAATTATTAGTATCTGTCGACATTTTTTTCGCATTCATCTTAATAATCTAATTTTTGTTTCGTTTGTCTTTGCAACAAACATTCATGTCATATGTTAGATTTTTATAGATATTTTCTATTCATATAAAGTATCGGAATTATTTCAATTTATGTACTCGACTCCAATTATATGTCTTATTTTCAAGATATTAGGTGAACCCAACTACTTAAACCACGATTTTCACGCTCTATTCCACACAAGACTCTACGCGTGGCAATTGTTTTCCTATCTTATCATCTTCCTAATAGTCTCTCATATTTCTAAAACACGATTTATTTATTTATTTATTTTTAGCACAACCAAGTATTTTTTATATATGACATATTCCAATAATTGACAATATATCTTCCATTAATTGCTTATTCAATTTTAATCATTACATTTTGTATGGTATCATAAATTTGCATAATGTTATCAACGCGCCTAAATGCTAATTTAAATAGAAGAATGTCTCGAGTCAATGAAATGACATCAAGACCCGTGCTAGAACCATTAGGACTGAACAATAAATAGAAGGATAAAGATATTTGTACCGGATTTGAATTATCGAATTGTTTACCTACTCTCATATGCGAGCAGGATTCGCGTGAATAAAAAATAAAAAATATGTGGTCCCCATTCCCTGTTGTGAGTGTAGGTAAAAGATTCGATAAAAAAATTCAATACGTGTAACATTGTCTTAGATAGAATTACTCTATCAGTCTTCCTCACATTTAGCCCCTATTTAATGTAGATTAAAATTTCATAAAAATTTAAAGTTAAAATCAACAATTAATTTTAATTATATATTTTACTAATTTTTATCAAAATTTATTAAAAAATTAATTTAAATCTACACAAAATAAAATAAAATAAACCAGAAATTGAAGCGTGTCTAAGGGTCCGTTTGATTGCAATTGTGGAATTTGGGTGAAATAAAATGAATGACAGATAATTGAATTGCCTAAAATTTATTTTATAAAAGAAAATGTAATTAATGGTGTTTGATTGGTATAATTTTTTACCTAATCAGTTTGACTTTATTTTTCATGCAAATTGTTATTTTTTGAGATAAATTTTTTTACAATCCATATTAAAATTTGTTTGAATTACCAAAAAGTAAAAAAAAAAATTCATAAATTTTTAATGTTCGTTTGACTTTGTTTTTCATGCAAATTCTCAATTAAAGGGATAAAAATTTTGACCATTGATTTTAAAATTTGTTCCATTTGCCACAAAAAAAAAAAAAAAAAAATGGCTGGAAAATGACAACCCACCATAGTGGTGGGAATTGATTTTCAACAAAAAACCAAAAATTGGTCACCGTGTGAGCAAATGTTGGAAAAGTAATTACCAAGAATTTTTTTGGCAATCAAACAATACATTCAGGTGGAAATGGAATTTAGTTTCCATTTTTCATGGAATTGTTGGACAATCAAACATGGCCTAATTGTTTTGCTTGTACTTTTTTCTAGTTCTCTTGTTTGTAACTTTGTTGCCTTTATGTCGCAATATTGGAAAGATGTGAATTGAACTTTTTCTGGGCAATTATAATTGTATTAATCTATCGTCTGTTGGATGAAATTGTGGACAAGCAGAAGAGTCGGGAAATGACGGACGATCGTGCAGTGTACTGGTACCTAGTGAGTCGACATAGGAACTCAAAAGAGTCCGATGACTGAAAGGTGAAATCGCTTGGCGAAGTAAATAAGGTGATTCTTGTTGGCGACGTATTAACAAGGTTTATGTTTGATATGGAAGGACTAGATACCTGAGAATCGTCGTGCATAGGCTTAATGGAAAACACGGCCACTGGTCGACCATTCAAGCAAAAAATGGCAGTTTGAGTTGAAATTTATAAGTCCGTAAGAGGGACGACTACACATATACATTTTTTGATACACATTTTTTGTAAAATGAGAATGAAAAATATAGCCGTTATGGGTCACATACAAGAGATGTAAAGTCAAATATGGTGACTGAATGTGATGGATAACGATCATATTTTTCATTTTTATGGTGAAAAAATAAGAACCAAACGGGGGCATATCTTGATGAAATATTCACACCAATTTTTAGGGTTTCTTCCTTTTTCCCATGTCATGTATGTAGGTGTTGCTGTACACTCTATGTATAAAAGTTGAGAATGACAAATTCCATCGTATACTATTTTCAAGTTCATTCGCACTTTTTGATTGAATTATAATTATTTAAATATTTGAATAAAAATATCTCACAATACTGTTATAGAATCACTTACATTATGTTTACGTGAATTTGAGTTAAAAGGCATTTATATCACGAATTATTCTGCATGTACAAATTTTTTTTACCAAATACAGAGAGACAACTGTCTCACAGGAATTGGCTGCTTTTTGGCGACAACAAATCACAGAAGATAGTTTGTCTATATAAAATCTGTACTTGTAACATTTCTCTTATATCACATAGCTGCTTCTGCCAAACATGTTATCCTTAAAAAGATATCCAAAGTAATTTATTTTGTGAACACTTGTATATTAATATGTTGGACTTTCAGTTCATGTACGTGTCAATTAGTGAGTTTATAATGAGCCTACTGAGTTGTTGGTTCATAAATTCTCTTTTTAGATAGAATTCTTGAGAGGTAGATATTTTATGTGTAACACTCGGATTTCTATATCCAAGTCGCTAACTTACGTACTATCCATTTTAGGTGAATTTTGCACCCACTTATCCCCCTACGACTTCTTATCGCGTCTCCCCATGAATCGAATTCAAGACTTCTATCATATAAGATACTTAAGTTGAATCTCGATACTAGCGGCTTCGGTGCAAAAGTTGGATCGTTACATTATGTTTACGTGAATATCGTAGAGTTATCACAAGAAATTGGACATGGAGATATATTTAGCCCTTGTTTAGTTTAGATAAAAATTAGATTTTTGATAGATTTTAATAAAAATTGATCAAATGCCTAGTTAAAATTAAATGTTTACTTTGAATTAGATTTTAATTTAGATGAATCAAACAGAGACTTATAATGTAGTATTAGATAGGATAGTATAATAGAATAAATAATTTTTTTCACTTGATTTTATTCAATACTATCTAATTCATCTGACTGAACCCGTACTTTTACACTATCATCTCAAGTTGATAACATGTACTATTTAACACACAGAGAGATGGAGACAGTAATCATCGCTAGCATTCTTTATGAGCTTTTGACTATTTTTTTTTTTTTTTTTTTATGACTCAGGAACCCGCAGTCGCTACTGGCGGAGCCCGACCACTCTTAGAGCGGAGCCCGACCACCAGTGCGCACTGGGTAAACCTGAGGCCTGATGCAATACCCGCAAACCACACCAGGCGGGTAAATCTCCCCCAAGGAAAAGGCGGATGTCTCAAGTGTGGGTTGAACCCTGGTTGAAGGAATACCCAGTTTCCTAGGCGGCCCCCTTTTACCAACTCGGCCACACACTCTTGACTGAGCTTTTGACTATCTTGTAAAGTAAGGACAAGGGCACAGACCATTTCGGTTTTTTCCCAAATTGAAAGCATGTTTGGCTAAGATTATAAGTAGTACTTTTAGAGCTTATTTCGACAGTAAGCAATGGACTTGCTATGCCGAAAAAGGTACTTATAATCTTCGTTAAACATGTTTTTTCAACATTACTCATTAAGTATTCCATGTGCCAGTGCATTCAGGAGACATCTGATGACCAAAAACTATACAAAAAAAAAAAAAAAAAGCCAACATTTTGAAAGGAACAATTTGTCTGGCTTCTCCAATAGAACCAAAAAAGCAAAATAAGTTTCTTTTTGTTCCACCTTTTCTTTTCTATGCAAAACCCATAAACTCGTGCACTAATAATGTGCATCAACAAGTTAATAGAGTCGAATCCTAATGTCGAAGTATGCAACTAATTCAGAATAATTTAAATAAGTAAAGTTATTTATAAGTAAAAATATTAAGCTTAGCCAAACAAGCCATTGTGCAAGATTGAATTGAATAGCTTATGATCTCTTAGGGGGCGTTTTCTTTGCTGTTTTCGGGCCGTTTTCTATTTTTGATTTTCTAAAACATTGAAAACGCGTTCTCTTTTCCATTTTCGAAAACGAGTTTTTGAAAACGGGCGAAAATTTTGTGAAGGAAACAGAAAACAACTTTTTTACGTTTTGACTATTTTTTTCACAAATCTGCCAAAATTCAAAAAATACGGGTTGAGAAATATTTTTTCAAAATGACAAAAAGTACGAGTTTTCAACAATCTCAAAATGGACACCCAAAACATAAAAACATAACGAATTCAAAACTCAAAACTCAAAATTGAAATACGAAGAGAACGCCCCCTTAATGTTTTATGTTCCAAACACCTTCCTACGAGAGAAAGTCACGTCCCTCTATGTCCATCAGACCATCGCCTATTAAGTAACATAACAGAGCCCTCTATTTATTTTCGCCGTTAGATGCAAATATTGTGTCACTATCCATTCCGACTAGTACAATGACATAAATGTGTCTCTTTTTCTCTTCGTCTAATAGTTCATTGTTTGTGATCAGCAACCACTGTCGAACTTGAGGCGCTCGAGCACTGCAAGTCGAGCACATTGACAGCCGTGAATGAACTCGACCCCATGTCGAGTACTGATTCATAGCCATCCATTGCTATTTCTTGCATCAAATTGTAACAATTCAACAAATTATTCTGTACAAGGAATGACAAATAAGAGGTAAATAGGGAATCGAATTATGCTAAGAGTATATTCCATGGGTTACATCTTGGTGTACATTGTGTGGAAATTCAAAAAGTGTTAGACGGGAAAGTGTGTGATTTTAACTGTCCAATCATGTGTCGCCACATGGCACAATGTCAACCATGATGTCAATAACAATGTACATATAGGCTATAGCTTGATCCATAGAGATAAACCAAAGGGGAAACTGCGAAAGGGAAATGACATTACCTTATTTACATAGGAACAGCTACAGATTGCATTTCTGAAGCTAGAAGATTGTAAAGGAAACCATTCATGAGCAGCGGATAATAAAGCCGAGGCCGAAATTATTGATGGCTTGAACTCGAGGAGCTTGATATCTGATGTTCAATAATGACAGACGGTAAGAAAAATAAGTTAAAATCTTGTTAATTGTAGTGTCGACTACTCTATGGACTAACCATTTTGAGCTTTTAGTATAATCTCAGTGGCTCTGTTTTTCAAAGCTTGCCTTGATGGTTGATCCTTAAATTTGAACAATGAGATAAAGAAATGGATAAAAGAAAAAGGACTGATTGAACGCATTCGCCATTTTAGAGCACCAAGGATCAACAACTCCATTCGCTCTATGGTGGGTGAATCAAAAATTATACCTCCATCATTCTGCCCAAAAGATTATACATTTATAAATTATAATCCATAAAAATCGTAACACAATTTTAATTCCACGGGCAAAAACACAGAAATACCTGAATATCCGTAACAGAAAACTCTTTTTTTCTCATCTTCAGTGCTAATGAAACGCAAGAAATCGCCAAAAGTCTCAAGATCCATGGCTTCCCTTCCTGCAAAACCAAGAATTCATTACATCTTTTACGATACAGTTTTAGAGGCTTGCGTTTAAGAAAATTACCAGTATATGTTGAGTAGAAATGAACCGATCCAGGTAATTGATGGCAAGATAAGATAAAAATGGATCAGAATTTTGAGAAAAATGTAACACCAAAGAAATGGTTTCGCGCCGAACCGCAACACGTAAATCTGTTTCCCCAAGGAATGATTTTGAAGGCATGTGATCAGTCTCAATTAAAAAAAGTGTATCTGAAGTTGGCAATGGATTTTCAAGGTCAAACTCAAACTCCATCGAGGAACCTTTGAATCTCTCTCTCTCTCTTTCTCTCTTCAATACATTGTCTTGTGGGTTTTTTTTCTCTCTTTACATTTCACATTGGGAAGGAAAACATTTTATGTGGGGAAGAACGTAGAGTTGCAATCAGGTGTACATGAGGACTACAGTTAAGAAATTATTTAACAAATGTTGAAATGGCTGGAGGGAAGAAATATTCACGTGTTTTTTAGGGTATTCAATTTCCGTGAAGACGAGATGGAGCATGTAGCTCAGAGAATTAAAATATGTGGCTCGAATTCGAATTCATGATACAATCTTCTTGTATGTTGATTTAGCAGACCAATGCCTTAAGCCACTTAGCATAACTCCAAGTTGTTGATCGAAATGAAATTTGAAGTATTGAGTTTGGTTGGTTGTCTGAAGGTATTCAGAATTCAAATCATTCCTTCTTGTTTACAATCGATTCTTTTCCTCTTAGGGTTCGAAAAATCTTAATCGTGTAGCGACCAAACGCATCAATGATTCACGTGATTATGTTATTGGGAAAATAATTACTTATTTTTCATCATAATTATGATTTAGAGTTTATGATAAGAGAGATTTATAACACTTTAATATCATTAATGAGTCCTTTTCCATTATTTACAAATTAGACATACAATGATAATTGTTGCTATTTAATGAATTATTTATGCTTGTAATCTATTTTCATATCATAACATTTGGCTTATATTAAGGACGATATTCAATAATAAAATAATTTAAAAATTAAATTGTTAAAGAGAGACTACTTGTATTTACTTAAATCCCGTCTTTAATATCCTCTCAATTATGTATTGAATTCATAATTGAATATAGGGGCCGGATTTGAATACGTATAATTGCCAAAATTCGACTTTAGTTGGCAAAATGCAATTATAGGTGAAAGCCATTTACAACTTTTATTTAAGTCAATATAAGCAGTAGTCAAATTTGTTTTGATAGTATTCCTATTTTAGATTTCATCATTGTGTCATTATATATGGCATATTTGTTACTGTTAGTTCTTTAATGAAAAACATCGATACATAATTTTTTATTTTTTATTTTTTTGTTGACGGGGGAACCCGCAGCTGCTACCTTTTCGATGCGCACTGGATAAACTCTTGGACTAACGCAATAGCTTGCAAATCACGATAGTCGGGTTAACCACACAAGGCAAATCTGATGTTACAGACTCGATCGAGAAAGTGTTGATAAGGAAAATCGAACTCATGACCAAAGATCTTCATGCTCACCTACTCCACCAACTCAGTCCATCTACTTCAGTTTAATTTAATAACTCAATCACGAATAATCATAAACTCGTTTAACATTATGGTTTTTCAAATAGATTGAGTTAAAATCTTCTCGTTCCTTCGAATTATGCTCACTATTCTACTTCAACTTTTATATTAATTCACTTAATTCCCTCCTACTGCTGATTTGAATAAAGTTATTGAAATTTATTATTGGCTAGTCCAATTTGTTTCACACTATACAAAATTATGTAAAATGATTTTATTTCTACTAAAGATTAATATTTAAAAAAAATACCCGCAAAAAATCAACGATCAAAGTGTCACTTTATTGCAGTTTATGAGAAGTAAAACCAACTACACCAACTACCAACTCTTAATAATTTTTTGCAACACATTAAAGGGGTTTCCGATAATTATGCTACTAGTTAGACTGTAATTAAAAAAAAAAAAAAAAATTAAAAAAAATCAAAGTTTGAAATTAATTTATTCTTCAAAAATAAGAATTTTAAAATGTACTCTTTGAACACTTTAACTAATGTAAATTATATTATTTATTAAATTCTGCCTTCGATAACAAATAAATATTTTACATAGTTCATGTTTTATTTTCATAATTAATGAATATATCATGTTTCTACTTTTGCTTTTAGCATTTGTATCTATACTTTTGCTCACAATTAAAATACATTTTCTTCTTATATGTAACTTAGATTACACAATAGTTGAAGAAACAAAGGTCAATTAACTACTACAAAGTGGCCAAGTGGGGGATCACACCTTTTCAAGGATATTATCATTGGACATGTCCAAAGGCAAAGACAAGTTTTAAATCTTTTGGTTCACATAAAAAATTGAAAAATCCACTTCCCCAATTCTAACAAACAAAACCCAACAAATTATTACAGTACAAAATTGTAATTTCAGAGTGACAGCTTGGTGTCGTGTCCTCAAATGTATGACCATCTTCCTACGAGGAGTTATACGAGGGAAACAGGGCCCATCGACGCCCCCTCCAATAGGGGGCGCCATATGGAAACAAACCCCGTTTCTTTATCTTTTTCCCTTCCAACAATAGCAAGATTATGAATAAGACAAAAACACTTGCAATTTCTATGCAGACACATCTTTGTTAGGCTATCTGTAGCTTGTGGTGCAATTATAAACATACGACTTTTATGAGTTTTGGTGAAAACCAAAGACAATGTGAAAAAATGACTTAGACCGTTAGATTAGATAATGAAGAACTTTTAACATGCGAATCAAGGAATGTGAAAAGGGGAGACAAGTTTCACATTATGCAATCTGTCTTTTTACCAAGGAGAAATTACATATGGCTACGATTAATTCGTAATATTATGGTCCTTGTGAGATCGAAACCTTTTATCATTCTGTTTGTTGCATACTTTGATATGTCTAGGATCAAGAAATCACGTGTTCTCAAACATTAGTAACCTTTGCTAAGGAAGGTTAGCATAAATATTATCCATTAATTTATATTTCACTAAACCTTGACCAATATACCATGTGCTTGTAGCGTGTATTTTTTGTTGACGATATATTTCGCTAATCTTATTTTTCATATTTAACGGCTTAATTTTTTTGTTAGAAAAGTTATCATGGTTTAAGAAAAGGAGAAGGTTGTGATTCAAATCTCACTGCTAAATTTTCTAATAAATATCTTTCTTTTTACTTTCTAACCGTTTAAATTCTTAGATGATATTGATTTCGCCTAATTTATTTAAAGTGGAATAGAATGCTAAAGACAATGAAGAAGACACAAGATTCAAATGTAAGTTTGGCCATGCTTAAAAGTAAATTGATTTTATTTTATCAAACAAATTTTAAAGTTATTTTTTCTTAGACAAATAAGTTTTTACTTATTTTTTCTAAAAAATATTTTTTTAGTACAATCAAAGATGCACAACACATTCATTCGTACTGTGAATCAAAACGGAGGCTGACATTAAAAAAATTAGGGGGTTCTTTTTACCGTTTTCAAGTCATTTTCTGTTTTCGATTTTCAAAAACAATAAAAATGCGTTCTCTTTTTTATTTTCGAAAACGAATTTTTGAAAAAAAAAAAAAAAAAAAAAAATTTGTGAAGAAAATGCAAAATGTCAAAAAGTCATTTTGAGCGTTTTCTTCACAAAAACGCCACTGGAAGTGAAAACACGGAAAATAGCATTTTCCATTTTCCCCTTTCTTCTGCCAAGACAATGGAGCCGTCACTTTCCAACCCTCTAAACTCTGGTCAACCTCCTCCAAAACCACCAAATTTACATACCTTCAATCCCCTCTTCAATTACCACACTAACAACGACCCAAACATATATCAAAATCGATCAAAAATCATCCTCAAAAAGTATCTCTCGCAAATTGATTTTGCCGAAATCTCCACCTTCGACAGCATCCAAGGTCGCGCACCACCACAGGTCGATTGCCCACCCCAGACGATTCCAGTCATGGCTTCAAAACTCCCACACGGCTTCCATAAGATCAGCCAGTTCTGGACATAATCAAATGTGACTCATAGTAGTATTGAATGCGCCTTTGTTGAGAGGAGTGGGTTGGTGGTGGTCCGCGATCTGAAAGGTGGCCGCAGGCAGTTTAATAGCGCTGGAACTATGAGTGGTAGGGCGGTTTGTTGGGGCTGTTTCCGGCAGCTTCTTGTCAAATAATCATCGGACAGAGAAGAGGGAAGTGATGGGGTTCGAGTGAAGCTAGGATCTGGTGATGTAGGTGGTGGGTGATGGTTGGTTTGTGAGGTAAAAGACAGCGGCTCATGGAGGGGGAGAAAATCGTCCATGGCTGGAGAGTTTGGAGAATGAAAAATGATAGAGAAAATGTAAACACGTTTTCATTGAAAATGTAAACACGTTTTCATTGAAAATGTTTTGAAAAATATTTTTTGAGGACAACAAAAAGAACTCGTTTTAAACAATTTCAAAATATACATTCAAAATACAAAATCCAAAACGTCAAAACTGAAACACAAAGAGAATGTCCATTAATTGTTAGCTCTTTCTTGAATTATGTAAACATGCATTAATTTGCAGCAGGTTCGATTGAGCGCATCTAAAGCTGCATGTAATGTTTGCCATGTGAATAGAAAATGAATTGATCTACTTGTACAATAATGATTGACAACATTTGTTGATAATGCTTGATGTGGCAAAATCTGGACAATTGATTTAAAAAATAGTTTTTTTTGAAATAGATGAAAATGATGATGTCAAATTATTATTATCAACAAAACTTGTCAACCATTATTGTACATGTAGCATGATTGATAGAAAATAGCGAAGATGTACAGTGTGCCAGAAAAATAAACTTCATTAACAAAATGTATAAATTGGCCCTCAAAAACCTTCTTTTGTCATATGCCAGCTTCCCAATATTTGATAAGCAATTTATGTGTTACATTTGACAAAAAAAAAAAAAAACGCAGCCAGCAGCCTAAGCCTTGGAATTAAGCAAATGGTTAGACTCATTTCTTTTTATCTATTGCTAAAAAGTGATTTTGACATTTATCCCAAGAGTTTCATTTGAGTCATTAAACAATAAACATTATGACAAAATATATGAAATGAGCGGCGAAAATAATTAATATATGAAAATTTTAAAATAATCGTTTTTCACTTTGAGGCCCTGTTTGATTTCCATTCTCATTCTCATTCTCATTCTTCTACTTATTTTCAACCACACATTCTTCAATAAAATAATATTTTCCATCACATCAATAACTTTTCAACCACATATTCACCATCATTACATAAAAAAAAATGCATTTTCTTCAAAATAATGTGTATCAAACGGGCTCTGAATATTTATAATATAATCTGAACTGGTCAGTTTGGGGTAAAGCAACCATTTATCACGTTCATATCTGGACTCTTTCTATGCACCTACTTTTGACTTAATTCACCAATCCAATAAATATTTTGACTTGGCAAAGACTAGAAACGAAAGAAAGAAAAATGAACCACAAAAGAATGTGTTCAATTCTTTGACACAAAAAATTAAAAATTATAAACAAAAAATTAAAAATTAAAAATTAAAGGAAAATGATATTAAGATTTGAGGTTTCATCTTAAAAGGTTAAACTTATTAAGAAGAGTAGCACAAACTTTTATAAATTGATCTATATTTTTATCTTTATTTGATGTAAGATATTTATCCCTTAACATGCTCCCGCAAGATGATGGCTAGTTTGAACAGACCAATCTTGAAATTCGTATACTCATTTTTTAGTTTTAATCGGATCGAATTGCTCGTTAGAATTTAATGGGTTCTGATATCATGTTAAGATTTGAGATTTCATCTTAAAATGTCAACATTGTTAAGAGGAGTAGTAGAAACTTTTATATATTGATCTATGTTTTTATCTTTATTCGATGTGGAATATTTATCCCCTAACAAAGGAAAAGGGGGCCAAAAAAAAAGGGAAAAAGAGGAAAAAGATTTTCTCAGTTCTTCTCTCGATATTAATTTAAAAAAAAACCCTAGTAGTGTAAGATGTTTGAATTGTTAGTTTTCAAATGATTTTTGTTCTTGACTTGGTCCAAAAAAAAATGAATAAGTCAATATGTTTCGCTACCTAAAAGGTGAAATTATAAGACAATTGACTTTTGAATAAGATGATGGTTTAAAAAGTCACATTTATATTAAACTTTTGAATCTTTGCAATCATATTTATATTTTACCTTTTTACTATATTTTATAGTTATTTTGAATATGTTGCCACCATATTCTCTCAAAATTTTTAACTAACTTTGAACAGGTCAAAGACAAAAATGTCACTTTTGGATGGTGACATACACCAAAAAAAAGAAAAAAAAAATCAAAAATGAAATTGCGTAAAATTAAGCTGATAATATTCGTCAGTAGTATATAATTTTTATTTAGAAATCATTGTCAAAAATTCATAAAACTTTTTGGAATTTGATATTTAAAAATTGTTAGTCTAATTTTACTCTTTAATTTAGAGATATATATTTATTGATATTGAGAATCTAAAATCGAGTGTTTATAATAAAAATAATTTCTCTATCCAAGGAACTATGACATACTTTTTACAACTTTGCTACTCGTACAAAAGAGGTTGACAGAATACTCACAATGAAGTGTTCCACTTTTTTTTTGGACTTCTTTATTCACGCGGGTGCCGCACGCATATGAGTGAATGTCAATTTTTTCTGGTAAATGTGATTTATTCTAATTTTTATATCCACAATTTTTTTTCAAAACTAGTTAGAGTATGCTGGTTTTTATCTAGTCTTTAATAACCTACTAGGACATATTGGTAACTTATACTGGACACGACAGAGTTACTTTGTCTAATTCTATTTCATTCATTGTATTAAACGTTTCATTTAAAATATATTAGCTCTAAATATGACTAGTATAGAATTCATTGAATATCTTATTGTAATAGAATATATCAAAACATGATTAATATATACGCGATGATATACCCAAAGAGACACAAAAAAGAGAGAAGAAAAAAAAATGAGAAGAATTATATTCAACTGTGCTTTAAAGCTTTTATCACTTCGAAATGCCTTTGAAGAACGTTCCCAAATTGTTTTTTGGGTGTTTGAAAAATCATAGATTGATAGCATGCATAATTAATCTTTCTTTCTTATTTAACTATGCTAATGGATTCTCTTCCTATGCTTTGGTGCAAGAGAAAGCACAAAGAGACACAACCAACCCCCCTTTTTCCCCCCTTCATTGGAAACCCAATCATCTTCTCTCTCTCACGTTGTCACCCACACAAGCACACTAGATTTATGATAGATTAGCTAGGTGGACAATATTAACTCAGAGGGTTTTTGTCGAATCAGATTTCTCATTGGAACTTAATGAATTCTGATAATATTTTAAAAGTTAATTAGCACAAACCCTTATGTTATTTTATTCGATTTGGGATTCTACCCTTAACACTAATTGTAATCGTTCATCGCTCGTGAAAGACTATATTGCGAATTTTTAAGTACTATGGAAATGCACCATTATTTTACAAGCTGAATTTTAAAAATTTGTCACGCTTCGAGTGAATGGTTATGGTGCAAATGGGTTAGAAATGTGGTACACATGCAATGACATGATAGTGCATACTTCACGCCTTTCGCCTAATGCAAATGAACACAATCATTATATTTCGCATATATTACAATAAGCGTGGAGACAGCAAAGTGGGTCTTGTTCTATGTGGGACAAAGTCGAAACCCTTTACTCATTATTTATGTTCGTTTAATTTCATTGCCTGTGTACGAACCAGACAGCCAGCTATGTCTTTGCGGGATGATTATTCAATTAATGATTCTTGTTGAATTTTGCATAATTTACTAAAGCTGATATCAATGAGAATAATTTCCATATAATTGTAGAATGTAGTTAGCATAATTCATTAGTATCAATGGCTTTTGATTATTTATTTAATCACGTTTCACATTTTGAAGTGCAACCATTAAAATTCAATTTGAGAGACACGTGTATCTGTCAACCTATCTGTACAAAATCTTCTATACAAGTAGAATAATTCTTGTTCACAAGTCATGAGATCAATTCTCTGTATTTATCCACAAGATCCTTGTTAGAGAAAAATTATCAGATTAAAAATATAAAAAGATACTTAAAAAATTGTTACAAACATATATAAATTTCACTTAGCAAAACTCTTCCAAGTATAGAAGGAAAATAATATCTTAAGCTTTATCACACTTGCCAATTTGTACTCTTTTAACAACCCAAAATGAAAATAAGAAAAACAAGAATATTGCCCCCAGGACACATCTCCAAGTGGTAAAAAGGGAGGGTGAAAAAAATCTAACCTCGTTTGCATCTGTCGAATGAGGGTTCGAATCCTGGAATATGGATGAGGTTCTTGGTAAGTAGAAGTTAAATGACAGTCTTCCATCCTACACCCTTGGAGGTATAACCTGCGATTTATCCCTCCATCAAGGCCCAGGGTAGTGCAGGTGGGAACGCCAATAATAGAGCGTAATCCAAAAAAAAAAAAAAAAAAGAAGAAAGTTAGACTTACAATTTTTCCTCTCAAAAACTCGAGACTCATGTTACCAAATAAAAGAACTAACACGTTTACATAATAAATAATAGATATGTGCTTGTACAAAGAATAATATTACACTACTTTCATTTTTATTTTTATTTTTGATATTTTCAATGTACCATTGATGTCCTTTTATTTCTTTCCAATTTTGAGACAACAATTCCAACACTATCTTCTAATTGTTCTCTATTATCACACACATGTTCAAAGAGAAGCATGGTCGTATTGGTATCTATTCAACCTTCGATGCTTAACTTTTGATCAAATATATAAGTTTTTGTGTGCCTCGTCACCACCTTTTAAAATTCAAGACGACTTCTTTTAACCCTTATTTGACAATCATTATTTTAAAGCTATTTATTCTATATGCTCATTTTCAATCATACAATTCACATAATAAAATATTTTGCACGTAAATTCAGAACAATTTCCTACTTTTTAACTACAAATTCTCCAAAAAATTACTATTAAATTTTTTTTTTTTTTTTGCCAAATAATGGCCATCGAACAGGGGCCATTATTTTTCCCACATTTTTGCAGAGTAAAAGGAACTTCACTTCCTACATTAACCTGATTCCCTTGGGCCTTTGGCTCAGCCTTAATGAAGTTTTGGACTTATAGGTCGTGTAGTATTGGGCCTAATACATGGGCTTGTCATTGAGCTTATGTTTTAAACACACTGAGAGGTATTTGGTGGGAATTAAAATTAGATTTTTTAGTAGATAATGATAGAAGTTTTTGAAAGGGAAAATTTCATAAACCCTACTTTAAGAATAGGGTATTTCCAAAATCAGAAATTAAGTTTCAAATTTCCAAAATCAGATATTCATTTAAAAAATATTTATAATTTATTCAATTAATTATATATTTTATTCATTAAATAAGTTAAGGTCACAAATTTACACAATTTGGTCACAAATTCACAGTTGGTCACAGATTGAAATTTATTAGGTCACGAATTTTTTTCGAGATCACGAATCGAAATTTATTAGGTCACAAATTTTTTTCGAGGTCACGAATCAAAATTTATTAGGTCACAAATTTTTTTGAGGTCACGGATTGAAATTTTAATAAGTCACAATTTATTTTCAAAGTCACAGATCAAAATTTATTAGGTCACAGATATTTTTTGAGATCACAGATGTGAATTTTAATAAGTCACAATTGATCACAAATTTGTTGTTGGTCACAGATTAACCAATTTAGTAGTCACAATTAACCAAATAATATGTGACCACTGTCCGACATCTGTTGCCGCCCCGCCACCACCTCACATAAACCACCACCACCTCCGGGCAACAAAACCATTACCCCAAACTCGACCGCAGCCACCACCACCACCAAGATCTACCAATACCACCACCAACAGCAAATCCACATTGACCACCAGATCCAACATACCTCTGCCACTCAAACACCACGGCCACAGAACCACCACCACCAGTCCCCACTCACCAACTGGAAAGACATCCAAAGAATTGTGATTTTCGAACTACATGCCACCACAAACCACCGCGCTACCACCTCCGCCACCACAATCTGAGCCAACGTCAACCACCACCATCCGAAAAAAAAAAAAAAAAAAAAAATCCAGAACTGAAATCAGAGCAGTGCACCAGCGATAACGAGCGACAGTGGGGAGCATCACCGCTACTCCAACGAACCACCACCTGCACCACCCCCATCTCACCATCTCCGCTAACACCACCACAACCACGCATAATCGACTTCCATACATAAAACTTACAAAGATCAGCTTATGTACACCATAGATCGCCACCTCCAGCACGTGCACCAGCGGCGATGTTTGTTGTCAAGGGAGGGGAGAGAGAGAGGGATGGAGGCGAGAGAGAGAGGGATGGAGGCGAGAGAGAAATTTTAGGGTTTTAGGTTGATTAATTGTTTATATATATATATTAATTAATTAATGAGATATCTGATTTTTGAATAGTTAAACTTTGAGTATGATTTTAGAATAGTCAATTTTTAAACTAGGGTTTTATGTAATTTCCACTTTTTGAAATGTATGATTTAAAAGTTGTGGGACCCATGAAAGATATAGTTAATATTGATTGTTTGACTTTGATTTAGATTAAAATCATATTTTAATATGGCCCAAATAGGCCCTGAATGTGCCATTTATGTTGGATTGTCCTGGCGTACATAATGTCGTGGCATATCATCGTTTACTGGTGAAAAAATGTACTTGTAGCAAAATTCATTTATATTTTCATCATGCTGAGAAAGGAAATAAACCCTAGTTTGGTTTAGATAGAATCAGATTTTTAATAGATTTCGATAAAATTAGATGAAATATGTAATTGAAAAGTTGCGAGTTCACATACGGTCAAAATTATCTGTTGACTTTGATTTAAATTTTAATATAGTTGAACGAAACTGGAGCTAAAAAAGAAAGTTGATGTTACCAGGATATTACTTCAGTGCGGGCACAATTTTATCGGCGTTGAACGTCAAATTTTTGGTCATGGATTTAATGATGATAAAAATATAAAATAATATTACGATAATACTAAAAATGACATAGTTTATATATTACACTTGTTCGTAGAAAAACTAAAAACTAAGAATATAACAAACCGAGAAATCCAAAACAAGAATCAATACATCAATAAATCATAAAACACATAAAAAATTCCATCGCCCCGCATTTAAATTATTTCCAAGACAAAAACCCCATCGAGAAAACTACTGCAAAAACATATATATTAATCGGGGTAATGAAGAGAACCTGGTCTCATATCAAATTTGGAAAAGAAAACCAAAAAACAGAAATGTTCAAGAAAATGAAGAAAATAATATGTTAAACATCTAACCAACAACACAATTATAGGTGAAGAACATTAAAAAGAAAAGAAGTTTCTAGTATTTGAAGAGAATTCAGAAATGGTAGTAGATGACCTTAGACATAGATTGGGCTATATGCCAATGTGTGTTCCAGGCTTCACCTTCTCTTATTCGCCTGCTTGACTGCTTCAGTGCTTCACCTTCACGTTTCAGACTTTCAGTGATAAGTGGTTGAGGTGGGCGTCTTCACTCTTTCGATTTCCATCAAGCTAGGGCTCGAAAATTTGTAGAATCACAGGAGATTCAGAGATTGGGGGTGGGGGAAGACAAATTGACGCCGAGTGAGAGTTCGTGAGAGGTTGAGAACTCGAATGCCGGAGAAAATCGATTGGAAGCCGGCGGTGGAGGTCTGGCGGAGACGGGAGGAGGAGACGAAGTGGAAGAGGAATTCGTCAACAGAGTGGCAATCAAATGGATACGGGAATGGGTTGAAATCAAATGGAATGGTCCAGTGTAGGGGCTTTACGTTTTGGGCCAATGTCATCACTCCAGTGCAGGCTTGGTCCAGGCTTAACTTAAAAAAAAAAAAAAAAAAAAATTGGGCTGAAAGTCCAGTGCAGGCTGCTGGCTCCGCCCATCACGTATTTAGTAGGTCCTATTTATGAAATCCAAATGTGTGGCTGTACAACATGATGCCTTATCTACACATAACTTGTGGTAGTCACATTCCATTTGTCTTCGTTGCTTCATAACTCTCAGACAACAAGAGTTGCAGAGTTTCCTCTCCTAAATCACGGCTAATGGCGTCTTTCACTGTATTCCCCGTCACCCCATCTCCGGTAAAATCATTGTCGAACTCGTTTCGATCCTTAGTTTTATTCTTTCAAATTATAATATATGCTTACGCAACTTTGTTTATTTTCTGGCCAGTTGTGCTCTAGCAAGAATGGGATGAACTCACCTTCACAAGCAGCGCTCATAAAATGCGTGAGAAGCAGCCATTTAGTTCAAAAGGAGAATAAGATGAGGGTCTCGTGCATGGCAAGTATTCCTGCAGATGATCGAGTGCCTGATATGGGAAAGAGGGAGCTCTTGAATTTGCTCCTTTTGGGTGCTCTTTCACTTCCCACCGCGGGCATGTTGCTTCCTTATGCTTCGTTCTTTGTCCCACCTGGGTAATTTTCCAATTCTTTTCATATCATTCCTGTAATAATCCTATTGAAAACCCAGTGTGATTCTTGTTGTCAATTTGTTAATTCCATCAGCTTAAATATGAATTCAAAACATTGATGATTTAATCGCAGTGAATTACTTCAAAGGGAAAGGCAGATTATTAACATTACTATGTTTTTCAAAATCTTCTGCTTCATTTGTTTTGGAATACGCAGCTCTTGTGAATTTCTAATTGTTGCATATTTCCTCTCTAATGTTAATTGTAAATATGAAGTATGTGATGCACTCTTGCACCAGTGGCAGTGACACCAGTTGGGTTGAAGAGAATTAATCTTAACATTTGCACGCGGATTTAATTTAGCTAAAATTTTAACATTTTTATTAGGATTTAACACCCTTTGAATGTAATTCTTATCGTTTTTGAAAGAAAGTGGCAATTTGGAATCTAGAAATCAATAACTTGGAAGAATTACGAGCGAGGGGCATTATGTTTCATTGCTTCTTTGCTGACTCAAAAGTTTAAGATGTTGGAGATGAAGCACAAATATTTGTATCTTTGCCATAGGAGATATTTTTTGATGGTAAATTTTTATGACTTGTTCGGATGTATCTAAGCTTTTGGACGTTAAGATGTAAATTCTACTTCTGTGCTGTTATTCACCTTCATCCTGCTCGTCTCTAAACAGATGGTCATCTAATAATTCAATTCAATTGCTTTCATTTATGGATGTAAAACAATAGCCTGTCTTCTTTTTGTTCTTCTGTTTTGTGAACGGGAAAAATTTCCTCGCAGTCTTTGCCAATTCACATTTTATCTATACTATATATATTTGTGCTTTTTAGACTTTGCTCTGTCATTTCTTACATCACAATTTTACACGTTAATGCGAACCAAGAGCAGGACTGGAGGGGGTGGTGGTGGAATCGTAGCCAAGGATGCATTAGGAAATGATGTTCTTGCGGATGCATGGATCAAAAGCCATGGACCTGGGGATCGGACCCTTACACAGGGATTGAAGGTAATTTTCATTTAAAGTATTAATTGAATTCCATTACCTGTATTCGAGTTGAGTAGAACAACAGACTACAAGATGATGCATAGAAGGAATATTTCTGTTGTAGCATTTGGAAGGCAAAAATATATAAAGAAAAATTTGTACGGCTTAATAATCTAGTGGTCGATACAAGACTATTCAATGAGTTCACCCATGTCTTTGACCCTTTCTCTTTTACTATCACAATTCACATGCTCAAGTGGATTGTGACGAGAATTATTTGAATTCATTGGATGTTAAAGTTTACATAGGTGGAATTCACTCTTGTGATTGATGAAGATAGGTCTTGTGGATGAAAAATCTGAATTGATGCTGCATCAGCTGATCTGAGATATAACCCACAAATTTCCATGCAGAGACGAAATGATTAGGTGTAGTGTATACTTGGCATTTCGTCTATTGGGAACAGTTCCATGTGTAGAAAAGAGACTTGCTAGAAAAAGAGTAATAAAGAGGACACCTAAACTTTTATTCCACTCTTTACCTTCCATTCAACTTACCTTCACGAATTGTGAGTCTGTGTACAGCTTTTCGTCGTTCTTGTAAACAGAACTTGAGCATGTGAATTCTGACGATTTAGGCTAATGACATTACCAAACTTTAGGTCTATTGGTTCGTAACAATTCTATTCTTGCAAAATCTGAGGAAAATTCAATATGAACATCTACTAATTTATTTCAAAAACTTAAAAGTAATCTGTATAAATTTCAGGGGGATCCGACCTACCTTGTTGTGGAGAATGACAGAACACTGGCAACATATGGCATCAATGCTGTATGCACTCACCTTGGCTGTGTGGTGCCATGGAATGCTGCTGAGAACAAGTTCATCTGTCCCTGCCACGGATCACGATACAACAACCAAGGAAAGGTTGTTAGAGGACCAGCTCCATTGGTAAGTTATCATATTCTGAGATGAACTATAATAGAATTCTGCTTATTTCTTGCTGTCTTTTTTTTGTTGATATTTCACCTTACCAAATTTACTGGAACAGTCGCTGGCCTTGGCTCATGCTGATGTCGATGTCGATACTGGGAAGGTAGTGTTCGTTCCTTGGGTTGAAACAGATTTTAGAACTGGTGAAGCTCCATGGTGGGCTTAATTAAATTGACCTTACTTCCTCTGTGTATATCATATGGTTGAAAGAAAACCTTGATTTAGTACTATAGCATTTGCTGTCGAATAATATTTTGGAATGCTTGTTAGTTATACATCCTTGTGAAGCATGATATATTATATTTCGTTCAATTTTACATAACAAATTACAACAAAAAATAAACTAATTAATAACCAACCAAGCTACATGTACATTAATGTTGACATCATGGATGACATTCCTCTCACATAGGAGGGACCCCATGTTGAATAAAAAAAATTGGTGGAACCCCCTCATGTGAGGGGGTTGTCAACATTAATGTACAAATATTAATGTACAAATGGCTTTTTCCATTAACATAATACACAATATCAAAGATAAGAAGAATTGTAATTTATTTATTCCTCAGTTTATTAAACCTCAGAAATTTTAATTTATATTATTATGATAATTTTTCTACTAAAACATTTTAATTTATAATAGAACGTAAGTAAGGTTTAAGTATCTCTATTAATGCAATGGTGGATTGTTTAAAAAATTGTGCTACATAAAAAAATTGACGATATTTAAAAAAAAAATAATAATAATAATAATTATCTTCAATGCAAGCTTATTGAGACTCTGTTAAATAGAGTGACCAAAAAAATGCAATGTCTAAAGGTACATCTATGTTGAGTTTCTTAGCAAAATTTTAACTCTCTTTCTCTCTCTCTCTCTCTCTCTCTCTCGTTTTTTATTTTTCTTTTCTATTAAATAAATTTGAGTTCTAGATGAACTTATGAATATGAAATTTGAATTTGATCGTTTATTTATTAGATATCAATAACATGTACAATAGGTCTGTAATAAAAAATCGTGAAATTGAAAAATCTAATCGAAATCGTATTTTAGAAACCGTTGATTTTGTGTCACGTGGACCCGTCAACAAAATTTAAAAAATGAATTTTTTTGAAAATTCATCCAAAATTTCAAATTATTATTATTACTCAATAATCATAATTTATATTTAGAAGAAATTACACCCCGCCAGATGTTTCAAAATCTCAATGCAAAAGTCAGGTCACAAGATTTTTTCTGCAAACATCAGGTATCCAATTAATTATCATAAATTATTAATATTATAAATATTATTATAAATCGATATTTTCAAACCCTAAAAGGCTAAAACTCTCTCCCCTAACCCCACGCACTTTCTCTCTCTTCCTCTCCCCTCTGAGACGCATAGTCTCCCTCTTCGTCTCCCCTCTGCCCCCTCTCACAAGACAACCAATGCATCGGAACCAAAAGATCGCCACCGAGTTCACGGCAGTTGCACTGATGTCCGACAGTCGGGGTTGTGGCCCGCATCGGAAAAGCAGTCGTGATTTAAAGCTATTGCAGCGCAGCAGCTTACGGCGCGGTGGATCTGCGTTCATTTCAAAACCCTAATATTATTCTCGTCTCCATCTTCCCCCTCTTTCTCTACAGCATCTCTCTCTCTCTCCCTAACCCGGCGTCGCCCCCGTCGCCACCACCAATTTAGTGATGAAAATGGTGACAGGGAGACGATACAGCCAGGTGAAGCAAGGCGGCACAGCGAGCACGCGCTGCTGCTGCTTCGAGTAGCTGCGCTGTCTCGACTTTTTTGGGGAATTTTTTTTGTTTTTGATTCGTTGGTGTGGGTAATGTAGTGGTGTGCCGGCGACACGACGACAATGGTGTTGATGTCATGAGGTGTTGTAGTCGTGGCTCACGCTGCCTTGTGGAGGTTTCTATGATGATTGTGTGGCGTTGTGCGGTGGTTTGTGTGTTTTTTTGGGCAGGTTTTGTGCAGTTTTTGAGTTGGTGGTGTGAATGGATAATTGAATTTTGACAAAGATGATGTTGATGTGGTAGGGGTGAAGGGTGGATGACTAGATTTGGTTCGAATGAGTGTTGGTGCTCACGGTTTTAGTGGCGATGATGATTGGTGGAGACGGTTGGTAATTTTGGAGGTGGGTGGGAGTGGGAAAGGGGTTGGGGATTTCGCGTTTTGGAAGATGGTGGTGGGGGTGGTGGTGTGGTATTGGCCACGGTCGCAGGGCGATGATGGTCACCAGTTGCGGTGGCGGTAGTTGTAATGTTGGTGGCGTGATGTGTGACACACGATCTCGTGTGTGTGACCAAATATTTGGTTATTTGTGATTGAAAAAAAATGTGACCAACTAATTTGTAAGTCTATGATCGACAAATAATCTGTAACCTACAATTTGTAACTAAAAAATTTATGTGACCAACTAATTTGAAAAATTGTGACCAATAAATAAACTGTGACTTATAATTTGTGACCTCGAAAAAAATTGTGACATGTAAAATTTTCTTCGAAATAATCTGTGACATTAATTTTATAATATGTAACCAATAAATAATTTGTGACGTTAATTATAAATCTGTGACCATTAATTGTATAATTATGATTTTATTATATTTATTTAATAAATTATTTATAACCCGATTTTTGAATTTTTAAATTATATACCTGATTTTTGAATTGGTGTAAACTATACATTTTAATTATGATTTTTTTCCCTTATATTTATATATAAATTATAATAATCTCAATTTTTTGTTTTTTTAGCCCAATATGAATAGGTAATTTTCTAGCCCAACTGTCCAATTGAACGGGCACACCCATAAGTCCATAACGACGGCAGCAGAAAGGTAGAAACCCATAACTCATACATTTCTCGTTTCAATTGAATCAAACATAAAATCTAATCATTCCCTTACCATCATTCCGTTCTAGTTTCCACGGTTCCAGTCTTCCATGAGCGTCTCTTCCACATACGCGACGCAACCTCATTTGTGCTACCTTTGCCACCCAGTCTCAGTGCCTCCTCCTCCCGTGACTACTCTCAAGATCTAAACTTTGTAATCTCTACGTCTGAACTTCTTCGAGCTGCCGGGCAGCTATACTTCAGCAACAGGTGTAATTTTATGCTTAGAATTTTTAGATATTATAAACATTTATTTTATTATTGTGGTTGACTATTTTCTCTGTCTAATCAATAACTTTTTTTCAGAGATATGATGATGACGAGATCTTGTTGGACATCATTATATTTTTTGGGTCTTATATTTAGTTTTGTAGACTTGTATAGTTGTATTGTAATGTTATCGTAACGTTATTGTAACATCATTAGCCTAAAAAAAAGCGAACAAAAAACTATATTTTAATTTATTGTGACTTCACTTTGATTAAATTGGTATTTAAATTTACAGTAGAATATTTAGTTTGTTTTATATTTATTGCTAGGAAGATATAAATATATATTGAATTCAATGAATTAATGTCATAAAAGTAAACAGGTAAAAAAACATACGGCGAAATCAGCGGTTTAAAATCAAACCAAACCGTAAAACTTAGGTTTGAGTTTTTTTTTTTTCAAACCGTTAAAAATGATTTGGTTTAGATTTGAATTTTTCTCAAACTAATTTAAACAGTTTAATTTGAAAATCTGTCAAAAATCGATAAAATTGGGCCGCTTACACCCGTAACCCCTGTTTAAACCACATTATTTTTCTTATTCTCATTTTTCTACTCATTTTCAACCACACATTTTTCAATAAAATAATATTTTCTCTCACATCAATAACTTTCTCTTATTTTTTAACTACAAAAGACATCACAACAACAATAAAAATATTTTTTTTTTTCTTAAATAATGTGGCTCAAATAGGGGCCTAACGTACAATCCATAGTATATTATTTACTGTGCTTTTGAGATTGTGTTTCAAAAATGTGAGGGTCATGATTGTGATTTTTGAAATTACTCGTTAGCAAGTCGTTTGATTTTAAGATCCACGTCAACTATAAATATTAAATTAACTAGCGGATGCTGTAAGATTGACCACATTTGCATTTAAATTTAAATTGAATACAAAATCATTGCATCAAATGATAATTCAATAATTCCCGATCTTAGTTCGCTAAAAATAAAATGATCCGCAATACATATTTCCTCGAATTATAACATCTTAAAGTTTGGAAACGTAATATTCCAGGACAAATTAAACAATGTTCTTAAAAGTGTTAAAGAGCATCTTGAAGACGATTAAACAAATTGAATATTCTCCCAAGTCATTTGAACTGTCGGATTCCCCGTCACTGCTTACAATTGTAAAAGGGTAAATTAAGATGGCGACAAACATCCAACCGTGATTCTCTCCCTAAAACATTATTTTTAAACTCTAAATATTTGTTTCCCTATGAATTGTTTTAGATCTATTCGATATTTTTCATGTTTGGGTTCAAATATATATGCGACCAACATACTTAAGCTAGGGAGTTGTCCATTCTTGAAATTAGAAGGCATATTATAGGGATATTTGATGAGATATAATTCCAAAAATAAAAAATTAACATTTGTTTTTAACTTATTCAAGTAGGCTCTCACAAGCAACTACTTAGACAAAATAAGTTATGAGCAATTTTTCCTAAAACTTCACAAGACTTCTCTTTTTCATCATTAAGAACAAACAAAACTTGCAATATGATTTCTAGTGAATTCATTGAATGGATATTGTTGACCCAAAAAAATGTTATCAATAGATATCGATATCGGACTCACAACACGTGGTTGAACTTCGACGAGATACGATCGTAGGCGGTGATAATGACGATATTATATGGCCAGTCAGAATACCAACGGATGATTAACGTGTCATTTATACAAGATCTAATGAATCATATTGTAAGATATTGAACAAGATTAAAGCTCGAAAATATTTGTAAGAACAATATGTAAATATCTCCGAACAATATATATATATGTTTCGTATTGTAAAGAGAGTTCAAGCACAAGCCTTCTCAATATTAATTTTGACATCCTTAATAATGTTACAAGACTTATTATTTATAGCAAAAAGTCGATGAGCCTATCGTTGGATCATATCCACTTGACTCCATCTAATTAACCGAAGTTTCCCATCACTTATTCACTATATTAATTACAATGATAATGGAACAGTCGACCTACATTCTTAGACTCCTCATATGGTGCTCCCACGTAACTCGCAATCGCACTGACAATCTCATTTTAATGGATAAGTGATAACATATATAATGAAAACAGTACTAATTAGGAGGTTGCAAGATGGTCTATAAACTTAGTAGGAACATAAGTTTCATCTATAAATTAAAGTAAAAAATATATCCATAAAACATGTAGAAAGGTAAGATGAACCAAAAAAAAAAAAAAAAAAAAACCTCCATAGTAGAAACGTATTTTAAATGTAAAAGAATTATTGCCATCGTAGTGACAGTAATAGAGAGATTTCCTCGGACTACTAGTAAATAGAAAATAGGGTCTGAACGTGAGATGAAATTTACAGCGTGTGAAAGGACAAAAATGACCCTGATTCCACCTTTGTCCTTTGTCATTTGTCAACTAGCTTCACGTGATTCCCCGACACATCACAATCACATACACAAAAAAACAAGGGGCAACATGTAACTTAAGAACAAAATAACCCCAGCCAAACCCACGACACCCTACACAAAAAGAGATCCAAGAGTGATTAAGGGCAAAAGTGGAATCAAAGTCCTAGCAACTCCAAATTTTGTACTAGCTAATCTTGATGACGACGAATCGTATTTCTCAAACTGTAGCGAGTCGACGGCTAACGGCATATTCTCCTGATCGGGACTGCACTTGGACTCGTGGGGAGGATGTGCACTGTACATGATGGCTCGCAACACGGCTGAGACTGTTGGTATGTACGCTGTCTTGTTACGTGCCAGCAGCCACGTTAGTCCCATCAATTGGCAGTCTCGACTCAACATTTTGCTTGCACGGTCACTGTTTTCGCGGCCTAGTTCTTTTGTTCGATTTTTGCCATCACCAGTCAACTGCAAAAATAATCACAACCAAGGGCAATTCATACATTTCCATATTCACAATCTAAAGCTAAGGTCCCAAAAAAAAAATGAAGCAAACAAACTTTTCTTGGGATCAAAATGACATATTTTGTAGTTTCGCTGACCTGCTGAAGAGCACCAAGGCATTTAGTACAACCAGCATAAGAAGAATTTTTGCAGTTATGTTCCAAATTCCTAATAGCAGCAGTGGGAGTAACATTTCTGTAATTCCCGGTGATATTAAACGCGGCGGGGCAGCTCAAAGAGGTGATCTGGTGGAGCCGGATTCCACAGAAGCACAACACGGCGTCGCACGACGCATTTGGCTGAGGGATGTGAATATTTCGGCTCTGCAACGAGTTTTGCAGTGAGTTGACGCATTTCTGTGAATCGTCCGGCATCATCGGCATGTCGGAACTCACTGGAGGAGCCGCAGATGGAAGCTGCAGAGCCGACCTGGCGTGGGCTGCGAAAAGCCAAGCCGCCAGCACTGGGCAGCAACGGCTGCGGTCGAGATTGCTTCCGCAAGCCGCACTCACGCCGCCGAACAACTCAGCTGACAGGTCAAGCCGGCATGTCTGGGACTCGTTCTGGACAGGAAAAGCAGGCACTGTATTACCACTGCCGGGATAATCACCGGGTTTTAATGGCTCCGCAGGTTCGGAAAGTAAAGCGGCAAAACAGCCATGAAAATATAATGATAATGTAATGATGAAAAAGCTCAATGAATGCATGGAAAAGCTTGATTCTATCCTCATTAAACTTCTATCAAATACTTTCATTTAAAAGTCCCTTTAGCTTTGGTTAAAGTAAGGCTAATGTGAGGCGAAAAAGAAAGGAGATGAATGATTATTTTTCCTTGGGAAATAGTGCAGGTGTGGATTTGAACCAAAAAGGAGATTCAGAAGATTATAAAAGAAAGTTGAAAATACCTTTTCCCTTCTTTCTCTTTTTCTTTTTCTTTTCTCAGTGTTCTTTGTCAAAAGTAAAGGTGTTGGAGGGATTTGACACGATTTTCAAGATAGGGCTCACGATTTTTAATAATTTATGAACGTAATTATTGATATATGGGGTTTTATATTTTATTGAGAGTGGCGTATTGCGTGAAAGAGAATCGTGGGTACAGACGGGAATCAGAGGGAAAGACGAGAGTGAAAGGGAAAGGGTGTCTGAGAATTTGGCTGCTTCTGGTGTCCTTTTCTATTTTATTCTCTTCCAACCCCACGCCAACGACCCCCCTCCTCTGCATCGTATTGGTGATTAAAAAATGAAAATGGAGCTATTGAATTTCCAGTTTTTTTCCATTATGTGTAGGTAACTTGTAGGATTTTTAGTTGGGACAATAACTTTTGTTGAAAACATGAAGGGAAATTGAGGAGGAAAGAGTACTTTTGTAGTGTAAAACGAAAAGGGCCAAGAACAAGAATTAAATTGAAGTTCTTATGTAGAATGACCGAATTTTGCATATACTTCTAAATAAGTAACAAGAGATGTTGTCTTTAAGAAGTGATTTTACAATCATTTTTGAATTGTGATCATGGTACAAAACACATTCTTGATCTCAAATACAATTATAAAAATGAGTGTTCCTATCATCTTCGAACAAGTGTTTCTAGTGAGAATCATCATGCCAAGTTGACAATAATAGTTGAGAAGTTATTGATGACATTGAGGAAATAGAGCCTATAGCCTCGGCATAGTGGCCCATAGCCATAGTATGAACCATTCATTCCAAAAGAATGTAAAGTTCAAGTGGTTAAAGTTGGAATCTTGAAATTTATTACTTCAAAAATGAAAAATATGATTTAAGAATTACATAATTTTAAAAATCAAAATAAATATGATTCCAAAATAAAAATAAGTAAAACCCAAGATAATATAATAATTAATAATTCTAAAATATGAAATTACTAAAATTTTATATGGAAAGATTATGGAAAAAAGTTTGACAATTTGGAACTTATGGCCACTGTGAATTCATAAGTCACACTATCCATGTCCACCACCTTTAACACGACACAAAACGTGAACAAAAAGGTAATTGCGTTGGGAAGTGAGGGCATCTTTGGGATTTAACCTTATTCTGACAAAGTATTATGAACACCCGGTTCCTCTTGTCTGAAGTGAGTTGTTCCTGTATATATAGCCCTGCTTGACAACCCATGGGGCCATGGCTATGGATCACTTATTAGTGGTGGTGGTTTCACCCACGCTATCCAGCTGAGCAGCGATTTCTCTCTGCTGGTCATTCGTCGGTTCGTATAAATCCGCTAGCGAGATCATCAGCTCGTGTATGAGTTGGCTTATCAACAATTCACGAGTCGATTCATCATAATGTGCAAAATATGTAATTTTTGACTAATCTGAAAATCTAAGCATGTTGCAACATCGTAATGCAATATAAACAAACTATATTTTCTAAAATTTGAAAAATTCTTCATCCTTAAATTTGAAAAATTACATTTATTTTTGTTTTAAAACACTACTAAAAAACAGTTTTTCACCTAAGAAAAATTACCAAGCATCCGTTGGTAATTAGAAACGGATTATCGGTTGGTAAAAGTAATTTACTTTCAACTACGATAATCAACAACGAAATATCCGTTGATAACGACGATACTTCTTTACCAATGGATATTCCGTGCCTCGTATAACAATTTAACATTTGAATCTTTCACCTACGGAATATTGACATGGCGAATATTACCAACGAATGCAATTTGTTGGTAATTAGAAACAGATAATTCGTTGGTAAAAGTAATTCACCTTCAACTACAATAATCCGCAACGAAATTTTATTGATAACGACGATATCTCTTTACCAATGAATATTCCGTAGGTGACGTACCGAATATTATAAACGGATTGCATGATGCAAGAAATCATAGGGTTGAGATGCAAGAAACAATGCGAAGTATGCTTATGGAACTAAATATTCCAAACTTTCAATTTTCTTCTAGCTCGGGATCACGAAATGATGATGTGTAAGACATGATGTTCATACACACTGGAATTTTGATTTAATAACTTCATCTATTAAAACTTTAGTGCATTTTGATGATTTTATTATTATTTAGTGTGTCTTGATATTAATTGATTATTAATTAACAAGTTTTATAAATTTTGCATTTTGATAATTTTGATTATTTAGCGTGCTTTGATATTAATTGATTATTAATTAGCATGTTTTGTAATTTTATAATAATTTTTATTAATATATAAATAAATTAAGCTTATTGTACAAATACAATTACCAACAAAAAATCAGTTGGTAGTGATAAAGTTTTTAAACTTTTACCAATGGATATTCGGTTGGTAAATGTTGTCTTTACCAACAGATTTTCAGTTGGTAATGATATACATTTTCATCAATGAGGTTCGGTTAGTCATGGCAATATTTTTACCAACGAATATTTGGTTGGTAATGACAATGTTTTTACAACAGAATTTTCGTTGGAAAAATGTATGATGTTACCAATGACAATTCCGTTGGTATTTACAAGACTTTTACCTACGGAAATTCGATCAGTAAAAGTTTAAAACTTTACCCATGAAAAATCCGTTGGTAACTATCAAGGACTCTCATAATAGCAACGGATTTTCAATTGATCATTTTTTCATTGGTGAAGATTATTAGCAACGGATATCGTGGATTCAGGACGAAAAATTCGTGCATGAAGTCATGTTTTTTTGTAGTGAAAATATATTTAACAATTTCTAATATCCCAATCATATCTCAATGTGAAAGTCTTATGCAGACTGAAATAATGTCTGAAGGTTCTTTAGGTGGGATTAGCATTACAAAGTAGCTTTATCAATCAACATGACGTGTGTCATGTAAAGCTTGATTTGAAATTTTGCTTTTCCTGTACCGAATTTGTTCACCCCAAAAAATATTGTCAATAGATATTGATATCAGACTCATGACACGTGTACAAACTCCAACAAAATACGGCCGAAAAAGACGATAGAGGTGATAAAATGCAACGAGTCAAAATACCGATGGTTGATTACCGTTTCACGTCGATGATATTTGTAGATATTAATCAAGATAAAGACTTCTTAATCTTTATAATAACAAGATGAAAGATCTTCAAACAAAAATGTGTAAGAGAGTTCAAGCATAAGTATTTTCAACATCAATTTTGGCATATCCTTAGTTATGTTACAAGACTTGTTATTTATAGCAAGAAGTTGAGGTGTCCATCGTTGGATTATATTCACATGGCAGCATCATATCTACCTAAACATTCAATCACTCATTCACTATATTAATTACAATGACAAGGGGTGAGTCACCTACATTCCTAATCTAACGCTAATTAATACATATGTTTCATCAATCACTCTCAAAGATATCCTCCAGATTTGTTTGTATTGGGGACCTCGGTGTATGAGGTTGGACTTTAGATGTGGAGCAGTTCGGTAGAAGGGTTCTGTTGTATGAAGACAACTTTACTTGATCATAGAGGCAATTTGCCCTTGAGGAGGATAACTTCGACTACCTATTTGGCACTTGGACAAAAGACAGATTTTGGTCTTGTTTGGCTTTGTTGCCAAGTGTCTTCACATGATACTTCCACATGGCGATCCCATTTTAATGAGATAATAGAATCTATAAAGATTGGACCATTATGCATTAAATTGTTCGGTTCCGTGTACATAGAGTGGCAAAAAGGCTCGGGCGGCCCGGACTTGACCAATGAAAAACTCGAGTTGGGCCCGGCTTGCGACTCGAAAATGTCGAGCCCGAGCCGGCCCGTGGCTGGAGAAAAAAAACACCTTGCACCCTCGTGGCTGGAGAGAAAAAAAAAACAACTTGCAACATTATAAAGGCAACAGTGCTGCCTTCAGTAATAAGACAGCGAGCCTTGATTTTCGGCTCGACTCGTTGACACTCTTATATGTACAATAGTAAAATCGAATTGGATTCAATTCCAATATACAATCAATGAAAAAAGTTCAAAATTAAAACAATAAAAATGCTATAAAGCATTTTTTATTTTTATTTTTTATTTTGAAAAAGGAGGGTATATATGTATTAATCATGTATTGGAACAATTCAAATGTATAGTGTGATTAGGGAGGTACATGATACCATACATATCAAATTTGTCGGTGATTATTGAGATTGTCTATGAGGAGTGTCTTTCAGAGTCTTGTAATTGTATGCATACATTGTCCCTGCCTCTAAACTGACTTGCCCAATGCTCCATTTGAGTCGGGACATTGTGAGTCTCAAGTTTGATGGTTCAAATTGTCATCCCTAGTAATCAGCCCCGTCATAACCAACCTCTGAATCTTCCACCAATTACCATCACAAAAATAGTCAACTTTTTCACTGGCCATTACCACCAACTAACAAACTCAAAATCGCCACCATGAGATCATCAAGTTGGTTGTGGAAGGAGGTGGTGATAGTAGGTAGCGAAGGTGATGAACAGTAGCCGCTGAAAATTTTGGACGATAGAATTAAGGGTTTGTTTGATTGTAAATGTGGAATTTGGATGAAAAGAAAATGAATTAGAAGGAATTGAATTGCCTAGAATTTGTTTTATCGAAAATTGTCGATTAATTGTATTTGATTGGTATAATTTTTCACCCGATTTTTATTTTTATTTTTTAAATTTTGAATTTTTTGGTATTCGTTTGACTTTTTTTAATATATAAATTGTCCATTAAAGTGATAAATTTTTTCATCATTCGGTCTAAAATTTGTTCTAATTGTCAATTTTTTTAAAATACCGAATATCATTCGTTTGACTTCATTTTTCATGTAAATTGTTAAGTAAAGAGATAATTTTTTTTTACCATTGGATCTGGAATTTGTTCAAATTACTAAAAAAAAAAAAAATAGAAAAAAATTTATCATACCAAATATCATTTGTTTAACTTTGTTTTTCATGCAAATTTTGAATTAAAGAGATTAATTTTCTCTACCATTGGGTCTAGATTTTTCTTTTATTTCGAAAAAAAAAAAAGCGATCTGGAAATTCATTTCCCACCAAAGTGATGGAAAAATATTTTCATCAATTTCATGGAAAAGGGGCGCGTGGAGTAGGGGTGGGAAAATGTTTTAGGAAAAAAATGCTATCAAACAATGGAAATGGTTTTGGAGGAATAAAGTACTACGGTTGATTGAATTTGTTAATATAATTTTTTAGAATAATTAATTGAGAATTAAATATATTAATTTTAAAATATAATGGGCGGATATAGGGACAAGCCTAGGCTATAGCCCATGTCTGCCTCAGTCCAGATTTTAATTGAAATAAGAAGAAAAGGTTTATGCTTAAGTCCAATCCAAAAATCCGTTTAGTCCAGTCATCATCACTCCCAGCCCAAACCCAATGTTCAATGTCCAATTGTCCAATTGTCCAAATTTAACTAAAGACTCTTAGTTAAATTACACGCTTGAGAAGAACTTACAGAAACACTCTTAGTTTTGGAGTCCTTTTAAAAAATCATTATAAATATTATAATTTCATTATAAAAATGATTATAAATATTATAATTTCAATCATTATAACCATATTATGTACGTTCTAAACAGCATAAGGAAAAATACGATTTAAGCTCAAAAATCCAAAATCTATATGCTCCAAATCAAGCAAAATCGAAATCATAAGAAGAAATATGGTACAAATCAAGCCCAAACAAGATCAAGGGCGACTTCAACTACCCTTTTTTCAAAATAATAATAATAATAATAATAAATTCCTCAAATTTGCAAATAATCAACCCAAATCTATGGGTTTGTATATTTCTAACTTTTGATTCAATTAGTTCATATTTTATTTGATTATTGAATAACAAATATATGTTTTATGATTATTCAGTAAAAAAAAAAAGAAATTATATGCTAATTTTTAATGATAACTACTTATTTAATTCCCTTATTTAAATATGATAATCATGAACACAATCTTCACCTCGAATTTAATGTTGTTGATTTTATTTATTTATACATCTTAAATTTCATCTTTGGATTAATAAATTTGAATTAGTATATATTAAAATTTAAATTTGTATGAATTGGACTATTTAGTATATATGAAAAATCAACTTTGAATCAATTCAATTGATAATCTACAAGGTGTTTGTGGAAATGTAAATACAAATATGAGAATGAGAAACGTGATGCTTTGTCAATTTTTTTTTAAAAAAAATCGCATTCCACCCCATTTGAATTTTGGATAAATTTATTGTATGCATATACATGTATATGTGAAAAATATAAATATGAATTTAAACCTTACTTTAAATTAAAAAATGAGATAATATAATACTTTATTTATTTATTTTAATATTAATCAATGTGGTGAAATTTAAAAGTGACATACTCTATCACTTATTTTGTTTTTGAAAAAAATCTCACACCATTTCATTTGTATTCTTTGGATAAAATTAAAGAATTCATCTGTTATGAGGCAAATGGGAACAAAATAACGAATTTAAAAGTGACAAAATGATTGTCCCAATAGAATAAACATACAACCACCTTTGTTAAAAGTAAATATCACATTTTTTGTTAAAACAAAAACTAAGTTTTAACACTTGTAAAAAAAAAAAGGATTAAGTTGTCATTGTTATCAATAAAATGCATTTCCATCAATAAAACGGCAGGTGCATCCCTGTATCTATACATAAACTAAATTAGGCAACAATCTTACAAAAAGCAAAGTGTATATCATTTGTTTTTTTGGGAATAAGTTAAGGTACATCACTGCTAAATAGGGCTGGACAAAACTTTCAAATCGAATCGGATCGAACCAGACTTAAACCAATTTGAACTGAACCGAACGATTCTTGTTAAGTTAAATACCTGAACGAGTATCCGAATCAAGAACCTACGTATTCGGTTCGATTCGATTCTGGGTTCGAGATCAAGAATCGAAGAGCTGAATCTTCCCAATTTTTTAAATTTATTTATTTTAAATAAGTCAAGTTATTTTATTATTTTCTAAATAAATTTGCTAATCCAAAAATATGAATTTCCTATTTCTAATTTTCAGTCCAAGCTCAACTTAATCAAATTGACCTAAATTTTATCCAAATCTATTATTCTACCATAATGCCGTTTCTTTTAGAGAAATCGAATTGAAGTTCGACAGCACCTCTCTTAATTATTGTAAACTCGCTATCGTTCACTTCTTGTGATTTTAACAATCAAATCTATGAATAATTCAACAAAGAGAGACGTAAAAGACACATAAAATTGAACTATATTATTTTGTAAGAGTTAAGATTGTACATGTCATTAGTTGAATTAATGTAGTTTTGTAAATATTAAAAAAAATAATTATAGTACAGAACATGGTAACAAAATCAAACCAAATCGAATGAAATTGAATTTGAACGGTTCTATAATATGTCCTAAATCAATATTATTGTGATATAATTAATTCTCAATCATGTAAAAAGAGAAAATTAAGACTATTAAACGAAAAGTGACAGAAAATTCAGAAAAGTGACAAAAAAAAAAAAAAGTGACGAAATCTGAAAAATGTAGACGAAATCAATTTGTGAACGTTTTGGACTTTCAGAGTTTTGAGTGGTTTTAAGTGTAATTAATATGGAAATTATAGTTTTAATTAGTTTTTAAGGATATTCATCTAATATTTTTATTTTTGGGGGTAATGTGCCTAATTTCCCTTTCGTTTAGTTCACATTCGTGCAATGTGAATAATTTGTTACCAAATTAGGTATTTTATTTAGCCCCTTATCGATAACTATTATTTGGGAAAAATAGAATTTTGAATAGTGATTTTTTGAAAAATGTGTGGTTAAAAAGTAGAAAAAAATTTGTGTGTTATGTGCAAAATATTTTATTGTATGAATGTTTGGTTAAAAATGAGTACATAAAAAAAGTTTGAAAATAATAGTTGTCAAACGGGGCTTAATGCATGTTAGACTAAGTTTAAATGGTTCACTTATGATTAAATAAGTAAATTTTGTAATAAATAATTATTATTGATTAAAGCTAAAAATAAATGACTTATTTTTAACATTAAGACGCTACATGTTTGGCTAAACTTAAAAGTAATTAAGCTTTTATGTATATTTTCTTATAATACTTATTTTTACTTATAACTAAAAAAATTACCTATTTTGACCATGAAATAGGTATTATTATCAAATTAATTACCTTATATTTAAGTTTGTAAGTAAAAAGAATATTTGTAAAATACTTATTTATTTATAAATTAATCTGATTCTAAGTATATTATTGAAGTGGATCAAACATGCATGTAAAATAAGTTTAAAGTTTTTGGACCCTCAATATTATTGGTTGATTTTTTTTTCATTTTAGGTGATTAAAATGTATTGGCATAGAAGATCGATGACCACCTTGAATAGTATTTTGTAAACATTGATATACAATCATGTATTTTTTGTTGTGTTTTGGTTGAAATTTTCAATTAATATTTGGAATGATTGGTTATTGACTTATTGTTCTAAGAAAAGTACTTATTACTAGGGCTGTCAATTAATTGGATTTTGATCAATCCAAGCAGAATTTGATGAAATTAATGGGAGATGAATTTCATGTCTCGGCCCGATAACCCGATCAAGATCCGAATCCCATAAATGGAGAAAATATGGATGTAGGTTAATCCAATTCGATAATAACCCGATCTAATTTGTTATAATATAATATATTTTATATATTATCGCATAATTTATTACACATTATTATTATTATTATTATTATTTTGAAACTTGTATTACCTATCAAATTCCAATATAAAATTCCAATATATTATAATAATTTTTTTTATTGAGATTGAGAATCTCCTCTTTTCAATAAAAAAAGAATGTGTAAAATATTTAGAATCGGATATCCTATAACATAACAAATCGAATATGAATTTAAAACTCAAATATCTCTTGAATTATTGGATCCATGAATTATTCTTATCGAATCGAATCGAATGGGCAAATCCGATTCATTTATAACCCTACTTATTATGTATTTTATTGTGTGTATATAACATTTACTTGTGCTCCTCATGCTTTCGCCATTTTATATTTTCTAGGAAGGACATCAATCTTCCATTTGGCAAGGACAACTATGAAGACTTAGTGGGATATCTTAGGGTTAATATCTAGATTAGTATTTGTCCAATTAGCCATTGATCTGCTTTGTTACAAGTGTCATGAATTTTGCATTTTAAACTAGATCTTGTGTGGCACAGAATGTCTCTTATTGCCTGAGTTCTTTTTTTTTTTTTTTTTATTTATTATTATAAAAATTTCAGCTCACCCCAAAATCTTTTGCTAGCTCCGTCCTTGAATGAACAGTAATGCAGTAATTTTATAGTAAGATCAAATATGTGGCATAATTTCTTCTTACTCTTATTAAAATACAGTGGGGGACCGGACATTGCCACCCCTAAACTGACATGCTCCTCTTACACATCCTTGTCGCCATGCAACTGTACACTTACGTACATGCAGTTTGACGTAAAATCAACAGCTTACATAGCCATAGAGTTATACTTCTCTGCAATATATAATATTTTTCAGGATACTCAGCAGCTTCCAAAATTAGTGCATGCACCTTATAAACAAATATTCATGGATTGCATTGAAATCTAAGAGTGATCATTGTCCATGCTTTGGCAACGTATAATTAACCGAAACCAACTAAATTAATAATCGTGCGTCAACTTAAATGAGGTGGAGGCTATTTAAGGAAACTCTTCCACAAACAAACCCCTAAATTTCTTATGAATTACATATTTGCTCGACACGTAAATTCTTCAACACTCAAAAATCAGACAAGTGTCTAATTTATTTTATTTTATTTATTTGATAATTAATTAAATTTTGATTTAGAAGAGATTGACATCGAGATGTCTCGTGAAACCCGATCAGGGGGCAGAAGTTGAAGTTTAAATCATTTAATTAATGTAATTTTTCCACTTATTGATCTCATACTTAGTGCATCTGTCTAATTCTCCAAGTAATTAAATCGTATTATATTAATTAATTAACAAGATAAATACGCAAGTCTTCTTCTAGAATAGAATAATAAAAGGTAACCATGTAAGACAAGCAAACTATATACGGTGAAACAATGTTTTTGACCTTTCTGAGACAGAAGATCTGAGTGCGTAGATTTAATAAAATAAATTAATATTTGACCAAAAATCATCATATTTCGTTAGCTAAAGGGTGGATGGATCAATTACCTGAATTCTAACGACTTCGAATTGGATAGACTGCTACTGTAGAAAAAACAACGAACCATGTTACTTTACAAATCTAATTATCTAAATGTGGTCTAAAATAGAAGGGGCCACGCGTACCTGTGGATGTGAAGGCGCAGCTTAGTTTTCAGTGAAAGATTAAAGATAGAAATAATCACTCGTCATTGATTTATACGTGGATGGTCGAGAGTGCCATAACTAAGAACTAGGCGTTCCCGAGATAAACATGTGTTTCTCGACATTTTAGAGCTAATTTTTTGGAATTAAGTTCACAACGGAATTTTTAACCGGTGGAGTTATGTGCCAACATAATCTCTACGGGATTGTTACACATCCAAGTATGTTGATGTGCTAATTAATTTGATTATTGAAAGTTCCAGTTACGCTAGATTATTTAAATTTCAGTTTGTAAGCTTCTAGTAGCCAGACTATAAGTGAATAAATTTATATTAAAGGGAAATATTGTCACGAATTTAGTGATCTAAAAGAATACTGGAGTTTAGGTATTGGGTTGTCAATGTAACTTAACTTTTCATTTCTTTACTCACTTTTGCCTGTTTTAAGGTATTCTTTTCATGGTTTTGCTATATGAACATCATGGATGACCGCGTGATTGACATTACACACACATGGGAGGGTGACATTTTAAAATTCACATGAGACCCACGCGTCCGTAGTGAGTGTGGTGTCAACGAAGGTATAAACCATTATGTTCGTTTGACTTTTTCCTTCTTTTCATATCATTTAAGCTATCTTGCTTTGAATAAAACATATTAAATTCAAAACCTATGATTTCGTTATCAGTAACAAATGTTACCAAAATTTAGACTGAAAACTTGTACTGTTGACAGGTGCACAGTTAACGTGGTCACCAGAGCAAAAGCAATTTGGAATTTGATCCTTTGAAGCAAGCGATACAACACGGACAATTTTCTTTATAATTGGTAGAGGATGTAACAACTATACACCAACTAATACAGTAGTCTTTCTTCAAAGACTTTTTGAAAAAGTCAAAACCATCCATTAGCTGCCATCTGTCCCAAATTATTCAATCAAATTTGACTGTCAGCTAATCTCTTCAGCTTCATGTGAACCAAGCAAATCTCTCAAGATAACCTTTTTAATCGTCTCTACAGCAATAGTTAATCGACATGTGATTATTACGTTAGCGTCCATAGGCGTGCCAATAAACAAAAACCAAAAAAGATAAATAAATTTTTACTTGTATATATATATTTTTAAATTCTATTATGTTATGTATTTTTTCTTTAATTCCATTTACTACAGCACAATAAACATACAACTAGAGTATTAATTCTCCTATTTTCTTCAGTTGCATTTTACATAACTATAATTTGCGAGATGAGATTTGCGGCCTGAATGACTGTCTATCCAATGAATTATTAACATATCATCAATTTGATTGGTTAGTGGTGAAATTAATGAGGGTAAATTTGAGATGATATATTAATGATGGATGATATGTTAATAATTAATTGGATGGACAATTATTTAGACAGTAAAATTGGACAACAAATCTCAACTCATAATTTGCACTCTGACTTCTATTTGATTAAAGCCTGAAATGATAATTCTCACACGAAGTATCAAAAGTTTAATCCATTAAAATCGAACTTAATTCATGGAACCAATTAATATCTAAATTCCTCAACAAGAACAACATGTACTTAAATTAGATTAAACCCTAAAATTTATACCTCATGCATTTCCAAATACGGCTTATTAAAATTTCTTCGTGTGTTCTCTAATTTTTCTAATTGTTTTGCATTTCGCTCCAAAACACAGCACACAAGAGAGAGATGAACATAGCCTAAGGGCGGTACCAAATACTTTTGACTTCGACTCATTCATTACACACTTCCTTCACGTCTATATATACTGGGGGTCATCTTCTCATTAGGACCTACAACTTTCACTTTTGGCTTTAAAGTTTTCTTCATCTTCTGAAAAGTCTCATTTAGTAATATTCTCAATATTCAAAGTCAAGACCCGGAAATCATCAATGGGAAGATCACCTTGTTGTGAGAAAAATGGTGTCAAGAAAGGTCCATGGACCTCTGAGGAAGACGTGAAACTCATTCAATACATTCAAGAGCACGGAGCATGCAATTGGCGAAGTCTTCCAAAAAATGCTGGTAAATATGATTAACAAAAACAATAATAATCTTTTTGTGTTTTTAATTATGTTTTATCTTGTATTGATTTGTAGTGAACATTGAACATTTTTGTGCAGGGCTTCAAAGATGTGGAAAAAGTTGTCGCCTTCGTTGGACAAATTACTTAAGACCTGATATCAAGAGAGGAAGATTTTCATTTGAGGAAGAAGAAACTATCATCCAGCTGCATAGTGTTCTTGGCAACAAGTAATATATAATCTCTCAATCTTTTTTCTCATTAATTAGTTTCACAAAATCAATAGAGAAATAGGTTACATCACATGTATACAATTTTTTCTTATCGTGCATTACTGGACCTGAATTTGTTGCTTCTGATGATAAAGGTGGTCTGCAATTGCGGCTCGATTGCCTGGAAGAACAGATAATGAAATCAAGAACTACTGGAACACTCATATAAGAAAGAGACTTCTTCGAAATGGGATCGATCCAGTGACTCATGCTCCACGCCTCGATCTTTTAGATCTCTCATCACTGTTAAACTTGCCACAGATTAATCTTTCGAATCTACTCCGACTTCAAACCCTATTAAATCCAGAAGCCCTAAGGCTGGCAGCTAGTCTTCAGGAAAATCCTGAACTGCTATTGACAAAACTTCAGGAAAACCAATTATGCAACGCTCAGTTGCAAAACGAGACCCCCGTTTTTCAAACTGACCAATTTCAAAGCACTTTTGATCCACAGACCCCTATTTGCAATCCATCCACTTATCTTCCTGTAACTGCTTCAGTTTCTAATCAATCTCATCTCATGCAAGGGAACATGGGACAGTTCTCTATGAACTCAGAAAGTTTAATTGGCCAAACATTTCAAAATAATCCAACAACCACATTTGAAAGTGTCCCTTTTATTGAAAATTTCTTATTTGGGGATTCTGACCAAATGCCGAAAGATTTATCAGAAAACATAAGTTTTCAGTCCTTGAACAGCGGGAGCAATAGCAGCAAAAATTTCAGTTTTGATTCAGTTTTATCAACGCCTCTCTCAAGCCCAACTCTTCTGAATTCAAGCTCAACATATATCAATGGAAACACAGAAGATGAGAGAGAAAGTAATTGCAGTAACCTGTTAAAGTTTGAAATACCAGAGAGTTTAGATTTTGATGATTTCATGTAAACACTGTCACATTTCATTCCGCTTGTACTTTTTAGGTAATTGTGATGGCGCAATCTTTTACTCTGTGTCAAGTCCTTCCAGGTTTTTAGTTTGCCTTGTTAGTTAGGATTTTTTGTAAGCTTGTTTACACATGTTAGCAGTTTGTTGTTTGTATATTACATTGTCTTATATTATAAACTTTCTTCCCATGTAGTTGTAATTTTTTTTTCTTCCTATTTTAAGATCAGTTTCTTCGTTTTCTTCCATCACTATTTATTTGTAATTCACTCCACTCAGTGGTACGGAATCCCTCAAATAAAGTATTCGTGGTGCTGGTATATCATCTTTGATTCTTTGTTAGCTAGGGTGATTTAAAGGAATATATTAAATGGTAGACTATACAAGAACAAAATTAAAAAATAGGCTATGTGAAAAAAAAAAAAAAAAAAAGGTTTCAGACAGAAGCACGAAATGACACAAACATAACATTAAACTTGGATGATTACAATAGAGTATCCAGAATTGTTGATTAAAACTTGTTAATTGAACTCAATGAATTCAAGATTTAATTGATTCTTACACCAAACTCTACATCTATTTGATTAGCAAATTCGTCGATTTCTAAAATTTCGAAATTGGATCATAAAATAGAAAAAGGGATAAAGTTCTAACTTTATTTTAAATATTAAAAATCTTATGAAGAAAACCTTAATTAGAGAGACAAAATTATCCTTCACTAAATTAATGTACGGAAAATAAAAAGAAATTAAAGCCACAAAATGAATTAAAGTTGCTCCGCTCCCTCTTGAGCATCCTGAACAAACTATTTCCCCAAGTTAGATAAGATTAGTCGATGAATTGCTCATTCTATCTTCATTAAAATACAGTAAAACACTTGATAATTTACCAAAAGGAATATAAGTAAATTCATCAATTAACAGTGGGTGCCACAGAATGAGTTGAATGTATCATATCTCGATAAATCGCCACGGCACATATATAGGCCAATTTGGGCTCGGCATATCAAGGAAAATAAAAAGGTAAGTTACAGAAGACCCTTCATGCAATCCTATAGAGCAAAATATTGTTTTCATCATCTCATCCTTTCATTAAGGTCCATGAGGGTAACTAAAATTGTGTCGAGGAAAATGTGTAAATTTTGCAGATATTACTTAGATGTTAATGCACTGAAGGAGAACTTCTTTTTTTTTTTTTTTTTTTTTTCTCAATTAAACTTTTGCTTAGTAAATGAATGGAAATTTTAAATAAAAGGAAAAAATCTTGGTAAAGAATTTATCAATTTTCCAAGAAAGTTTTGGCTTGTCATACTCAACTTGAAAGCCTCTTGCGAAAGTACAAAATAACGTTTGCCATCACGTAATTTGTATTAATAGTCAAGTCAAAAAAGTGCATTTTTGTTTTGGCATGGAATTTTTGGCCGATTATGTAGGAATTTAACAGCATTTTACGGCACAAAGACGAAATCATTGACTCGTTTTTGGCACTAAAGCTAGCTATTTATTTTGTGCTGTAGCTAAGGTTTGGTGACTTTGTTTGCCATTCATAAATCGCAAGTAAAGAAATATTGTGGTTCCATCTGTTCTTAGTTGGCCCCTTCGACTTTCCTTGTCTAATATACATTTTCTGGTTCAAGTTGTCATTGTCTATTCGACATGAAGACTTTTCCTTTTTGTTTCCCATCATAATCGTATAACAGAAGAGGAAAAGAGTGAAGAATTCAAAATTAGCTGTAAATCAAAATGTGTTTCACTGAATTATAACAACTGGACTAAAAACTTCAAATATATGGAACTTAATTCTAACCGAGAGGAGAAAAAGAAAAATCCTTAACAGATGAAATGACATTTGGTACGGTAGACAAACTGAATTATTTTTAATATTTTATTCCATGTGAAAAACACTTGCTTATTTTGCAGCAATAGCTAAATTATGAATTTCTCATTTTTTTCCCTTTCATATTCACTCTAGGTGGCTTGATTTATTAATAAAAGAAAAGTACCATAATAAGACGAGATACTTATTCTGTCTAAAGGCTACACTTATGCACCCTAATTATACTTCTCGTGATCATATGTTGAGTTTAATGTCTCTTCAACTTGCGGTCACTTTCAAACTTGCAACTTGAAAGAGATCGTGGGTATGTTTGCTTCTCATTTCCACACTATGAAAATGAAAAAGTGTACTGGTCAAATAAAAAATGGGAGAGGTTGGTCACAAAAAAAAGGCAAGGTGGGGGCCCACTAACGCAATTTCTTCTAAAAATGAGGAAAGAAATGGGAAACAAACATACTCCGTGTAAAATTATTTCGACAACCCATATCCAAAAAGTCCCCAACTTCCTCATATTCTACATGAATATATATGAATGCGTTCCTATCATAATCTAGTGCCTTTGGTTAAATATTTTGCATTTGTGTGCTAACATTACTAGCAACCGCCACCTTGAGAGCCGAAGGTGGAGTAACCTCTTTATAAGCATCATACTTTGTCATACCAAGTCCCATACTATAAAAAATATTTTCAATGAATTTTTGAACTGAATTACTTTGCAATGTTTCTTCGAGGCCAAGACTAAAATCAATGGGGTAGCCTCTTTATAAGCACCATTTCTTATCTAATTTGGGGAGAATTGTGTAATTAGAATGCTCGTAAGGGAAGATGAAGGGGACAATTTTAATTCATTTAATGGCTTTTATTTCTTTTATTTTTCGTATATTAATTTAGCGAAGGAAAATTTTGCTTCTGTGTCTAACTGATAAGGGGTTTCTTCATAAGATTTCTAACATTTAAAATAAATTTAAAACTTTATCATTTTTTTTTCTTTCTATTTTATGATCCAACTTCGATATTCTTAGAAAGAATTTTCCAATCAAATCGTGTTGGAATCAATTAAATCCCAATTTCATTCGATTCTTGGAATTCGGTTCAATCGACAAGTTTTATTCAATAATTCTCGAAAATTTATTGTAATTAAAGAGCTTTAATCATGTTTGTCTTATATAGTGCTTCTTGCTGCATCACATGACAATTAATTTTTTTTTTTTTTTTTTTTTTTTCAAATACCTCTATTTTTTACATATATAATTTCGTTAAAACTTGAAAAGTCTACCATTTAAAATATTCCTTCAAGTCATCCTAGCTAACAAAGATGATATAGCACCAAATTTAATAGTTTATATGAGGGATTCCGTAGAGTGAATTACGAAAAAACAGTGATGGAAAAAGAAGAAAAGTGAACCTGGAAGGACTGGGAATATAATATACAAAACATAAACTGCTGGTTTATAAACTAAAAGCCTGGACGGACTGGGAACAAAAGTAAACGATTTCGCTATCACAATTACCTAAAAAATACAAGTGGAATGAAAATTATGAAATGTGAGAGTGTTTAAATGAAATCATCAAAATCTAAACTCTCCGGTATTGCAAACTTCAACAGGTTACTGCAATTACTTTCTCTCTCATCTTCTGTATTTCCGTTGATATATGTTGAGCTTGAAATTAGAGAAGTTGGGCTTGAGAGAGGCGTTGATAAAACTGAATCAAAACTGAAGTTTTTGCTGCTATTGCTCCCGCTGTTCAAGGACTGAGAACTTATGTTTTCTGATAAATCTTTCTGCATTTGGTGAGAAGCCCCAAATAAGAAATTTTCAATAAAAGGGACACTTTCAAATGTAGTTGTTGTCTTATTTTGAAATGTTTGGCCACTCAAACTTTCTGAGTTCATAGAGAACTGTTCCATATTCCCTTGCATGAGATGAGATTGATTGGAAACTGAAGCAGTTACAGGAAGATCAGTGGATGGATAGCAAAGAGGGGTTTGTGGATCAAAAGTGTTTTGAAATTGGTCAGTTTGGTAAAAGGGGGCCTGATTTTGCAATTGAGCGTTGAATAATTGGTTTTCCTGAAGTTTTGTCAATAGCAGTTCAGGATTTTCCTGAAGACTAGCTGCCAGCCTTAGGGCTTCTGGATTTATTAATAGGGTTTGAACTCGAAGTAGATTCGAAAGATTAATCTGTGGCAAGTTTAACAGTGATGAGAGATCTAAAAGATCGAGGTGTGGAGCATGAGTCACCGGATCGATCCCATTTCGAAGAAGTCTCTTTCTTATATGAGTGTTCCAGTAATTCTTGATTTCATTATCTGTTCTTCCAGGCAACCGAGCCGCAATTGCAGACCACCTTATCAGAAGAAACAAATTGAGGTTTAGCATAATGCATGATAAGCAAAACTTATATGCATATTTCTCTAATAAAACATTGTAACATAACGTGCAAAAAGATTGAGAGATATTATTATTACTTGTTGCCAAGAACACTGTGAAGCTGGATAATAGTTTCTTCTTCCTCAAAAGAAAATCTTCCTCTCTTGATATCAGGTCTTAAATAATTGGTCCAACGTAGACGACAACTTTTTCCATGTCTTTGAAGCCCTGCACAAATTACAATTATGTTCAATTTCCATTACAAATCATAGAAAACATCATTAAGGACGCAAAAAAATTATTATTAATGTTATTTATTGTATTTACCAGCATTCTTTGGAAGAGTTCGCCAACTACATGGACCATGCACTTGAATGTATCGAATGAGTTTCATGTCTTCCTCAGGAGTCCATGGACCTTTTATGACACCATTTTTTTCACAAGGTGATCTTCCCATTGATGATTTTGAAGATAGGGAGGTGTACAAAAGAAGAAATTAAACGAGAATTTCGAAAAGAAAAAAAAAAAAAGAGAGCAAACTTTAAAGCCCAAAGTGAAAGTTGTAGGTCCTAATGAGAGATGGCCCCCATTATATATAGACGTGAAGGAAGTGTATTGTGAATGGGTTGAAGTCAAAAGGATTTGTTGCCGACCTTAGCCTACATTGATCTCTCTCCCTTTTGTCTGCTGTGTATTGTGGTGAAATATTAAACAATTAAAAACCAGAAAAACAAGAAATAAAATTTGTGTCATTCTATAATCTATATTAATATAACTATCTCGAGAGAATTGCTTGGTTTCACATGAAGCTCTATGAATTAGCTGACGGTCAAATTTGATTGAATAATTGTGAGATGTAGTTGCTAATTTATGCATTTGACAATACATGTAGTCTTGGATGAGAGATTTTCTATATGATTGTAATAGAATATCATTATTATTATTATTATTATTATTTTTTTTTTTTCTAAATGAAGCGATGAAAGGAATTAGTTTCAATTTTCCAACAGTTGTTGCATCATAGGGGGTAGGATGGGGAGTATGAAGATTTTTTTCCTTTTTAGATTTTATCTTAACCTTTTTTTTTCTGTTAGTATTTTATTTAGGGTAATTATATTACTACTACAACTTTTAATTACTATACCACATTATAATCACAATACAATTAAAATATATTTTTAATAAATACATCACAATAAAATTACAATTATACTCTTAGGGTGTGTTTGATAGCCTAAGTTTTCTGTGGAAGGTGGAAAACGTTTTCCTACTTTTTACTATTCACCTGTTTGATTGCACTAATTTTCTAGGGAAAATGTTTTCCAAATTTTTCAAGGTACAAGTTGTTGATGCACAAAAGTTAGAAAACGTTTTTCCACCATATTGGTGGGAAAACGTTTTTCAACTTTTTGACTTTTTTTTCTTTTAGCAATTGGAACACATTTCAAAGTCAATGGTACAAAAATTTATCCATTTAATTGACAATTTGTGTAAAACAATAAAGCCAAACGAAAAAATTGTCAGGTAAAAAATTATATCAATCAAACACCATTAATTACAATTTTCTGTAAAATAAATTCTATTCAATTCAATTCCATGTCATTCATTTTCTTTCCACCCATTTTTCACCCTTGCAATCAAACGGACCCTTAATTCAATAAAATAAAATTGAAAACTAAGAATACAAAATTGAGGTGTACTTATCACCAATGTATTCATTTTCTCAACATTTTCCTTCATTATTTCACAACCATTGGAAATGAAAGATTGGAGAAGAACACCAAACCATATTCATACGGGCAAAATCTCCGAATCTTTGCAAAATCTCCCTCCCTTCATTTTAAGGGAGGTGTATTTAATTGAGACTTTTAAAAATCTTGATGGACTTTTTGTGATGGTTTCTGTGGATTTTTCATAAATTTATATAGAATTAGTAAAAGTCTCTCATAGACTTCTATAAACTTTTATTTTAAAATTTTTATAGAATTCAAAAGATTTTTAATGAATTTTATTTGAAATAGAATTCACGTAGATCCAGTACAATAATGTGAAATTCTCACATACGAAGTTGTAGTTCCCACAATTTCATTTCCACCCCCCTTTTCATATAATAAAATTTTATTTTAAAAAGAATAAAAATTTAAGACCTTAATTAAACAAATAATATTCAATATTATTAATATAATATACTTTTAAAAATAAATAAAAATAAAAATATTTAAATTTATAATTTTTTTCATATAAAATTTTATAATTTAATAAAAAAAATAGATATTTTTCACAAAAAAAAAAAAAAAAGAATGAAAAAAAAGTTACAATAATCCAATTTAATTTTTACGGTTTTAGAGAAAAATCAAATTTTACAAAATAATCCTTAGATTAAATTTTGGTCTGGGAAGTTTGTCCCCCCCCCCCCCCCCCCAGGGCCTCCTGTCCCCCTCCAACCCCATGACGACTTCACCACGAAGTTGGATTCGCGACCAACTCCATGAAGTGATAATAATTAAGATTGATAATAATGAAACCCTACAACTTTACATAAACAACAATGCTAATGAAGACACAGAATGAGAACCAATAATGCAATTTTCCCTTCTAAGGCGGTGAACTAAATTTTATTGACAACTAAGTTACTAAAAATATAAAATCGAAAGTCCATTAACAACTAAAATTGGTGATTTTTTCCATAGAAACTTAGGGAGGAAGAGGAAATCTAAAATTAAGTTACAAAACACGTACGTGTTTATTTCCTGAATGCCAGGTTCCTAATTTTGGGATTTTGGACCATCCACGTATAAATTTGTGACGAATGATTGTTTCTATATTCGATGATAAGTCAACAACACCCGATTAACACAAATCTGTGCCTTAACATCACAGGTATGCGTGGCCCAATACTTAACATATTCTAATAATTAAACCTCTTATACAGTAAATTAGATTTATTATTTTCCAGGCTATGTTGCTTTTCTACAGCAGCAGTTTCCAATTCAAAGTGGTTAGGATTCTGGTAATTGATTCATCCAACCTATATATAGCTAACGAATATGATTTTTTGGTCAAACATTAATATATTTTCTAAAATCTACGTACTCAAAAAGGACAAAAACACTTTTATTTTTTTAACCTAGTTTGCTTGTCTTACATGGTTACCTTTTATTATTTACGTACCCAAAATTCTAGAAGAGGAATTGTGTATGTATCTTCATATCTTGTTAATGAGACATAGGGTTAGTTGAATATAATATGAAACAGATGCACCAAACTTTGTACTTTAAATGATAACTAAACTTCAACTTCTTCTCCCAGGTAGGGTTTCAATGAGACATCTCGAGCTTAATCTTTTGTATATTAAATTTAATTAATTTTTAAATAAACAAAACGAAAATCCAACACTTGTCTGATATATGCATGTTGAAATATTTACGGGTCAAAAATTATGGTTTTGCATACATAATTAGTTGTCCCATATCGAGGTTGCTTACCACAAATAGCCTCCACTCCAGGTCATTTAAGTTGACGCACGATTATTAATTAATTACTCTAATTAAGTTCATTATAAGTTGCCAATACTTGGATAGAGATCACTTATATTTCAATGAAATCCACGATAACTGTTTATAAGATGCATGTACATATATTAAAATATGAGATTTAGGATCTCTTTTGAAAAAAAATTAAAATATTTATAAAAACTCAAACTTTATTTTCAACCGTACATTTTAATATATTAAAAAATGCTGACCACTTATTCACCATTTATTTCTATCTATTTATAAATTTAATGGTTTATAAATTGCGTAAACAACAAAAATTAGCTGATAGCTTCTATACTAATGCAATTAAAATTGTATTGTTTTTCTGGTCAAATATAATCACTGCAGTGTCATCCCATCATCATCATCATCATCATTATTTGTTGGGTTTTGATACCCAATAAATTCGGGCGATGATTTAAAACAATTGACGGATATTTTATCAACACCATAAATTTGGCTCGACTCGAAAACAACCGACACTTTTGAATGGCCCAAGTTGGAGTTGGATTGATGGATTGATTAAGCTTTGATTTTGGATTATTAAGTTGGCCCATTCACCTTATTGTTGGCCCAAATAAAGTGACCTATTATCCATTTATATACCCATATCCCCGTAGCCGTTTTGTGTGGTGTGTGTGTGTGTATTGCAAGAGAGAAAATGGGAGAAAGGGAATGCAACCGGCTTGGGGGGAGAAAGGGAGAAAGAGTTTTCCACCATTGTTGCTTATTCTTCTTACTACTCTTGCAAGTACCACCACCATCCATTCCTCTTTGCGGGGTTTGGGAGAAATTTGAGCAATCACAAGTGAAGGTAAACTTTTGGGTTGAGCCGAGGTCGGGTGGTGTTCGTTTAGTTGGTTTTTCTGAGCCTGGATCAAGATTTCTCGAGGGATTTCTGCGACATTATTATTATTATTTTGTTTTAGTTACTTTATTTCTTGTATGATCTAGAAATATACTTTTGGATACTGTATGTTTTCAGTACGATTCTTGATTGAGTATTCTATGAACAATATGTGGACTTTCGTAGATTTGACAAACATTGTGTAGTATTTATTTTTTGGTTAATTGTGAATGTATAATTTTGTTGGTTTTTGTTTAGTTGTTGAAATATTGGTTATGTGCCTACCTTTGTATTGACTCTTAACAATAGTGGAATGCAAATAACGTTCTACTTGATTATCACTCATTTTAAGCCGCGCCTTATAAAGGCTAAAGCTCAAAATAAATAGCCAGCTTTAGTGACAAAAAACGAGTCAATGGTTTCGTCTTTGTGCCCTAAAATGCTGTTAAAATTCCTATATAAAAAGCCATGCCAAACAAAAATGCACTTTTTTTACTAGACTATTAATACAAATTATGCGATGACAAATGTTAATGAGTATTTCGGCAACAGGCTTTCAAGTTGAGTATGACAAGCCAAAACTTTCTTGGAAAATTGATAAATTCTTAACCTTCCTTATATTTAAAATTTCCATTTATTTATTAAGCAAAACTTTAATTAGTAAAAAAAAAAAAGTCCCGTTCATGCATAAACATCCATGTAATATCTGTAAAATGGGAAGAAAATTCATAATGTTTAAGAAATTTGATATACAAACAATAAACTACCAATATATATATTTAAACAAATTCCCAAAAAGATCCTAAATAACAAGGAAAACTAAAAACCTGGAAGGAATGGACACAAAAGTAAAAGAATGCGCCATCACAATTTCCTAAAAAAAAAAACAGAGTGGAATGAAATGTGAGAGTGTTTACATGAAATCATCAAAATCTAAACTCTCTGGTATTTCAAACTTTAACAGGTTACTGCAATAATATTCTCTCTCATCTTCTGTGTTTCCGTTGATATATGTTGAGCTTGAATTTAGAGGATTTGGGCTTGATAGAGGCGTTGATAAAACTGAATCAAAACGGAACTTATGGCTGTTATTGCTCCCGCTGTTCGAGGACTGAAAACTTATGTTTTCTGATAAATCTTTCTGCATCTGGTAAGAAGCCCCATGGCAGAAATTTTCCATAAAAGGGACACTTTCAAATGTAGTTGTTAGATTATTTTGAAATGTTTGGCCACTCAAACTTTCTGAATTCATAGTGATTTTCCCTATATTCCCTTGCATGACATGAGATTGATTAGAAATTGAAGTAGTTGCAGGAAGATCAGTGGATGGATTGCAAAGAGGGATTCGTGAATCATAAGTGTTTTGAAATCGATCAGTTTGGTTTTGCAACTCAGCGTTGAATAATTGGTTTTCCTGAAGTTTTGTCAATAGCAGTTCAGGATTAACCTGAAGACTAGCTGCCAGCCTTAGGGCTTCTGGATTTAGTAGGGTTTGAAGTCGGAGTAGATTGGAAAGATTAATCTCTGGCAGGTTTATTAGTGATGAGAGATCTAAAAGATCGAAGCGTGGAGCATGAGTCACCGGATCAATCCCATTTCGAAGAAGTCTCTTTCTTATATGAGTGTTCCAGTAGTTCTTGATTTCATTATCTGTTCTTCCAGGCAACTGAGCCGCGATTGCAGACCACCTTAATCATCAGAAGAAACAAATTCAGGTTTAGTACTGCAAGATTAGAAAAACATGTATACATGTAACATATTTCTCTATTTGCGAAGGGTAATTAATGAGAAAAACGATTAAGAAATTATGTATTACTTGTTGCCAAGAACACTATGCAGCTGGATAATAGCTTCTTCTTCCTCAAATGAAAATCTTCCTCTCTTGATATCAGGTCTTAAATAATTTGTCCAACGAAGACGACAACTTTTTCCACATCTTTGAAGCCCTGTACACAAATGTTCAATCTTCATTACAAATCACTACAACATAATTAAGGACACAAATATTTTTTTTATTGTTCTTGTTGATCATATCTACCAGCATTTTTTGGAAGAGATCGCCAATTGCATGCACCGTGCTCTTGAATGTACTGAATGAGTTTCGTGTCTTCCTCAGGGGTCCATGGACCTTTCTTGACACCATTTTTCTCACAACAAGGTGATCTTCCCATTGATGATTTCGGGGTCTTGATGACTTTGAATAATGAGAATATTACTAAGGAAGAAATTAAATGAGATTTTCAGGAGATGAAGAAAACTTTTAAAGCCAAAAGGGAAAGTTGTAGGTCCTAATGAGAAGATGACCCTAGTATATATAGACGTGAAGGAAGTGTGTTATGAATGAGTTGAAGTCAAAAGGATTTGGTACCGCCGTTCGGCTATGTTCATCTCTCCCTCTCTTGTGTGCTGGGTTTTGGCCTTTTGGGGGTGAAATGTTAAACAATTATAAAATTGATAAAACACGCGAAGAATTTTTAAAAAGTCATTTGAAGGTATACATTTTACGGTTTAATCTAATTTAACTTCACATATTTCTTGTTAAGGATGAATTAAGTTTGATTTTAATGGGTTACACTTTTGATACTTCTAGTTGTATATTTATTAAGCTATAGTGAATAAAATTAAAGAAAAATTATAAGCATTTTTTTTTTCTGGTTAATGTCGTGCCCATGCATGCTAACATAGTCAATCTTTCTATATGTACAATATTTGTTGACAATGTTGGCTCACAATATCGTACTTGATAACATTATATTCATCAATTTAAAAAAAAAATTGTTTTCTACATCATGTGCTTGAATTTTGACAACACGTGATTGTCAACCACGTTTGTACACTTAGCTTTATTCTAACATAATAATCACATCAATCATGCTATTTGTACAATTTTTTTATTTTTAACAATTTTGATTGACAATCAAACTTGACAACATCACATTCATCAATTTAAAAAACTATTTATAAAATTAATGGTCTAGATTTTGACAACGTCAATGCTGTCATCCATTATTGTCAACCATAATAGTACAAATAAATTAATTCTAATCACATTATTAAACAACTATTGTAAACATGATTTTGTGTCATTTCCCTATTCAAAAAAGCCATCTTCAGAGAATTGCTTGGTTCACATGAGCTGAAGAGATTAGCTGACAGTCAAATTTGATTGAATAATTTATGACAGGTGGCAGCTAATTGATAGTTTTGACAATTTCAAAAAGTCTTGGAAAAAAGATCACTCGGTTAGTTGGTGTATAGTTGTTACATCCTCTACCAATTTTAAAGAAAAAATTTCATGTATTATTGCTTGCTTCAATGGATCAAATTCCAAATTGCTTTTGCTATGGCGACCACGTGAACCATATACCAATTTTAACCTGTCGATATTACTAGCTTTAACTCTAAATATGGGTAACATTGTAATTGATACCTAAATCATAGGTAATAAAGAAATGAAAATTTAAGTGACTCAATAGTACCTTAACTCTAGTATTCTTTTAGATAACTAATTTCACGACAAAATATTTTCTTTATAAATTCATTTCACTTATAATCCAGATACAAGAAGCTTACAAACTAAAATTAAAATGACCATTGGCATAATGTATATAATTTATAGCTACGAATATATATTTTTCCCAAGTGCGAACGAGTGATTGAAAATTGTCATTTTGTTTAAACATTTATCAATTTATTAAATTTATTTTTCACATGTATATTACGTTAGACTATCATAAGAAATGAATAGGTTACCAAATTTGAAGTTATTTATATATAGTTCCATTCGACTATAATCAATTTAATTATCACATCAACATGCATGGATGTGCAACAATCCTGTTAAATCCCACATCGACTGATTACAGTGCCTATGACCAATTTATATAGTGTGGTCAAACCTCACCTTACAAGCCGGTTTTGTATGGGTTGAGTTAGGCCCAATTTCTTAAGAATCCCGTGGAGAGCATGTTGGCAAATAACTTGAAAGGTTAAAAATTCTGTAGTGAAATATATATATATATATATTGAGATCTTATGTCTAAAGCAGCCCTAAATGAGTACTATTTCAAGAAAGAAAAATGCCCTAAAATAAGTCATAATCTCATGGGCCAGCCATGTATAAATCAGTGACAAATGATTATTTCTATGTTTAATAAGAAGTCAAAAGGCTCCACTCAATGAATACAAATCTGCGCCTTCAAATTCACAGGTATGCGTGGCTTAATACTCAACGTATTTTAATAATTAAACCTTTTATTTTAGACCACATTTCGATTTGTAAAGTAGCATGCTTCGTTGTTTTTTCTACGGTAGCAGTCTATCCAATCCGAAGTCGTTAGAATTCAGGTAATTGATCCATCCACCCTTTAGCTAACGAAATATGATCACTTTCGGGATTCATGAGACAACTTGGTGCTTATCTCTTCTAAATCAAATTTAATTAATTATCAAATAAACAAATTTAAAATTGCACACTTGTCTGATTTTTGCGTGTTGAAGAACTTACGTGTCGAGTCATATCACTATTTCATGAGTAATTCAAAAGAAAATTACGGTTTGTGTATGGAAGACTTACCTCTTAAATAGCCTCCACCTCTTTTAAGGTGACGCAATTATTAATTAATTACTCTAATATGGTTTTATAAGTTGCCAAACTGTGGATGGAGATCTTTCTTACATTTCAATGAATCCATAAATATTTTTTATAAGATGCATGTACACATATTAAAATATGGAATTTAATAATTTTGGAAACTGCTGAGTATCCTCAAAATATCATAATATGAAGAAGAATAATTCTGTGGCATTGTAAGATTGCATGCAGGTGCAAGAGTTTACGAATTGCCATTAAAAATGAATATTACTTTTACACAGAAGTAAAGTCAGGTTAAGTTTTGTGCAAAGAAAATGCTATTAATTTGTACACTCTCCTCGTAATAAGGAAGCCCACATCCAATAATAATAGAAAAAAAATAAAAGCTTGGGTCGGAGCGTACACTGAAATCTACGTATAGCAAAACCCTTTGTGCAAATATCCGCCAGGCCTAGGTGTAGGCCGATGGAGCCAACGGCTATGACAAATCAGGAGCGGAGGGAGGCCCAGGCCTGCCCCAAGCTCAATTGAATTTTATAAGGGAGGGGGGGGGGGGGGGGGGGGGGGGGGGGAATTGAAAGAATAAATTTTTTTAATGAATTTTAAAAAAAAAAATATGTATCAGCCCCACATATAAAAATAAGAAATAGAAAATCTGTCCTCCCTGACTCCACCCCTGTGCTGGATGACCTCAGCACTATATACAATCCATAACTCAGAAGGTGGATGAATATCCATTTTAAATAGTTTGTGTTATTTGATAAATCTAAGCATTTAGTAAGTTAAGCCCTACTTTGTGTAGCTGAAAATTGTTTTTAGTAGTTTTTTTAAAATCGATGAAATGTGTCGTTGAAAATTTGTTAAAATTAATGGATCTCATGAAATTTGTAAAAATTAATAGTTAAGATTGACTCAAATTTTTATTAACTTTTTTAAGCGACTTAACATCTTGATGGGGCCTATCCTTAGGATCCAGCAAAAGATGTTAAGCCCAGTTTAAATCATGGACTGGGTTGCTGATTTCTTTTGTTTATAAATATGGGCTTACACTCATACTGTTGGAGAGTCAAGTTTTAGAGAAAATTACATGGAGCCAGATATTTTAAGATATCAGTGCAAAAATTAGGCTCAAAGGTTTTTTATGCAAATCAGGTATGAAATTAATAACTAATTAATTATATATTTTTCACAAACCCTAATCCAATTCAAATCATTCATTCGTCTCTCTCTCTCTCTCTCTCCCTCCAACCCACCACCGCCCTCTCCCCACATTTCTCCAACCCACCGTCGCCTCCATTCTCTCTTTACAATCAACACCAACTCGTCCCCTCCGGTAAACTCGAATTCATCTCCTCCCAGCCCCAGCATCCCAGTTCCACGAATCGTCGACCAGAAGGAGTGCGATTCGCCGTGAGTTTGCAGTGGTGGAAAGATCGACTTCGCGACTTCTGCGTTTGTGCAGTACTGCTGTTGTTCGACGCTTAGATTGCGAAAATTTCCAACATCGATCTGAGCGCCTCGTGTCGCCGCGAATGCCAACGCTGCTGTGAAGGTGGCGTGGCGCTACATTCTCTATTTTTGGGGTAATTGTGTGCACATAAACCATCATCAGACCGCGAAGTAGACCACCCCACTCCGGCGACTCTTCACAAGTGAAGCACCGTACCAACGCGCGCGAAGCAGAAACATTTGGGTGGTGGCGATTTTGTGGGTTTGGATGATGTTTTGTGTGATGTGGTGGTGTTTGTGTGGCGCACGAAGCAGAGGCAGTTTGGGTGGTGGCAATTTTATGGGTTTGGATGTGTTTTGTGTGGTGGTGGTGTTTGTGTGGCGCGAGAAGCAGAAGCAGTTTGGGTGTGACGATTTCGTCGATTTGGATGATGTTTGTGTTGTGGTGGTGTGGTGGTGACTGTGATGGTGGATCTGGCTGTGGTGGCGGAGGATGCGGTGGTGGTGGGTCTGCCAGTTTGGGTGGTGGCGATTTCGTGAGTTTGGATGTGTTTTGTGTGGTGGTGGTGGTGGTGTTTGTGTGGCGCGAGAAGCAAAAACAGTTTGGGTGTGGCGATTTCGTGAGTTTGGATGTGTTTTGTGTGGTTGTGGTGGTGTGGTGGTGTGGTGGTGCTTGTGATGGTGGATCTGGCTGTGGTAGTAGGTCTGTCGGTGTGCTGTGGCTCTGGCCGTGGTTGTGATGGTGTTGTGGCGAGTGGGGTAAGGTTTTTGACCAAGTATTGGTGGTGAATCGGGGTCGAGATCAGGCTGTGACCATAAAACCAAAGTCGTGTAAAGCCCAAGATGAAATGATTTACCTAACACGAGATATGTAAAAGAGAATATGAAAGTATTTTCTTCATTAACAATTGTTTTAAGATAATTATTTGCTCGTTTCTATTTATCAATAATAATAATAATGAATAAATAAATCCTTCTACAATCCATTTTTTCAAAATGATTTCAAACCATGAAGATTATCTCTTTTGCTCGAGTCAATAGCGAATCCAGGATCGAAGTTCAATTAGGGCGGTTGATCGTTGACAATCAACGATCGTAATAACGATGTTGTTTGTTAATATTTAATTAAATAATATTAAAAATTATTCAATATATATATGTAAATGCACTAACACCTATAAAAATTCTCCCATTCATCACGTTTACTGGCACTACATTAGTATAAGAGAGATTTGGGAAGCCCATACACCACGGACAAAGGTTCACATTGATAGTTGAAAATGAATAACATATATTGGTTTCATCGTGTACGGCATAAATTGATTTAGTATAATTCTCCAGCAAAACACATACATATGCATTATGCAGGAAAAGGTGTTTCTCCATGAGAGGCTGCTCACAACAATTCAATATAATTCTTCACTAGTGACTGGTGCATAACCTCACTGCAGTGCCCCTGTGAACACAACTTTACTCATCCTTTCTAGCAGCAAGATTTGATGTACAGAAATTCCTGTATCCAATCGGTTTTCTTCTACTCATAATGACTACATATGGTTATAGCAACCATCAGAAAATCATTTCAGGTGGGACTTGTGTAAAACCAAAGACTTTGACAAAAGAATAAATGTAAAATGCAGCAAAACAACTAATTCACACAGTTAAAAATTCTCAATTCCCAATCTTCTCTATTAAAAATTCTCAATTTTCTTATTTCCTAAACCTAAATTCCCAATTCCCAAATCACAACTCAGAAATCATGAATGATAAAACATGAATCATAATTAATAAATTCATAAATCATAATTCATAAATAAAACCCTAAATCGAATTGCAACAATTAATTGATTGTGTGAACCGTGAATATTAGACAATGAAGTGTGATTGTGTGTGAATACACCGGACATATACTAAAAAATAAAAAATAAAAATCGGAGGGCAGAGGAGATAAAATTACCGACAGTCGTGTATCGCGCTCCACGTCTCCAAATGCCGATTGTGTTGCTGAATGTTGAGCGCTTGAGCCTGCTGTGCAAATTGTTCGGACAATTGCAATCGTCTTTTCTCCAAGTCTCCAATTGCCAGCTATCGTCTCCTCTCCAAGACTCTAGTCTCCAGTCCACCATCTCCTACTCTCCCCCAAAATGTTTGGACTTTGGACCAATAACTAATTAATTGTCAATTGGTTCTTCTTCAATTAATTTAGAGAAAATTACATAAAAACAGACACTTAAACTATCAAATTCAAAATCCAGGTGGAAAGTTTATTTAATAAAAAACAAGGTATTAATTAAATATTTTATTAATTAATTAATTCAATTTCAAACCCTAACTCACTTCTCCCTTTCTTCTCTTCATTCTCTCTATACTTTATCTCCATTCTCTTTGCCTTCTCTCTAAAAGCACCGGCTGCTCTTAAATCTGATCGCCACTCCCCTCATTGCCACGAATGCTTGTGACGCGACTAGCGTCGGGTGCAGGACGACGAGCGTCGATGCCGTGGTTGCTGAGCGTCGATCTGAGCGCAGTTGCGGGTCAACGTGAGCATCGAAGTCACGACGTTGTCATGGTTGTGCTGTGCGGCGACGCTGGTCGGCAGCAGTGTAATATCGTCATGACTCGTGACACGCAAAAGATAGTTCAGTGTGTGGAAGTGTATTGGGGCGATGTTTGTTGGGTTTGTTGGTTTTTTGTGTGGTGGTGGTGCGGGGTGGTAGCGGTGGTGGGTTGAATTGGTGGTTGTGGTGGTGTGGATTGCGGCGGTTGTATGGTGACTGTGGTGGTGGGGGTGGTGACTGACTATTGCTTTCCCTCGTTGGAGCTTGTCCTTGGATTCTATTTTGTACCTTCGACAACCCCTGTTTGTTCCTCATTTTCACCCCGTTTAGTTGTCCATTCGTGACCTCGTTGGGGTGATTCCTTCGTGGTTGTGGCACAAGATTCTTTGGGATAGTGAGGTGTTGGAGTTGTCTTATGATTTAGGTGTTGATCTGAGTCCTGTATAGATAATTTCACTGGTAATCACCGACTTTCACAAGCAGTATGTGTCGACAGAAATTTTTGTGGTGTAATTGCAGTTTGGGTTGATGGTGATTTTGTGGTAGTGGCTGTAGGGCGTCTGTGATCAACAATTATACGTCTGTGACCAACTATTTGGTTGATCTGTAACTAAATATTAAGTGTATGTGACTAAAAATAATCTGTGACCAAAAAATTGTGACGTACATGACTCTATGATAAAATGTGACTTATAAATTGAATGATATGTGACGTCCAAATGATATGTGACCTACAAATTTTTTGATTTGTGACCACGAAATAATCTTTGACCAATTAATTTGACGATATGTGATCAGCAATTTAATCTGTAACATATAATTATGAATATGTGACCATTAATCACAAATTGTGATTTTATTATTTTTATTTAATAAATATTTTTAATTAATTAAATTCATACATGATTTTTGAATTTTCAAACTATTTATCTTACTTTTGAATTGAGGTAAAGAATACACCTTAGATATGAACTTTTCCCATTAATTTAGTCATCCAGCTCATTGGGCCATTGTCCATTGGACCTCTATTTTTAAATAAGGCCCAAAACACAATAAACCAAAAAAAAAAGGTTTGGCCCAATTCTATATCCAATCCAAACAGTCTTCTTCCTTCCTTCCTCCCTTGAGTCTCTTCTCGGCGGACAAGGCACCAACAGAAGATTCCGACGAAGTCAACGAGTGGTCGCGTGAGATCGTCAAGTGCTGATTCCACCACTGACTAGAATAAGATTATAACCCGATGTATAAAATCAATAATTGGTTCATTACTCTCAAAAGAATGTTATAATAAGCAAGTTACTTATTTAGAAAGTAAGTTCCATCAATATAAACATGCCATTTTTATGATGAAGGTACATTCAGAGGAAGGATCCAGACCCTGAATTAAATGGCTGCTAAAGATCCACGTGTCAGCCATAAGAAAAGTGGTGGCATTCTGATTGTTATAAACGTGTTCCTCAATTTAGCACTTTATGTTACTGCAGATCTGGACCTTAGACTTATATTTATGCATCACTCGCATTTCTTTCAAAAACAAAATGCAAACTTTTAAGAAACTTATTGCATAATATTTAAAAACTATTACAAAGAATTATACTCCATATTGAATTTTGTTGTTGATTTCAATAAAGAATTAACGTAATTACAAGCTTCAATTAACACTTTACAAAAGTGTTATGCCATTGTACACTCATTTTTTTACATCATGGATGACATTTGTTGTGCTGGCAAGAAAATATTGGTTGAAAAATTGTTATTTTTTTTTAAATTTTCCAATTAAATGATGCCGTGTGACAAAATGTAATCAATGATGTAAGAGAGGATGTACACCAAGCATGGTTCCATAAAATAATTGCAAGCTTTAATTCTTAGACTCCAAAATATTAACAAGCCATTAAAAATTAGAATTTAAATTCATGTCAAACAATCTTTTTTTCCAAAATTATATACATTTAATTCAGAAAAGTAAATTATAATTTGCATATAACACTGTTAGTGATCTGTTATGTGGGTTGGCTTGGATTACTTAGTGTTGCATGCTTAAGAGGGCAGCGTGCTTGGGGATGCGGAGGAGCAATTATCTTCCAGTTCCCTAATCGAGTACGGACCTCGTGGAACCATGGCATGGGGGAAGTCTAATCCTTTTGCTGCCGCAAGGCTAGCTAATCATATGCAGTAACCCTAATCGTAGAAATTGTTCGAAGGGGAACGAGGAAACAACTTAGGTTAGAATTTCATTCAGTTCGATTTTGGAATAAAAGTATGATACCGTTTGGCCGTCATTAATTTTGATTATAATGGGGAGAATAGTGTTTTTTTTTTCTTGGAAAATGGAAAGTTGTAAAAGAATGAAAAATTTCTAATTTATGTGTAATATTATTTTATTGAAGATTGTATGGTTAAAAATAGGGGAGAGAAAAATCCAATTTAAATTGATGAGATTGACATAGCCTTCTTTAATAAATAGGTATTTAGCGAGTGAATCTTTTTTTATTTAGTTTGAGTGAAGAGCCGATTGTCCCCAAAGCCTGTGGGTAATGAGAAAGGAAGATCAGACAGAGCTTGAGCTCGAGAGAAAAAACAAATATCACTAGATTGGTTTTCGCTCCTTGTGTCGTGAAGGCATAAGCATTTAATTTAGTATTATTTCTACTTGTGTATTAAGGTCAATTTTTGCAATTTTCATTTCTAACTAAATGATGACGTACCCATTTTCAACTCTAGAGTTCGTCCGTGTTGAAGGTCCAAATACTCAAATGCCAAAAATATTTCACGCCCTACATATCTTTACGTGATTGTAAAATCTGGATTAAAAAATCATATTAGTTTTATTTACAGTTTAAGGAAGGAGACGAATGGTCAACAGGTTTTGCCACCGACCACCCATGACGCGGTTGCGAGGCTTAAACGCGTTAGTTCTAAATTCAAGTCAGTATAAATAATTTGTGTCAACTCAAAAGCTATTTGAATTGGAGTCAACTAATAATAGGGCATTTTAGCATAAAGAATTTGGCTTTTTTAAAATTTTACTTTGTCCTTTTCGAATCATCCTTTATAAGCTCAGCAAGAATTGACTAGGATCAAAATTGCTCGCCATGAAACTATGCATGGTCCAAGATATAAAGGTCTCTATTTATTTATTAATTCTTAGTACGTGTTTTCATAATTTATTAGGAATTTAAGGACCTAAGTTTCAATTTCAATTATGATAAGTGATTATAAGTAACTTAATAGTTTTGTGAGAATTGAAATGGATTTTTTGAATAAAATTTTATAGAAATTGTGAGAGTACTTTTTCTTTAATCATTTATCTAAATTAATGATTTGTTGATCTCATATTTGTCTCACTACAATAAAAACAACTTTTTGCAAAGTTCAAAAAATACTGCCGAAAACCTTTTGCAACATTCGAACGTATGTTGCAAATTTCGATGTTGCCTTAGAATAGAAAGATACAACAAATTTTTTTAAATGTTGCTCATAACATGTAGAATAGAAATGAGCTACAGTTATTTATTAAATTAGTATTGAATGCGTCCATTAACATGTAGATAAAACTCATGTTTTATCAAAGAATATTAAGTTGGTATTACTCATTTGAGTGTGCATGTAAACATTACTTTTGACACATCTATAATCGACACACATTTCACGTCCACAACATATAGCCAACTGTCTTCAAATGGTCACGCTTAGTGTAATAATCCTATGTGCCTTCATCGCTAGATCAACTTGTTCAAAATATGTGGAGGTCCAAATTTGAATTCAAATGTAACCATTTCCTCCATCATCAAACCCACTGGGGCGACTATACATTTCCAACATTAACGAATTCCTCTTATAGTAGCTTCTAATTAAGAATGCTTTCCACTAAGCTTGTAAATAAATATGCATAATTGCTACAGAAATTTCTTTAACAAAATATGAATGAATTGCAGAAGGCAAAACATCAATGCATTAAGCATATAAGCGAATTCCACACATTTATTATACTCTTGCTCATCAAACAGGAGGAGAATCCACTATCTCATACGGCCATAGCTCAGGTTTACATAAACGAGGTTTTCTATGATTCTTCCTTGTATATTCCTCATGTTACTAAGACATATTGACCATGAAATCATCGAAGTACGAAATATAGGGAGAAAAAGGGCCTGCCTCCTCTACTGGTAACAAATAATTAGTTTCACTGGGTTCAATCCAGAAATTTCCCTGGAGTCCAGAATCAGAAGAGTTGACACTATCATCTCCAACCCAGTCAAGATCACTCAGCATAGAAAAATCTGGGCATGATAATTCCCTAAAATTCAGTTCACTGGATAATTCAAAAGGGTCGGGCACAGCTGGTAACATATTTGTTTGGCTGTTATATGTAATAGGTGGAAATGTTTCAGGCAGGGAGTTGTCTTGGGGAACTGCAATTGAATCCAAGGAAGTGGTGTCACATGCTATCCAATTGGCAGTATTGGGAGGTAGCATTAAATTTTCCGATTCTTTTGGGGTTTGGATTTCAGAAGGTGGGTTTTCACCAGTCTCTGGTACTATGACTTGGGCTGCAGCTGCCTTTCGTTTATTGCATCTCTTCATATGAGTATGCCAATAGTTTTTTATTTCATTGTCAGTTCTTCCAGGCAAATTTGCAGCAATGGCAGACCACCTGCATTTTATAGTTAGGGAGTGTTATTAGGGAATCAGAATAGAACAATTCACTCTTGTGCCTATAAAACTTGTTAAATTAGCAGATTTTTTTTTTTTTTACTATATATAGATTTATGTATAAATTGTCAGCTTAGTCGAATCCAACAACTTGTGAGAATGCTTGATTTTATGTAATCAATTTGTTTTCAAGAACAGAAGGACTTGGCAATTTATTACAGAAGTTTAAGAGTGATAAGTGGTTCTCACTTGTTCCCCAGTTGGGTATGTAATTCCATGATAAGATCCTCTTCCACTTTAGCGAAGTTCCCCCGTTTAAGACCGGGTTTCAAGTAATTCACCCATCGTAATCTGCAGCTCTTCCCACATCTTGCTAAACCTGCATTTAGATTGACAAGTTGGGTATAATCATACTAAATTAGACTTTCAGCTCTCTATCTCTCTCAATTACATAGAATATCAAATATTCTCTATAATCACATAAATAAATGGATAGATAGATAGATAAAAATTGATAAGTAGATAGATAGATAAATATAGAATTAAATGAATTAAACAGCAGAATTTTCTGTTTAAAACTTAAAAGTAGTAGTGAGGTTAAAGAGATAAGTGGAAGGAAATTAGGGGTTCCCTTTTCCAGTTTGGAAGAATTGAATATATTGAATTTCAAGGAAGTAATTCAATTCTTCATTGTTTCTTCTATACTGTTAGCAGGAATTAAGGAAAACAGAATATAAAGGAACAAGTATCAAAATTTACCAGCATATTTGGGCAACAATCGCCAATTCCAGTGGCCATATCTCAGAACATAAGCCCTCAACTTATCATCTTCTTCTTTACTCCAAGCACCTTTCTTCATTCCATTATTATCAATAAAACAGGGCCTCACCATTTTCACTTATTTGTTTTGATGTCTTTCTCCAGCTCTTTTCTTTCTTTCTTTACAAGCTCACTTCTTGTGTGTATATATATGGCAGAAGAGCAGAAGCAGTTTCCGAAGAATTTATTTGCATGTGTCAACGTACGAAATAACCTAGGAAACAGATATTTGGTATATAAAATGTTGACAAAATATTAGAACGCGCTCGTGAAAAGGATTTAAATATTGAAGAAAATAGGAATAGTAGGAACGAGGAGACATCTTCAGTCCCACTTATGACTTAATACAACTGGTCCAGATAATCTTGAGCTAAAAGCTAGACTTGGGTGAATATACTATTCTGTTCAAAATATACGGTCAAAGTCTAGTACAAAATTCTTATTTTAAAGACTTAACGATACACGGCAAGAAACTTTGATATGTTGTTTATTTATTGAGTTTTGCTAGAGGTATAGTCTCATATGTAGTATGAATTACCCTATGAGTACAAGGGGGTCTTACAGGGGCGCTACAAGCCTCTCACTGTAGCGCGGGCCCCCTCATGATTTAAAAAAAAAAAACTTCGACGGGCCGTACCGTGTGAGTGTCCTGTAACGTCCCTATAAGAACCCACCCTGTACATGAAGCGGGGTTCTATGTAGTATATATTGCTTATAACTACGCTATAATAATCATGATTTAACTTTTTTCTTCTTTCCTTTTTTCAATATCATATAAATAATTATATCATATTGTCAACATATATTTCTTTTACTGTCACTTTTTTCTTTTTTTATTGTGCTACAAGTCTTCAATCCTTGCTCATTGTTGTACAAATATTTTCAATTATTTTCATCATATTCTTAGCGTCAACATTCCATTAATTTGCACATTTTGTTCCAATGACAATTTTCGTCCAAAAAGTTGTTAGGAGAGCTTAGGGTCGGATATGCATAAAGACAGATGAGGCCGCCGTCTCAGACCCAAAATATGAGGGTGCCTTTTTTGGACCAATTTTTTTTTTTTATTAAGTAAACATTGTAATCTGTAAAAAGAAAATCTTATTTTCTCTCCTTGAGGGGCCTGATTTACGAAGTTCTCCTCAAACCCCGAAAATCACAGCACCGGTTCTCGGAGAGCTTCAAAGGATAAGTAAGAAAAAAAAAAAAAATATATATATATATATATATATATATATATATATATATATATAAAAGTGCGACATAGTACGTGCCTCTCATTTCAAAGCAATGTAATAGAATATTTTGATAGAAACATCATTGGAAGAAAGGTATATGCTACATTGAGTAAAAGTAGAAAATATTTAGCCCTTGTTTTGAGGCCTATTTTTTTTTGGGGGGGGGGGGGGGGGGGGGGGGGGGGGGAGGGGGGAATATCTTTTGAAATAGTGATTTTTTGAAGAAAGTGAATTTGAAAAAATAAAGAAAATTTTTGGTTTTAAGTGTAAAATTATTTTATGAGAAAATATATGGTTGAAAATGAATTTTAAAAAAAAATGAAATTTGGAAAATTTTGGGGTCAATTAATGTAATTAAAATTTGGTACAACCATAAAAATATGGTGCCAATATATCTTCTCATTATATAATCCCGCCTTACTAAACAACCCATGAAATAATTTGGACACATTTGGTGCAATTAGTGTAATTTTCAGTTGATATATAAACTATGTCAATGTCATCTAACAGTTTAAACTCATGCAAATTAGCTTTAAAATGTACACAGTTAATAATCATGGATGATGAATTCCATTTACATTGGAAGTGTTGAAATTGCATGTACTAAAAATATCCTAGAGAATTTATCAATTTTGTAATAATTATTATCCATATATTATTTTATCACTAATATTCATATTTTTCATAGTAAAAAATTGGAAAAAAAAATCTTATTTTATTAAACAATTATATTTAAATAGTTACAGACACTCTAAAATAAATCATTTCAATAATCTACATGGAAAATGAATTAATGAATTGATTTACGGAAATGAAGGCGTCTTAAATTATTAAAAAAAATGAATTATTAATTATTTGCGCGAATTATATGAAAAAGTCACAAATTTTCTAGAAAAATAATTAGTAATATATATCATTTCATGTCTAGCTTCCATTATTAAACGCGTATAATTTGTAACTACCGGAAATTAATAATAAACTCTAAGTCCCTCTCAGAATATAAGCAAAAATGCAATTATCAATAATTTATTGTGTAGCTTCCTTGGTCTCTTCCTCATAAATCGCTGTTATCAAGCCATCTTTTAAGACTTCAATTGGAATAGACTCAGTCAATCAGATATAATGCAAAGAATAAACGTGGTAAATTTCGTAATTATATGAACATAATTAATTACAAGAAGATAGATTATCAATAAATGTTTGCAACTTGCAAATGAATAGGCCAATGTCAACGTGTTACATAAAAAAAATAATTGATAGTAAATGTTACATCACTAGAAGCTCTAAAAGTACTAGGTTCACACCGTTTTTTGACTAAGAATTTTCTCCTTCGTAGACTTTTTGAACCACGTGTGTTAATTGTCAAGGTCGATGTCCTTGAAATTATATTGATTTGACACGTTTTCTACTGAATTTTTATCATTGTAATGTTTTGTTAAAACAATCCCGCTACATGTACACTCCGGACTTATCCTTTGGTTGACACGGTCCCACCGAGCACTCACATGGAGGTCGGGTCCCACTTCATTAAATTTAATATTTTTCTCCATCATGTGAGAGGGCAAGTGGGATCGAATCAACCAAATGGTAAGTTCGAAGTGTACAAATAGCTTATTTCTTGTTAAAATTATTCACGTCCACAAAGCAAATATAGGCGTGAAAAATGATGCGAGTCAATCGTCGATTCATGTACAAAGAGACAAGTTATAAACGCTAATCGAATAGCAAAATCTCATGCAAGTCACTCGTCAATCCGCACGAGTTGACTTACTCGAATTTTCAGCCACTTTCAATCCAAAAATAAATAAATTATTGAACTATGGGCGATTTGCGAAATGGCTCGACTCGGATCATTTTGCATGGTAGATCAAATTCGACTCAACCTATTTAAGAGCCTTACTCATTAACCTTTTTTTAAATATTTCTTAATAAGAGGTGTTGCACCCTTGTCCATATGATAATTTGTTATGGCGTTTCAGGCTGACGTGGACAGTTACGTCAGCACGTTAAAAACACATGACAAATAACATAATATTTGGAGAAGATTAGGCATTTTGTCTGTACAACTATGTATTGGATTTTTTTATTCAAATTAATTTTGTGCATTAAATAAAAAGGAAAAAGGAAGCAAATGAAGGGACTAAAAGAACTATGTTAGGTACATTATCATACTCAGATTTTAATATAACTAGTAGAGATCGTGCAACGCACGATAATTGATATAACTTCATAAGTGATTTTGTTAAAAAAAGATAAATTATTTTAGAACGTCAAAATATTTAACTATGTGGACTAATTAATGTATTTCATATTATTAACGATACAAAGTTATATATATTGTTTGAAAGTCATTAATAGACGAACTCAAAGATATATTCATTACAAAACAATCCCCTCACTTCATGAAAGCAAACAGAAAGTTGAAAAAGAGAAGTATGATAATCTTAAACAACTTTACCTCTTTAAAAAGAATAATAATTTTATTACAGAACAAGTCACTAATAATATTTCAATTACAAGTACAACATTTCAATACCTATCATGAGACTTAAAATACAATTACAATATGATAAGACAGAATAATTAAAGAAAATAAGCGGGATGTTGAAGAATCAATTTCAGGTTCTACTTTTGGTGAAATTTGCAACGACATGATTAGCATGAATAAAATGGGGGTCTAGTTAACCCTTCGACAGGGTCACCTGTGGTAAATTCACTTGAAACCACCAAAAAAATTGATGTCGATCAATTAAAAAAAAATACTAAAAAATTGGTAAAAAAGAAATGACAAGTTAATGAAAATGCTGTAAAGGAAAGGCTCTCAATGTGTGTCTCTGAGAGAGACATGAAAAATGAGAAGGGGATCAATGAAAAATCAAGAAAGAATGATGAAATCATAGAAGTCAATGACATCTTTAAAATATCATACTATTGAAAACTCTTTACTTTTACTACAGAATAAATCAGAAAAAAATATACTTTCCATGAGTTGGATGCCATCTTAAATTCCAAATCATTCATAACAAAAAGAATGTGTACAGAACACTCATTCATAACCATAGAAGAGGAGTCAAATGTCTGAAAAGTATGTCATATAACTTCAACATATATATCGAAATGAATAAAATCAAATCCCAACTATAGACACAAATAAATAAATAAATGAAGAATCAAGGAAAAAATATTGAATATATAAACGTGCAAAATAAACGTAAAGCATTCGTCTTTGCATTAACTAATTGGTTTGCAATGTTAAACCAAACTTTGGCTATAGAGAACTTTCTGGTAGGTTGTGGAATTAAAATTGATACATCTTTGTTTTTCAAAGTGAATATGAAAATTATGATTCTCTCAAACCTTTCAGTGTTGAAGAGTGAAGATAAGAAATTTGACTTTAGATTAGAGATGAGATGAAGAAAAAAATAGAAAAGATGGAAGAAGAAATGAGAAGTCTGACAAATGTTGTGTGGGAAAAGTAGAGTAAAAATGCACCGGTGATTACGTGAAAAATGGAGAAAAGAGAGAGAGAGAGAGAGAGAGAGAGAGAGAACCAGTGTACCACCAAATGTAAGATTATACTAAATAATAATTATCACAAATATGTTTGGAAGAAATGAATGAAAATAGAAGTAATACTTCCTAGCACATGACAAAGAATACGACCACTTAGATAAAAATAGCAATGTTCTAACATAGAGTAGCTTCTAACTTTAAAGAGAGGATATCATTCATGAATCTATTAAAAAACACATGGCGTGATTCTATAAATTGAGTTTTTTGAGCTCATTGTGCTTTTGCTATATCCTTCTATTGCTAACATGAACAATTATTGTCTGTTAAATTGTCATTTATCCAGGATTTCAATTTTTTTAAATGTTTTGATGTGACATCTACATTAATTTAGTTCTCGTGTTGAGCACTTCCAATACAAAATGAGTCTCCTCTTTTATTGTTGTAGAGATTTGAATGAGAAAATAACCAATCACCTCATGTAAAATTTAGACATAATAAAATTAATGTACAAAATCATAGTCATCTTTACAAATATCAAGAAATTTGTTTAAACAGTGCACACGACATCTAAAAAATAAATGCACAAGTGAATTAAACTATTGAAGAGATAATTTAATTGATAATTAACACTCTAGAATTGAAGTAGTCTATGATTTTTGCATACTTTGACCTTATGAACAAAAATAAATTATTATGTTCTTTTCAAAAGTTTGAAATCTAGATTGGAGGCTGCATGGAAAAGTAAAATCATCCATTAGTGGTGAGAAAATTGTAGAATATTAATCAATATTACATAGAAATGAATTTTTAATTGAAATTTTTTTTATGGATTTAAATATTCAATAACTTTACAAATACTTGATTTTTTATTTTTTATTTTTTTTGGTGATCTCTGAAGGTAACTGAATAACAAGTAAATGATCCTAGAAAAAATGAAATTTGGGAGCTAGCTAGATAATGAGAATGAAGAAGAGCATGAGAAAGAAAAGATGAATATAATGCTACCATGTGTTTAGTCCTCTAAAAATACTTGAAGCTCATTTGTCTCCACTTTTGAAGGACGAGTTTCAAATCAAAAAGCGGGAAAAAAAGCTCGAGGAATAAATTAAAAAATAAATAATATTATATAATATGAAGTTTAAAGAGAGTAACATGTACAGGAAACAAACCATCATACCTTCAATTTAAAAAAAAAAAAATCTATATTCATTTTAAAATTTTATTTCAAAAAAGAAATATATATATCCATCTTGCAGATCTAGAACCATACAGTAAAATCGAACCACCATACCTTAAATTCATAGTAAAAATTTATATCCACTTTCCAAAAAACCTTGTGTCAATAATTCTTTTTATTGATCTATGATGAAAATATCAAACATCTGCAAAAGAAAACAAAAATAGAGGGTTAGAACTTTTAGGATGATGAACACCAAAGAGTTTCAGCAAAATTACACAGCGTATACACAAAATCGAGTAAAAAAAAATAGAAGAAAAAGAAAGGAGAAATCTTGCACAATATGGATCGTTGTGTGGAGAATGGAGGAAGGAAGTATAAAGCGTTGCATAGAAAAATGGGAAAAGAGTTAGGGAAGTAAAACAAATTATTAAAAAAATGCAATAATGTCATGCATTATATAAAATAAAAGGGATAAAATTGATAAAATAAAAGGGATAAAAAAATGCAATAATGTCATGCAACATGACATCATTGATGATGTCTTATGAATAGTAACCAACTTTACTCTTTTATATATTGTAGTGATTTTATTTGTATTCGATCATATTATTAATCAGTTAATGATGTTAATTTTTTTTTAAACTAGATTATCACAGTTTGAAAAATTCCCTAAAAAATTGAGATTTTTAATGATTATTTTTTTTGGATTTAAAAAGTTTAGAGTTATTCAATATAGACTTTTGAAAACTCTATAAAAGTATTGATATATTCAATTGAAACTTTTATAGATTCTTTAAAAGTCACGATATATTCAATTAAAACTTTATAGAAGTCTCTATAAGTCTCGAGGTATTCAAATTTTAATGACTTTTAGAGACTTTTATAAAAGTCTTTGGAATACTAACTTTTAAGCAGTAAGTACTAATATAAAATCTCAAAATTTGTCTGTCATTACTCACGAGATTTTGGAAGACTTTTTCAAAAAAAAAATAATATTATTTTTAATATTTTTTTCATTTTCCCTTCTATGAACATTAGATTTACGATTAAAATTTATTTTTCTATTTATTTTCATTTATCTCTATCTCTCACTCCAATCGTTTATCTCTATTTTCTACGAAAAAAATTAAATTGGATTCTTATAACTTTTTTTTTCATTAATTTTTTTTTTTTTTTTTTTGTGAAAAATATCTATTTTTTATTAAATTATAAAATTTTATATATATGACAAATTTATAATTAAATTTAAATGTATTGATTTTTATTTATTTTTAAAAGTATATAATATTAATAATATTGAATATTAAATTTATTTTTTATCATATATTTTCATAATTTTGATTATTATTTATTTAATTAATGTCTTAAATTTTTCATTCTTTTTTTTTTTTAAATTATTATATGAGGAAGGGAATGTGAAGGGAAATAGTGAGAACTACAACCTCGTATGTGAGAATTTCACATTATTGTAATGGATCCACGTGAATTCTATTTCAAATGAAATTTTTTTAAATAAAAATTGAATTCTACAAAAGTCTATAAAAAAATTTAAATGAAAGTTTATAGAAGTCTACGAAAGATCCACTAATTCTATGCAAATTTATGAAAAGTCCATGAAATCAACAAAAGTCTTCATTTAAAAAAAAGTTCATTAAAGTTTTCAAATGTCTCAATTGAATGTACCCTATAAATCTCTCGAGTTGCTTGATCCGCATCTACCTTTTAATATTTTCTTAGGCTATGTTTGATAGCAAATGAAAAAGGTTTTTCATTTTCACCAATTAATAGTGTTTGATGGCAAAAATTTTCTTGGCAAAATGTTTTTCATCCCCCTATCTACGCACCTATTTTTCTTAAAATTGGGAAATTGCTTTTCCCACCAAATCCATGTTCCTCTCTCTTTTTTTTTTTTTTTTTTTATTCAATTGAAATTTATTCTAGATCCAATGATAGAAAATATCTTTTTAATTCACAATTTGCACGAAAAATAAAGTCAAACGAATGATATTCGGTATGGTAAAAAAAATTTCTTTTTTTGGCAATTGTAACAAATTCTAGCTCCAATGGTAAAAAAAATTATTCCTTTACTTGACAATTTGTATGAAAAATAAAGTCAAACGAATGATATTCGATATGGTAAAAAAAATTAAATTTTTTTATTTTGGGTAATTGGAACAAAACAAATTCTAGACTCAATGTTGAAAAAAATTATCACTTTAATGGACAATTTCTATAAAAAAAATTAAAAAAAAAAAAAAAAAAACAAACAAACAAACAAACAAACAAACAAATTCAAACGAATACCAAAATTTCAAAAAAATTTCAGGTGGAAAATTATACCAATCAAATACAATTAACCGCCAATTCTCGGTAAAACAAATTTTAGGCAATTCAATTCTCTGTAATTCATTTTATTTCCATTCAAATTTCACATTTGCAATCAAACGACCCTTAGGGTCCGTTTGACTGAGCGTGTTTTTCAGGGAAAATAGAAAACGTTTTCCTACTTTTTAAAATTCACGTGTTTGATTAGGCTTATTTTTTAGGAAAAACGTTTTCCACCATTTTCAAAGGTACAAGTTGTTGATACACAAAAGTTGAAAAACATTTTTTAGTGGTGGGAAAATATTTTCCAACTTTTTGACCGAATTTTTTTTAACCAATTGGAACACATTCCAAAATCAATGATAAAAAAATTTATCCATTTATTTGACAATTTGTGCAAAAAACGAAGCCAAACGTAAAAATTGTTAGGTGAAAAATTATACCAATTAAACACCATTAATTACAATTCTCTCTAAAACAAATTTTAAGTAATTCAATTCCCTACAATTTGTTTTCTTTCCAACCAAATTCCATATTTTTTTATCAAATGGACCCTTAGTTCAATCCTACTTTAACCGGCTAAATTTGTTTTCAAGTTGCGCTAATGTTTACATTTATCACGTGGAATTATCAATCAATGCCAAATTCGATATGAGAAAAGTATTTACTATTTGGATCTAGATATTACACTTTTTTCTTTACTTTTGCCTATAGGTGTAATTTGGACTAGGTGTTTTTGTTTTGAAATCTTTCGCGTGGCTCCCAAGTTCATTTATTTTGAAATCTTTCGCGTGGCTCCCAAGTTCATTTACGGTCAATGGCCCGCTCGATCATAGATTTATGTTTTTTTTATATTTTCTTTACAATGCGTAGTGGGTTTTTGTTATGTAGCATTTGTGTGGGTATTAATCCATGTGTGCACCCCCACACATGCAACAATTTCAATGCAATGCCATATGTATATGATCAATTTGGTATTATTTTTACTTATATTCTTCGTAGAAAAGCTTCCTGAATAAGGTATTTTAATTATTATTTGAACATTAATTTATAAAAAAAACTTTTTTATTTTGAAAGTACTTTTAAAAAAGTCCGGTACCAAGGGTTGTAGCTAGTAGTGATGGAGAGAGATGAAGGAAACTAGAGCAGGAGGGAATGAAACTCAATCTGGACACTATTGTCCGGATACATTGGGTTAGGACCGAGTGGTCATTTGGGATCATGGGGATCGGGTGGCGGAAGGAAACTAGAGCAGGAGTGAATGAAACTCAATCTGGACACTATTGTGCGGATACATTGGGTTAGGACCGAGTGGTCATTTGGGATCATGGGGATCGGGTGGCGGCAGCTAGTGTAAGGCCGGATAGGGTTTTTTTAGCCATAAGTAGCGTAATCGTCAGCATTTCAGAATGGTCTGACTTTTGCTAAATCAAACAACCTCAACATAGCAATTGCCGAATGAAATGCACATAAGGTTATGAGTTGGCTTTTTTTTACTACTATCTATCATTTATGTATAGCTTGGTCAATTGTTTTATGTGATGTTTCTTGATGTAATTTTTGCCTTTCCAAGATAATAAAAGGGAAACCTGCCAAAAAAATTGAAGGGCTTATGCTATATAAACCAACTTATCAAGCAAGATTTACATCAAGACGGCACACCATTAGATAAAAAGGATATCGAGTTCATTCACTCTTTTTCTAGAAAACATATAAGCGGGTTTTTTCAAATACATAAATTTGAATTTTTTTTTTTTTTTTTTTACTTGTTTTCCTTCACTACTATATGTGTTGAAGACTCGAACAAAAATAACTTAAAATTATGTCGCAAATGAATTCTCCAATATTAGTCTTGTCTTGGGTTATGTATTCGCTCCATACATACATACATGAAATTCATGTGCCAAGCTATAATGCTATCTATATTTTTCATTGTTGGCATATATTCAAATAAAAGAGTATTAATCTAGATTGATAATGTAACACTTTATTATATATTATGACGTGAAAAATATGGAACTCATTAAAAGTTCGTCTGGTTATAAAATAAAAGCAAAAAATTTGAAAATTGGGAAAATTATCCAAACTCTCAGTATTCAAACAAGGAAAAAAATGAAGACTTGAACAATGTCGCAAATGAATTCTCCTTTGGTGGTCTTGTTTTGGGTCACATCCTTAGCTCCATACATACATACACACATATATATATATTACGATATTCATGCTCCAAGCTATAACAGTGTCTTTATTTTTCATTACCAGCATATATTCAAATAAAGGAGCATTGGTCTAGATTGATAAAATTGTAACACTCTTTCATATCTAAATTGATAAACATATTCTTGTTTAATAAATGTACATTTACCTTGAAAATAATATATAAAAGATTTGAACCTTTGACTTCAAAGGAAGAAAAATAGCAACTAACCACTGGAACACAATAGCTTACCAATATTAATTTGCAATATATAAATGTATATTAATCATTTATAGTTTTTTTAAAATTATTTTAATGAAAAATATAGTCCTAATTTTAATCAAGATGAATTGAATAGTTAACAAATAATTTTAAAAACTATAATTTTGTGTCAAAGAAAATTTTTTTGCTTTAAAAATCTTTTTTGAATTTTTAAGCACCGACACATCGGTCCAATCGTTGACTCATAGATTCGATCAATAACCCGAGACCCAATATTTAAGCTGGGTCAATGCCCGGGTCGAGTCCAATAACTATGGTTTTGACTCTAATATTCCTTCTCTAATATTTTTCTCATTCACCTTTAATTTTATAAGAGACTAAATTCACCCTTTTTTTTTTTTTTCCCGCTTTTGCCTGTTCCCAAAATTTCGCTCACATTAAAAGGGACATTAGCTTCTAATCTCTTATTTTAACACCTATCAAAATGTTCAAAATCTTTTGAAATAAGCAAAGAATGAAAGCCATAAGACAAAATCGAAAGGGTCAACTGGAAAGAGGAAGGCGGAAATGCTTCGAGTGATCTTATAAATCAATGACCCATATCCTCCAACACGACCTTATAATCTTTATTAATTTAAGTATTAGAACTTATCATCTTCCATATATATATATATATTTTGTTTCGAGTTTAATGAAATTTAATTTTACTATTTTTACTAACTAAATTTGCTCAGAATGTCTTAATCACATGGTTACATAACCTTGTATAAACTTTTAAATTATGAACATTAATGCACGTTTTGGTTTTTGTATTCAAATTTAGAGGTAAAATAAATGTTTATGAGTCGTGTTATGCAGGGGCGGACCTAGGGGGTCCCATAGGGTCAAATGAAACCCCCCCTCCACTTTTTTAAGAAAAAAATTAGAAAGTAACTATAAATTTTGATTATGACCTCTTAACCCAAGTCATTTGGGTCCGTCCCTGGTGTTATGTATGTATTTTCTGTAGAATATTGTAAAATGCATATTGAATATTACATAACAAGGAATTATTGATAAGGAGAATTGTTATTCACAAATTGGATCATCTTTTGATCTCAGGAAACATCGTTTACCTGTCAATAAGTGTATCTCCATTTGTGATTTTCTTCCTATAAATGAACAAATTTAAAAGCAAAAAGTATCTGTAGTTTTAATTACAATTTACAGATTCAATGTAACAAAGAATTCTACAGTCGTGATCTACTTGGTTGAAAGTAGAATGCTTCTTCGTAGTAAGTTGGTTCGAATTCGTATTATTTTCATTTATTAAAGGTCATGTTTTCGTTTTCGATGCCTTCTTAATCTATTGTATGTTCGAGGTTACTGCAATTCATTTTTGTTGTTTTCATCTCAAATGGCATCCCGGATGAATCAATATTGGTTTGTAACAATATCTGCGCAGCGAAACATGGCGATACGTGCTATGGCGTTTAGCAGACTTACAACCTGACTTCAAACTTCTTCATGTCCATAAATCCCAATCTTGAATGTGACAATGTCTTTTCTGGCGTATGGCTTTACATTAATGGTTAATCAACTTAAGATTAATGCTTGGCCTACCAGCAAAAATAGCATCAACAAGAAGAAATAAGCTTAATATTACTATGTTTTCTTTAATCATTTTGGTTTGTCGCAATTGAGTCATTGAACTTTAAGTGTTTAAAATTTTATCACTTCGTCACATGTATTCTCCAAAAGTAATGAACATTTCTGTGACGCTAAATACATTTAGATTATTTCACTGCAGACAACCATATGGATCAATATAAAAGAAAAAATATGACTTGACTTGGATACAATCATACAAGTTGAATAGACAACTCATCCTAGAATAGGGATGACAATTTAATCTGCCTCACCCTGGGCCCGACGGGGGCCCACCCTCATGGTGTAGTGGGGGCGGGGTGTGAAAAAAAAAAAAAAAAAAAAATTTTTACTTAACAAATTATATTATACAATTGTATTTTATTCTCTAATAATAGCAAAACTCAAAATACTGAGAAAAAGTAAATAAAGAAAAAATGACGTGGCAAGATCTCGCCCCCCGTCCTGTTGCCATTCCTATCCTAGACTGCATTGGCATAAAAGACAGGAACAAAAGCCACATTCTATATGGAGTACTTTCCTTAAAAAATTGAATTTTGCTTCAAGTACATTATTTTTGACATTATGGTTGACATTGTACTTACATGCAAAATGTGGGGTCCGTGATTAAAATAATCGCGGACTCCACCTTTGTGAGTACAATCTCAAACTAAGTGTACACTTAGCATTTTTCTAAAAAATTACTTTGATATTTTAGTAGATTTTGATATAAATTAATGAAAAGTATGAGTGAAAAGTTGTCAATCTCATAAGACGTATGATTTTAATTAATTATTGACTTTAACTTAAGATTTTAATTGAATTCTAACACAAACACAACAGGAGCTAAACTATTAAAGTGTTATAGCAACGATCCAGATTTACCAAAATTCACCGGGCTGATTTCTGACAACAAAAATAAAAAAATACACAACTTTATTTTTTAGTTGTTCTTTGTTTTTTTCAAAAATATTTTAATTATTTTAAATGGGAATGGAGAATTACAATTTTCCCCTCCTGAAAAAGGGTGAAAATTAAGATTAAGAATTGAACTAAAAGAGTTTTGAACAAAAATTATTCAAAGGTCTTTCAGCTGCGTATTTAACCAAAGGTAAGGGCTGCACTGCCGAAAATGAAAGATTCGTCACTTTTGAAAAGGTTAGGGACCCCAATTGCAATATTTCCTTCAAAGGTTATGGATTTCACTGCTAAAAATGAAAGACATTTGCACTGTTTGGAAAGATTAGGATCCAAATGCAATTTCCCTTAAAAGACGTTCTTAGGTTCAACTTTAAGGTTGTGTTGACTGTTGATGGTTGATTGTCGTTAAAATTACACAGTGCTTCCATATCCAATTTCTTCGAACCCCCAATTAAACTAGTCAAAAACCCAATTATTGATGAAGCCCAGCACCCTAAAATTGAACGAGTCCCGCCAAAATGCTAGCCGCCACTACTTCAAAATTCCAGACTAATCTGAACAATTCCAATTTGATATATCATTATTATCATCGTTCGAATATCCTCAATATCCCTAATTACAGAGTTAGTTTGCGGATTTATGTGAAAGGGATTTGGTTCTTCACCACCGCTCCACATGTGGCAGAAATTACCATGTTATTGTGAGTTTTAATTTTTTTTTAAATTTTCCTTTTCCACTTTTTGTAAGTAATTTGGAGTTTCCTTTTCAATAATTATTGGTTCTTAAGCTTTGCAGTTGTAGGTGTATTGTTTGATAAGATAACCTATGCGTTCTGTAGTAACAGCAAATAATTGCATTTCTAGATCATAGGAATGGGTCTAAAATTGGTAAGTTGGCAGTGAATTAGTGCCAGTGTAATATGGCTGATAATGTTTGTATCTCATCTTAATTTGGGAATCAGAACAATGTAATGAAATATAGACTAATTCATACAAAAATCAAGTGAAAAATGTGAGGCAAGGCTATTGGACGATGAACTTAGTTTGATATGATATTATTTCCTTTCAGTCTGTGCTGTGCTGTGCTGTATGAGTTTTGTAGACATTTTTTTTGTCAAAGTGACTTGAGTGTGGATAAACCAGATTTCAAATCAATGCAAACCAGTTAGTTAGGCATCTTGTAGTTTCCGAGACCTTGTCCATTCATGATTTCTTTTTGGCATTACAATTGAACTAACTTCGTGTCCCCGGTTTAGTAGTGGTGTGTAAGTGTAATGGGATTGTGGTTTTGCTTTGGCCCGGTAGCATTGCTTTAGAAGATATATGATTGTGCCAATTGTTGGGTTTTGATACCCAATAAATCCGGACGATGATTTAAAGCAGTCGAATAATTTATCGACATCGTAGACTTGGCTCGACCCGAAAACAATCTTGCACACTTTAGGATGGCCCATTAATTTAGCCCAATTGTTTAGGCTGATTAGTCAGCTTTTAGCCCATCTAGTTGTTTAGTTTGGCTTTTAAGTTGGTGATCCAATAATGTCTTTGGCCTATTTTGGAAAGGAGTGCTTGGGCCAAGTTAGTGAACTAATTGATTATCATATATATCAATTGTCTTCCTCTTTCAGTAGTGTGTGTGTTTGTGCAAGGTAGGGAAGAGTCGAGAGAGGCAACCGAGTAAGGTGATTTCTTTAGTGATGTTCAATCATTGTTTTCTCTTCTCTGTTCTCCATTTGTGGCTTGCAAATCACCACCCCCTTTGTCTCATTTGTGGGTTAGAAGAAGGGTAACCGAAGTGGGTAGAAAGAGGCAATCGAAGGTGCAACGTTGTGGGTCGAGCCTTAGTGGTTGCTGTGTTCGTTTGGTTGTTTTCTAAGCTCAAAATTAAAGATTTCTCAAAGATTTTCACTACAAATGGTATTAATGCTTGCGTTGTTGAGAAACCTGTGATTTTTTGGGGGTAAAAATTGATGGAATCGACCTAGAATCGAATCTGAAAAATTCGATAGAAAAACTACCTAGTTTTGCAATTTTTGGCTGGACCTGCAATTGTGTTTTTTAGCAAACAGAAGTCGATTGGTGATACTGAGGGCAGATTCAATATCAACAGGTAGAGCTTCGGGGGAAGGCGTGTGGGTGCCGGCTGCGGCTCGTGTCACCTGCGCATGAAGCCCACGTGTTGCGCTGGTGGCAATATGTGGGAGATTTTTCGGCGATGGCATCAAAAGGCAGAATGTTTTGGACGACAAGATAGACCTTGTGGTGTTTTGGATTTGAGTTTCGAGCCATAGGATGAAATTTTGATGATTTTGCCTTTGGATGTTCGGGTGCCGGGTGCCATTTCGTGTTGTCGCAGTTGATAAAAGCTTTGGGACGGATAGTGGTGGCCCTAAGGCGGTGAATTTGCATCTCTCGATATTTACGGACCTTCAGACGTAGTCTATTTGCTATCGTGTTCTTTACATTTTATTATTACAGTTAAAAATATTATGTATATAGTTATTTATTTTTCGTATTAGTAGTCATTGTGTGGGATGACAGTAAGATTGAGGTTACCATGAACATGAAGGGGTAACCATTGCCTGTTGCTAGACGTAACGTAGGAATTACTTGTTAATTATTTGCCTTAATTTCTTTGTGAATTTATTGTCAATCTTTTCTACACTGTTAGAATTGTATGCGACCTTAGTAAAGTTTGTTTGATTTTTGTGGGTTATCCTATGTTATATCTTCATCGCATGATTATTTGCTCGTAATTGTTCACTTTGATTATCTGCTTTTACTTGGATATTTTGTTTGTGACATTAGCTTTGTTGAGTACGTGGAGCAGGTATGGTATGTGTTTTAGGTTTGAAACACGAAGTAAGGTCTGTGATTTCAATTTTATTGGTTATTTTGATTATGCAAGTATAAACTTTGTGTTTTGTTTACTTGCATGTTGATTGAGTATCAAGGTGAAGATTTGTTGGATTTTGATACCCAATAAATTCAGGCGATGATTTAAAACAGTTATCGGATAATTTATTAACACCATAGGCTTGGTTCTACCTAAAAACAACCTTGCACACTTTAGGATGACCCATGAGTTTAGCTCAATTGTCATTGTGATTATTGGTTTAGGCCTTAGTTGATTGGTTAGGTTTTAGCCTATCTAGTTGGTTAGGTTGTCTTTTTAGTTGGTGATCCAAATAATGTCTTTGGCCCATTTTGGAGAGGAGTGTTTGGACCAAGTTAGTGACCTAATTGATTATCATATATATCAATTGTCTTCCTCTTTTAGTCGTATGTGGGGAGAGTCGAGAGAGGCAGCCGTGTAAGGTGATTTTTTTAGTGATGTTCAATTATTGTTTTCTCTTCTCCTTCCTCCCTTTGTGGCTTGCAAATCACCACACCCTTTGTGTCCTTTGAGGGTTAGAAGAAGGGTAACCGGAGTGGGTAGAAAGAGGCCGTCCAAGGTGCAACGTTGTGGGTCGAGCATTGGTGGTTGTGGTGTTCGTTTGGTTGTTTTCTGGGCCTGAAATTAAAGATTTCTCGAAGATTTTTGCGACACCAAAGAAATATTTTGGAATCTATTAAGTTGTCAAAATGCATCTTTTGAATTCTGGAAAACCCATATTGCTTGAGCCTCTAGTTAGCTTAGCAAGGCTCAAGATCTGTCCCGCAAATGGAATATGTATATGATAGACCCCAATCCGGTTCAGCAATACCAACATGGCTGCAGCCACGTCTACTATTCTAGAATGTTCACTAATCAGTTAGTTGAGGGAGAAATAAGTAATAGTGCTTCTATAAAGGAAAGGTCTATAAATGTGAAGATGGGGGATCTGGAAATTATTCATTCAAGCAAGTAGTGAGAATAGTGAGGAGAACCAGGCCTCTCGAATGCCTTGGGTTATTTCATTTATGTTCTTTATCATTTCAGTAAAATAAACATTATAAATACGCTTCTACAGTTTCATCTTCAGTTCTAATTAATCTTTTACAACATCTATTTCCTAATCAATCTATTAACCGGTAGCTTGACAGGACCATGTCAGTAGCAACAGCAGAGCATTTCGTCTGGCAGCAGTAGGGGATCCTATCAACTGAACAATAGCAGATCCAAAGCAGCACGTCCAGCAACACAGGTTTATCTCAGCAGCTGCATCTAACATCTGTAGAATCAGGAGCAGCACCAGGTTCCTATCAGTATTACTGCTGATACAGAAACTTTCATTATGAACTGATGGTTTGTCTTTTTCAATTTTCAGAAATCATGGAATTTAAATTATTATATGTAGAGTTAGTCAAATAATCTTTGTAATTTATTAATCTTTTGGTGATTTTTGACTTAATTGAACTTCTTTTGGAAGTAAGTTTAGCTTATTTCTTACAAAGTATATGAATGTGTCATTTTGATCTCATTATGGATTTATGGCTATCTTTTTAAAACAGAGTTATGTTAAATCCATTCCAGCCAGAATCTTTTGGATTTGGCCATTGTTTGCTATTTTTAGTAATTCAGTTGGCAATCCACAATCAATAACAACACAAGCATCTCTTCCTCAAGAAATCAATGATGAAATTTTGAATGAAATCTATGCTGCTATCAAGGACTCTTCCGTTTATAGAGAAGAAATCCGTAGCAATTACGTTAACAAACTCTGCTGGAAATCTTCGAAGTGCTGCTAGGCGAATGCATTCCTTATTTAAGAAGCATATATTCTTTGACCCTTTTACGTGTGAGCGCCTTCTTGAGGCTGCAGGTGAAAAAAATGATATTAACTTCATATCTTATCCTCCCTAGAATGTTTGTGAAGCCCAATGATCCTGTCGTATTACTGAAATTTATCAGAGAAGCCTCAGAAATGAAATAGTTCTGAACAGACTTATCTTTGCCTTTGATAAATGCGGACATGTTGACAAAGCACTTTTCGCATTTGATCATATGAAAAGTTTGGAATGTAAACCGGACTTGGATACATATGATACCATTTTGGGTCGGCTTGGAAAAGTATATGAAACGCTACATGAATTTGCTGCTATGGAAAAGGTTAATCTTATACCAGATATTGTAACATACAACACCTTATTAACCAGCTTATGGAAGGTAGGTAGATGTGATTTGTGCTTAATATATTTCAAAGAAATGAGTGAGAGAGGAGTTCAACCGGATTTGGGGGCTTACAAAGCTTTGATTGAGAGCTTAAGCAGGTCAGGAAAAGTTGAGGAAGCATCAAGAATATTTGAAGAGATGAAACGTAAGAGGATCCATTGGTCAATTCACATCTACCAAGAATGTGAGCTCCGTGGGAAGAAATATCAAAACTGTCTACCATCTTAAGAGAAGGATTTCGAGAAGTTCAACTGCAGCTACTAGCAATTTTCAGAATTTCCAAACTTGGGATATACTCGTATCCACCAAGTCTCGTTAACATATTCGGGCACGTAAGGTGAAATACATTGCCATTCCCAGACGAGAAGTCCTTATCGAGGTCAATAAAGTAAATGGGAGGGAGAAATTTTTCATAAAAATCTTATTCAGGGAGAACTTTTTGTTGTTTCGAGATATCTACTCAGCACTCAACATTTGTTGGGAATTAAGCCCCTGTTTGCCCCCATTATTTCAAATTATATTTTTTTTTCTCTTTTTTTCAACCATACAATCTTTCATATAATAATATTACACGTAAATCGAAAACTTTTCATTCTTTTTCAACCATACATTCTCAAAAAAAAAAAAAAAAAAAATACTATTCAAAAAATTATAAATTGAAATAACGGGGGCTCCGCTAGTGACTTCATTCTAAAGGATAGGTAAAAATGAATATGATTTGGTATCACGGATATTAACCCATGATTTACTACATATTGTTACTTAGTTTATGCTAAGTATAAGTGATATAATACACCAATTAATTGATTAATAAATTAATCGTAACTCTAGCTATTAAATAATTCACCAATTAGTTCGAATGTGATGTCATCATTGCTTAGCATAAGTTAAGCAATGGTGCTCAATAGATCATACAACCTAACTTTTCGTCCAGATAGTGCAATTTGAAGAACTTACCAGTATGAATGCCAACTTTATATACCATGTGCCATATTCATAATACCTGCCACCATAAGTTAGTACTATACTTTGCCATCTCCTCTTAATTATCATCACTATTCTCCTAAGAACACACTTATGATTGTCCATAGCCCACGACAAAACTAATCCCTCACCAATAACACCATGGATGAATATAAATTTGGGACATGGAACAACGTGCGTTAAGTTGCATGAAGTAAAATGTTGTACGATTGTTTGTTCACCACATATGTTTATATCAGAGAATAAAATCTTTGGAAATTGCATTGACTTGGCGTGAAGCAAAAGTTGGGTCTTCGTCGTCTATATCATTGAATACAAATTATAATTTACAAGTTTCATAAATTCTTAATAGATTAAATTTTTAGTCATATAGTTTATTAGAATAGAAAATATTTGATTTCAAGTCTTGTTTTTTTTTAACTTATGAAACTTTATACATCAATTATTTGATAAAAAAAAAAAAAAAATGAGTTGCACGTGCAATTGAAGAGTCACCTTGAGTTTAAATTTTTATATATATTTTTCTTTTCAAGAAATATGAATTTAATATACTTGAATGTGTTATTCACTGGTAGACCGTACTAGACGCATAAGGTCATTGTTTGTCCGATTATACGTCAATGACATATAATCGTTTGCAAGTGAGTGGAAATCTTCTTAGTAAAGAAAATTATTCAAAATGATATTGATATTTGGTGTCGCATATATTAATCCATGAATTACTTACACATTATTGCTTAGTTTATGTTAATTAACAGTGATATAACCCTTGAATTAATTGATGAATAAATTAATCGAAAGTCTATAAATTAAATAATCAACAAATTTGTTCAAATGTGATGTCATCATTGCTCAACTTAAGTTAAGCTATGGTGATTAATAGATCATACAACTTAACTCTCCGCCTAGATATTACAATTTGAAGAACTTACCTTTATGATTCTAAGAGTAAAAAATGCCAACTTTATATCTCGTGTGCCATATTCATAATACATGCCACCATAAGTTAGTATTATACTTTGGCAACTGCTCTTAGTTATCATCACTATCCTCCTAAGAACAAACTCATGATTGTCCATAGCCCATCTATGACAAATTTAATCCCTCTCACATACGACCATGCATGAATATAGATTTGAGACTTGAAACGACATGCGTCAAGTGGCATGAAGTAATATGTTGTACGATTGTTCACCACATATGTCTATATCAGAGAATAGAAAATCTTTGTAAGTACTTTATGATACTCAATTGCATTGACTTAGCTTGAAGCCAAAGCTGGGTCTTCGTCGTCTATATCATTGAATACAAATTATAATTTACAAGTTTCATAAATTCTTAATAGATTAAAATTTTAGACATATAGTATATTAGAATAGAAAAATATTTGATTTCAAGTCTTGTTGTTTTTAACATATGAAACTTTATACATCAGTTATTTGATAAATAAATAAAAAGAAAAAATGAGTTGCACGGGCAATTGAAGAGTCACGTTGAGTTTAAATTTTTAGATATATTTTTCTTTTCAAGAAATATGAATTTAATATACTTGAACGTGTTATTCACTGTTAGACCGTAGACGCATAAGGTCATTGTTTGTCCGATTATACGTCAATGACATATAATCGTTTGCAAGTGAGTGGAAATCTTCGTAGTAAAGAAAATTATTCAAAATGATATTGATATCTGGTGTCGCATAAATTAATCCATGAATTACTTACACATTGTTTCTTAGTTTATGTTAAGTAATAGTGATATAACACTTGAATTAATTGATGAATAAATTAATCGAAAGTCTAGAAATTAAATAATCAACAAATTAGTTCAAATGTGATGTCATCATTGCTTAGCATAAGTTAAGCTACGGTAATCAATAGATCATACAACTTAACTCTCCGCCTAGATATTACAATTTGAAGAACTTACCTTTATGATTCTAAGAGTAAAAAATGCCAACTTTATATCCCGTGTGTCATATTCATAATACGTGCCACCATAAGTCAGTATTATACTTTGGCAACTGCTCTTAATTATCATCATCATCCTCCTAAGAACAAACAGGGGTGAATTTAGGGCCGTCTAGCCCGATCCTCCAGCCCAAATACTAAAATATATATATATATATAATTTTTTTGTCATATTAGTCCGTACTAAATATTTTTCTGGATTCGTCCCTGAGACCAAACTTATATATATTTGTCCACAGCCCATCTATGGCAAATCTAATCCCTCGCCAATAACACCGTGTATGAATATAGAGATGAGACTTGAAACTACATGCGTCAAAGGGCGTGATTTGAGAGAGTGTTGTGTCGTGCTGATCCAAGCTTTCACACGGTCCATGAGTAGAAGGAAATTGAATTATTGTCGAACTACACCCAACAATCTAATATATATTTGTTGACCCCAAAAAATGTTGTCAACAGATGTTGGTATCGGACTCGTGACACGTGGATTCCGGCGAATTTTGACCGGAGTCGATGATCGTATGAAATGTATGGACTTTCGAGTCGGAACACCAACGGAGGGTTATTTGTGTCTGATGGATCAAGATTTCTTACTCATTTTTGTGTTCTTCATCATTTATAATATTGTATAAAAACACAATAATTATATATGAATCAAATGTATTCTTTCAATCTCTTGCAAGAATTTAGGTTTTTATCTTTTTTCTCTCAAATTCCGCGTCCCCCTTTCAATCAGTAAAAACTCTATTTATAGACGAATCAGTTGAACCATAGGCCGTTGGATTAAATACACGTGGCATCCCCCCATGGATTTAAGCGTCACATCATTCATTTGGGACATTAACTTTGGTGATGATTGCCCTGCCATTACTCTGCCACCCCCTTGCTTTTAACTGACATTTGGGTAAGGTGGCGTAAAGTGTGTTGTCACGTCAATCACATCTCAGGGATATCCTTTGGATTTGTTGCTTATTGGGACCTCGGTAAATACGGTATTAAACAACTGAGGGACGTCGGATGGAGAAGTACCATGCGAAAAAGAAAGAACTTCGGATATAGTACTTCTGCCACAGCCCACCTACTTCGTCTATTTAAGGGCTTCTGCTGGCGACGTCCTCCTTTGAGGGATTTCGTCTATTTTAAGGGCTTCCGCTGACGACGTCCTCCTTTGAGGGACTTCGTCTATTTAAGGGCTTCCGCTAACGACGTCCTCCTTTGAGGGACTTCGTCTATTTAAGGGCTTCCGCTGACGACGTCCTCCTTTGAGGGACTTCGTCTATTAAAGGGCTTCTGCCACGTGTCATTCATATGGTGGCCCCATTTTAATGGGGTAAACAATAGTCCCCCAAGTTCATGTATTTGTCATTTATGTAAATGCATGGACTTTGAAACACGGACTTCTGAAGTGTGACCTTTCAAACATTATCGTGGTACCGTTATTTCCGAAGTGGATATGATAAATAGAGGGGACTTCATCTGTTTTATTGTACAGAAGTCATGGGTGACCACGTGGCCACTTTTGGCTGTCTTTTCGTATGTTCCCAAGACTGTAATGATGGCCAGTTGATTCCCAATACACGCAACCGTCACCGCTTTTAATGTGCAATTATAAGTCTAATTTCGCACGCCAGCTGTTTTACTCTCGCACCTAGGCGCGTGTGAATCACGGGATCATCAGGGACGTAGAAGTTCGAACGTCTGAAACGATGGACAGTTCGGATTAACCCTATTTTGGATGGTTTAGATGACTTATGCCACTAATCCAACGGTGGGGGTTTATTCCTTGCGCCTATAAAAGGTGGGATAAAGGCAACGGAGTCTTGTTTCTCTTTTGGTTTCATAAGTGTTCTTGGGTTCCTCCGTACTCTCCTCCTGTAAATCTTCTCCTTTTTCCAGCGTAGTTCCGGCCATTATCCACCGGCGATTTCTCCTTTCATAAGTATTCGGGTAAAGAAAGATTTGATTTTTCTTTTGCTTCTTCTTTATATATGACCTCGACCCCTGGTACGAAAAGTGCTATTGAAATAGCCAAAGAGTGTGGTGTAAATTTGATTAGGACCTCAGAACTTAGGGGTTTGGTTATGGCCAAAGAAGTTGACCCACCTGCCCTGGGTACTGGTTCGGAGAGTAAGTGGGGGGCCTCAAAAATTAAATCGAACCAAGACCCTACGCGATTAGTCAAACTTAGGGAACAATTTTGCATCCCATACGACATAGAACTTCTTACCCCATACCCAGAAGAACGTGCCTGTTCCCCCAGGTCGGGTTGTGTCGCTATCAGTGAGAACCTTCTTAAAGCCGGATTTCGTTTACCCCTTCACCCATTTTTTCGAGCGGTCCTTAGGTTATATGGGCTAGCTCCGACACAGCTTGTCCCCAATGCGTGGTCCCAACTCGTGGGTTCGTACTTCCTTTGGAAGGAGACCTCCTTGGGCGAGGACATGCCTCTCCATATACTTCAAACCCTCCTACAACCTCGTTCAATAGGAAAAGGGGACTCCCGGGGTTGGTATTCTTTGTGTCCATGGGGGTCTCATTCCCCTTTCGTTGTCGAGCTTCCCTCTTCTATTAAAGGGTGGAGAGAATCCTGGTTTTGGGTAAGAGGGAAGTGGCAAGAGGTGGAGGGTGACACTGTTCCCCACGTCAAAGTCCCAACTTCATACTCCGAAGCTAGTGAGTGCCAACCCACCCTTGAGCGTATCTTACTTGCTTCCTCCTGCTGCTGCCTTTTATCATCTTTTATTTTTCTTATTCGAATATTCGTCTAACTGTTTGTTGCGTGCTTTCAGACGTGGTTGAGCGTTTCGAGTTGACAAGAAGGGAGGTTGACCTAGTGAAAGACATATACCTTCGGCCTGCCTCGTCGAGAGAGTACGAGAGGCTCATTGCAAGGAAACGGTTGTTCGAGGACTTCCAGCTGATGGCCAAACGAGGTAATATTCCTTTATCGCACTATCCTTCTGTATTGTTTTCCTGGTTTGCTTGTGCTAACATGATTCTTACTTTTCGCGCAGAGGACTACGAAAAGAGGAGGCATCCCACGCCTGACATGGCTACTATCATCGCTGCCACCTCCACTGCAGGGAGGAGGGGTTTGAGAGGCACCTCTGCTGGTGCAAAGAAGGTGAAAGAGAACCTTGAGAAGGTCAGCAAGGAGGCTGCTTCACAGGAGGTCGCTCCTCCTGTTGATAAAGGCAAAAAGGTGGTGGAGGAGGAGCCTAAGAAAAAGTTCAGAATTCCCCGACCTGATGGAACAGGGGGGTCTACCGATGTGCCACCTCCCCAGTCCGAAGTCCCAGTCGGGGAGAAGCTATTGGGGGCTTCTATTTCTGCTGCCCCGGTTGGGCAAAAGAGGCCTGCGGAGCCATCCAAGCCTATCCCAACGAAGAAACCAAGGACCGCCAGTGCGGCTTCGGCTCCTGGGTCTGCTAGGACCAGATTGCTTCCTACTCAGAGGGAGGATGAATTGGCCCCAGAGATCCTATCCATGCTCCCAGCAGATGTCCAACTTGCCACTTCCAACTTTTACAAATACTGGACTGAGAGATGGCAGAACTTCATGGAGGAAGCTGGAGCCACCGACGTTCTCACCGTGTTGGTGGGGCAAGCTGCCAGGGCCTTTGGGGCGGCCATAGAGGTGCAAACCCTCTTTAAAAACTTGCAAGGGAAAAGCAATGATACTTCTGAGAAAGTGGAGAGGGCAGAGGAGGAGGCCAAGAAAGCCAAAGCTGAGGTGGAGGAGGTAAGGGAGGAGGCCAATAGAGTTAAGGCCGAAGTGGAGGAGGTGAAGAGGCTTCATTCTGAAGAGGCTTCATTCTGAAGAGGCTGCGAAGCTATCCTCCGCCTTGACAGAAATTGAGAATTTGAAAAAGGAAGTCCATACCTGTCAAGGGGAGGTTGCTTCTATGACTAGGAAAGTGGACAACTCTGATGCTCTCCAACGGATCGCTTCCGAGGCGTTGGAGAAATCTAATAAAGAGAATGCAGCCTTAAAGGCAGATCTTGAGAGGGCGAAGCTTGCAAGTAATGCCTTATCCGTTCAAGTATCGAGCCTTACTGAAGAAGTTGAGGACGCCAGAAAAGAAGCTGAAGTTGCTGGGAGCGAGGCGGAGAAACGTTTTATCAGCAACTTCCACCTCACTGAAATGTACAAGAATTTTGCCATCTACTGGAGGGGTTATGCTTATAGGGTGGTGATCGAATGGATTGAGGCTAAGCATTCTGGCTTCGACACTTCGGAGATGAAGCAGGAGTTCCTTGAGGAAGAGGCTGAACCTCAGACCCCAGCTGAGGATGACCCCCCTGCTGACAATCTGGAGGACGATTGTGTTGAAATCCACCATGTCCTGCCTCTAAACTCCATCATGCCTATTGACCCCCCGCCTCCTTCTAATGTATAGAAAGTTAGGGTTTATTTAATTTGGCCTCGGAGCCTTCCTTTTGTAATTCTTTGTTATAATGAAGCAATGATTTTTTGTGCCCTATCCTTTTCCTCTTCACTTTGTATACACCCTGGATTTATAACGTGCGATAGAACTAACTTTAATTCTAGACGCTAATATGTGGGTAGTTGCAATGATGCTGAATCCGAAGTCAAATAAATGTACTTGACATACATCGTACTGTATACGACCCCATTTCGGGCATGTCTAGTGCTTCTGACCTCTTGTCAAAAACCTATTTTTTCAATTGCGGCGTCTGACCATTTATCATTCATCGCGTCTTAATATGTCGAATTTATTTTTGTTGGTAAAGGGAAACGTTCTTTTCACTTCGCTATTAGAAGGGGTTCTCTCAGAACTGCCTTCTATAGCCGAAGTGCCGACGTTATAACTAGTTCGCGTTTCTTCCCAAGACATGGAGTTTGGGTTGCTTTCTCATGCCGAGGCCCCTTTACAACTCTTGTTTGTAAAGGGAACGTTCTTTTCACTTCGCTATTAGAAGGGGTTCTCTTAGAACTGCCTTCTTTAACCGAAGTGCCGACGTTATAACTAGTTCGCGTTTCTTCCCAAGGCATGGAGTTTGGGTTGCTTTCTCATGCCGAGGCCCCTTTACAACTCTTGTTTGTAAAGGGAACGTTCTTTTCACTTCGCTATTAGAAGGGGTTCTCTTAGAACTGCCTTCTTTAACCGAAGTGCCGACGTTATAACTAGTTCGCGTTTCTTCCCAAGGCATGGAGTTTGGGTTGCTTTCTCATGCCGAGGCCCCTTTACAACTCTTGTTTGTAAAGGGAACGTTCTTTTCACTTCGCTATTAGAAGGGGTTCTCTTAGAACTGCCTTCTTTAACCGAAGTGCCGACGTTATAACTAGTTCGCGCTTCTTCCCAAGGCATGGAGTTTGGGTTGCTTTCTCATGCCGAGGCCCCTTTACAACTCTTGTTTGTAAAGGGAACGTTCTTTTCACTTCGCTATTAGAAGGGGTTCTCTTAGAACTGCCTTCTTTAACCGAAGTGCCGACGTTATAACTAGTTCGCGCTTCTTCCCAAGGCATGGAGTTTGGGTTGCTTTCTCATGCCGAGGCCCCTTTACAACTCTTGTTTGTAAAGGGAACGTTCTTTTCACTTCGCTATTAGAAGGGGTTCTCTTAGAACTGCCTTCTTTAGCCGAAGTGCCGACGTTATAACTAGTTAATTTCATATGAGACTATTGAAAAAAGGCATTTTATTTATCATCGACTATAAATGGAAAGATTTACAACTTTCACTGATAGTACTTCCTCAGATGCTCAGCGTTCCATGGATGGGGTTGTACCTTGCCGCTGGTTAAACTTGTGGCGAGATGTTGGCAGTGTGTGCGAGGGTTCCCCTTGTTCAGGGTATTCCTCGGCACTTCGAGATACTGCTTCTCCTTCGTTTTCGCTCATTTTGTTAGCTTTCCGGTTTAGCCTTCTTATCAACTTTATTATGTTGCTAAATCCTTCTTAGTGATTCTTTGTTCAAGAATAACCTCCCTTTCTTCAAGGGGATAGGATTTTTTCTTTTTTCTGGATTTCCACAGCCTTTGTTTACGGGATTTTCGTGGTTTAACTGTTAGTTTCCCACAGACGGCGCCAATCTGTTGACCTCAAAAAATGTTGTCAACAGATGTTGGTATCGGACTCGTGACACGTGGATTCCGGCGAATTTTGACCGGAGTCGATGATCGTATGAAATGTATGGACTTTCGAGTCGGAACACCAACGGAGGGTTATTTGTGTCTGATGGATCAAGATTTCTTACTCATTTTTGTGTTCTTCATCATTTATAATATTGTATAAAAACACAATAATTATATATGAATCAAATGTATTCTTTCAATCTCTTGCAAGAATTTAGGTTTTTATCTTTTTTCTCTCAAATTCCGCGTCCCCCTTTCAATCAGTAAAAACTCTATTTATAGACGAATCGGTTGAACCATAGGCCGTTGGATTAAATACACGTGGCATCCCCCCATGGATTTAAGCGTCACATCATTCATTTGGGACATTAACTTTGGTGATGATTGCCCTGCCATTACTCTGCCACCCCCTTGCTTTTAACTGACATTTGGGTAAGGTGGCGTAAAGTGTGTTGTCACGTCAATCACATCTCAGGGATATCCTTTGGATTTGTTGCTTATTGGGACCTCGGTAAATACGGTATTAAACAACTGAGGGACGTCGGATGGAGAAGTACCATGCGAAAAAGAAAGAACTTCGGATATAGTACTTCTGCCACAGCCCACCTACTTCGTCTATTTAAGGGCTTCTGCTGGCGACGTCCTCCTTTGAGGGACTTCGTCTATTTAAGGGCTTCCGCTGACGACGTCCTCCTTTGAGGGACTTCGTCTATTTAAGGGCTTCCGCTGACGACGTCCTCCTTTGAGGGACTTCGTCTATTTAAGGGCTTTCGCTGACGACGTCCTCCTTTGAGGGACTTCGTCTATTTAAGGGCTTCCGCTGACGACGTCCTCCTTTGAGGGACTTCGTCTATTTAAGGGCTTCCGCTGACGACGTCCTCCTTTGAGGGACTTCGTCTATTAAAGGGCTTCTGCCACGTGTCATTCATATGGTGGCCCCATTTTAATGGGGTAAACAATATTAGTTTCGAAGTATTTGAAATTAAAACAGTATTTCTTATACATATCTTTTTGTAACACATTGCACTAGTAATTTGTTGGTGATTCTTCACTGCATATGTCTATATCAGAGAACAGAAAGCTTTTGGAAGAACTTTATAAAACTTAATTGCATTGACTTGGTCAGAAGCCAAGTCACACTTTCGTAGCAGCTGGATATTCATCATCTATATCATTGAATACAAATTATAATTAATGAGTTTCATAAATTCTTAATAGATTAAAATTTTAGTCAAATAGCACATTAGAACACACAATTATTTTGATTTCAAGCCTCATCGTTATTAATTTAGAAATTTTATATACATAAGCTATTTGATAAAAAAAAATGAGTTGAACGTGCAATTGAAGAGTGACATTGAGTTTAGATTTTTAGATAAAATTTTCTTTTCAAGAAATATGAATTTAATATTTGAACGTGTTATTCACTGGTAGACCCTAGACATAAGGTCATTGTTTGTCCAATTATATACGCCAATGAGTGGGAATCTTCGTAGCAAGGAAAATTATTGAAAATGATATTGATATTTTTTTCTACACCGTTGTGGAAACGAAATGCATTGACTTTACCGTTATTGTATAAGAATATTTCATAAAATCATAATAAAGTTAACCGCATTATTTAGGAGTACACCACCAAAAAGGAACTAGTTTAGGACTTGTTTGGACTTTGGTGTAATTTTTAAGAGAATAGATTGTGCTGCAGCCTACAGAAAGGTTTGGTTGGTCTTATTGGACCAGTTTGCCAAGCACCTGATCAAAGCCCGTAAAAAAGCAGTCAAATCTGGTTAAAAATTACGAAAAAAATTAACGATTCACGTGCAAAATTATTTTATCGAGAAAATAAGTGATTGAAAATTAATTTGTAAAAAATAAGTTTTAACTAATATGTGCCAAACATGGGCTTTATATGGTATCAGAACATTCTTTAAGAAAAATGAAACCAAAATATATATATTGTCTTGCTCTTTTTGATTCTCATTTTTTCCAAAATTCATTTTTTTTTTTTTTTTTCAATCACACATTCTTCAATAAAATAATATTACACGTAAATTCAAAGCATTTTCTTAATTTTTAATCACACATTCTCCATCAATCAACTATTAAAAATATATTCTTTCCCCCAAAATGGGAATCAAACATTTCTATATATAGATTTGCCTTGCCTAATCTATCTGAACATCCAAATTGCAAAGCAAAACATGATTAATATGCACTCTCTTTTGCTCCATATATTCTTGCTTTCCCTGCTGTCAAACGCCACTGCCGCCCCCTCCCATATACCACCTGACTGCCCAAGCAGATGTGGAAACGTAGAAATTCCATACCCGTTTGGTGTCGGGCAAAATTGTTCTTTGAATTCAGACTTTGAAATCAGGTGCCTTACTTCTTCCAACCCTCCAAAACCTTACCTTGATGTCAATCAGTTTGTTGACTTCAATTATCCAATTGGGGTTCGTGTCTTCAAATTCAATCATCGATTTGAGGTCGTTAATATCTCAGAAACCCAAATCTATGTTAAGAACTTGACGCTACAACTGGTAGTGGCCTGCTATGGCATGAAACAATATCCTCAAAATCCCAATATATATTTAGATCTCTCACGTACTCCATATGCCTTTTCAGACTCAAATCAGATCACAGTCGTTGGTTGTGATGACTTGGCTTTGGTACAATCAAATAACAGTTATGCCAACAGCAGTGTTAGTGCTGCTATTGTGTCATATTGTACCCCAAGCAACAGTGAAGATTCTGGTAGAATCGGGTCATGTGCGGACACTTATGGCTGTAACCGGGCCGTCATATCCAAAGGTTATAATCTCGAAGTTCAGTTGATGGACGCGCATAGTATTTGGTGGCCAAGCAAATTTTTCAAGTGCAGCCTTGCGTTTGTCGGAAAGGTGGACGGTCTTGATTTCACTTACCTTTTATCTAATCTCGATTCTCCAGAAACATTCCAGAACAGTACAGAGTTCATGGATAAGCCATTGGTGTTAGATTGGAGAATTATTGACAGAAATTGCACCACGCTGAATTGTCGAAAGAATAGTTTTTGCATTGACTTGGATAACAGTTTTAGAGGAGTTAACTGCAAGTGCAAAGAGGGATACAAGGGCAATCCATACCTCGATCCAGGATGCCAGGGTTAGTTTTGTTTTAAAATTACTATCCCTAGCTACTCAATTAAAATCTTATTATTTATATTGTCTAGTATTATATAAAAATTCTAAAAGTTATTTCTTTGCGATGCTGGATCTGATGACAGATATAAATGAATGCATCAATAATCCGTGCATCTCAAGTCTAACTTGCATCAATACTCCGGGTTCCTATCATTGTATTTTAGTACCGCAGGGGTCCCACAGCAAACTAACAATAGGTAATTTTTAATTAAACTTTCACATATTAAACGACTTGAATATGCTTTTCTAACCTTTCCTCTTCTAGATAGCAAGTTAATTTTTTTCAGAAATCAAATGTCGAATTTTACTGTCAAGACATACAAATTGGGGAATGATTTTTATTTACATCTTGAATTTTTCAAATTGACCAATATATGGTTATGCATAAAATAATTAGGTTGATTTATAGTTCGTTTGACTGAGTTAAAAAAAGGACTAATAAGTAAATAAACAAGAAAAATCAAAATTCCTAGTCATGGAAAACTACATGATTGAAGTCCAAATTCGGCGTGGTCGTCTGACTTAAATTACGTTGCATGTGTTGACACTTTCAGGATTATGCTTGGGCATTGGAATGGGATTACTACTATTATCAACTAGCTTTTGGTTGTACAAGTTTCTAAAGAAGAGAAAAACCAAAAGGCGCAAAGAAAAATTCTTCAAACGGAATGGAGGTCTCTTGCTACAACAACAAATATCAACAGGCGAATGTATACTTGAAAAAACACGACTTTTCACTATTAAAGAGCTAGAGAAAGCCACTGACCTCTTCAATGAAAGTCGAATACTTGGTCGAGGTGGTCAAGGGACGGTTTATAAAGGTATGTTATCTGATGGAAAAATTGTGGCAGTAAAGAAATCCAAGAAAGTAGATGAAAATCAAGCAGAACAATTCACTAACGAGGTTGTCATGCTCTCACAAATCATTCATAGGAATGTAGTTAAACTATTAGGATGTTGCCTCGAAACAGAAGTTCCTTTACTAGTTTATGAATTCATTCCAAATGGAACTCTTTTCGATCTTATCCATGATGAGAGTCGTGAGTTCCCATTTTCATGGAACATGCGCTTGAAAGTTGCTGTAGAAGTGGCAGAAGCACTTGCGTATCTTCATTCCGCAACTTCTATTCCCATCTATCATAGAGACATTAAGTCCACCAACATACTTCTTGACGAAAAATATGTAGCCAAAGTCTCAGATTTTGGAATTTCGAGGTCAATCATAGTGGATCAAACTCATCTAACTACATTAGTAAAAGGGACATTCGGATACTTAGATCCGGAGTACTTCCAGTCAAGTCAATTTACAGAAAAAAGTGATGTTTACAGTTTTGGAATTGTTCTGGTTGAGCTCTTGACTGGACAAAGACCAATATCTCTAGATAGAACAGAAGAGGAGAGAAGTTTGGCAACAAAATTTTTGTTATGCATGGAAAGAAAACAACTTGAAGCACTTCTTGACATACGAGTTTTAGGGCAAGAAACGATAGATGAGCTTTATGCAGTGGCCAAACTTGCACAAAGGTGCTTAAACTTGAATAGGAAGAAAAGACCAAAGATGAAAGAAGTAGCCATGGAGTTGGAGAGTATTAGAATGGGTCAAATTCTTTCAAGCGCATCTGATACCATACCTCAAGGCGTACATTTGCGCAAGTCAAAATCAATCATGACTTCGGATGATGACTACACATGGACAAATACCGATGACAACATCATCTCTTCATCAAGTACGTCTCCCTTAAAGATTCACACTTATTGATGCCTTCAGTGGTGTTTCTAAACAATTTTCTCATTTGTTTCTTTTTGTAATTGTCACCTAAGAAACTAAATAACATGAAAGCGCAATTTTCCATATCAAATAGCACTCCTCTGTATTAACATTTTGAAGTGCCCAATTTGAGGTGGAATTTTAAATACTTTAGTGAAAACTCCATTTGCTGCAAGAAATGTAAAAAAAAATATTCAAATGATAAAAGTCTTTACCACGAAAACTCCGCATTGGCATTCTTCCTTTACCATGAATGCACTCGCGCAGGGCAAAGATCAAATAACTGACAGTACAGTACAGCCCCCAAGTTCCTGAAATACTCAAATGGTCAGATACAGAACAAGTTCACAAGGTGAGCAAAAAGCATACAAGACACTTATCTAAACATGATGACAAGTGAATTTTCAATAATTAACAGAACATTTAGTGTCGTTATTTAACTTCATTCTCGTTAGCAATTTCAAGAGATGAAGCTGATGGCAACACACAAATCTATGAGTCATTCAGACCTTTTTCCCAATTCATCTTTGAGGGCAAGAGTATAGTTGAACTCAAATGAAAACATATTCAACCACAAGCAATAGTGAATAATTTCCAATCAAATATTTTATAAACACGATAATAAAAATTGATAATTTAGAAAATTAAAAAATTGAATAAATATTGTCTCAGATATATATCCAATAATTACATATAATAGCGAAGAAAACCCAAGTAGGTTCTCCCTTTTCAAGGACTTGAGATCAAATACACCTCAATTATGTGCATAAGCTCATCATGGAAGACAAGGAATTTACAGTTACAAAATCAAATTTTTTAATTTGACAATACAATTAGGAAAATAAAAATAAACGTCGAGAATTTTGAGTAACAAATTGTACGAGAAGCTCAGAGAGATTAAACAGCTTATCAATCAAGAATTTTCTGAAGCAGAACTGGCAAATTTGGCTGTATATCAATCATCACCGCCTACAAAAACTAGAACTGTGATTAAAAAATTAATACAGAGTAACTTATTGGCTCATATCAAGAAATTCAACCATTTTTATTTTTTATGATGGGGAATCCGTGGCCGCTATTCTTTGGGTGCGCATTGGGTAAGCATTCGAGTTAACGCAATAGCCTACAAACCACGCCAATCAGGTTAACCATATTAGGTAAGTTCGGTGCGACAGACTTGACCGAGAAAGTGTTGATAGGAAGAATCAAACTCATGATAAAAAATCTCCGCGCTCACCTACTCTGTCAACTCGATCATCCCATGAGGGGCATTCAACCATTTTTATCCATATGCTTCGTGGATTATGTATCTCAGAAGCGCAGATAATTAATTAATCGTAGCCAAACAATTTTAAAAACCCAACATTCAATTTTTTAGGGGTTTGTTTAGAGTTGAAAGAAAAGCAAAAGGTGTGGAGAGGCAGCAAAATATAAAATTCCAATTCAGGGATATGTAGACGTTGATTTGACAAGGATTAGCCGTGGAAAAGATGTACAAAGAGACAAATCTGCAACACTAAACGGCGTCATTCTAGCACGAGCTTTAGGGCTTCGACTTCATTTGTAAAATCTCAAAAAGAGCTCGAGAGGCTACGTGCAAATTACAATTTATACATGGAAATTTAAGTGAAATTACATAAATTTAGGGGTTTAAAAATCAAAATTCAAAATTTAGGGCTGAAGTTTCATTGTTAACAAATCAAGTATTGATTTAATAATTTAAATATTTATATTTTACCCAATTCAATTTCCGAACCCTAATCATTTTACCTATCTTTTCTCTCTCTACAATCTTTCCCTTCTCTCTATAACCTTCGTTCTCTCTATCAAAAAGGATCGCTGGCGTGGCGACGACGATTCAAGGCCGCGGCGGCGATTATGTTTATGTTTTCTTTCTCTTCTCCTCTGAAGCAACCGGTCGTCACTGCTGACATCGTGGACTGCTAAGAATTTTCAGCAGCATTGCTCGATGAAGCCGATTCCAACGCTATGAACGGTGACGCTGCATTAGCTGTCCATATTTTTGTCCATAAATCAGTGTTCTCTCTGACGAAGCTTCGCGATGCTGCAGTCCTTCAGCGATGACTGTGTCGGCGGGGTTTAGGGGTTTTTTTCTTTCTCTTTCCGATCTGAGGAGGGCGGTGGTGGGTGTGTGTTGTGGGTGCGGTGGTGCTAGCGGCGTGGTGGTGTTCGACAGTTGTGTGGTGGTGGGTGCATTGGTCGATTAGGGATGGATGTGGGTGCGGTGGTATGTGGTGGTTGCCTGGTTGGAGGTGGAGGTGGAGGTGGAGGTGTTGTGGATTTTGGTGGTTCTTATTGGTAGGGGAGCTGGTGGTGGTGGTGGTGGTGGTGGTGGTGTTGGCGGCGTTGATGTGGTGGTCGGCTGTTTTGTGGTGGTGGTGGTGGCGGCAATGTTGGTGGCGGTGGTTGTGGGTGGGATGCGCGTGGGTTAGGGTTATGGTTGTGTGGTGCAGGCAACAGCGATTGTGGTCATTTTTTTGTTGGTGGTTGTGGTGGTGTGGTGTAGACGACGATTACGGGGCAATGATTTGTGAACAAGTATTGGTGGTGGATCGAGATCAGTCTGTGACCGTAAAATTCAATAATTTGTGACTAAAAAAATAATTCGTGACTAACAAATTTGAAAATATGTGACCAATAGATAAACTGTAACCTATAAAAAAAATTTATTTGTGACCAATGAAATAAACTGACTTATAAAAATTTTGATTGGTGATCTCGACATAATTTGTGACCTATAAATTTTTTATTTGTGACCTTGAAATAATCTGTAACCTAAATTTTTTTTTGATTTGTGACCAAATTAATTTGATAATATGTAACCAATAGATAAATTGTGACCTACAATTATGCACATGTGACCATTATTTGTATAATTGTAACCTTATTCTATTTAATTAATAAATATTTTTTATTAATTAGATAAAAACCTGATTTTTGAACTCTGCATAGTTAATACATTATATGTGAATTCTTCCCTAAATTTAAACTACAAAGAATAAGAGTGAGCGCGGTCCAGTTCAGTCTGGTTCCAAAAGGAACCGAAACCAACGAGAATTTTAGAAATGGAACCATTGGTTCCATAATTAGCTATGGAACCAAATCAGAACCGAACCAATCGGTTCCGATTTGGTCCGGTTCGGTTCTTTACATTGAAAATATTAAAATAAAATGTTCACTAATAAAAAATCTAAAGATGCTATCATGCTACCAACGTGATACTTTTAACAAAATACAGAAAAATCGAACATACTATTCAAAGATTAAAAGAAAATTGCATAGTACTCTAATGATTAAACAAACTTTCATCATAATCAAAATCCTACATTGAATTGGACACCCTTTAAAAATTTATTGCAACTTCTAATTTTATCGGTTATAATTTGTAGAAATCTAGATGAAAAGTTTCGATCGAATCAACAACTATGTAATTAAAGTGAAAACAAAATTAAAATTTCGCATCTTCGAAATGAAATTTTATATCGTAAATAAATTTATTTAAGTATAGATTTACCCAATATTCTAATTTGGTTTGAGAATCAATTAATCAAAGAATTATAAGAAGAGAGAATCAAAGAATCAAATAGAAGAAGGAAGTGTTGGAGTTTAAAATGAAGAATGAAGCCGATTATTTTTTTTATAAAAGTTATTGGAGATTGAGTCATAAAAGAAAAAAAAATCTTATGAGAACTGTTTGGTTCCCGGTGATTTCCATACTAGAACTAGGAACCGGACCGGAACCGATCAGTTCTTAATAATTTGTACTAAAATTAAATTATTTTTTTAGAAAATTTGGAACCGAACCGACCAGTTCTAAACGGTTCCGATCCAATTCCATTGATTCCCGGAAAAAATGTCCACTCCTAACAGAGAAGCACGCAAAATCACATAGTTGGATGATGGGTGCGGTGATAGGTGGTGGTTGGAGGTGGAGGTGTTGCGCATTTTGGTGGTTCTTATTGTTAGGGGAACTAGTGGTGTCGGCGACGAGGTGGTGGTCGATAGTTGTGTGGTGGTGGTGGTGCGGTGGAGGTAGTGGTGGCGATAATGTTGGTGGCGGTGGTTGTGGGTGGGACGACGTGGGTTAAGGGCGTTTGTTGGTGGTGTGGTGTGGTGCAGGCAACAACGGTGGTGGTCATTTTTTTGTTTGTGGTTGTGTTGGTGTGGTGTGGACGGCGATTGCGGGACAGTGATTTGTGACCAAGTATTGGTGGTGGATCGGAATCGATCTATGACCATAAAATTCGATAATTTGTAATTAAAAAATTAATCTGTGACTAAAAAAATAATTTGTGACTAACAAATTTGAAAATTTGTGATCAATAGATAAACTATGATCTATAATTTTTATTTATTTTTATTTGTGACCAATGAAATAAACTGTGATTTTTGTATTAACTAAACTTAAAACCTGATTTTTGAACTCTACATAGTTAATACATGATATTTGAATTCTTCCCTAAATTTAAACTACAGAGAAGCACGCAAAATCACACAGTTTGATGAAATTTTTGAGATTATTGCTGAAGAGACGGGAATTCTGGGTTTGATGACGTTGGGTTTGGGGGCAGAAATTTTGTGAAGGGATTATGGAGAAGATTGGATTTATACAGAAGGAATTCAGAAACCCTAAAATGTCCGGCTCATATGAATTTAATGAATTTGGATCCGACAGTTTACCCGCTAAGTAAGAGTTATGTTTATTTGCTACACCTAATTATGGATAATTAGCAATTTAGTACTCATATTTTGGAAAGTACATAAAATTGATCAGGCGATTTTTTTATTTTGTTTATTTTTTAACAAACAAGCTGATCTCAATCGCAATTGAGAAAATATATAATTTTTCTTAGCAACCAAATTTTAATTAATTATTCTATTTAAGCATTATTACTAGAATTTTTTTTGTAAATAATATGTCTTGTATACAAAACAAGCCGTTTTCAATTGCTTCATGCTGATAATTTGTTCTAAACTGAAAATGAAAATATGAGAAACTATAATACGACATTTTGAAAATTTTCATTTCAATTTAGACTAATTAGTATCTTGATCTATTATGGCCTTCATCGACTAATTACAAGAATTTATAGATTCAATTTTTATTAATGTGTTCAAAATTTAGTATGATGTAGTAGTAGTAGTTACTTCTAGGCCCCTTCCCAACTATGAACTACTGGATTACTCCAATGCTTCGAGTTTCACAACTCTCTGCCATAAATTACAGCGGAGCCATTCCATGAGCAGGGAGGCTAAACATTGTTCTTTGAATGAATCAAACATCGTAAGAAATCAATTATTTTTTTATTTTTTTATTTTTATTCTAAATATCAAAGTCTAAATCAGACTTTCCATTCAAGGAAAGCATGCTTTTAATCAGTTACAACAATATGGCAGACGACACATTGGCCATTGCTCTTTCTTCGCAGCTACGTGAATCATTGATATTTCGTTCTCAGGTAAACTGCAGACGGCGCGATTGTAGTATTTATAATTCCCTCAAAGACTCAAAAGTTCGACTGCCCTCTGCCAGTCTTTTCTATTCAATCTCATGTTTCTTCACTAAATGACTTCATTCATCAAAGCATTGATGTTCAGCATCAGCTTTGTTAGATAACCCAGCTACTACCAGGTGCCGCCTTCACCCCTCTATCCTTCATTTCACTTGTAACCTTTTCAGCTTCCTCGTATCTTTCTTTGCTAGCATAAATTCTTGCCAGCAGTACATAATTAGCTGGATTCTCTGGTTCTATTTCAAATAAAGCCCTACCAGCTACTTCTGCTAGCTCCACTTCCCCATAAGTTCGACAAGCTCCAAGAAGCGCTCCCCAAGCTTTTGCAGTTGCTTTTTATTTTCATCCCTTTCAAAACTTCGTATGCCTCGTATAGACTCCCAGTTCTACTCAAAACATCCACTAGACAAGCGTAGTGATCACTATTTGCTTCTATGCCATAATAACTACGCATTCGAGAAAAGTGCATACGTGCTTCGTCAGCTAATCCCGAATGACTACATGCCTTCAGTACTCCAAGAAAAGTAATCTCATCGGGATTTACATTCGACATTTCCATTTGTTCAAATATCTCGAGTGCCTTTTTGGCCATCCCGTGCAGTGCATAGGCAGATATGAGGCTGCTCCAGGCAACCACGTCTTTTTCTCCCATGCTCTCAAACACAAGATGTGCTTTATCGAGACACCCACATCGCCCATAGGCTTCCACTAGGCCACTCCTAAAATGTGGGTGTGGATCAATATCATTCCTTATTGAATAGCCATGAATCTCTTTGATCAAATCCAATGCTGCAATCCCCACACAAGCACGTAATAAAGCAAGCAGTGTAATTAAGTTCGGCTTCAAACTCATCTCCCACATTTTTCTATAGAAAGCCAGGGCGTCAAACAACTTCCCCTCTATTTCCAACAAACCCGTGATAATCGTATTAAAAGTCGACGTGTTAGGCAATTCATCCATCGCCCCGAACAACTTCAAGGCATTCTGCATATTCTTAGAATGTGTATAAAGCGAAATCATGGAGTTCCACACAACAACGTTTCTTACACACATTTCATCAAACAGTTGGCGAGCAGAGGAAATGGAGACGCATTTTCCATACATGTCGACAAGACCGCAGGCAACAAATGGATTTGTAATGAAAGAGGATTTCAGAGTAAGGGAGTGAATGGATGCGCCAAGAAGCGGGCAGTGGAGGAATGCACAGGACTTGAGGGCGAGAGGGAAAATGAAAGGGTCTAAGGAAAGAGATAAAGAAGAGTGGATTTCTTGAAAGAGGGAGAGAGCTTGGAGATGGCGGCCTTGATTGACGTGGCGGGTCAGGCATTTTGTATAAGAAAGCAAGCGGAGAAAGTTCGAAGAGTAGGAGCCCATGCCTTGGTTTACAGTAGAAAGTTGTTTGAAGCAGTGACATTAGTTTTTCATTTCCTTATGTATTGTTGAACTTTAATTCAAAAGTACTATTTACCTATTTATAAATTAAATTGTAAGTACACAATATATGCACAATCATACTACGAGAACATAAAGTTTGACATAATAGTTGATATAATGTCACTTGACATTCCGCCGTAGGACTATTTTAAACACAGTTAGCTGTCCCATCTAATTAATTCCCGCCACAACATTTTCGTTCGTTGCATCTAGTGGGATTTTTGGCTCAAAGTAGCATTATTTGAGATATTGCTTGATTTATTAAAATTCTTATTTATTCAAATTTCAAAATGTGAGTTAACTTAATTTGTGATGCCATCCACTCGACCCTCTTGATGAATTGATTTGAACTAAATTTTCACTTAGCGTTTGTTTGAGTCCCATTTTTTTTTATGTATTTTTAAAAAATAGATTGATGAAAAATATGTGGTTAAAAAATAAAGAAATATTTTGAATTTGCGTGTAATAATTTTTATTGAAGGATATGTAATTGAAAAATGTGAGAGAAAAATGTATTTTGAAAATAATGAGGATCAAACAAGAGTTTAATGTCAATCAAGTAATTATATTTTAATTTGATTTCAACGTAACAACACTTTGATTTTATTTCAATTAAAGTAACTACACTTTATTTAGTAACTATGTTCAATTTCGTCAATATAAATTGATGAATGTACAATTAATAAATGATGTACATTTCTCATCATCATTAGTTGCTAAAGTTAATAAGTACAACTTCATTAATATAAATAATGATCATCGTTTTTTTGGATGTCATTTCATTGTTTTCCTCCGTCCAAGTGACATAATTGATGAACTGAAATCAAATTTAAATATCGTTATTTTAACAAAATTAAAATATGATTAAATAATTGACACTTAATGAATTTACCATATGTAAACAAAATTAAAATACATTTACACTATTGACACTAAATTAATTTAATTTACCAATGAATAACAATAGCTGATAGATTGCTTGATGTCAAAAGTAAATGAAGTCTGGTGATAAAAAGGACTACCAAAAATTTTAGGGGGCCAAACTGGAATAAATATATATATTCAAATTTCAAAACAATTTCATCAGTCTGATAATTCGATCGTCCAATTCAACCTCCCTCTTATTCAACCTCTGGATAGAAGTTCATCGTATGAGCTTTGATAAATTAAAAATCAATATAGCCCTAATAAACTAGAAAAAACCCATATCAAATTCCAGAGTTGAATTGATGCTGCAGAATATCATAAATTCTGATTATTTGAATTGGATCCGCAGCTCATATTCACCTCCTTCATGGGCAGCTCTAATCGCTGGACTTTTCGTGATCCTTACTTTGACCCTCTCTGTGTATCTGCTATTCGAGCATCTCTCTGCCTACAAACCCCGAGGTCATGCATAGATTTCGTACAAAAAATTTCTTGATTTTGTTTATTCTTAGTTTTGCTGTGGGTTTTTGGATTCTGAAATTAATCTTTGTTCGTTTTCTGTGGACTGTGGGTGGATTACAGGAGCAAAAATTTTTGATTGGCGTGGTATTGATGGTGCCCTGTTATGCTGTTGAATCGGTAAGTTTTTTTTTCATGTGATTTATTTTATTATTTTTCAAAACTAGATTGAAACGAGATTAATATTTGATGATTTATCCGATCGAGCTGAATTTGCATAATGGAAGCACATATTTGTTCTGGATCCTCCCTTGTTCCTCGCCCAACCCCTTTTATTTTTTGTAATCTTAAAGTGTCTTGAGGGGTAACAAAGTGTGATAAAGAGTTTCTGCAATAAAGTATGAGATATTTACAAACTTTGTTTTAAATACCTTGGAAAGTTGTATAGAAATGGTCGGTTCTTCTAAATTCTAATCACAAAAGCTAATCCACAGGTTTTTGACGCCTTGGCAAATTTATAGACTGTGTACCAATATATATAATCCAATCGTATTCCAGTGACAGTTTGTTTTGAAGGATAGTCAAAATGTGCACATCATGAAACATTGCAATGGTACTAGCGGCAACTTCTTCGGATAATGTCATGTAATCACATCTGGAACTTATCTTTCTCAAACATGGTTTATTTGTGCAGTTTGTATCATTGGTAAACCCAGCAATTAGTGTTGATATTGAGATCCTGCGTGATTGCTATGAATCCTTTGCCATGTATTGCTTTGGGAGATATCTCGTTGCGTGTTTAGGTATGAATATCATTCTTTCAAAAAAAATGATGTTATTTCGTCTACATATGGTTTACAATTTAGATTTGGATTAGCTTATTATTTTCACTTTCCCTTTTATTTTACTTGTTATTCCAGGCTCTATTTTTCATTTTTAGAATATAAGGCATCGACATCCATGTTTCTGTTTTCTGAAAGAAGCTCATTAATGTTATGTTAGTTGTAATCGTCACCAATCAATAAGTTCGCTTGATACATTACAATCCTGAACTTCCAAAAAAACTCATGTCTTATACGACTAGCTCATTGTGTTTTCTCATGTATTAATGTTCTGAATTAGGTGGAGAAGAAAGGACAATCGCATTTATGAAGAGGGAAGGACGCATAAGTGCGAAAACACCCTTATTGGATCATGGGTCTGAAAGGGGAATTGTAAAGCACCCCTTTCCCGTGAATCTTATTTTAAAGCCTTGGAAAATGGGTCAATGGGTTTACCAAGTTATCAAGTTTGGTATTGTTCAATACGTAAGTTTTCCTCTTCTAGTGAACCTTTTAGCCTATGCTATTGTCAACTCTTATCTATTTTTTCATCATGGGAAATGAACGATGTAAATTTCTATGACAGATGATTATAAAAGCAGTCACTGCTATTTTGGCAGTGATTCTTGAAGCCTTTGGTGTATATTGTGAAGGAGACTTCAAATGGAATTGTGGGTAAGATAGATGTATATCTCTTAAATATTTGGGATAGTCAATCATTAAATTTTTGGTAAGTATGGGATTACTTAGTAGGAAAAAGGTATGCGAAGCATATGTTCGTATTGGACTTACCAATGAAAATGCATTTCTAGTGTTTTGCTTCTATTATGGCCTCATTATTTGAATGCCTACAAATGTTTTTTTACTGTACCTTGCATATTTTTATTGGCATCCATCTAATGATATTAATGTTTTCCTTGATATAATTTATTTTTTTCCTTAAATCATCCCCAGAGTTATCCACATCTTATTGTTAGTTTAATAGGTTCTTATCAGTGTTGCTTGCAATTAATTTCAATTGATATTGCCTTTTGAAATGTTTTACCATCAAATTTACCTCTATTGAAGATGATATTGCGATTTTATTTGCATTTATAAAAGAGGCCTGAAATATCTCTAATTATATCTGCCTTCTATTCTTTGTAGGTACCCTTACATGGCTGTGGTTTTAAATTTTAGTCAGTCATGGGCTTTGTATTGCTTAGTTCAATTTTATACCATCACAAAATATGAATTAGCACACATTAAACCGCTATACAAGTTCTTGACATTTAAGTCAATTGTGTTTCTAACTTGGTGGCAAGGTGTGGCTATAGCCCTTCTCTATGCCCTTGGTTTATTTAAAAGTCCAATAGCTCAAGCACTGCAATTTAAGTCGAGTGTTCAAGACTTCATCATCTGTATTGAGGTAATTTTTTAAGTTGGTCTTTACTATTGTTATTGCTCCTAGTAAACTATATTACTTACAATAATGATACATGTTGATATGATTAAGAAACACTGTGAAGGCATGATTACTTCCAAGTTGCTTTATAAAACAAATTATTAAGACGTCTCCACATCATTGAATGATTAATAATTTTACACGTCTTTCATTTTATTTATTTTATTTTATTGGGATTTGGGGATGGGGTGGATATGGACTACTAGCTTGATAAGAACCCATGACCTTTAGTTATCTAGATTTCAACTGAAGGTAGGTTGTTTTATTGTAAAGTTATTTCATTATGGTAAATGATCTTTTCCAGTTTTAGCAATTGGCAATTGTGCCATAGATAGTGGAAAGACCCTGTGATGCTCGTACTCGTCTTTCTGGTCGGCATACCTGTGGTGACACGACACAGGTACGGGTATGAAATATGGGACGGACACGATGATTATTAACCAGACACGGCCAGGCACAGAACTTGTTGGAACTTGGATTCTGCTATTGTTGTTGCAGAGTACATAAAGCCGTGAATTTGAAAGGGATTAGGGAAGGAGAAAGGGTTTTGTTGGACTATAGCCCCTTTTTTTTAAAAAACAATTGGGCTTTTGGGTTTTTTTTTTTTTATTTTATCCCTTGGTCTTTAGTTTTGGGATTTTGGGCACTCCTCTCTCTCTTTTTTTTTTTTTTTTTAAATTTTATCCACTGACCTTTAGTTTTGGATGGTCCTTAATATGTACAAGAAACGAAAATTGGGATTTTTTTTTAGCAATATCTTTGGTGGGGGAATGATTTGACGACTGTTTAGTGGCGTAAAATGGGCTTTTACAATTGGGTAATTTAGGAGTGGTGTGTGTTTTTTTTTTAGATATCGATTTTACTTTAATATTGCAGTACTTGTGAGATTAAAAATATTTTCATTTTTGAATATTTTATTAAAATGTGTTATGTGGTGTAATTTGCACTTTAAAAAAATAGTTAGTCCTATTAAATTGATGATTACATGTAGATAGTTTTTTTTTAAGTGTTTATAAACAAGTACATAAAATTATCTCATTGGATCATTTATACACGGGCTGCCAAATCAATTGATCTTATTATAAATTATAATATATAAAATGTAATCACGTCTACAACAAATGAAAAGATTTTGCTTGCAAATTTATGGGAAAAAATTGCCACTTATTATAAATTGTAATATATAATTTGCCATTTAGCCCCCGTTTGGCCTCTATTTTTTCAAATTTTAATGTTTTGTATAATGTTTATTTTTTATTTTATTTAAATGTGTGGTTGAAAAAGAAAAAAAAATTTCGATTTGTGTGTAATATTATTTTATGGAAGATTATGTGGTTGAAAATGAGAGGGTAAAAAAATGAAAGAAAATGAGGGCCAAACGGGGGCTTAATAATTTAGGGCTTGTTTGATACTCATTTTGTTGGAGAAAATGCATTTTTTGGGTTGATGTGATGGTGAATATGTGGTTAAAAAAGAAGGAAAAGTTATTGATGTGATGGAAAATATTATTTTATTGAAAAATGTGTGATTGAAAATGAAAATGAGAATGAGAATGAAAATGGGTACCAAACAGGGGCTTAACTTTTTACATGTGAATTTTTTGGAAAAAATTGAAGTTTCAAAGATGTACTCGTGTCCGAAATTTGGACTTTTTTTAATCATGTCTTCGTATCCTACATTTTAGAAAATAAAATATCTGAAACTTAGATACGTACCCGTACTCGATACTAGTATCCGAGTTTGAGCATCATGGGAAAGACCAAGAAATAGTTCTCTACTGATTGGATAACCTTGAATGGAAATCACATCTACTGATTTGAAAGGGGAAGTAGCAGTGCCGTGAAAGTAATGTAGAATAAGTTTCTCTGACTTCTGAAAGATTTAGATGAGTTTGATAACGATTAGGATCACGAGTTAGGGATTTGAGAATAGTGCAAGGAAGTTGGTGGTATTGGAAGAAAATTACAGGATTTCACAGGGAGGGAGTAGGGAGGATAAGAAACAAAAAATAAATTTAGCTTGAGGATAGAACGGAAGGAGAAGGGATTCTAAGCTTCGAGGGATTTGAAGTATAGAAAGAGAAGCAATCTATACAAGGTTGGCCTGTATACTTAGATGGGGGACTCTCTTTCTTTTTGTAAATTATTGACTTTTTAAATTGAACAAGAAAAGAAGGTTCTTGACAATTGTTAGTGATTGTTATATGTCATGTACCAACAATTTAATTTATTCTGAATTTCTCATGTAAAATATTTAAGTTTAACAGGTCTATGTATTCATCCAGCACAGATGGGCATTGCTTCTGTGGTTCACCTTTTTGTGTTTCCTGCAAAGCCTTATGAGTTAATGGGGGATCGCTTTTCTGGAAGTGTTTCAGTTCTTGGAGATTATGCATCTGTTGATTGCCCTCTAGATCCTGATGAGGTTAGGGACAGCGAACGTCCCACAAAATTACGCCTTCCCCAACCTGATTTTGATGTTAGGAGTGGAATGACCATCAGAGAAAGTGTACGAGACGTCTTTGTCGGCGGGGGTGAATATGTAAGTTATCTTCTTTCACTCATTTAAGTGTGTAATCCTCTGCCCTCGTTGAGCCGGTTTGTCCTGATGACTTTGAAACTGTTGTTGCTGTTGCAGAACAATCTATTGAAACTATAATCAATATCTGTTGATTTTTTCTTTTATATTAAGAACATTTTAGAAGAAAGAAATATTTGTAGAGTACGGGAATGTCATATTTGTTGTTGAATTTTATTTTATTTCTTGTTGGGGTGTTGGTGGTGAATTATGATGATGCTTGCCATCACTTGCATTCCCTTGAATAAGTTTTTCAGTTTGAGAGCTTGATATCTTGAGATCTCAGATTGTTTTTAACCCAGATGACTTGAGGATCGTTAAAATGTGTAGGTATAATCAACTTGTCTTGGTTTCCATGATTTCTCACCAGATGCTATAAACATACGGTTATATTAACATTGGGTTGATGTCTTGTGGTTTCATATGGGTGAACTTTCTCCAATGCAAAATAACTCACTCGTTGACTTCTGCGTAGCGCCTGGGCATAAGATTGACTATGCAGATCAGTTATTTGTGGCGTGGGTGGGTGGAGGGATGCATTAAAAGAAAGAAAAAGTTGTTAGTATGCTGTAACCATGCTCACCTAGTTATTATCCTCCATCTGGTTTGATGAATCATCTCAACATTCTGAAGATAGCTAGTATCTGGGGTGGGGGGGATACATTACAAGAAAGAAAAAGTTGTTAGTACGATCAAACCAAGCTCACCTAGTCTCCTTCATCTCTCTTGAATTTCTGAAGATTGCTAGTATCTAGCCTAAGTAAAGATTCCCTGCAAAGCTCCACCAGACGACCAAGATATATCATCCTCTCGCAGAAGGATGCTGTTTAATTTGTTAACAGATTTTTATGAATGTGATTATGTACATTCAGTAGTTAGTCACTTGACGGGGTTAGTGAAGTTAGCACTTGGCTAACAAGGAGGAGGAGAAAGGGGTTCAGTCTAATTTTTTCTTTTAGACCTTCACATTGACTAAAAAAGTCCTTGCCTGTTTTCTTTGATTGTCTTTTGTCCTGCAAATGCAGATTTATTCAAGTGTTACCTCATCATCATCTCTTTCCGTCATGTTCAAGTAATGTTCTGGTGTTGACCTTTACTTTTTTGACAGATTGTCAATGATTTGAAGTTTACAGTCACTCAAGCGGTAGAACCTGTGGAGAAAGGAATCAATAAGTTCAATCAGAAATTGCACAACATCTCTCAGAACATAAAGAGGCATGACAAGGGGAGGAGAACAAAGGATGACAGTTGCATAGCTACGACTTCACCAACACGGAGAGTGATCCAAGGAATAGACGATCCTCTCTTAAATGGCAGTATCAGCGACAGTGGCAGTTCAAGGAGAAAGAAGCATCGTCGAAAATCTGGGTATACCAGCGCTGAAAGCGGTGGAGAGAGTAGCAGCAGTGATCAGACCTTTGGTGGTTATCAAATTCATGGCCGTAGGTGGGTTATCAAAGATTAGTTAAGGTAAATGGTTTGGCTTCATTACCTTACGTTTCATTTGTAAGGATTAAACCCACCAACGTGACACACCAGGCTGCAAATGTGCATTTTATGCCCCAAGTGAAGTTCTGTTTTTTGTCCTTTAAAAGGGGCAAGGGTAATATATTCAAAGGGCCTGTAGATTTTGGACTCCTGTCGTGTTATTTTGCAGACAGCAGGCCTTGATGATTTTGTATAGAGACCCATATCTATTTGGTCACGACTCATTGTATTAAGATTTGTTTCCCTAATACTAAATTTCGATTCATGCCTTGGCTATTTTGAGTATAAAGACTTTGCCCAGTGAAGTTGATTCTTGTTAGATGTATCGCCCAATGGAAAAGCATCGAAAATTCTTATGCCCTAGATGCAATGGAATCCCCAAGTAGGTGATACGATGATTTTTATGTCTGAAGCCATTAATTTCATCGGGGGTCAATCTCAAATGAACCCGAGCAATTATGCCAATTGTCATTGATGTTTATTATGGTAATACTTATTCAAGTTTCCAAATGTTATACTAACGATCATTCAGTCGGAAAAACAAAAACAAAAAACCATTAAGTTTCACGTGGCACTTAGGAATTGCAAATTAGACACTTTCTAATTAGAAAACATAATTCAACTTTAATTATGGCTAGATTTTTGGGATTAAATTGTATAATGAACACACTTTCTCTTAATGAATTTTTATGACACTGGAGTAATAAATAGCATCATTTGATTACATGTTGATGCTTAATAGCATAATTTAGGATTTTAACCTTAATATTTTTAATCGAATTATAACTTTTAGAAACTTGAATAATTATTAGAAATAAGTTATTTGTACACTCCGGACTTACCATTTCTCTTACTCGACCCCACCTGCCCCCTCACATGAGGGACGAAAATATTAAATTTAATGGAGTGGGACCCGACCTCTATGTGAGTACTCGGGTGGGGTCGTGTCAATCAAAGGGTAATCGAGCAGGTACGAGTAGCATGATTGTAATTATTATCACAAAAAAATAATCATATCATATGTTAGAGAGAGAGAGAGTAAAAAAAAAATAACGTTTCAACTATTTTTTATGATGATCAAGCCTCGAAATATTACCCAAAACTCGACTATCAAGCTCAATAGTACAAAAAAAATTGAAAAATAAAATAAAAAAATAAAAAATCACTCGTACTCCTTGAAAAAATGAATATAAGCTACACACAACCAAATTTTGAAAAAAAAATAAAAAGGATTAAAATTTAACAACAATGACAAATTTGTACAAAAAATTCAACTTAAATTGTAAAAACAGAATTCTACACACTTAACCAGATTATTGTAGCTGAAATTTTGGTGTTTTAGTTTGTGTGAAAGTGAAACAGTACTCATCTCCAACCTTGCTAGCGGTACATCAAGGTCTACCGAATAGTGTACACTCATCTCATGTGGATGAAGGGTTCATGTGAATAAAATACAATTAATTCGAGTGACGTTCATCCATGTGATTGATGGGGTGTTCGGTACAGATCCTCCCGTCCAGTTCCAAATCCGTGTTAGATCTCCCGCTTTCTATTTAACTGCACTTCGCATTTTCTCCTACACTTGTATTGATTTCCTCAATAAAATAAAATAAAACACTTCAATTACAATTACAATTACAACATCCAATTGTTCGTTTCAACCTATCATTATTCATTTCTCATCTTATACGTATTTGTTTGCATTTTAAAACTTCCCTGCATTTATTGGAACTGTTGTTCTCCAAAATTCGAGTCAATATAAATAAACAATGAGGCGTCGAGTCTCAGATTTTCGGCGACCAGTGAGGCGACGATTTTCAAATGTATTCTGGATAATTTTGTGTGGGTTAGTAATTCTGCTGTTTATTGGTCTGTTAAGCAGAGAGAATCAGCAGCCCACTTCAAGATCGGCTGCCAAGGTAATTATTGATCTCAATTTATCTTTCTTTTTCCGATTTGAACCAAGAAACTGAGAAATCGCGTAAATGTAATAGAACATTTCATTGGATTTAAATGCTTGGTTAGATTTAAATGCCTGCTTTAAATAATTAGATTGATTAACTTTTTTGGAAATCACTAGAGAAAAAATATTTACATGGAGGAAAATATTGGCAATGACTTTGGGCAAGTAGCAGCCTATTCTGGTAGACGTTTTCTAGAATTTGTCTTACATAATTGTGGTCATTTTAATGATAGAAGAAGAATTTTATATTCGTTAACTGAAGCATTAATTGAAGAGAGATTTTATTTTAGACAATGGTTTCATGTTTTAGATGATCATGATGCGATTTGGGATCATAGAAAAATTACTTAAGGAGGGACGCTTTGCATTTACATAGATGACATTCAACATAAGTTGTTCTAGGTTCAATTTGAATATTGTTACTAAGGTCCAGAGCCAGGCTTGTTCTCTCAACATAGAAGTGAATGTACCTTGATTCAACAGGCTATCCCATTTTTGGAGCTTCCAAATCAGCCAAAGTCATAATTGTTTACTGGAGAAAACTCGTATGAGCATTTGAGCTCTTTATAGTAGAAGTCAGAGATGAAAGAATAGTGCGTTCACTAAAAAGTACTCTAGTTTATCTGATGCAAAGAATAAAGCACCCGTGGTTTGAATGGTGGAGGTGTGATTTCATCCAAGTTTACCGGACATCTCTATACCTCTAGGAATGTATTTGTACACTGCTCCAAAAATTGGGTATACTAGTGACTTGGAATGCTAACCTTTTTCTTGAATATTATTAGCACTCCCTTTGCAGTATTGACTATTCAAATTATGAAATTTCTTCATCATCTAGGGAATTTAATAGCATCATTAAATTTTTCACGAAGATTTTTGGTTTATAATATACAGAATCCTGCCCCTTAGGGCACCATTTTACTCTATGTAACAAATCGTGCTCTTGATCTTGTTCCATGAATGGTGATTGTATCATAGGTTATCAGGGTTAAATGAATTTGCAATCTTTGATTATTTCTTTTTGAAAATGATGGTGATTTAAGGAAAATATGTGTATATCAAGAAAAGTACGAGTTTGTTCTTTTGGTGGAGAAATAATATTTTAACGAGGAATAGATATTAGAAGAATATAATAATGTAAATGAAATAATCATTTTGACCTATATGAAGACAATGTGTCAAGTTACAGTTTCTGAATGTTGTCTTAGCACTTATTTCTAGAAAATGTCAAATGTTGTTCTTACGGGCCTCTGTCAAGAAGATTGGGGCATTAAATGCCCCCTAAAACACATGACTATGCCCAGTAGTCGAGGCACTTAGATATATGAAGAAAACACCCTCATCATATTCCACCGGCAATTTTTGGCTTGCATAGGTGTGGGGCTTCGGTCAGATTCACCTCAAAAATGTGTTCCAGTCCATTGAACAGAAAATAATTATTTAAGTTTGTTTGCTGTCATTTCATAGCTATGTACTATATCAAACTGTTTCTGGAGACACGTGTTATTGTAAGTTAGTTTCCTTAAATAGAAACAACTATGAAACCAGGCAAGATGTTCTCTCGCAGGTGCTTATTATTGTGTATGAAAGGTTTAGTGCCAAGAACTCCTCCTAGAGTACTCTGAAACTATGTTCCATGCAAAGGTCCTCTTGATCTTAGCATTTTGCCATGGTGCCAATTCCAATCTTATTATTGCCAGTAAATACTTTCGTCTATGCCAGGCTGGATTGAAAGTCTGAAGTCGTGGATGTTTGTCAAATTTGCACTCATGTAAATGTAAAGGGGAAACATACATTCATTTGTGTTGGATTTGACATGCATCTTAACTGACATTATTTGGCTGTCTTTTGCTAATGAAATATTCTTCTATAATTTAATTATCTTATTGTTGCTTTTGTACAGTTAATTGTTTCATGTGTTATTTCCTCGTCGTATCATTCTAACCTTCCTTGTGCAGAATGAGAGGATTTTTTATGTCTGCTTTTTATTCCATGCAGAGATCCTATAGACGTGATAAAATTATAGAAGGCCTTAATATCACTGATGAAATGTTGAGTCCCGATTCTGTAGATAGGCAATTGAATGATCAAATTTCTCTAGCAAAGGCATTTCTTGTCATTGCTAAAGAAAGCAACAACCTCCAATTTGCATGGGAACTTAGTGCTCAAATTCGCAACTCACAAATCCTTCTTTCTAATGCTGCTTTAAGAAGAACTCCTTTGACAACAAGTGAATCAGAAACTGCAATTCGTGATATGGCACTTTTGCTCTTCCAAGCCCAACAACTCCACTATGACAGTGCAACCATGATCATGAGACTGAAAGCAAAGATCCAGGGTCTTGAAGAACAAACGAATTCTGTTAATGAGAAGAGTTCAAAGTATGGGCAAATAGCTGCTGAAGAAGTTCCAAAGAGTTTGTATTGCCTTGGTGTTCGGTTAACAACTGAATGGTTCAAGAACTCAAATTTACAGAGAAAACTCAAGGAGAGAAGGCAAACTGCGATAAAACTCAAGGATAATAACCTCTATCATTTCTGCATCTTCTCTGACAACGTCCTTGCAACTTCAGTTGTGGTAAATTCAACAGCTTGGAATTCCAAAAATCCCGAAACTGTAGTGTTCCACCTCGTAACTGACGAAGTGAATTATGCTGCAATGAATGCTTGGTTCACTACAAACAGTTTCCAGGGAGTAACTGTGGATGTTCAAAAGATAGAAGACTTTAGCTGGTTGAATGCTACTTATGTTCCTGTTCTTAAGCAACTTCAGGACTCGGACACCCGAAACTACTATTTTTCTGGTAGTGGTGGTGATAACCGTACTCCAATCAAGTTCCGGAATCCTAAGTATTTATCCATGCTTAACCACCTCAGATTCTATATTCCCGAAGTTTTTCCTGCCCTGAAGAAAATAGTTTTTCTTGATGATGACGTTGTAGTTCAGAAGGACCTGTCATCCCTGTTCTCCATAGATCTGAATGGAAATGTCAATGGCGCAGTGGAAACATGTATGGAGACATTCCATAGATACCACAAGTACTTGAACTACTCTCACCCTCTAATTCGTGAACATTTCGATCCTGATGCATGTGGGTGGGCTTTTGGGATGAATGTTTTTGACTTGGTCCAGTGGAGGAAAAGGAATGTCACAGGCATCTACCACTATTGGCAGGAAAAGAATGTGGACAGGACCTTATGGAAACTTGGCACCCTGCCCCCGGGATTGTTAACTTTCTACGGATTGACAGAGCCTTTAAATCCCTCGTGGCATGTGCTGGGTCTCGGATACACAAATGTCGATCCTCAGTTGATCAAGAAGGGAGCTGTGCTGCATTTTAATGGGAACTCGAAACCTTGGTTAAAGATTGGGATGGAAAAGTATAAACCCCTTTGGGATAAATATGTGGATTATAGTCATCCTCTATTACAGCAGTGCAATGTTCACTAATTTCAACTCAGCATCCTATGCGACTCACTTGTTAAGACAATTATGCATCCAGGAACTTTGCATCATATGTGGCAGTGGTTTCCATTTGGACCAAATTCTGTATGCAGGGATTTCTTCAACTAAATTATTTATTGGATGAAAGGGCTTGTTGTAATCATTGGTATTTTATTTTTTTCTAAATTTTTGTTGTAATATCATTGATATGGTTTGGTTGCAGTTTTATCTTTATTTTGTAAAAAAAATAATAAAATTTTTAGATTTGAATCATAATTTCTTGTTTCGAATACAATTTGTTACGAATTTATAATGAAAAACAATACATTGAAGTCTCAAAATAGATAAATATCGCGTAGAAGACTGCACAATTGTCAATGGGGTGTAGATGTTTACGTTCTTAATTTATCTGAATTCATTTTTATTGTCTTAGTCTCAATTCGGCAAAATTTAAAAAAGAATCTTTCCAATCAATTATACATATAATACATATGTACTATCATGTAAGGCACAACCATGGAAGTAATTAAAAGAAAAAGTTATGTAGCTGATTTATATCCGTTCAAGTTTTGCTTCTCTACATAAGATGAAATGCTAAAAATGAAAGTATTCGTAACTCATACTGAAAAGAACCGACAGATTATTAAGAGTCTGTTTGAGCTTCATTTTTTATTGAAAAATGTATTTTGGAATAATATACTATGCAAAATGTGTGATTAAAATATAAGGAAATTTTTTTGTGTTGATCAAATATTTTCAAACTTACATAAAGCCATAAATTATAAATCGTTTAACATATATATAAGATCTGCTAGTATATACAATTAATACAAATTTAAAATATTGAAACATAAGCCAACAACATGGATGAATGTGTGCTTAATATTTGTGACATATAGATGGTGGGTTTCTTGACCGTCAATCTATATTGTGTGCCAGCCAGCCATTGTATTCTCCTCTCTTATCGCTCCTCCTTAGGTTGGTTTAATTGCCATTGATTATCTATTATAATTATAGTCTTGAAATCTTATTTACAGAACCTGAATCGGGTTAATGAAGATTTTGCTTCTGTCACCTTTTCTTCTTCCCCCGATAACTACATAGCCGCCTTTGAATGCCAAGAGTGCAGGAGTGCAGGGAGAGAAGAAGGAAAGTTTGAGACAAAGGTAAATCCCCAGGCCATCCATTTCAGATCAAGAAAAAGGAATTTTGTACCAAAATGAACGATCTTTTCTCAAGTTCATTTAAAAAGTACCAAGACCTGAAGCATCAGGTTCAAATGGAAGACCTTGAAGCCGGTGGAAATGAGTCTGTCAATCTCGATAGATTTTTCGAAGATGTAGAGAACGTCAAAAAAGACATGAGAGATGTCGAGAAACTCTACAAGAGGCTACAAGAATCAAATGAAGAAAGCAAAATTGTGCATAATGCTAAAACCATGAAAGAATTGCGATCCAAGATGGATTCTGATGTAGCCCAGGTTCTTAAACGGGTTAAGGTTATCAAAGGAAAGCTTGAAGCACTTGAACGTTCCAATGCAGCTCAAAGGAAGATCCCTGGTTGCGGTCCGGGTTCCTCTGCTGATCGAACAAGGACTTCTGTAGTTAGCGGGTTAGGGAAAAAACTGAAAGACCTGATGGATGATTTTCAGGGTTTGAGGGCAAGGATGAATGCAGAATACAAAGAGACTGTTGGCAGAAGATATTTCACAATTACGGGAGAAAAAGCGAATGAAGATTTGATTGAGAATTTGATATCCAGTGGCGAAAGTGAAACATTCCTTCAGAAGGCTATTCAAGAACAAGGGCGTGGCCAGATTCTAGATACGATTTCAGAAATTCAAGAAAGACATGATGCTGTGAAGGAGATCGAGAAGAATTTGATTGAGCTTCATCAGATTTTCTTAGACATGGCTGCACTTGTAGAAGCACAAGGGCAACAATTGAATGACATTGAAAGCCACGTGGCGCACGCGAGCTCTTTTGTTAGGCGAGGCACCGAGAATTTGCAGGAAGCCAGAGAGTACCAGAAAAGCTCCAGAAAATGCACTTGTATTGCTATTCTTCTCATCATAGCCGCCATTCTCCTCCTCCTTTTCCCAGTTTGGTCACAATTTTTGCTTCATCTGTAGAAAAATTCGAGTTTCGAGAGACAAGGAACAACTTGCTGGCATTTGAGAAACCAAGACAGGTTTTGTGCATTAATTTTCAGGATCTTTTAGCATGTATTATTGCCTCTTGCAAGAGTTTCCAATCTTTCATCACTTCTTTTTGACATATCACTAATTAGTTGACATTGTAGACATTTATATTTTGTTTCCGATCGTAGTAACAGATTGTCAGTGACCCCTTTGAACTATGTATATACTGTTCTTTTATCGCCTGATGTTATTTTTTCTGCCTGGAGCTTCCAAACGTATTATTTTCTCTTTTGTAATTGATGTAGTCTTATAGCCATTGGTTGAGCAGTCGACCTCGCCTCCTTTTTCCTTTCCTTCAGGCTAGCTAGTTGGAGAGGGCAGGCTGAGGGCGATTGTGACCCTGATAATCTTTTGATTCCTAAAGCAGGAAGAAATTTACTGAATAAATATAGACAGTGATTGGAGTGGAGCTTATTTACCTTTACAGGGTGTGGTTTGCTCTCTCTTCGTAGCAAATGGGAAATTTATGGAGTAATCTCAAGCAATTTCAGTTGATCTTAGGTGAGATTGTAGAGTCTGGTAGGAGAAGATTTTGGGATGTGATTGGTACGTACAACTACAACTTGTTAGTTTTGGATATACGTGCTTGATGGAGTTATGAGGATCATCGAACTTGAATGGTAGCGAGGGGATGCTCAATTCAATAGGATGCAAGGACTTTAAGATCCCGAGCTTCGTGGACTAGAGAAATTTGTATTAGTCAATACAACATTTCGAAGTCAATTGAGCATGCTCAGCGGGGACGGATCCAGGACAATTTCTGACCGGACATAATTTTTTTTTTGGTCATAAAAATATTAAATGGGCCGGGGGAGGGACCGAGCTATAGCCCTGCCTAGTCCTTCCCCTCCATCCGTCCCTGATGCTCAGTGGATGTTGTGATGGAACTTCCCCCTTTGGATCATCGGTTGAAAGTTAGATGTGACTTCAGACTACATTAGCCTTACTTGGATGATAGTCTATTTCAAGAATAATACTACTTATACATAATAAAATTATATATAGATGATGTGTCAAAAATAGAGTGATAATAGATTTTTTTATTTGGTTGAGAAAATTCGTATCTAATCATATGTCATCACATTATGTGTGTGTAAATTATTATGAATTTACGTACATGTGGCACAACCGTTATTTCAAAATGAAGTCGTCTCCATATCTTTAGAGAATGACTATTGCTGCAAGCCCTAAATCTTGTTTAGGGTAATTCTGTTTGTAGTGTTTCAATTGTCTTGATGCATAGGCTACAATATTTTCGTGCAGCAAGAGAACATATCCTAAACCCTTTTTGGATGCTAATTTAAGATGACAAAAACTTCCATGCCCTTTCATATGGTCGTAACTGGAGCGGTAAGCAAGGCTTGTACTTATCTGTACATTAAACGTTCACATTCTTCCGATGACGAAGGTAGCTAGCAATCTTACAAAATCCTTCTATGAAACATCGTGGCAATCCTAAGAAACTGTGAACTCCTCCGACATTGTTGGGAAAGACCACTTGGGTACTACTCCCGTTTTGCTAGTTGCTGGTGTTTAGACCAATTTGCAATTACTTATTTTTTCCAGAATTCCTGTCTTAAGGAGGCTTTTATGTCTGGCCTTCATGGCCATGTCCCTGTCAATACATCCAAGAGTAGAAATAAAGATTGCAGAGAGCATGATATTATGCTAATTGGCAGGATCTTAATATCAATAACAGAAATGAAACAACACAAGTATAGAGAATGAAATTAGACATTTAGCTTTCTGAAAGACAACTAAAACTCTGGCTCATCATTTTGATCTTCGCTCTCTTCTTCCAAGCTGGATGTCGATTCGGTAGAAGTACTCATTTCAGATGCAGTTTCTTTGACGTCCTCCATCTTTACATCAATTTTCTCTGCAACTTCTTTCTGTCCAGATTTCTTCTCCACTTCATAATCATCCCTATCCTCTATGTGTTGCTGGATAGTGGTGTCTTGTTCTCTGGATTGTCCATTTTGTTCTGTTTTTTCAAGTTCATGCTGGTTAAACGATCTGCTTTCCTTGCTTCTCGTAAGATTCACTACTTTCTGGCTCATATCTTCACTATCTATAGGTTTTACATGATCTGGTAACAGGATGTTGCCATGCTCCAAAGCAGAGCTTGTGTTTATCTCTTGATTTTCATCTTGTTTCCCTTGCATTGCTCCATTACTGTCGGAATCCTCCTTGCTTTCTATATTATGTTTGATAAGTGTTCTCCATCTCTTTCCTTTTGTCCTCTTCAGGTGACCATGTTTCCCTGTCAATGTATACCTTCCGTTAGTAGAGTTTCTCTTCATTTCTAACTTCATCCCACCCTTGTGATTCACTGAAAATTCTTCATTCTCAACACCTTGAAAATCTGGAATTCTTCTTAACAGACCAAAGTCTGCTAATGTTCCAAGTTCTTTACCATCAGTAGAATGGAGTTCACTATTTTCATTTCTAGGCTTTTTCTCTTCACTACTCGTCTCGGTTTCATTTTCACCTTTCCTTTTCTCACCCATTTGTAAACTATTTTCCTCATTTTGATTGTTAGCAGCATCTCTTGGGTCATTTCTCTTGCCAACATCAATTTTTCCATATCCAAAACCGCTCTCTTGAGAACCTTCTATCTTTTCAGATTTATCTTCTTCAGTCCTTTCCCTTGTGACGTCCACTAACATCCCATTTTCCGTTCTTTTGTCGTCTTGATCTCTATGATTCGAGGCATCATCTGTTGAATTGTGTCTTTCTTCATGGTTGCTAGATTCATGCATTTTTCCATTCTCATCTTGAATATCATTGACATTGATTTCACCACTTGTTGACATCTTTGTCCCAGCTGTTAAATTTGATGGATCATCGGTACTAACTGACCATACCTTGACGGGGGACTCGAGATGGCGCTTCAAATCCTCAATTTCAGCTTCCTTTTGTCGTAAGATTTCTGAAAGAGCTATAACTTGAGGATTTTGATCACTCACTTCACCATATTTCTCTCTGAATATCTTGGCCTCGTTCTGCATCTCCTGAAAGGCGAATTCAATAGCCTTTTGTTCATCTTTAAGTGAAGAAATTGTGGATTGCATCTCTGAAAGCCTGCCATTAAGTTTTGTCTTCTGTGTTCGAAGGTTGTATATTTTCACTTTCATCTCTTCCATTTCCGTTTTTGCTCCTTGCGCTTGTTCTCTTTCCTTCTGTTATGTTATCCACCACAGTTAATCATATCGAGTGTATTAGTTTATCAGTCAAGCATCCTAAAATGAAGAAAAAAGTAACATTACTGCATAAATAAGATTTTACAACTTCTGGCAATATTTCTAGGCACTATAACACACACACACACACATGTAGAGAGAGAGAGAGAACCTGTAATAGAAGCTGAAGGGAAAAGATTTTCTGGTCCTTCTGTTCTGCAAGGAGATTGAAAATGCGTCTCTCTCTGAGCTTATGAAGCAGCATAACTCCAAAAATGGCAGCTCCAAATGCCAGCAACAGCATCAACATATAGGACCGAGTTCTGCTGTTATAGCCACTATGCCCCTTCATCCCTCCCCCCATAACTCTCTCTATCTCTCTCGGAAATCAGATACACACATAAACACACAGTATTTATGAAGCTTGTTCCACAGATTTCACGTTGCTTGTCATCTCAAACAGGCCTTCTACCTGCATCTCTCTCTCTCTCTCTCTCTCTCTCGGCGCATAAATGCGTGTAAAAGACAGTGGGTAGCGGAGTTAACAAGGATGAAAAATTGCATGGGAACTGTGAACGGCGTTGATTCTGGTGACTTTTTCGCATTTATAACAATTTTTAATGCATGCGGCTGGATCAAATTACTGTTACTATTTTATCCTTTGTTTCTTTTTGAAAATGTGCAGTAGTTGAGGACAAATTTGTAAATATATTTTGCAGAAGTCAATGAAGTCTAAAGCCCTCTGCCCACCGGAGGAAGTATGAATAGGAGCTCAACCTTTTCATCGAGCAGTGATTACTGTCATTTTCGAGGATGAAAAAAATACTCGTGTTGAAAAAGAAAAATGAAATAAATAGAAGTATGAATGTCCTCGATTGAGATTAAGTTCTAACTCAAGCGATGAGAACAAAGTCCCTATCATTTGGGAGGGAGGGTTAAATTCAGTGGAAGAAGAAGAAGAAGAAGACAGAAATAAATTTAATAGTATGACCATAAAAATTTAAATTTCATTAATTATTTTTAAGGTTTACAAAAATCTTATCGAACAAACCCTAAGTAAATATGAATGAGCAAAATTGAACTTTTTTTCTCTTTGAAAATAAATAAGAACTTTCAGCACTGTTGAATACACAATAAAAATAATTTATAATTTAAACAATTAATTTTAAGATTAATGGTGGACTTAATAGTTCATGTATTAATTAGTTGAAAAGTAATCATTGTAAATTCAAATTTGATAGTTTATCTAAGACAAAAATAAATAAATTCAATAATCAGAGAGAACTACCGTTAGTAAAGATTTATAGTAAATTTTATTTATCTTTCATTGCTTTGAGTTGTAAGGCTTACTTGCTAACCCTATTGAGAGTAATGACTAGTGTTATAAGTTGTTGGGCATTTAAAAGACTGCCATAAGTAAGCTAGTATTGGGGAATGAATGCAATTCTATGAGCACCGGATACGTAGCTTATCAAATCAGTTGCCATACGAATGGAAATGCATGCAACGAAAGATAAGATAGGATTGAGTCTAATACATCAATCTTGTACTCAATATTCTTGTACTAATCCGTAATCACTACAGGCAATGAACCTTGATTTGGGGAATTAAGAGTCTGTTTGGTATTGATTTTGAGAATCAATTCTCATTTTCAACCACACATTCTTCAATAAAATAATATTTTTCATTACATCAATAATTTTTCCTCATTTTTCAACCACACATTTTCCATCATATCACTATTCAAAAATCAATTCTTATCCCAAAAATCACTACCAAAGACCCTCTAAATTTGGCCTATGTCAAAATTTGTGCCACGAAATATGTCTCACTTTTCGGGGTAGCTTCTAAGGCTTAAGCAAAATTTCTGACATTTCTCATCAATCGGCCATGTGAATGCGGGAGGATGAAGTAGAGTTAAGAAAAGGCTAAATTATAATTGAAGTCACATATAAGTGTAAACCTTACTTTACTCAACTCCCAAGGCGTTGGGTGCTTAGTATACTGAATTATAACTAAAGTCTTACGAAAATGCCACCCAGAAATTTAGTCTGCATTTTGGTTCATTCTTTGTTTTAGCAAGAAGATAAATATCACTGCCATTAACAATCAGCCTGATTCGAAGAATTCAAAACAAATTTTCATGAAAAATCGGCTAACTGAGCAAATGAGAACAGTTGAGAAGAAATGTGTAATGGCTATTCACATATTTCCTTACATTTCTGGAAATTAAGCAAGTGAAATAAAAACTCCATTTATCGATTACAAAGGACAATTATTAACTCTAAATCATTTCCCTAATCTAGGAAATAATGGTTATGGCAAGTAACAAGTCTCATTTTGATGTTGGATAAATACCATATGAAGCAACCACAAAATCTTTGCACCGGTGTCGGCAAAGGATAAAATAGGGGATAACTTAACGAGCGAAGAGGGGGATTATGCTGCAATTTGACCAAATACAAGAATTAACAGCATGCTTAGAAGGAAAGTCTGATATTATTACCTGGTCTTGTTCAAAGCTCTTCCATGCTGAACTAGAAAAATACTCTTATCTGAGCGTTGGACTCTGCTACTGCTGTCAATATTTGATGAAATATCATATAAATTTGAAAGAAACAATGGAAACTAAATAAACAATTAGATAACTGAAGACATGGCATATTAATAGATCTGATGATTATAGGGTAGTTTCACTGTCTTTTTATACATACAGAAAGTTATGTTTAAACACACTATCTCGGACCATATGAAGAAGCTATTGACTCCCTACTGTATACGGAACGTATCTCTTCTTCTTCTTCTTCTTCCTCCAGACTAGAGTTCTGTTGCTCTTCTTTGAAGACCGGATACAATAGGCTGAGCGCATCTTTGTGGTTCCTTTCTAGTGCCTGCCACCACCTTTTGGTTCCTTTTATCTGTTTGAGAGAACGGAGTAGCTGCTGCCTGATTTCCACAAAAAATGGAAGCATCTTCAGTTCTGTGCATCTATAAACTTCAATGCTGGATAAAGAATCACAAGTCATTTTCCCATTGAATATATGTTTTAGTTCTGGCAAAGAACTTAATTTCAATTTTTGTAATCTTGGGAGGATAATTTCCCCATCATCTACTTCTGTCACCCCTTGATTTTCTTCTCCTTCTGCAATTATCTCCATAATTTTGTCACAATTCTGAATTGTGATTTCTTCAAGGTTTCTTAAGTGCTGAACCAACTCAAGTGGAAGGAGTATCTTTAGATCATTACATGCTGTGACTTGCAATATTTTAAGGCTTGCAAGAGTGCCTGCTGGTGTAATTCCTTTGCAGTTTTGACTTAAATTGCTCAGACCCTCAATTTCCAACCACTCTAAGTTGGAAAAGGAGCTCCATTCTGCAGTAAAAATCCATCTCATCTCATCACAATATCTTATCTTACAGAGTTGAAGTTGAGAAGCTGCAGCTGTTATAAAAACTGGTAGGTGAGTAATACCTGAACATTCATGGATTTCCAATTCAAGAATCATTCCAGGCAACCAAGCAGGATTTAGTCTTTCGTAGATAGGAACCCCAAAGAATCCGATGCTATTTTTCCAGGTGTGAGCAGAGGAAGGGGGATAACCTATGAAAAATCTGAAACTATCTAGCAAACACCAGTGACCTGATGCTATGTACTTATCAAATTCTTGCATAGTGCTGAAATTTGCTTCAAGTACTGCCAAACTGCTGCAGGTTGCCAGAACATCAACAAAGATTGGTTGCAGACTAAATTGCCATAGGCCAATGATAAAGAGGCTCTCCAGGAACTTGTAATTGGGCAAAACAAGAATTGGAATTTCACAAGCTTTAGTATAAGAGAGGTTTAGATGTTCAAGTTTAACAAGCATATTCATCCCCTCTGGCATGTGCTCAATTGATGTGTAAGAGAGGTCCAAAACCCTCAACTCCTTGAGCTTTGCTAGAGTTGGCACATAGCACAAGTTCCAACAACTGCACAACAGTAAAGCATGAAGGTTCTCCAGATCTGATAGTGATTCAGGTAAACGGTAAATTCCAGTGTATGATAAGTTCAGAACTTTGAGGTTTTGCATGTGATGAAAGAAAGTAGGATGTATTCCTTTGTTAATGGAATTGTACTGCAATAGCAACGTGCAAAGCTTAGGACATTTTGGTTCCCGACTTAAAGAGCTCAAATCATTTCGCATTAATGACACTCTCTCAAGATCCGGAGGCCATTCATTCTCCACTGGAGGCACTTGTAAACCAAGTCCAGCTTTGATCATAAAACTTGAGTTCACTCTAGTAAGTGCAATCACCATATCCCTAATTACATCATGCATTTTCACATATTCATCATTATGTCCATCTTGATAGACACCCTCTAACATACAAGCACTTTTTAGCTCATTAAGAATCATCTTACCCAGTCGCATCTTAACCATTTGACTCCCAAAACTACCCAATAGACCGTCCCATAACCAGTATTTTATCAGCTCTTCTGTTTCAATAATATGATCCTCTGGGTATAATGCGCAGTACAGAAAACATGATCGAGTCATATCATCCTTTAGTCTGTCATAGCTAAATCTCAAACGTGCAAAAACTTGATTCTCCACCCCTTCAATGTTAGCAGTTGAGTTCCTCAACTCACTTAATGCTGCTTGCCATTGTCTAATGTTGTTTTCTTTTCTCAAAGCCCGTCCAACTGTAATGAGTGCTAGTGGTAGACCAGCATATTCTTTCGCAACGTCCTTAGCAGGATCTCGTATTCTTGGGGACGAGAGAACCTCTTCACCAACCTTTTGTTGAAACAAATCCCATGCTTCTTCCATGGAAAGCACGTGAACTTCAATCTCTTTTACTGTTTCCATGCACCGGCATACATTTAATGACCTAGTAGTTATTAACAATTTGCAACCATTTTCCTTCGTTGGGTTAGGAAATCCGATGTTCTCTAGAGAATATGCCTCCCACAAATCATCAATTATTAGCAGACACCTACCTCTTCTTTGCAAAGCTTCAAATAGTTCACTAGCCCTTGTAATTTCACTCTCTTCATCATGAAAAGATAAGCCTATCTCTTTCGCAATATGCTTCTGCAGTTTCTCTAGATTTAAATCCTTTGATGCTGTTACCCAAATAACATTATCGAAGATTGCATTTTTGCTTAACAGTTTATTATTAATTTCTTTAATGATGGATGTTTTCCCCACTCCTCCCATCCCATAAATACCAATAATTCCAATATTTTCATCCATCAGGTAATCCCAAGTTCGCAGTAAAATTCTTTTGGCAGTCTCTCCTACTAATGTAGTTACCGGCAATGTCTTTCCTCTCTCCGGTACCATATTAACCAACGAACTGTCTGAAAATTTGTCATCATCAAGGAGCTTTTGAACCTCGCGCATCTTTTTTGTAACAGAGTTTCCCAACTTCAACCTACGGTAATAGTTTGGAAAACATCCACATAAACAGCTTTTATTATCTTGAATTTCCTTTTCCAAACTAGTCATGATATTTTTCATCTTCTGCACATTTTCAAGCCACAACTTCACTTCAGCTGTCGGATCCATCCCACGCCACACCTTTTCCACGTGTAACTTCTGTTTCACATCATCTTCTCGAGCAGTAAGTAACCTCATTTTCTCTTCCAATATCAGTAGTACTTTTTGAGGTTTTCTCATATAGCCGCATTGTTCAGAGATTGAGTCATTTGAACAGCAATGTCCACAGAAAAGTTGCACTATGCTTGCAACAGCACCAGCTATTTCCATAGCCTTATCTGCCAAGAACCACAGAATAGAAGCCAAATTATGAGAACGTACTGAAAAAGTAATCAGTTCCCATTTTAATTAGATTGGACGCATTTACTAAGGATCCACAATGGAGATTGACATAGAATTGGGATTAGGAACATGCCAAAATTTAGAATTGATCATAAAAGAATAGAGCGTCTGTGAATTCAACTGGTACTATACTTATTGATGTGGTCGAACTTGTAGATGATCCCGACGACCCTAGGACGTTTCCAGACAGTCTCGAGGACACCCCCTCACTGCAGTCTCGAGGACAGTCTCGCATAACCCCCTGAGGACTCCCCTTCTGCCATCCAATGAACGTGTCCTCGAGGCCATGTACTTCTCGAGGACATACATATACTCGAGGACTTTCTCATCCTCTTCCGAATGCCGTGCTTATCCTCGAGATCATTCCTCGATATTAAGACCTCGCATGCAGTAAGGTTCCTTTGCCTAGTGAAAGTCTATCACCAACGTACTACCAACGTTTCCTAGAATTGTAGTGCGAACCCAACACTCTTTCAAATAGAACTCTTGTAAGTTGAGACATCCTAATCCTACAAGAACTGTACTACCTACATCCTATAAATACAGTCACAAATTCAGAATCCAGGTACGCATTTATTCACATTATTTTCAGCTCATAGCCTTACGCGAAAACATCCTTTCTGACTTAAGCATCGGAGGGGCAACGAGGAAAACCCTCATTGCCTTTGTTTCAGGTATTCGAAGACCTTATTCGTGTTCATCATCCTTCTTCAACTTCGGGAATTGCCCAGGTACGACTTTTGGTATCATCACTTATAATCATTACTTATTCAACACAACTTATCGACTTTATAGATGATAATCATATCATATTATTGTTTAACATAAAAATAAAAAATAAATGCACAATCCATAGACTTCTTACCCATGCCAAATCCTTAGAACAAAGTATGCCTTGTAACTAGTCATGGACATAAATTTATTTCACTTTTGATAAATTTATCTCAATTTCCTTGTTATTTTAACTTTGTGATAATTTTACTATAAAATACCTCAATTTCCATGTCGTTGATCAATGGCTGGTTCTCAAAAAATTAAAAAAGTTAAAAGCTTATTTGATGTTGGCTCGAATCACAATGAAATCGTATTCACATATTGTACCCTTCTTGATACATTTAAGCTATCTGATTGAGTAGTGTGTTGGAAGATAGTTCGCCCAAAGCTGAAGTTACACCGTTTGATTAAGAGGGGCACTAATGCTACTCTTTAGAGACTAGGATTAGAGAGATTGGTGAGGTCTCTGATCAAATACAGTTGTAAGGAACTTAACGTGCTTCAATTGTTCTTGGTGCACACACAGCACAACGTCGGCCTGGAACATTTAATCGTACCATGGTAACTCGTATTTTTCCTCTTATTTTTTTTAACGCAAATCTCTTTGCATCCCTCTAGGGTCAAACTCAGATTTAACTTTAATGGTGGTATCAAAGCGCTTTTGAGTGTTTCTTGATTCGGATGTAGCGGTGGGAGTGTTCTGTATTTTCTCCATCTATCTAACCTTCTAACCAATATGAATTTGTCTTCAAATTTAACACATTTATTGTAGGATCTAGCCACTTGACACCAAAGGTATACTAGCCAATGACCATTTTTTCAGATAGAAAAATACTTCTTCCATCCTCATAAATCATGATGAGATTACTACTGCATTTTGAAACTTAACATCTTCTAGGAGCCGATTATCTGGCCTAGAGAGTTGTTAAGGTTTTGACTTTTCTTCAAATTCTCTTGGTTCCAATTGTACAACTTTTTGAGTACATAGATAGTCTTCTTTATAAAAGGGATCAATGGAATGTGGTGGCTTATTTTTTGGGAAATTAAGTCGCCAACACGATGACAATGAAATCTATGGAAGTGCAAGGGAGACTGTGAGGTTTAATAGGACTACATAAATTACAGATTCATAAAGTATACGGAATTCTAATGCTTATTTTAATAAAATCTATATAAAGCGTTTTAATAATTCTTCGCTTTTCCCCTGGAAAACAATTATCTAAAAAGATTACTTCACATTTTCCTGAACAAAACAGTACAATCTACACAACATAAAGTGGTGTAAGAATCAACAAGTATGGAACAAGCAACTCCATGTATGACAGCAAATTGAACTCAATAATCTGAATCTTTGTCATTTGAGATAATTAACTGGAAATTGAATGAAAATCATATGTATATATTTAGGGCTGGAGACTCAAAATGAAACCTGTTTTGCTCGCTCACCAAATGGATAGTGACTAGTGAGAATGAAGAGTCTTGAGAATTCAGCAGTGGAAATCTGTGGGAGATAATGTCAAAGAAATGAAATTCGACCTACCATATTCTTCCTTTACGCGTTTCATCCATTGATTGGTAGTCAAGTCAACCAGAATTAGTGACTTCCGTTAATCATGGTGCAGAGCCTCTTTTGTAGAATATTTTGGTCTTTATCCAATATTTATTATATCCCAAACCAAATTGATTATAAAATTTCATTATACATACACTGTCAGAAAATGCAATCTATATTTATAAAAAAAAATGATATTACTTAAGGGATATAACTGTCTTTTTACGCCAAAGCTTTGATCATGGACATTACACATTCTCTCAATATGATATGAATTGAAGAGTAGATACAGAATTCGTTTCTTGAAGGGAAAAAAGAAAATCTGAAATTTTTACATTGATGGCTTGATGCTGCATTCTATTAATGAAGTAATTTACAGTTTACAGTTGAACTATCCAAACGTTCCCCTGTGAGTGAGATAACACTACTTGCTGCAAAAAATTGCAAACAGCTTCTCAAAAAGCCATTACCTTTAAGCTATGCTCTTGATTTAAAGGAAGGTCCATTTTTTATCCTCACTGTGTATGGCACTGCTTACTACGAAAATCTTCAGATAGCAGATTCGCAATTAGCTGTTGCAACCTCTCAGCACCAGGACCAGGCTTAAACACGGAATCTTTACCTCGCAAGAAGCAAGGATCGGTCCATTTTTCGCGCTCCCAACACACCATGCCCCAGGTGCAAAGCGATTTGTTCGACCAAGCAACTCTTTATCGATCTTGTCTAAAACTGGATCATCCTTGTGAAATTTCCGAGCAAAGGAGGCGCTGCTGTTTACTATTTTATTGAAATCCTTGATTGTTAATGAACGTGGGTGCTGCTTAGGAGGATTGTCCCAAGCAATGTAATGGAGATCATGACCTATAGCAGTGTTACGGAACTCTTCAGCATTGCATATAACAGTGTGAAAATATCCTTCTGGGGACGAGATGAAATTTGTATAATACATGAGGATTGTTCGGGGAAGGTTATCCCACCCCCATATGCAGTATTCAACAAAAGAGCGATTTAGAATCACCCATGCCGAGCCTGCAATTAAAGAAAAGAATAAGACTAACGCTTGCAATCAGCGTGAAGTATCATTTAGTTCATGTATTTATTGAGTCCCATTACCAGCTGTCCACTATGCCAATTATCTACAATGGACAAAATATACGGAAGAAAAATAAGATAATTTTTATATATATATATATACTATCAGAAATGCACTAAATGCATTTCTTTACTCCACGACTAAACCTCGGCTTAACTGGTGTAAGAAACTCACCTGTAAACAACTTAAAAGATGTTGGAATTGAGCAGCGTTGAGAAGTCCATGCTATTTCAGATTTTTTAGATAAGTAGAGGCCTGGATCAACTATGATAGGCTTTGCTCTCTGGTTCCTGGAAATATCAGCATAATAAAAAACTGTGATAATCTCTAGGTTGAATCAAAGCACTGTTGCTCATTTTTCATTGTATACAGCTACTTACAGTTTCCACCCATAAAGCTGTGTGTGCTCAATGAAATTGAGATTTCTAGACAGATTGGAGAAAACGAATAACATATCTGCACAATGAGATAGATTGTCATAGAAAGAAGTATAGACATCAAGAAATCATTATTCTTTTCTTTTTACAAGTAACAGTTAAACGATCAAAATTTATTTCAACACTATACTGTCAATAAAGAGTAGCGAAGATTTCCTTCAGAATAGTTACCGAGTCAATGCTGAAAGTGAGTCTGCAATAATCTGGACTTTTCCTAGGAATCATTTTGAGGGTCCTAGGATTGGATTCAAAGAATAGATCAAAGAATCATTAATTTCTATAAAATAATGACATTAATTTACCAGGGCACGAAACACATTTGAGAAGGTTTGACCAATGAAAATAGAGATAACAAGCTCTTTATAAGAATATCAATGATCAAACCATTGCATTCTTAATTTTTTATTTCCAACAGTAGCAATCCTGACAAAAATATATAGATAGATAACTGTAATCAATATATCGATTCCAAATATGAATGGAAGTTATATTGTAAGGATAAAGAAGACCAAGGAGTTCAAATATTCACAATTATGTCCGTCGCATAAGATTGAGATCATCAGCGAATCAGTATCAGGTTTTTTTTTGGATTATATAAATGTGGGATTCTATTATCTAGATTGGATTTGAATTTATCAACTAATGTGACAGGCACCTGATCTAGAAAGAATAAGTCACGTGGGACGTCCTTATGTCTAAAGTTATTTTCCAAGGTCAGCTAATTGCAGCATTGAAGTTTCAGAGAGAATAGCTCTCTTCAGAGTTTACATGCTAAAGATACTCAAAAATTAATCAGTCCCCACCCCCTGGCACCCAAAAATTAATAAGCCCCTATTTGGCCCCCATTTTTTAAAAACTCATTTTTTTCTCAAACTCGTTTTCAACCACAGATTTCCGGGAATCCACAACTTTTCAACCACATATTTTACCAACTTTATCAAAATCTACTAAAATCTAATTTTTATCCGTAACAAACAGGGGCTAAAAAAACTCAAGAAAGGACTGAAGAAAGTTGAAACAAGTTTTTTCAGAGCTATTTTGAGGAAAATTAGTTTTCATACAAGCACACTCATTTATAAAATCTAAAGATCCTTAAACTTCAGTCAATATTCCCCCAAGTAACAGGACAGTGAGATAAGAATTGATAACACTAATCCCCATCCTGGAAAATTTCTAGTTTTCTAACGTTCAAGATGTATATCAAGCGATAGATGATCATGAGTATATTTGGATCAAACGTGTGGAGAATAGGGTTATCATTTACAAAAATAGATAACTTCTTCACTCCCCCCAATTTTGACAATTCAAAAACCAATAAATGATTTTAAAATTTAACAAGGTATACAACTGTGGAACAGAGAAATGAAAGAATCTCACTCTTCCCAAGCACATCCTCGCTCAAGTTCCCAACATTATTCTTTCGTCACAGTCATAATACTATGACTCAACTTATACACAATTACTTCACTCAACAGCTAAAATCCAAGCATTCATTTAAAATAAGAAACTTTTCAAAGTAAATATCATTACTACGACACCAGTCCTGAAAAGGGCAGAATATGAAAATCGAAAGTTTATATTCTTTACTACTATCTCATCCTTGCCTCTGTATACTATCAAATTAATTATTTTCCAATACCAATCATGACATCAGTATGATGCTAATCCTATAAATGGTTTAAAACCCAATCCGGTAACTTGTTGACTTGTGCAGCAACATGCCATGTAAATAATTTCATCATTTTCATTTTTCATTTTCAATGACAGGATAGGAGAGATGAGGGGGACCTCTTTCTCAGTAAGTAAACATAAAAGATCTTAACAATAAAACACAATAATAAACATCACTTCAAATAATTAAGTAGAGTAATGGTTAGTCAACTGACCATCTTGAGTCATAAGAGGATAATCGGAAGCACTTAGGTTTATGAACCAGTCCCAATTTGAGCTCTCCTTCAACAAAATCGCTATAGCTTGAAGGGTACAAGCAATCATAGTAGGACCTTTGTAGGTCACCAAATTGGATTGAGACATAACACGCACATTCTCCACTTCACTAAATGTTGGATCATTCTTCACTGACATAGTCAAATTTAACCTCTCCTGTGGGGGAGCCTCGAGATCCATGTGCAGAATATACTGATTTCTCGGATGATACACCGCTTGTAATGTCCTCATCATCCTCTGACTATCGCCCTTTGTACCCGAAATGAGATAAGCAAATCTCGGTGGCTCTATTTCTGAGGCCTTACTTGATTTAAAAGACTTCATTATATCCGATTCCACAAAGTATCCATCCGAGTCCTCGGAATTTTCAAACGTAACAATGTCTACTTGCAATTGATCTCTTCCATAAGACGCAGAGTATAACCCAAAAATGGTAGCAGTAAATAGAGTAATTGACACAAGTAGACACACAAAGAATGGAATTTTCCACCTTCTGTCACTCAACATCCTTCCTGAATGATAATTAGCATTTTTCCTCATACTCAGCAGTCCTCGCCAACTATCAGAATACCTCAATTTTTTGAAATGAGCAAACTAAAGCGCCAATCCTCAAATGATTGTTTGATCTTATTGAAAAATGAGGCCCAGATTTACCGAGTGAAAAAAAACAATATAAGTACAAGATTTTGGAACAGAACAGAATCTCATTAAGTGCCCGAAAATATCCGCCGCCAAAAAGATACCAACTTTATTTTTCTTTTGAGTCTTCTTTTTCTCTGTTTTTCGAAGAGCTACATATGAAGATATGCAAAAGGGGTAAATCAGAATAGAAGAGACCAAAAATAATGTACAAGTTGAAAGTTTATGAATAAAGCGAAGTATGAAGAGTAAAAAAAATTGAACCTATGAGTTGAATTTTCCACATGCAATGAATAGATGTGCAGCTTCCACTTTCTTCAGATCCGTAACACAGATAAACCGAAGAGTTAAAAGTTTTATAGAAGGAAGGCAAAAAAATATTAAATTAAGACTACAGAAAATGGGCTTTTATCAAGACTCAGAGCCAATTCAAGAAAATCAGATTTGCAACTCCAAAAAGTTCACTTTCTCAACATTTACAGTGCAAAGTTTGGAGGAAAAAAAACAAAGAAGAGAGGCTCTTAAACAGTTAAACATAAGAAGGTGGATAAAAACCAGTGCTGTTGATAGATTCAGAAAGGAAGAGTATAAAATCTGCTGGGTTCAGACTTGCGAGGTTAAGAAAGAGGGGGAGAGCACAGGATTGCTTAATTTGTGGGTTTGCAATTAACTATTGATGTTAATATTTAGAGTAATGGTATTTATAGATGATTAAGTATGATAATTTGACAGAATTGAGGATAACTTTGCTGATAGGCGTGGGCGAACGTTCTCTTTCGTTTTTATTTTCCTTCTTCGAATTTGACCATTTTTTCAGTTTAAACCTATAAAACATTAGAGGATTCCCAGATTCCGCCGTGGCCCGTGGGAGACAGATTTTCTCAAATGAACGTTAATCACGTATCTTTAAAAGTCGTGTCAAATTCACAATCGTCATTTGTGTTGGTGACTTTTCTTGTACTAGGATAAATTTCATTTTACGGTCTAGTGAAAACTCGAGTGACTTACTAGTTCTAATTTATCTCAATTGAATTGTTGAATGAAATTAAATATCAAATTTTTATCACTGTATCATTTTTTCTCACTCACTTATTGCCCCCAAAATCGAATGAAAATAATTGATAGTCATATTATAATGAATCAATAATGTAATTGTTACGTAGCACTCTAGAAATAAAAGTGGTAAAATAAAAATTATGACGGTCTTTTTTTTTTTTATGGAGGAATCCGCAATCGCTACCCTTCGGGTGCGCACTAGATAAATTCTCGGACAAACGCAATAGTCTGCAAATTACGCTAGTCGGGTTAATCACATTCGATAAATTCGGTGCGACAGGCTCGACCGAGAAAGTGTTGATAGGGGAAATCGAACTTGTGACCAAAGACCACCGCACTCACTTACTCTATCAACTCGACCACCGCATGAGAGACAAAATTATGACAGTCTTTTATGATAGGGTATAGTTGTTAATGAGTATGTCACGCAAAGATTCATTTTAGAGTGACTACGATTAAACCATTTTTAATCAATTTGGAAAACATACGATGGATGGTGAAATTGGCTATAAAAATCGAAGTTTAGTTACGCAATTAGTAACCCAATTGATATTTCACTGCTGAGAGTTTACCCATTTAATTGAAGATAATTCAATATTGATATTTCGAAAATTTCTAGTTTCTCATCATGTAAATATTAGGGTAGCAGGGTAGGGCCAATGTCTACGTTATACTATATTGAATTATTAATCTATGAGTAGGAGAAAGTACCAAATTCCCCAACTAAGCTTCTATTTGGTTTCATTAATTTCAAAATGTATTTTTCTATCTTTTTTTTTAATCATATATTTTTCATTAAAATAATATAATACGTAAATCCAAAAATTTTCTTTCTTTTTTAACCATACATTCTTTAAAAAATCACTACTAAAAAATACATTTTTCTCAAAAATTAATTATAACGAAGCTCAGACCGGGGCTAAGTTTGAAAGTAACGTAGAAGCTTGTGCCTAGATTTTGATCACTTTGATTCAAACGGAAAATAGACATACGGCATTTTTTCAATATCACAATTATGGTGGTAAAAAAACGTAAACGTACATCATTATTCACGCAACACAGCAAACTAACATTAATAAAAACCCGTATAAAGAAATATATGTCGCCTAAAATAGGATATTAAATTTGGTGACAGGATCGTTATTGATAACTAAACTGAAATGTAATTAAGAAATAGAAAATTTTGAGTGACTAAAATCAAATTGGAAAAATCTATATATACTTAATAGGTTACTACATGGTTTACTTAATGGCCACATGGCCGCCCCTTAATTGGAGGGGGGCGGGCCCACCTGCCGTCCCTCCAATAGGGGGCGACCATATGACTTTTAAGTAAATCATGTAGTAATCTAGGAAGTACATCTAGCATCCTATAATTAAATTTCACTCAAAAGTTGGATTAACTCGAGTGTTTTTACAACCCCCCCCCCCCCCCCCCCTCCTCTTCTCCCGCAACCCCAGTTTAATGGATTCCCCGTTCTATTTTTTAAATTCAGAAATCAGGCTCAGATGCCTCCAATTCCCATACATACAAAATATAAAAGATACAAATATATATATATAAAGAATACAATATATATTAATTCATGAACTAGAAGCATTTGCCAATGTCCAAACTCCTGGTTATGTGTTAATTTATAAATATAATTGTAACTACTTAAGATGGGGAAAATTTATTTAATTTGAGTTTAAAATATTATTTGAATTTGAACTAAATTTTTTATTTTAAAAAAAAAACATAGGACATGATCGGTAAACAACGAAATAGATTAAATAGCATAACAGATAATGTTGATTAGGTTTAACATCATCGTGCGGTAAAGGAACGGTGCAACTTAGGAGATGGACTATTTGCTTGATGAATTGACAAGTCCCTTGCGATATACTTTTCGGCCTCGAGCCTAAAAACAATTCGACTTCAATCCTAAAACCAAAGCGATCTAAGAGTAGGGTATATGCCAAGATAGGGATCGAGATCAACGGTAATTCTTCGTAATCTTCGTATTGTAAAAATTAACTCTACCGGAAGAGGAGAGAATTTTTCAACCCATTCAACAAGGTATCCGATTCTTCAACTCATTCAACAGGTTTAATTTTTAGCTTTCTTAATATTTTTTTGGTAACATACGATTTACTTCAATGAACAAGCAATATGTATTTTTTTGGATTATGCCCCATTACTGGCGCCCCCATATGCCCTGTCCTAGGCCTTGGTAGAGGGGTAAATAACAGGTTATGCCTCCAAGGGTACAGAGTGGAAGGCTGCCCTTTAACTCTCACTTACCAAGGGTTTCATCCATATTTCAATATTCGAACCCTCACCCGACAATTGTAAACGAGGCTAGATTTTTTCCACCCTTCCATTTCACCACTTGAAGATGTGCCCTGTGGACAAACAAGCAATATGTATTGTATATAGGGTAGTAGGTATATGTAATGTGTTTCAATAAAATGGTAACTAAACTAAAGTTGTATTCTTGTATATCCATAAATTAAGTATTTCAGATTTGACTAAATATCTCACAAATTGTCACTTCCTTATGTATCCAAATTATGTAAATTTATAACAACCCAAAAAAATAAAAATAAAAAGTTATGCAAATTTGTTTGATATTTACTATTAGATCGCTTTATTTTTATTTAATTTATTTTTATCGATTACCAAATATCAAAACTCCTATATTTTCCCCTATGAACAATTTTTCTTGCATCCACTTTCAATATATAGTGAATTCAAGAAAATAATTCACGAGTTTACACTTTTAAAAACTTCCCATCCATGGAATTTTTTATTAAGAGAATTTTTTTCGATAAATTAGACGATGATGCTTATCGATTAAAAATTCTTACTTTCTAATTCTTTTTGAAGTGATGGTAAAAATACTCTTAATGATAAGAACGTTCTCTTTTTATTGATCACTTATTCTCGTTTGTTTACTTCTTTCTTTTCTTATTTCCCTCTCCAATTTAAGCTCTCTTTTATTTCCCTCCCCAATTTAAGTTTTCTCTCTTTGATTGCCAACATTTGCGTAGCTTTCTTAAAAGTAGGTAGACCAACTATAGCATTAAACTTCGCTTTCATTTTTATCTATAGATTCTATATGCTCCATGTTGGAAAGTTCAAACTTTCATATCAATATTCTAATTTTTAGATTGCTTTGATTGTGAAGTTCTTATAAATAAGTCGAGATCTGGTATCTTTCAATAAAATTTTGATCCATCAACATATTTTTCTTAACAATAAAAATACGTCAATACATTTTTTTTACACATCGATTCATTATAATTTGAGATTTTTTTTCATTTAATAACAATGGACGATGTACCGATGGACGATGTACCGATAGGTAAAAAATGTATTGGGGTCTTTGTAGGTCGCAAGAATGAACATGGATTGACACTTAATTTATAAATTAATGAACAAAGTGAAACTCTGATATATCACGCGCTAGACGGGAAGTTTGCTTTAGCCATAGAAAATAGACTTTCGAATAGAGATATTGATACATTTGAAATATATTGAAGACGAACCTGTGAATTTTTATTCAACTAGTAGTAAGTACGTGCGTTAAATCTTATGTATCTTATGAATGATATGCGTAATGTTTTTCTAAGTGCTAATAATATTTTTGAAAGTAATTAATGTAATTGATATTGGTAAAGAAAAATTTAAAATTGTTTAAAATAATATATATATAAGTAACATTTTTTATGAAATTATGTATATAATGTGAAAGATTGAATAAATTGAAATGTAATATTTTCATTAGAATAACATTTCTTCGCACACAATATTTTTTGTCAACGTCCTACAACTTTTCTATTTTTTTTTTTTTTAGCCTTTTAGCAAGACTTTTTCTGTTTGCATTGAAATTTCACAAAAAGTGCGAGATATAGTTGTCCATGAGATAATACATGTTTAGAAATGTATATTTCAATAGCAAGCGTTGTTTGTCTTTGAGCCTTGTTAATGGTAATTGCAAGCACAGATGTATTGGAAATTGTTCGCTTGAATTTGAATGAATATCTTTCATCATTTGTTGGAGTTAATGGGATGCGCGAAAGAAAAACTTATTTTTCAGTATGTTGTCTAATTCTGAATGGATAATATGTTTTTTGAAACTACGACAAATCATTCTTGTTCCGTTGTAAAATCGTTGGATGATTCCAAATTTCTTAAGAGCATTACTAGACAAATTTTTTCAATATTAAAGTATGTGGTGGGACACCATTTGGAAACAATGTATTTAGAAACTCCTCTTGATGAAATTGATTTGTATTTATATTCTACACAAAAAAAGATAAAACAAGGTGAATTAAATATGAAATGAAATTACGAAAAAAAAATATATATACCTTGAGGATGAAAAACTGAAATTATCAAATATTGAATTGAATTTACAATAAGCATGTCAAAAAATTACTATATTCTATCATTTCTACAAACAATTGACATACTTAAATTTATAAAATTGAATTTTTATTCTTTCCACTTTATTTTGAATGGCAACTTCAAATACATTATAAAATTCTTACTTTAATGTAACAAAGTTCTTATCTGATATGTTTTAATATAAATATGTCAAATTAAAATTAAAAAGTAAAGTATGTATATAAGGGAATATTAATACTCAAAAATTGATGCATAATTTATATTCATTAAATATATTCAAAATCACAAAATATAAAAAGTTTTACCTCATTTAATTTATTGAAAGTAGTGATGCATCTAGTCTCTTGCTTTGGTTTGCCTGAATTCAAGTAAACATGTTTGATTCATTTTAATTTGATATGATTAGCTTTTGTATCATTAGAGATACGCACATCTTTTTTAATAATCTTGTGAAAGCATAATGGAGATAATAATAAAAAATTATAAAAATAATACGTAAGAACTTAAAAAACGAAATTTAGTTGTCTATACATGCTTTGCACATAGTATAATACGACAAAAGAATTTATAATTTAAACAAAATTATTAAGACAAATTTAAGATCTTTCAGTGTTTAATACTGTTAATATTTTAGGTAATATTTATTTATTCATAACAAAAAGACTTTTGAAATGCCCACAAAATTTTAAAACATCAAAATATTTAGACAAAAAATTGTGGAATGGGACATAAAATTTTAACCATTTGATTATACAATTAAATGATTTACATAATTAATTTTTTACTATAGTTTTGTGTCAAAAACAAATATTCAAAAAAAAAAAAAAAAAAAGTTGGGAGGTTATGCATTCAGAGCCTTCTTAATGATTAGTAGTCATAATTTAGTTTTAAAAAAAAAAATAGATTCTTCCTATGAATTAAAGGTAACAATACTAAGTGTGTAAATTACGGGAATGTATATAATCAATAAAATTAATAACTCAAAATTGTTAAATATTATGTGAAAATGTGTATTGAATCAAACTTGTAAGGGTTAAAACTTAAAAGTTATGAGAATACGACAACTCGAAATTTGGGAGAATCTAATTTTAGATGTTGGTGTTTTTTTTCTTATCCAATGCTTAAGTGAAGAAAAATACAAATTTCAATAAGTACCGAATTGCTTTACGAATTTACAACTCGTACATAATTTTTTTGCAAGTGAAAATGTAGCATTAGAATGGACCATGCTACACTTACACTTTTTTACTACATGGATGACTTACTACTCACAATTAGAAGTGGGAACCACATTGTAAAATTATTTTATTCAAGTGGGCCAGTATGCAATGTGAGTGGTAAGTCATCCTTGTAGTAATTCATTTTGTACCGCTTTCTCAAAACTAACATTCGCACACTATACAATTGTAACAATGAAGAGAAAAATATGTCCATTAATCAATGAATATCATAAAGACAAAATATACAAAATTCAAGTTGAGCAACACAAAGAAATTTTTTGTATTGAATTGGATAACCAAATTCAAGTAAATTTTGATTAAAAAATAGAGTATTTGTAAAAATATATTCACATAATTTATACTGTTGAAAAATTCATCATAATCAAAAAAAAATTTAAAAAATTTTTTTTAAAAAAAATCTATGATTGATTGTTATGCCCTATAAAAAAAGATTGGCCATCATTACGATCAAAAGAGACCACATTTGATTTTCCTATCATGATAAAATAATATAATTTTGATTAATAAATTGATAATTAGTTACTAACATATTACACATCAACAATTACTTAGAGAAAGTAAGATGAGATAGAAAACAATTTATAAACACATACTCAATCGGTAATATGCGAGTGATGGATTACGGATGACAAATTCATAATTGAGACTTGAAGAATAAGAGAGTTCTAATATAATTTTTTGCATTTATTTCTTTCATTTGGTCTAAAACTCTTATAAAAAAAATATCTTCTAAGCAAAATATTTATATTATGGACAATGAAATGTTCTACAATTACGTATTTGATTAATAAAAGATTTAAAGATTGCAATTATGGATTTAAAATTAATTGACTTAATTTTTGAAAGCAATAATAATTATTAATTATCTTATTTAGAAGAAATAAATTGAATATTAAGGGAATTATTCACCATAAATATAATAATGTAAAAGTAAAATACTAAATCGAATGTTTATCATCTATTCACACTTAGGTTATTGAAAATAATTTTTTGTCTCATGATTTATCAAATTAATGTGAATTAATGGTGATTAAAGAGTTGATGGGTTATTATAAACAATCTGAAAATTTGACATACAATGCAGAAATCGATTTATAACTATTGTTAAATTATATACTTAATTATAAAAATTTGTAAGTATTAAAATTTAAATAATAAAATGGAGACTGCAATAAAATTTATTGATTACGATTAATGAAAAATTAAATGAGGGTGAAGTAAATATTGACACAATTTTTATTTTGTATGCGATTGGTCCATCACAAGAGTGTATATACACGAAATGTTAAGATTTGATGTTTTTCCATTAAATGTAAATATTTAGGCATAAATTCTTGTTAGCAAATAGGAAGATACACGAAAGGTTGAGATTTGATGTTCTCCACTAAATGTGAATATTTAGAATTAAATTCTTGTTAGTAAATAGGAAGATACCTACAAATCACATTATCTTTCAAGTGACGGATTCTCATTTCTCATAAACTAACAACAATTGATGTACTTGGATGTCAAACAGTTAATTAATCTATAACAATAAATCCCAACTTGACCAAAAGAAAAGTCTTATCAAAGGCAAGTTGAGCTGTGAAAAAAAAATGAATTGTGCCATTTTCACCCTAGACAATCCAGCATACTACCTATGCTGCATTATCATCTTTGTAATAAAGTCAATCATATACTAGTTGAACTTGAGCATGTCTACGGCTAGAGGAATATATATGGTGAATGCACCGTGAAGCTGAACATGTCGGATCTTGTCCCTATAGCGTGTCAATCTCATGAGCCGACTAGGGGACTATGGGTCGAGTCCAGTGGATATGTCGATCAAGTTGACTTTATTTTTTAAATAAATTAGTCAAATAAACCAAAAGCTAGTCAAGAAATGAGCCAAGCCAACTTGGCTTGTGAAAAAAACAGAGTTTGGTTCGATATATGACTCATTTCAACATGAGCTCGAACGGTCCATGGATCGAGTCGAGTCCACGAACAACTTAATTGATTTACGACCCCTAGGGTTGATCCAAAACTACAAAAAAAAATAATAATAATAAATAAATAAATTGATATTCAAGTCGTAATATATTTTTCTACTACCAGTTCGACTTAACTCAAATTACGCTGGTGGTGGCAAAAAAGCTCGTGAGCTCGGACAGCGAAAAACTCGAGTCGGGCTCGGTGGAACCGAGTCTAAGCTCGGGCTCGCGAGCTCAAAAATAAAAACAAATAGCTTGCAGAAAGGGAGAAAAAAGGGTCGGCCCGGCTTGGGAAAAGTTCGAGCCAAAGCTCGGGTCGAGCCTCTTTTTTATTGAACGAGCAAAAGCTCGCCTCGAACGCTTGCAAAAAAACCCGTACTTCCGGCCCGAGCCGAGCCCTAGCCTCATATTTCGGCCCACGAGCTGATTCAACTCGACTCGTTGACACCCCTAAATTACGCTCACTAGTTAGGGATGGCAATTCGAACCGTTAAAATCGAAAATCGCGGTTAATCGAACCTAATGAGGCGAAAAAAATCGAACCGATGATACAATGTGGTGGTTATGGTTTTGATTTTAATGAATCGATTCGTTGTGGGGCGGGTATGGTATTTGACGACGGTGAACCGCCCCGAACCGATTACCCGTTAAAAAAAAATAATTGGGCTTTTCATTATTCTTTTGCAAAATTAATTGGGTTTCTTTCTATAATTTTTTTAATAATTATGGCCCATGATCTGACCGGCCCACTATCGATCCATTTCATCCTTTTATGGCCTTAAGTGTTAACCCTACTCACATGACTTAACTCAGTGCTCACACCTCACTGCAAGTACACAATCACAGAAGGAAGTCCGAAATTGAAAATTTGGAATCAACACCGTCTCCGCCAGTTCGCCTTTCCCACACCGCCGCTCTAGATTTAGCACGATTCAGACCTGAATTCGAAAGGTATAGACCATAGTGTGCGTTAAATTGACTGCCTAATTCCTAAACTCTTACCATCTCGCTCGCCCATATGTGTGGGGAGCAGAACCTCTGTTTTATTCAGAACATCTTGACTCTCCTCTGCTTGTAGTTCATCGATCTTATCTTATTCAGAACCTCTTGACTCCCCTCTGTTTTTGTACAAGAGAGAGAGAGAGAGAGAGAGAAAATTTGTTAGCTTTCTTGCATGGATGGTTTTGATACATTTGTTAGCCATTTTGTTACCGTTGATCATGTAAAAACAGAGTTTGATGTTTTTCTAAACGAACTAGTATTGCCAATGGTGGATAGTTTTGATTTATTAACATGGTGGAAAACAAATTAAATAAAATATCCGACTTTACAGAAGGTTGCTAAAGATTTATTAGCCATTCCAGTAGCTACTGTGGCATCTGAGTCAGCGTTTAGTACAAATGGCAGATTTGTGAGTCCACATAGAAATAGGTTTCACCCGAAGACTTTAGAAACTTTAATGTGTGCTCGGAATTGGCTTTAGACTGATATTCATGGCAGGATTTATGGTTTTATATTTGTTATTCATATACTTTATTTTATTGTTAATTTTTTTTCTCTATTGTGTGTAGAAAATTCTGTTTCTTTATCATACTTCGGAGCTTGTGCAAGATTTAGTGATGAGGACATTGACGAAGAGGTATATTTTTTAAAAAATCTTCAGTGAAGACCATTTTTTATTAGGTAATATAATTGTATTATTACTCTAATTACATTTCTTGTTTACTATATAGGAATCAACGATTAAGTCTTGACTCTTGACCTATGCTAGTAAGAGTTGCACGGAAGAATGAAGATTAACCTATGGCCTATGCTAGTAAGAATTTTGACTTATGTTGATAATATTGTTTGTTAAATTCGAATTTTGCATTTAAAAGTTGGGATATTGTTTGCTTTTTATTTTGGAATATTTTTTACTAAATTGATATTAAGTAAATTGTGTTTTTGTTTTTATTAACTTTTCTTCATAATTTTTTTTTTCAATTTGACGGTTGGATTTGAACTTAAAAAATAATTTATTTTCATGGTTATTAACTGAACCGAACCGAGATACGAACCGAGCCAAATTAATACGACTTTCGTGGTTATGGTGCGGTTATGGTATAACAAAAAATTTGGTGGTGCGGTTATGATTTTGACCGAACCGTCTCCGAACCGACCCGTTGCCATCCTTATCACTAGTAGTACAATTGAGTAAAGTACTAGAAAAAAAGTTATGTTCAAAAATGCGTAATGTATTTTGATTTAGCATCGAGTATTGCAACCATATGCTTGCCTTTGCGTAATTATGCATTTTCTAATTTTTAATATTCTAAACTAATAAATAAATAAAATAATGTATTCTTCAAATTATATATATATATAGCTCAAACTCATAAAAAATACAATTACTTAATAATCAATTTTTATAATTAAATTAGACACGAACATTGGCTTAAAAAATTAGATGAAGGAGTTTGGTAATCATTTTTTCTTAAAATTAAAAACCAGAGGAGAAAAGAGACCTTCAAAATTCTGAAGTGAGTAACACAAAATGAAAAATGCACCTTCAAGTTTTTGCAACTAGATGAAGATCTCATCGGTGACACTAGAGGAAGCTCAAAGAAGTAGTCTCAGGCTCAGCATAGATTGTTTGCAACTCTATGAAAAATTTGGCATTAGGTGATTTGTGCTAATTTGGTATTTGTTGACTCAATTTGCTTTCTTTTTTTTTTTAAGTTATAAAAAGGAAAGAATAAAAAGGTGTTTAAAATATAAAATTAAATATATTAAGGTCATAGTATTACGATTTCTAGTCACAGTTATGTACTAGTCACAATCACAGACATCATTGTCACAAATTTTATAAGTCACGACTTATTATATCAGTCACAATTATGAAATTAATTTGTTGCGCATTTTTTCTCGATTACAAATCATGAATTTTGTAAGTCACAATTTATTTATCAATCACAAAATCTCAAATTAATAAGTCACACAATATATTATCGATTATGAATCACAAAATTTGTAGGCCACAATTTATTTATCTGTTACAAATTTTCAAATTATAAGTCACGTATTATTTCTTAGTCACGAATCAGGTCACAACTTATTCACGTCACAAATTATCAAACTAATTGATCACAACTTAATAAATTGTGAGTCACAATTATAAATTAAGCCCCTGTTTGACAATTATTATTTGAAAAAAATAGAGTTTTAAATAGTGATTTTTAGGAGAACGTGTAATTAAAAAGTATGAAAAAAATTTCGGGTTTAAGTGCAAAATATTTTTATTGTGTGAATCAGTGAATGTGATTAAAAATGAATATATAGAAAAAATAATTTAAAAATAATGGTTGTCAAATAGGGTTTAAGTCGCAATCTCACATTTTTTAGGTCACATTGGTTACAAATTATCTATTTTATATGTAACATATTATTTATTGATTATAAATTATCCAATTTATCAATCACAATCAAACCATTACCACCATTTGTGACAATCACTTGAATCGCCACCATCACCAACAATGCTCATCGTCGGCCTCCACGGGCATGATGCAGTGGTAAAGAGGGGGGATTCTATACGGATTATCGGAAGTTCGAATCCCTGCGGCAGCTGTAAGGCAACATTTATGTTGAAAGACAAATGTCATGTGGAGGCAAAGTTATGGTGCGCTTTGTCACCCCTCCGAGAGTCTTGTTCGCATGTCGTGAAGGAAGGTCTACAGAAAGAAGAGCCACAATCTGAATGTCCGGTCCAAATGTGTATAAACTATGTCTGCATCCGAATTTACTCGAGTGACGAATGAAGGGGGAATACCGTCACTCCTCAGGATTAGTCGAGCAAAATTTGGACACCTGTGTCATAAAAAAAACAATGCTTATCCTCGCTGCCACCGCCAGCATCACACTCAACCACCTCACCATCTCTACCACACCACAATCACCACCCCCCACCAAAAAAAATCCTGAAACCTACTGTCGTCGCCACTACCACAACTTGTATCCACAATCACCACCACTATCTTCTTCATTTCTACCACAACCATCAACACCACACCAAACAAATAAAGAGAAGCCAGAGGAAATGGGGATAAAGAAACACAAATTGTCGCTACGCACGAAGCAGGGTCACCATACACGCATCGTCGTTGCTTCGTGCGCAACAGCAATGGGGGCAAAGAAAAGAGATCAATGTTGTTTGATGGCCTGCATCACTGCTGCTTCATGTGCAGTGGCGCGCACTTCATTGGTTCTTTCATTGGTGCTTCATAAACAACGACGAAGCACAGCGTTGCTATGCACAAAGCATCGGAACTCGACGATGACGTTGTGTCTGTCGTCGTTAGTAGGGGTGTAAACGGTTCGATTTTACCGATTTTTGACAAATTTTCAAACCTAACCGTTTCAACCGGTTTGAGAAAAACTCAAACTATTTTGAACGGTTTGGAAAAAATTTAAACATAAACCTAATGGTTTTGTCCGATTTTAATTTCGTCGTATATTTTTTTGCATGTCTACTTTTATACCATTTAAACCTAAATCTAACCGATTTTAAAGATAAATAGTTGACTGGCGGCTCGAAGCTCCGAATCGAAGGAGGAGGCGCTAGTTGTTGAGATTACAGAGTCCAGATCTTGAGAGTAGTCACGAGAGGATTGGCGACGTGACTGGGTGGGCGAAGGCGAGGTCGCATCGCGTGAGAATGAGAGTCACGTCACGTATGAAAAAGAAACGATGGTAGAAGCTTGGAACCGTGAAAACTGGAACGGAATGATAGGAAGAGAATGGTTAGATTTTAGATTTGATACTTTGATTTTCAATTAAAATAAAAAAGTATGGGTTATGCCGTTATGGATTGGGCCGTTGGGCTAGAAAATTATCTATTCCAATTGGGCTGAAAAACATAAAATTGAAATTATTATAATTTATATATATAATATAAATTATGATGATTGGGTAATAATAATAATTATAATATATATGTAGTAGAAAATTAGAAATTGAAAAAAATACCGACAAATGACAAAACTATTGAATTTTACATATTTGAAATTTTGGATGAATTTTCAAAAAAATTCATTTTTTATTTTTATATATTTTTTTGCCGATCTAGTTTGGTTTTAAATCGTTATTAAAATTCTTAAATCTAAACCAAACCGTTTTAAACCGGTTTGGTTTGGTTCAAAATTATTTCGTTGATGGGTCTATGTGGCATCAAACTGAAAGTTTCTAAAATGCGGGTTCGATTCGATTTTTTGATTTGACGATTTTTGCTTACAGCCCTAGTCGTTGGGGTGTGAAATGAAGCAACAACAAGAGATGGTGTGAAATGATGCCAAACATGAAATGAATTAGGGTTTGTTGGGGTGGGTGAGTGAATTGGAGGTAGTAGGTTAATTAATTTAATAATATTATTGTTAATATTAAAAAAATTATGACCTGATTTTTGTATAAATAATTTTTAAAGTTGATTCTTGAAATTAGATTTTAGAAAACTTGGATGGATGTAATTTTTGCTTATAAAAATATGATGGACTTTACTGGGCTAATTTTGACATAAATTTTAACACAAATGCTTGCACTTTTTAGCGATTGAAGCACCCATATGTGGAAATGGGTTGATCGTATTATCACCCGCATACCCCTGGAATACTTCAAATATGTGTGCTTTTAGAACATTTGAAAAAAACACCCATGAACATTGTCTAAAGAACCCCCCTCCCAAATGAAGCAATACTAGTGTTAAAATTCGTGCGAAGTACAGTCTTGAAAAACATCTACTTTCCATCTGATGGACTCAGTCCTCGAAATTACATACACACGCCTTTTCAATTGATGATATTTGTTTGTAAGCTTTCGCCAGCTCAATCTGTTCCCTTGAACTAGAGCCCAAAATGAATACTCTATCTCTCACGCAGACGCTATAAGAAACCCACTTCATTATTTCCTCCTTTTTAACTCTCTTTATCAGATCTCCTCTTTGCAGGCAGGTGCGTGCTTGCTAAGCCAATTACCCCAACCCTTCTTCTGGGCCATCCATTTCTACCCCCCTCCACATAAACACGCACACATTGAGAAAAGGCACCGAAGCGGCGGAAAATCATTTTTGTTTTATTCGACTGTTTATGTTTTTTTATTTTTTTGTAGCATTTTTATGATGTGGGTTTGTGTTATTTTTTGTTCTTGGCTTTGACAGAGGGCGTTTGAGGGAGAGAGAATAAGCGAAGTGAGAAAGAGAAAGAATATGGAGAACGGTTGTGCCATGTTTTTCAGCGATGATGAGGTAAAAGATATGACTGGATTCAAGCGGTGCGATGATTACGTTGAGGTGACGTGTGGGTGCACCAGCCATACCTATGGCGATGCTGTTGGAACGCTTAGGGTTTTCTTTTCGGGTGATCTTGAAATCCACTGTGAATGCACTCCTGGTTGTCAAGAAGGTTTTTGTATATTCGTTTACGCATCATTTATCCATTCAAGTCTATTTGTATACGCACATATAAACACGAAAGCAGATGCATAAGCATCATGTGCAATGTCGTTTGGCCTAAGGTTATTCTGCTTGGATGCATGATATACCTATTCTGTGTTTGAAGAGTGTATAATGGCTTTGTGTTTAAACATGAAATGATGCGGTTAATGGGTCTGTTTGCACGCATTTAGAGATTGGAGGTTATTACAGGTTAAGTGTATGTTGATTTGTCTAAGTGAATTGACATGTCATTGTTATCTTTGCCTGAAACCTTGTTTATGTGGTCCAGACCTTGTTTACAAGGTTCTTGCTTTGTACTGTGGTTTTCCATTAAAATAGTGCATCTTTTGAATTTGAATGAATCTGTGAAGCATGTGCAGGAGAGAAAGTGACCTGCATTATACCTTGATTGCATTATACTTTGATTTTGTAGTTTGTGTATGCTTGATGCAGAGTTCTGTTACGTCTGTTTGCAGAAGTCAGAAATCTTAATGTCATCATTATGGAGCTCAATGGGTGTTTTATTAATCAGTTTTGTTTATGAAATACTTTTCCCTTGTTTTTTTTTGTGGTGTTAGGACATTTATTTAGTAATTGTTTATGTCAAGGTAAGGCCTGCTATGTGTTGTTGTTTAGTCCAATCTCATGTGAGTAGTTAGATGAATCTCATGTGAGTAGTTAGATGAGGAAGCATGGGTAGGTTTTTGAAGTTAGGTCGTGTATCTTTTTGCAGATTATAATATTTCTTCATGAATGCTTTTGGGTGCCGATATATTTGAATATCTAGTTACTTGCCATATGGTTCATTGGTTGGGAGTTACTTTTCTTGATGAATGTCCATCTTTTGACATGTAGGCTAACTGAATACTTGTTCTGGAACTATGCTTGTGTGCTATCCCTAGAATAGGTAATAAGCTTCGGGTGTGAAGTGGGAGAGAAGGGATGTCATATAACCTGTGGAATCAAAATAATGGATTATTGAGACAAGATATAGAAATGCTATAGGATGTGATGATGATTCACCTAGAAGTTAAGGCATGATTGTGCAGAAAGCTACATGGCAAAAGCCTTTTCAATTGACTACTCCATAGTAGGATAGCACTGAGCTACAATGAGCAAACACTGTTGTTAAATGTTCTCAAACTTCTGTTATTGTTATCCTTCAAAGCATGTATAAATGTAACGCCTCAATATGTTTTAATAAACATGTGTACTTTGTTTGGACAAAGTGCCATCTGATTTATTTAATGGGCTGGTAAATCTAGAAATTAGAAGCTCAGACTTAAGTCAGTCCATTCTGCAAGTTTCAGTGTCTACTTTGTGTGTTTGTTGATGTTGCATCTAAAAATGCTCAAGAAAAACAACATTATTCTTTATGGATTTGCATATAATTGTTGTACTGTTACAGACAAATACATCTCAAATTTTTGTATTTGCTAAATTACTTAATTCTTTTTTCCTCACTTGATGGGTTACTTATCTGAGCTTTGAGTAAATAATTCCATTGTTTACCATTAGACAAATTGACACCCGCTGCATTTGAGAAGCATTCTGGACGAGAAACTGCCAGGAAATGGAAGAACAATATTTGGGTCATTGTTGATGGAGAGAAAGTTCCTATATTTAAAACTTCACTGCTCAAATATTACAATAAAGCATTGAAAAATGCCAATGGATCTCACCGGTCCCAAACTGGGAAACCCTGTCACCGTGATGAGCTCATTCGATGCAGTCAGTGCAACAAATTGCGCAGGTTCCGTCTCCGCTCCAAGGAGGAATGCCGGATTTACCATGACATTTTGTTAAATGCGAATTGGAAGTGTTCAGATATGCCCTATGACAAGTATGTTCTTACTGACATTATTCTTGAACTTCTTATTCCATATAACATAATCAGAACACGTCAATTCATGTGTTTTATCTCTTTCCCTTATATTGCCTCATACTGACCACTATACTATGTCAATAAAGAAATTTTTTATCATATAAAATGCTATTTTCACTCTACTTTTTCATCACAAGAGAGTACAGTTCTCAATTCTCTTAAATCACATTTTTGGTTGCAAGAGAAAAAATGATGAAATGAGCATGCTACAGTTGGATGACTAACTTGTAACAGGTGAGTTTTGATGGTTCCTTCATGATAGAGCCAATCAGAGGAACTAAGAAAAACTTCCCTGGAAAAAATTTGTTCAGTCCTTGGTGTTAATTATGCACAACAAATAAGACGTCAATTCATGATAAGCTACCATCTGGTGGGCCAAATACACTTTACTTTCAGTTGTAGCCTTACCTCTTAAACTCATGGGAATGTTTTTCCATGCTGATCTCTTTTAATACCCAACCACTAAAATGACCTGAAACGAATGTTCTACAGTTGACTCGGTGTAGAGTCGTTGAAGTGCTGCTTTCTTCCAGAGAAACTATAAGTTTTGGTTTTCCTAGCTCCTAGAAGTGCATATATTTGATACGCAATGAAATGAAGAATATATTATGAAAGATTAGGGTTCAGCATCTATTCTCATTTTATGCTAGTCTAATACTTCATCTCAATGATAAAATTATTCTCCTCAGATCAATGCATATAATTAGCTTTGTAGATTCTTGAACACATAGATGCTTTTTGGGGGTTGCAGGTATGGCCAATTTTTATATACTTAACACAGTATTAGATAGTAGTGCAGAAATTTAATCTTGTAAAAAATGAAAAAGCTAAAAAGCTAAAAAGCTCAAAACTCAAAAATATTATCTAGAATAAAATGAATATTAACAGTGATTACAAACAAGTCTTGTCCTCTTCCTAAAGGCATAGGAAAAAGATATAATCTCCTAATATTATTGGTTTCATTTCTTGAAACGACAAGGAAAAGTGATTAAATCTTTATTACAACAAGAAATCATATTCCAAATAGGATTGTCCTACATCAGAATAACCTTTTCCCATGATTTTTTTTTTTTTAAATACTTATAGATGGAAAAGTGAGAAATCGGTGATTAGAAGTTTGTGTCCTTTCTAGATGATCTTTCGTTTATCGCATTTCCTTAATTCCTTCTTATAGCTAGAAACACGAGAATTTGGAGATTATGCCCCTGTTTGGTAGCCATTTTTGGGGAGAAAATCAGTGTTCTAAAATGTGCGCATGTGCACACATATTCTCGACGCATCGCATATATGGTATGCGTATGATAATGTGATCAACTCATTTCGTTGACTGCATATACAAGCATATTCTTCAAAATGCCAACGCATTTGTAATTAAAAATATGTTCGAATTAACATAACAAAATTCAACTCATTTTGATAACTTAAAAAAATTAAATTTGAGCCCAATAAACATCAAGTTGACCTAAATGGCCTAAACCCATCAATTGTATACAACAATCTCTAGGGTTTTGCTTTTACATAAGTTTTAAATTTTCATTTGGGCATTAATATAAAAATAGTTTTTGGAGTTACTCTATTGAAATAAATGAGCCCGATGAAGATGATTTCGTATCGGATGACACGGAAGATGATTTGGATGAAGAAGAGAAGATTGAATTGGAATCCGATAAAGAGTTAGACAAGATTTAGAATTTTTTGAAGTCAATATTCTTGTTTAAATCTAATTGTAGAAATTGATTGCCAAGTAACTGTAGTATTTATGATTTTGAGTAATATGTTGGTTGAAATTTTGAAAAATATATATAAACCTGAAGTAATTGTAGTATTTATAATTTGTTTTTGAAAATTTGAAGAATATGTATAAAAATTCAAAGAACGCATTATTTATTTATTTATTATTTTAAAATATTAAAAATTGGAAAACGCATAATTACGTATATACTTCGCATAAGCACACATATTCTTATAATGCTTGATACTCGATTGAAATGCATTATCACGCATTACGCATTTTAGAACCTTGAGAAAATGTATTTTTGAATAGTTGATTGATGAAGAATGTGTGGTTAAAAATTAAAGAAAAGTTTTGGGTTTGCGTGTAATATTATTTTATTGAAGAATGTGTGGTTGAAAAGAAGAGAGAAAAATGGCTACCAAACAGGGACTGTAAGTTTGATGGAGATACAATTGTATTATGTTGTTTAGGGCTACATAAAAGGATCATTGACACATGAGCTCAAGTCTTTGTTAGGTCGCAGTTTGTTCCATAGATCAAGTTTATAAAAAAATGCCGGGAAAAGTTTGTGCAAATACATTGTAAGTGGGGATGATTAGTTCAGACCTCTACGAATTGGTTTAAGCAAATCCAAAATAATCAGCATGTGAAAATCAAAGAGTGGCCTGTCTTTCACTTTTATCTGCTAAAACTTAATTTCTCTTGGCTAATATAAGATATATTGCGATTGACTGTTATTCATTTTTATGTATCAGAATTACGTGTGACGATGATGAAGAACGAGCAAGCCGCAGAGTGTACAGGGGCTGCACTCGCTCTCCAACATGCAAAGGATGCACTACCTGTGTGTGTTTCGGATGTGAAGTTTGCCGTTTCTCAGACTGCAGCTGCCAGACCTGCTCAGATTTCACAGAGAATGTTAAGGCTTAAGCCGGCCATCCAGTTATTACTTTTCCTATACTAATTCATTGCAACCTCTCTTGCTATCGTTAATTATTGAAATCTGAGCTCATGTTAGTAGAGCTTCTGCATATTTTTCTTCTTTAAATTGAATTTTCATTTCACCTATAAGATTTTAATTCTTTCGTTTTTGATTGAAGTCTTCTTAATTCTGGCTAACTGGCATCTTTTGTGGATGTGAAAGCTATTTTACCTTCCAAAGAGAAAAACAAAAAAATAAAAAATTTGTGAGAAGTGCATAGTTGTTAAAATGCCAGTTCAAGCATGGTTTGCTAATCCTAGAAAAATTCAATTATAAGTTGGTAAAAGTTGAGGACAAGTTATTTCGCCTCAATTTTTTAAAACTCATTTTTCGTCAAATTTATTTCAACTACATTTTATAAAATTCACAATTTTTATCAACTTTTCAATCATATATTTGATCAAAATTTACTAAAAATATGGTTTTTAGTCAAATTAAAAGGGGGCTTATTTTGAAAGTTGTCTCCTTACTGGAAAAATATGTAACTATTTTTTAAAAGTATTTTATATTTAGAAGGGTTGAGAACCAAAACTATACTTAAAAAAGTTTAACTTAATTTTAAGCTTAGCCAAGCCTGCTCCCATAGAAGACGGAGAAGCAGATTGTCTATTGTGATTGTGAAGGATGCAATTCCATTCTATCTTATAATATGTACAAACTTTCTTTATTTCTTTTAAGATCAGTCTAACAACTCAAGGTTAAATATTATGATTGCCATTTAACTTTTAAAAATATTGTTTATTGGCAGGTTAAATTTTCTAATTGCTCATTGAACTTTATAAAATGTTTTTCGATTGCCATTAAATGTTAAAAGTTCTTTGAGTTATCATTAACTTTCTCAAGTGTTTCACTTGCAATTGAACTTTAAGAACTCTCGTAGTTGTGATTGAATTTATTAAAATATTCTAATATCTGCATTTCCAACATTTGTCATTTTAAAAGTTAATGGATTCGATGACATGAAAGATGGAATGATAGATGATATAATCTTTTAATAATTTCATGAAGTCTCTTAACGTAAATTGTAAATGATGGAATGACAGATGACATAACATTTGAGCAAGTTCAGTAGTGATTTGAAAAGTCTTTAAAATTCAATGGCAATTGAGAAACATTTGGGAAAGTTCAAAGATAACTCAAAAGAAGTTTCAAAAGTGTTTCCAATTTTCCCCTCTTCTTTTGCACTAATTTTGACTCGTCCAGAAATTCTTATCAAAGTAAGCAATGTTAACAAGAAATTTCCAATACTCTCTCTCTCTCTCTCTCCTTTTTGCACTAATTTCGAACCATCTAGGAATTTTCGGCAAACTTGAAAAAAATTGACGAGAATTTTAAGTCTATTTAGATATTCTTTGCATTTATGAATGAATTTTAAGCGTCTAAACATTCAAATTAGGCATAGATGTAATAGTTCATAGTTCATTTAGACACTCTAGTCTCAATTTTACACAGATTGAATAGAGGACATTTTGGCTATCCAGTAAAACAAGTTTGTGTAGCCTCAATCAAGTGAAATATTCACCAATTCGCTTTTGTATAATTTGTTGTTTTCACAATCAATGTCGTTCAAGGATTGATGCCTCTCCCTCCTATAGTCAGTCTCCTCTAAAAAAAAGTGAAATACTCATACCACCTATTACTAGTAGAGCTACGGCTACGCAGTGAACCCAATGGACCATTACTGTCCAAACTTCAATGGCCATCGTGACAAAATTCAAATGTTAAGAATTTAAATATAAAAATAAAAGAAATTGATATCAAAACAAGCTATATAAAATATTTAATGAATTTAAATATTCTAAAACATGTACTTATTTTGATTATGTCAATCACTTGTCCAGTGATTCGCAAATTGGCTTACTATGTACGGACTACTTGACAAATATATTGTTGCAAGATTGTCAATTTAATAATTTTGAACAATTTGGAAGACGACAGGTGACTCTGAATAGTTAAATTTGAAAGTATATTGAAGTTAAGTGATCAAATTTGAAACTAAATTAAGTTTAATGATCCAATTGAGGCAAATGAAAGTCTAATACCCAAATGATATTTGTTGAAAGTTCAATGACCGTATATGTAATTTACCCGTTGTATAAGCCGCTAAAATTCAAAAAAGATGACAATTTGTTAAATATTCATGAAGCTCTTCTCGAAACGCCATTACACTTCTCACACTCACCAGCCATCGCAAATTATTCAATTGTGTAGTTCAGGCTTTGTTTTTTATGCCACTGGTTTCCTCAACTCCATAAAGACAACCTCCCTCCAACCCCGAAACAGTATCACCTGCTCAAAACAAATCCTGCCATTATTCAAGCATGCACCAAAGCGTATTCATTTACCCTCGGCCTCCAGCTTCACTGCTATGTGCTCAAATCTGCCCTAGAAACCGACCTTTGTGTGGGCAACAGCCTTCTTTCCCTTTACTTCAAATTGGGTCCCAACTTTTCCGACACCAGAAAACTTTTTGATGGGTTGTATTATAAGGACCTCGATTATATCGGGATACGGAAAACCCAGAAATTCGATCCTGCTGTATTTGATATTGCCGAATGCGTTCACTTTATCTGCCTGTGACCAGGGCGTCTGCGGAGCTCAGGGAGTTGAGCATGGGGGAAATGTATCCACGCGTGGTCATTAAATGTGGCTTTGGATTTAACAATTTGATTATCGGCGCATTGATTTACCAGACTAAATCCTGGACCGCAAGCCTTTGGGCCCTCTCCGGCTTGCGGAGGGTAAATGCTCGAATCAGACTTTATTTATTGGACTTCAGTGATTTCTGCACCCACGATGAGTGATTTATATGCTCAGGCTTTGCAATTGATCTATTTTATGCGTAGGAATTACGGTTTTCGCCAGATGGGTATACATTTGGTACTGTTTTGACTGCTTTTGGAAATGTAGGGAGGTTAAAGCAAGGTAAAGAACTGCATGCTAAGGTTCTCACAGTGGAATTTGTAAGGATAATATTGTCGTGGAGAGTAGTTTAGTTGATATGTACGCAAAATGCGGGTTAGTAAATGAGTCACGGAGTGCGTTTGATCAAATGGATAAGAAGAATTCAGTTTCATGATGTGCGTTGCTTGGGGGATATTGTCAAAAGGTTGTTCATTTTTCCAGAAATATGGAGGTCGTTCTACGTGCCTGTGCTGGTTTGGCTGCTTTGGAAAGGAGGTACATTGCCAGTGCCTGCAGAGAGGTGGTTGGAAAGATGTAGTTGAATCAGCTTTAGTTGGATTTGTATGCAAAATGTGGCTTTGTGGACTTTGCATATAGAATTTTTAAGACGACACCTCTCAGAAATTCGATTACATGGAATTCAATGATTTCTGGATTTGTTCAGAACGGTGGGGGTGAAGAAGCGATTAGGATATTTAAAAATATGATTCAAGAAGGTGTCAAGCCGGATATGTAAGCTTCAAAGGCGTGATTTTGCTTGCAGCCACAAATACAATGGTTTGGTTTATCGAGGGCGAGAGTACTTCATCTCAATGAGTATGGTTTATGGGATTAAAGCTGGAACTGAGCATAATAGTTGCATGGTCGATCTCCTTGGCCTGGCTGGGGAGATAGCAGAAGCTGAGATTTGATTAAAAATTCCAAATTTAGTAACAGCTCATCTCCTTGGGCTGCTCTGCTCGGCACTTCTACGACAAGGACAAGACCTACCGTCGCTAAGAAATTGATGGAATTGAGACCCAATTATTATTTGAGCTACGTACTTCTAGAATGTGTACAGAGCAGTCGGACGGTGGAATGATGTTAAAAATATTTGGAAAGGAATGCAGAGAAGAGGGGTTAAAAATGAAGTTTGACAAGCTTTTAAGCAAACAAAAGCTTTACCAAACATGCATCATCCCAGAAATTCTAATAGACGTAGATCATGCACACACGTACAGAGATGCACGTGTACGTATCATCTGCAAATTTGATTCCATCGAACGCACAATAATGTGAAATTTGTGTTACGGTGCCTCTCTGTTTTTTACTCAGTTTAAGGCCACCTTGTCATGTTTGTCAAAGTTTATAAATATAAACAGTGAGTCCCAATGAATGTGGTTAAAAGTAGGCAAAAATTGTAAGTCCTATAAACTACAAGAATGGAAATCAAGTTTAATCAGGTTATAAGCAATTATAAGATTTACCAAACAGGAATGTTTGTCAAAGTTAATAAATATAAACAGTGAGTCCCAAAGAATGTGGTTATAAGTAATTGTAAGATTTACCAAACAGGAACAGTGGAGACTAAATTTACCATCCTTGGCTTATGAGACGAAATATAATTTTTTCCATATCTTATATGGAATATCAAGAATTTCCTTCCACAAATTAGTCATTGAAGAAAGTCTGCAATTCTAACCCCAGAAATCAATCAGCATGGGAAGTATTATAACAAAAACATCAATATTCAATTTCTACTCTTTTTCTCCAGCGAATTGTTCTGATGAAAATCATAGTACAGAGCATAATATTTGGACCAAAAAAAAAAAAATTAGATACTAGAATGAAGAATACTGCTGATCATAAATAGATGGAAAAAAAATTTGTTTTAGATGAGATCTACCTCTAGTGTAACAAAATCCATTACTGAAGCATAAATATTCTCAAAAAATGAGATCTACCTCTAGTGTAACAAAATCCATTACTGAAGCATAAATATTCTCAAAAAATGCTTAATAATATGGCTTCCTTCCACACCACCAGAACGGGGGTTAGGGAAAATTATATCCCAAAATTCCTAATGGATTCTGGGAAGAAACCTTCTTCCCCGAAAACAGAAAAGCCTCCAATTTCTAGAGGTCAAATGCTTATGCTTTCCTTATTGCAAATAAACTCTTTTGTACGTTGACTGCGAAAGTTAACGATATAGGTTTTGACATTTCCCAGGTAAATTGTAAGAGACTAAAATTTAAAGTGTAAGAAAATCAATTACTATTTCAATTATATCTCCCTTGCCTTGCCCTTTTCAGATTCGAAGTGAATGGTAAAAACAGGGTACAAAACATATCCACAGTGATGGGAAACGGCGGAGCGAGATGTTCTTGGTCTAAGAATTAAACAGTTCTGTACTGGTTTACTATGTATCAGAGTCCCATAACAAGAATCGAAGAATTAAACAATCAAACCAGGTAAACACAAACTACCTCCGCCACTCAACTCTCATATCACAATGCTGCCATCATAGTTGATCTTGCCGCTTCTCTCTTCATCTCTGCAGCTTTTCCACTACCTCTGAAGTACGTGTAAACTTGCTGTATATCACAGAAATTAATCAAAGTTCAGATAAGACCAGTAAGATTGGAAAACCAACAAGAAGAGATGATAAAAACCTGAATAACCCATATGCTAATCAGGGATTCAATAGAGAAGAGTCCAAACCCCACAAGATAGAATATCTGCAAATAGGAACACATTTCAACGGTCATAACGTTTCCTCAAAACTATCATGTTGTACAGAAAACACTGACAGCAACACCAAGCAATTGAGGAATAAAATACTGATGCACTGACTATGTTTAAAATTGAAGTAGTTCTTCCTCCTACCAGTTCTCATGAAGTTGCATATTTCAATGTTTTGTGATAATAGTCGGTGTAGATTTCAAATAAATGCCATGAAAGAGAAGTTCAATGACATTGTGATGGCTAAAATTCAATATTCCAATTTTCCAAGTAAGATTTCAGCAGAATTTAAAAACTTAAGATAACAATATCAGTAGTTTGACATCTTCAGGAAAGCAATTTGAAACACCATATGACCTGAAAAAGCTTACCCCAACCAATGCGTTACCACTTAAAACGTCAATTGCAGCCAAGATTCCACTGTCAAAAGAAAGATCGCATCAGCATGCGATACACATAATATAAAACAAAAGATAGGATGGGCTTCTTTTCTGTTTATTTTTTTTTGCACATTTAATTATTCTCCAGAAGGACCAGAACTGCATGCTATTTTCCTTCTGCACATTTTAAGTTAGCCTTTCTTTTCTTTTTCTTTTTTTCTTTTTTTCCTTCTTTTCTTTTTTCTCTCTTTTTTTCTTTTTTTCTTTTTTTTCTTTTTTCTCTCTTTTTTTTTTTTTTTTGCATTCGCGTAAAAGAAGTCCATCATAGTTGCATTACATTTGCATTTAAACCAAATACGACAATAAGAACTTACGTCAAAGATTTTCCTTTAAAAATGATTGGAGGAGCAATGGCAGCCAAGACGCAGAAGCCAATATGAAACTGCATATAAAGCAAAGGAACAAGAACGAGATTGGCAAGCACCTTATATGTACAAAAAGAAATTTTATAAGAAAATCAACTGTGAACTTACCACGTAACTCAAGAAGAACCAAGTGAACTTCAAAGCACTGTCTGTCCTGCAAAGAGACCAAAGACCAATTATAAAATACATATCAGTACAATAAAAGCAATTGAGTATGAGTAATAATTGTATATAAATTTGCCTTTAATAAGTTAATAAAAACAAAACGAACTTTCTAGCAATATTACAATTACACCAGTGACAGATTGTAGTACTACTAAATAAGTGAAAAGAAACAACAAATATAGAAAAAAACTTGAAGTTAATAAATACAGTTTCATATCTAATGGAATTTGCAAGTCAAACAGTCAGCTAAAAAAAAAAAAAATTCAGATTCATACAAAATTTGCTCAAAGTCAGAAAAATAAATAGAGGGAAAGATGGGAGCCTTGTAGGTACCTCATTGCACGATAAAGTGGACGATACCAGAATACATAGGCTCCTGGAACACCCGATATGAAGTATATTATAGCAAGAAACCAAATTGTTGGACCTACAACAGAGAAAAAGTATAAATGCTATGTATAGGTTTATTGATTGTAGTCAACTTAAAGATACTGTAATATGTTATGAAACACCAACCTTCCCCTTTAATCCAAGCTAAGGTAACTGCTACAACATTCCATAGAAGACACACTATCAAACCTGCAAGTCGCCAGCAATAATATGAAACCAGCATAAACTAAGTCAACTCATTATTGCTATCATAAAAATTATCACAAGTGTTTTATATAGCTTTGTACTTTTTTACTCATCCAATATATTACTATTACTATTACTATTTAAGTGAGATATAGGCTTAGACAGGGACAGGGGAAACAAACATATTGCAGACTCCTAGGCTCAATGGCAGCAAAGATGAAGTCCCAGCACCACCTTCAGGACATGTCTACATTTATTTCTTTCTATGCATCTCTAGGGACACTTTATACCCTCATCTTAGATGTAAATCTGTTACTCTCTCATCTACTCCTGATTGGCACAATAGTACCATTCTGCAGACGTATACATCTGTGCATAAAGCAAAACATTTTCTCCTATCTGGAAGACTCAAGTGCTTAGGGCTCGCGTCTGTTGGACTAACACTGCAATGTAGAAACCAGTCTCTATAAAAATAAAAGTAAAAGTAAATGAAGCAACAAATTTATGGATGATGTTAGCTTAGTAATACTCCATGTAGTATTCTCATAGAAAGAAGTCAAGAACTTCAGTCTCATATATTAAAGCACCAGCAGATTTCTCTCCAACTACATGAAACAGACGTACTCCACTTTACGAAAGAATAACCCAAATGTGTGACAGAATTAATTTTTTAACATAATTTAGAACTTTTGCGAGACTTATCATCTTCCAAGCAGACCCAAGAACAGCACTATGATTCATCAGTTCAACATTTCTATCATCATCCACCTTGCCATTCCTTTCTCTCCTCCTCCTCCCCGCAAAAAGAAATGAAAACCAAAGAAAAAGACAACTTCATGTTCTGTCATCTGCAGTTATATTTTTAAAATTAGAAGCTTACTCTCTTTGATATGCATTGCATTTGTACGTATAAAATCAAATTAAACAGCTGAACTTTACGAGTTTCATATTATGATGGATAAAAGACAATGCATCTATTGGGGAGAGGTGATACTAAACATGGCCATTATAAAAGGTAAAAGCTCCTAATCAAGAAAAATGATAACAGAAGTTTAACAACTATGAGGCTCAGTTTGGGATTGCTTTTAAAACCCTAGCTTAATGTCAAACAATCACATATTTTTTAGGTGTTTGGTAAACTGAAAAAAGAAAAAACTAATTATGGAAGAATTTGTAACACCTGGAACCGCAGATTTTGAGAAGCAATGAAAGGGTAGCTTTTGATATTCTGCTTTCAGTTTCTCCAATTAATATTCATAAGAATACTAATCCTAACAATCGTAAGCAAAAATAATCTGTTTTCTGTCATAGGTTGTTAGCACTCTACATTTAAGGATACTCTAATAAAATAAATTTTGATATATTATATTACATATTTATAAAAGTAAAAATAGTTTTAAAATACTGCCAGTGATAATAATTATAATACAAAATGACACAATTATAATCAATGTCCATTTTAGTAATTGTATACAGCCACAACAATGAAACACTTTTGTACCTAACACTCAAATTTTGATTTTAAAACACAAATAAATTTTGAAACAAAAGTTTGTTAAACATTTAATTGATTCTTTCCACAACTATTACTTTCTTCAGCACAGCTAAAGCTGATTTTTTTAAAATTATAGCAATACCCAACTAAAATTTAGTATAAATACATGAATCCCACTAATTATGTTAGATCCATGATTATTCTTCAAATCATTGGCAGATAATAATTGTGGAAAATTATTGTTAGATTAATCTTCCATAAGATTTAAAATAGTGATTAAGACATTAGTGAGATTACTTGGGAACTTGTAAATAATCACTATCATGTTCAGGAATGATAATAGAAGATTACAGAACCTTAAGTCAACAATTATAACGGGATAACCTATGTAAAAATATCACAGGAAAGTGAAATTACCCAAAAATGACGTGAATGCAACATATTGCAGCTTCTGCAGATGGATTGGGATTTCATTTCCAATGTCATGATGAATAATAGGAAAAAATGGTGGCCAATTTTTTTCCTCAATAACAACTCCAGCTGCCCAAGAAAAGCACATACTAATTGATATGTTAAATAAATAAGAGCAGAGTTCAACCAATCAGGTCTGCATAATATGAACAAGCACACATAAGAAAAGAAATTACATCGTGCAATAGCATCTTCCCTCCTTTTTATTTCCTACATGACACCCAAAAAAAAAAACTAATTATTGATAGAAATGTGAACAAAATATTAGAAGTATGAGAATATAATAGTATTTTGAGTAGCAGATGTACATCAAAATTTTAACATACAGAAGTCATTTAAAACGAAGAAAACTTAAAGAATTAAAACTAGAGATTCCAGTATAGTTACAGAGATGATGTCAAAGTATCTTAGCATAACAAAGAGCACATACAACAGCCCAGCAACAGTTTTGTTGTCCGGACATCAGAATTTAGATGGAATGTATCAGAAAAAACTTGCACCAACTTATTTACTTAGATATTCTGGTCACCATAATATCTATTGTACAAAAGGGCAATACACTTGACATAAGACCTGATACACGTCCAACAATTTGCAAATGGACATGAGTCTCTCATATGCAGGCCCAAACTAAGACAAAACTGCCATATACCAACAGTTATAATGTATACTTTTTCTATGAAATGCATAGCCTTGACTTTGTTTCCCTTATCAAATTATGTAGTGCATCTTAATATTAAATAATTTTACAAATGTGTTCTTGACTGAACCCAGGGTACGGGGACCTAAATTCAACCATTATCCTACAGCCATACCTGATTCCAAGTAACACAAGCACAAACTAACATAATTAACCAGCCAAACAAATTTAACAAAAAAAAAAAAATTGAACTAGAATACATGTAATAGTCATAATTCAACCAAATTAGAATCTCGAACGGGAAACAATAGAAACAAACCTGTTCCCTTTTTTTCAGTTCTGCCTCTTTAGCTTGCAGTTCTTTTTCTCTCTTTTTCAGGTCCTGAAAAAGGTATGCAAGTAAACTATCATTTTAACTCTGGTTAAACTACAGGCATATACAACAATTATTCAGTTGGTCAACAAGCATAATTCGTTGACAATTTGACATACATTGGAACTATCAAGAGGAATATCAACCGTTGCACCACGATCATAGCCAGCAGGTTCAGGAGGAAGAGGTGAAAGCCTTGAGTTTGCAGAAGGCACAATTCCAGGATTCTGAAATCTCAGCAAAATAGAAAACATGTAAAAGAATTATCAAAATACATTAAAAAATTCCACAAACTACCTGTGTAACTTTGAAAGAAAAAATTTCTTAATGAAACAAGATTGTGAACTCCACAATATTAGATGGAGAGGAGAAAAACTACGCATAAAATTACCAGCACATATTTAAGCAAAATAGATAACAAGACTTTTAACTCCATTTGCTTCCAAAAACAAAAGATAAACATGACGTTAAACCACGATGATGTGGGGAAAAAAGTTCAGATAAATTTTTACTAATGGTTCTTGAACTAATATCCGTATTCTTATTCGACTTAACCTCTAGCTGGTCATATATAATTTTTTAAATGGAATTTGAGTTTAATATGTATTTCATTAGATTTCCACCTCGAATTGGAATTTCCTTCCTGTAGATTTTATTTTCTAGTAAGATTTTTCAGTCTAAGGTTTACGTAACCTAAAACAAGGCATATTTGGTCCAGCAAACATAACATTACAGTTTAATAACTCAATTTTTGGTTCACAAAACTTCTGGTTTGTGGATTTTAAGCCTAAAGCACTTAATCTCTAGTGCTTAATTTGATCTATTCCAGTATTCTTGTTTTCATTCAAGTTTTTTTTTTTTTTTAGTTAAATCTTGTTGTCTCAATCAGATAATCTCAATCATGAGATTCCATCATACATTTGACTGGGGAAGACAAGATACAAAGGTTAAAATTCCTGTAAATAGATGCAAAATATTCATTCAAAGAAACAAGCATCCCAAGTATGATCTGTCCCATATGCAAAATCAGCAAGCAGAAAACCTAGAGAGGGCGGGGAACCTGGTTATTATAGTCTGGGCTTTCAGGAAGTCCAGAGAAACTACCGTGAATTGGAAATTTTCAGAAAGAGAAAAGGCTTACTATCATATAAAATGCACCTCCACCATAATTTGATTGACCCCTACCTCGAGATCCTTGATCCTGAAGTCAGAAGCTAAGATCCATAAACAAACATAACTACAAATTTAGTTAAATAAATAACATGGATATGAGAAAGAAATGAAATGAAAGTAAAGGAAATTTTCATAGGAAGGATGAAATTAAAGGTCAAATTGTTCTTGTTCATGCCATGACATAACAAGACAAATCAAAATTACCAAAGAACCTCTTAGGATTACCAGAGATGTACACTAAGGTAGTTGCTTTCATTAGGATAGATGTCCCTATGTAGGTTCTAAAAGCTCATGGATACCATATCCATTTCTAAACAACCTTGAGCATGTTTGACAAAGCTAAAAAAATTAATTTAAGCTGGTCAAAGATAATATTTATCCACACATTTCTTAAGAACAAAAACTTAAAACCCACTTATTATCCACACATTCCATAGAACCACGTCTTAAAAGTTATAAGCACTACCAAGCAAGAACCTAAAATATAATCTAATGTTGCAAATAAATGATACGTCTTAATGCAATCTACAGTTCGACGCCAGTAAAATTTGGTGAATGATATGGATTGTGGATAGGTATCAATTAATATTAAAACCTTCTAGGGTATCATTCCCTTTGGCATACTTCCATAATAACCAAAATATTTTGATCTATACCCTCAGGTTTAATTCCTGAACACTGCGCCAGAAGGCAGAAACTGATAGAAAGCTAATTACAGAAATAAAATATAGTCGTTGGCCTCATTAAGATTCAAACGTATAGACTTGTCAATCGAAGTTGAAAAAATAGAAAAAAGAATGGATGATCTTTTTTTTATAGTTGAAGCTTCTCTATCTATGGTTTCCATGACAACCAATTTGTTGAAAACAATTTCTAATAGAATTTCTTATCCTATCATTCCTATATTCCTAGTTCCAAAACTAAAACAAGTAGATGATCACTTGACGATAGAATATATGTATATCTTGAAGCTCCTATCACCAAATTTTTTTTTATCTCTGTAAGTGTGACTAAGACATTGTAGATAGCAATTGCAAGTGTGTCAAGTTGATGCTACTCTCAAATCACACCAAAAAGAAAACAAAAGAAATAATCCCTCAATAGTAGCTTCCATATTTTTCTGAAGCAAACTTCAGTATCAAGTCCTTAAAAATTACACGTACTTATGGGCATAGACATAATACATTTATCACTGATTCGGCTTAAGAACGGTATCATAGCTAATTTAACTTTAAATAAGTCATAGCAGAGTCAATCCAGTGAAACATCAAGGTTTTCACCTGTTATGTCAATAATTTAAGAATTGTCCTATAAGAACTTAGGATAAAAACTACAATTTGGATTTAAGCTAACAGATCTCTCATTTGACGCAGCAAACATCAAAAAATCCATCAAGCATTGCATTATTGCAGTCACGTTGTCAACAAAACGGAGCAAATTCTACAAAACCACAATATGTAAATCATCAATAGGCATTATATTTATAGCGTATATTGTATTTTAATATTTGAGAATTACCGCAAACGGATTTTCTTCTTCTTCATCAAACGGATTGGAATCATAACGGCCAGCCATAACAACGAATTATAAAAATGAAAAATGAAAATGAAATTATACAAACCAGCTTTAAAGAAAATGGAAAAATGAAAAAGTTATCGAGAAGATTGGTGATGTATGTGGTAAGAAATAGGGTTTTGATTTTCGGCCTTGGGGAGAATGTGCGGCCCTCGGAAATTATTAATTTTGGTAAATATTTCTCTAGTCCTTTAAAGGATGAACTGTTAAATTCCCACCAAAATTGTATTATTGGCAATGTTACTGCCGGGGTAGAGTTTATACGCACACGAGTGCCAGACTGGCAGGCCAATCGTGGTAGCAAGTAAATGCTACATATCGAAGTTGGATCTCAGATCTGATCTATTTCTTGCTAAATGAGTATGTAAATAATTACTCAACACGTAGGTATTGTGGTTTTGGGTATTACATGATGGAAAATGTGAGTATTGGACGTGAAAATTATTACGATTTTCCCATGATTTAAGATGCATGTCAAGTAATTAGAACATTTTGAATAATGTTCATTGTATATTCTATGGATGACGTGAAGTTTGACGTCCTTTGTAATTTTTTGCAAATTCAAAATTTTGTGTGGTGAAAAAGTGTGTTGAATTCAAAAACTGATCAATCATGTGTCGACACGTGGTACAAGGTGAAACTTGATGTCAAATACAATATACAAGTAGCATGATTTGAAGATTTTATCTTTCAAATTTAAGTCACTTGTTATTTAAAGTCCCTTTTTGTCGGGTAAGATCCAGATTCACATATTTAAATAGAAAATTCAAAATATCATTTTTGAAAGTCGAGGACCTAAAATTACACTAATCAGAAGTTTAGGGACCCAAATATAAGTTTTCTTAAACTAAAACGGATTAAGATATTTTCTTTTTTTTTATTAAAATTAATTATCTTAATTAAATTTATTTTTGTTTCATATAACTCCTTGTATATATTATTTTGTTCACTAGGATTAAGAGATCCAAGGTGAGAAACTTCTAATTGTCAACGTGGTTGATTTCAACCAATTGATCAGTTTAAGGTGAAAAAATAGTTTTGCTCCCTCAGCAAAATCTTGAACGATGTTTAAGTCAAGAGTTATCGATTCAAGATAATTTCATGAGAAAGCAATCTCATTAACAAAATTATAAATGTGTTTTGATGGAGATAGAACCCATGTTTGATTGATATATTACTTAGGATTGTTACACTGCAGTCATTGATTGTGAGATGAGACATACCATGGAACATAAACATGTCCTGCACAGTTTTTGTGCCAAACAATAGGGTTTTTTGAAAAGCTCGTTTGACAATCATTATTTAAGAGCTATTTTTTTTATATATATACTTATTTTCAAATACACATTCACACAATAATAATATTATGCACGTAAATTCAAAATTTATTTCTACATTTTAACCACACATTTTTCCTAAAAATCATTATTCAAAACATTATTTTTTTCTCAAATATTGCCATCAAAGAGAGGCTAAGTATAAAAACCCTTCATTGTATAATGAATATTAGAACGATGATTAATTGACAAGAAGAATCAGGATGACTAGATGATCAAGAATCTTAGGGTGCGTTTGGCTTGCGTTTCTATTCTCTGTTTTCAACTTTGAATTCATTTTCTATTTTTCGTTTTGAGAGATTATTTTAAAATTGCAGAAAATGTGTTTGATGTGTCATTTTGAAAAATTGTAATTCAAAACAAAAAACTAGAAAACGCTTTTGATTTTAAAAAATTTAGAAATAGTTTTATGACATTTTGAAGGAGATTGGGAAGAGAGAGAGAGAAAGAATTGGGAGATGTGCATTTATATTTGGGTAAGTTGTGTGATTTTATTAATTATTTTAATTTGAAAATTTTTTGAGATCATTTTCCTTATTTTGAGTTTTTTTTTTTTTTGAGTATTTTCATTGAAAACACTCAAAACGTAAAAAAAAAATCATTTTGAGTTTTTTGTTGTAAAATTTTCTTTGTTTTCGAAAACGTATTTTTTTGAAAACAACATACCAAACAAATTTTGAGTGTTTTAGAAAACTGAAAATGACCTTAAAACAACAATCAAACGCACTCTTACGAATTGACTACTGTAAATATGTTATTGAGAGTGCTCGTTGATGAGAACTTCAAGTCATGTTGCAATTGAGGCATCCATTCCGTAGCTTGCTTTTTCTTTCAGCGTAATCTCAAGCTGATGCCAGATTCATAGTTACTTATGATCTGTTCTTAAATATGGGGGGAGTTCGAATTACGCTCCATCTGGTCTATTTGGAGACTCTGTTCGTATCATTTGTATGAGGTCATGCACAACTTCAGACATCAATTGCCTAAATTTTGGCTCCGGTTGCACAAGAAATTGGCATGGTAAAGGCAACTGTCAGTCGTAACAAGAGAAAAGAAAGAACAACACGATCTGAAATGAGACGAACTTATTACACCTAGAGTGCAATGAATTAAGAAAGGTAACTATAACTTTAACTCAACTGGACACATCGAGAGATAATGTTAGCAAAGTGTGATAAAGATTTACCAGGATATTTCCTATCGAGAGCAGGATCAACCATCCTCGACAAGGAGTCAATGTCATGAAGCTGAGGGATTGCCCATCTGACCAATAATTTCTCCCCCCTGTCCTAATTACATTTGGAAGAAAATGAAGCAAATGGAAGACAAGGACAAATCCCCAGAAATTCAGAATGATTGTTCAACAATTCTATTACCTACCATATGATATTCGGCCCGTTTAAGAGTTCCAACATCACCACTCTAAAACTGTAAACATCACTCTTTGAAGTATATATTCCCGACTCAAATTCTAGGGCACCATAACCGTATATTGTGAGAAGTCCCGAAAGCTGAGATATGAATAAAAATAGTCATTCAAGTGTACTTTCAGGTATCATTATCACAAAATAGATTTAACATGAGGGGAAGTGCTATGGCCTATGTGTACATACCACATGCCTAGGAGTGTCCGGCACGCCCCTATTGGAGGGGCGCTTGTTCATAAAATCGTGTTCCTAAATAACGGTCATTCAAAGAGATGAGGCAGATATTGTTTAATGCAGAATTATAGGAAAATTTTATTCACTCTTGTCAAGCACAACTTCAACCCGTTTTTGTTTACACGTGGATGTTAAGAACACAGAACAACAAGCCGCCCAGAAATTGTCCTCGTGTTCATTTGACTTACTCTAAAGCCCTAGCAGCTCCAAGAGCCATCCTGATGCGGGTATTCCAAGATAAATTATTCTTAAATTCATCATCAAAATGCAGAGCATCCTGCATCTTAATAAAAAAAAAAAAGTTTTGCCCAAAGGTTTCAAATATTTCAACATTGTGTCAACAGGTCCTAGACCTTTCAATCTTATAACTTATATGTCACATCTTTTAATAAATGTACGATTAAAGAAAGTTTGAACATCAATTGACAATTGATCAAAAGTCAAGTATCTGATTTAATTTGACCAACTTAATAAATGGAAACTCCCATCATTTGATTGTGTATTTATCTATTTTTAATCATTAAATTGGTTATATTAGGGCCAAATGCTAGACTTTTGGATGAAAATCGTCTAGAAATGTTTTTTCTTCCTAGGATTAAAATTTTTGAACTCGGGACCTCTTATTACAAATTTCCCTTCATTTTTTACTTTAGCTAACGCCATGTATCAATCCAGATTCCAGTGGTGTCCCACTGTCGACTTGTTCTCAACAGTTTCAACCAACTACTATTCGATCGATTCCTCCACCAGAAACGCCACCGCCGCCACCGTATAAGATAGAAAATGAATTCTCGTTTCATTTCTTTTGCCACTCGATCCCTCAAAACCCGTAACAACAAATCCCCCCTCTTCTTTCTCTCCCAAACGAATTATTGCTTCTCCTCTACCCCCACCCAAACTACCCCGCTGTCTGATTTCCAGAAATACCCTCCGACCCTTGATGGCTTGCGGCAGCGGCTTGCTGCTGAGTCACCAATCTTATACGACTTTACCAATCTCCAATCCGAAAACCACTACTCTGTTGAAGTTGGCACCAAAAAGAAGCCTCTTCCCAAACCCAAATGGATGAAGGAATCGATCCCCGGGGGCGAAAAATACACCCAGATAAAGAAAAAATTGAGGGAATTGAAATTGCACACCGTTTGTGAAGAAGCCAAGTGTCCTAATTTGGGGGAATGCTGGTCTGGCGGCGAAACCGGCACTGCCACTGCCACCATTATGATTCTTGGTGATACCTGTACTCGCGGCTGCAGGTAAAGTGATCTATTAGCAAAATATTTCTGTACAGTTCTGGGTGGTGAATATGATCGACTATTGAGATCAGATTAATGAAAATTTCTTGACGAAAGGAATAGATTTGATTGGATTTAGTATATTTTTGTTTATTTCATGATGAATTCTTGTCAATAGTCAAAACTGCATAAGAAAATATTTTTACTGGGTTGGGGCTGAGTGGGTTTGGAGTCGATTATTTGAATGCAATTTATTGCTTATGTGGAAAGCTGCTCACTTGATGTAGGTAGAAGTACAGTATAGAGAAAAACTCGAGTGGGTGGCAGGTGGCATTAAGCACATGGATAATGGTTGATAACTCTCTACTAAGGGAAGTAGTTTGCTTGTTAGACAAGTGACAACAACTAAAATATTCTTTGCTCAAAAGAAAAGGGGAAAAAAAAGAGTAATATTACTTCATGCCTCATGGTATGTGAAATGAATAGACAGCATTAAGAAGTAAACTGGGAAGATTCTAATTGTGGGGCTACAGTTGGACTCATTTTTATGTCTATTCTCTAGTGCAAGCTATTGAACTGCACGTGCATTGTCATTGTAAGTTTGAAGATTCTTAATATTTGTGGACTCTTGTATTTTATCTTAAATTTTCAGATTCTGCAATGTGAAGACATCACGCACTCCACCTCCTCCAGACCCTAATGAGCCTGCAAACGTGGCTGAGGCAATTGCTTCATGGGGTTTGGATTACGTGGTAATTACTAGTGTCGATCGCGATGATTTACCAAATCAAGGTAGTGGCCATTTTGCTGAGACAGTGCAGAAGTTAAAGACATTGAAGCCAACCATGCTCATAGAAGCTTTGGGTACAAATTTATTGTGCTGCTATTTGTTTAAGTTGTTCAATATATGGATGTAGAAAATGAAGCATTATGCAGCAAGTCGAGTAAAAGTAAGGAGATTGATCTAGTTTTAGCTTCATTAATAATTAAAAAATAAATAAAAATCAATCTATATCTAGCCTTAAAATGAGCATATGCCAAATTCTGACCAATTTATGTTTTTTCACCTATAAATCTGCAATTGAATGGTACTGGCTTAAGGCAGCAATTAGAATTTCAGTGACCTGTACTTTTTGATAAGAAAGCTGGATCTAGATTGGGGCAAACTAAAAATCCAAACGATTCACTATTGTTTACAGAGAACATTCCTTTTGTCTCCTCCCTATTGATAGCTTATCAAAAGCTGCCCCTCGACTGATTGCTTTGATTAATGGCCTTTATCAGTTATAGTAACTGAGCTGCTGATCCTTTAGTCAGTAACTTCTATAGGGAAACTCGCTGGAGAAGTTCAACCTGATCATTTTAGATTTAGGATACCTATCTAAAAGTTTACCCATTAGTATTGTTCTTTTACTATTTGTATATTGATATGAAAACGAGGATTGGTTTTACTGCCTCTATGAAAAATTATAATCTTGAAATGCATTCTCTTAACTGTATTATGTTCAACTTGCAGTGCCTGATTTCCGAGGAGACTCTAGCTGTGTAGAGAAAGTTGCAAAATCTGGGTTAGATGTTTTTGCTCACAACATTGAAACTGTTGAGGAGCTTCAAAGTGTAGTACGTGATCACCGTGCTAACTTTAAGCAATCTATGGATGTTTTAGTAATGGCAAAGGACTACGCCCCTCCTGGTACGCTCACCAAAACGTCGGTAATGTTGGGGTGTGGAGAAACACCTGACCAAGTTGTGAAAACTATGGAGAAAGTGAGGGCAGCTGGTGTTGATGTAATGACTTTTGGTCAGTACATGAGACCCTCGAAGCGTCACATGCCTGTATCTGAATACATAACTCCGGAGGCCTTTGAGAAGTATCGAGTTCTTGGCATGCAAATGGTTGGTTCCTCTCCTTTGTCTTTACTTTAAAAATGAAAGCTGGCTCATTAATAGTGATTTGGTAATTGCTGATTTCTAAAAGCTCTCTTCTAGCCATTTCCACATGTGCTTTTCCAGTTTGCATCTGTACATTCTCTCTCTGAATGCTATGTTAATATGACTAGAATCTATTATTGCTGTAACTTGTACAATATGGAATACTGCCTGAAATACCATTTTATTCTGTTTGAATTTCTATATTCTACATTCTTTTGTGTTGCCCCTCCAATTTTGTTCAAGTGGTATTATGATATTGTGAGATTATATTTTCCGGTTAGTAAAGAAGAATTAGAAACTGTTACTCATCACTATAACCTGTGCATTTCATTGCCAGATTCATTTTCTGTTACTAAAGGACTTGAAATTGCTATTTAGACCCCGTTTGACGTCCATTATTTCATCAAAATGAGTTTTGTAATAGTGAATTTTTGAAGAACGTGTGGTTAAAAATAGGAAAAAGTTTTGGGTTTATGTGCAAAATATTTTATTGTAAGAATGTGTGGTTAAAAATGAGTATGAGAAAAAATGAGTTTTGAAATATTGGAAATCAAACAGGGGCTTAACTTCATATTTTGACTAAGTACTACGACTTCATTATTTTTTGCCACTCCTCTATAAAAAGAACATAAGCTTGTTTCTTAATTTGTTAGTTTTATATCTCAGTTCATTCATCTCAGACATAAAAACATTCCTGGTACCTGAAAATGAAAAGTGAAAAACTAAATAAATTAATTGATGAAATCATTTCGTATGTGGCTATCCTTGGTGCTGCGTTGAAATTTTGTTGTGGTTCCTTTCCTATCTAATTAAATCCTGTCATTACTTGATTACATTTTATATTCATGCCTGCACTCTAGCAAAATATTGATTTTATGAATCTGCTTTTTTTTTAATGATAAAATGGCGTTCAAACACAATATAACTGTTCAAGAATTGTTCAATTTATTTGAAATAATTAGAGAACAATTTGGCTTCGTGCTTATGCTTTTAAAGATTTGATCAATGCAAAGTGCGAAACCTTGTTCAAGTGTCATATGTCTGGTACTTAGTAGTACTTGATGGCTAAATGTTAATAATGTGTAAGGTTGGCAATAACGAAGAATATGATTGGTGAAACTCTCCATCAGTGAACATAATGTTTCTTTGGATTTGTGGCAGGGATTTCGATATGTTGCATCTGGCCCCATGGTGAGGTCATCGTACAAGGCGGGTGAATTCTATATTAAATCCATGATAGAATCAGATCGTGCTGCGTCTTCTTCCTAGAAGTCATTAATCGGGCGTTTTATTATCTTTATACCACTAAGTCGATGCTAATAGTATGACAGATGGAAAATGTTACATTCCTTCACTAGGTGAGATTTACCCACTTCAAAAGGCTTTATCTTCTACACTAGAATCCGGATTGTGTTCCAATTATGCATTAGCTTGTCCTTAGAGTCACCTGCTAAAGGATTTGCACGTTGAAATGATGATATTATTACCTATGTATTCTTTAATTTTTATTTTTTTCAGACGTCAACTCTGGTGTAAATTGTAATTAAATAATGGCAGATTTCATATGTTGCCTTCATGAGGTAAACAGCTTCTGGTTTCTTATACTTCTTCGTGACTGAGGGATTGTTAATTTTCTTCTGTGAAATCTTAACATTCACATCGCTCAATGTCTGTGTTGACTAGTGGTGTTGCCGGGATTAGGGTCTAATTGGGAACGTATGATTTTGGTATTCAATAATTATACCCGAAAATATATTGAAATGGACCCAATTCTTATTTTGAGAACAACTAAAACTAAAGGACTAAAGTTGTATGCATGTTTATTTCGATAATTATGAAATATATTTTAGCTGTCAACACATTAATTATTTGTTATGTTGGCTTTTGTAAATATCCATAATACATTTCTCTAGACATAGTAATACTCGATGATTTGTCTAGAAATTTTACTCTGAAGGCTGTGCTAGGAGTCCTTTCTTAGAACACAGCAACGGCCACAAAGCTCCTTTTCCCTTTCCTCATCAATTGGCTCCAAGATCCTCCACCCATCTCCGTTTGCAGTCGTGTCAAAAACGTGCACCTGCGACCTCAATCTCGACACCTCTCCGGGCATCCTATAGCCAGCCAGGAAGTGTAACTTATTCCCTATTGGAGCCATGTTTAGGTACAACATTTGCATTGGTGGCCAGTTTGATTCCTTCACATCAGGAGTGGAATTTGGAGACAGACAATTCAAATTCAAATTTGATCCACGAACCTCGTTCCACATGTTATGTTTCTCATCGTACGCCTCGACGTATCCTTTCCATGGCTTAAAGCAATCCCCGGAACTGTAAAGCTTCCCATTCACATCAACAATCTGATATGGTGGAACATCCAATTCCCACATTCTTGCTTTGAAATCCCATTTATCGCGTTGTGGCTCGTAAACCTCCGCAGAACTCCTTGTCGTGACATACAGTCCCTGAATACGATCGAGACTTCCTCTATGAGCAAATCCCCCCTACAACATGAATTTTGCCTTGCCAAGTTACTCCAACACACTTGTATCTCATTGTGGACATGTTAGCCAGAAACTTCCATTCATCGAGGGCCGGATCGTAACCTCAGCCGATGAAATGCCCTTGGCCCGGACTAATGCGCTCTGTCCGCCCGCCGCGTAAATTTTGCGGTCAAATACCGTGCATGCAAAATTAATCCTCGGTATGCTTAAAGGTTCACAAACTTCCCATTTATCCATCCTGACATTGTATCTACGGACACAAGGAAGGACCCTTTGGTCGCTTTCTTTAACGGTGTCAGTCTGGAGGTCTAATACCTGGAGACAAAGCCGGCCCCCGATTATATAAATAGAGTCACCCAAAGAGACCATGGCGAAATCCTTGAGCACCTGGTTTTCGTCAAGTCCTGGAATGAAGGTGATGCGATGCCACGAATTGTTAGATAGATTGTAACAGTCAATGAAATTAGACATGTTCCCATTAGGATCCTTTGCACAGAACGAGACATTGATTCCACAACGAACAGTTGATGAAGTCTCAAGTCGCGAAAGAGAGTTCATTGGGATGAAGAGGAGTTAATTATAGGCCTCTTTCTTGTGTGGAGGCCCGGAAGCGATCTGTGTGGGTTCGAATGGCTAATATAGTACAGAAGACGGATGTTACAAAGACATCAGAAAACATGGTTTCTGTAAGTATCCATGAACATACGACATATTCTAGGAATTTGTAGATCACTTCTATGGTTTTTCTTGTTGTGATTCGTACCATAATTCTTTTTATATTTGATTATCCAAACCAAGTTGCAGAAAAACACGCAGCGTCATCGAATTTGGTGACATTGTTGGTTGATTCTCTTCCGGTTCTTTTCAATATTGCTGCCAGGGATTTTCCCTATGTTTTCCAAATCTGGTTAACACTATTTTATTTGCCCTATTTGGAAGTTAGATCTGTGTCGAGGGATGGAGTCTAAGTTACTAACCGTTGAGAGTTGGGGTACTCGCCAGATTTTTGGCTGGCCTACTTCTCGTGTATCAGCAGTTGAACTGATTAAATGTTACATAAGACAAGTCTTATTTAAGCTCGGTTTGATTTTGTGACGATCAACACTTGGATTATCTCAATTTGATTAGCACCATATTCACCATATTTGTGAGAAAGTATTTATAACTAATTAACTATACGTATCCTTGACATTTAAAATAAAATATTAATTTTTCGATAAATTGATTGTATCAATCTAAACTTACATTTGTTTGTAGATGTTTTGATATTTTAAGTCAAGTACTTGAGATGTTAATCACAAAAATATTTGATTTATAACTTGATCAAATTCAAGTTCATGATTGGTAAATAAAGACGAGCACTTTATTTTATAAGATGTCTCAATTTTATTCAAGTTTATTTGTGACCTTTGTAACATATTGAGAGTACATTTTTGAATGTATTGGACTAGATCACGTGAAATTTAATTTGTGACATTGAATCGCGCAAATTTAATTTTCATTTGATTGTTGTGCATAAAACTTCAATTCCGGAAATAATAGACTTCGATTCCTAGTATGAAGTAGGGTTGAGCAAAACTCTTGAACCAAATCAAACCGGACCGGACCGGACCCTAATCGAATCAAGCGATTTTTTTTAAGCTAAATATTTGAACGGGTATCTAAATCGAGAATCGAATAAGAACCGAATCTTTCTAATTTTTTAAATTTATTTATTTTAAATAAGTCAAGTTATTTTATTATTTTCTAAATAAATTTGCTAACCCAAAAATATGATTTTTATATATTTAATTTTCAGTTCAAGCCCAATTTAATCAAATTGGCCTCAGATTTATCTAAATATGTTATTCTATCGTAGTGCCGTTTATTCTAGAAAAATCGAATTGAAACTCGACGCGCCTCTCTTAATTATTGTAAGCTCACTATCGTACTCTTCATGTGATTTTCACAATCAAATTTACGAAGAACTCAACAAAAAGAAACATAAAAGACATATAAGATTGCACTACGTTATTTTGTAAGAGCTAAGATTGTATGTGTCATTAGTTGAATTAATGTAATTTTATAAATATTAAAAAAATTAATTATAGAACCGAACCGAACGGTTTCATAATTAAATTTGAACCCAACAGTTTTATTTATTAAATATTCGAAAATTTCGGATCCGATTCGATTCTTGTTAGAACAAAATCGAATTGGACCATGCACAATCCTAGTTTGAAGTTATTTGAGATATTAATGGGTGAGATCAAATCATTTATCTCAATGCCTTGAAAAGTAAAATGAAATAATGAAAACCTATATTCATAATATTGAATGTGTCACCCATTTATTAAGCACTATCACGATCTCAAAGAATTTTCTAGTGGAGAGTTTAATTTGAACTCCACAATTTGACATTAATTGTTGAATTAATATTGTGATTTGATTACATGAAACCGTCACTTACAAAATGATAATTGATGATTTATTTATATTTGAAAAAAAAAAATCATTTTGATCATTTTAACATTGTACCAAAGATTCGGAATAGTCAATGAGGATAATACGTAAGAACGGATGATATAATTATTGATTAAACAAACTCAATAATTTAAATTAGGCTGATAGTACAATTTCGTTCTTTTAATGAAAAAAAATAATAATAATAAATATCTTTATTAATCAAGATATTTTTCATGAATGCAAACTAATACAATGGGCCTTAGTAGACTGGTTACACACATCCATATATTTTAATGTGGAAATTACACAAAATCCTAGTTTAAAAATTGACTATTTTAAAATCAGACTCAAAGTTTAAGTATTCAAAAATCAGATATCTTATTAATTAATTAATATATATATAAAAACAATTAATCTATCTAAAACCCTAAAATTATTAATTCATCTCCACTCTCTCTCTCTCACCTCCATCCCTCCCTCTCTACCCTTTCTTGACAACCACCGTCGTCGCTAGAGCCAGGGGCAGAAGTCACGGCGGTTACCCCCCACTCTATTCACCACCGAAAGTGCCGCCCGTAGTGGTATTTGCACGATATGTGGTAGTGTGTGCGCGATCTGTGGTGTGTTTGCTATTTCTGGTTTGGTGGCGGTGGTGCACGACTGTGGTAGGTTTGGCGACTTTCTAGGTGGATCTGGTGGCAGATTTGTGTGTGCAATTTTGGAAATGGTGCGACGAGTGGTGTGTGACTGTGGTGGCACGGTGGTTGTAAGCGATTGTGTGCGCGACAGTGGTGGTGTGTGTGCGGCTGTGTTGTAGACTTGCAGTGGGTTCGGCGGTGGAGGTAGTTTTTCGTGGTTTGTGGGTGATGATGGCGGCGATTGTTCAAGTGGTAATGACTGTAGTAGTCCTTCTGTGATGGTTCTATTATTGCAGATGGTGGTGTTGGTGTTGGTTTGGTGATTTTCATATTTGTGAGGTGTTGGTGGTGGCGGTGAAGTGTGGTACAGTACGTGGTGAGATGATTGGTGGTGGTGGTGGTGGTGGTGGTGGCGGCGGCGGTGGCGGTGCCGGTAGAAATGATAGTTTGTTGGAAGTGGTGGCGGTGGTGCCGGGAGGCACAGTGGTGGTTTTTCTGAGATGGTGATGTTGTTGCTAGGAGATGGTGGCAGTAGTTCTGACGACGGTGCTGGACGACAGTGATGGTGGCGGTATGCGGTGGTGTTGTGACCATTAAATTGGTTAATCTGTGACCAGTAAACAATATGTGACTAATAAAAAATATGAACTGTGACTAAAAAATAACGTATGACCTAATCTGTGACCAGTAAACAATATGTAATTAATGAAAAATATGAACTGTGACTAAAAAATAACGTGTGACCTAATCTGTGACCAGCAAATAATATGTAATTAATGAAAAATATGAACTGTAACTAAAAGATAATGTGTGACCTAAAAATTTATTAATTTGTGACCGATTATAAATTGTGACTTATAATGTTCGTGATCTGTGATCGATAAAGAAATTGTGGCTTATAAATTTTTGACCTGTGATCAAGAAAAAAATTTTGACCTTTAGATTTTTTGAATTGTGACCGTAAAAAAATTTGTGACATTTAAAATTTTTGATTTGTGACCGAAAAATACTATGTGACTAATTAAATTGTGAATCTGTAACCGATGAACAAATTGTGACTTATAAAATTTTTGAATTGTGACGTAAAATAATTTTTGACATTTAAAATTTCTGATTTGTGACCGAAAATAATATGTGATTAATTAAATTGTGAATTTGTGACCAAATTATATAGATCTGTGACCTTAATATATTTAATTAATTAAATATGTATTTAATTAATTAAATTATAAATAAAAAAAATATATATATATATATAATAAATATTTTTACTAAATATAACAATTCAAAAAATAATTCATCTACCACACAATTTCAATTAGGCCTAAGCATGATCCGGTTCGGTTCGGTTCGGTTCTGAAGAGAACCGAACGAATCGAAAATTTTCGGGTAGTGAGTAAACGGAACCATCGGGTTCAAATATAATTTTGGAACCGTTTAGGTTCGGTTCAGTTTGGGTCTCTTCGATTCCATACTATAATTAATTTTTTAACATTTATAACAACACTACAATCTGACATGTTTAATATTAGCTTTTACAAATTAACATATTCTAATTTAATAACATATAAATAACAAGTTATCCAATAAAATTAATTTACCAATGTATACAAATAACAAAAAGTAGACAGTAAATTAGTAATACTAAAATATCGATAATTCATATAAATTAGAAGTCATAGACTTGTAGAGATAAAATACTTGAAAATATTATTAATACAATAGTACTTACTAACTATTTGATTTAACCATCAATTACTTGACTTGTCATACTAGATATTAAGAAATTCTAAAAAAAAAATTGAAAAATCACAATTACCTAACATAAATAAACTAAAAATTATTCAACTAATAAGATTTAATAAGAAAAAATATAATATATATTTTATTAACTGTTTCAATGCCCTCATAGAACTCAGTGTCTTCAATGCAAATTTTATCTTTGCTAATTTATTTTTAAAAAGTTAAAATAATTTAATCTTTCTCATATATAAAAATTAAAAAATTTTAAAAAATTTGGTTCTTATTTGGTTATCCGGTTTTGGGTTTAGAACCGAGAACCAAACTGAACCCGTCGGTTCTCGATTCAGATACTCGTTCGGGTATTTCAGTTACGAAGAACCGCTCGGTTCGATTCGGATCCGGTTCAGTTCGGGAGATATGCCCAACCCTAATTTCAATCCAAAACCCTAATTCTCTCCCCCTCATATCTCTCACCTCCTTCACTGACCACACACAACCACTATTGGCAAAGACAATCCACACACAAACCACGAGAGGCGAGTGTCGTTGACATGACCTAACACAACCATCAACATTTTGGTTCTGGTGATGGTGAGGTGATGGTTGTGCGCAACGATGCCTCGCGCTATTGCAGTATGCTGCGCTGCTCACATTGGCGCTCATTGTCGATTTAGCCACGCCGCACATCGTGGTCGAGATTTGCTACACATCGTGGTTGGAATTTGTAGCTTCGCAATCTGATGTGGGTTTTTGGGTGTGTTTTCAGTTGGTGGGTGGGGACTGTAGTGGTGGTGGTAGTGTTTGGGTAGTGATAGCTTTGTTGGATCCAATTATAGCGAAGATATGTTGGATCTGGTGGTAACTGTGATTTTGTTGGTAGTGGTAGTGGTAGATTTGTGGTGGTGGTGGTGGTGGTGATGATGTTGGCTGCGTTATTTGAGATAATGGTTTTGATGCCAAGAGCTGGTGGTTCTTCTAGCGACGGTGGATGATCGTGGTTGTGGTTGTGGATTGGTGGAGGTGCTTGTATCGGTGTTGGTGGTGGAGGTGCTAGTGGCGGGGGCTGAAATCATCAATTTTTAGTTCAAGTGGTGGTGGTAGTGACGGATGTGATGGGTCCTGATCTGTAGTGGTGGCAGTGACTATAATATTTTTTTTCATGGTGGTGGATCTGACGCGACATTGTGGTGATGGTGGTTTGGGCAACGACAATGTTGTTGGAGGCAATGGTGAGATGTGGTCACATGTGTTAGTAGTTGTCACAAATTATTTGGTTGATTGTGACTATTAAATTAGTTTAATTTGCGACCAATAAATAATGTGATCAATGAAAAAAAATTGTGATCAAGAAATAACGTGTGATCTAAAAATTGTTAATTTATGATCGATAATTTGATAATTTGTGACTGTATAATAAGTTATGACCTATAGTATTTGTGATTTGTGACCGATAAATAAATTGTGACTTATAATTTTTTGATTTGTGATCGATGAACAAATTGTGACCTATAAATTTTTTAAATTGTGATCGTAAAATAATTCGTAACATAAAAATTCTAATTTATGATCAAAAAATAATATGTGATTAATTAAATCGTTAATTTGTGACAAAATTGTATAAATCTACGACCTTAATATATTTTATTAATAAGATAATTAATTAATTAAATCATAAATAAATTTTAATGAATATCTAATTTTTGAAATTTAAAACATTTGCTCTTAATTTTGAAATGTGTGATACCTAGCCTCTTAGTTATGAATTTTTCACTTTATTGAATGCAATATTAACCTACAAGTCTACAACCTATAATAAGGGAACTATGCTCTCGGGGCATAGCTGAGCGGTGTAAAAGACAGGAATTGGGTAGTCTCAATTGAGTTGACAGCCGTAATGTGATGGTTTGATTCCTGCCTCTTATAAGATTTGGAATTGGACTTTTTGTGGACACCAGTATGAAAATTTTTGTACCCTATCCTGTTGAGGCACATTCCACAATTTACCTCTTCCACAAAACTTTAGGAACGGGACGGTGGAGGATCCTCAAGGTTGGAGTTCAACCTTTATATAAGGGAACCATCCTCAACCTTTTAAGGCTCTGTTTGAAATTAATTTAAACAGTGTTGCTCTTAGCAATGTCAGGAAAGCAAGCCCACCAATGTGGAAAAAAGAATGCAACACCAAAAACCCGTAAACACTACATTGAAAAGAAAGGAGTCAATAGTCAAAATCATTTTGCTTAATCAATTTATTTATGTGCAAAAATGAAAATAAGGGTAATGAAGAGATGCAGATAAACAAGTGTCAAAATCCTTTATCATAATTCAATACTATATTTCCTCGCAAGTTCTATGCATCAAGCCTTAAAAGGTTGAACTTGCATTAGCAACAACTGCAGATGACGTATCACACATTTATGAAATGTTGAAAACAGTTTAACTGGTCTCCACATCTTTGAATTAGCACTCTACGTGGAGGCTTGATCGTTCGGTTGAAACTGGACAACAAGGTCGGCTCTCATCAAAGCAGCAGCTCGAAATTGTGAATTTAAAGAAGCTGGGAAATTCAAGATAAGAAAAAAAATCTGAATCCAAGTATGCACAGCTCCGGAGTTAATTCTCAACCAGTTTCCGAAACTTTACTCTCCTTTTAACACTACCCAACCTATCATATCCTATGCCAATCTTACTATGCATCAATTTCATCGCCAAATCAGCATTGCCCGCCTTCCTCAAGGCGTTGATCATAATAGTACGAACTTTGCCTGGAATTTCTCGACCACGTTCAACAACTCCATCAGCCAACTTGCAAGCCTCTCCTATACGACCAGCTTTGCACAACACATTAATCATATGTTGAAAAGCAGTCTCCACAACAATACCCATTGGTGCTAGCTCGTCTAAGATTTTACAAGCTCTTGCCACCTTGCCTGAAAGACAAAGCCCAGTTGAGAGGACCCTAAATGAAGCATCATTTGGAGTGATACCCTTATCAATCATCATATCCCACAATTTCAATGCATCTTCATTTCGGTGTTCTTTGAATAAGCCACTTAACAATATTGTGCAAGTATACACGGTCTGATCAAAACCGTCATCTTCCATTCTCTTGAAAAGTGTCAATGCTTCATCAACCTTACCACTCTTTGCCAAGGCATCTATGAGCACATTATAACAATAGGAGTCCCGAGGCCAACCCTTCTCAACCATCTCTTCAAAAAGTTTTTCAGCCTCATCAACTCTCCCTGCCTTTCCAAGACCATCAATGAGGCTCGAATAAAACACAGCATTCACAGACACATTGTTAGCTTTACAATATTCAAAACACAGTAAGGCCTTTTCACGTTTCCCGCTCTTGCACAAACCATTTACTATAACCCCATAGGTAATCTCATCTGGTTCAAACCCTTCACTTTGCATCCTCTGAAAGAGTCCCATAGATATGTCCATGTTCCCATTTTTTGCATATGCATCAATCAAAGCAGTATAAATTGCCATATTAGGCCTACACCCATTTTGAATCATATTTTCAAAAACTGTATACCCTTCCATAGACTTCCCCGCCTTACAAAGCCCACTAATCACCAAACTATAAGCATGCGATGGAATATCCAATCCTTTTTCTTTCATTTCATGATAAAGTCTCAGACAACATTCATAATCCTCCTGAGAATAACAAGCCTGCATCAAAGTGATGTAAGTAATCTTATCAGGCTCTACATTTTTCAATTCCATATCCTGGAATCTTTTCATAGCTTTCTTAACCTTTCCTGCCTTACAGTACCCTTTAATCATTGTATTATAAGTGAAAATATCAGGCTTAATTTTACCATTTTCCATGACTTCAAAACCCGCTCCGCTGATTCCACAAATTCAGAATTCACCAAACCATTCATCAAAAAGTTATAAGTGTACAAACTAGGCTCTATCTCATTTTCATTCATCATTTTCCATACCCACAATAACTCTTCCACCATCCCAACACTCCCAAAGCTCCTAATCAAAGAATTAGCCGCAACTGAATTCATTTGAAACCCCTTTCTCTTAAGCTCACTAAAAACACATGTAATCCTATCCAAATCACTAGCAAGACTCAAAATCTCAATCATAAAAACATAACATTCAAGATTATGAGTATAACCGCTTTGCTTACTTGCCCAGATAAAAAACCCGTACGCTATTTCAGGCTGTTCTGCAATCTGGTCCGATTTTTTCAGTATGTATGCAATAAAATTGGGCGGGAGCTTGATTAAGTACTTTCGGCAAAATTCAGTTAAGTCTTGTTCCAAGTTGGTGTAATTGTGTAATAGGTTGAGGATTTGTTGTACCCATGGGGAGGGTTGGAGCTCCTTCTTGGAATCAGTAGTGACGAGGTCTGAGAGGTCAGTGATCGGTTGCACCCATTCTGGTGGTGGGAGTGGACTGAGGGAAGATACCCATTTAAGAAGGGGAATTGAATGTGAATTTGGATATAGGTTTGAGGGATTCGGCAATGAGAATTTGAGATTATTGTTGAAAGGAAAGTGATGGGTTCGAAGCGTGGCTGAAAAGGGGATTTTGAGGAGTTTTTTCATCTGGGTTTCGTTCACTGACGATGATAGAATTAGGTCGTAAAAGGTTGGATTTGAAGCCGAAAGCATCCATTTTTGTTTTGTAGGGGGAACTGAGGAATTTGTTAACACTAATCTGATACAGAAAATGGAGAGGGAGCGAGCGAGGGAGGAGGGAGAAAATAAAAGAGTACCTTATTTTCAACGAAGGATGCTACATTACACCATGCCGTACAGCTCCTCCACACAGGAGGGATTCCATGAATTTTTTATTTATGGTGGGACCCTCTCATGTGAGGGGATTGTGCACCATATTTTATAGTAGAATTTTGTTACTTGTAATATTGATTGATAATCTTCTCACATGAAGGGGAGTCCACGATTTTTTTATTCATCGTGACCCCCCTCCCATGTGAGTAATCGTCAACCAATATTGTCAATCGAAGTTATACAAGTAGCATGATTCTTTACAGTATGATATACAAAAGGCATTTTTCTATTTTCATTTACACTTTTATATACCCATCCCATACTATTGTGTTTGATGGACATTATTGTAGGAAGAATTAATTTTTTTAATATAATAGATGGTAAATATGTGATTAAAACAAATGTTATTGATGTGATGAAAAATATTATTTTATTGAGAAATATATAGTTGAAAATGAATAGAAAAATGATAATAAAAAAAAATGTGGAGCAAACAGGTATAAAATTCATCCCTATTAATTTTTTTAAAAAAAAATATTATTTACATCACATCAATTTCAATTTCAATTTTATCATTTTTAAATTCATTTATTTAACTACTACATCCAAATGAATTTTATATATTCATCACGCTTTAAATACATCTCTAACATTATAGATCTATATATTCCTTAAAACCATAAACTCTTTTAAATCAGATAAGCGAAATAAGAACAGAGTTGAATTAATTGAACATTATATAAACATATATTATTCACTTTGTCTATTGAAATTCTGAGTATTAGAATCCTTCGAACATATTCGGGTTAATTTCAAAAATGGTCATTGAAGTTACATAAAAATTACAAAATGGTCACTGAAATTCAAAACTTTCATGAACGGTTACTCAAGTTTCAGGCGCTTTCAGAAATGGTCATTGAAATTTAAGACTTTCACCAACGGTCACTGAAATTTAGGGGATGTTTCACTAACGGTCACTGAAATTACAAAAAGTTTCAGGAACTGTCACTGAAGGGTCATGCATTTTTTCAGTTTTTTGAGAATTTTTTCGGCCACTTCGGACCATCAAAACCGTCGAATTTTGATACCGTAGAAAAGCCCACAATCTTCTCTTCAATTACCACCCAAAATCTCCTTCAAATTTCAAACGATTCGATCGAAAAATCGCCTCAAAAGTTGCGGCGACTTCCGACCACCAAAATCGTCGAATTTTGATACCGTTGGAAAGACCACAATGTCCTCTTCAATTACCACCCAAAAGCTCCCCCAAAATCCAAAAGATTCAACCGAAAAATCGCCGCAAAGTCAGCATGAAAAATATGGGCAGATTTTCGATCTTTTTGGGTAGTTGACTTTGCGGTGATTTCTGGTCGAATATTTTGACGTTTGGGGGAGATTTTGGGTGGTAATTGAAGAGGACATTGTGGGCTTTCCAACGGTATCAAAATCCGACGATTTTGGTGGTCGGAAGTTGTCGAGAAATTGCCGCAAAGTCACCTAAAAAATTGGAAAAATCTGGACAGATTTTTCCACTTTTTGGATGACTTTTGCGGCGATTTTTCGGTCGAATCGTTTGGAGTTTGGGGGAAATTTTGGGTGGTAATTGAAGAGGAGATTGTGGGTTTTCTACGGTATCAAAATTCGACGGTTTTGGTGGTCGGAAGTGGCCGAAAAAGTCACCCATAAAACTGAAAAAATGCATGACCATTCAATGACCGTTCTTGAAACTTTTTGTAACTTCAGTGATCGTTAGTGAAACATCCCCTAAACTTCAGTGACCGTTGGTGAAAGTCTTAAACTTCAGTGACCATTTCTGAAAGCGCCTGAAACTTGAGTGACCGTTCATGAAAGTTTTGAATTTCAGTGACCATTTTGTAATTTTCATATAACTTTAGTGGTCATTTATGAAATTAACCCAACATATTCATATAGTTTTCTCTAATATATTAGAAGAGAAAGTCTTCACGTACACTTTTTTTGATCATGTTTTTGACAGTCTAGACACATATAAATGGTGGGGCTCGTAATTAAAATAATCGCAGGCCCCTTGCTTGTGTCTACATTGTCAAAGACAGTGTTAAAAAATAGTGTACGTGCAGGCTTTTTCATATTAGAATTCTAGTTAAATATGGTAAAAAGATTTAGGATAATTTAATGAAAATAAAAATAAGTGGATGAATATAGAGTTATGTATTTTTATTTAATTTTATTTATGTCTATTTTAGTAAATTTATATAAGATTTAAAATATAATAAAATAAAATTTTAAAAGTGGATGTAAATATAAAAAGTGTGAATGGAAATAGTGGTAAAAAAAAATAAAAAACTGTTGGTCACTAAACTTTTTCGCAAAATCTCAATTAAATCCATTGAAGTTTAATTATATCAAATGGGTCACTGCACTTCAATTTTGGCTATTTGGCTGTGTTTATAAACACTCAATACACACCCCACATATTCATAAGCATTATTCATTTATTAATCATTCATTTTCACGTATTTATAATTTCCACTATTTATAAACACTTTCAAAATATACTTTTTGTTCCTATTTGATGGAGATTTTAATTTAAATCAAATTCAATAATTACTTTTAACCACATATTTCGTGAGATGAATAATTTTTCAATAATATATTTCATTAACTCTTATTAAAATTTACTAGAATATAATTTTAATCTATACCAAACATATGCTTAGTTTCAAATCTCACAACTCCGTCATCTAATGTCTTCCAATTAAATGAAAATTACTTAATTAATAGCCACTTTGCAATATGTAATTGTTGTGTGGTATTCGGGCTTACTACTACATCACTTCATAAGATGTAAAAATAAACCAAAACAAAAAAGTTATCATTTTCAAATCCAGTGTGTCAATAGCGATTCCCTAGGAAAAAACAATTGTTTGATACCCATTTTTTTTTGGGAGAAAATGCAATTTTTGGGTTGATATAATGATGAATATGTGGTTGAAAAATAAGGAAAAATTATTGATGTGATGAAAAATATTATTTTATTGAAGAATGTGTGATTGAAAATAAGTAAAAGAATGAAAATGAAAATGAGAACGGATACCAAACAGAGGCCTAATATGATTGTAAACTAAGCAATTTCCATTAATTTATGGACGACGGTTGATTAAATGTGTTAAAGACTTAAAACTAGTGAAATTTAATCTTCATTTGAAGTTTAGTGGTTGAATTGATGTTTTGTAATTTTGATGGGGAAAAAAACAGAACTATATTAAACAAATACTCATCTTATGCCAGCCCTACACTTTGAAAGAAAAGAAAAGAGAAATTGCAGAGAAATAGACCGCATAGAAAACCGATCCAAGGAATGAACCAAGGGAAATCTTGATCTGGGATTTTCATCGATTTATAGAAAATATGGCGAAACTCGAACCATGTGAAGAATCTGAAACAAGATCAAAGCTTCAAACGAAGAAAAATACAGCTGCGAAGAGGAACCATGGATCCACCAAGTTCTTTGTTTTTGTGGATTACATTTTTCTCTGCATCTTCTTCTGTTTTCTCCTCTTCGTTCTTTTCAAAATGGCCGGTTTTTAATTCAGACAGGTAATTCTTTGACGATTCCTTTTCTCAAATTTTGTGAATCTGACATTTGAATTGCATTTCCTATGTGTGTGTCCTTTTGCATTTATTTTTTGGTGACTTTGCAATTACATAGCATATTGTTCCTTTATATGGGTGCATAGTGATGGATATAAGGGCATCTCCAACCCCTTTCCCATTGCACCATAATTTACCTAATTGCACCAAAAATCTCCTCAACCCATTGCACCATTTTGGCGTTTACCATCTCCACTGCTAAACCAATTTTGCACCAAACTAAAATTCATCTCAATCAGTATACTAAAACTTATCCAAAATGAACAATGTTCATTATCTTCTCTTTTTTATTCTTAGGCCCATGTTTGTTCCATATTCTAATTTTCATTCTCATTCTTTTACTCATTTTCAACCACATTATTTAATAAAATAATATTTTTCATCACATCAATAATTTTTCCTTCTTTTTTCAATCACATATTCACCATCACATCACTAAAAAAAATATTTTTTTTTCATTAAAAATGTGTATCAAACACGGCTTTAATGATTTATTTATTTGAAATATTATTTATTTATTTATTTTATAAATACATAAATTACTAAATAAATAATTATGTTAAATTAAAGAAAATATTACATTCATTAATAAATATAAAAGTCCTAGTACAATTAGTAGAAACACTATAAAATGAAAAATATTAAATCACACCATTAAAAAAGTAGTGTAATGCATTTCGAATATCGATATTATGATATTACGAAGTCGAAATATCATTACAATTTAATTCTCGAAATTCGTATGTTATTCCCACAAATGATCGATTAATACATTTCGAAGTGCAATGTGAGTCTCTTTATCCTCGATTTGTCTATGAAGAGTACGATGATTTTCGTCTTCAATCAACCTAACTTCTGGACTTTACGCTTCCGTCCATTCTCAAACTGGTGCATTAACATTACGTTCGTCCTCGATAATCATGTTATGCGTGATTATACATGCAGCCATGATATCATGTAATACATATTTTTCTCAAAACTTTGCCGATCCTTTCATTATTGCAAACTTCGATTGTAGAACGCCAAATGCAGTTCAACATCTTTCTACACACTTCTTATTTCATTGCAAATATTTTTTTTTAGGATCTCGTGGCTCATGAATTGTTTGCACAATGGTAAACCATTTTGGATATATACTATTAGCTAGATAATAACCCATGTTATATTGTTTTCCTTGAATGATGTATTGAGTCGGCGGAGCAATACCTTGAGCGAGGTTTGTGAGATCTCTCTAAAACATTGATATCATTGTTCAAACCTGAAAGTCCAAAATATGCATGCCATATCTAATGATCATAATGAGCTACTCGTAATGCATGCTTCCAAATGTTAAGTATCTGTTAACTAATGCTACATTGTCTCTATTTCGTAGATGCTTCGAGCCAAAATGCTATTATCAGAAGACCAAAATTACAAGCAAGGGTTCAAATTTGAGCATGTTTGGCCTATCCTTAAAGATCTAAAAAAAATTTGGAGATGAAGTTAACACAGCCAAAGCAATCTACCACAAGAAAGCGGTGTTAACATTGCATCGTCACTGCCAGATTCGTCATCAAAGAACCGGAAATCAACGTATTCAATATCCCCTAGATTGTCTTCATTTTCTCTAAATATAAACAAAGTCAATGTTGACGATACTTCTACTCAACGACCCATAGGGTAAAAAAAAGGAAAACTAAAAAGGAAAAATGAAGAAGAATGTATAAAATACCTTTTTAGCCTTCTCTTCTATTTTGCACCATTTTTTGTTGAGGGTATATTTGTCCATTTGTTATACAATAAATTTTAATTCTACATTTATTATTATTATTATTATGTGCATTTGTAATAACTTTTAATCATTTAATGAATAATAATTAGTTGTGAATACTATTTTGATTTTGTAATACCATGATATTGCGATTCGAAAAGTTTTACACTTTTTTTTAATATTATGATTTAATATTTTCTTAGTTGTTGTATTTCTATTAATTGTACTTCATTTTTTAAATTTATTAATGAATTCAATATTTTTGTGAACTAAACGTAATTATTTATATATAATAATTTATGTAATAATAAAATAAATAAGTAAATAAATAATTTTTGAGATAAATAAATTATTAAGAATTAAAAAAATGAAGAAAATCATTAAATACTAGTTATTTGGTGCAACTTTTGGTGTAATGGGTTGGAGATGATTTTCTATTTGGTGCAAGATTTGATGTAAAATGGTGTAGAGTTGGAGATAGGCTAAGAGTCTAACTAAGAGGAAACGGAAATCTCTAATACGCAGACCCTTCTGAGGGATGCTTTTCTTGATTATTTATATTTTAAGTTATGGTTTCGTGTTGCGGCATGGAATCACGTTAGAAATTTTTTGCTTTGTGCCAAAGTTAAGATATTGAAGACAATTTTATCTGTTGGAAAAACTGTATCATTAGCTGCTTTGCAACTAAGCTTCATTTGAGTAAGTTAGCTTTTGTGCTGCCGAGGCTTAGTGCCTCTGCTACTTATTAGGCCAAATACGAATGTTTTGTTATCTTGCTTAGATCCTTGGTTTAGTTAGGCACAGAAGGTTCGAATCTAAGTTTCTAGAACTTTGAGATTTGGTGAAGAAGGCACTGATTTTGGAAACAAGTACCATCTTATTTTTCATAAAGTTTGCGAACTTTGTTTGGATGTCCTACAATTTCTCTGTATAAATTTGTAAACAAATGGGAATAACAAAAGCAAAGCATTTAAAAGAAAGAATATAGTAACTCAAAGCTGACACATAACTAATCGAGTGGTTTAGCTTCCAGGACTTTTATCACATATTATGAATTTGGGCTCGTATCTGAATCAGTAAGGCTAGAAAGCAAGGATGAGTAAAAAAGGAGTGATAATGAAATCCCCGAGAGTATTTTTGCTTTATATTGGTCTCTCTTAGTTTGTATTAGACATTAGTAAGTGTTTCTGCTCTTCTATCTCTTGGAGCCATAGTTTGAGTTTCTGCCATTGTTCTTTTCATTGAATGGTATACGAAGATGAATCATTTCCTTAACAGTTTCATTATGTGAACAGAATAACTTTCTTAGCTGTTTCCTGTGAACATGTAAATGAATTATAAGTTTCCAATTAGTCATAGTTTGTTAGAAGTGCAAAAGGTACTTTCTAGCTGATAATCCAATGCGGAGCAGACATGAAGCTCAGACCATAATATTGGGGCTGCAGGTGGGTTGGGGTACTAATATAATCTCATACCCTATTTTTTGTTTCATTTGCTATGTCATGTATATTACATAAAATATATCAACAGACATAAACATGATTAATGGTAATCGGTAAACTTTAGAGCTTTCTATCTCTCATCTGTTTGATTTTCCGATCTTGTCAATACACAAAACTTGATGCTAAACTATTGTAATACTATGCCTGAACATTTTAAAACTCGATTGACCTTGCAGATATGTTTTGACACAGTTGGTGAATCCTTTATCAATATTGTAAAATAACCGTTTAAAACAATGAACTTGCCACAAGATATAATTATGCTTTCCGAAAAAAAGGAGATTGGTTTAAAGAGAGATAAAAAGGAATTAGCGAGGGAGTTGAATATCAATATTCTTAGTGAGTTTAGGATTGTTATGAAGTGTAGAGATGGGCTAGGTTTAAGAAGAAAATTTGAGTGTATTCTTAGTTGAGGGTTCTTCAGAGAAATTTTCTTTCATTTTAATTCCTATTGGCGAGTTTAGAAAGGAAGTGGGCATTAAGGAAGTTTTGGGAGTGTAAATAGAACTACTATATTATTTTTGTTGCTCATCTAGGGTTATATTTTATTTATTTATTTGTAAATTCTGCAGGGTGATGATATGAAGCGTTGGGTTCAAGTTCAAGTCCTCGACAGATTTACAGTCATGGCATGGACAGATCCAGAGTTCGCTAATCTAGATTCTTATGTTCACCTTGGCTCAAACTGACTTATTGCCTTGGTGACCTTACCTTCTTCCTTTTAATGTAGCACCAAATCATCTATGTACTTGACTTGACTTTTTTTTTTTTTTTTGCATGTGATATTTTTATTGAATTGTTCGATACTAGGCTCATTTTTCTATCTGGTACCCCATTTTCACCCTATTTAATGTGGATCGTGTTCTGGTTTTTCCTTGAGAAAGCTTGTAGGAATTCATATTTGCAACCAATGCCATGTTCGGTGGTTTTTGCGCTAACTGAAGAGATAATAGGTGGTTTTGTAGTCGGATAACTATCAGCACATAAATAACACTGACACTGGGATTCAATGGATTAATCTAGCAATGAATTCCGCAGGAAATCAAGTGCAAGTTTGGTTACTTGTGACTTCTATCTGTTCCGCCGTGTATTACTGCTTGATTGTGAATAGAGATTAGAGAATGACTTTTACTTTAAGACTTATTTTACTGCTCGTCTCTTGTTTCTTTATCTTTTTGATATAGAAATTGATATTCTTTTTTTCTTTTTCTAAAGATACACATAACAATCTTTCATCCAAGTGAAGTCCAATCTTGATTCAAGAAAGCGTCGACCAGTCTATGGCTGTGGGAGGCTTATAGCGAGATGTTATAGATAAAGATTGTTAATGCTGAGGAATAATCTCATTAAACTTTTGAAGTAGATATTAATTAAAAAATTTATTCAATATACTGGGTTTTATATATGTTACATGTCTAAAATCAACCAAGATGCTGTTATTGCGGGGGTTGGGATTCCAACCAAAAGCAGGTTTCAATAATAAACATGCATTTTCAATTTGACAAGAAAAAAAGCATCAGGATCAATGGATCCGCCAACTACTACCTGCCGTGGGATTATTAATTTGAGAAGGTACAGAATACACACATATAGGGGTTGGGTGGGTATTTTGGGTTTTTTTTTATACATGTGGGGGACCCACCTGGTGTGAGAGGTCGGTAGGAGTTTAACCCCTACCTGTACGAGGGGATTAATCATTAATCCTAATAATTTTGTAAATCATTGTAGTTGAGTCTTTTCAATAGTAGACACTTGTATATATCAATGAAGTCAAGTCCTTTAATTTTGTGAATATGACATTATCCATAATAGGACGTGTTTCTATATTTCATTTTCACATTATATAGTTGTTGGGGTTCCTAGATTTTGGTTTATGTCATGATGTTACGCGTTTTTACCTGCATTCGATGCATAAAATTTTGGGTTTCTTTATTTATCGTGCTAGGAAAGGCAAGTAAAAATAGTTTGTTTATTGACACTGAATTTCATCGATTTGCTATGTTGTTTGTCCAATCAATTATGAGTAGGTGATTGAAGTCTAACAAAGTTGACATTTGAATATATGTAACTTATGCGGCTAATTATGTGGACTTTACTCCACTTTGTGTTGACATAAAGTTTGAAAACAGTAAAGAAAAGGTCAATATTGTAGAGATACTTGATACAGATAACTGATACAAATTGCAATGGATAGAAGCAATAGAAACAACCAACAAATTGCAATGGATAGGGGAAAAAATGGACGTCTTGGAGGAGTCGAGGCCTGTGTTCAACACAGTGTTTTTAAAGCAATATTCGCCCCATCACCGAAGTATTGCGAGATCTTGCTTTCCAGGATACAGCGGCGTGAACTGCAGTTGAGCAGTCGAACTGATAGAGTGCCGGAACGGAATCACCAAGCGACTGGAATGAAGCAGGAATTTGAAAACAAGAAGCAGAGAGATTTCGTGTAGTTGCTGTATCTCTGAACTGAAGAGATTGTTCATTATATATAGGCCTTTGCCTTTTAATGTAGTCATTACTCTGCCATTTCAATTCTGACGTAAAATTCCAAAATGTGGCTTGCACTTCGTGGCCAATTTTCAACTCATTCGATCCGACATTCGTGCACGCAAGTCTCACCCACACAAGTTCAAGGCTCGAATGCCAAGTCGATCCAAGATTTGCACCCTCCCTGGGGGCGCGGAGACCATGAAAGAGTCTTTATGCAACAAATGGTTACACCTTACAAATTATTAACCATATATAAATTGGTCCACAAGTTTTTCCAATGTGGGATATCACTATTTATAGTCCATATATTCCCACTTTTCCATTCCTAACCAATGTGGGATTGTAATTCCTTTTAAAGGCTCCTCTTCAAATCCCAACTTTTACTCAATGTGGGATTAATTTCACATACACAAGTGAAAACCTATTTGTCAATCAATATATTTCCAACAAATATTTTACAAAAACATTCCATAGTAATCACTTAAAGCACTATATAACCAATAAATTGAAGAAGAAAATTGATGGTTCTCAAGATCTGACACACGAGTATCGCTATATCGTGCCTTCTTCCTCGTTATCGTCTTTTCATCCGCAACCTTTTGCCTCCCTCTTGCCAACATCCCATCACTTTTTCTTGCTCGAGAGTCTCTTTAGCTTACTATATTATACCTATTTATTTTGGTGCAGCATTGACGGTTATGAAATCTATACATTTGACGCATTTAACGGTTGAAGCGTTATTTTTCTATTGAAAAGACTATTGTATATCATTATTTGCCGTAGGAGACAAATTTTACTACAAATTAATAGGTTTAGAATCACGATGTCAATGAGTCTACGTTGGTAACTAAGTTGAGATGAAGTTTGATGCTAATTGTTGAAGATTGAGTAATTTGTAATCTTTGTATTCTTATGAGCAATCTAAGAAAATACTCTGTAGGTTAATATCTTTACATAGACCCATCTTGTAGCCTATCAAAATGTATTAAAATCACAAAGCCTTTGGCACTTTATACTTTGTAGGTTAATGCCTTGACATTTTGCATATTAGGAGTACAATATGGTCAGTTAGTTTAATTAAAAGTTAACAAATCTTGGTGTTGAAGGGTGCAAAATGCCAAAAGTCATGAGTCATGCACTGAAAATTACCAATAATTCAATGTCACGCCACATTTTTTTTTTCTAAAAAATTTATTTGGGTAAATTTCATATGTGGTCATTAGAGAACTGTCATTTGATTGATAATTGTGGTTGACAACATTGATATTGTCAAAACCATTGATGTAAAAATTAGTTTTTAAAAATAGATGAATGTAATGTTGTCAACCAAGATTATAAAAAAAATATTGTACAAATAGCATGATTGTTAATTAAATATCGATTTTCAAATTTCAACCCATCCCTGCCATTTGCCGTAACTCAAATTGAGAATATTTGCTTAATTGACAACCATGTGTCATGACAATGGATCTTTAACATAACACCTATGTACCATGTTAGCTTACCACTATGACACGCCACAAAACTTGTTAACATAAAAACTTTGCGCTTTAATCTAAAAACGTTGTCATAAACTTCATTTTATGCAGGAAAATAAATTCACTATGTCACTTAGATGAAAAAAAAGACTCTGATCCTTAAGAATTCAACGGGGTCTTTTCCCATCGAATCAAACAAACAAGGAAATTCCGTTGAATTCTTACGCTTTCACGATTACTATAAGGATGAATCCAATCCGAAATATGAACTATAAAAAGAATACCTATAAATGGTTATGACATGATTGACAATTAAACTGTTTTCTTCATTTTTGGGTACGATAGGGGATAAAATGTGATCACCTAGTGAAATTTGAAACAAAAGTAAAGTTCAGTTATCTAATCAAGATAAACTAAAGTCGAGGACGAAATTTATCATTGTCAACAAACAAATCAAATGTTACCAGTTCATAAATGAGAAATCTTCCACTCATTGGCTTTGAGCCTTTGATTACTCTGTTCTTCACACACGGCATTAAATATCGCACCTAATTATCGGTTACGTACAAATTAGTGCCCTAGTTACTGTCATAGTTCCACATTTTCACTTTATGGAGAAATGATCCATTTGTCGTCAGAAAGATAAAAACCATTATGCATATGACACTGTTCCGATGAAATATTTCTCGAGTTTCCGTTGAAACCTTGAAAAGGATCATTTCATTTTCTGGAGATGCTCGAAGTTTTTATTCATTTTCTTTGCTTTTACTTTTTCTCTCACTCACAGAGTTCACGTCATTTTCCAAAAATGAAAATCCATAGAATGTATTGAAAACCAAAGACTTTTTTTCTTGACTATTTTGTTTATAAATTTTGTTGGGTTCTTTGATTTCAGAGTTGTCCGAGTTTTCCTGAAAAGGGGTTGAATTAAATTTGACGAGGAAAGAAAAATATTGAAAAGATTTGTGGTTATTCTCCAATCGTCAAACAATATTAATCTCTATTTTATAGAGTGGTATAAAAGAGAGAGAAAATCCCTTCAATTTCTCTCTTCCTCTCCCATTTAATTTTCTCTTTGTTTTCTCATTCCTTGTGGGAATCCTCTGTCTAGGGGAGGGAACCAGTGAAAACTCTTTCTCTCTCTACCTCTCTGTCTTTCTCTCTCTTCTCTGTTTGAAGAATCATCATGTTGATTTTTGACAAGGTTTCAATGCATACAAACCTTGAATGCTTTTTGGATTGTGTAACTCCAGTTGTTCCATCCCATTTGCTGCCCAAAGTTGGTCTCTTTTCCTTTTCTATTTTTTTAATAATATTCTATGTTATCGAATGTGACAATCTAATTGTATCTCACGTCTGCCTGCTTTGAGGGTTAATCTTTATTTTATGAAACCGTGTTTATGATTGTTGATTATTTGTCCCTTTTGTTGTTTGATGATTTGTGATCAGAGTGACTTGGAGAATCTGAATAGTTTATGGCGTCCATGGGAAAGAGAAAACTTAGACTATTTTACATTGGGTGATCTCTGGAATTGTTATGATGAATGGAGTGCTTATGGTGCTGGAGTTCCGATTACTCTTGATGATGGCCAAAATTTAGTGCAGTATTTTGTTCCTTATCTCTCTGCAATTCAAATCTTCACCAGCAATTCTTCTGTAAACTGTGTAAGGTAATCTTCTAATTGAATTGATGAAAGTTGAAATTTAAGTTGTATTTATTTGGATTACTTCAACTTGAATTAGTGTTGGTAAAGTTCTGTTTTCGTTTGTTTTCAATATATTTTTTTGTGAATTGCCAAATAGTTATTTATATTGTATTGATGATATAAAATAGGGACGAGACTGACTCCATAAGTGAGACAAGGGATTTCTTTAGTGATTCATTGAGTGATGAGAGTGACAGCGAGAAGCTTTATAGATGGGATGGGTGTTCTTCTGAGGAAGGATTATTCGAGCATGATAACTTTTGGCATCCCAATGATAGATTGGGTAATCTTTACTCTCAGTACTTTGAGAGAAATTCTCCGTATGAAAGAGTTCCTCTCATGGACAAGGTAACTCCATTTTCTACTTCATGTTCAAGGTTCTAATTGTTGATGACTCAATTTCTCCTACTATCCATGCCTTATTATTATAATTTGACTCCTTTAGTTATTTGTTTAACAGATCTGTAGCCTAGCTCAAAGATACCCGGGATTGTTGTCTCTAAGAAGTGTAGATCTTTCACCTGCTAGCTGGATGGCTGTCGCTTGGTTCGTCTCTATTTCTATGGGGCAATTGCGTTTTTAACCATAATAAAGGACCGTATGTGTAAATTTATTGACATGAATGACATTCAGGTATCCGATTTACCACATTCCAATGAGAAGGACCATTAAAGACTTGCACACAGGTTTTCTCACATACCACACCATTTCTTCTTCTTTTCAAGGTATGCTTTGTTTCAACTGAATTTGGACTCGTTTGTATTTGACATAATTCTAAAACGAGCGTCAATTATGATTCACAGAAATGGACCTTGAGGACGACAAGGGGTGGAGTGCTGAAAGTAAAAGAAAGGAAGGAGAATGCGTCTCTCTCCCCCCATTTGGTATGGCCACTTATAAAATGCAAGGCGATGTGTGGGTCTCGAACAAGAATGGTAGGGATCAAGAGAGGCTGGTGTCTCTTTTGGGCGTCGCAGATTCCTGGCTAAAGCAATTAAGGGTCCAACACCATGACTTCAACTACTTCATGGGATTTGGTTCCGGTAAGACCAGAACCAACGATGTTTTCTCAAACCACACAATAGGGACCAAATATTAGTATCGGGATTTTTGGTTTTCCGTACTTGTGTTGATAGGAAGCATGAGAATTAGCAGCCTTATGGTGGAATGAGTGTATGACTTCTCTTTGTTGATATTTTAGCATTAGTATCTCATCTGATTGCTTAACGACCCCCTTCTGGTTTTGAGTTTTGCAAGCTATGGATGTTTAATTTAAGGGGACGAGAAATAGAGACGGATAGAGAGGCCCCAGTGGGACTTTTGTAAATTTGAACTAATTCAATGCCTGCATGTAGAGGAGAGAAATGCTTGTAGCCAATCTTTTTGGTTTTGTAACATGCTTGAATGCAACGGCGAATCCAGGTCCAAAGTTCAGCTAGAGCGGAAGTCAATCATTGACCGTTGATGTCAACATCTTCTCCATTAATTTTTTTTTTTCACTTATTCCTAATTTCCTAGACCTAAATTCCCAAATTGCAATTCACAAATCAAAACGATAAGTTATAACTCAATTACCCACAGATGAACACCGAATCATCATTCACCAATAGACACCATCTATCCAATAATCCAAAAACACAAGCACAATTCACAAATCACAAGATTCACAATTACAATATCCAATTTCACAAATCACAAATACAATATCCAATTTCACAAATCACAAATATAATATCCATTATCCAATTCCAATATCCAATATAACAAAAATAACAAGAAGACTAGAGAACCACTGTCTCTCACACATTCACACGACACTCACACAGTCACACATTCAGAAATCAGTCACACAATCTACGCTAACGAGTCACAGACTCACAAACTGAAACACCGAAATAAGCACAACTCACCAATCTCCTTCTCATTGTTCTCAAGATCACAGACTCACACAGTCACACTCACACAACTACACACGCGCAGTCAGCCATAGCCCATAGACAGTCACTCACACTCACACAACTCCAACAGGACCAGCACACAGGCCACAGCCACGAACAAATCACAGAAAGTATGAAGCAAAGTAGCACACATGCAGTCAGGCTGAGCCACAGCCAGTCACTCACACTCACACAACTCCAACACACAGCCACAAACAAATCACAGAAATTATGAAGCACACACGCAGTCACAGAAATCACAGAAATAAATCGAACTTACCTAAGTCGAAGTTGTGTGGCGATTCTGGCGATTGGCGAAGAAGAATCGCGAAGCCAGATTCCCGAATCCAATTTCAGTGAACTCCAACACTAGTCGCCCTCCTCACACTCTCCACAGTCCACAGACCACAGAGCAAATTCACACTCGCAAGTCGCCCAGTCGCCCTCCTCTTCTCTCTAGCTTAGGTTTCAATGATTCAATCGCGATTTGGGGGAGAAAATGAAATGAAATTGGATGGTGCTTGGCGTTTGGGTTGGGTAAACGGGTATGAAATTGGGCCGGTGTTGATAGAGGCCCAATTGTTTTTTAAAAACACTCAGCCCGTGATAAGTGCGGGTTTTCGCACTTATTTAGGCCGTTAAATTTAGATATTTGTGAGTTTTCATTAAGATTTTGCTACCTAATATAGTTTATTTTATTTTGTAGGTATTTCATGCTAAATCCCAATTTGGAGGAAAAATGGAAGAAGAAACGAAGAAAAGTTCAAAAGTACAAAAAAGAGGAATTGGGTTTCGATTCTTAAAAAAAAAAAAAAAAAAAAAAAAAAAAAAAAAAAATTTATTTTAGCGCCGCGGCGCCCAGACTTATGTTTTTGGCGCCGCGGCGCCCGATCTCCGGGTAGCGAGAAAACCCGATTTTTGACCCATTTTTTTGCTTATTTTCGAACCAACTTATCTCATTTTCTTCCTCCAATATAAATACACATTTTGGGGCCATTTCTAGGGTAAGAAAGAAGGGGAGGAGCTAACCACACAAATGAGAGAAAACTTGGGAGCTCCACCTCCATCAACAATGGTGATTTTTGGGTGAAGAAGAATGCATTGATGTTGAAGATTTCATCCATCTATCTTCTTCAATAAGCTTTTCTTTTCCTTTAATCTCGTTTTTACCATCTTGTTGTAGTATTTTGTTAACTATTTTTCAATACATTATGATTAGCTAATTGTTAATGTGATTGGGGGTTATTTTGGAACCCTAGAATGATTTTCTAATGTTTATTGTGCTTTATAGTTCATGTGATTAATGTGTTTAATCTATTGTGTTAAATGTTGATATTGTTATTCTTGATTGTTTGGGATGACAACTAAATGATTGGGTTGACACAATATATGCTATTTTTGGGAATTTTAGTACGTAATCGCTAATTTAACCAAAACCTAGTAGCAACTACACTTTGATGGATTATGAGGAATTTTCTATTAAATGTAGGTGGATTATCACTTAAGTTAACAAACCGAGCTTGTGTGTTTGCGCTTAATTCAATTCGACTCTCTCGTGTGAATGCTTTTGTTAAATTAAATCTAGGGAGCTTATCCTAGGTTGTTTAATGAATAGGGTTGGGTAAAGAGCTTGTTTTATTCAACTAAAATGTAAGGAGAGTTTGAGGTAATCGAGCTTGTGATTATTCTCGAATTGTTGTTGATCTTTTGAACAAAAATCCTTTGCGAATATCGATTAGAAATTCATTCTAGCGGCGAAGAAATACCCCTTGATCACACTCTCCCCATTTGATCATTTTATTTACTTTGTAGTTCTTGTCTTTCTTTATTTTGTATTTATCGCTTCCTTAGTTTAGTTAACAACCAAACCCCCCCCCATTTACTGCTTTCCGTATTTTTACTTTCTTATTGCAATTGGCGTAATTGAAAACAATCCTCTGCGGAATGACCCTTACTTACCACATTACTACTTGAACGACAAATTTCACAAAAGTAAGGAATATTATTTTGACCCCCTTTTGGGTGTGTCAATTTTGGCGCCGTGTCGCCGGGGATTGTTCTTCCAATTTGTCAATTGTATTATTTTTATTTTTATTTATGTTTACATTGTTTTTGTTATCTTCTTTGTGACTTAGGTTGTGATTGGGCAAAACGAACACATTACACCATAACCTAGGAGCAAGTGAAGAGGTTGGTTGAAAAAAAAATTGTAAGATGGAGGCAACTTCTCAACTTGATCGTCAATTGACCGACCTTGCATCTCTTGTACAACAAGTGGCTCATGGGAATAGCCAACAAAGCGCCTTTAAACGAGCGGATGTCATTGGGGGCTATCAAATGCAACCGAGACAAGGGTATGATCCATATGCCTACATGTATAATTATGGATTTAGTGATCACCCTAATCTCGGTTATGAAGAAAATTATTTCACATCTCCACAAGCACAATATCATTCACATGGTTTCTATCAACAAGATCAACCTCAAGCTTCTAGTATGTCTCTCGAGGATATGGTTAAATCTTTGGCATCAAACACGGTGCAATTGCAACAACACACGATGCAAATCCAACAAGAGACTATGCAATTTCAACAAGACCAAGGGCAATACTTCCAACCTAGTCAACAAACTCAAACTTCAAGTGCTAGTATGTCTTTAGAGGAAATGGTTGAGTCCTTGGCTTCGAGCAATCAACAAGCTCCAACTCAAAGCTCGGAAATGTCCCTTGAAGAAATGGTAAAGTCTTTGGCCTCAAACAATATGAAAATCCAACAAGAGACTATGCAATTTCAACAAGAGATATTTCAACAAGAGACAATGACTTCAATCAAGAATTTGGAGGCACAAGTGAGTGAATTGGCTAGCATGGCGGAGAAAATTGAGGCCCAAAGATCAAAAGAACTTCTTTCTCAAGAATTTGAACCGAGCGAAAATGTTAGTGTTGAGACACTAAAAAGCGAGGAGAGTTTTGAAGAGGTACCAATGGAGGTGGAAGATCATGTTGAAGAACCAATACAAGAAGAGAACTTAGCTTGTGAGAGCATTGTGGAAATCATGACATCACTTGAACCATTACTGTGTAATCCACCAAGGTATAATCTTTCATGTACTACTATTCCAATTTCTAATGAGAAATTTTTACCTTTGGTGGTACAGGCTCCTATGTTTGAATTCATACTCTCTCCCGAGCCCTTGAAGTATGAAGAGTTGCAAGAAGGAAAAATACTACCAGAGATAGTTGCAAGAAATCTCACCACACTTCACAACCAACTTAGGGGAGTACTTGAACCCCTTGCCCTTACTCTTTCATGTTTTATTCTTAAGGGCTTTGTACAATTTAAATTTGTGTGTGATAATTTATGCTTGTTTGGTTTGATAGCCTTGCCGGCTTTGCTTTTAGTTATTACATTGCTTTAGTTTATGGAATGTGGACATGAATGCTATATGTTGTTTATTTTCATCCACTTATTCCATGTTTGACTATTTATGGAGCACTTGAGTCATGAAATTCATCACACGCACTTGTTGGTGGCACTTTAGGTTGTTGTGAACTTAGATGACTATATTGTTAACATTTCTCGAATCACTACCTATGAGAGAACAAGTTTGGGGGTGATTGAGCCGGTGAAGAAAATTGTTTAGAAGTGTATTAATTCCTTGTTCAAATAATTTATTTTAATGAGTGCTCTTGAACTTCAAATGAAAGTTAGATGTTGTTTCTATTCCAATCGAAAAGAAAAAAAAAATTCTGTAGGAAAAAGTTGTCCACCTTAAGGAGTGTGAGTCAGCGTTGAGTAATCTGACCCTATGCATCTCCAATGTGTAGGAGACGATCTACCAATGAAGAAGGCTACCCTTAGGGACCGGAGCGTGAACTACCTACATTGAAAAAAAAAAAAAAAAAAAAATATTTTGAAGCAAAAGAAAATGGATGCTATATCCTTGTTGATGTTGTTGAATGATTGGTGATTTGTGCATTATTTGCTTAATGAAAGTTTGTAGTTTTAGCACTCGAAATTTTTGGTGAATTAATACATGACTTGATGATCTAATTTGCCGGTTCAATCCAACCGAATTTCTGAGAGGGAAAGATTGAGTGATTTGAGAGCAAACCTATGTTTTTGAACACCTTTGGGCTAGAGAGAAAATATCAAGTTTGGGGGAGTGCGCAACCCTCGAGCGAGAAAGGGAAATTTGACCATTTTGAGGGTCGGGAACACCACCAACTTGTGTAATGCGATGAGCTGGAATGACAATACACACACACACGGGTCAAACATGGTATAAGTTTAAAAATGTGTTGTTCTAGCATTTTTGTGTGCATTACATGAGTTATTAGCATATGTGAGAATTGAGGCAAAGTGGCAAGCTATCTAACTTTTGAAATTTTTGTTATATTATAGTATTATTGTTTGATTTTTATTTGTGTGTTTGTATATTTATTTTTATAGTTTTGTTCGAGGACTAACAAAGATTTAAGTTTGGGGGTGTGATAAGTGCGGGTTTTCGCACTTATTTAGGCCGTTAAATTTAGATATTTGTGAGTTTTCATTAAGATTTTGCTACCTAATATAGTTTATTTTATTTTGTAGGTATTTCATGCTAAATCCCAATTTGGAGGAAAAATGGAAGAAGAAACGAAGAAAAGTTCAAAAGTACAAAAAAGAGGAATTGGGTTTCGATTCTTTAAAAAAAAAAAAAAAAAAAAAAAAAAAAAAAAATTTATTTTAGCGCCGCGGCGCCCAGACTTATGTTTTTGGCGCCGCGGCGCCCGATCTCCGGGTAGCGAGAAAACCCGATTTTTGACCCATTTTTTTTTGCTTATTTTCGAACCAACTTATCTCATTTTCTTCCTCCAATATAAATACACATTTTGGGGCCATTTCTAGGGTAAGAAAGAAGGGGAGGAGCTAACCACACAAATGAGAGAAAACTTGGGAGCTCCACCTCCATCAACAATGGTGATTTTTGGGTGAAGAAGAATGCATTGATGTTGAAGATTTCATCCATCTATCTTCTTCAATAAGCTTTTCTTTTCCTTTAATCTCGTTTTTACCATCTTGTTGTAGTATTTTGTTAACTATTTTTTCAATACATTATGATTAGCTAATTGTTAATGTGATTGGGGGTTATTTTGGAACCCTAGAATGATTTTCTAATGTTTATTGTGCTTTATAGTTCATGTGATTAATGTGTTTAATCTATTGTGTTAAATGTTGATATTGTTATTCTTGATTGTTTGGGATGACAACTAAATGATTGGGTTGACACAATATATGCTATTTTGGGAATTTTAGTACGTAATCGCTAATTTAACCAAAACCTAGTAGCAACTACACTTTGATGGATTATGAGGAATTTTCTATTAAATGTAGGTGGATTATCACTTAAGTTAACAAACCGAGCTTGTGTGTTTGCGCTTAATTCAATTCGACTCTCTCGTGTGAATGCTTTTGTTAAATTAAATCTAGGGAGCTTATCCTAGGTTGTTTAATGAATAGGGTTGGGTAAAGAGCTTGTTTTATTCAACTAAAATGTAAGGAGAGTTTGAGGTAATCGAGCTTGTGATTATTCTCGAATTGTTGTTGATCTTTTGAACAAAAATCCTTTGCGAATATCGATTAGAAATTCATTCTAGCGGCGAAGAAATACCCCTTGATCACACTCTCCCCATTTGATCATTTTATTTACTTTGTAGTTCTTGTCTTTCTTTATTTTGTATTTATCGCTTCCTTAGTTTAGTTAACAACCAAACCCCCCCCATTTACTGCTTTCCGTATTTTTACTTTCTTATTGCAATTGGCGTAATTGAAAACAATCCTCTGCGGGAATAACCCTTACTTACCACATTACTACTTGAACGACAAATTTCACAAAAGTAAGGAATATTATTTTGACCCCCTTTTGGGCGTGTCAGCCCGCCCAAGTCCCGTCTTCTTCTTCTCCAAAACAGAGCTTCTCCAAAAACAGAGCTTCTCTTCTCCGATTCCAACCAGCTCCAGCTCCGACGAAACCCAAAATTCTGGCGATTCCAGCTAGAGCGGCCGCTCTAGCTCGTCTATAGCTGGATCCGCCCCTGCTTGAATGTGCTAAAATATTTTTTTTCCAGAGTATGATGAAAGTCGACAGTACGTTATTTATCTTATTTTGACCAAACCTTTTATTTTCTCCTATCATAAGTAATAAAAGTAAATTAGGTGAAGGAGTATAAGTCTACTTAAGTTTACAAGGGTCATTGTCAAATTCACATATATAATATATGGACATTAATCATGTTTGGTGTATATGAAGTTTAACCGCTTGTCATGTGGCAAACTGTCATTTGACAATTTTTCCTCCAATCATTTTTTATTTATATATAATTAACCAAGTGTCAAATATGATGTACACTTTGGAGCGGACAAATGGCATTTTCCTATGGACATTATCTCCAATTTCTAAGACAAGATAGGTATTGTTTGGCCCATTCTGATGACTTTTGTTTTCTCTAATTTTTTAATTTAAACTTACGAAAGAAATATAAAAGTTGAACCTATTTTTCACGTGATAGGACATTTTGACAAGCCCTTAATATCTTGAACTTGTTCTAGGACCCATGATTTTTAATATTTCATCCTCAAGCTAGGCCCTTAATATCTTGAACTTGCTTCCTAGTAGGACCCATGATTTTTTATATTTCATCCTCAAGCGAACCTTCGTTTTTCAAAACTTTTGTCCATTCTTTCAAATATATCGTTTCTCTTTCAAAGTGTTACCAAATTCTCTCCGTTTTTCCCCCACAGACTTTGAACAGTCTAAATATTTTTTGTCAAACTAGCAGAGTTGTTGAAAGTTTCAGTACTACACCATGCAACCAACATAATAATATTAATAGTATACCTTTCTAGAAATGGTCCAAATAAGAGACAATTTCATAGCAAATTATCCCCCAAAAAAATGTCACATTAGTCACAAAGTGCAACCACTACTCGTACTGAAATGTGAAACAGCAGTATTAATTGACACATTTATCTGTCTCTCTACACTACAAATGGCCATTGCTAGTTTTTGTCTGTATAGTTGTGTGGCACTCTTGATTGACGTGTGATTCAATTGAAGTGGTGGAATATGTGTTGTTGTCTTGTAAGCGGTACGTAAAGAGTTAAATTATGCAACGGACACAACTTTAATGTTCAATTTTAGAATTTAGAAGAGATTGACTATGATAAACATAATTAGTCCCTGATTGATTTGGATAAAGATTAATTTTTTTAGTAAATTTTAATAAAAATTGATGAAATATGTGATTGAAAAGATAATAAAAGTTGTGAGTTACGTAAATCACGTAAATAAAAATGAGTTTGAGAAAAAATAAATTTTAAAAAATAGGATCAAACAGGCTTTATAAACAAAGGCATATGTCTGAAGATATAAAGATATTTTTTTTTAGTGATACAATTATTATTTTTTCTCTTGATTTCAGTAAATGGATGAGGGTCTACACAAATGCTTCATGAATCACATTGGCCCATTTCATTCCATTTTCGGTTCTATTATAACGTGCACAGCGATTGGGCTACCAAAAACAAATATAAGTGAAAATTACATAATACTAGGAGTTTAAAGATCATAATTCAAAAGTTAGATATTGATATAATAATTATATATTAAATGTTTTCACACAATTGAATTACAAACACTAATTTTATTTCATTCTTCTCACTCTCCTTCCCCATCTTTTTCCTCTCATTCTCATGCCTTCCTCTCTGTCAAACGTTGTTGTCGCCATCGTCGGAGCACCCGTCGTCACCACCACTTAAGCAGCACTACGCTGCTTAATGAAGAGATCAAAGCCTCTGCGCGAAAGTGCAGGGGCGACAATCTGAAATCTTCTTCAATGTGTGGTGTTTCTCCAACAATTTTCTGTGGCCCATGGTTTGTACGGTGGTACGGCTCGGAGATGGCGGCATTGTGAACTTCGCTGCCCGCGGCTCTGCTTGATTTCTTCTTCTTTTTTTTGATTGTTGGATGGTGTTTTGTATGAAGGTAGGATGGTGTTTGTATGGTAGCAAACTTGATGATTTTGTTAGTGGGGTGGTGACGACGGTGTGGTGGTTGATTGGGGGTGGAGCCAGTGGGTGGTTGGAGCAAGATGCAACGACTGATTTTATAGGGCATGACGATTTAAAATTGGCATACATTGTCGTTGTGTGTGGTGGTGGAGTTGCTGGCGGTGATGGTAAGGTTGTGGTGGCAGTGACGGTGGATCTGGTTGGCGATTTTTGTATGTTAGTATAGGTGGAGGTTTTAACGATGATGTTGGTAATTGAAGACGGTGATAGTGATTGCGGTGGTGCAGTGGTGTTGTGGTGCTGGCGACGATCGCAGGGTGAAGGTGGTCGCAAGTGGAGTGACGTAGTGGTGGTGGTGGTATGTGACCCAATATTTAGTGTATGTGACCAATTATTTGGTTATATGTGATTAGGTATTAAATAGTGACCTTAAAATTTGAAACTCGTGACTGAAAAATAATCTATGATCAACAAATTTGAAAATCTTTTACTAATAGATAAACAGTGACCCGTAATTTTTTTTTTATTTGTGACTTGTGAAATAAGCTGTAACCTATAAATTTTTGATTTGTGACATCGAAATAATTTGTGACTAATTAATTTGACAATATGTAACCAATAGATAAGTTGTGACATATAATTATGTACATTTGACCAATAATTGTATAATTGTGACCTTATTATATTTAATTAATAAATATTTTTAATTAGTTAACTAATACCTATTTTGCATTTTTAGACTTAAAATCTGATTTTTAAATTGTCCGTACTTAATACATGATTTGTGAACTTTTCCCCAAATATAATTCACTTTATTGAACTCACTTTGTCTTGAGGATATAATTTAATAAAGAAAATGCTTATATTTTACTGAACAATTACTAACGAAACAATAAATAAATGTAAAAAATATATTTTTTTTTATCAATTAAATCTTGTGCATCTTCACTTTTATCATTTTTCTTATTTACGTCATCATCAACGACTTCATTGTTATCATTTTCCTTAATTATGTCCAAATTCGTGATTTAATTGATGATTCTAAGCTATAGCCTAAGGCTCCCCGTGGACGGTTCCAATAGAAAAAAGCTTCTTACACGCTTTGAACCAGATCCCTCGATTCATAGGTTAGCTAAATTTTTCATTGAAGTTTCAAGTACAAAGTTTACATTGTGTCCTTCTTTAACAATGAATCTTTCAATTTTCGAGGGGGGACCAATCAACCTAGCAGGAGCACCATTATTAACTCTTCGCTTTTTCCTTTTTTTCTTCTTTCGTTTTTCATATCATGATAGCTAATTTTAGGATGCATTTTAAAATTTTATGGCATTAAAAAAAAAAAAAAAAGTAAATAAAGGAGAACAAAAAATAGAACCTAAGTTATAGTTAAAAAAAGAAAAAAGAAAAAAAAATGAAGAAGAGAGACACACATTGGCAAAAGCTTTATAAGCACAATAAACTTATCTTGTTTATTCAATTTTTTCGAAACCTGTGCACCACCAACCAAACAAAAGTATAGAAAAAACAACAATCCAATAATCGAGAATTTATTAAACTTCTAACTAATCCCCAAATAAATAATTCAAATGACAAAACCAATTGATTGCCATGTTGGGTTTATTAATTTGTATGTGCGCCTATATATATAATGAATCGTGTATAAAATTATTTTAAAATTAAGCTCAAAATTAAAGTGATCTAATAAAGAATTAAATTATTTGGCTTAGGAAATCTAAATAAATTGTGGGCTAAATTATATGTATAGAAACCAGATCCATTAGGATTGTGTTTTCTTGATGGAAGAAAATGCATATGAAAATATTAATAAGGTTATGGTCCCAATTCATGTGCAACTTTTCATTCTTTGTGTCCCCCGTCAACACAAGAATAATTAAGATAAAGCATATTGAAGAAGAAGATTCAAGCCCACAATCAAGATCAATAATCGAGAAGAAGAAACTGAAGCAATAAGATTATGAAACAAGAAGCCAAAGTGAAGAACAAGAATTCAAGAATACAAAAAGGTACTATTCAAGATTAAAGATTAAGAATCCAAACATCAAGAGATTCTAGTTGATCTTCAAAATTCAAAATCCAGTAATGAAGAATTATTCCCAATGAATTAAGATATGTTTTGCATTTAATAATTCTCTTGATAATTTGATTGAAGGATCTTAACAATAAAGTATTTAAGTTTTTAAGTTCTTTAGATTTAAAGCTCTAAAAAATTCTAACATGCTATACTTTCTTGAAACTCGATCTCTCTTTCGGATGAATCATATAGTGAAGAGAAACGTGAACCAAAATAGAAGAGCTTGTCCCACCATGAAGAAACTCATTTTTTATTCCTTTGTTTCAAACAACCTACATCCAAATATGAGAGTTGTTGAAGAGCCAGTTTTTTTTTTTTTTGTAAGGGATCCTGTCTTTTTGCTCATAAGTATATGTCCACATCATATAAATCAAATTTGAAGGAATAACAAATTTATATTACCCCTTATTAATCAGAGATAAGGAGAAAAAGGGGAGTGCAAAATTGGCTTATCTGCGGCCAATTTGTTTTGCAAATTGCAATCAAATTTTAGGTTTATTGGAAGAGAGGACAAACTGGGACAAACTGTTTAGACAAGATCGTTTAATTAATTCGGGCAATGGACAGAATACATTTTCTGAAATGTTCAAAAAGAAATAAAAAATTGGTCCAATTAATTTTTCCCACACTGGGCTGAAAAAAGGAATATATAATATATATGTTTGTTTAATAGAAACTTTAGAAAAATTGGTAATATCAGCAAGGGGCAGTGGCAGTAAATTCGTTCAATACGGGCACAATTTTATCTACATTGAACATTGAGTTTTCGGTCATGGAGTTAACGATAATAAAAATATAAAACAATATTATGACAGTAATAAAAATGACATAGTTTATAAATTAAACTTGTTCCTTGCGATACTGGAATCAATTCACAATTTCACAAGGCATGGGAAAAATTTCTGAAAATGATTTCATAGGCATAATGATTCTATCTAGGCATGGAAAAAAAATCCGAAAATAAATAACCACAAAGACAAGTCTAGGAAAATGGCTTCAAAAAATGTCACCCTCTTCTTCTGCCGTATTGGTGTTATAGTCTGTCGAAGAATCGTTAAAGGTTACGTCTACTTAGTGCCTAGTGTCGTATAGGGCTCGAACAGGGGCGGAGCAGCAACGGGACGTGATTGGAGGAGATTGAATGACGGAGGTTGAGACTTGAGAAGTTCGGCTCCGAGAGGAGGCGGAGCGAGCCGAGAAGAATGACCGGTTGAATTGAAATAGATTTCAAATGGGAATGATTTGAAATTTGGAATGAGTTGTAATCTTGGATGGTAATGGAAATGAATCTAATGATATTGGGTTGAATCATGAATGGTATTGGGCTTCACTGTCGAGCATTGCAATTACAATTAGAGGAAATTACAGTAGGCTAAGTATTTAAAAATTCAATTTCAAAAATAGGATTAGAGGTTTAATTATGCAAAAATCAGGTATTAATACTAATATTATAAAATATTTTAATATTAACAAATTTAATTAATTATAAATATTTACAAAACCTAATTCAGATTTACTTCTTCCACTCTCTCTCCTACAACTCGATCGGCGGCTCTCTCTCTCTCTCTCTCTCTACAATCGACCCTCCGATTCAGACGAAAATGACGAAGAAGAGGAAGAGGAAAGATACAGATTTGATGGAGGAAAGCAAAAGGAGTTCCAAAGGCAAAGGGCGAGGCGGCCCTTCTCTCTCTTCGACGTCGTCAACGCTGCAGCGCCGACGTGGGGAGGTGATGCTGCTGCGAACGCAACATCGCAGTTATCTCTTTTGCGCTCGCGATCAAGTCTTGGGAGAATGAGACGGTGGCGCATCTTAGTTATCTCTTTCGATGCTGCTGCAAACGCTCGCGAAGTAGTCGTCGCCATTGTTGGGGCAGCAGAAAGTGGAGAGAAACTTGCGGAATTTGGAGCGTTTGACGGTGGAGGTTTTGCTCTTTTGCATCCATTCGAATAGACTTACCATCAAACTGAATTTTGTTTCAGCCTCTTTTCGATCTGGAGGTTATGATTCTGGTATTTTTGTGATTTCTGTGTGTGGAAGTTGAATGTGTTGGTGCGATGTGGGCGGTGGTGATGGTTGTTGGTGCGGTTGTGACGGTGGAGATGGACGGTGGTCTTGGAAATGAGGATCTGGTGGTGGTTGTGTTTTGTGGCGACTGTGGGGATTGTTGGGGGTGATTTGAGGATCTGGTGGTGGTAGTGTTGTGGTAGCCACTATGGTGTAGATGGTGTTAATGCGATGATAGAGGTGGTGGTGGTGTGGACGGTCGCAGGGCGAGGGTAAGGATGGTCAGGCGTGATGGTGGTTCCTTTACTGTGCCAATGCTATGGAGATGGTGGTTCCTTTATTGTTGCAGTGGCGAGGCGGTGGTCGCGGGTCGGTGGTCACAGATTTGTGATCAAGTATTGGTGGTGGATTTTGATCGGGATCGGTTTGTGACCATAAAATTCAATAAATTGTGATTAATAAATTAGTCAGTGACTTATTAAATTCTGATTTGTGACCTCGAAGAGAAATTGTGACCTATTAAAATTCATATTTATGACCTTGAAATTAATCTGTGACCTATTAAAATTTTGATTTGTGACCTCGAAAATAAATTGTGACTAATAAAAAATTTGATTTGTGACCTCGTAATAATTTGTAATAATTAATTTGATAATATGTGATCAATAAATGTATTTGTGACCAATTTGTACAAATTTGTGACTTTTATATATTTAATTAATTAAATAATTAAATTATAAATAAAATTTAATAAAAACTTGATTTTTGAAACTTATTACCTTATTATTGAATTGACCATATTAAAAACTTTAATTTTGTATTGTCCCATTACAATTATGGGGGAAAAACATTGGGCATTTATGTTGGGTCCAAAAGTTCAGTGCGAGCTTGTCCTTGCAGTGGACTTTATTGGGAAAAATGCTGGCTGTACAGGCCAGACTCAATTTTTGGGGTGGGCCCATGTGGGGTATTTTTTTAAACAAAAAAAATCAACCACCCACCCCCCTGTATATGAGTGCCCTGTACAGGGCCTGTGAAATAGGCCCTGTACAGCAAGCACTGCTGCTTTATTGGCTCTATCCCTGATATCAGCTTCAACGTGACCTTATAATGTAGGTTTTGGATATTTTGAAAAATAAGTTATTTTTAAATACAATACATATCTTTCATGATTTATATTTAGGGCTTGTTTGATTGAGTTGGAATTCCACGAAAAAGGAAAATGAATTCCACCTTTAGGCAATTTTGATTGTTTGATTAACAAAATTTGGGAGGTCACGCGTCTCAATTCCCTAAGAATAGGGAATTGTCTTTTCCACCATTATGGTGGAAAAGACAATTCTAGTTTTTTTTTTTTTTTTTGGCAATTAGAATAAATTCTAAATTTAATGGTAAAAAAAATTATCCATTTAATTGACAATTTGCATGAAAAACAAAGTCAAACGAACGTAAAAAATTTATGAAAATATTATTTATTTATTTTACTTTTTGGCAATCCAAACAAATTTTAATACAGATTGTAAAAATTTTATCCCAAAAAATAACAATTTACATGAAAAATAAAGCCAAATGGATTAGGTGAAAAATTATACCAATAAAAAACCATTAATTACATTTCCCTCTAAAACAAATTTTAGGCAATTCAATTCCCTACAATTCGTTTTTTTTTCATCCAAATTCCACTCTTGCAATCAAACATACCCTTATATTTTAAATTTTAAATTTTTTGGAAAAAGGTAAATGAAATATTTGAAAGGGTTATGATTTTCTCTCCAGAAATAGAATGATAGATACTCTAAATTTAAACTCAAAGCTGTTTTTCTCTAAATTGATGGGATACAAATAACAATTATATTACATGTATATCATAGGCATAGCTTACAGATTTATTTTCTAATAGATGATATGACAAGATTTCATTAATTCAAAATCTCACTAACAAAATAAAAAAAGAAAGCCCCCAATTCTTTTTGCTACTTCATCAATTTGTAAATATAAATAAATATGTAATTAGTGATGTACAACAAGTATTTTCCTACAAATAAATAGTTTCTTTCCCATTTAATAAATATCCCTCGAGAAAGATTCTAAGGAATTAGATGTTAAACTAATAAGTCGGAGGACGATTTGAGCAATTTCCCCAACTAAGAGGTTACACCTTATTTCTTCTTCTCTTCATCTTTATGCTTTATCTTTTGACCATATACTTATCATGTGTGATAATACTAGTGCCATAAACTTATCCAAAAATCACATTTTGCACTCTCGAACGAAACATATTGAGATTAAACATCATTTTCTAAGAGATCATGCACAAAATGAAGATATTGTATTAGAATTTGTGAAAATGAAAAATCAATTGGCTGACATTTTTACTAAACCTCAAGCATTTGATCGCTTCTCGCATATTGAAGAAGTTTGGGTATTATTGATGAGTTTGAAATACATAGTTAAATTCATACATGTGTTCATATTTGATTCTTTTTATACTATACATTTTGTTTTTTTTAAAGGACGACGTCCGGTCAACCAGAACTGGTCGATCGAAAAAATAAAAAGGTTAAAAAAAGAAAGAAAAAAAGCGGGTTGAACGAGGTCTGGTCTGGTCGATCGGATCTGTTTGACCAGAAAACCAATTTTTTTGAGAAACAGTGTGATATGATCCGGAATAGCACTAATTCTGGGAGAATATTTTCTTTTTGTGCAAGTTTTCATATTTCACTATAATTCTTAATTTTGGCAAGTTTTGTTATTTTAGGACTCTTTTAATTCCGTTTCTCTTAGGGTTTATTATTTTAGTATAAATAAGTTTATTTTTCATTGTAAACTTAAGACTTTTGATATGAATTAAATCGAGATTTCCTCTCTTATTCTTAAATGAACATTTTTCGAACTTATCAAATATATTATTATATTTGTGGCGTTCAACTTTAGAACTTATCAAAGGATTAAACACCATTTTTGTGGTATTCGCAAATCGAGGTACATGTTTTTGCACATCAACGTGTTTAAGATTTAATATACATTAGGTTCTTGGTTCGTCTTCATCGAGTCGAGATTCTATCGTCTACATCCTGAATTTGGGCTTCTCGAAGTTTTCAAATTAATTCCGCGAGTTCTATGCGATTCCTCTACCTGGGATCTCATCACAGTGTCTAGTCAACCGGACGGTACAGTCGATCGATCGCCTGTTCGCAATTTTCGAGATTTTTAAGGCCTCCAACCCTCATTTTTCATCAATTTCTCTCATTTTTCTTCATCTCCTCCATAGATCTACTTCCAAACTCACTAGAACTGCCATCATTCTTTGAAATTTCAATAAGATTCCAAGAACTCATCACTTTTTTTCTTTTCTTTCCTCTTAACCCTTCGGAAACTCATGTATGCATTATGAACTATTTTTAATTTTACTTAGGCTTTATGTGTTAAATTAAGGGGAAATTTGTATTATTTCCTATGGTTGTGTTTTGATATTAAATGTTATATCTTTTTGCTTATGCCAAAAGGGGAAATGAAGTGAGATGATTATGCTTCTTTGAATTAAAAATAAAATATGCTTTGAAATATAATATGCTTTGAATATATGGTTTTTGATTTGTAAAAGATAGTGGAAATATGAATTACATGATAAAATTATAACGTATATTCATTTATCAATTTGATATAAATTGTTCAATCTTACTTTGCAAATCATCTTGTTTGGCATAATAAAAAATGGGAAAATTGTTGACATGTAGTTGATTTCATCCTCAATGTTTTGATCATAACAAATAGGATTAATATTGTTTTTAACAATTTATTTTGAATGATGATAGTTCAATGTTAAAATCAATCAAGCATTATATATCAGACTTGAAATGTAGATCAAATTGGAAGTTAAGCATTTAAGTCAAATCATTCAAGACGAGAGCTTAAAAGATAAACGCCAAGAAATATCAAGATCAAGATCAAGATCAAGAGCATAAGAGACGACATCAAAGAAAGATCAATATGAGAAGTTTAAGAGCGAGGAGCCAAACATGAAAGAAATTTCGAAGCAAGATCAAAGACTAGACCTTCTAGATCATATGTAAAGATATAACACTTTGATCTTTAGTAATGAATGACAATAGTTCAAAAATCATTTTGTACTCAAAAAGTTATTTTCTCTATCACCTGCATAAAATGTTTCAATCAAAAGTAAGATTAAATTTTCAAAGTCATACTTGATATCTTAGACTAAATGTAAGGGCCCGTTTGATTGTAAGATGAAATTTGGGTGAAAAGAAAATGAATTATAGGAAATTGAATTGCCTATAACTTGTTTATAGGGAATTGTCAATTAATTGTGTTTGATTGGTATAAATTTTCACCAGGAAATTTTTTAAATTTTGGATTTTTTGATGCTCGTTTGACTTTATTTTTCATGAAAATTGTCTAGTAAATGAATAACTTTTTTTACTATTGGGTCTAGAATTTGTTTTAATTACCAAAAAAATTGTATACCGAATACCATTCGTTTGACTTTATTTTCCATGAAAATTGTCTAATAAATGGATAATTTTTTTTACCATTGGGTCTAGAATTTGTTTCAATTGTCAAAAAAAAAAAAAAAAAAAAAAAAAAATAGAATTGTTTTTCCCACCAAAGTGGTGGGAAAGTCAATTCCACAGAAAGTAGGAAATTTGGAAAAGGTGAAAAATATTTTCCATGAAAAATTTGGCCAACCAAACAAGCCAAAATTGAAAGTTGGAATTAATTTTTGATATTTGACAATGAATGTTTAATCTCAAAATCTCTCTATATATTAAACACAAATTTTGTGTATTAAAAGTCATTTGAATGCAACGTTTTGATCAAATATTTAAATATTCATCATCTTATATATAAATGTCATAAAATAAAACTTTAAGACTGTATGATGTTTGCAATCAATTTGGTGAAACATTAATTCATCATTTTCAAAGTTATTTATTCTTCAATATGCACGATGTTCACTGTCAAAACCATGCATGGAAATCACTAGCTGCCTTCCAATGAACAACAGAGGAGAAAATTCAACAGTAAAAACGCCAAAAGATCTTATGTAAATCATCTAGAATGCTAAATATCTGAAAACCCTTGGTCCATTCTGAAGACCTTCGTGTTGTCTATATAGATATCTTGTCATGATTTTAATTTGAACTTATGAAAGAGAGATAAAACTTGAAGTCCTGGGGGAGATCAATTCTATTTAAACTTGTTTGCTAGGACCCTTGAATCTTCAATCTGATATTCCGTGTTCGTTTTTCAATATTTTTATCAAAATTTTCAAATATACTGTTTCTAGTTTTTTTTTTTTTTTGCACAAACTTTGAACAATTCTAGGGAGTTTTTAATCAAGTTAGATACTTCTTTTTCGTCTATTTGCCTATATTTATCAAAATGACATAGAATGTAAATTTTTTTTATTGTAGTTTGGGTTTTCACCATGTTCAAAAAACTCCCACGACTTGGAGCAAGTTGAAATTTAACTTTTTAGTACGATCAACATAAATAATAATAGTATGTCACTTCAGAAATGTTTCAAATAAGACACAATTTCATCATACGTGGGATGTAAAGAGTTGAGTTAAGTTATGCAACAGATACAATTTTAATGTCTGTTTAATATTAATTAGTTTAAAATTTGAAAGAGATTATTTTTTTTTGTCACAATTAATACAGTTTTTAAGTTTTTCATTTTTTGACTCAATTAATAATTTTTGTCTTGATTTTGGTAAATGGATAAGGGTCTGCGCAAATGCTTCATGAATCACATTGGCTGCTTTGTCTGGTGGACTTCTCATTTAATAAAGAAAATACTCATTTTTTAAATACAATACTTATAAGACGATTACTATAGTCTATAGTTACTTATTATGAATAACATTAACTCTTTAAAAAAATGACAAAGGTTATAAATGAGATATTTGATAGGATTACGATTTTCTCTCAAGGAAAACATGTTTGTATTCCTGCTTGTCCAATCAGTCAAAAATGAAGAATAGTAATAACATTAATGTTTGGAACTGGCAAAAGAGACTAATATTTAATCATCAGTTTGTACTCTGTAACAGTAGTCAAATAGCCACCTGCTATTGAATGGAATATCATATTCGCCATTCATTTCAACTATAAATAGAAGTAGATCTTTAGTGTCCATCACCAGCAAAGTTTATAGTTTTAACATACATTGTTCTTCTGCTACATACCATAATAACTTCTTCTTCTATATACTAGAATGGCTGGAATCAGTATGGCACCTGCTTTTGTTGAAAGTGCTACAAACTGTGAAAAAGAGATTGTTCGTCCAGTCACAAACTTCTCTCCCAGCTTATGGGGTGACCAATTTATCAATTTTTCTTTTGATACCATGGTATAATTGATCCCTTCATTTTTTTTAATGGGTTCTAGATATATACACTTTTTTTGGTGCACGTCTCTGTAATAAAAAGTCTATACATGGAAACCCTTTCATTTTATAATTTGGGATAGGAACTTCAAATTGCCAAGATTTAGTAACATTTTTCAGCCCAAACTGCTAGAAAAGGGTCTGAAAAAGATTGTTTTGTTTAAAATATAATTTTGTTGTGTATGTAGAAGATTGTTTGAGGAAGATTCTTTAGGAAAATTTAATTGGAAATTACTGCCTGGTAGTATATGTTGCTAGTAACATTAATTTGATGCTAGGATACTCATTATATGTTGTTCTTATGAAACCGAACAGTTAGCAGAAAAATATGCCAAGGAGATTGAAGTGTTAAAGAATGAAGTGAGAAGCATGCTGACAGTTCAAGGAAAAGACATGGTGGAGACTATGAATTTGATCGATAAACTGGAGCGCTTGGGTGTATCATATCATTTTGAAGAAGAGATTGACGAACTACTAGAACGCTTCTTTAATCTTAACTCAAATTATGCAGATGAAGCGTTTGACTTATACACTGTTGCACTTCATTTTCGTTTGTTCAGGCAACATGGCTACCGTATATCTTGTGACATCTTTAAGAAATTCATAGACGAGAACGGAAAATTCAAAGAAAATATTAAGAGTGATACAAGAGGTTTGCTGAGCTTATATGAAGCAACATACTTAAGAGTGCATGGAGAAGATATACTAGAAGATGCCATTGCTTTCACAACAGACAACCTGAAATCCATGGCGCCACATCTAAGCTCTACCACTCAGAAACAAGTAGCTCATGCCCTCGTGCAATCCATCCATTTCGGGAACCCAAGAATTGAGTCACACAATTTTATCTCCATCTACGAAGAAGCCGAGTCCAAGAATGAATTGCTGCTGAGGTTTGCCAAATTGGACTATAATTCACTGCAAATGTTGCACAAACGGGATCTCTACGAAGTCTCAAGGTAGTGTTCTTGAAATTGCACTGATAGCTCTATGTTTGTCCATGAACACTAATTGATGAAAAAAAAATTCTTATATATATTGCAGGTGGTGGAAGGAGTTGGACCTTGTTTCTAAGCTTCCATATGCTAGAGATCGAGTGGTAGAATCCTTTTTTTGGGCTGTGGGAGTTTATCATGAACCTCAATATTCAACTGCTCGAATCATGCTCACCAAAACCATTGCAATGACATCAATAATAGACGATACATATGACTCTTATGGTACAGTTAAAGAACTTCAAGTTTTTACGGAGGCCATTCAAAGGTTCATATTTCTTTCTTTCAATAGTACTCACAATAGGAATACAAAATAGTTTCATAACACAATTGTTTATTCATGATTGTAATCAACATAATGTCTCCTTTTTTCCCAGGTGGGATATCAGAGAAATTGAACGGTTACCAGAGTATATCAAACCATTCTATAGTGCTCTGTTGAATCTTTACGAGGAATTTGATGAAGAACTTTCAAAGGAAGAAAGATCTTACGCAATCCATTATGCAAAAAAAGCCATAAGTATTACATTTTTATAGTAATCCATATTAGGGATGGCAATTTAATCGTCCCGCCCCAAATGGGGCAAAAAAACACGCCCCGATGGGTTAGGGAACGGTGCGGGGCATTGGAGGTCGCCCTGTAGCGGGTCGCGGGAGGCGGGGTGGGGATGTCCCTCCCCAAACCCGTCTCGTGAAAAAAAATTAAAAATAGCATTTTGATAAATAGTTAGTTTTAAAATATTTTTGAATGTATTTACAATTTTATAATATGTTTCTAATCCAACAATTATATTATACAATTGTCAATTTAAAATTTTACATAACTAACAATTTTTTTATATAATTTATAAATCCATCCATTCAATCTTTTTATTATAATTAAAATATATAATCTGAAATTCTGAATCATGATAGTTAAATAAATATTCTATACTTTTGAAAGATTTATATCAATTAATCAAAACAAGTTTATAATATCTTGATCGAAAAAATTAGATTTTTTTAAAAAAAATATATGGAATGACATTTAAGTTTTAGGTTAAGGGTTGAACTTTGAACAATAGCATAATTCGAAATTTTTAAAATATATATAAAAAAATTGAATGGGACAGCAAACGAGACAAATTCTCACCCCGCACTCCGCCCTGCCCTGTCTAAGGCGTGGCAGGGCGAGGTTGGAGTGAGGTGGGATGGGGGCGGGACAGGGTGCCCGCTCCGAACCCGCCCCGTTGCTATCCCTAATCCATATCTATTTTATTCCTTTCTTGTTGCTTCTCATTATCTTATATACTTATTGTGTAATTGTTAACTTATAGAAACGTCTATTAATTTGTTTTAGTTGAAAGAACTTGTGAGCGCTTACTATGTGGAAGCTAAGTGGTTCATTGAGGGATACTTGCCACCATTTTCTGAGTACATGAGCAATGCCTTAATTACATGCACTTATTGTTATCACACATTTACATCCTTGTTGGGGATCAAGTCTGTCACCAAGGAAGACTTTGAATGGCTAAGCAATAAACCTAAAATTCTTGTGGCCGGCCTCATAATATGTCGACTCATTGATGACATTGCTACCTACGAGGTATGTAATAAAAATTGTCTATACAAAAACATCAATTCTACAAGCAAGCTTCAGTCTCTTATCTAGATGCTTTTTCTAAATTATATCTTAATGAAGGTTGAGAAGGAGAGGGGCCAAATTGCTACCGGCATCGAATCATACATGATTGAGAATGGTGTGACTAAAGAAGTTGTCGTTGATGAATTTTTGAAAATGACTACAAATGCATGGAAGGATATTAATGAAGAGTGCCTCCGACCAACATCCTCTTCTCGAGAAATTTTAATGCGAATTCTCAACCTCGAACGTAATATAGACGTCACTTATAAAGGCAACGAAGATGGATACACACAACCAGAAAAGGTTCTGAAACCTCATATTATTGCTATGTTTATTGATCTCTTCGAGGTCTAAATATTGTTTGAGAACAAGCTGGGGACAAATTGATATCTTCAAATATCAAGTAGTTTTTCTATTTATATCCTTATATATAAATGTTATAAAATAAAATTTTAAGACTGTATAATGTTTGCAATCAATTTGGTGAAACATTCATTTATTCTTCAATATGCACAATTCACTGTCAAAACCATGCATGGAAAATCACTGGCTGCCTTCCAATGAACAACAGAGGAGAAAATTCAACAGTAAAAATGCCAAAGGATCTTATTTAAATTATCTAGAATGCTAAATATCTGATACTAACGTAGAATAATCAACACTAACATTGTAGTCAAATAATCTTGTTCAAGTTTCGTAAGATACTAATTTAACGTCAAAATAGTCAAGCTCCGATGTTCCCCATTCGTATCAACTATCAAATAGTCTCACATGCTTTTGATATTGGACAGCATGCATCAAGGTGAAGGTCAGATGCATTTACTTTAAACTAACATCTGTATTACAAATCAAGTAGTTGTTGGTAAAATTAGAGCATAACTTATATTATGAAAACGTAAACACGTGCATGCAAAATAGGAAATTTGCGACTTACAAAAACCTAGAAAAATCTAGAAATTAAAAGAGATAAAATGAAGTAATATATGTGGTTATAAATCTTCTTAAAATAGATTTCGTTCCTTGCACTCGTTGTTAGGTTTTATGAACGTCTGTCTTTCAAGATAAAATATTTTTTTCTTAACATAATGCAATACAATAATTTTGGTGGGCGAAACAAAGCTTGACCGTACCATCCTAGGTGGGATGATATCGAAAACTAAAAATTAAAAAAAAAAAAAAAAAAATTAAAAATATTTGATAGAATTTAAAACGAGAAGTAATGTAAGTTTCATTATTTTGGATTTGATTTGGAGTAAAGAAAATTGAATTAAGAGGTTCTATTTATAAATTCCAATAGATCTTGACATTTTTTTTTCCGGCACAAAACAATTTGGTCATGACTCTACATGCTTTCATTGCACCCTATCATCACACCTATTGTTTGATCTCAATTCCAAACAAACTATACTTAAATTCATTTATAAATAAATGTGTTAATTTTATAAAATAAAAAAGAAAAGAAAAATTGATGCATCACATTGAAAATAAGTAGCTAAGAGTTCCTTTTAATTTTTTACTTAGAAGTAAGTTACTCCAACGTGAAGTAAATTTACTTTTTAAGCTTACTTTTATAATATAAAAAAAGTAACTTTTTTTACTTATATGTAAATAAGTAAGTTTTAATATTAATAAAAAAAAATTTAATCGAATATTAAAAAATAAGTAAGTTAATTATTTGAGTAAGATTTAAAAAGTGAGTTTTCTACCTAAAATTAAGAAAAGAGAAAGCTATTCTTTGTAGGTAAAAAGTAAATTTACGTCAAAGTAAATAAGTTTTAACATTATTAAATTTTTCCATTAATCAAAGTTAAAAATAAGCCAAATACTTATTTTGACAAAAAAAAAAATGTAAGAATTAATTCAAAAATAATAATTTTTAACGGAAATGTAGAGAAAAGTAAGTGTCAAAGTAGAGAAAAAGTAACTTTAGTATTTTCCACCAAAAGTATTGTTATAGGATTTTTTTTTTTTTTTTTTAGTACTTATTCATTATTCTAATATTGTATTGAGCCAAACCCCGTATGATAACAATAATCACAAATCCTATTCCTCCTAATCCTATCTCTTATATTTCAATAACTATTCCTTCTTTATTTATTTTTTTGCATTGAACTGTTTCAATGTTTCTTTGTTAAACTTCGCATCAATATTAACGAAGGCAAGAGTGTATTCTGAAATAAAACTAATTCAATCATATTCTCGATATTTTATATATTCGAAATCAACAAATTATTTTATTGAAACAACGTCTATTGAAAATGAATTTTAAAAAACGTGTATCAACATGGGTTAAATAAACCCAAAGAAATACAATTGAATTTTGTTGTATTTTTTGTTAAGCGAAAAAGCTTTAAATTTAAAAATTAAATATAATTAATCTCATTAATTGACAAATTTTGTGTAGTACTCTTTCTTAAACTTGTGAAGTCGAATTCATATTCCAAATTTCAATCTAACTTGTCAATCATTATTTATTATCAAGTTCCAACTTCCAACAGTCGGAAAATAATATTGAATGAAAATGAAAAGTTATCATTTTTCTTTCAGTTTCACCCGTTCCAAATCTCTTAAGTTTCAGAATTTATGTTTCAAGATTTTACTTCAATATTGTAACTCCTTTATTCAATTACATTAATGAGCAAAGCTCTTCCTCTATGAGTATAAAAGGCATATCTCTCTTTGTTGGAAAACACAAGTGAAATTCAAGTTTACTTCCAACGGCAGTTTCTCTTTCCAGTTTTTCCTTTTTCTAATTTCTTTGAGAAATAGAGTATATCACAGCTAGTTCGTAGGTGGTTAACATACTGCAGCATGAATCAACAACTGATTATATTCTGGGAATCGAACACCGATCTAAACCTCTTGCATTTCGGTGAGGCGGCGAATTCAATTTAAGGAAACTGTGAATACACATGCTTTCGGTTTGATTTGATTCTCTAATATTTACCCACACCAACTAGTAGGATTAGCTAGTTCTCAGGTACTTCACAAAGAATATTTGCTATACCATCAATATTAAAGACAAAATGATGAATAAATTGACAAAGGTCACATGCCATTAAAAAACTAAGATAATATTAATGAGAGTAACAAATTTACTACTCTTTTGCAAATTTTAACTTGAGAAATGTTCTCTGCATTTAATACTGTCATTGATGGACCATATTCAAGCCTCCTAATTCAATTGCACTCACGTAAAATATGCACTGTTAATTATCTAAATAATTCGACAAAGCATACAAGATCAATCAGAAAACAAATTAGATAAAGTACTTGATTTTTGAATTAAAAATGAGCAATAATAAGGTTTATCTTCATCTTAACATAATGAAAATGTAGCCTAGTATGTTTCTAATGTTATTACAAAAAGAATAATGAAAAAACATCACCTGAAATTTATATGAATATAAGAATTATGTGGAAATAATATATTGTTCTTGATCTTCAATTTAAATGCTCGATTCTTCACCTTCTTGATGTAATTAATTTGCTTTCAATTCCATGCTAGACTTGTCTTTTCTCTCAAAAGATAATGAATTGGCCATTTTTCTTAATAAATTTTCTGATATGAATTTTTGTTCATTTCTTTCAATTTCACTTTCAGTCATTTTTTTTCCTACCTAACAAACAATAAAATACATGAGATTATATTATAATTCATCAAAAGTACTCTCAAATATTTATATTTAAAGACACAGATAAGTATATAAATTACACTTGTCAACATGTCCAATAGCCTACAAAGGAATGTATCATAAGATGTCATATATCCAGTTACATAATATTTCATTTTGACTAAGATTCCTTTAATACGTCGTGTACTTAAGTATGTGATTCTTAAATACAAAGGAAAACATGTTTGTATTCCACCTCGTCCAATCAGTAAAAAATGAAGAATAGTAATGACATTAATGTATGGAATTGGTAAAAGAGACTAATATTGAATCGTCAGTTTGTGCTCTATAGCAATAGTCGAATAGCCACCTACTATTGAATGGAATATCGTAGTTGCCATTCATTTCAACTATAAATAGAAGTAGATCTTTAGCGTCCATCACCAGCAAGAGTTTATAGTTTTAACATACATTGTAATCTTGGATGGTAATGGATATGGATCTAATGGTATTGGGCTTCACTACTAGGCATTACAATTACAAATTTACAATTGGGTGGGGGGGGGGGGGGTGGAATTGGGCAATTGTGTTGGGCCCAAAAGTTCAGTGCTGACTTATCCCTGCCCCTAATATTAGCTTCAACGTGACCTTATAAGGTAGGTTTTGGATATTTTGAAAAATAAGTTATTTTAAAATACAATACATGTTTTTCATGATTTTTATTTTTTAGAAATAGGTAAATGAAATATTTGATTGGGTTATGATTTTCTCTCCACAGATAGAATGATAGATACTCTAAAGGCTTGTTTGATAGGCGAATTTTTTTTTTCAGGAAGTTGGAATCGAATTTCAACTTTCAGTTTTGCGCTGTTTGATAGCATTTTTTTTTCATGGAAGTACAACCATTTGAAACGTGATTCCGTGAAATTCAATGACTTGCTATATTGGTGGAAATTGGTTTCCACATTTTTTTTTCTTTTTCTTTTTTAGCAATAGAAACAAATTGTAAGATAAAGTGTAAAAAAATTTATCCATTTAATTGACAAATTCCATGCAAAACAAAGTCAAACGTAAAAATAAAAAATAAAAATTTATTTATTTATTTATTTTGGCAATCTAAATATATTTTGTCCCCAATGGTAAAAAAATTTATCTATTTAATTGACAATTTGCATAAAAATAAAGCCAAACGTATTATAATAGAAAAGTGAAAAATTATACCAATCAAACACATTTAATTCAATTCCCGGTAAAACAATTCCAAGCAATTCAATTCTTTTCCACCCATTTTCCACTCTCGCAATCAAACGGATCCTAAATTTAAGCTCAAAGTTGTTTTTCTCTAAATTGATGGGATACAAATAACAATTGTGTTGTATGTATATCACAACTTACAGATTTATTTGCCAACAGATGATGTGATAAGATTTGATTAAGCAAAAAAAAAAACCCCAATTCTTTTTGCTACGTCATCAATTTGTAAAAAATAAAGTGTAAAAAAATTTATAAATAGTGATGTACAACAAGTATTTCCAACTAATAAATAGTTTCTTTCCCATCTAATAGATATCCCTCAAGAAAGAATCTATTAGATGTTAAAATAATAAGTTGGAGGCCGATTGCTGAAATTTCCCCAACTAAGAGGTTACACCTTATTTCTTCTTCCCTTCATTTTTATGCCTTAGTTTTAAGAAATTATTAAATATATTGTCTCGATTTTTAATAACTAGAATACATTTTAATTGCATGAAATATTCATAATCTTTACACATTATCATATTTCTCAATCTTTTTTTTCATCACATTCTTATTTTCAAATTAACATAAATTGATCCTAATTATGGTTTCTCTCCAAAATGTTAAAAATAAAAATGTGATGAATAAAAAAATTGTGGATATAAGTGTAATAATGAATAAAGGTTAATTACCTTCAATAAAATTAAAATAAGGTGTATTTATAAAAATATTGTAGTGTGAATATATCTGCTCTTAAGAAATTTGTAGTAAATTTCATCATTTCTCGTGAATTTCTATTTCATTATACAACTCTTAATTTTGTAAGTCTCCATCCAAATCAATCAATTAATTTCACTACAATTAATAATAAATTATAACCCTTATAATAAATTTCGATTCTTATTTGAAGCAATCAAAGGGACTAAAGAAACCCAGTTAAACTAAACTTCAATAAATTAATCTTGACTTGATCAACACTAGATCAATTGAGAAAATTGAATTCATTTCTATTCCACTAAAAAAAAAAATAGAGATTGCACTCCCAATCCAATTGAAATTACTGAAGTTATATACGAATAATAATTATATACTATCAGTTATTGTTCTTATATGTTAACCTTGTAGATCATGTCGAATATTCGACATAAGGTAAAATGACCAAAATGCCATTTTCCAAATATACATAAATTCTCAAATTTTATTTTCTATTTGAGAGTCTCATGTGATCATATCACAATATTAATTCAACAATCGAATTACTGAGCTCAGATTTAAATATCTACTAAAAAATTCTTTGAGGTATTGATTGTGCATATCAAATAAGTTACAATTTCATTTCATTAAGTTATTTCTTTTTAATTTCCAAGGCACTGAGATTAATCGATGACTTGATCTCAGTCACCGATACCTCAAAAAACTTCAAGTTAGTAATCGTAGTCTATTATCCATTCAGAATTAATGTCCTAGGTACAACATTTGAGTGCAATTAAATTCATGTGGTTAATTAAATTTTGCGTGGTCAAGTCCAATACATTTCAAAATGTACACCCAATCTTATACCAAATTAAATATGAACTTTAACTCTTGTTTAAGCTCCATTTTATTAAAAACTCATTTTTAATCATGCATTCTTCAATAAAATAATTTTACAAGTAAATTGAATTTTTTTCTTATTTTTTAACCACACATTCTTTAAAAAATACTATTTCAAAATACATTTTCTCCCAAAGTGTTCATCTTTATTTATCGATATTTAACAATAAACTTAGATTGAATTATAAAACAAATATTTTCATGTTTAACAACATAAGCATCCAATTTATAATATCATATCGACCAGTGTACAAATGCAACCTCAAATTAATATGTTCTGATTGCAAATAAATTTACTCGATTGCTAAAGCCAATCCAACAATGCTTAGAACTATAGGGGCCAAATAAGTTGGAAGATATTTAAAAGGATTAAACTGTTTTGTCAGATGAATTTTGCCCACTTGGATGGCATATCTTCACGTGTCGAGCCCACGCAAATAGAAGCAAAAAAAAAAAAAAAGTGGGACCCTCCCTTATTGTGAGTGTCGGTCAGCAGAGGGTGTCAAACCCTCCCTGTCACCAAAGCACGGTTCTATTTAAAAACAAATTGACTAATCATAGACGTTCCTCTACGTCAGTGCTACTTGACTAATCTCCACCAATCATAGGCGTCCAATTTTGTTTTTAGTCATTTAATCTGACTTTATATTTTTCTATAAATAATGTGTAGTTGAAAATGAGTTTTTAAAAAATAGAGCCCAAACAGGGATTTAGGAACCGTAATCAAGAACCGAAAATTGAAAACTAATCGAATCTGGGTTGATTCCTGGTTTTTGAATCGAAACTGTGGGTATCCAACTCTAAAATTGGTATTTTTTTTTTTATTTAATCAATCAAACCAATGACCCCGTCCCAACAAGAACATGCTTGCAAGGTCCATCTAATGGTAGGTCCAAATCAGTTTATTTGAATAATTGAATAATATCGCTTTCGTTTATAGTCATTTTTTACTGCATTTTATACGATGTCCGTCTCTCAAACCTTTCTTGAGGTGTAGCACTCATAGCCACAATTAAAACCTTGACACGTTACTCGAACAATGGACTGTATAATGTTTGCAATTATTTTGTAAGATTGTTCAACCTTTTCAAAGTCATTTATTCTTCAATGTCAATGCATGGAAATCACTGTTTTCCAGGCAGAGGTGAAAATTCAACATTTACGGCATCAAAGTATCTGGTATAAATATCTAGAATGCGCTAAATCTATGGAAAACACTTAATGGCTAGGTCAATGACCGACCCTGGCCCGGGGGGATAAGTGTCCCGCCCCCTTTGGTTGGGCGTCTACAGTCATTGACCCTGACCCTGTAGCACCCCTTCTTAATCTATAGGGGCGAGAAAAAAACTAGGATAGAGAGTGGCACCAATGGGCCTTCGTAACTCGGGATGCTTCAATGACCACCCCTGGACGTAATGGAAAAATCCCTAATTCAATGCCTGTATGTAGAGGAGAGCAATGTTTATAGCCTTTGCAATTCCTTTTTGTTCTGTAACATGCATGAATGAGCTCAAATAATTTTTCCGAGTATGGTCAAAGTTGAAAGTACGTTATTTATTTTGACAGAACTTTTTATTTTCTTTTATCACAAGTTATAAAGAAAATTAGGCGAATATATTTAGGAATATAATATAAAGATTTATGGTTTCATCTTAAAAGGTCAATTTTAGTAAGAGAAATAATTCAAAATTTTATTAGTTGGTCTATATTTTCATCTTTATTCGATGTGTGATTATGTCCTTTGACATGCCCCCACAAAATGATAGCTCGTTTGAGCAGATCAATCTTGAAATTCGTATGCTCATTTTTTTTAGTCTTAATCAGATCGATTCGCTCGTTGTAGTTTAATGTGCTATAATATCATGTTAAGACTTGAATTTTCATTTTAAAAGGTCGACCTTATTTAGAGGAATAGCCTAAAATCTTATAAATTAATTTACATTTTCATCTTTATTTGATGTGAGATTATATATAAGTCTACTTAAAAGTTTATAATACAAGGTTCATCATCAAATTCACATGTACTGAAATTATCTGCAATTTCTAAAACAAAATAGGCACTCTTTGGTCCATTCCGAAGACTTGTGTGTTGTATATATAGATATCTTGTCATGATTTTCAATTTAAACTTATGAAAGAGAGATATATCTTGAAGTCCTGATCTTCTATCCCTAGTAGGCAGAATAAAAAATCTTCACGTATGTCAGCGATAAATTTTTTTTATCTTATCCACTAGAGGCAGGTAGATTTGGGCATGGTTTGATATAGATCGGTTTCGACTCCAACCTGAAACCAAAATCAAATTAGTCGATTTTAATGAATTTCAACTCAAACCAACATACTCTAACTCTTAAACCAAACCAAATCGACTTTGTGGGCTTATTCCGGTCGAATGCTTTGGAGTTGGGGGGAGATTTTGGATGGTAAGTGAAGATAACATTGTCAGCTTTCCAAAGGTATCAAAATCTGACGATTTTGGTGGTCGAAAATCGTCGAAAAATTGCCGCAAAAGTCGCCCAAAAAATCTGAAAATCTGGGCAGATTTTCAGATTTTTTGGGCGACTTTTGAGGCAATTTTTCGGTTGAATCCCTTGGAGTTAGGGGAATATTTTGGATGGTAATTGAAGATGACATTATGGGCTTTCCAACGATATCAAAATTTGTCGATTTTGGTGGTCGGAAGTGGCCGAAAAGTTGCCGCAAAAGTATTTGTAACTCAGTGACTGTTTCTGCAAGTTTTTCAAACTTCAGTGACCGTTATTAAAAGTTTTGAACTTCAGTGACCATTTTGTAATTTTTCTGTAACTTCAGTGACCATTTCTGAAATTAACCCATTTATAATATCATATCGACCAGTGTACAAATGCAACCTCAAATTAATATCAATAATTTCTCAAAAAATAAAATAATATTTTATTTCACAATGTTCTGATTGCAAATAAATTTACTCGACTGCTAAAGCGAATCCAACAATGCTTAGGACTATAGGGTCCAAATAACTTGGAATATATTTAAAAGGATTAAACTGTTTTGCCAGATGAATTTTGCCCACTTGGATGACTCCTCACGTGTCGAGCCCACACAAATAGAAAATGCAAAAAAAAAAAAAAAAAAGGTGGGACCCTCCCCTATTGTGAGTGTCGGTCAGGGGAGGGTGTCAAACCCTCCCTGTCACCAAAGCACGGTTCTATTTAAAAACAAATTGACTAATCATAGACGTTCCTCTACGCCAGTGCTACTTGACTAATCTCCACCAATCATAGGCGTCCAATTTTGTTTATTAGTCATTTAATCAGACTTTATATTTTTCTATAAATAATGTGTAGTTAAAAATGAGTTTTGAAAAAAATAGAGCCCAAACAGAGATTTAGGAACCGTAATCAAGAACCAAAAATTGAAAACTAATCGAATCTGGGTTGATTCTTGGTTTTTGAATCGAAACTGTGGGTATCCAACTCTAAAATTGTTTTTTTTTTTTTTTTAATTTAAACAATCAAACCAATGACCCCGTCCCAACAAGAACATGCTTGCAAGGTCCAACTAATGGTAGGTCCAACTCAGTTTATTTGAATAATTGAATAATATCGCTTTCGTTTATAGTCATTTTTTACTGCATTTTTTACGATGTCCGTTTCTCAAACCTTTCTTGAGGTGTAGCACTCATAGCCACAATTAAAACCTTGACACGTTACTCGAACAATGGACTGTATAATGTTTGCAATTATTTTGTTAGATTCTTCAACCTTTTCAAAGTCATTTATTCTTTAAACTAATCGAATCTGGGTTGATTCTTGGTTTTTGAATCGAAACTGTGGGTATCCAACTCTAGAATTTTTTTTTTTTTTTTTTTATTTAATCAATCAAACCAATGACCCCGTCCCAACAAGAACATGCTTGCAAGGTCCAACTAATGGTAGGTCCAAATCTGTTTATTTGAATAATTGAATAATATCGCTTTCGTTTATAGTCATTTTTTACTGCATTTTTTACGATGTCCGTTTCTCAAATCTTTCTTGAGGTGTAGCACTCATAGCCACAATTAAAACCTTGACACGTTACTCGAACAATGGACTGTATAATGTTTGCAATTATTTTGTTAGATTGTTCAACCTTTTCAAAGTCATTTATTCTTCAATGTCAATGCATGGAAATCACTGTTTTCCAGGCAGGAGTGAAAATTCAACATTTACGGCGTCAAAGTATCTGGTATAAATATCTAGAATGCGCTTAATCTATGGAAAACACTTAATGGCCAGGTCAATGATCGACCCTGGCCCGGGGGGACAAATGTCCCCCCCTCTGGCTGGGCGCTTACGGTCATTGACCCTGACCCTGTAGCACCCCTTCTTAATCTATGGGGGCGAGAAAAAGACGAGGATAGAGAGTGGCACCGATGGGCCTTCGTAACTCGGGATGCTTCAATGACCACCCCTGGACGTAATGGAAAAATCCCTAATTCAATGCATGTATGTAGAGGAGAGCAATGTTTGTAACCTTTGCAATTCCTTTTTGTTCTGTAACATGCATGAATGAGCTCAAATAATTTTTCCGAGTATGGTCAAAGTTGAAAGTACCTTATTTATTTTGACGGAACTTTTTATTTTTTTTTATCACAAGTTATAAAGTAAATTAGGCGAATATATTTAGGAATATAATATAAAGATTTATGATTTCATCTTAAAATGTCAATCTTAGTAAGAGAAATAATTCAAAATTTTATTAATTGGTCTATATTTTCATCTTTATTCGATGTGTGATTATGTCCCTTGACATGCCCCCACAAAATGATAACTCGTTTGAGCAGATCAATCTTGAAAATCGTATGCTCATTTTTTTTAGTCTTAATCAGATCGATTCGCTCATTGGAGTTTAATGTGCTATAATATCATATTAAGACTTGAATTTTCATTTTAAAAGATCGACCTTATTTAGAGGAATAGCCTAAAATTTTATAAATTAATTTACATTTTCATCTTTATTCGATATGAGATTATATGTAACTCTACTTAAAAGTTTATAATACAAGGGTTCATCGTCAAATTCACATGTATTGAAATTATCTGCAATTTCTAAAACAAAATAGTCAAATTCACATGTATTGAAATTATCTGCAATTTCTAAAACAAAATAGTCAAATTCACATGTATTGAAATTATCTGCAATTTCTAAAACAAAATAGTCAAATTCACATGTATTGAAATTATCTGCAATTTCTAAAACAAAATAGGCACTCTTTGGTCCATTCCGAAGACTTGTGTGTTGTATATATACATATCTTGTCATGATTTTCAATTTAAACTTATGAAAGAGAGATATATCTTGAACTAAAATAACTTTTTATTACAAGAATTATTGACTAACAAATAAAATTAGGTTAATAGAGATATCAGCGAAAAAATTAGAAATTTTGTTTTGTTTTTATGCATTATATAACATATATGCCCGAGTAGGGAAAAATGTTAAGTATAATATAATGAGTTTGTGAAATGAAATTTTCAGTGCTATTACTTAATGACAACATTATAGATTGGGGTGAATCGAAATATAGTTATAAGATTATGTCTTATCTTTTGATTTTTATTTTTCTTGAAAAAAAAAAGGTAAATATGTAAATGGGTTGGGTTGGGTTGGTTTGGTTAACCAGCGATTTAAGATTTCAAACCATAATTTTTTTTTATCTCATCCATTAGAGGTAGGAGATTAATTCTACTAAAACTTGTTTGCTAGGACCCTTGATTCTTCAGGTTGATATTCCGTGTTCGTTTTTCTTTTATCATTTTTTTCAAATATAGTTTCTCTTCTTTTTGCACACAAACTTTGAACAATTGTAGAGACTTTTTAGTCAAGTTAGATAATCTACCTTCTTCGTCAATTTGCCTATATTTATCCAAATGACATAGAATGGAAATATTTAACAATTTTATTTTTTTTTATTATTTTTTTTATGGTAGTTTGGATTTTAATTGGGTAAGCCATTGATCACAATTCACTATTACGCACCATGTTCTATATATATATATATATCTAGAAACTCTCACGACTTGAAGCAAGTTGAAATTTAAATTTTTAGTACGACCAACATAAATAATAATAATATGCCACTTTAAAAATGTTCCAAATAAGACACAATTCCATTGCATGTGGGATGTAAAGAGTTGAGTTAAGTTATGCAACGGATACAATTTTAATGTCTAGTTAATATTAGTTTAGTTTAAAATTTAAAAGAGATTATTTTTTTTCTCCCAATTAATACAGTTTTTCATTTTTTGACTCAATTAATAATTTTTGTCTTGATTTTAGTAAATGGACAAGGGCCTGCGCAAATGCTTCACGAATCACATTTGCTGCTTTCATTCCATTTTCGGGTTTCTATTATGAAGTGCGCAGTGATTGGGGTATACAAATATAATTCATTTTATTGAACTCACTTTGTCTTGAGGATAGTGTTATATCCATAAATTAAGTGGCATACGTATAATGGAGAGGGCTCCACATGGACCGACGTGGCATAAATTATGAAGAAATTACATAAAACCAAGTTTTTAAAGATCAATTTTCTTAAATCAAGAATCAACTTTCATAATACAATAATCAGGTTTTAATTATTTTGAATTAAATTAATAATTCCTAAACTAATATCAAACTCTATTCTCTCATCTCTCTCTCTACCACTCCTCCCACCCCGTCTTAATTCCCTCGTCTCTTTCTCTCTCTACCACCGCCGTCCCCACCGACTCTCTTCTCCACTCCTCCATTGCTGCCACTACATACTCCGATTGTATGTGAGCGTCGTCGAAGTCACAGAGCCACGATGTGAAGTCGTAGATGGTGAGCGCCGTGATGTGAAGCCGCGACGTGAACATATGCCAAACTGTGGTGATGAGGGTGTTGGTTGGAAAATGGTGATTGTGGTAGTGGTGCGGATGGCGGCGATGGTGGAAGTGGTGACGACGGCAGTGCGGTGATGACGAGATAGTGCCGTCGTCGGTTTGGGTTTGGGTGTGGTGGTTGGGGTTGGGTGCGATGGTGAATTTTGTTGGTGTGGTTGTGGTGAGGGATTTTGCAGGCGGTGGTGGTGGGGAATTTGCAGGCGGTAGATTTTGATGGTGAGGCGACGGTGGCGATTGCTAGGGATTTTGCAGGCGATAGTGGTGGTTGCTGGGGGATGTTGGGTGCGGTGGATCTGTCGATTTCTGGTAGGTGACAACGGTGCAGATTGATGGCCGGCTTTGGGTGTTTTTGTGAGGTGTTCTGCCGGTTTCTGGTAGGCGCCCTTTACTATGGAGATGGTGGTTCCTTTACTGTTGCGGTGGCGAGGCGGTGGTGGTGGTGTGGACGGTCGCAGGGCAAGGGCGAGGGTGAGGGTGGTTAGGCGTGGTTCCTATACTGTGACCATGGTGGTTCCTTTACTGTTGCGGTGACGAGGCAGTGGTTGCGGGTCGGTGGTCACAGATTTGTGACCAAGTATTGGTGGTGGATTTTGATCGGGATCAGTTTGTGACCATAAAATTCAATAAATTGTGAGTAATAAATTAGTCTGTGACCTATTAAATTCTGAGTTGTGACCTCTGTGAGAAATTGTGACCTATTAAAATTCATATTTGTGATCTCGAAATTAATTGTGACTTAAGAAATTAATCTGTGTGACCTATTAAAATTTTGATCTGTGACCTCAAAAATAATTTGTGACCAATAAATTTTTTGATTTGTGACCTCGTAATAATTTGTAATTAATTAATTTGATAATATGTGACCAATGAATGTATTTGTGACCAATTTGTACAAATTTGTGACTTTTATAAATTTAATTAATTAATTAAATAATTAAATAATTAATTAAATCATAAATAAAATTTAATAAAAACCTTATTTTTGAACTTTGAAACTTATTACCTTATTATTGAATTGGACATACTAAAAACCTTAGTTTTGTATTGTTCCCATAAATTATTTATTGATTGGACCTTATTCAATTGTACAATTGCATATTGGGCTTGAAATTTGGGTTCGGCCCATTAGCTCATGATGCCTATTTTCATTTTCCATATATATGTGAATTCATTTCATTATAAGGTATGTTTTCTAATTCGAATCAAACCCCTCATCCTCTCTTGCACTCTATTTTCTTTTGTCCGACTGTTGACTTGATCGTCGAAATGTAAACGGTCGCCGAACATTTGTCTCGACTGGCGGCATTTGCCTCCTAACGAGGTGTTCCGTGTGCAGGTGATGTCCACGTGAAAGGGATGAAATCGGGATTCTATTGACGATATTTTTTGGGGTCAACAGATAGCTCATTTAATAAAGTAAATACTTATATTTTATTAAACAATTAGTAACAAAAGAATAAATAACTGGAAAAAAATATATATTGTTTCATCAATTAATTTATCTACATCTATACTTGTATCATTTTTCTAATGTATCTAATCATTAACAACTTCATTTTTATCATTTTCATCATTTATGTCCAAATTCGTGGTTTAGTTGATGGTCATTAGCTAAATTTTTCATTGAAGTTTTAAGGTACATAGTTTACAATGGGGAAAAACAATGAATCTAGCAAGAACACCATTTTTTTTTCCTTTTGTTTTTCCTATCCTGATTTCTATTTTTACGATATATTTTAAAATTTTAAAATATAAACGTGATATTTGATAGGATTACAATTTTCTCTCAAGTAGAAAAAGACCCTAAATTTAAGCTCGAAGTTGGTTCCATTCCCATCTAATATATATCTCATGAGAAACATTCTTGAGGATTAGATGTTAAAATATAAGTAGGGGGACGATTGGTGCAACTTCCCCAATTAGGAGTACGAGCCTCATTTCATCTTCCCTTTGATTTTTATGCCTTAGCTTTAAGAAATTTCCATCCTTTATTGTCACTTTCTATTTCATTTAAGCCCCTGATTGAGCTCCATTAAAATGAAATTTTAGAGAAGAAAATGTGTTGAAATACTGATTTTTCATTTTGACTAAGATTTTGTTGGGAATTTACTTAAACATGCACAGTGGAAATATAACAATTTTCAATTCCCACCAAGGATCTACTTTGCGTTTAGATAGAAATTGTGATATAGATTTTACTGTTTGGGAAACCTGCAAACTCTTTTGCTATTTCTTCTACTTCAGCAATCCTGATCTGCCTCCCACAGCTGTCCAATTGTCCAACCTCCAATAGTATCCACACAGAGAACAATGTAGAGAGAAAACTAGGATTTTATTTCTTGTGCTAGCAAGAATAATGAATGAATAATCTTTACAAACTCAAAACCCTAGCAACTTATATATAAGCCCAAACGGGCTTGGCCCGTCCCTTAAAGTTAACCCGGTCCAGTATTTAATTAATCTAATTAATTAAATCCGGTCCATGAATTAATTAATCTTATTAATTAATTCGGGCCTATTAATAAGTAATCCAATTAATTAATTATCCAACGATTGTCAATTAATTAATTGGTAACTCTCAATCTTCCAATTCTCATTTTGTGTGTGACCCATTAGGTTCCCAATCACGATGCCTAACGACGTGAATTATTATTTTGATCTAATCAAAATCGATAAACCAAAACACTCTTTTAATTTAATACTAATTCACATCCGTCGTCCCAGATTGACATCTAGCAATGTGTCAGGGCAATACATGCGATGAGAAATGTCACGTGGTATGACAAAATCAAACTCCTTCGTTTATCGTGAAACTATAATCCTTTCGTCAATATGATTCGATCAATTACGAGATATGGATATGTGTCAATCTCGATTATCGATCATATCTTTCACTCTACTATTAAGTCAATGTAAGTCGAAAACTCTTTTTCGACTTATATATACACCTCGGCCAATGATTTCATTATCAACTTAATTGGATGAAATCTAGATCACAAACTCTTACTATCTAAAAGTGACGAATCCTCTATTGGTCATTCACAACCTTCATATGATTCTTGACATACCCGAACGACGTCGTATTAGCTGCCCTTGATAGAGCAACTTCCAGCATCACCAAAGTATGACTGTCCCCATATAAGATACTATGATGACCTCAAGTCGAAGGATCAATTCCACTACCGAACATTAGAGTTTAACCACTGACACTCAGATAGCTATCCATGTGGAATCTCCCCAGCGGGTCTCCAATGTTTTGTTTTATAACAAAACATTCACGTGTTCATTTAAGTGTCACTACACTTTAGCTTGTGAGATCAGCTACTTACTTTATAAGTAAGAAAGGCCACACGTGATGATCTATCCGTAATAACGATATCCGTATCTCGTTCTTACTTACGACCATGGATTGTTTAAGATTCAATCAAACGTAATTTGTATCTCACAATCACAACTCCTTGTGATTAACAAACTACTGAAACTTGAATCTACGGATTCTATTATTTAATATAATTCATCAGAATATCAATTTAAATAAACAATAGATCTTGCCAAAATAAATGCATTAAACATATTAAAAGTGTTTACAACCTAAATCGATTGGACCTAGGGCATAACACTTACAAACTCCCACTTGCACTAGATCCAATTACTCATGTATCTAATACCATAAGCCTCTACATGACGATCATGCTTATGCTGTGACAATGGCTTTGTCAATGGATCTGCAATGTTATCATCCGTGGGAACTCGCTCTATCTTCACGTCATTTCTCTGTATAATCTCCCTGATGAGATGATATCGCCTTAGCACATGTTTGGATCGTTGATGAGACCTCGGTTCCTTCGCTTGCGCGATGGCTCCATTGTTATCACAATACAAAGGTATGGGATCAACAATGCTAGGAACAACTCCCAGTTCATTAATGAACTTTTTGATCCAGACAGCTTCCTTCGCTGCTTCAGAAACAGCAATGTACTCGGCTTCCGTTGTTGAATCAGCGGTTGTTTATTGTTTGGAACTTTTCCAACTAACCGCTCCGTTGTTGAGAGTAAACATATATCCAGATTGAGATTTGCTATCATCATTGTCAGTTTGGAAGCTAGCATCAGTATATCCATGAACCTTCAGTTCATCTCCTCCATATATCAAGAACACATCTTTAGTTCTTCTTAAGTACTTAAGAATGTTCTTAACTGCTATCCAATGTTTCTCACCAGGGTTTGCTTGAAACCTGCTCGTAACACTTAGAGCGTATGAAACATCTGGTCTCGTACATAGCATCGCATACATGATAGATCCTATCCCTGAGGCATAGGGAATCTTATCCATGCGACTCCTTTCATCATGTGTTTTAGGACACATATCTTTTGAGAGATAAATCTCATGTGACATGGGACACAACCCCCTTCTGGACTCTTCCATGTTAAATCTTCTCAAGATTTTATCTATGTACGAAGATTGGGATAAGCCAAGCAATCTTTTAGATTTATCTCTATAGATCTTAATTCCCAAGATATATGCTGCTTCTCCCATATCTTTCATGGAGAAATTCTTTGACAACCACAATTTTACTGATTGAAGCATTGGGATGTCGTTTCCCATTAATAATATGTCATCTACATATAGTATAAGGAATACGACAGCGCTCCCACTTGTCTTCTTATAAACACACGGTTCATCTTCATTTTTGATAAAATCAAACTCTTTGATTGTCTCATCAAAACGAAGATTCCAGCTCCTAGAGGCTTGCTTCAATCCATAAATGGATCGATTAAGCTTACATACCTTGTTGGCTTCTTTGGACTCAAAACCTTCAGGTTGTGTCATGTACACTTCCTCTTGTAGGTTTCCATTAAGGAAAGCGGTTTTGACATCCATTTGCCATATCTCATAATCGTGGTATGCAGCAATTGCAAGAAAAATCCGAATGGACTTCAGCATGGCTACAGGCGAAAAAGTTTCATCAAAGTCAACACCTTGTCTTTGTGTGTAACCTTTCGCTACTAGCCTTGCTTTGTATGTATGGATATTCCCATCCACGTCGACCTTTTTCTTGTAAACCCATTTACAACCTATGGGTTTTATCCCATCAGGAGGGTCGACCAAGGTCCAAACCTTGTTTTCATACATTGAGTTCATTTCGGATTCCATGGCCTCTTGCCATCTATTTGAGTCAACATTTGACTTTGCTTCTGCGTAATTAGTAGGCTCATCATCCTCGATTAACAATACTTGATTAGTAATCGTGAATTCGTACCTTTTGGGAGGTCGAATGGTCCTACTTGATTTACGCTGAGCCAGAGTGTCCTCAGGTATCTCTATATCCTGATTAGGAGTCAATCCTTCAGCAGGTGTGGGATCAGACTCAGGGTCATCTAATTGGTCAACAACATCTGTGGATTCATGAACTTCTTCAAGTTCTAACTTGCTCTCACTGCCCTCTCCTAGAATAAACTCTTTCTCTAGGAATATGGCATGTCTTGAGACGAACACCTTCTTCTCAACGGGATTGTAGAACAGGTATCCAATTGTTTCTTTTGGATACCCCACAAATATGCATTTATCGGACTTAGTCTCAAGCTTATCCGATTCAGTACGCTTCACATAAGCGTCACAGCCCCATATTTTCGTATGAGATAAGTTGGGTCTTTTTCCCTTCCATAACTCGTATGGAGTTTTGTCGACCGATTTAGATGGGACACGATTTAGTGTGTAGCATGCAGTAATTAGTGCATGACCCCAAAACGATTTTGGGAGGTTTGCATGGCTCATCATTGATCGCACCATATCTAATAGTGTGCGGTTCCTCCGTTCAGATACACCATTATGTTGCGGTGTATATGGTGGAGTCCACTGCGAGAGAATCTCATTCTCTTTTAGATAATCTAAAAATTCTCCTTTCAGATATTCTCCACCTCGATCTGATCTTAGTGTGAGAATATTTTTACCTGTTTGTTTCTCTACTTCAAGTTTGAATTCCTTGAACTTTTCAAGTGCTTCATGCTTGAACTTCATCAAATATACATAACCATATCTAGAATGATCATCAGTAAATGTGATGAAGTAAGAGAAACCACCTCTAGCAGTTATTGACATGGGTCCACATACATCGGTATGTATTAGACCCAGTAATTGTGCAGCTCTTTCTCCTTTTCCAGTAAAAGGAAATTTGGTCATCTTGCCTAATAGGCACGATTCGCACTTGTCAAATGATTCAAAATCAGTTGACCCCAAGAATCCATCTTTATGTAACTTGGAAATGCGTTTCTCATTGATGTGACCTAGTCTACAATGCCAGAGATAAGTATTATTTAGATTATCACATTTATGCCTTTTTATTTTCTATACTCATAATAGACGATTCAGTATCAAGAATATAAATGCCATTTTGTAATATGCCACAACCATAAAAGATCTCATCTTTATAAAACGAACAACGATTGTTCTTAACAATAATTGAAAAATTATTCATGTCCAAACATGAAATAGAAATAATGTTTTTAGTAATGGCAGGAACAAAATAGCAATTCTCTAATTCTAATACTAAACCCGAAGGCAATGGTAAGAAGTATGTCCCTACAGCTAATGCAGCAACTCTTGCTCCATTTCCCACACGCAGGTCAACTTCTCTTTTCTGCAGTGGTCTACTTTTCTTTAGTCCCTGCATATTTATACAAATATGAGATCCACATCCGGTATCTAATACCCAAGAAGCTAATGAAGTAGACATATTAACCTCGATAACAAAATTACCTGAAGTAGAAGTTTCAGAAGACTTCTTTGACTTTAAGCTTGCGAGGTAAGCCTTACAGTTCCTCTTCCAATGACCTTTCACTCCACAGTGATAGCACGGGTCATCAGACTTGGTATTGTCCTTGTTTGCTTTAACCGTTTTGATAGTACCCTTAGCCTTCTTAGATGTTTTCTTAAAACTTCATTTAATCTTCCTCTTAGTGCCCTTAGAGGATTGAATGGCTAACACATGCCCAGTATTCGCTTTGACATTGGGCTCAACAGTCTTAAGCATATTAAGCAACTCAGGAAGTGTGCACTCGATCTTATTCATATTAAAGTTCATGATGAACTGTGAATAACTAGCTGGCAGAGATTGTAGAACTAAGTCAACACTTAGCTCGTGGTCCATTATGAAACCCAATTGACTCAATTTTTCGATAAAGCCAATCATCTTCAGCACATGAGCACTGACTGAAGATCCCTCTGCCATTTTGCACCGGTACAGTTGCTTGGAAGTATCATATCTTTCCACACGTGATTGTTCATCATACAACTCCTTGAGACGAAAAATCATTGTGTAAGCATCCATACCATCATGTTGCTTTTGCAACTCAGGTGACATAGCTGCAAGCATCACACATGCTGCAGTATTATCGTCATCACTGTGTTTGTTGTAAGCAGCCACCTCTTCCTCAGTAGAGTTTTCAGTAGGTACCCCTGGAAAGGGCTGCTCAAGGACATACCCAATTTTCTCATGCCTGAGAACAATTCTCAAATTACGGTGTCAATCGAGAAAATTTGGTCCGGTCAGTTTTTTGGCATCAAGTATGCCTCTCAAATTCATATGATTACTCATGATTCAAAACTGTAAATGACGAAAAGTAAAGAATTAATATGTATTAAAATGCATTGCACAAATTTAATATGGACTTCAATTAAATTTGCTCCCACTGTTTAAAATAAATTTATGACCCTCATACATAAATTATTAGAATCAACATTTGATTCTCAGTAGGCTGGGATCCCATCTGTTATGTCAAAACCTTGAGTGTACTCAACAAATCTTGATAAAACATTTGGGTAGACATTATTATAAATTGTATCTCTTTACAACTCCCAGATCATTAAGCTGATAACTCCTTATCTTTACACATGTTATGTGTTAGCCTAACACGCCTCTAAATTTTATCTCCTTGAGTGTACTCAACAAGATAAATTTTAGTTAAGTCAAACCCATCATTCAGAAACATCTAATGTTTCATAGTGTCAAACATATCCCTAATAGACCAGCCTTGAGTGTACTCAACAAGCTGAGATCGATTTAGGACTCTCGTTTTTCACTATAATGATGGAAGGCAAATAATAAAATTGACTTAATATTTTGGTGAGGGATTTATCATGCATGGGTCTCATCAATGTGTATATATATATATATATATATTTAAACATGCATCAATTATGCAAATAAACATACATATAATAGTGTGGATGATTATGGACTAATTCTATCTAGTCTTCCTGAGCCAAAGAAAGACTAGTTGGACAATGCACCATCTTCATGGTATCCTCCTCTTCCTGTGTCTTCAATTAAACCAGAACCTGTATCCTATACTAGTTGGCACGCAGACCTAAATGAAATTGGACTCACAGGCCCATGTATACCATAATAGCAATGGACTCGCAAGTCCAAAACAATTAAGAGCTCGCAGACCCATAATAATAACAATATCAACAGGCACGCAGGCCCAAAACAATTAAGAGCTCGCAGGCCCATAAAACAACAAGAATTAAACCATTCATTCAACACATCCACATGGTCAAGTCCATAATCATCCACTAATAAACATTCATCACATAAATGTTCCTATATAATATCTAATATTATATGCAAGCATGTTTCAAGAATCTAGCAATTAAAGTCGTCTAAACCATTTAGACATATGGATCGAAAAAATTAAATAATTAATTAATCGAATTAATCAATTAATTTAATTAGCGGGCTTATTTAATTAAAATCAAATTTTAATTAAATATCGAATTTGAGTCAAACTCTAATTCCATAATTATAGGGCAAAACCATTTAATTAAAATCATATTCTAATTAAATATTAAATTAGAGTCTAACTCTAATCTTAAGAATATACTAGGGTGAATAATTTAATTAAAATCAAATTTTAATTAAATGTACAATTAAAGTCCAACTCTAATTGAAAATGAATTTATATTTTAATTTAGAAAAACTTCTAAACAAAATAAAATTCAATTTAGAGTTGAAATTAAATATTTAAGTTAAAATCTAATTTTAACAAAAATATAAAAGTCGTCAATTTTAAATAAAATTTTAATTTTGAGTCAAAGTTAAAAGGTGGGTCAAACCCATTAAAATCAAATTTAAAATAAACATAATATTTAATTTTAAAAACCCTTTTTGAAAAATTGCAACTTGACCCAAGTTGAAATTAAAAGACAAGTCCTTCAATTTCGGTAATTGCATGATAGACCCTTCATGAAATAATTGCAAGGTAGGTCCTTTATTTTAAATTTGCAAAACAACCCCTTTTTGCATAATTGCAGCCGGAGCCCCACAATTTCACAAATTGCAGAGAAGCCCTCGTCTCCACCCGTTTTTGAAAAATCCTAATTTTTTTTTTCTTTGGTTTTACCTCACCGGCGCCGCCCCATCCCGCAGCAGCCCAGCAATGGGCTGCTGCCGCTGCTGGGCTGCTGCCCAGCGGTAGGCGACAGCAGCAGCGTGCGCTGTTGCAGCGAGCCGCTGCCCGGTGGCAGCATGCGCTGTTGCAGCCAGGGCAGCAGCCTGCTGCCGCCACACGATCCAAAATTTTTATTTTTATTTTTTTTCAAAACAGATTTTCAAGAAAAGATAAAATAAAATAAATTTTTCTAATTGCTAGATTCAAGAGGAACATGAATAATTAACTTTTGATTGTGTTAACATGTAAAACAATTTCTAACAAATACAAAGTAGGCTCTGATACCACTGTTGGGAATTTACTTAAACATGCACAGCGGAAATATAACAATTTTCAATTCCCACCAAGGATCTACTTTGCGTTTAGATAGAAATTGTGATATAGATTTTACCTTTTGGGAAATCTGCAAACTCTTTTGCTATTCCTTCTGCTTCAGCAATCCTGATCTGTCTCCCACAGCTGTCCAATTGTCCAGCCTCCAATAGTATCCACACAGAGAACAATGTAGAGAGAAAACTAGGATTTTATTTCTTGTGCTAGCAAGAATAATGAATGAATAATCTTTACAAACTCAAAACCCTAGCAACTTATATATAAGCCCAAACGGGCTTGGCCCGTCCCTTAAAGTTAACCCGGTCCAGTATTTAATTAATTCAATTAATTAAATTCGGTCCATGAATTAATTAATCTTATTAATTAATTCGGGCCTATTAATAAGTAACCCAATTAATTAATTATCCAACGATTGTCAATTAATTAATTGGTAACTCTCAATCTTCCAATTCTCATTTTGTGTGTGACCCATTAGGTTCCCAATCACGATGCCTAACGACGTGAATTATTATTTTGATCTAATCAAAATCGATAAACCAAAACACTCTTTTGATTTAATACTAATTCACATCCGTCGTCCCAGATTGACATCTAGCAATGTGTCAGGGCAATACATGCGATGAGAAATGTCACGTGGTATGACAAAACCAAACTCGTTCGTTTATCGTGAAACTATAATCCTTTCGTCAATATGATCCGATCAATTACGAGATATGGATATGTGTGAATCTCGATTATCGATCATATCTTTCGCTCCACTATTAAGTCAATGTAAGTCGAAAACTCTTTTTCGACTTATATATACACCTTGGCCAAGGATTTCATTATCAACTTAATTGGATGAAATGTAGATCACAAACTCTTACTATCTAAGAGTGACGAATCCTCTATTGGTCATTCACAACCTTCATATGATTCTTGACATACCCGAACGACGCCGTATTAGCGGCCCTTGATAGAGCAACTTCCAGCATCACCAAAGTATGACTGTCCCCATATAAGATACTATGATGACCTCAAGTCGAATGATCAATTCCACTACCGAATATTAGAGATTAACCACTGACACTCAGATAGCTATCCATGTGGAATCTCCCCAGCGGGTCTCCAATGTTTTGTTCTATAACAAAACATTCACGTGTTCATTTAAGTGTCACTACACTTTAGCTTGTGAGATCAGCTACTTACTTCATAAGTAAGAAAGGCCACACGTGATGATCTATCCGTAATAACGATATCCGTATCTCGTTCTTACTTACGACCATGGATTGTTTAAGATTCAATCAAACGTAATTTGTATCTCACAATCACAACTCCTTGTGATTAACAAACTACTGAAACTTGAATTTACGGATTCTATTATTTAATATAATTCATTAGACTATCAATTTAAATAAACAATAGATCTTGTCAAAATAAATGCATTAAACATATTAAAAATGTTTACAACCTAAATCGATTGGACCTAGGGTATAACACTTACAGATTCCTTTAATATGTTGTGTACTTGTCAAAGTATTTGATCCTTAAATACAAAGGAAAACATGTTTGTATTCCACCTCGTTCAAACAGTCAAAAATGAAGAATACTGATGACATTAACGTATAGAATTGCTAATATTGAATTGTCAGTTTGTACTCAATAACAGTAGTCAAATAATCACCTGCTATTGAATGGAATATCATAATCGCCATTCATTTCAACTATAAATAGAAGTAGATCTTTGGTGTCCATCACCAGCAAGAGTTTATAGTTTTAACATACATTGTTCTTCTGCTACATACCATAATCACTTCTTCTTCTATATACTAGGATGGCTGGAATGAGTATGGCACCTGCTCTTGTTGAAAGTGCTACAAACTATGAAAAAGAGATTGTTCGTCCAGTCGCAAACTTCTCTCCCAGCTTATGGGGTGACCAATTTATCAAATTTTCTTTTGATACCATGGTATAATTGATCCCTTCATTTTTTTTATGGGTTCTAGATACATTCATTTTTTTTTGGTGCACGTCTCTGTAATAAAAAGTCTATACATGGAAACCCTTTCATTTTATAATTTGGGGTGGGAACTTCAAATTGCCTAGATTTAGTAACATTTTTCAGCCGAAACTGTTTGAAAAGGTTCTGAAAAAGATTGTTTTGTTTAAAATATAATTTTGTTGTGTATATAGAAGATTGTTCGAGGAAGATTATTTCAGAAAATTTAATTGGAAATTACTGCCTGGTAGTATATTTGCTAGTGACATTAATTTGATGCTAGGATACTCATTATATGCTGTTCTTATGAAACCGAACAGTTAGCAGAAAAATATTCCAAGGAGATTGAAGGGTTAACTAATGAAGTGAGAAGCATGCTGACAGTTCAAGGAAAAGACATGGTGGAGACCATGAATTTGATCGATACACTGGAGCGCTTGGGTGTATCATATCATTTTGAAGAAGAGATTGACGAACTACTAGAACGCTTCTTTAATCTTAACTCAAATTATGCAGATGAAGCGTATGACTTATACACTGTTGCACTTCATTTTCGTTTATTCAGGCAACATGGCTACCGTATATCTTGTGACATCTTTAAGAAATTTATAGACGAGAATGGAAAATTTAGAGAAAATATTAAGAGTGATACAAGAGGCTTGCTGAGCTTATATGAAGCTGCATACTTAAGAGTGCATGGAGAAGATATACTAGAAGATGCCATTTCTCTCACAACAGACATCCTGAAATCCATGGTGCCACATCTAAGATCTTCCATTGAGAAACAAGTAGCTCATGCCCTCGTGCAATCCATCCATTTCGGGAACCCAAGAATTGAGGCACATAATTTTATCTCCATCTACGAAGAAGATGAGTCCAAGAATGAATTGCTGTTGAGTTTTGCTAAATTAGACTATAATTCACTGCAAATGTTGCATAAACAGGATCTCTACGAAGTCTCAAGGTAATGTTCTTAAAATGGCACAGATAGCTCTATGTTTGTGCATGAAAACTAATTGATAAAAAATTTCTTATATATATATATATATATTGTAGGTGGTGGAAGGAGTTGGATCTTGTTTCTAAGCTTCCATATGCTAGAGACCGAGTGGTAGAATCCTTTTTTTGGACTGTGGGAGTTTATCATGAACCTCAATATTCAGCTGCTCGAATCATGCTCACCAAAACCATTGCAATGACATCAATAATAGACGATACATATGACTCTTATGGTACAGTTGAAGAACTTGAAATTTTTACGGAGGCCATTCAGAGGTTCATATTTATTTCTTTCAATAGTACTCACAATAGGAATACAAAATAGTTTCATAATGCAATTGTTTATTCATGATTGTAATCAACATAATGTCTCTTTTTTTTCCCAGGTGGGACATCAGCGAAATTCAACGGTTACCAGAGTATATCAAACCATTCTATAGTGCTCTTTTGAATCTTTACGAGGAATTTGATGAAGAACTTTCAAAGAAAGAAAGATCTTACACAATCTATTATGCAAAAGAAGCAGTAAGTACTACATTTTATAGTAATCTATATCTATTTTATTCCTTTCTTGTTGCTTCTTATTATCTTATATACTTAATTTGTAATTGTTAACTCATAGAAATTTCTATTAATTTGTTTTAGTTGAAAGAACTTGTGAGGGCTTACAATGTGGAAGCCAAGTGGTTCATTGAAGGATACTTGCCACCATTTTCTGAGTACATGAGAAATGCCTTAATTACATGCGGTTATTGTTTTCTCACATTTACATCCTTGTTGGGGATCAAGTCTGTCACCAAGGAAGACTTTGAATGGCTAAGCAATAAACCTAAAATTCTTGTGGCCAGCCTCATAATATGTCGATTCATTGATGACATTGCTACCTATGAGGTATGAAATAAAAATTCTCTATACAAAAAAATCAATTCTACAAGCAAGTTTAAGTCTCTTATATAATTGCTTTTTCTAAAATATATCTTAATGAAGGTTGAGAAGGAAAGGGGCCAAATTACTACCGGCATCGAATCATACATGATTGAGAATGGTGTGACTAAAGAAGTTGTCGTTGATGAATTTTTGAAAATGACTACAAATGCATGGAAGGATATTAATGAAGAGTGCCTCCGACCAACTTCCTCTTCTCGAGAAATTTTAATGCGAATTCTCAACCTCGACCGTAATATAGACGTCACTTATAAAGGCAACGAAGATGGATACACACAACCAGAAAAGGTTCTGAAACCTCATATTATTGCTATGTTTATTGATCTCTTCGAGGTCTAAATATTGTTTGAGAACAAGCTGGGGACAAATTGATATCTTCAAATATCAAGTAGTTTTTATATTTATATCCTTATATATAAATGTTATAAAATAAAATTTTAAGACTGTATAATGTTTGCAATCAATTTGGTGAAACATTCATTTATTCTTCAATATGCACAATTCACTGTCAAAACCATGCATGGAAATCACTGGCTGCCTTCCAATGAACAACAGAGGAGAAAATTCAACAGTAAAAATGCCAAAGGATCTTATTTAAATTATCTAGAATGCTAAATATCTGATACTAACGTAGAATAATCAACACTAACATTGTAGTCAAATAATCTTGTTCAAGTTTCGTAAGATACTAATTTAACGTCAAAATAGTCAAGATCCGATGTTCCCCATTCGTATCAACTATCAAATAGTCTCACATGCTTTTGATATTGGACAGCATGCATCAAGGTGAAGGTCAGATGCATTTACTTTAAACTAACATCTGTATTACAAATCAAGTAGTTGTTGGTAAAATTAGAGCATAACTTATATTATGAAAACATAAACACGTGCATGCAAAATAGGAAATTTGCGACTTACAAAAACCTTGAAAAATGTAGAAATTAAAGTAATATATGTGGTTTTATATCTTCTTAAAATAGATTTCGTTCCTTGCACTCGTTGTTAGGTTTTATGAACGTCTGTCTTTCAAGATAAAATATTTTTTCTTAACATAATGCAATACAATAATTTTGGTGGGCAAAACGAAGCTTGACCGTACTATCCTAGGTGGGATGATATTGAAAACTAAAAATTAAAAAAAAAAAAAATTTGAAAAAATTTGATAGAATTTAAAACGAGAAGTAATGTAAGTTTCATTATTTTGGATTTGATTTGGAGTAAAGAAAATTGAATTAAGAGGTTCTATTTATAAATTCCAATAGATCTTGACATTTTTTTTTTCCGGCACAAAACAATTTGGTCATGACTCTACATGCTTTCATTGCACCCTATCATCACACCTATTGTTTGATCTCAATTCCAAACAAACTATACTTAAATTCATTTATAAATAAATGTGTTAATTTTATAAAATAAAAAATAAAAGAAAAATTGATGCATCACATTGAAAATAAGTAGCTAAGAGTTCCTTTTAATTTTTTACTTAGAAGTAAGTTACTCCAACGTGAAGTAAATTTACTTTTTAAGCTTACTTTTATAATATAAAAAAAGTAACTTTTTTTACTTATATGTAAATAAGTAAGTTTTAATATTAATAAAAAAAAAATTTAATCGAATATTAAAAAATAAGTAAGTTAATTATTTGAGTAAGATTTAAAAAGTGAGTTTTCTACCTAAAATTAAGAAAAGAGAAAGCTATTCTTTGTAGGTAAAAAGTAAATTTACGTCAAAGTAAATAAGTTTTAACATTATTAAATTTTTCCATTAATCAAAGTTAAAAATAAGCCAAATACTTATTTTGACAAAAAAAAAATGTAAGAATTAATTCAAAAATAATAATTTTTAACGGAAATGTAGAGAAAAGTAAGTGTCAAAGTAGAGAAAAAGTAACTTTAGTATTTTCCACCAAAAGTATTGTTATAGGAATTTTTATTTTTTTTTAGTACTTATTCATTATTCTAATATTGTATTGAGCCAAACCCCGTATGATAACAATAATCACAAATCCTATTCCTCCTAATCCTATCTCTTATATTTCAATAACTATTCCTTCTTTATTTATTTTTTTGCATTGAACTGTTTCAATGTTTCTTTGTTAAACTTCGCATCAATATTAAAGAAGGCAAGAGTGTATTCTGAAATAAAACTAATTCAATCATATTCTCGATATTTTATATATTCGAAATCAACAAATTATTTTATTGAAACAACATATATTGAAAATGAATTTTAAAAAATGTGTATCAACATGGGTTAAATAAACCCAAAGAAATACAATTGAATTTTGTTGTATTTTTTGTTAAGAGAAAAAGCTTTAAATTTAAAAATTAAATATAATTAATCTCATTAATTGACAAATTTTGTGTAGTACTCTTTCTTAAACTTGTGAAGTCGAATTCATATTCCAAATTTCAATCTAACTTGTCAATCATTATTTATTATCAAGTTCCAACTTCCAACAGTTGGAAAATAATATTGAATGAAAATGAAAAGTTATCATTTTTCTTTCAGTTTCACCCGTTCCAAATCTCTTAAGTTTCGAAATTTATGTTTCAAGATTTTACTTCAATATTGTAACTCCTTTAATTAATTACATTAATGAGCAAAGCTCTTCCTCTATGAGTATAAAATGCAGATCTCTCTTGGTCGGAAAACACAAGTGAAATTCAAGTTTACTTCCAACGGCAGCTTCTCTTTCCAGTTTTTCCTTTTTCCTTTTTCTGATTTCTTTGAGAAATAGAGTATATCACAGCTAGTTCGTAGGTGGTTAACTTAATGCAGCATGAACCAACAATCGATTGTATCCTGAGAATCGAACACCGATCTAAACCTCTTGCATTCCGATGAGGCGGCGAATTCAATTTAAGGAAACTGTAAATACACAGGCTTTCGGTTTGATTTGATTCTCTAATATTTACCCACACCAACTGGTAGGATTAGCTAGTTCTCAGGTACTTCACAAAGAATATTTGCTATACCATCAATATTAAAGACAAAGTGATGAATAAATTGACAAAGGTCACATGCCATTAAAAAACTAAGATAATATTAATGAGAGTAACAAATTTACTACTCTTTTGCAAATTTTAACTTGAGAAATGTTCTCTGCATTTAATACTGTCATTGATGGACCATATTCAAGCCTCCTAATTCAATTGCACTCACGTAAAATATGCACTGTTAATTAATCTCATGCTCTGGCATGGTATATTTGGTTGCATATGCATGGTAATAAACAAATCAACCTCGGGATCTCAACTTTTATGCCTTGTGCATGTTGATGCATTCACATGGGCAAGTTAAGTTTGGGATCAATTTGAAACCAATTGTGCAAATTGGTCCTTAAACTTCCTCCAAGGTATGAGTTGGTTATTTTCTGTGCAATTTCACTCATTTGTCTTCTATTCTCGTCCAATTGACTCCCCACATTCTTCACTCATCGACATGTGGTCTGAATGGATTATTTGATATTTTCAATTGGGTCCCCAGCTTTTGAAAATCATCATTTTTCGCCAAATTTTTGTTCATTTCTTTCAATTTCACTTTCAATCATTTTTTTTTCCTACCTAACAAACAATAAAATACACGAGATTATATTATAATTCATCAAAAGTACTCTCAAATATTTATATTTAAAGACACAGATAAGTATATAAATTACACTTGTCAACATGTCTAATAGCCTACAAATGCATGTATCATAAGATGTCATATATCCAGTTACATAATATTTCATTTTGACTAAGATTCCTTTAATACGTCGTGTACTTAAGTATGTGATTCTTAAATACAAAGGAAAACATGTTTGTATTCCAACTCGTTCAATCAGTAAAAAATGAAGAATAGTAATGACATTAATGTATGGAATTGGTAAAAGAGACTAATATTGAATCGTCAGTTTGTGCTCTATAGCAGTAGTCGAATAGCCACCTGCTATTGAATGGAATATCGTAGTTGCCATTCATTTCAACTATAAATAGAAGTAGATCTTTAGCGTCCATCACCAGCAAGAGTTTATAGTTTTAACATACATTGTAATCTTGGATGGTAATGGATATGGATCTAATGGTATTGAGTTGAATCATGAAATGGTATTGGGCTTCACTACTAGGCATTACAATTACAAATTTACAATTGGGTTGGGGGTGGGGGTGGGGGTGGGGGGGGGGGGAATTGGGCAATTGTGTTGGGCCCAAAAGTTCAGTGCTGACTTATCCCTGCCCCTAATATTAGCTTCAACGTGACCTTATAAGGTAGGTTTTGGATATTTTGAAAAATAAGTTATTTTAAAATACAATACATGTTTTTCATGATTTTTATTTTTTAGAAAAGGGTAAATGAAATATTTGATTGGGTTATGATTTTCTCTCCACAGATAGAATGATAGATACTCTAAATTTAAGCTCAAAGTTGTTTTTCTCTAAATTGATGGGATACAAATAACAATTGTTTTGTATGTATATCACAACTTACAGATTTATTTGCCAACAGATGATGTGATAAGATTTGATTAAGCCAAAAAAAAACCCCAATTCTTTTTGCTCCGTCATCAATTTGTAAAAACAAAAATTAAAAAAAAATTGTAAACAGTGATGTACAACAAGTATTTCCTACTAATAAATAGTTTCTTTCCCATCTAATAGATATCCCTCAAGAAAGAATCTATTAGATGTTAAAATAATAAGTTGGAGGCCGATTGCTGAAATTTCCCCAACTAAGAGGTTACACCTTATTTCTTCTTCCCTTCATTTTTATGCCTTAGTTTTAAGAAATTATTAAATATATTGTCTCGATTTTTAATAACTAGACTACATTTTAATTGCATGAAATATTCATAATCTTTACACATCATCATATTTCTCAATCTTTTTTTTCATCACATTCTTATTTTCAAATTAACATAAATTGATCCTAATTATGGGTTCTCTCCAAAATGTTAAAAATAAAAATGTGATGAATAAAAAAATTGTGGATATAAGTGTAATAATGAATAAAGGTTAATTACCTTCAATAAAATTAAAATAAGGTGTATTTATAAAAATATTGTAGTGTGAATATATCTGCTCTTAAGAAATTTGTAGTAAATTTCATCATTTCTCGTGAATTTCTATTTCATTATACAACTCTTAATTTTGTAAGTCTCCATCCAAATCAATCAATTAATTTCACTACAATTAATAATAAATTATAACCCTTATAAGAAATTTCGATTCTCATTTGAAGCCATCAAAGGGACTTATGAAACCAAATTAAACTAAATTTCAATAAATTAATCTTGACTTGATCAACATTAGATCAATTGAGAAAATTGAATTCATTTCTATTACACTAAAAAAAAATAGATTGCACTCCCAACACAATTGAAATTATTGAAGTTATATACGAATAATAATTATATACTATGAGTTATTGTTCTTATATGTTAACCTTATAGATCATGTCGAATATTCGACATAAGGTAAAATGACCAAAATGCCATTTTCCAAATATATATGAATTCTCAAATTTTATTTTCTATTTGAGAGTCACATGTGATCATATCACAATATTAATTCGACAATCGAATTACTGAGCTCAGATTTAAATATCTACTAAAAAATTCTTTGAGGTATTGATTGTGCATATTAAATAAGTTATGAATTTCATTTCATTAAGTTATTTCTTTTTAATTTCCAGGGCACTGAGATTAATCGATGACTTGATCTCACTCATCAATACCTCAAAAAACTTCAAGTTAGTAATCATAGTCTATTATCCATTCAGAATTAATGTCCTAGGTACAACATTCGAGTGCAATTAAATTCATGTGGTTAATTAAATTTCCCGTGGTCAAGTCCAATACATTTCAAAATGTACACCCAATCTTATACCAAATTAAATATGAACTTTAACTCTTGTTTAAGCTCCATTTTATTAAAAACTCATTTTTAATCATGCATTCTTCAATAAAATTTCTTATTTTTTAACCACACATTCTTCAAAAAATACTATTTCAAAATATATTTTTCCCCAAAGTGTTCATCTTTATTTATCGATATTTAACAATAAACTTAGATTGAATTATAAAACAAATATTTTCATGTTTAACAACATAAGCATCCAGTTTATAATATCATATCGACCAGTGTACAAATGCAACCTCAAATTAATATGTTCTGATTGCAAATAAATTTACTCGATTGCTAAAGCCAATCCAACAATGCTTAGGACTATAGGGTCCAAATAAGTTGGAAGATATTTAAAAGGATTAAACTGTTTTGCCAGATGAATTTTGCCCACTTCGATGGCAGATCCTCACGTGTCGAGCCCACGTAAATAGAAAATGCAAAAAAAAAAAAAAAAAAAAAAAAAGGTGGGACCCTCCCCTATTGTGAGTGTCGGTCATGGAGGGTGTCAAACCCCCACTGTCACCAAAACACGGTTCTATTTAAAAACAAATTGACTAATCATAGACGTTCCTCTACGCCAGTGCTACTTGACTAATCTCCACCAATCATAGGCATCCAATTTTGTTTTTCAGTCATTTAATCTGACTTTATATTTTTCTATAAATAATATGTAGTTGAAAATGAGTTTTTAAAAAATAGAGCCCAAACAGGGATTTAGGAACCGTAATCAAGAACCGAAAATTGAAAACTAATCGAATCTGGGTTGATTCTTGGTTTTTGAATCGAAACTGTGGGTATCCAACTCTAAAATTGATTTTTTTTTTTTTTTTTAAATTTAATCAATCAAACCAATGACCCCATCCCAACAAGAACATGCTTGCAAGGTCCAACTAATGGTAGGTCCAAATCAGTTTATTTGAATAATTGAATAATATCGCTTTCGTTTATAGTCATTTTTTACTGCATTTTATACGATGTCCGTCTCTCAAACCTTTCTTGAGGTGTAGCACTCATAGCCACAATTAAAACCTTGACACGTTACTCGAACAATGGACTGTATAATGTTTGCAATTATTTTGTAAGATTGTTCAACCTTTTCAAAGTCATTTATTTATTCTTCAATGTCAATGCATGGAAATCACTGTTTTCCAGGCAGGAGTGAAAATTCAACATTTACGGCGTCAAAGTATCTGGTATAAATATCTAGAATGCGCTTAATCTATGGAAAATACTTAATGACCAGGTCAATGACCGACCCCGGTCCGGGGGACAAGTGTCCCTCCCCTTTGGCTGGGCGCCTGCGGTCATTGACCCTGGCCCTGTAGCACCCCTTCTTAATCTATGGGGGCGAGAAAAAGACTAGGAGAGAGAGTGGCACCGATGGGCCTTCGTAACTCGGGATGCTTCAATGACCACCCCTGGACGTAATGGAAAAATCCCTAATTCAATGCCTGTATGTAGAGGAGAGCAATGTTTGTAGCCTTTGCAATTCCTTTTTGTTCTGTAACATGCATGAATGAGCTCAAATAATTTTTCCGAGTATGGTCAGTTGAAAGTACGTTATTTATTTTGACAGAACTTTTTATTTTCTTTTATCACAAGTTATAAAGTAAATTAGGCGAATATATTTAGGAATATAATATAAAGATTTATGGTTTCATCTTAAAAGGTCAATCTTAGTAAGAGAAATAATTTAAAATTTTATTAGTTGGTCTATATTTTTATCTTTATTAGAAGTGTGATTATGTCCCTTGACATGCCCCCACAAAATGATAGCTCGTTTGAGCAGATCAATCTTGAAATTCGTATGCTCATTTTTTTTAGTCTTAATCAGATCGATTCGCTCGTTGGAGTTTAATATGCTATAATATCATGTTAAGACTTGAATTTTCTTTTTAAAAGGTCGACCTTATTTAGAGGAATAGCCTAAAATCTTATAAATTAATTTATATTTTCATCTTTATTCGATGTGAGATTATATATAAGTCTACTTAAAAGTTTATAATACAAGGGTTCATCATCAAATTCACATGTATTGAAATTATCTGCAATTTCTAAAACAAAATAGGCACTCTTTGGTCCATTCCGAAGACTTGTGTGTTGTATATATAGATATCTTGTCATGATTTTCAATTTAAACTTATGAAAGAGAGATATATCTTGAAGTCCTGATCTTCTATCCCCAGTAGGCCGAATAAAAAATCTTCACATATGTCAGCGATAAAAAAGTTTTTATCTTATCCACTAGGGGCAGGTAGATTTGGGCATGGTTTGATTTAGATCGGTTTCGACTCCAACCTGAAACCAAAATCAAATTAGTCGATTTTAATGAATTTCAACTCAAACCAATATACTCTAACTCTTAAACCAAACCGAACCAAACCAAATCGATTTGGTTTGGTTGGTTGGTTTGGACTTTTAGTCCAAAATAATAATAAAAATTGTCCAAATTTTGGGCCCACTTAACTTACATGAACTAATATAACTTTTTATTACAAGAATTATTGACTAACAAATAAAATTAGGTTAATAGAGATATCAGCGAAAATATTAGAAAATTTGTTTTGTTTTTATGCATTATATAACATATATGCCCGAGTAGGGAAAAAATGTTAAGTATAATATAATAAGTTTGTGAAATGAAATTTTCAGTGCTATTACTTAATGACAACATTATAGATTGGGGTGAATCGAAATATAGTTATAAGATTATGTCTTATTTTTTTTTTTTTTTTTCTTAAAAAAAAAAGGTATATATGTAAATGGGTTGGATTGGGTTGGTTAACCAGCGGTTTGAAATTTCAAATCATAAATTTTTTTTATCTCATCCATTAGAGGTAGGAGATTAATTCTACTAAAACTTTTTGCTAGGACCCTTGATTCTTCTGGTTGATATTCCGTGTTCGTTTTTCTTTTATCATTTTTTTCAAATATAGTTTCTCTTCTTTTTGCGCACAAACTTTGAACAATTGTAGAGACTTTTTAGTCAAGTTAGATAATCTACCTTCTTCGTCAATTTGCCTATATTTATCCAAATGACATAGAATGGAAATATTTAACAATTTTTTAATTTATTTTTTATTTATTTTAATGGTAGTTTGGGTTTTAATTGGGTAAGCCATTGATCACAATTCACTATTACGCACCATGTTCAATATATATATAGTACGACCAACATAAATAATAATAGTATGCCACTTTAAAAATATTCCAAATAAGACACAATTCCATTGCATGTGGGATGTAAAGAGTTGAGTTAAGTTATGCAACGGATACAATTTTAATGTCTAGTTAATATTAGTTTAGTTTAAAATTTGAAAGAGATTATTTTTTTCTCACAATTAATACAGTTTTTCATTTTTTGACTCAATTAATAATTTTTGTCTTGATTTTAGTAAATGGACAAGGGCCTGCGCAAATGCTTCACGAATCACATTTGCTATTTTCGGGTTTCTATTATGAAGTGCGCTGTGATTGGGGTATACAAATATAATTCATTTTATTGAACTCACTTTGTCTTGAGGATAGTGTTATATCCATAAATTACGTGGCATCTATATGACGGAGAGAGCTTCACATGGATCGACGTGGCATAAATTATTTATTGATTGGACCTTATTCAATTGTACAATTGCATATTGGGCTTGAAATTTGGGTTCGGCCCATTAGCTCATGATGCCTATTTTCATTTTCTATATATATGTGAATTCATTTCATTATAAGGTATGTTTTCTAATTCGAATCAAACCCCTCATCCTCTCTTGCACTCTATTTTCCTTTGTCCGGCTGTTGACTTGATCGTCGGAATGCAAACGGTCGCCGAACATTTTTCTCGACTGGCGGCCTTTGCCTCCTAACGAGGTGTTCCGTGTGCAGGTGATGTCCACGTGAAAGGGATGAGGTCGGGATTCTGTTGACGGTATTTTTTGGGGTCAACAGATAGCTCATTTAATAAAGTAAATACTTATATTTTATTAAACAATTAGTAACAAAAGAATAAATAACTGGAAAAAAAATATATATTGTTTTATCAATTAATTTATCTACATCTATACTTGTATCATTTTTCTAATGTATCTAATCATTAACAACTTCATTTTTATCATTTTCATTATTTATGTCCAAATTCGTGGTTTAGTTGATGGTCATTAGCTAAATTTTTCATTGAAGTTTTAATGTACATAGTTTACAAGGGGGAAAAACAATGAATCTAGCAAGAACACCTTTTTTTTTTTTTTCCTTTTGTTTTTCTTATCTTGATTTCTATTTTTAGGATATATTTTAAAATTTTAAAATATAAACGAGATATTTGATAGGATTACAATTTTCTCTCAAGTAGAAAAAGACCCTAAATTTAAGCTCAAAGTTGGTTCCATTCCCATCTAATATATGTCTCTTGAGAAACATTCTTGAGGATTAGATGTTAAAATATAAGTAAGGGGACGATTGGTGCAACTTCCCCAATTAGGAGTACGAGCCTCATTTCATCTTCCCTTTGATTTTTATGCCTTAGCTTTAAGAAATTTCCATCCTTTATTGTCACTTTCTATTTCATTAAGCTTCTGATTGAGCTCCATTAAAATGAAATTTTAGAGAAAAAAGTGTGTTGAAATAGTGATTTTTTATTTTGACTAAGATTCCTTTAATATGTTGTGTACTTGTCAAAGTATTTGACCCTTAAATACAATGGAAAACATGTTTGTATTCCACCTCGTCCAAACAGTCAAAAATGAAGAATATTGATGACATTAACTTATGGAATTGGTAAAAGAGATTAATATTGAATTGTCAGTTTGTACTCAATAACAGTAGTCAAATAATCACCTGCTATTGAATGGAATATCATAATCGCCATTCATTTCAACTATAAATAGAAGTAGATCTTTGGTGTCCATCACCAGCAAGAGTTTATAGTTTTAACATACATTGTTCTTCTGCTACATACCATAATCACTTCTTCTTCTTCTTCTTCTTCTTCTTCTTCTTCTTCTTCTATATACTAGGATGGCTGGAATGAGTATGGCACCTGCTCTTGTTGAAAGTGCTACAAATTATGAAAAAGAGATTGTTCGTCCAGTCGCAAACTTCTCTCCCAGCTTATGGGGTGACCAATTTATCAATTTTTCTTTTGATACCATGGTATAATTGATCCCTTCATTTTTTTATGGGTTCTAGATATATACATTTTTTTTGGTGCACGTCTCTGTAATAAAAAGTCTATACATGGAAACCCTTTCATTTTATAATTTGGGATGGGAACTTCAAATTGCCTAGATTTAGTAACATTTTTCAGCCGCAACTGCTAGAAAAGGGTCTGAAAAAGATTGTTTTGTTTAAAATATAATTTTGTCGTGTATATAGAATATTGTTTGAGGAAGATTCTTTAGGAAAATTTAATTGGAAATTACTGCCTGGTAGTATATGTTGCTAGTAACATTAATTTGATGCTAGGATACTCATTATATGCTGTTCTTATGAAACCGAACAGTTAGCAGAAAAATATTCCAAGGAGATTGAAGGGTTAACTAATGAAGTGAGAAGCATGCTGACAGTTCAAGGAAAAGACATGGTGGAGACCATGAATTTGATCGATACACTGGAGCGCTTGGGTGTATCATATCATTTTGAAGAAGAGATTGACGAACTACTAGAACGCTTCTTTAATCTTAACTCAAATTATGCAGATGAAGCGTTTGACTTATACACTGTTGCACTTCATTTTCGTTTATTCAGGCAACATGGCTACCGTATATCTTGTGACATCTTTAAGAAATTTATAGACGAGAATGGAAAATTTAGAGAAAATATTAAGAGTGATACAAGAGGCTTGCTGAGCTTATATGAAGCTGCATACTTAAGAGTGCATGGAGAAGATATACTAGAAGATGCCATTTCTCTCACAACAGACATCCTGAAATCCATGGCGCCACATCTAAGATCTTCCATTGAGAAACAAGTAGCTCATGCCATCGTGCAATCCATCCATTTCGGGAACCCAAGAATTGAGGCACATAATTTTATCTCCATCTACGAAGAAGATGAGTCCAAGAATGAATTGCTGTTGAGTTTTGCTAAATTAGACTATAATTCACTGCAAATGTTGCATAAACAGGATCTCTACGAAGTCTCAAGGTAATGTTCTTAAAATGGCACAGATAGCTCTATGTTTGTGCATGAAAACTAATTGATAAAAAATTTCTTATATATATATTGTAGGTGGTGGAAGGAGTTGGATCTTGTTTCTAAGCTTCCATATGCTAGAGACCGAGTGGTAGAATCATTTTTTTGGACTGTGGGAGTTTATCATGAACCTCAATATTCAGCTGCTCGAATCATGCTCACCAAAACCATTGCAATGACATCAATAATAGACGATACATATGACTCTTATGGTACAATTGAAGAACTTGAAGTTTTTACGGAGGCCATTCAGAGGTTCATATTTATTTCTTTCAATAGTACTCACAATAGGAATACAAAATAGTTTCATAATGCAATTGTTTATTCATGATTGTAATCAACATAATGTCTCTCTTTTTTCCCAGGTGGGACATCAGCGAAATTGAACGGTTACCAGAGTATATCAAACCATTCTATAGTGCTCTTTTGAATCTTTACGAGGAATTTGATGAAGAACTTTCAAAGAAAGAAAGATCTTACACAATCTATTATGCAAAAGAAGCAGTAAGTACTACATTTTATAGTAATCTATATCTATTTTATTCCTTTCTTGTTGCTTCTTATTATCTTAAATACTTAATTTGTAATTGTTAACTCATAGAAATTTCTATTAATTTGTTTTAGTTGAAAGAACTTGTGAGGGCTTACAATGTGGAAGCCAAGTGGTTCATTGAAGGATACTTGCCACCATTTTCTGAGTACATGAGAAATGCCTTAATTACATGCACTTATTGTTTTCTCACATTTACATCCTTGTTGGGGATCAAGTCTGTCACCAAGGAAGACTTTGAATGGCTAAGCAATAAACCTAAAATTCTTGTGGCCAGCCTCATAATATGTCGATTCATTGATGACATTGCTACCTATGAGGTATGAAATAAAAATTCTCTATACAAAAACATCAATTCTACAAGCAAGTTTAAGTCTCTTATATAATTGCTTTTTCTAAAATATATCTTAATGAAGGTTGAGAAGGAAAGGGGCCAAATTACTACCGGCATCGAATCATACATGATTGAGAATGGTGTGACTAAAGAAGTTGTCGTTGATAAATTTTTTAAAATGGCTACAAATGCATGGAAGGATATTAATGAAGAGTGCCTCCGACCAACTTCCTCTTCTCGAGAAATTTTAATGCGAATTCTCAACCTTGGACGTAATATAGACGTCAATTATAAAGGCAACGCAGACGGATACACACAACCAGAAAATGTTCTGAAACCTCATATTATTGCTTTGTTTATTGATCCCTTTGAAGTCTAAATGTTGTTTGAGAACAAGCTGGGGACAAATTGATATCTTCAAATATTTAGTAGTTTTTGCAATCAATTTGGTGAATTATTAATTCATCCTTTTCAAAGTCATTTATTCTTCAATACGCATGACGTTCACTGTCAAAACCATGCATGGAAATCACTGGTTGCCTTCCAATGAACAACAGAGACGAGAAAATTCAACATAAAAAACGCCAAAAAATCTTATGTAAATTAACTAGAAATTAACTTATATTATGAAAACTTAAACACATGCATGAAAAATAGGAAATTTGCTACTTACAAAAACGTAGAAAATGTAGAAATTAAAAGAGATAAAATGAAGTAATATATGTGGTTATAAATCTTCTCAAGACAGAATCCGTTCATTGTACTCATTATTAGATTTTATGAACGTCTGTCTTTCAAGATAAAATATTTTTCTTAACTTAATGCAATACAATAATTTGGTGGGAAAAACGAAGCTTAACTGTAGTCTCCTAGGTGGGATGCTATCGAAAACTAAAACAAAAAACAAAAAACAATTTATTTTTTATTTTTTTGAAAATATTCGATAGAATTTAAAACGAGAAGTAATGTAAGATTTCATTATTTTGGATTTGATTTGGAATAAAGAAAATTGAATTAAGAGGTTCTATTTATAAATTTCAATCTATCTTTACATTGTTTTTGGCACCAAACCATTTGAACCATTAGATCACACTCTTCATAATGGGACACGATTTGGTGATTCAGAAAGCACCTATTCAAAGGTCACGACTCTACATGCTTTTATTGTAGGGGAATGCTATTTGTACAACGCGGTGCACCGCACTTCCTGTGGGATTCGCGATTAAAATAATCGTGGACACCACCCCTTATTGTAAGGGGACTGTGCACGGTGCTGTGCCTCCTGCTCTACTCTGCTCTTCATTGCACTGGAAAAATTGCACCCTATGATCACACCTATTGTTTGATCTCAATTCCCGACAAACAATTCTAAATTCATTTATAAATAAATATGTTAATTTTTTTCCCATCAAAAAATATATAAATTGTTGTAAAAGGAAAGTTTATTAGGGTTTGTAGTGAATGACAATTATACCCCTGTAACCCTAGAAATTATTACCATTGTGTCCCTGATTCTTACCTATAAATATAGGACTTTGGTCATTAATAAAATACACACAAGTCTATTGACTTAATTCTCTCTTCTTCTTTTTCTCTATTTTATAACACATTATCAGCACGAACGCTTAATTTTTAAAATCTAGTGAAGGTAGTAATTTTTTTTTAAGTATAATCATTCATCACGTGTACCAAAATTAATTTGGTTACATGTAAATTATACATGTCGATTACATGTTTATTACTCTTGTTCATCTATCAATGTGATTTTTTTATAAAGTAAATTCCAACAGTCAGCCGATTCGATGGGTTTAATTTTTTCTGGTTGTTCATCTATCAATATGATTGTTTCTATTGAATTCTACATGTTCATGTCATTCATTTTTTTTTCTGCAATTATTTCATGTCATTCACTTTTTATAATTATTCCTGACTGCAATTAATTCATGTTCCCTTAATATTAGCCAATTCACGTGCTAATGCTATTAAATAATAGCAATAATAATAATTTCTTTATGAAATTCATGTGCACTTTTGACATTTTTTATTAATACATGTTGGTAAAAGATTTAGCCAATAAAATTTTGTCAATTTTGTTAACTTCTATATATGAAGATTTTATTTCCTAATACATGTTTGGTAATTAAATTTTAAATATAAATTCATATCCTATCTATTTGGTAAATAATTTTTACATCATTTTTTTTTGTATGGTAATTAATATTTTTGTTTAAATATTTGTGATGTTCTATTTTAAATTTCAAATTAATATTCTATCATATTGTTGCTCTTGAAGTAACACAATATTATAATTAATATTCCAAAAGAATATTATTTGCTCCTGAAGAGCATAAATTATAATCTTTAATATTCCTGAAGAATATTAATATATCACTTTTGAAAAAGTAATATTAAAATACAATGTGCTCCCGAAGTAGCACATATTTCGAAAAACATATTATTTTAAATTAGTGTTTATCCCTGAAGGAAAATACGTAACTCATCTAGTATAGATTTGTTTTCAACAATCAGAGGCAGCAGCTTAAATCAATGGAATATCATAAATATTGTCATGTTATGTTGTGCGTTGACCTTTTCAATCACATGCTACAAAGTCAAACCACATATGTTATGTTGTACATTAACATATAACAATTGGTAGTCCGCAGTCATCATGACTATGCACCGATAATCATTGATAAATTGATGGGAAGAAATCAAAGTCATCGTCTGTGATAAATCAACGCCATCATCCGTTTCACGTGTCACACCACATACCAGGTTTAATTTCTTTTCTTTCTCCATATCTATGTGCTTAGTAGACTTTATATTCTTTTTATATTATTATGTTATCCAAATAAAGCGCACATCTATACTTATTAATGTCCGTGAAGAATATTTTACCATTCTTGAAGAATCCAAAATTTATGTATATGATGTTAATATTCTAGGAGAATATTACTTGCGCTAGAATAGCAAATTTTATGAGATCTAGTTTATTTCATGATTTGAGAAATTTTCTAGATCGATATCATAAATGAATATAATGTTGTTGCTCCTGAAGAAGCTCATCTCTACAAATAATACACGACTCTTGAAGAGTTAATATTTTCTAAATAATAATTCGTTGCTCCTGAAGTAGCACACAATAATTTATGTTCTAATAATATTTTACTTGCTCTTAAAGATGATAATTAAAAATTATGTCTTTACTCTCGAAGAGTAAATTCTTATACAATTTATTATTTCAAACAATAATACATTATTGCTCCTGAAGAGCAAAACACTCTGATTCAATAGTCCAGAAGAATGTTATTCATAGATATGTATATTACAAATATTTTGTTGCTCATGAAATAGCACAACATTATATTGATATTTTAAAATAATATTATTTGCTCCAGAAGAGCATGATATTACAATTTCAATATTCCAGAAGAATATTAATTGATTTCTATGTGAAATCACAAATTAAATTATTCAATTTCTTTACATATTCATTCTTCTACATTAGGATTTATATATTGATATTCTAGTTATATTTTATTTGCTCTCAAATAGCATAATTAAAAATTTCTATTTTTACTCTCGAAGAGTAAATTTTTATCCAATTTATTATTTCAAATAATAATATGTTGTTGTCCTTGAAGAGTATGATACTACGATCCCAATATTCCGGAAGAATATTGATCTATTGCTCTTGAAAAATTTATAATTAAAAGTAATGTGTTCTCGAAGTATCACATTTTCAAAAAATATATCATTTTGAATTCGTGTTTATCTCTGAAGGAAAGCATATAACTAATGTCACGAGAACATTGATTAGTTTGACTACTTGAATGATATATGACTATATAATGTTTATTCATATTCTTCGAAATTAAATAATTGAAATATACCTTATATTGAACCAGAAGTTCAATTTGATTAGCATGATCAGTTGGACCATCGCTGGATCAATAATGATGCGAAATTTAAAATTCAAATGGATATTCAATGAAGAACCAGAAAATTCTTCAATCCAATGAATTTAGATATATGATTTGTTCTCTTTATCGACAATTGATCATTAAACGTCACTAGCTAAAATAGGATTTAATTCACTACATTTTTGAAAATTAATTAGGGTGATATATGGGGTCCCGTCACCCACCACGTTGATCATCTAAATATTATTTGTATCTAATAGATTTGATACAAATATTAGATGATTGCATGGTGTTCGCAACCTGAAGTTTGCGAAATTATTGCTCAAGTTATGAGCATAATTTTCAAATTATATAATCAAGACTGTGTTTTATTAATGCTAGTGGGCATAAATCTCAATATTTGAATAAGTGTTAGTTGAGATGTCGATAAGTTATTTAACACTATTGTTTGTTAAATGCCTCCAATTAATTTAATTGAGAACAAAGTGTTTTTCCCTTTCTGTTTGGGTAATTCTATTACGCATCATTGTCAACATCATAGTTCTCCCTATTACAATTGGCTTATGGTCAGAGCCTAATTTTTCATCTAATTATTTTGATAGTGCAGTATACACAAAATCAACCCATCACAATGCACTGAGATGAAAAATAAAGAATGTTGAGAATAAATGCATAGCTTGAACCCGTATCCCAAATATGTGATATTTTATAATGCTAAAAAAAAATTATTGTCAAATTGACTGGATAATTCTTTCAGCATTAAGGGGAGGAATTAAGAAGTTGAAAATAATATACAAATGCATAATTATCTAAATTCTCGCAAAAGATCACTCGAACCAGAAGTTCGAAAGATAATTTATTTAGATGCATTTACTGATCAAAATGATCAAAGTGCTCCTATACGAATTGATGTCCTAAGAGGACAATTTGATATCATTATATTTGATATATCTATGGCACGCCTGAAGCGTGATGTGTTCGATTCTAATACAAAAATCTTTGAACAAATATGGAGCAATTAACAAAGATGGTTTCATTAAGGAGGCATATACTCTTAATGAGTATTTAGACATAACAAATTATAAAACCCCTGAAGAGGTTCAGGTACCTGATATATTGAAATTTGAGATATCTCAATAAGTTATGTCGTTATAGAGTAAGAAATAGAATCGAAAAATGAAAAGTTGTCGACAACAATTTTGTACATGATGTGCTGCATCATATATGAATCGCGATGAATGAAAATAAATGCGTCAAAATATATCGATCGAAGTAATGTTCGGCCAAATAAAATGGACGCAATCATAAATTGATTTTACTAGAGAAACATGATGTTTTTGGACCTGTAGTCCAATAATCTAAAGATATATACTTATGCGAAAACAAAATGAGAAAAATGAAGTCATAATCTGTAATGTACGACTCTCAACATAGTAAATTTCGCAAAGATCGTCGTTGATGAAATCACGAATCTATATCATGTTATCTTGACAATATATGAAATTTGAAATACATGATAGTCAACTCATCTGACATGACTATTAATGTTATCTCTGAAATATTTAATATGCCTGAGGCATAACTCAAATGATGCATGTCTGAGAACCATGTTTCAAATTAAATTGCAAAAATTATTATATGGATTGAAACAATCTGGACGCATGTAGTATAATCGCCTAAGCGAATATTTGTTGAATGAGAGCTATAAGAATGACGATGTCTGCCCATGTGTTTTCATAAAGAAAACAAACATTGAATTTACAATTGTGGCAGTTTATGTTGATAATTTAAATTTAATTGAAACTCCTGAAGAGCTCAATAAAACTGCTAATTATTTGAAAAATGAGTTTGAGATGAAGGATTTAGGAAAAATCAAATTTTGTCTCGGGTTGCAAATTGAACACTTCCCAGAAGGATTATTTGTTCATCAATCTACATATACAGAAAAAGTTTTAAAACGGTTTTATATGGATAATGCACATCCATTGGCATCACCTATGATTGTTCGATCACTTGATGTTAAAAAGGACTCATTTCGTCCACTTGAAGATGGAGAAAAAGTTCTTGATCCTGAAGTACCATATCTTAGTGCAATTGGAGCATTAACATATCTTGCAAATTGCACTCGATCCGACATAGCTTTTTTTGTAAATCTCCTTGCAAGATATAGCTCTATACCAAGTCAAAGACATTGGAGTGGTGTTAAACACATTTTTTCGTTATCTAAAAGGTACGATTGATTTGTAATTATTTTACTCCCAAAAGTCGGGATCAACTTTAGTGGGATATGCAGATGCAGGTTATTAGACCCACATAAAGTTAAATCGCAAACAGGATATGTGTTTACACGTGGAGGAACAACTATATCATGGAGATCTGTGAAGCAATTCTTGACAGCAACATCTTCAAATCATTCCGAAATTATTGTAATCCATGAAGCAATGCGAGAATGTGTATGGTTGAGGAACATGACCCATCATATTCAAGCATCATGCGGATTAACTTCAACAAAAGATAGTCCAACAAATTTGTATGAAGACAATGCAGTTTGTATTGCACAACTCAAAGGAAATTATATCAAAGGCGACAGGACGAAGCATATTTCTCCAAAATTCTTTCATACACACGAGTTTCAGAAGAATGGCGACATCGATGTTCAACAAATTCGCTCAAGTGACAATTTAGCCGATTTATTCACAAAAGCACTGCCAACATCTACATTCAAGAAGTTAGTCCATGAGATTGGAATGCGTTGACTCAAAGATTTGCAGTGATCAACATCAGGGGGAGTAGCTGTACTCTTTTTCCTTCGCTTAGGTTTTATCCCACTGAGTTTTCCTAGCAAGGTTTTAATGAGGCAACATTTATTTTTAATACTCCAAAATAACTGTACTCTTTTTCCTTCGTTTGATTTTTTGTCCCATTAAATTTTTATCAAACAAGGTTTTAACGAGGCAGATATTTTGTAATGTGTCATTCAAGGGGAGAGTGTTGTAAAAGGAAAGTTTATTAGGGTTTGTAGTGAATGACAATTATACCCCTGTAACCCTAGAAATTATTACCATTGTATCCCTGATTCTTACCTATAAATATAGGATTTTGGTCATTAATAAAATACACACAAGTTTATTGACTTAATTCTCTCTTCTTCTTTTTCTCTATTTTATAACATAAATAAATATATGTAAATTTTACCAAAAAAATAAAATTGATGCATCACATTAAAAATATGTAGGTAAGAGCTCCTTTTAATTTGATACTTAAAAATAAGAAAAGTAAGTTATTCCAACGTGAAGTAAAATTACTTTTTAAGCTTATTTTTATACAAAAAAAAAAAAAAAAAGCAACTTTTTTTTACTTATGTGCAAATAAGTAAGTTTTAATATTAATAAAAAATTTGTTAATCAAATATTAAAAAATAAGTTAATTATTTGAGTAATATTTAAAAAGTGAGTTTTCTCCCTAAAATTAAGAAAACGGGAAGTTATTCTTTGTAGGTAAAAAGTAAGTTTACGTCTAAGTAATTAATAAGTTTTGACATTATTAAAATTTTCATTAATCAAAGTTAAAAAATAAGCCAATTACCTATTTTGACCCAAAATGTAAGAATTAATTCAAAAATAATATTTTTTAACGGAAATGTAGAGAAAAGTAACTTTACTATTTTCCAACAAAAATATTGTTATAGGATTTTAAGCACTTATATGGAAATTACATGGATCCCTCCCTTTAATGATTGCATTTTAAAAATCAAAATTATACTTTACATATATAAAAATCAAATGATAATACAATATTTTAATATTATAAAATTCAAATAATTATATACCCAAACCCCAAACCCTCGTATTCATTTCCTTCCTCCTCCTCAATTCATTCTCTTGCTTCTCTATTCTACCTTTTCTTCTCTCTATCTCATTGTCGTTGCCAAACACGTAGACGTCGGAGTAGCACTGCACAAGGCCGTACACCGTCGTCGGTGAGGCTTCTACACAGCGTTGTGCGCAGAAGCTGCTTGCATGGTCGGCGAGGCTTCTCTGCTGCAGCACCGCCCATAGCGACACGTAGAGAAGTCACACGTCGAGGTGCCTCACGCAGTGAATGGTGGTGGATCTGGCGATGGATCTAGTGGGGTGGATCTGATGGTGGCGGTGAATTTGTTAGACCGGCGGTTGAGATGGTTTTTGTTGATACAAGCGGTGGTGGTGGTTATTGTTGATACATGTGGTGGTAGTGGTAGTGTTGGCAGCAGATTGGGAATTTTGTTTGGTGGGGTTGTGATTGTGGATTGGTGGTGGTGGTGGTGGTGGTGGTGGTGGTGGCGGCGGAGGTGGCGGGCTATGCTGTAATTGAATCACCGGTGGTGGTGTGGTGGGTAGGGTTGGGAATTGAGAATGTTTGTGACTAATTATTTGGTTGATTGTTATCAATAAATTGGTTAATGTGTAATCAATAAATAATACGTGACCTAAAAAATATGATTGTGACTCACGATTTACTAAGTTGTGATTGAGAAATTACTTGTGATCGATTCATTTGATAATTTGTGATCGTTAAATATGTTGTAACTTATAAAGTTTGTGATTTTGTGATTGATGAATAAATTGTGGCTTATAACTTATTTGATTTGTTATCGAAAATAATTGATGACCTATAAATTGTTTGATCCGTAATCAAGAATAATTTGTGGTCTATAAAATTTCAACCGTGCTAGTGGTACATCGGGGTGTACCGAATAATGTACATCTCCCTCACATGGATGAGGGGTCCACTCGAATTAATTGATTTGTATTAATTCGAGTGGACCCCTCATCCGTGTGAGGGAGATGTACACCATTTGGTACACTCCATTATGTACAACTAGCATTTTGGATAAAAATTTTGATTTGTAACAGAGAAATAATTTGTGACTGTAAATTTTTTGATCTGTGAACCCAGAAATAATTTGTAACTAATTAATTCGATAATTTGTGATCAAATTGTATTGATTTGTAACCTTAATATATTTAATTAATAAAATATTTTTTTAATTAATAATTTCATAAATAAAATTTATTAATATCTTATTTTTGAAATTTGAAACCTTTTTTTCCTTAGTTTTGAAACCGATCATAGTTAAAATCTTTATACATGAATTTTTTCCCCATACATTATTCTAATATGGCATTGAGCCAAACCCTGTATGATAACAATACATCACAATCCTATTCCTCCTAATCCTATCTCTTATATTTCAATAACTATTCCTTATTTATTTATTTATTATTATTATTATTATTTTGTATTGAATTGTTTCAATGTTTATTTGTTAAACTTCTCAACAACATTAAAGAAGGCAGAGTATATATTCTGAAATTATTCAATCACATTCTCGATATTTTATATTTTCGAAATCAACAAATTATTTTGTTGAAAAAAATAAATAAATACAATCTAATTTTGTTGTATCTTTTTTCTTCTTTGGTCCATATTTTTTGTTAAGCAAAAAAGCTTTAAATTTAAAAATTAAATATAACTAATCTCATTAATTGACAAATTTTGTGGAGTACTCTTTCTTCATCTTGTGAAGTCGAGTTCATATTCCGAATTTCCAATCTAACTTGTCAAACATTATTTATTATCAAGTTCCAACTTCCAACTTCCAACTAGTAGGATTAGCTAGTTCTCATGTACTTCACAAAGAATATTGATATACCATCAATACTAAAGACAAAATGATGAATAAATTGACAAAGGTCACGTGCCATGAAAAAACTAAGATAATATTAATGAGAGTCACATTAGATAGAGTAACAAATTTACTACTCTTTTGCCAATTTTCACTTGAGAAATGTTCTCTGCATTTAATACTGTCATTGCTGGACCATATTCAAGCCTCCCAATTCAATTACACTCACGAAAAATAGGCAATGTTGATATCAGTAACTTTTGTTCATTACAACCTCTCTTTCTAAAAGTGTGACTGCGAAGTTCATCACCATCGCTCATAAGGTTAAACCCTGTGACGTCTCTCTTTTTCATGTGACCTTTCACATCTCACACTTTTGCCTGTGACTTGCTTCAATACATTCTTATCTTCTCCATTAGGGCCTCTATATATATATTCTTCGTTCTACATGCAATTCGTCTTCAGTAAGTTTTGAGTTTTGCATTGAACGAAAAAAGATGAAGGGTCTTGTTGTTTGCCTTGTACTTCTCCTCCTCCCATTCGTCATGCATGCAAGGCACATTGGCAAGCTACACTCCCGTAAAGTTCTTTCTTTTTCTTGTTCTTAATTAGTACAAGATATTTCTGGGTTGTCTGACAGGCTTCTGATAAAAGTTTTAACAAATTTTGATAAAATTTAATAAATGTTTGTTTATCTTTTTCCAAACTAGCATTTCAATTTTAAATACCCAAAAAAGTCATCATTTGGCCCTTTTTTTTTTTTCTGTCATTAGAAAAGGTTTCAAGACAAGTTTTGGTCATTAAAAGTGAAGTTTTAACAACTGCTCATGCCTAAATATCAGTTAGGGAAGGTCGCGTTTAATTATGGAACTAACATTATGCTTGACAGATAATGGGTCTAGCAAGAAGGAAGCAAGTGAGAAACCTGATTTGTATGTCGATCACAAAAGGGCGCCATTGATGCATAGAAGAGTTGATACGCTCCAGATCGCAGGGTCGAGATTACCGGATTGCTCGCATGCGTGTGGATCTTGCACACCGTGTCGATTGGTTATGGTTAGTTTTGTCTGCTCATCGCTTGAAGAAGCCGAGACATGTCCAATGGCCTACAAATGCATGTGTCATAACAAGTCATATCCAGTTCCATAGTATTTCATTTTGTCCAAGATTCTTTGTATTTTTCTTTTTATTATAGGTTTCCTATGTGTAATCAAAGAGTTTCAAGTTTAATTTTGTCGGTGTTTTCAAAGTGTTGCTACTTTTCCGATATCATCTTTTTAAACATGAAATTGGCACTCGTGCTAATAGGGTAATGGGATTTTTGCCATGAAACTTGATCGAGGATGCTTGCATGCTCAAGAAAGACGAGCAATGTCCGGTTATTTGAGATTAAAATTGAAAGTATTCTTGAATTCATTCAATTCCAATCAATAATAATTGTTAATAACAAGAAATATCTATGCTAGTTAATTAATACACAATTTTAATGAATTAATGCAAATAAGAATTATTCTCATGCTTGTACCAACAAGTTACGATATAAGTTGCACGAAAACATTCAAGGAGCTAACTTTTGGGACGTATTTTGGAAGCCATAACTCTTCGAAAACGTCTAAGAAATTATAAAATGGCTTCCTTCAGTTTTAATAAAACTCAAAATATTATTTTTTATCCACACATTCTGTATGTGCACCTTTGTTCACTCCTTATTTGCATATTCCGTCTAATTGTCTAAACCACAACTTATCATTTGCAAAAAGCCATAACATAAACTAAATCTCGGGCCTCAACTACAATTTTACATAATATCAAATACTAATTCTTATAGTACAATGAATAAAATTAAAACTGAGTAGAGTTTAAATTAATGTTGAATAGATTTCTTTTTAAAAAATTAAATATATATTTTATAAATTAAAATTAATTATATATACAGAATTGCGGAATCGATATAATGCCTCAAATTACATGGTTACATCCAAATTCACATCATATATAGAATTACATACTACGGAAAAGGCGAGCATTTTGCGACATGGCTGGTTTCAGAAAGCCGAGGGTATCTCTCATTCATCTCCTCATTTTCATTCATCATCATCTTTTTCTTCTTCATTTTCTATTCCCATTTTTCATCTCTTGCTCGTGCTATGGTCCCACCACTTCCTCCAACTTGGCCCCACCTTTCTCCTTTCAACAACAGGAAGAAAAATTCCAAATCTCGTATGCGTTAAGAGGTGCATTTTCCCATCTTTATCACACCCTCTAGTTTGCTGCAACTATAGATTTAGGTACAGATGTGTTTATATGTGTGTGTTTGTACTTTCTATAGCTGTATCTTTGTGTATATGCTTCTTGAGCGTGTGATTTTGTCTGGTGTGTCGTGCAAAGAGAATACAAATATGCCTGCCTTTTTCTTTCCTTTTTGAAAAACTTTGTCCACCTTCTTCATAATGAAAACCCAATATTTCCCTGTCCACAATAATGTTAATGCAGCAGATTGCCCATTAATTGCGCTATGAATCTTCCCTTTACATGTCACCCCTTAAAGTTCAGTTTTTTTCCTATTGGGATTCCTAGGAAACCTCTTTCTGGTACATGAGGATATAGGGATTTAATTTTAAGATAATAATTTGGTGGAGAAATAGGAAAAATTGGAGTGTTTCCAAATGATGAGGGGTTGAATTAGAGGAGCCTAGCATGGGTTACTGCAATCAATGGATTACTGTATCAGCAATTCGCTTTTGCTTTGCTTTTTGCTTAGAAAGGGAAGGAGATTCTGATCTCTCACATTTTTGTCTCTGATGAGATTAAGGCGTAGAAAATGTATTCCTTCTTGTGCCTCTAATCGAAGAGTAAGCTGCTGATTTTTCTTTCTGACCTTCACTCTTTCATTTTATAGCCCCAAAAACAGAGGGACTGGCTTCTTTTTTGAAAATACATTTGGTTTTCCTATCAGAATTCAGCTTTTTCAGAACTCATTTCATCTTTGTATTAATATATTTTTAAATTTAATTGATGAAATTTTTAGAACTCTCAGGGTGTGAGATTGATTCATGAACCATGTAGGACCAAATCTCGAGTTTGTAGAACAACAAACAAATAAATCATGCTGTAGAATCAAGTGGTTTTCACTCACCTACGGTGTTGCACCAGACAATCCAGTCTCAGAGTCTTGATATTAGTTTTGTCCATTGATATTCTGTGCTACAATAGAAGTCTAGATATTTTCTCGAAAATGTATGTGTTTCTATGAAGTTATAAATTATTGTACTAATTTCTAGTTATTTTACTCGCTTGAGATTTCATATTGTTATGTAAATAAAATTTAAAGATATTAATTTTTGGCTACAAGTATACCGCTTCTAATCCTTTTGGTGCTCGAGTTTCTTTCTTGTAACATAAAATTTATCTTCTAAGTCTCGGCTTTGGACTATTCTAGTTCTGGTTATTTCCAGTTTGAATTTCAATTTTGTTAAGTAAAAATTAGAAAGAATAATTGTCTATGACTACTTGGTATCCAGTATTTCCATTTAAATATACCATATATTACTAACTGCATCAGTTTTCTTTAGGGATCCATTTACCATCATCCCTATGATTGAAGTAACTTTTTTGTATGAAATAAATGCTTTTCAGTTTCTCTCATATCCTGCTTCTATGCCACATTGTGATCCATTCGTTCATCTATGAGTCTCATTATCTTCCTCCTATTGAGATGGAAGAAAGAAATAATTGAGACGTGTTTAGCAGTTCATATTTAATTAAGTGCAGTAAATGTAATTTGGCATCTCTTTCATTCTTATGGATATCACATATCCAGGTTGATGAAGATGAACTTTACTGGGATGGAAAAAGCACGATGAAGATTCAGTTTGGTCGCATAATTCTGCTCACGTAATATCACAGTTAGCTCAGTGCTTTAGTGAGTAAAAACTATTAATAATGGTTTATGACATTGCTTACATAAGTTTGTTTTGGTGTGCACACACTTGCCAATTCCACTGTCTTTGAGTTCAATTGTGAAGTTCTCAATAATCTGTTCTTTTTTTTTTTTTTTCTTTTTTGCTTAGGGTCTGTTTGATTGCAAGGGTGGAAAACGGGTGGAAATAAAATGAATGGCAGGGAATTGAATTGCCTAGAAAACGTTTTACAGGGAATTGTAATTAATGGTGTTTGATTGGTATAATTTTCCACCTGACAAATTTTTCGTTTGACTTTATTTTTTTTATGCAAATTGTCAATTAAATGGATAAATTTTTTTACCATTGACTTTGGAATGTGTTCCAATTGCTAAAAAAAATAAAAAAAATAAAAAAAAATTATCAAAAAGTTGGAAAACGTTTTCCCACCACTATGGTGAAAAAACGTTTTCTAGCTTTTGTGCATCAATCGCTTGTACCTTGGAAAACGTTTTCCCTGGAAAATTAGTGCAATCAAACAGGTAAATAGTAAAAAGTAGGAAAACGTTTTCCACCTTCCACGGAAAACTACGTCAATCAAACAGGCCCTTAGTGCAACCTTTTTCCTTGATTTTGTTGTTGCCTTGCTTTCCGTATTTTTATCCTTGGTGCAGACCATTTATTGTAAAAATGTATTTATCCTAAGTTATTGACCTTTGAAAAACAAGCACAAGTAGATTGCAACCTTGTATGTTTTCCATGCTACTTTTCTCTTATTAAAGTGTCAAAGATTGAACTCGAAGCCAATTGGTTATAACTTAGAGGAATACAGAATTTAGGTGTTAGTGTTGGAGGCTTTGACTATAAAAAGGTTGTGTTAAATTTGCTCTATAATTCATTCATGAAGTCCCCTCCATACTCAAATGCAATATAATCCATACTAAAATCTGAGCCAACTTTTCTCAAAGAATTTGAAGCACTCGGATAGGAAAGAAACGATATGCAAATGGTTGATACCTCTATTGTCGAACAACATCCATATTAACATAGTTAACAAATGATAAGAATTTATTTGTGGCCTAAAATGCCAAGAATACAATACTTATTCTTAAAAAAATAATAATAAAAAAATTTAACTGCCAACTCTGTCAAAGTTCTGTAGATGGAGAGGCACACTTTCACAGCATGGAGCCTTCAAAAGTGGGTGGAGGATGTTTTCCTATCTATAAATATTTAATGATGCCTGAGTTTTCCAAATCTTCCTTTTAGCTGAATATTAGATTATGGACCCCCTACTTATAATACTCCTTATATTTAACTGATAACGCGGAATTTTTTGAACGTGACTGATTTTTTTGGTTGGTAATAATCTGCTTGCGAAATCATTAATAGGGATTGGCTCATTTTAAGTTCAGATATTGTTTTTTTTTTTTTTTCTGCTTCTTTTATCTATCTTTTTATTTGCAGCGCGATGTGGGGGTTTGTCAAGTAAGTTCAGTTAGTCCTTTTCATCAGTATCCAGTGTCTCATCAGCAAAAAATATTTTTTCACTAATCAGATTTTGTTGTTTGTAGCTAATGCTATGGTTGGACCACGAACATGGATAGGAGGAATGTTTAGCCGCTCAGGCAATAAACGATCTAGAAGCGAGAAATTTCTTAACTACACTTTAAGTCCTATTCAGGTACTTTGAAAATTTGATTGATTTTGGAGACTTCTTGCATTTCAGCGTCTATCCAAATTTTTAATAGTTTATCACATTAAAGAGAAATTAGGTTTTATGTTTATGTCTTTTGGCCTACCTAATCTTATATGCATTGTATTCATAGATGTAGATCATGATTTTTTTTTATGATAGCTTTTGTTAGCCCCTTCAAGGGAACGATTTCTTGGGTAGTTAGTGTATAAAGATGAAGATTGTTCAATCTGCTGCAATATGGGTTTTCTAATCTTCTTTGACTTCTAGTACTTGGTGACCTAAGTTGCAGAGTTTGAAATGCTAGCAGGAACAAAGACTTCAAACAATTCAAGAACGAATAGGAGTGCCTTTTGATGAGACTCGCCTTGATCATCAAGTATATTCTCCATCCTTGTTTCCCATGATCTTGATAATTTAAATAAAAAGGATGAAAATGGCACCATGACTATGACTACATTGTCTACAAGTGATGAGGACCCCACAAGTCTGAGACCTTCTGATTTATACAACTCATCTATTTGCTAGAAATAGCCACTACTCATCTATGTAATATTTCCATCTCAATTAAATTCTGAGAGGTGGATTCATTTGTATTGTCAAGACTTACTCTAGTTACAAGTTACTTGTTCACATTAATATAATTTTTGTTTCTACTGCCAGAAAGCTCTCCGAACCTTGTGGGATGCTGCCTTTCCAAATGTTAAACTTAAAGGTCTAATCTCTGAGCAGTGGAAGGATATGGGTTGGCAAGGAGCTAATCCATCAACTGACTTCAGGTTCACTTCCACATTTTTTTATGCTAGTTTTTCATCCCATGTCAGTATGAGTGTTAGAATTTTGTGTTGTGTATACATGCGCAACAGACAAATTTGAGCTGAGATTGGTCATTTTGTTCGGGAGTTGACAGTAAATTTAGCGCTACTGACATTATTTAGGCAGGCACTTTCATTCATTAAATCCTTCTTTGAATTCTCAATCTGTATTATTAAATGTTTAAATTATTATGTAGTTCACATTCAAAAGAAAATGATCTACTAAACCAATATACAAATATTTTCTAAAACTTCAAAACAGAATGACCAACCACATCCGCTCATATGCTATACCTATATGTGGATGTACTGCGTGCTCCTTTTCTCATTCCTTCTTTCTAATACTGCAATAAACATAACTATATTTTTATTTTACTGAAAAATTCTGAAATTTTGAACTATTGTCTCATTGGCCTTAGGGGTTGTGGCTTCATTTCGCTTGAGAACTTGCTATTTTTTGCCAAAACTTACCGGGTATGATTGATCCGCTGCTGCTTCCAAGATGAAGGATAGTTCTGTATGATGTTAAATATCTTCAATTTGTGTGGTTTGAACTCCAGGAAG